>CM059600.1:351315160-352604744 GCA_030412105.1 Cyclura pinguis | reverse complement strand
TATATATCTACAATCTATATGCACATTTGTCTTTCACCCACATGGTTTCTGACTCAACATTGCCTAAACTTTAGAATCCCTAATTTTATCAGAACTGATGCCTGGGACATTTTACCAGAGCTTGAAAAAATTAAGTCAGTCTTCTATATCAGCTACTTAGTTAAGTACACTTACCTGAGTAATGTGTTGTGGCTTGACCCAACCCCACCCCCCAAAAATGATGGAAACATCATTCACCCATTTTCTGATTGCTGGCAGAACAGATCTCCTTCTTCCCTTGCAGCTGATCCCATGGAAAGTAAGTGGCGGTGGTGATGGGTTTTACAATTGTGGCAATAGTGACACAGTCCTGAATTCACAGTTGTGAATATGGAACAGTTATCTAGATTTATTCAATTTACCCATCTGTAACTGTTCTGTATCCATTAGCACTACTTATTCACAATTGTATCACTATGAACAATTATTGTAATCCCCGTCAGCTTACGTTACTGGGCAATGGCTGCATGGGGAACAGGAGGTCCATTATGCTGGAGAGTGGAGCATGAGTGAACTATGTTCCTGTCAGGTTTGGAGGGGGATTGGTCCAGAAGAGGTTACTTAGTTAAATATACTTACATAAGACTCCTAGACCCGTTTCAAACAGTAGATGTGAAAGGTCAATCATAAGCTAAACAGTATGATGTGGCAGTTTAAAAAGCCAATGTGACTTTAGGCTGCATCAATAGGAGTATAGTGTCGAGATCAAGAGAAGTAACAATACCACTCTCTTCTGCCTTGGCTAGAGCTCACCTGGAATACTGCATCCAGTTCTGGACACCACAATTCAAGAAGGACATTGCCAAGCTGGAACATGTCCAGAGGAGGGCAACCAAAACAGTGAAGGGTCTGGAAACCATGCTGTATGAGGAGTGTCTTAGGGAGCTTGGTATGTTTAGTATGATGATGACATTAGTCTGCCTGTGTTCCAAGTTTGGAAACTTCAATTAGTTCAAAACATGGCATCCAGATTGGTTACTAGTACATCTGGGATGACAATATGATACCAATATTAAAATCACTCAACTGGCTGCCAGTTAGTTTCCATATAGTGTTGGTCGTTATCTTTAAAGCCCTACATGGTTTGGATCTGGGTTGAAACTGCATCTGGGGCTGAATTCTTATTGTGGCGCAATGACCCCATTTTGCTTTGCCCCATAGCTTCCCCATGCCTCACGTTACTCACGCAACTGATGGGAAATATCCTTTTTCTGGGAATAGTTGGACGCTGGCTTTATCCAGTAACACAGTTCTGCACTCTTAAGAGTTCCTGCAGTACTCTGAAAAATCTACAGCCACAATTAATGCAAAACAAAACACCACCAAACTTGAGAAATATCTATTAATAACACATATGCCCATTCTGAAAGGCTCTCCCTGTTCAGTACTTAGGAGCAAAGCAATCTCAGGAATTATTTAGATTGTCTTTTGCATTTCTAAACCAATTGAGATTACTGAGTGTTAATTAGGTCCTTTTCTCTTCCGCTCCCCAGAAACCTAGCTGGGTAAAGTACTATATGGCTATATACATGAATGCATAACTGCTAAGGGCCTCTGTTAAATATTCATGGACTGTTATATGAGAAATCCTTTCCTTTCCAGATTTGGGTAAGTATCTCCATTAATAAAATCCATTTATGTAATAGCTGATCAAGTCTTTTTTGTAGGTGACTTGAAGTTCAAACCAGAAAGGGGAGAGGAAAAAAAAAGATTATAGGTTATGCACAGCGATGGTGGAAAGGGGACTGAAAAGGACTTTATGTAGTATAGGATTTCAATTATTTTCCAATTTTAGTTGAGCCATCTCTATCATCCACGCAAATAGCCCTTTAAATAGGAATACTGGTTTTTCTGAACAAGGTGAGATTAAGGAACATGGGGTTTACTTGCTGGATCTGACGTAACATCTAGCCACGGGTTTTTCTTCTGTCCCTGGAGTAAGGTTAGCTGCTGGTCAGCAGAGAAGCCTTTTTTTTTGCTTCTGAATATGAGGCTACATTTTAAGCAGTCATTGATAAGAACAGTCTTCTCTCTTCTGCAAATGTTTCCCCTTCTTTTCAAAAGCCACAAAAGTTTGTGTCTTTTACTGTGGGATGATCATAAAGTTCTAGTCCTTCACAATGCTTGTTTTGTTGCAGAGAGAAAATATTAAAAGAAAAATTTCCAGTTCAAAGGGCAGTCTGTAGATACAGGTCAGCAACATGAGGCTCATGAGAGACATTTCTTTCTCTAATTTTTTGTGGTCTCTGACCACTGCCACTGAATTTACTGTGATGGTAGGAACAGAATCACATCTCCACCCCACCCCCCACTTCATAAAGATGGCCTGAGATGCACCAACATCTGAACTCCTCCTCAGATGTGGTGGCAAAGGTAGGGCATTGCTCCCCACATAATAATTCTGTTTCCCTATGAAAGTTTTCTTCAGCCTGAAAAGTTAATCACTGAGTAACTCAAAAATTCAGTCAAGCCTATTTATCTATAAGTACAAACACACAGGCAGCAAGCCTTAAAAACATCACACTTCCCCTTCTCCATCTGTAATGAACTCCTTCTGGTGGAGGTCTCTGTTTATGATTTCAGGGAAGTAGAGCTCTGGAAAGACCTTGGCTGGAACTCCTGCTGCCATCCAGCTTTGGGTGAGATCCAGGGGTTGTTCTGTACCAGCCTGTTTCTCAGGAAAAGCTGTTCCTCTTGTGTCTAAGTGGTTATCTCCCTTCTTCTTCAATATACAGGCTTCTCCACTGAGCATTGAGGGTGCATTCCCTGCCCCCCATAGGATGGATACTCTGCTCTTATAGAAGACAAGCCATGCTTCCATCCATTATCTGGTCCACATCCAAAACATTTTTTTTTCCTGGGGTGAAGGGATGGCTGCGTTGGCAATGACCCTGGATGCTTCTTTCAGCTAGCAACATCGTAAGTGGCAACCCAGACAGCTAGTGCTTCTCTAGGACAATGGTACCTTTCTGTGAGTACAGCCTGATAATAGCCTGGAAGACCCAATGTGAACTCTACCACTTCTCTTCACTGAATGGGTGGGACTAGTCTGAGAGGGCCATCTTAGACTGTACCATCCAGTTGCTACATGGGCAGGCTTTGTCAGAGGGCATCACCATATCTGTCATGCGTCGCTTAGCCTGACTGCAGCCATCTTGCTGTATTTCCTTTACTGCTGTCTTTCCTTCTACATGGTAATCACGAGAAGTCAACATGGATTTCTCCAAAATAAGTCAGGCCAGACTAATCTTATCTCTTTTTATGATAGAGTTACTAGCTTGATAGATGAAGGGAATGCTGTGGATGTAGCATGTCTCGATTTCAGTAAGGCCTTTGACAAAGTTCCCCATGACATTCTTGCAAAGAAGCTAGTAAAATGCGGGCTGGACAGGGCTACTGTCAGGTGGATCTGTAACTGGTTGACTGACCGTTCCCAAAGGGTGCTGACCAATGGCTGCTTTTCATCCTGGAGAGAAGTGACTAGCCGGGTGCCACAGGGTTCTGTCCTGGGCCCAGTGCTCTTCAATATTTTCATCAATGACTTGGATGAAGGAATAGAGGGCATGCTCATCAAATTTGCAGAGGACACCAAATTGGGAGGGGTTGCTAATACGCCAGAGGACAGGATCAAAATTCAAAATGACCTGGACAGATTGGAGAGCTGGGCCAAGGCTAACAAAATGAAATTCAACAGAGAGAAGTGTAAGGTCCTATACTTAGGTAGAAAAAATGGAATGCAGAAATATAGGATGGGGGACACATGGCTGGATGGCAGTACGTGTGAAAGGGATCTAGGAGTCCTAATAGACCACAAGCTGAACATGAGTCAGCAGTGTGATGCGGCAGCCAAGAAAGCCAATGCAATCGATAGGAGTATGGTGTCTAGGTCGAGGGAGGTACTGGTACCACTCTACTCTGCTTTGGTTAGACCTCATCTTGAATACTGTGTCCAGTTCTGGGCACCCCAATTCAAGAAGGACATGGTCAAGCTGGAGCAGGTCCAGAGGAGGGTGACCAAAATGGTGAAGGGCCTGGAAGCCAAGCCCTATGAGGATAGACTTAGAGAGCTGGGTATGTTCAGTCTGCAGAAGAGAAGGTTAAGAGGGGACATGATAGCTATGTTTAAATATTTGAAGGGATGCCATGTAGAGGAGGGAAAGGGCTTGTTTTCTGCTGCTCCAGAGACCAGGACAAGGAGCAATGGATTCAAGCTGCAGGAAAGGAGATTCCACCTGAACCTCAGGAAGAACTTCCTGACAGTCAGGGCTGTCCGGCAGTGGAATATGCTGCCTCGGAGTGTGGTGGAGTCTCCTTCTTTGGAGGTTTTTAAGCAGAGGCTGGATGGCCATCTGTCCAAGGGAGTGCTTTGAGGGTGTTCCTGCATGGCAGGGGGTTGGACTGGATGGCCCGTGTGGTCTCTTCCAACTCTACATTTCTATGATTCTATGATTCTATGATTCTATGTTTGGGTGATGGATGGGAGAGTTTGTCAGAGCACAGGAACCAACGTCATTCCAGAGACTGGTGGAGGCGAGAGCATGAGAGTGATATGTGAGTGGAAAAGAGCTGAGAGGGGCAAGAGGTGTCCAAAAACTGTCTGTTCACTTTCAGTTCTGGCCCTTGGCAGAACATTACCTGTATTCTGAACTTAATCCCTAATAAATGCTTACTGGATGTATCCATGAAGACTGTTTACTGAATTTGGCTAAGACAAGACAGTACAGACCCAACCTAAGAGAACAACCTTGGGACTCTACCCTCTCAAGTAGCTACATCATGAGAGACAGCAACTGACCCAGGCCTTTTTTGTACGTGACTTCGAATGCTAAATGTCTATGGTACCGACACAGAATCGCAAGGACAGTTCCACATGACGTCCTTGTGATTGTGCAGTGCTCCTGTAGCAATCCCATGGCAACCATGCATTATATCATTTTTGAGTTTTTCCCAAAAATGATGCTCAATTGCACATTCCTCCCTTGTCCCTCCTGTACTTACCTGGTGTGTGGAACCTCAGGAAGCATGATGGCCACACTTCCTCCTCCAGTGAAGCCTGGGAAAGTACCTGGCTGTGTTGCAGAAGGAAGAGGAGGCGCTATCACGCTTCCTTCCATCCAGCATGGAGTTGGTGCAGAGAAAAGCACAGGGGATGCAATTCCCTCTCTCGAAAGAGGCTTTTTGCACGATCCCTGCACGATGGCACTGTGATCAAGGTAAGGTGCCAAAAGCATCCCAGAGTTGAACAGTGAGCTTCAGAGCTAAATTGGCACCCAACTATAGTGTGCTTGAGTCCAGCCCTTTATCTCTTTACCTCTTCTTGATTTTCACTATCTCATGGAGAATCTCATTCAGGCTGGAGAGGATATTTTGTTTCCCCCAGGATGGAGCCAGTCTCTGGAGACTACTGGAGTTTTGCTTTGGTGTGCCTAGTTTGTTTTCTTTTTTTCTGGTTGCTTGCTACTTCTCCTCACCCTCCACCCCGTGCACACTCACACTTCTGAATCAATTCAGCCTTTCCTCCTCTAAGGGATAGCAATTTCCCTTATTTGCACACAACAGAATGGAAGAGCTACGTAAGCTGGAAATTGCTATTGACAATCTGCCTTTCTAATTACTGTGATTCTGAAAGAACAACTCGTTTTCTGTTCCTCACTTCCTCATTTCATCCCCCACCCCTACCTCCAAGATGCATAAGCTTGCTAGGTGGCTTTTCCCCCACTTTCCCCTTCTGTTGCTTTCTCACCTCTACCCCACACTAACCCAGTTCCATCAGCTGGACCAGGTTCTCTCCTTCAGCACATTTTCTGTGTTGCCAAGCCCTGGCAGTCTGGAAAAAAAAAAAAAAAAACAATATTTGACAGAAGCTCATCTTACATTCCATACATTGTTTCCTCTGCCCCAGTGGACAACATCTTACAGATGTTTGCCATCCAAACCTGAGACCATGGTGAGACCCAGAACAGGAGTACCATTATAGCCGAGTTGCTAAGGACTGCTTTTCTTTCAGTGAATATCTCTGTTCACTGATGGGGCCTGTGGATATCTGGGAAAGGAGGGGGATCTTGCAATATAGAAAATATAGAAAGAGAGAGGGATACTTAGAATTTGTGGAATCAGGAAGCTATCAGAGAACACAAAGGTCATCCAATCCACACCCTACCCAAACTTCATTGCTACAGCAAGCCTGCCAGATGGTCATCCAACTACTGAGGATCCACCATCTTCAAAGGCATCAGTGTAGGACAGCTGAACCTTTGGGAGATCCTTCATAAGATTCAGCTAATACCTCCTTTCTTGCAATGTGAATCTGGTGGTTCAGGTCCTAGCTTGTGGTGCCACAGGAAAACATCTGCCCCATAGTTGATGACAGGTATCTTATTGCCTCATATTTGTCCTTCCAGGCTAACCATAACCATCTCCTTCCATCTTTCCTCAAGAAGCTGTTCCATCAAGCTCCTCACTATGTTTTTCCATCCTCTTCATTCCTTAATTATAAGCCATGTTCTTGGAAAGTGCTGGGCATGTTATGGCAATGGCAACAGCATTCCCCCTTGGCTTCTTACTAATTCCTCCCATAGTGTGGGGCTAGGCAACACGAGGAAAGTACAAAAGACTTCAAAAAAAAAAAATATCCAGGTAACTTGTTTCATTAGTGCAGCTCATCTGTTCCCTTTCTCCTCCCTAGTTCCTCATCTTCCCATTCATCTTTGTTGCCAACTGCGTGATGAGAGCAAAAGAGAAATTGGGACACCAAAAGGCCATGCATGGAATCTCATTGATGACATATGCAGACATAACTGGAGGTTGCACCTGCATACTTATTTTTTCAGACTACGCAGAAGGTGGTACCCAGTGCCTCCTTCCCATCCCGGTCTGTAAGCACAGCTAGTGGGCAGATCTTTGTCCCTGGCTATTTATTGAATGTGCTGGGGCAGTGGTTTCTGCTTTTGCCCTTGCTGCTGCCAAGAAATCAGAACAAGCCCAGGCATATCCTTGCATTCAGTCCGTATCTGGGAAGGCATAGCCATACCCAGCATCCTCGTCAGCTGTTGTTACACACCAAGGAGGCAGCCGAGTAGAGGGAGGAGACTCTGCTTCCTTTCTCACTACCTGTAAGCATACCAACAAAGACTTATGCTCTGATGGCATAAATAGTCAGCAGGATCTCAGCCAACATCTTGGATTGACTACTATAATGTGTTGTGCATGGGATTGCCTTGGAAGGCTGTTTGGTGCTTTGCTGTTATATTCTGGTGCTGAATGTCTAGCATGGATTTGGACTAAGAAATCTGAAGAAAGTTTGCCTCCTTGAGACCATTCAGCCTGTGTAGTGAAGTAGTCTTTGAAGGGTCTCCTGTAACTTCTCCCCAACACCATCTTCAATCTGAAGAAAAGCAACTGGTTTTGTGTGTGTGTGTGTGTGTGTGTGTATGTGTGTGTGTGTGAGAGAGAGAGAGAGAGAGAGAGAGGCCATTTCTACCTTCCACTGCTATTGTGCTATTATTCCACTCTCAACCTCCTGTGGAATTCTGGGTTTTGTAGTTTCCTGAGGCCAAAGAGCTCTCTGGCTGAGAATTCTAAATGCTGCTACCTAAACTGCAAACCCCAGGATTCCATAGGAGGTTGAAAGTGGAATAATAGCACTAAAACAGAGTAGTGTGGAAATGGCCATAGTGATGGATTTCTTTTTGTGGGTTCACCCCCAGAAAGATTACCTGACACTTCAGAGATAGCAAATACTTTAATGTTTTTACTCAGAATTTAATGAATTGAAATTTGTTTGTTTGTTTAAAAAACCCTATGTTTCTCTTCCCTCCATATCTCCTCTGGGATAGAAATATTTTTAATAAATAAACATTCACAGAGCTGTCTCACCCATGAGCCAGGAAAATGCCTGCCCATTGTTCTTGCTGATGCATGATAAAATGTGTAACCTTTTGAGTAAAGAGTGAAATATGCTTGGGGAAAACCCACCTCCTGTGCCCAGGGTATTCCATGGTGGGGAAACACGGTGACAGTTAGTTAGTTGCAAGTGCTTTCTTAATGACCACAGATTTTGAGTCGATGTTTCAGCAGCCAAGAATACCAGTCACACATAGTAGCCAGAGTAGAAACTGATCCCAGTGTTCTGCCTTCATCGTGCCATGTATGTGTGTTTCAGAAAAGGGTGTGGGAGTTTGTTCAAATGGAGTTGAGGGGGAACCTTTTGTTGCAAATCTTGTTAATTCATCTACACTTTTTTTTTCAACTATGCTTGATCAGCCTGGTGATTTTTTTTAATTGAAAAAGTTGCTGCCATGCATTGCATACATAGATCATCTTTGCTTTATAATGTACTGTCGTGTGTTTATGCCCAGGTTCCTGGGATAAGCTGAGTTGCTTGCAAATAGGCTCTTATGAGAATCTGCAGTGTGATTTTGCTGACTTTGGTAGCTTCATCATTTGGGCTTCCGTGTTGTGTTCAGCATTTCATTTTTGCAATCTTTTACAGGATGGTGGGGGAGGAAAGAGGGAGGGGAGAGGGAGGAGGAGAGAGGAGAAGAGGGGGTGATTAAATGAATGCCTGAGGGCACACATGTAGAAGAATCATACCTGAACAGAATGAGCAAACGGCAGTAGATAATCCCGCAGTCCTTCAGCAGCCAAGTTTTCTGGTTACTTGCACTTCAGTTGGGTCTCCGTGAAGACGGATGAGGGTAGTGCCAGAGAGAGCAATGAAAACAAAATGCAAGTGTGTGCATTTTTACAACTCTCTGTTTTGGGGAGAAAAAAAAATAGCAGATAATGGCTGATGTCCCTCTCCAGCAAAATTTTTGCAGGAGCACTACTGCACCCTAGATTCAATCCTCCCCAACTTCTTCACTAATGATGCCTCAGGGTCTAATTCAATATTACATCAAAATGCATGAAAGTCTGAAGTTTTGTTCAATTATTTTTCAGTGCTAAGGAGCAGAGGAAGAAGGGAATGACCCTTAATTCTCCCTCACTTAACACTTTTCCCATCCATAGCCCCTCCTAACATGCTTCTCTCCAGAGGCAATTCCATATCAACAAAAGAAAAGCAATGCTAGATGAGACCAAAATTCCATTTGGTCCAGCTTTCTGGTCTCATAGTGCTTAACCAGTCGTCTCCGGGAAGCCCACAAGCAGGAGATGAATGCAAAGCTACTTTCTTCCTCAAGTTCCTCTGTCTGTCTGTCAGTTGATCTATCTATGTATCTATCTAGACTAATAGTCCGTAGGCCTATTGTCCATTAGTGTGACCAAATTTTGTATACAGTCATTTAATTACTATTATTATTTTAATATGGAAGAGCATTTGAGAAATACAAGAGGGTTAGTGATGTTGATTTGTCATACCAAAGAGAACAACAAAGAATCTAGTGTAGGAGTGAGTAAAATGTGTCCCCCAAGTCTTTTTTTTAGGACTCTGGGCCCTGCAATACCCCTTCCCCACAGTTTCAGAAGAAAAGGCCAAGGACCCTTTTGATGTCACATGTACGTGTAACTTCCCTTACACATTCAGATATACATTTTGGCCATTGTGCAACAGATGTGTTGAGGTCATGGTTGTGTAAGCACAGCTCTACAAGCGTAACCACTTCACAGGCAGTTGCACTTTCTTGGATGGTGCATAACTCTTTGTCAGTGCCTTCAATGTACAGTTGATTCAGTGAGTATACTCTAGCTGGAACTAACCAAAAGGATTCCAGCCATGCGGTTACTGCATTCTTGGATGGTATGTTACGATTTGTCAGAGTCTTCAGTATGCCCCTTGATTCACTGAATTGTATAATCTGTCATGTCTATGGCAGAGCAGGCAGTAATTCACAAACAGCACAGCTCCTACTCATGAGGTGAGAGTGGCCATTTCCGCACTACAATCTTATAGTGCAATTATTCCATTTTCAATATCCTATAGAATCCTGGGGTTTGCAGTTTAGGGAGGGGCCAACCAGCCCCTCCCTAAACTACAAACCCCAGGATTCCATAGGATGTTGAAAGTGGAATGATTGCACTATAAGAGTGTAGTGCGGAAATGGCCAAAGAATGTCTAAACAGAAAGGCAGCCTAGAGCAAACAAATCCAAACCATAGTCCAAACTAGAGCAAATCCAAACCATAGTCCAAACAGGCAGAGTTCCAAGACAACTAGAACCAAGAGCAGAGAACAAGGTTTCAGGACCAAAGAGACCAGTTGCTGATCCTGGGAGGAAAGGCCAGCTGGAGCCCTCTTTTAGCTATGGCTGCTGTCATGACAGGTGTACCCTCATTAGGACTTGTTTACTATTTAAATGGGCCAAGCGACACAAGCCCTCCCTTTCACAGCATCTCTGCTGCAAGGTAGGTGTGTCAGCTATGTCTTCCTCTATTTGTTCCCCTGGCTCAGGTCCTTGTTGTTGTTGTGTATTATCTCCCTCTGTACCAGCTTCTGGGGACACTTCAGCCTCTGGGGAAGCCTCTGCCTTGGAGTCAGAATCCTCCTCCTCGCTGCCACAGTCTCCAGAAACAGCCACTGTGCTTTCCCATTGCACCATGAGGCAATAAGTAGGCACGCTGTCAGATACTCAGATTAAATCTGATCATTAGAATAATGTATTGAATCATTTCAGTTCACCTATGTGTTGGTTCACCAGTCAAACTATTCACCTTTACCTTCAGTGTACCACTTCTTTCTCTGATATTACAGAGATAGCCATTGCGTGTTCCTCATTGCTCCATGGGACTGTACGCTGGCACAGTGTCAGGTACATGGTCATTTGCACAGGGTCAGCTTTCATCAGAAGATTGCTGCAGAGGAAATACTACCTGTTTATGTGCAAATTTATAATATGCCAGCATAACATAGGATCTCAATCAAAACTGAGAGAGAGAAACAAAGATAGATTGGTGGGGAGAAAAGCTCATTCTATTCAGACAATTTTGTGTAAAGCAGCACAGGGAGAAAAAATTAACCTTCACTCTCTATCATTCACCATTTGTGTAGCCCCAAACCATGGGTGACTCAGGGTTCCATCTATGATGCCAGTGCCAGGACTAATCGGGGAAGAACCAACTGGAGATCCAAAAGTAAGCTTATTTGTTTTATTGGGGGAATTGTAACCACATACAGAAGATCCAAGCAGTCATGCAATCACACAAGGCTAACTGAAGGAAAAGGGAGGAAAGTTTTGGATAGTGAGGTTTCAGGACATAATGGATGATATTTACCAATCCAGCAGAGCAGCAGAAAACCAATGTGGCTTAGATGAAAGTCTTACACAAGTGGGAATCAGAGTGGCTGAGTGACGACAAGAAACCAGTGTACAATGAGTTTGCTAGCCAAAACTGGGATTTAAATACTCTTTTCCTGCCTGAAGGGCAAAGGTGCTAATGGCTCTCTGGCTGAGTAAACAAGGGAGTCCAAAGAATGGACACTGAGATCTGGAATGGACTAATGGTCTTAGCATTTGGTGACAAAGGGCTAATGGTACTCCTGATAACTCTTCAATTGACGGACAGGTGTGGGGACATAAGGGAAAGGAGTTAAGACAGTCAGCCACCCTGTGGAACATCTCAGATGCTATTCTCTCTTAAAAGTTGAATTGTCAAGGGCTAACTGTAAGTCCATTATTGCTGAAGCATCCTGGTGATTTCCTGACCTGATTTTGTAATGCACTTGTGGGGCCAGCTTTTCCTCTCAGCCAGCATGGCTGTGCAGCTGTAGCAGAATCTAATTTATATTTATGTCAATTAATATTTGCCAATCATTCATATATATGTGTGTGTGTGTGTCTGTGTGTGTGTGTGTCTGTGCCTGTGTGTCAAAGTTGGTGAGTGAGTTTCTCTGTGTCAGGCAGGCAAAGACCTCATATGATTGGCTGTGTGGGGCGAGAAGACCTCATATGGTTGGCTGGCTGTTAAGATTCTATGGAATCCTGGGGTTGGCAGTTCAGCGAGGGGTCTTTAGAATTCTCAACCAGAGAGCTTGGGCCGGTTGCTATGGAGACAAAGCCTAGAAGCAAGAAGGAGGGCAGTGTATTCCCTCAGGAACCCAACCTCTCTATGTTAACAACTCAGAATATAGTTTGGATTGTGGAATATGGGGAAAGGTTACAGGTACTGGAATAGGCTGGTTGCTATGGAGATGAGGCCTAGCAGCAAGGAGGAGGACAGTGTATTCCCTCAGGAACCCAAATTCTGTATGTAAATAATTCTGAATACAGATTGCATTGGGAAATATAGGGAAAAGTTACAGGTACTGGAGAAGACAGTTTGGTAAGTTCTTAGGAGGAAAATAAAATCGCAGGCAACGCCAGGTATATATACGTGTGTGTGTGTGCGCGTGTGCATCGCTAACTAAAACACACCAAAGTGTGGAGGTGTACAGCTTACTAACAATTTTCCCATCCATAGCCTCTCCTAACACTAACCATCCTCCATTTAGAAGCATCCCCTCCCCAATATTTTTTGCAAAAGGAGTTCAACTAGAAGTTGCCAAAAAAAAAAAAAAAAGCCTTTCCTCCAAAAAAGTCCTCTCCTGAACCTAAAAGGGCCCAGAATCCTCTCCCCAGTGCTGCAATAATCCCCATACCTCTTAAGGGACATGGAGGGAATTAATCCCAAACAAAATGGCACCGTGAAGTCCAGCAAGTTCTATCTGGCATATGTTTGCATGGACAGCAGCCCACTCGTCAGAGATATCTAAACAAGGCAATTCTCACCCACCACCTGAAAGTGGTACCGTCCAGTCAAGCTCGACAGAACTTCAGCACCTCCTTTAGTTGCTTGTGCAAAGTGGGTGTTAGTGGGATATGTTGGAATTAACAGTCCTCCTTCCTATTTGCTCCAAGACTTTTGTGCAGAACATTTAATAAATAATAATAATAAAAAAATTGACAATGGTAATCTTGCTTTCCTTGCAATGTTAAATTTCACACTAAATTAATGCACCTCTTTCTGCTTTCAAATGCAGAATATTCTACCAGAGTTAAGCTGGATAATTAGCAAAGGTTTATTTCCCTCCCAGAAAATGGATTCAAAATTAACTGGGTTCATCTTTTACTCATGACTTAAATTACGGCCCACTTGGCTCTTTCCATAGCTTTCCTTTCTCCTTCTCTCTCTCGCTCCCTCCATCTCTCTCTCTCTCTCTCTTTTTTAAAGGAGACTGAAGATTTACTGCCATTTACATATTTGAAAAATGTGTTCTTTCTCTCTCCACATTTCTGCCCCCATCCCAAACCAACCTCCATTAATTCCTGACTGGATCATTTCATTCCTACCTCTCTTTTTCCTCCCCGCCCTTTTACTTTCTAGCTGGGGTGTGTGATTAGAATAAAAAGTGTGTAGAGAAAAGAGTGGAAGTTCTATAGCATTTTTCATAGACAAAATTAGCAAACGCTAAGGGTAAAACTATATTTTACCCTTCCTTTGGGTTTTCTCCAGGTACAAACATGGCAGGGGGAGGGTGTGTCTGCCTCTCTCTCTCTCTCTCTCTCTCTCTTGCTTTTCCTTTTCTGTAGATGGAGAAGAGATAACTAAGAAGGCTACATTTACCAAATACTGCTTTTGAGTTCTTTGCATTACCACGTGATTAATATCATCTCCGGATCTGAACAAATTAATGTCTCTGCAAATTCACTTCACCCTTGAAACAAAACAATAGGCGTTGTGTAGTTCTCCCCAAATGGTGGAAATGATGTGCAGAATGCTGGGAAAGTAAATTGCAAGCATGCATTTTTTCTTTTCATGTTGTGGTCCACCAGAATACAGATTTGGCCAGAAGGAATCAGGGGAAAGGTAGAACAATTGTGTGTGCAGGGAGGGATTAGACCAGCACACAAATCTTGATTTTAATGGCATTGAGGTGATTGTATAAGAAAGAGCAAAATATTGCAAATCTGTTTGTTTCTATACCTCATCACATATATATTGTTGAAGGTGCTTCTCTGTCCATGCATACACACACATACAGGGTAACTCCAAGGCCATAAAACATAGAGCCCGGTGACAAAAGGGACCATAGAAGTGTGCACTTCTAGGTTTTTATGCTTTTTTTTTTAAAAAAAAAAATCATTGAATGACTCAAATCAATTTAAGTGTTTCTGTAGTCTCCAGCACTACTTTCTGTTATGAGCAGGCAGGTTTCTCTATCTACCTTATAGCTGTATTTATAGACTGTGGCTCCTGTTAAAAGAAACTTGCTCAGCAAAAAGCAACTGGCAAAGCTGGACTGAGATCAAATTAGACTGGAGATGAGCAAGTTGCAAGACAAGAACCAATCACAATGGGTGTGGACACATCCCAGAGCAATGATGACTCCATAACAGTAACTTCCAAGAATGGAAGCAAACATATGTTGTGTACCAGATGACCCACACTCCAAAGAACACACTGTAAACACATCAGTTTATTCATGAGAAGACATGGAAACCAGCAACACACTTCCACAGAAGTTGCTGAAACTGATTTGTGCAGACATCATACGCTTCTATGAGCAATTAATACAAATTCTCATGTGCTAAGCTTCCGTTGGTTAGTACAGCGTTGCTCATTCTTTCCCAGGCTTTCTTAATGTTTAACAATTGTTGACATGTTTCTTAGCATTTTTATTATATCAACACCACTTCATTCTCATAGCACCCTTTGCCCTTATTTTCCCACATGAACTCCCCCAGCGTTTTTCCCCTTAATGGACACATTGGAACAATGGCTACCAATTAGAGCAAATTGAATGGATACCTTGTAATGATACTTCCTACATTGGTGATATGTTCATGTTGGTAAGCTGAGCCATATACGAAAGCATTCTATGATTCTATGCGTTATGTGAGACCCTTCTTTCCCCATGATTATACCCATGAGAGGGGGCTGGAGCCCTGGCAACATAGTAGAAATGGCAGGGGTGAGAACTTTCTTCTGAGGGCACACATTCTCCTTCAACCAAGACTTGGGTTACAGTTCTCATCCATTAACTACAATTGCCCCCGTACCCTCTTCTTGCACTCATTTGCAAGACTTGAGGTGTACAGGAGAACCACCACAGATTGTTCTGTGGTGTGAAGGGTCCAATTGGCCCAGGTCAATAACTTGCCTCCTCAAGCTGGAGGGAGTGAATAGGGAGGGAGGGAGGGAGGAAGGAAGCAAGGAAGAGGTGAAAATGAGAAGAAAAGAAGGAAAAACAACATTGAGGAAGAGAATGAACACTGGGATGGCAGAGATATTACGTACGTCAGTGGGAGAGAAATTGCATCAGAGGGAAAGGAGGGAAATTGGATAATAATGGCTGAGATCCTACAGGGGAACTGTGTAACATAAGTCTTTGGTTGCAGAGCTATGGAACTTATGTCTTGAATGGCGGCATCGTACAACTGAGTCAAGGTACTAAATTTGCAACCAAATACACAATCAAGCACGCAATGTCCATCAATGCCCAAAACAAATCATATGCAAGGGAAATCTATTTGGAAGGTGAATCTCCATGCAATGAACACTACATGCACACCTCTGCTTTCTGCACCCTTCAATTGAATGTGGCCATTTTGCTTTGGATGAAAATGTCCAGTCAGATCTGAGGGTAACATATACGTGGGTAGGACACTGAGCGGGACCGCAGTGTTAATGAAACACACATCAAAGAATCACACTTAAAAATGCATCTTTGACAGATAACTTGTATTTGGATTGGGTGAACTGAACTCAGTTTTCTGCAGTCCAGAGGATTCATCCCTAGTTTTGCATAAATCCCCCCTTTAGGGACATTTACATATTTTTGTGTGTATCTTGTAAAATCTATACATGTTTGGCTACGGTGTTTATGCACCAGAGTTGTACACATGTTTACAACACCTATGAATTTTTCAGTGTATAGATTTCAGTTCTGTGTCTGGTTTCAGGCAGAGGGATGTTAGTCCATAGTTGGAAAAAAAATCTCAACAGAGGGTGTGTGTGTGTGTGTGTGTGTGTGTGTGTGCATGTATCTCTCTCTCTCTCTAGATATATATATCCTATGATACAAGTAGCACTTGCCTCCTCTACTGGACAAAATCATTGACTCTTGGGTCTCTGTCCAGGGTGCTGATAGTCATGCCTTCCTGTTCCCCCTTCATTTGGGTATGAGCATAGCTTTCATATTATTTCATATTATCAATGAAAATGGATGTCTCAGCATATCTAGAAAACCCATCAAATGGGGGAAAGCTAACAGTTGCTGGACTTGAAACTTCAAGTCCAGAATTTAATGAAAATTAACTGAAAGTGACAACAGATTGGATAGCTGTGTTGAGAATAGAAATTCTATAATGTAAGGAATATGAAATACAAATGACATAATTAAAACAGCACTATATATATACAATCTTAATATTTGAAAGATTATGAGTATGTATTAATATATTAATTTATTTTGAAGTTTGAATTAAGCAGTAGAGGTTCATATAAAACATAGATATATGACTGAAGACAGAATACATTTAAATAAGCTCTCATCACTGTAGGAGAAGGAAGTCTCCAGGGATTCTTTTTCTTGTTTCTTCTTCTTTGTTGTACTGAATTGCACCATATTTTATCTTGTTGCTTTCATTTTTTTCACCCTCTTTCTACTTTCTGATACTTTGACATCCTTCTTTATATGGCTTTGGACAGCTGCATTTTATTTGATTACATTAATACCTATTTCAACTATATTTTATTTTGATTTTTTTCTTAATAAAAGTATTATACACACACACACACACACACACAAAGAAAAATCATCAAAAATTATCAGCTTCTGTGAGAGATTTTGTTTCTTTTTTTTCTGCCCTGCAGAAGAGCAAAGAGATCAACTTTTTCCCCAGTTTTTTTCTATTGCTTATTTTTTATTTTATTCTATTTTACTTTATTGCATTCCGTTACCTATTTTTGCACAAAACATTGTGATTTGCACAAAGCTGTGTATTGTGTGCAAGTAAATTCATTTTTCATATGAATACAGTGATTTTGAGGAAAAAAAATATTTTGTGGTGAACACACATCATCATCATCATCATCATCATCATCATCATTATTATTATTATTATTATTATTTTACTGCATGTGAAAATGAAATAAAGAGTTCTGTCTTTTATCATAGTTCTTCCACAGAGCATATGCATTGCATGTATAAGGGTTCAGGTTCTGGCTTTGATATCTGGAGTGGAAAGGATCTAAAGACTAGAAACGCAAAGAATATTTGCAAATGTTCTTGTCTTAGATAGAAGACTTTTTTGACACTCTGAAGCCATTTTCACAGTGACGCATTTCAACACATTGAGACACTGTCTTACTACAGGAGCCTCCATGAATTTTAAGATCCTTGCAGAAGGGCTTTTTCTTTGTCCCACAAACTTCGTAGACATGTTTGGTGAGGAGATAGAAGACAGCCTTCTTGGGAACTGCTTCCAGGCCATAGAACATCCAGCACAGGAAAGTAGGTTGGCCTCCCTTCTCTTCTTCCACCGGCAGGCAAAGACCTTGTTTTATCTGAGCAGGTGTTTGGCAACTAAGCAGCTATGCAGAAAGGTATTCAATGGGTCATGTGGGCAGCAATTTTTTTTATCCGTTTTGCCACGTTGAATGATTTTGATGTGGGAGGTCATGTATTTTTTTTTTTAAAAAAATATTTTAATTAATGTATCTCATTTTAATACATGTTGTGATCTGTCAAGAAAGAAGGAAGGAAGGAAGGAAGGAAGGAAGGAAGGAAGGAAGATTCCCCTTTTCTCTCATTTCAGGGACCTTTTCTTTCTTTCTTTCTTCCTTTCCTTTCCTTTCCTTTCCTTTCCTTTCCTTTCCTTCTTTCTTTCTTTGGTGTCTTGGGCTTGTGTAAGTGTATGTCCAGTTTAAGTTCATGGAAGATCTGCATGCATAAAAAATACAAATGTGGATGAACAGTGTGTTCAGTTATGCATTTGGTTTCACACTCAGGTGAATATTCAGTTGTGAGATGATGCTATTCAATGCAAGGGTTGCATAGGGCAATCCATATATAACTCTCTGCAGAGAGATTTATGCTACTAAGTCCCAGTATTGGATTCCAGCCAATGTTTGGGCATCTTTTGCACAAAGAAAACTACTTTATTTTCTGCAGAAAACATTGGGGTTTGGGCATGAATATGTCTCATTCCCAAATGAGAAAAAATCACAGAAAACAATGTGCAACAACTCTCATATCTTGCCAAATGGAGAGAAAACATTTGAAGGCCTTTGTTCTTCCATATGAAAGTGAAATATGAAGATTTAAATCTCCAACAGAAGACTTAGGCATGGATAAAGGCTTCTGTTTCTGCAGTTGTACGTGACAGAGGCACTGGGAAGACTGCATAAAACTAGGCAAGATGGCTCACTGGTGAGACTCAGTTTTTGACAGGTTTGCATCTTGATAGATATAAAAAGATATTTATAGCAACTGTGGCTGGACCCCATTTTAATCCTAACAGTGCAGAGCTATTGAATCTACTGGATTCAGCCAAATGGTAACTCACCATTCAATAATTGATTAACTGGTTGGGACTAAGTTGGAGCTCAATCTAGTTGGGATTAAGCCATGAAGTTACATATTCTTGGATCATGCATAACCATCTTTAAAACTCTTGGTTCACTGGGATTTCTGAAAGAGCTACTGTGCCTTCCACGTTCCACTATAGGACAATAAGCAGGCATTATTGGCAGTTGTATCATCTAAATCTGATCGGTCCTGATAGCCTCCACCAAAGTAAAACCACTGAATCAGTTGGCTTTACCAAGAGTTGGACCCACCCACTCAACCTCTGAATGGAACTAACAAACATGATTCTAGCCATACTGTTGTGGTGTGTTACAATTTGTCAGTGATTTCAACATACCCTTTGATTCACTGGGACTGCAGAAACAGCTACTGTGCATTCTGCAATGCACAAGGGGACAGTGAACAGCGGATACAAGATTGCTTGCACAATGTTGGTATTTAGCAGAGAGGTGATGTAACTACATGAGTGTAGACTAACAGCATGTGATCAGAATATAAGATCTTGGGCAATGTTTTATACATTTTTTTTAAAAAAAAATCTAGTGTATATTTCATAAGGTCTTTGAGCTGAAAGAAACAAATAACAAGATTTCACAATTTCTTGAAATTGGCAGGTGGGTTTTGGGCTGTCCCTTATCCCAATCGTTTTTTTAAACAAAACTTTGCAGAACAGAAGGCCTCTGTAGTGCTTCCGGTGCATATACACACACATGCACACATACTATTGGATAAATATGAGCAGGAGGCCAGATTTTTGCCTCCTTCTCTGAAACGACACCCCCAGTTTCTCTGCATGAATGTTGCATTCCAACTTCCCCTGGTATAATTCTGGTAAGGCAGAAAGAGGGGAAACCTACTATACTAGAAGTAGTGCTGTAGTTCCCAAAACCTGACGATTTTTGAAAATACTACAGAATTGTCAAGGCATCCACCTTTGTGATTACCTGGGTCTTTCCATTTCCACAAATAATAAAACCTGCCATCATTTTGCAGCCCGCATGTCTCTTCATATGCTCCCAATTATTTTGTTAGCACTTTATTTTTTTTTTCCTCCATACTTTGATACACACAAACAAGAAATCAAATTCCCATTGCAACTCTGACAAACAAGACAATGGAAGTAGGGGAGAAGATGGGCAGCTTCAGATTAGATCAAGGATCACAATATGTTCACTACTGCAGATTAGATCAAAGATCACAATAGGCTCACTTTGCCATAACAACACCATGTCTTTTGTATCAAATACTCTTGTGTACAGTTTCTTCTGTACTGTGTTCTAGTTTGCTATCATTTTTTTTTTCCTTTTGGAAAGAAATCAAATGTAACACCAAGATCTTCTGGGAATACACACAGTATTATGGGGCTGTAGTCAGGGGTGGAAAATGAATGCACATTAAGCAGTGTGTGTGTGTGCACACGCACACATGCACGTGTGTGTATCAATTTTGCTGTCTATGTGTTCTTAAGAAAAACAATAATTTTGGTTTCCATTATTAGGGGAAACTATAATAATTTTTTTTTTATTAGAATCATAGAGTTGGAAGGGATCACAGGGTCTGTTGAGTCCAACCCCTTGCCACGCAGGAAGACACCATCAAAGCATTCCCAACAGATGACCATCCAGCATCTGTTTAAAAACCTCCAAAGATGAAGACTCCACCATGGTTCATTGAGGCAGCAGTGGATTTCACTGTCAAGCTGCTCTTACCATCGGGAAGTTTTTCCTAACGTTTAGATGGAATCTCTTTTCCTGAAGTTTGAAGCCATTGCTCTGTATCCTAGTCTCTAGAGCAGCAGAAAACAAGCTTGTTCCATCCTCCTTATGACATCCCTTCAAATATTTAAACATAATTATTATTATGACACCCCTTAACCTTCTCTTCTCCAGTCTACCCAGCTCGCTAAGCTACTCCTCATAGGCCATGGTTTCCAGGCCTCCTACCCTCTTGGTTGCCCTTTTCTGGACATGTTCTAGCATGTCAATATCTTTCCTGAACTGTGGTGCCCAGAACTGGCCACAGTATTCCAGGTGGGATCTGACCAAAGATTTTTTTCTTTTTTCTCCCTAGTTATACACAAGAAAATCTATACTATCCAAATTAGATATATCTGAAAAATGAGCATGTATAACTTTAGTGAAAAGGAAAATGTTCTCTAATAAAAAATTACATTAAGAAAACTGTGTACCTGAATGCACAGAAAGGAAGGGAAGAGAAGGAAGTGTTACCACTATAGATAGTATGATAATAATGCTGTGGAATTCTGGGAAATGCAGCAACCAACATGTTTCCACATCAAAACTATAAGCAACAAGGAAAGCCAACTACAGAGGTGTTGGTTGTACACTGGAGCTGTGCAGTATAAATCTTAGTATGCAAAGTTATGCATTGATTGTTCTCCTCAAACTTTATGTTGAATGGCAAAGTTGCATGACTACATGCACTCCCAAATGTGCAACTGCATGCACAACCAAATTTGCACGCATGTATATAGGCATCTAGATGTGTATGAAGGTACATCCATGTGCCTTTGTTTGAGCCAATGGCAACACAAGTGCCATTCTGTTTCCATAATGCTGAACTGAACACAGATATTCTGCTTTAAGCAAAAATGTCCAACTAGTTCTGTAGGGGAATTTATGTATCTGCTTGGTTGTAGCAGTTTGCCACTTTGACTTCCATTAATCTACTGCAAGGAATCCTGAGATCTGTGAGGAATTTAAAATTAACTTAAAAGATCTAGTGCACCCCCTGAATACTGTAAGTAGATCACAAGGAAGTTGCAGTGGTATCAAAGTGCCTTAACTATGTAGTGTAGATATGCTTGTAGAGCAAATAAAGTTAGATCTAAAATATCATACCTACCTGTTCTTCCCAGTGGCTAGACACATTGGGCCTAACCTCTGTTCCCAATCATGTTCCCATTGGCATGTGGTTGCTCCAGTCATATACACCCCACATCCTTAGGGAGAATTCCCCTATACAGTGCTGGAACTCCTGGTCTGCATAGAAGTGGTTTCCTCTAGCATACTGTTACTGCCCTGGCTAGCCCGAGCTTTGGGAGATATAAAAGATGTCTATTGATATCACTAATTCGGCTTCACATATCCCTTCCATGTGCTTGCGAGGCCCCTGGACAAGCACGCATACAGGATCAGCCAATAATCGCCGTAATATTCCTAGACAATACAGGCAGGCCAGAAACAGCCGACTCGCCGCTTTAGGAGACCTCAAGGCAAGTACCTCCATTAGGTATGCAAGCAACTCTCAAAATCTCCTCTGCCCCCTGCTGGCAGCTTGATGATCGAGCTATACAACGCTCAAGAACTCCGCATTTGCATACCAGCTATCCTATTGACAATTTGGCTCTAACTCAATCATTCAAATTATGACCTTTCGGAGGCTTTGTCTCCAACTCCAAATCTATTGTTTTCCCAAAGTCCAACCTAGCCTGCGGTCACAATTCTCCTTAAGAAAACCCCTGACTTTGAGAGCTTCTTTGGATCGCTCCCGAGTTCCAGACCACCTTGCTGCCGCATCGCTTGGCGAGCCTCCCCTCAGCTCCACGTGCTGAGATACATTGAACCCCAGCTTCGCTCCCCATTTTCTTCCGGACTTCAGGACAGGTTTCGTATCACCCGAACCAACTATCCCTCTAAAAATCCCGCTAACTTACTCACACTTTTATTTTCCTTAGTTATCTGTGTGTTTGTCTTGCCTACATCGTGTGCCTGTATTTAATAAAGATCATTCACTATTTTCAAACCAGTCTGCTTCTTGACTCGGCCTGACCCCGTAGACACTGGGTTACAAGATCCTGCTAAGTTACCCTGCCTCTCGTTTTGCCAACTTGTGCTCTGAACTAATTTCCCCAACTTGTATAATTTTGATAGCAATTTGGTGTCCCTCCCGGGACCCCCAGACAACAGGGTAACAATACTTTCCAGTTACCCCAGGCCTGATTACTCCTTTGTCATCCCATGTTTTCAGCTGCTTTTCAAATGTCCCAGTTTCTCTCTCCCCCTTCCACTTCCCTACTTTGTCCTCACCTTACTTAAGTTGCTGCAAACTGAGTCCCACATGCAGAAGCAGCTTGTACTCAACTCAGAAGATCGGGAAAGAGAGGAGTTTTGTTTTTGTTTTGTTTTTTTCCTTTCGCAGTGGATTCAAGCATAAGTGAACTGCTGCAGCTTCTCCTAGCTTGTGTGTTCTTTCTCATTAGGAGCTTCTGCCATCTTTGACCACACTTTGATATTGCTTGGCAGGGGGAGAAAAAGGATGACATTAGGGACAGCAACTTTGTCTCTGTTGCAGTTTGTTTTTCTTTGGTTTAACAGTTTTATTATTTTATTGCTTTATTGCTTTGCTGTTCTGATGCCTTCTGATATTGCTTGGCTGCATGTGTCCTGTTTTTCATCTGTGAAATGCTGGGGGATTTGAACTACCCTCCAAATATCTCTTTGCCATCAGTGGTGTAGCTTGGACTGCGTGGAGGAGAGTGGGGGGTTGGCAGAGGGGTGGGGCAGGGCTACATCACACGGGGGCAGGGCTACGTCATGGGGGGTGGGCTACGTTGCATGGCAGAGGGTAGGCAAGGAGCAGTGGTACCCCAAAAAAATTTCCATCGGTGGCACACCGCTCCCCTTGCCCCCGCTTCCCTACGTGATTGTCTACCATACCTCCAGAGCTACATGGAAAGTTGGGCTCAGTTAGACTCTCCAGAACATTCAGGCTCTTGTGGAATGAAACATAAAGTGTGCCAACCAACTTTTGCTAGCTAATGTATAACAGGACTAAGTCCCTAATTTATTCAGTTAAGCCTAGCATTGAGACTAAGCTGCTCCTTCCCTGTACTGCAGAAGCTTTGACGTAACAAGGCAAATAATTTTCTCAAGTCCTTATTTTATTTTATTTTATCTTCTAAGCTATTTGATTCTCACTTACTCCAGCCTGGGGCCATGGCTGACCTTCTGATAAAGCCACTAAGACACCGTAAGACATTCATCTACCATCATGCAGGGCCCTAGTGACAGAAGAACAGCAAGGAAGAAAGTTTGCTCACTGATTCCCTCATAAATCCTTCTTCCATTTGCCTCCTGGCTGTTCCTTTTTGGGACAGGCAGCAGGCTCCTGCGTGAACTAAAGGAACATGGCAGGCTTGTAGGATGTAACTTTTCACACACCCCCTCCACTTTAGAGAGGCACAGAAACATATCAAGAGAAACAAGGCCTCTGAGAGAGGACACTGGCAATTTATGTATCTGGCCCTGAGCTGTTTCAGTGACCTTGTGTGTAAAAGCCAGATGGAATCAGAAAAGCCACATGGTCTAAAACCCTTGGATCACAAAATGGGCACTTCTGAAAGGCCTCACCTCCAAACTCACCCTAGGCCATTCCGTGTGATAGTCAGGGATGAAGAAGTAAATTTTGGAAAGAACCTGTTCACCATGGTATTCTGAAGCTGAGTTTAAATATGCAGGCAATTGATCCGGGAATGGGAGTTTTCATCGTTACCCGAAGTAGTTTGTTTGTTTGTTTTTTAAGCTAATAGGTCTTCATTGTTTATTCAGGACCAAGCTACTCTTCAAATATTTTACGTTCAAACAGGCATAATTCACAATAATAGACTGATTGAAATCTTACATTGTGGTTGCATATTGTAAATTTACACTCACACAGTTTCATGGTGGTTGTGCTACACAACCATTCTACAAAATAGTGACATTCATAGAGCCATCGCACTGGACGGGACCACAAAGACCACGCGGTCCAACCCCTTTCCGTGCAGTTTAAACGCTCCTGAAAAATATCTATCCAGAGTCTACTTTCAAGCATTCCTCACAGTCAATAAATTCTAGCTAGCATGTCATCTCTCAGTCTTCTTTTCTCTAAGCCAAACACACCCACCTCCCCAGTCATTCCAATTAGGGCTTTGTTTTCAGATCTTTGATCATCTTTGTTGCTTTTCTCTGGACATGGTCCAGCTGGTCAATATCCTTCTTGACCTGCAGTGCCTGGAACTGGACACAATATTCCAGATGATATCTGACCACACTATGCACCTTACTGCCTGCTTATCATCCCGTGGTGCATTGTGGAATGTGCAGTGATTCCTTCTGAAATCCTAGTGAATAAAGTGGTATATTGAAGACACTGGCAGGTAGTTGTGCAGTTGTCCAAGAATCCACAAGTCCATAGCTTGAACGGTGATGATTTTGTTGTTGTTGTTGTTGTTGTTGTTGTGTGCCTTAAAATCATTTCTAATTTATGGCAACCCTATGATGAATCTATCATGGGATTTTCTGGGCCTTAGAGTGTGTGACACCCATTAGTCTCAGCTAGAAAAAGGGGGAAAAAATCAATGAATTGTTTAATACTGTGTGAACAGGTGATACAACATCAAGTTGGTTTTGACTTATGGTGACCCTGAGAATAAGAAACTTTAGTGAACCCTAGTCATCAGCAGCCCTTCTCAGGTTATGCAAATTCAGGACTGTGGCTTCCTTTGTTGAATCAACCATCTGTTTTTGGCTTCCTCTTTGTTAAGCACTGGTGTATATACTCGGCATTGTCTGGAATTTTATTTTCTAATAGGTAATATTTGTAAGAAAGATTTGAGATCTTGTGTCTCTAATTCCCCAAACTGCCTTGTCCAGTACCTGTTACATTTTCCCATATTCCCCAATCCAATCTGTATTCAGAGTTGTTAACAAACGGAGGTTCAGTTTCTGAGGGAATACACTGGTCTCCTCCTTGCTGCTAGGCCTTGTCTCCATAGCAACCAGCCAAGCCCAAGAGCTCTCTGGCTGAGAATTCTAAAGGCCCCTCCCTAAACTGCAAACCCCAGGATTCCATAGAATATTCACAGGCAGCCAATCATATTAAGTCTTCTTGCCTGACACAGCCAATCATATGAGGTCTTTGCCTGCCTGACACAGACAAACTCACAAACTTTGACTTCTATATTTTAGATTATCATTTTGTTTTCAATGAGTGCTGCCATCTCACAAGGTATTCAAAGTATGACAACCTTAGTTTAAGTCTTTTGACTTTTCAGTAAGAGTATCAACAGGGAGGTAAATTCAAGTGATTCAATGAATCTGTTCTAGATGGGAGTAAAAGATGATTTAGGATCATGTGAATTGATGAGACTGGAAGGACTCAACTTCACAACTATGAACTGAATATGTATGTTGCATAACTGTCAAAAAAGTACATGCAAGTGTGAAAGAGAATGTCCATATATGTATGACATCAAAGAGATTCTGGCAATTGCTATTCTGGCCATTTTCTGCCAGCTACTGTAAGGACTGCAACTCCACTAAATTTAGCAGAAACATGAAAGCATAGGGAGGGAGACTAGATGATGCCGTTTGTCCCATTAATCAAGAATATCCTGGATTTTTCTCCTGCAAGCCCTGGTTCCACAACCACTCAGAGTTCAGCTGCATTAGAAGAATGATTGGCACTTCCGAGCAGTGATGTGGATCATATTGGTGGTTCCCCTCCTCCAGTTCCCCAAACAGATATTGATGAACTGCTATTCCCAACACCTCCAGCAAGCATAGCCAATGGCAAGCAGTGCTAGGAGCTGCAGCACAACATCTGGAGGACTGCATTCTTTCCTGTCTTGCTTTAGAACATTCAAATATAAGAAGGGTCTTGCAGGATCTGATCAAAGAACTATCTAGTTCAACATGCTATTTCCCATGTTATCCTACAGATACTTTCTTAATGTATTGGTGTACAATCCTATTCCAAGAGTGATCAGGATTTCCAAGAAGAGCCCATTGCACATGCAGTTTTCTGATCCTGTCCAAAACATTTGTGGATATGTTTGACTGCATCTTCCCAAATGCTGCCTTCTCTCCCTCTTCTTTTTCCACTGTGTTCCCCAAGCTATTGTTGAAGACCAATGACAGTAAAGGAAAAAAAGCAAGAGGTCCAATCTGTGCCAGATGTTCATTTGAGATGATAATAAAAGAATCAAGAGCAGGCAGGTGGAGAAAACAGCAGGAAAACAATGGCAAGTTCTCAGCATGTCCTCAGTTCAATTGAGGGCAACCCCAGGGGAAATAGCACACAGCTTGTCAAGGGAAAATGCCATACCTTTGAACAAAATCTCTTCAACTGGGTACAATGAAAGCCTAAAGATGCAAGATTTCTTTCTTTCTTTTTTCTTTCACACTGGATATGTCAACACTGACCCACACAAAATCAGCAACTTTGAGCCAGCAATCACCACCCAAAAGTTAGAACAACCTGCTGCAAAACGTTTTAATTCTGAGGGACACAGCATGTTTGACATGGCTAACGTTACCATGGAGAAACTCTGTGGTCCAGCCGTTCTTAAAAGAGACAAGAGGGAATGATAATGAGCATCAGTTATACCTTGGTCCCATAAGGTCTTAATTTAGAAGACAATCCAGGGTCCCCTTTCACAGTCTGGGCATTTATAGCCTTTTGGTACTACTTTAATTGTCATGGATCTATATTATAGAAGCCCAGGATTTGTAGATTAATGAGGCAGAAGAGCTTTCTGTGTCAAATAATTACAAGTACCTCAGAAAACTATCAATCCCAAGATTCCATAGGATAGAGCTATCACAGTTAAACTGCCATCCCAAAGCTATAATTGTCTAGTACAAAATGGGCCTAGCACCATCCTCTGAATGCCACGCTCAGATGCGCAGAATTCCCTAACTGCCACTAGATACTGGTTGCCACTCCTGAAGTCACTAAGGAAGATGGGAGCCAAAAATATCTAATTCTCTATTCATATAAGTATCTGTTTCTAGAGACTAGGATATAAATATCTGTTTAATTACATCTGTTTCTATTTTGTGGCATCCCTCAGAGATCTTTCAGAGATCTTCAAAACAATGTTGGCCAGTGTGTGTGTGTGTATTTTTTCATGGGTGAATATTCTGCATCAGCTCCTTTGTTACAGTGCTATTATTCTACTTCCAACATCCTGTGGAATTCTGGGGTTTGTAGTTTACTGAGGCCAAAGAGCACTCTGGCTGAGAATTCTAAAGGCCCTTCCCTAAACTGCAAACCCTGGGATTCCATAGGATGTTGAAAGTGGAATAATAGTGCTATAACAGTCTAGTGCAGAAATGGCCTTGGTCTGGGAAAAGGTATGATAGAAGGAAGAAGAAGAGGAAGAAGAAGAGGAAAAGGAGGAGGGTCCGTCCATCCTGACAGCCAGCAGTAGGATCATGTGGAGGAGGTCTGTTCAGCTGCTGATCAGGGCAGAATGAGGAACAGGGCAGAACCCACTCCCACCAACAAATGAGGTTGTGAGAAGGACTTGCAAGAGGGGTCCTACTTCACATCCTCATTTGCTGGTGGAGGGGGTTGGAAAGTCATCCTTCTTGCACCTCGACTGGGAGATGAACAGATCTCTTTTACCAAATGTATCTGCTGCCTGTTAGGGTGGCCTAGGGGATATATACATCGTTTTACAGTAAATGTAAAATGTAGTCTTACTGAATACAGAGTGGTTACAAGTCTATAATTCTAGGCTACAAATCTATAACTGCAATACTGAATGCCGTTTAAATATCACACACACACACACACACACACACACACATATATATATATATGATCATAGAAACAGAGATTGGAAGAGACCACAATGGCCATCGGGTCCATCCCCCTGCCATACAAGAGCAAACACTCAAAGCACCCCTAGCAAATGGCCATCCAGCCTCTGCTTAAAAACCTCCAAAGGAGACTCCACCACAATCCGAGGCATCATATTCCACTGCCAAACGATGCTGACCATCAGGCAGTTCTTGCTGAGGTTCAGGTGGAATCTCTTTTCCTGTAGTTTGAATCCACTGGTCCATGTCCTAATTTCTGGAGCAGCAGAAAACAAGCTTGCTCCATCTTGCTCCATAGTCAACATGACATCCCTTCAAGATATATATATATATATATATATATATATATTAGATCAGTTTGACAAATCAGGACTTGACTGATGCTATAGAGACACCTCCACCCTTTGAACTCCACCAAAGAGACAAGGAAAAGCTGGATAGGAACCATCTGTTAAATATGAGATGCTGACTAATCAAACACTTGGAGTCCAGTGGCAGCCACCTAAATGTTTTCTAACTACTGTGGGGAACTCTTATCATTTGCAACTGTCCAACCTCTTCAACTGGCCACACACTTGGCTTTCCTGTCTTTCCTGGCATTCTCAGCCCCTAGAGTGGGCACATCTAATGACTGCTTGACTCATCCCTTTCTGGCTTTGGGTGTCTGGGCTACAGGCTTTGTGGATTGACCTCTGGAATGGCTGAGACCTTGGCCCTGCACCTCCCTTCATCTTTTGGGACTCCTCATGTATGACCTGACCTGGTTTGACTTCCCTGTTGATGCTTCCCTAGTCTCTTTGGACTCTTGCTGCTCATAGGCATAGGATAAAATGTTTTGTCAAAAATGGTTGGTACAAAAATGAAACAAAAATTTATTCCACAATTCTGCATATTTCTTACAAAAGGATTATGAATGATACATGGGATTAAACAAGGGGTGGAAAAAATGAACGCCTCATTGCAATTTTAGTGCCTCCCATAGACCTCAGGATCCCTCCAAAAGTTTAGAAAACACTTTTTGTCCCTAAACACCTCCTAGAAAGTATGCAAGGCAATTTTGGTATATTTTGCCCCCCTCTGATGGTGTTAGGTCCTTGAGGGAATCTTTCTGATAAGAAGTGACTCACAAGTTGACCTGAAAGCTGAGTTGTGAGAGAGACCATTGATCTGACCCAGTACGAAACACCTTGCATTATCGTCTCATCTCAGTTCTGGCAAAATCTCAATTCCCCATTTAGAAAATACTTATTTGAGGGGAAGGTTGGTATGATTTTGTAGAAATCCATGTTGGTTCCTAATTTGGACCCTTTGATGATAATATTTCCAAGGGAGAAGTCCAAATAACATAAGTACCTTATGACAATTTCTTTCATTCTTTTTCCTCCCTCATGCCTTGCCAAGGCAAAATGTGTCTCAGATGGCTCCTAACGCTGACACCGCTACTTTGTCCTTCTCTTTTTTTCCACAGTCGAGTGCCTCTTTTTGGACCATTTTTGGGGAGAATTAATAGTATTGTTTAGTAGCCAAATCACTGCTGTTTTAATATACTCTCTGATATATGGCATTTAGGTTCCCTACAATTTTCCTCCAGCAAATCTAAAACCAGTTAGAGCCGCACTGATTAGTCTCTCAGGAAATGCGCTCCCAGTGGTAATCCATCCGCCGCATCGCTGGAAGAGCGAAAGGAGCAGATAAGTGTGTGCCAAGGGGCGTGTATTTAATCTACAACTGGCTTAGCCCCATGGCTCCCCGTTTCCTGAAAGCCTCACCACAGGTGCTTGTGTGGGCAGCAATGATAGAGAGAGGAATGGAGAAAGGACTATTTGAGCCTGGCCTCTAGCTAATTAATTCAGGATTGAAAAAGGAAGGGGGGAAAGAGCAGGAAGAGAGAGAGAAAAATAAAGGGTTTCCTTGCCATGGCTCATAGCGAAACGTAAACAGAAAGGCAGGAAGTTTCAGGAAGAAATCAGTCCCAATGTGCTGCACTTTTTGCTAGGATTTTACAACAGTTTCGAGCAAGATTTGGGAAGAAAGCACAAATTTCTGATCTGGACTATTTTCATGGCAGGCTCTTCCATCCAGCGGTCAGGTGAAATAATGCAAGACCTAGATATGTAAAATGAACGAAGAACACTAGCAATTATCAAAGCTGTGAAGCATCCAAGAAGAATGAATCATCATTACCAGACAAAAAGTGTGGTGGGATCATTTAACATATACACGTACACACACACACACACACACACACACACACAAAATCTCTCCCAAAATAGGAATAATTTTGTTTGGCCTCATGGCCTTTGGCACAATGCAGGAGTGGGAAGAATGTACCCTGTGAGCTTTGTATAGCCTCTAAGACTTGCTTTCCTGACCCCCATAGTCCTTCCGGAGACTCCTGAAAGCATGTTTTTAAAGTAAATTCTGAGTTGATATTGGGATGATTTTTTTTCCCTCCTAAAACTGCACAGAACATGCCAAACCATCTGCAAATTTGATTGCTTAATTCATACACTTCCAGAAGCCACAACACTATAGAAGGTCTTGGTCAAAACATTGGCCCTAAATTGGCTAAAAATGGTGGCTGGAGGTGACCCCATGCCTTTTCCACTGTGTTGAGGACATGTGGCTGCAGCCTGAGAGGTGAGCTTGTGAGAGTTACACTGAAAGAATATAGCATGTAGAAGATGGATTGAGCTTGGTTCCTGCTGCACGACAAACTTGCTGCATTAGAAACTTGAACATGACCCAGTGGATTCAAATTACAAGAAAAAAGATGCCATGTAATCATTAGGATAAACGTCTAGACCAGTGGTCCTTAACGTTGTGTTGGGGAACCCCGGGGTCCTTCTGGAAATGCCAGACTGCTGCAGTACAAATAGTTATGGTGATGGTGATTGTCGCCATCATCATTATCAATAACATCAAGAATACCATCTTTGTTTATATCCCACCATTTTCCCCCAAACTGGAACCCAGGGTAGCTTACGGATGAAAATCAATACAACAATGGCCATTTCCTTTCTACACTGTTGTAGTGCTATGATTTCACTTTCCACATCCTATGGAATCCTGGGGTTTGCAGTTTAGGGAGGGCTTTTAGAGTTCTCAGCCAGAGAGCTCTTCAGCCTCAGTAAACTACAACCCCAGAACTCCACAGGAGGTTGAAAGTGGAATAATAGCACTAGAACAGTGAAGAAAGGAAATGGCCATAGTCAAAACTTAGAAACAGTCAATATTAAAATGGATTCAAACTGTCAACAACATTAAATGCAACTCAAGATAAGGAATTAAAATAATACAAAAACAGCTCAAAAACCACCACCATTCAAAACAGTAAGCACCCTGTTGAAAGGCATTTCATTAAAAACCTTCACCTCTTAAAAGCTTATCAGAATGAAGGGGAAAAAAATCTTTGGTTATGGAAGGACAACAAAGAGACTGCTATTCTCACCTCCTTACAAAGGAGTTATACAGCCTGGGAGCAGCCACCAAGAATGGATCTCTCTCATGTGCCCCCTCCCCAAGATATACCTGTGAAATTGGAGGGCCTTAAAGGTGTTTTTCTGAGGATCTCAGGGCCATGACAGGCTAATATGAGAAGATATGATCTGTTAGACTCCTTCCTCACCAAGGGAAATGCTTTCATAAGGAGGTAGCAATGACCTTCTTACACAGAATTGGTAAATGTGAAGCAGTTTGTTTAAAGGACCTGTTTTATAAATAGCAAGCATAGTGTGGTGGTTTGAGTGGGATTAGGACCAGGTTTCAATTCCCCATTTGATCGTGGAAACCCACTGGGTGACCTTAGGCACATCATACACTCTCAGCCCCAGAAAAACTTCATCTTAGGGTTGCAGTTAGTCAGAAATGGCTTGATGGCACATAACAACGATGAGGATAGATATCCACCTGGATTAAATTCAGTGTGCTTTATGAAAAACACATTTTGTGTGCAAGAACATATTTTCATAGAATCATAGAATCATAGGGTTGGAAGAGACCCCTGGGGGCATCCAGTCCAACCCCCTGCTGTGCAGGAACACACATCAAAACATTCCCGACCGATGGCCATCCAGCCTCTGCTTAAAAACCTCCAAAGAAGGAAGAGACTCCACCACACTCCATTGAGGCAGAATATTCTACTGCCGGACAGCTCTGACCGTCAGGAAGTTCTTCCTGAGGTTCAGGTGGGATCTCCTTTCCTGCAGCTTGAATTCATTGCTCCTTGTCCTAGTCTCTGGGGCAGCACCTTCTTTCCATCTTCTTTTTTTCTGCAGAAATCTTGGGGAAATTTCTGAATTCTGAACTGAACTTTTTTTTTAAAGGGATAAAAAATGTGCAATAACTTTTGTACGAACTCTTAAAACTCGTCTAATGTTGCCTGGCAGGGAGAAAACTTTTCTCATGTTTCTTTCTCACTTGGAGATTTACAAATCTAACAATCAGCATAATTCAACTTAGCTGTGAACCAGCTTGTCGATTTAAGGGCAGAACTGGAAAGTGAGGTCACTTTCCACTGAATTTGTGGGTGATCCTTAACTGGCTGTATAGATGTGAGATAGTAAGGGTTGGAGCAGTTTCCATGGGTAGTTTGGTCTCATGCTTATTAGAGATTCAACTTTCCTCCAAGCTTTTCTTTTTCTTTTTTTTTTAAAAAAGTGTATGCTGTGACATCTATATCCAGCTTGAAAAGCTCCACACCAAAATATCATCCCTTGAGAAAATGGGTGTGAAAAAAGAATCCACAGGCTGTTCGGCTTTGGCATTGTTTGTCTTACTTTGCCCTCCGGAAATTATTCTTCCCTCTTCCAATTTTTTTTTAGTTCTTTTTTTCCCAATGAAGTCTCCTGCGATTATGGCCTGGGGAAATGTCAAAGTGTTTGCATATGGAGATATGGGGGCTCAACTGAATAGCTTGTTTTGAAAGGAGAGGAAGGAAGGAAGGAAGAAGAAGGGAATGAGGGAGAGAAATAGAACCCTGGAGCTATTTCACACAACATATTACTAAACTCACAGAACAGAAATAACAATATTCTCATGAGTCTGCTTTAATGTGTATTCCTGAGATGGAAGGACGGAAGAATAGATGTGTGGATGGAATAACAGATGCTGCAGTGACTGGATAGGACAGTGCTGCCATCCGTTACGGAATCACAGAGCAAAACTTCCAAGACCATCTGCTCAGTCCTGCAATAACAGCATAGCCTAGTCTTAGAGCCAAGTCACACATTCAGCAGAAAAAAGGGGGCAAAACATCTACCCCTGCCCTGCCAGAGCATTCCACAACACACTCTGGGCAACTTTCTCTACTCAAGGCAAATATGGTGTTTTGGAAAACATGGGCTGCAATCCTACGTTGAAGAGGCTAAGTACAACTTTAAGCTGACAGCATTCACAACGGTTGTACAATGCTGCTTGATCCATGTCTTCTGATGTTGCACAACTGAATGTGAATTAAATGTGCCTGCACATCAAATGTGCAGTGCACACCCATGAATGCAAAAGGCAGAATAGGCAATGGAACGAGCAATGTACAATACATGCATGATGCACGGTGTGCACATTTATGCACAATGCCCATGCCCAACAGCTCTTCCACAACTTGAATGCATATGTTTTGCAATGGTAAAATATATCCAATTGCTTGAGACACCCACAGGATTCCAGGCAATATACTGAACATCTTTGACAGGTTAATTTTTCTGTGCCATAGGACTTACTTCTTTCAAAAAAGAAATATTCAAATACATACCATCTCCCCCTGTAACCTGAAATCATACTGTCCAGGGAAATCTTCACCTTTTATGTTGCTGACTGTAGAGAAACTGGACATTGAACTATGCTGGATAGATGTTCTGCCAGTCTCTTAGGAGAGACTTCTACAAAGGCACAATTATTTTGTACTATTGTGTTGCCCGTTGTCAGGTCCAGTTAGATTTTATTTGAATGTGTTTATTACCTCTTTCAAATGCAAAGCCCAACTTGAATCTGCCTTTTTCACACTCCTTTTGTCTGTTGTCCTTTGCTTTCTGGTCGCGTAAGTCACGGGGCCCCTGGCAGGAGTCCCCATTAGGGTTTGATTACTTGGAGGTCGAACTGTGAGATGAAGTACCAGCCAAAACCCACTTTTATTGTGTGTGCATATCGGTAGATCTTTCCAAAGAGCAGCTACAACTCAGTGCAGTGACAAGCATGCATATAGACTCAACCACAAACCTTTAACTTTTTTTTCCCCAAACCCTTTAGCCAATCAGCTTCTTAAGATTCATTGTCTGCCTGGTGATACAGTTTTAGCATCCTGTGTAAGCTTCTTGTTTTCAGCACACAAACAGCTAACCACAAAGCTCAGCAAAGGTTTCTTGTAAAGGTGGTTTCAGGTTTATAAGGGGACTGGATTAAGCCACCCCCTCCAGAACTTACTTGCTTCTTTCCTTTCACCAATTCTTAGCAGGAGACATTGAACTGATTAGGTTTAAGCCTTCAGTTTCCACTTCATATACTCTATGGACAGAATCATCTTGAAATCTTATGAGTACATTAAGTCCCTGTAAGGAAGTGGTTGGAGACAGACAGGCAGGCAGGCAGATATTGTCAGACACAGAATGTCTGCTTTTAGTTCAAGGTTGTACATTGCACATGGATATGCATTGCACACAGATTCCCATCCACAACACATTGTCGACTCAGTTGCACATTTGGTATCTTGGCTTAGAGGCACAACACCATCATTCAACACAGGAGTTGTGTAGCACAATTAATGTGCAACTCTGCTTGCAGAGACTTCACTCCCAACGCAGGATCACATCTTCTCTCTCTCCCTCATCCTTTCTCTCTCTCTTTCTCTGATATGTATAGGTGATAACACAATCAATGCATAACTCTGCATGCAGAGATTTATGCTACACAATCCCAATGCAGGATCATAGGCCATTTTCACAGTACACTTATAGTACTATTATTCCACTTTCAACATCCTATGGAATATTGGGCTTTGCAGTTTAAGGAGGGGTATTTAGAATTCTCTCTTTGGCCTCAGTAAGCTACAAACCCCAGAAGTCCACAGGATGTTGAAAGTGGAATAATAGCACTGTAACAGTGTAGAGCGGAAATGGCCTTAGTCTGTATACTGGTACCAGTTTGTGTATGTGTGCACAGATATTATGCATCTTTACTGGGAGACACCTGTATTAAGTTGTTTGTTATAGTGAGGTACAAAAGTAAACTCAACAACTATCTTCACTATGAACTCTCACGCATCACTTAGAGGCTGAGCTCCACTTCAGTTCAATGGGACTTTTGCAGAAGTTAGAAAGGCCTGAGAAATTTGTTCTTGGCATACTTTGATCTCTACATTCCAGGTCAATGTGTACAATGGAATTTAGTTATCTAATGGATTCCAGATGTCTACATGTTCTTCCATAGCGGATTTTTTAAAGTATAATACATATTTTCAAATACAGTGAATAACACATATAACATATAACACACATTTTGAAGTGTAATGAATTTAGAAAATATGTATTGATGAAATTCAGTTTTAGTGTATTTTTTTTTAAAGGCAGACAAATGCAGGAGCAGGGCGGGACCGAATTCTAAGGAAACAAATGCAAATTGTGAAATTGTTTGTCATCCATAAGTATCTCCAAAAGGAATGCATAAGGCTGCTGCAGATCACATCTTCTGCTTCATTTCAATTGTAAATATGTAGGAGAATTTGTCTGTTATCATGAAATTTGTTTCATTTTCAGTTGTTACAAGATCCTGTTTTCCATCATTGGTGGAGTAGGTGGTATTATTTAATGCCAAGATGGGCAACTGCCAAAGCTCTGGGGAACAGGTCTAGGACACTCCTTGGGCTGTACAAGTCCACCAGGAAGGAAACAATGGAAGCAGCTGAATGTCTGCTTTTGATTTTGAAAACTACTATGACCAGAGAAGGAGAATATATAACCCCAATACCATTATTAAGTTCTCCCAGGGCAGCTTAGCACCTTCTAATTTTTTTTTGGGGGGGGGGAAGGGAGGCTGATTTTTTTTTCCTCTTGAGGGGAGTAATTCTATCACATTTTTCACATCCCCAGACCATTTCAGAATGGCCTAGAGGGTATGTTGTTGTTGTTGTGTACCTTTGAGTCATTTCTGACCTATGACAACCGTAAGGTAAACCTATCACGTGGTTTTCTGGGGCTGAGAGTATGTCATGTGTCCAAGGACACCTGGCCAGGTTCCCTGGCCAAGTGGGGAATCAAATGCTGGTCTCCAGGACTGTAGTCTAATGCTCAAACCACTACACAATGCTGGCTCTCATTAGGAGCATCTAGAGACTTTTTTTTTCTGAATAATTTGGGGAGTGGAATGGTAGTGGGGAGATGTAGCCCTCCAAGCTCCTGTGGATGGGCAGTGGGGCCCTGGCCAGTTGCCCACCCTGATGCTACAATAGTAGTAGTTGCTTAAAAAACTGAAATGCTCGTTTGGTAGCTCCTAGGAGAGGCAGTTCTCCTCTTTTTTCCTAGGAAAAGGGCAGACTGGAGGGACCAAAGGCTGTGAAAACAGCTATGGTGGGCCATATGCTGCCCCAGGACCACATTTTACCCACTCCTGCCCTAAAGAACCTGTAAAGTCATAGATGAGACCTGCCTTCTCCCTATTATTAAGCCACTGGAGCTGCCAAAAACACAAATGAGATTTACAGAATGGAAACATGGAGATTTGCAACATGATGGAAAAGATTACTTAGATGTAATTGTGTAAGTGTTACATTTTGGACAGAGATAATTTGTCTAAAGGTACATACCTCTTCCTGCATCATCTTCTTGCCTATATGATGAGTTCCAAGCAACATTTATTTGCTTTCAATTTGGAAGAAACTCACATGAGGTGGAGGGACTATGAAAAGTCTTTGAAATAAAGGTCTAAGATTATGGTGACAATGGGTGGTGACCATGGTTGCAGATCCATTTGCGAAGCAGATTCTGATCTGATACCAGAAGAAGACAATCAAGGGAACTATAATTTTCTTGGAAACAATATTCAGAATTCTACTGGTGTCTCATACATGTGCAACTTCTGCTATCGAATTTTTGTCTACTGTAGAACAGCTTCAATTCAAGACTGTAGAAGTAGAGTTGCACACAGAGTGCTGTAGGGCACAGTTCTCCTTGGGTTCACACTGATTTGCCCATACAAATGGATAGATGTGTATTTTGTGCATGGACACCAGCTCTAATGGTTTGAAGTAGATTTTGATTGAACATTAAAAATTACTTCTTGACAGATGAAGTGATTTAGCAATGGAACCAATTCCCTAGAAGTGGTGGGGTCTCTTTCTTTGGGTGTCTTCAGAAAGAGGCTGGACAGATACCTGCTGAGCATGCTTTAGCTAGAAAACCTACATCGAGCAGGGATTTGGACTAGATGGTTCATAAGCCCCATCCAGCACTTTTATTCCAACTGTATGGCTCTGTGACTCTACACATGCTCAGTAGGTTGTGTGTTTAGCTTGAAATCCTGAATAGCTCAGGTTAGCATAGTAGGTGGGCCTACACTAGGCTAAGCCATATATCACCTCCCTGACTTACTGAACAGCCTTTGAATTGCCTATATTCCCCTCCACCCCACCATATCCATTTCCTGCTTCATGGGGTATGGGTACAATTGCAGAAGCATCTGCCTGTACCCAAGTGATGACATCAATGCAGAGAGCCTCCAGGATCCTGTACGCACTGCCGTAACCACTGCATAAGTTTAAGATTCATTTCCTTGAGGCAGGATCTCAGCCAATGTCTATGAATGTTCTTCAGTGCAGTGAAAGGCAATAAATAAATAAGTCAAGATCTTTTGGGTTTCCCCAAGGTCATGCATAAACCAAGTTGATGCATAAATTTGCAACTGAAAAACAAAACAAAACTATTTCCTAAATATGAAGCCAATATCTCTGTCATAAACCATGATGCTACTTTCCTGCTTCCCTTAGAATCTTCAACTAACTTTCCAGCGAAGGTAATCCAAGAATGAGGAACGGCAAGTGAGACAAAACACCAGCAATTCTCCTTGACTTCAGTCCCTGACATCTCCTGGATCCTCAGTGACCTATGATTTATTTATTTATTTGAAATTTGAAATGCATTTTCTTAATTGGTTCCATCTACATTTTAATAATACATTAGCTTGCAATAAACTTGCCCGGTTCTCGAAATTCCATAATACACAACACACAAATCACTGTCTTTTCTCTCCCCCCTGATTCCCCTTATGCAGCCCTTGACTGAATTGAATTATAAAGCGCTGTTGACGTTCTGTATAGGGGTTTGCTTTATTTCTTGCTACATATTTTCTCATTACATTTCCCTATGATTTATTTATGACAGTGCTATGCATATAAAATCTACGCTGCTCCGAAGTTCACATTGCAATGACCGAAGCAGCAGTCCTGGAAAAGTTCAGCAGGATGATTCACAAGTGAATCACTTCTGGCAAATGTCCTTCTCTCCCACGAAGCGAGTCCTCGACATCTTGCACACACTTCCAAGCAGAGCCAAGCGACTTCAGGCTCTGCGTTTGCTTTGACATCCGGCTCTTCCGATGAAAGAGACGTTGAAAGAGTTGGTGAAAATATTCTTCAACCAATATATAATTTACTAGGAAAAATTAAACTATTCCTCACACATTTGTCAAATGGATATCCTCCAACTGGCCTGATCCGGCATGGACAGCTTGGATCAATTCTTTTCAATTCTATTTTTTTTTTTAAGCTGCTTTTAGAATGTTCCAGTTACTCTCCTCTTCTCCCATTTTCCCCTTTTGTCCCCAGCTTATTTCAATTGCTGTAAACTGAGTTTAAAGTGCAAAAGTTTTTTATTCTCAGTTAACTCAGAAGAGGGAGAAGAGAGTAGGAATAAAATCTTGCCCTTCCCAGTAGCCTCAGACAGTTGCCTAGGGATGGGGGTGTGAAGGGTGCAGTTCGCCCCAGGCGGCAATGTTTTTGGGACATCCTGCTCCATAGCCATACCCCCGTGCACCCTAGCCATGCTGCTGTGTGCCCTGCCCACGGTCCCACGCACCGCAGCCCCACCCTGCATGCCATAGCCCCCTCATCCCATCCCTCCTCCAGACACGTCAAACTCTGCCACTGGTCTCAGCAAAAGCAATGTAGCAAAAAGTGACATCAGCAGATTCATCCGTCTCTTGTTTGTTGTTTATGAGGATTCAGAATAAACTTTTTTTTGCATTCCAAAATGAGGAAGAACAGATAATCTTCCAGAGGCTACAACGGTCAGTGTTTGCCTGAATTCTCTGAGAAGGGCAGAATTCCATCCCTTCCCCACCTTGCTCCCTGTTAAATTAATAGAGTGCAAACTATTTTTGGACTTCGAACTTCAGAACTTTAAAAGATTCTTCCAAATAATTGGTCAAAAAGTCAAGGAGTAAAATGATAAATTTATGTAATCTTAGAGAAAATCCACAACAAAACCTAAACAGAATTGTGGAGGAGAGGAAGGAATTAATAGTTAATTCCGTACTTAACTCAATCTTACCCCACACCAGTCTTTCTTCTCAGTTATAAGTGGGTTGAAACCATAGGTGTAATTGATTTGGGGAGTAATTCCTTTGAATGAAATGAAAATTAATGAAAACAGAGTGCCTACAGGGAAATAGAAATAATAGTAATAGTAGTAGTAGTAGTAGTAGTAGTAGTAGTAGTAGTAATAATAATAATAATAATAATAATAAGCAGGCAGTCTGGGGATGTTGCTTTGGTACTCACACGATAACAATATTTACAATATTTGATTAGGCTTTACTTCAAATGTGGATTTACTAGGATGTCATCTTAGCAATCTAGAACTGCTTCAAGGTCCAGTAGTTTTGCCTCATCAGGTAGCAAGGCAGTTACCAAGCGCATGAGAAATGCAAATAGGTGAAATGATGAAGAGTCGCTCACATAATGGAAAAGAAGCTGGACAAAGCAGCAGTGAAGGGGGTTGTGAAAGGAAGTGGCTCAGTAGATTTTAGAACAAGGCAAGGGAGGGAATGGAAACAAGTATAAATCCCACAAACTATCAAGAGTGATGGCACCTTATCATTTTGTGGAGCTTCTAAAGGTGATTGCTCTTATCCATGGTTCGGGCAACAGCTTTATACCCCCTAATCAAAATGTGGCAATATTTTTGTAGCTTTTCCTAACCTTGCTGAAACAAAGGGAGAATCTATATATGTACCATGAGCAACAATGGTTGCATCTTCAATTACCTTAAAAACAAAGTTTTATCTTCAATCAAAAATGTTTTTCTGGTCATTCTGTTACCATGTTGTACATCCTCGCTCGATGACATGATTGGCAATGAACATTATTTTAACTGACATGAAATATAAATCATAGGTCAGAAGGGACCTCAGGGCATGGTCAGGTCATTAGTTTACTGAAGTTTAGTTGGAGAAGATGATCTTCTCAGTGGTCCAAAACTAGAAGACAATGACTGCCAAAACTCTCAAACAAAGCAACAATGACCAATGCCCTGAAACCTCCCTCCCGCAGAACTTCACCTTTTTGTTCCCTCACCTGCCCGGACATGAAGAGGCTATCATGGTTCTCATCAGTGCTTTGTCACCTAAAGCTAAGACCATTAGGCAGCTCCAGACCCCTTTGTCTGCTTTGCCAAAGAGCCATTAACACCTTCTCCTTCAGGGCAGAAAAAGGGTATTTAAACCCCGGGCCCAGGCCATATAGCCCATAGTAGACGGGGCATAGGCCGTCACTTTGTTGTTCAGATTTCTGTTCTCATGCCACCCTCAGACCCCCTGTCAGAACCACATTGGTTCATCTCTTCTCTTCAGAATAGGTAAATATTACACACTTTATCCCAGCTCCTCACAATCCAATTTTAGCTTCCTTTCCTCTAGTTAGCCTTGTAAGGTTATGAGACTGCTTCAATCCTGTGTGTGATTGTGATTTTTTGCCAATAAAACATTTTTTTGACCCTCTAACTGGTGTCTCTGCATTAGTACTGGTATACAGAGAGGGAAAGATCTCAGAAGTCCCCCCTGCCATCTCACAGGCCTCCCTTTTGAGCTAATATTGTATCACTGGGCAACAGGCTGAGCCAAAAGTGTGTAGAGTGAAATTGAATTTTTTCTTTGCCACAAGTGACTCACTACAAGGAACATGAGGAAGCCTCCAGTTCCTCACTCAAGTCCCAGTCAAGTCAAAGTCAATTTCCACTTGGTCAAGTTGTTCAAATATTGGCAAAAGTTTAGGGAGATATTTCTGTAAAATCTAGAACGGAGTGGAAAAAGTGTGCCTCTGGACTGCATGCAGACCCTATGGACAGTTTGTGGTCCCCAAATTAGTGTTACCATTTATTTGTATTTTTTTTTCTTCAAAAGGCTCCCCAAAGCCTCCTGTGGGGTTGTGGGGGCATTGCACATTTTTGCTATATCCCCCTCCATACCCGTTTAGGCACAAGAGAGGCCTCTTTTTTAAAGCAAGAAGGAAAGATGAAGTGATTCACAATTATGTTCTGTTTATTTAAAAAAATAAAAAGGTTCTTCTGAGCCTAAAATATCCCAGGAAGCTAAAAAATATGGCAGAAATTTACTCCAAGGTCCTTGTAGGGGCTAATTCACTCTCCTATCATCCCAAAGTTGCCCATCATGTTGATCCATGTGCAAACACACCTCCTTTTCTCCACATGTGAGGGAGATGTTGACCCATGGGCAACCACACTTGCCTCTCTCCACATTTGATTCATCTAGTTACACAATTGTGTGCACAACTTAGGTTCCTCCTTTTCTCTTCTCCTCCACCATATGTTTGCATGCTGGTATACATAATTAAAATTTTCTGCACTGCTGGAACACCCTTCACCCCTCATCAACTGCAGCATGTTTGACCGGTGTTCCACATTCATCCAACATGTGCACATATTTCTATGTGTAGTGTTCAGATGTGTACATTTTTTATTATTATTTCAAAATGAGGATCCCTTGGTCCAGTTTGTGTCCAGCTCGCAGCCATTGCAGGAAGTTCAGAGACTGAAACAAGTCCATCAAGTCCTGGAACTAACTCAGATTCATCCCAAATCCCACATCAGATTCACTTCACATCAAATTGTCCTCCTGGTCTTAGTGAGGAGGGTCCTAACCCCAAAGCTACTAACAACCTCGGCTTCCTGACAAAGGGCTGGAATCAGCACAGGAACATTTTGCATGCAGCAAGAGTCAACCCAAAAGCAACAGCTGTCCCCACACTAGCACAGGAGGCCATAAAGGGGGAAAAAAATTCCTAGCGCTTCATTTCTGGTGACAAAAATAGCAATGAACTAAAACGAATGTCACCAAATTAATCTACTCCCCTGACAAAGATTGCAGCAAATGAGGGAAATGGTCTGGCAGCCGAATTAACCCATAGTCTCATTATACTGTTAAGTGGCCTTTTCAGATGTTGCTGCTCTCCGCTGATAGTTTACAATTTGAGAATGTGCAAATGACACCAGCGACACTGGCTTTGCTTTAATTGTCTACCCCCACATACAGATCCTCCTCCCCACACAACACCCTGCACACACACATGCACACACACACACAAAGTGCATTTTGTGACTGCTTCTAGCAAAGTGTGAAAGAAAATTGGCTTATTCCAGAAGGAAGAACATATTCCACCCCCAAAGGCGATGATAGCCCTTTGCTAAGCAAAGGATATGCAAAGAGCTGTAGCACACTGAAAGATGAATGATATGCTGGATAGTCCTTATTCAACAAGGAGCAAATCTGGGTCTAAGTACCAGATGGCAGAGCTGAACACAGAAAATCCATATGTGTGATGGCAACAAGGGACAGTCATTGACATACTTGTTTTTCCGGCCAAATGCCTCAACAGATGCAGAGATTTTACATGTTAACGTTTCAATATGGCATTAAAGCTCAGGAGGAAAGTTGGAGGGGGAAAAAAGCAAAGGTGATTTAAAGGGACTAGGGAGGAATCCAAATCCTTATTTCCCACTAGGTTAGATGTCCCTTTCAAAAGGTGAGATGGTGTATTACTGCATGGCAGGGGGTGGGATTCGATCATCCTTGTGGTCTCTTCCAGCTCTATGATTCTATGAAGAAAGTTGTGACTCCAGCCCTCTTGAAGAAGTGTTATTGTTACAGAGCCCACTGGCTGGAAATGCCATCCAACAATGAGCAGTGGGTCTTCTGCAATGCCATAGCCTCTTTGTCTACCATTGGTTTAGGTTCTGTGATGTCACAAAGAGAAAGGACAAACTCAGGATGAGGAACTCTGTTCTGAGGATAAATTAAAACTCATGTATGGGGCAGAGAGCATGTAGTATTCTAGATATTTTAGAACCAAGCCAGAAATCATCAGTAGAAAATCTTGTTAAGGGGAATTGTTACCTACCAGGAGATCCATCTAAGCAGAAAACCAGAATCCTTATCAAAAATACAACTTCTCCCTTAAAGTTCTAGCCTATAGACCAGGGATGAAAAATGTCTGACCCTCCAGGTTTCAGAGGGCTGCAGCTCCCAATGACCTTGCTCAATGTTTATGCTGGCTAGGGTCAATAGGACTTGTGTGATCTGCAAAGGCATACCTTCCTTACCCAGATTTAGAGCATGACATGGAACCAGAAGTCATCTAAGAGTGATAGCAGACACTGTAGTGCTGAGCAGGATTTTGTTTTTGTTGTTAACTGTAATCAAGTTGGCTTCAACTTTTGGCAGCCCTATGAATGAGAGATCTTCAAGTCAACCCAACATCTCCAACGCCTGTTCAGGTCTTGCAAACTCAGGGCCATGGGTTCCTTGTCTGAATCTGTCCACCTGTACAGAGGTCTCTCCCTTTTCCTGTTGCCTCCAGTCTTACCAAGCTTTATCATCCTTCATAATGAGCCATGTCTTCTTGTGATATGTTCAAAGTCCAACACGCTCAGTTTAGTCAGCTTGGCTTTTAATGAGCGTTTGGGTTTGATTTAGTCTTGGTCTTATTTGTCTATTTGATAGTTCATAGATTCTACAGAAATCTTCTCCAGCATTACATTTCCCCACCATCACACAGCCGTGGAGTGTGATGGAATGTCCTTCTTTGGAGGTTTTAAGCGGAGGTTGGATGGCTATCTGTTGGGAATGCTTTGATGTGTATTCCTGCATAGCAGGGGTTGGACTCGATGGCCCCTGGGTCTCTTCCAGCTCTATGATTCTATGATTCTATGATTTCAAATGAGTTACTTGTCCTCCTATCAGCTTTCTTCACTGGCCAGTTTTCAGAACCATCCATAGAAATCAGAAATAGAATGGCCTGAACAGTCCTGACTTTGGTATTCAATGATATGTTGTTACACTTGACAATCTTCTATAGTTTCTTCACAGTTGCCCTTCCAAGTCCTACTTTCCTTCTGATTTCTTGATTCCATTCTGATTAATGACTGAGCCAGGGTATGGGAAGTTTTTAGCTATTGCAATGTCTTCATCATCTAGTTTAAAGTTTTGTAGATCATCAGTGATCCCTATTTTTGTTTCCTTAATGTTCAACTTTAAACCTCCTTTGCACTTTCTTCCTCGATTTCCTTCAATAGTTTTTCCAAGTCTCTGCTGTTTTCTGCTATTAGTATAGTGTCATTCCTCAATTTTCATGCCTCTTTCCTCTGAATCTATTCCAGCTTTACGTCTAGTATGTTCAGCATAAAAGTTAAAGAAATAAGGTGATAAAATGCAGGGTTACCTGTCCCTCTTGTCAATTGGAATCTATTCTGTTTCTCTGGCTAGAAAGAAAAAGAAATAATAGAATCATGGCATCTTACAACAGAAAGGGTTGCAAGGACCATCTAGCCCAAGCCCCTGCCATACAGGAAAACAAGGAATGTGCAGGATTGTTCTCTGCTGCCTCAGAGGGTAGAACAAGATCTAATGGTTTTAAGTTACTGGAGGACAGATTTCATTTGCACATTAGAAGGAACTTCTAGACAGTGAGAGCAGTTTGGCAATGGAAGCAAATACCTAGATAGGTGGTGGGGTCTCCTCTGAAAGTCTTCAGAAAGAGGCTGGACAGTTACCTCCCAGGGATACTCTAGCTGGAGATCCTGCATTGCTCGGGGGATTTGGCTCAATAACTCTTATTGTATGATTTTATGATTCTATGATTCTGTGACTAAAGCATCTGTTTGAGGACCTGCAACGAAGGAGAGTTCGCCGCCAGGAGGTACAGAGGAATGAGGAAATTGTTCTCCCAAACAAGAACTCTGTGCCCTCAAAATGATTTTTTTTCTTCATTTCCCAAATTTCTAGCATTGCAGTAACATTAAACTTTGGTTGAAAAATTACATTTAGAAACACATTTTGGACAACCGAAGAGAAAGAGAGAGCAAAATTATGAAGTCAATGAAAATAACAGCAAATATAAGAATCTTAGATGGGTACAATTTCCCATGTCTCACTGTTTTGAATGCTAGAAATCTGGAGAGTGAAGGGACAAATAAGAGAAGGGAGGCGGAATTCCAATCTGAGGAGAAATTTTCATGTAGCCCTCCATAACTACACCCTTGACTACTTCAGGAGCAGCTCTACAGATCCTGTTGCATCAGTGGTTTCCAGACCATAGCAGAGGGCTTAAGTACTCAATATATTTAATTGGTCTCTTCCTGATACATTAGTATGGCTCTGCTTCTGATTTTACCTACAGTCATATTCCACCTCTCAAATCAGACCACAGGTGCCTCGTGCTGCTGAAGGAGCTCTCTGTCAATGCAACCAAGTTTTAGTTTAACCGTGGATGTCAACTCCAATCTTGAGAATCACTCAGATTGTGTAATTTCAGAGAGAAGGGGTATATTAGTGGTAGCAGTAGCTTTCCTGCTTCCAATGTGTGGCTGATGCTTATGGCTAGGTACTGAGAACATAAAATTATAACCAGATACTATACCCAGCACCACTCGAGGGAGGACTGCTCATTCATTCTTCCAGGTGCCAGAACCAATTTTTGGACATCTATATCAGTAGTATTCCTGTTTTCTGTGTGTAGTTGTGGGTGGAAAAAAAACTGACAGGAGTAAAAAGCTCATTTGAAATGTGGTGCTGTAGAAGAGTTCTACAGATACCGTAGAGTGATAAAAGGAGAAATCAATGGACCAATTAACAAATCAAGTATGGACAATCCCTAAAAGCTAAATTGATTAATCTGAGGCTATCATACTTTGGACACATCACAAGCAGACAGGGCTTATGTGAAAAGACAGTAATGCTCAGTAAAGTGGAAGTCAGAAGGAAAAGAGAAAGATCAAGTTACAGGTGGATTGACTCAATCAAGAAAGCCATGGTCTTGAACTTGCAAGAACTGAACAGGACTGGTGATGACAAGATAATCAGATGTCTCTCATTCATAGGGTCACCATGTTGGAGCTAACTTGACAGTAAACAACAACAACAACAATAAATTAAGTGGCTAGTTTGATTTTATTGCCTGCCGATTTCTGCATTCTTAAGAAAGTCTTACTCTGCCACCTCAATTTGATGTTAATGCTGAGTTGACCCTGGGCTTTTGATGGTTATGCCTATGGAGTTTAAGATCTACCAACTTCTAGTAAGCTGGTAAGGTTTCGTGTATGGCTTTGGTGACAAACTACATGTCTTCCATCTGAAGACCAATCTAAATACAGAGACAGTCATCACTGAGTGCTCACAAGTTGGTCACAATTATTAGGAATACAATTGCTGTGTGAACTTGTTGCAATCTACATCAAAGGAGAAACAATCACACTGACAAAATCATGGAAATTCAAGTATTTAAGGTGAATTCTAGGGCTTATCTTAAAAGCCAGGGTGGTCTAGTGGTTTGAGCATTGGACTATGACCCTGGAAACTAGGTTTTAATTCCCTGTACGGACATAGAAACCCACTGGGTGACTTTGGGGGTGTCACACATTATCAGCCCCCCAAAACTCTGTGATAGGTTCATTTTAGGAAAGTTATAAACTGAAATAACTTGAAGGCACACAACGACTATGACATCCAGGTGATCCACTTGTTAGGTTTTTTTGTTTGTTTGTTTTCATATTTGTTTTGTAAGATCTTTCCTGCTGTGTATTTTCTTGAAAATAGCATGGAAAGCAAGCTTTCATAGAATCATAGAGGTGGAAGAGATCATAGGGGCCACTGAGTCCAACCCCCGGCTATGCAGGAACACCCTCAAAGCACTCCCAACAGATGGCCATCCAGCCTTTGCTTAAAAACCTCCAAAGAAGGAGAGGCCACCACACTCCACTGAGGCAGCAGCAGATTCCACTGCCGGACAGCTCTGACCGTCAGGAAGTTCTTCCTGAGGTTCAGGTGGAATCTCCTTTCCTGCAGCTTGAATCCATTGTCTTTGTCCCTCTGGAGCAGTAGAAAACAAGCCCGGTCCCTCCTCGACATGACATCCCTTCAAATATTTAAACATAGCTATCATGTCCCCTCTTCTAACTTTCTTCGTACTGTGCTCAGTGAACAAAAGGAAGGGAAGAAAAAATGGCTGGCCGAACAAATTAAAGTTTGTGATAAGGTTCTCTCCACAGATGTTGCCATTGGAGTACATTGGGGTACTCAAATTATGAATTCCTGTACTCTCATAAGAACAGGATATAAAAAAATTGGAAACGCCTCCATCAATCAATCAATATCAGCAAGGAAATGTGATTTTTTTTTCTTTTTTTTTATTCATGGTCATTCCACTAAACAAAGCCTGACCCATATCTGACCCCAGGTAAACACCTTAGGGAGGCAAGGAAGTATTTCTAAGAAAATTGGACTTCTGCTAAAACAAAGGAAAAAGCTAGCAACTTATTCTTGGTAGCTGTTTGTCCTACCAAGCAAATTATTCATATTTATGGGGTAAAATAAAAAGTGAAATAAAGATCTACTACAAGCTTTGCATTTTTATCCAGCCCCGTATTGCAGTCTTTGCAAGGTCCTTCCCTGCCGCCTTGTTCTTCCCCATTCTCTTGCTTCTCCTTGTGAGAGGTTCTTCATTCGGTGGAAAAACTGCACCGCTTTCTTGGGAAGGCCTGGCAACGTGGTAACTGAAAATATCAAAGGAATGTAAAGCACTATTAAAGGTAGGGTAGAAAAATACAGAGAAAAATGCCACTTATCATGGACATATTTCACAAAGTCGTAGAATCCTAAAGTTGGAAGGGGCCACTCTGAGCCATGCAAGAATGCACAATAAAGCACTCCTCAAATATGCCCATCCAACTTCTGTTTAAAGACCCCCAAAGATGAAGAGCCCACCTCTTACCTTTAAGACAGGCTATTCTACTGCTGAACAGCTTTTATAGGGGGGAAAAAAAAACCTCTTTCCACTATTTAAGTGAAATCTTTTGTCTTGTCATTTGAATCCATTCATTCTCTTTGTAATCTTTGGAGCAAGAGAAAAACAAGCTTGCTCCATCTTCTTTATGAAATCTGTTTAGAAATCTTAAAAGGGAAATCATTTTACTTCTCATTTTCTTTGAAGGGATGCCATACTGAAGATAAGCAAGCTTGTTCTCTGCTGCTTCAGAAACTAGGGCCCTTTCTGTAGCATCCTCCCATCCCACAATGGGGACAAGAGAAGGACAGGACCGTGATGACATTTCTGCATGACGTTGTCAGGGTCCCGTCCTTCTCCTGTCCCCGGGTGATGCAATGATGGATTAAATCATTGACGGGTTTTCCCCATCAATGACACACAACCATTGTGGACATACCTGGTCTGCAGAGGGTCTGGAAGGACCACGGCTGCACTTCTTGCACCGGCACACTCTGGGAAAGTACTCAGCTGCTCTGCAGAAGGAACAGGCAGGACCATCGTGCTTCCATCATTCACGGAGGCAGCCAGCGCGGAGGGGAGCTCTCCTGTCATGCACACCTCTCAGCCTCTGCCTGGATCCCCACCAGATATCTTTACTGAAAGGTAGGTTGTGGAAAGGGCCAAGGACAGAGAACAATGGATTCAAACTACAGGAAAAGAGATACCACCTAAATGTTCGGAAGAGCTTCCTGATGTAAGAGCCATTTGACAATGGAATATGCTTCCTGGGAGTGTGGTGGAGCCACCTTCTTTGGAGGTTTTTAAACAGAGGTTAGATGGCCATTTGCTGGGGATGCTTTGAGTGTGTGTTCCTGGATGGCAGGGGTTGCACTCAATGGCTGTTGTAGTCTCTTTCAACTCTGTGTTTCTATGATTCTATGATTCTTTCTTATTTAGCAGTGCATTATTTTTAATTTTTATTACTTACGATAATCATCGTTGGGTAAGGTGCTTTGTAACGTACAAAGGGGAAGACCCTTATCACAAAGAGATGTCAAGCTAAAATTCAGCATAAAGGAGAAAAGAAGAGAAGGAAATGCAAGAAAATAGGGGAAGAACATCCACCTTTTTCAGTTACCATGAAGAAAACTGCCTTATACTAAGTCAAACCACTGAACTATTTGTTACTATTTGACTGGCAACATATCAGAAAGGAATGCTTTCCAGGTCTACAGGGTATTGAACGTGGGGACTTTTGTGTGTAAATCATGAACTGTGCTATTGGGTTAACATGGTGCACAGATCTATCGTACCAATTGTAACGACGGGCAAGAAATTCATTGAGGAGCCATCTGAATATCAGATTACTCATTTGTCACATGACAGACCCTAATGTGGGCCCAAATACAATTCATGTTAGAAATCCACACATTTCCAAGTTTACATAATTTTATGTATACCTAGCTGTGCAGCTCAGGCACTAGAAAACACCTTTTCTGAATTGCACAGGTGCATAATGAGACATTGAGAAGAACACCCAATGTGCATTAGGATTGATCCACATTGGTGAACAATACACATCAGTTCATAATATATATCAATGTGGGATGAGCACTGGTGTTCACACATCAGTGTGTGATGCACATCAGTGCTCACTGCACATCAATATGCATTGAGCACTGATGTGCATCGTGCAACAATGTGCATTGTGCAGCAATCACATTGGGTGCTTCACAGGCTGTGATATGTAGTGATCTAACACCAGCTATCTACTGGATAGAGACATTACACTATTGCACAATTCTAATTCCTTCAGACATAAGTCCAATAAGAAGACATAATGTCTCAACAGGACTCCGGGGTTCTTCTTCAAATTAAAAGAAGAAAATATTAAAAAATGTTTATGCACACATATGAAAAAATGCATATGGAGTACATTTTAGAACACACATAAACAGGTTCAGACTTTTGTGTGCCAAAATCTCAATGGTTGGAAAATGCACCCCCAAATATGTACCTACAAAATACATCATTTCACAGAATCTTCCAGAATTCCCTACTGTGTTACAAGGAAGAACTTCTTTTTTGACAAGCCCAGATGAGTTAAGAACTTCAAATTCCCACTCATTAAATTGCTGATCCCTATCTGACCACTACAAATTGTATAGTGCACACTGATAATTTGCAAGTAATATTTTTCCCCATTAGAAGTTCATTTGTCTCATGCAGCTGTCCATAGACACAGATAGAATGGATTCAGCTGTACTTAATTTTTTGCATACAAATAGATTGGAATGTAAAGGTTTTTTGTTTTGGGGAGGGGGTATTCATAGCTGAATACCTCCACCTCTCCTCCACTTGCACAGAGAGGCATTGGATACCTCCGTGCATGAATTGTGAAACAATAAAACTGCTTGCAAAACAGTTCACCCTATCTGACACAACAGGTTCTTGGTCCAGGGAAGCAAATTGGGGATCACATGGAGTGAGGGGAAGAGACCAAGCTGGGCAAAACCAAAGGCATTCCCCTCCTCTTCTTGGTGACAGGTACCAATAGCCACCCGAGTATCATCCCTGTCATTGCTTCTTCTGCTGCAGTCAATTGTATTCCAGTCAATTTTGTCCTGCAGTGAATTCCATCAAATTAGACCAGGCAGAGAGTCTGATCAACACTGGTCTCTTTCTGAGGCTGCTTTGTGGCTCTTGATGCCACTGTTTTGTTTTATGGCTGTTACCTCGAGGCTATTTATGTTCTGATCAGTCATCCGTTTTTTATCTCTGGTTTGTCTTATGATTGTTTTCAGCTGTTTGTTTCCCCTACGTCACCTTGACTGTTCATTTAGATACACCATTCATCCATTCATATATAATAGATTAAACGTGAATCCTTGTGTTACTCCCAAGTAGAGTAGAACGACTGAAGCAATGCATTCATCTATATGTTGACTCACCATTCAACAGCTGATTCAGTGGATTTACTCTAGGTGAGACTAACTAGATTCTAGCCAGAGAGAGAGAAAGAGAGAGACAGACAGAGAGACACAGAGACAGAGAGAGATGGTTGAGTTATAGATACAGATTTGGGTAGCGATCCTGTTCAATATTTATGAGATCATACAACAAAGTTTTGACCTTGTACCTTTTGGGATCCACATTTACAGTTCTTAATGACTGAACTTGTCCCCCAAAACCAACCTCTTAAGCCAGGCAGCCCTTCAATGCAACATTATACAAGGTGCTGCTGATCAAGCCACTGGGAAATTACAACTTCAGCACTCTCCTGGTTGTGGGGTGCACTCAGAGAAGAAGTTATGGCAGGACCCAGCAGTCTCTTTACCTGCCTGTCTCAATATACCACATGACCAAGAGAGCACCACAGTTCTCATTCCTCAGCTCTCCATCCTGCAGATCCTCAAAAACCTTTTGGTTGGGGTGTCTATTAGCTTAAGAGGTAGGTTTGCAGGGGTATCAGTAGAAGGAGCTACGACAACTGAGCTCCATTATCACACTGTGTCTGACGATGCAGGGTCACCGCTATTGATATAGAAACTCGGAAAAACAAGTCTTTCCTTTCCATAGATATGTCATGTATTCTGCAATCTTACACCTACATTTGTAAAATACTCCGCATCTGCTCCATGGAACCACATCTTTTCTTCCTCATTTCCCCTTTTGTTTCTCCTTTTCCCATTTTGGCATGCTAACACTTGTGAAGGAATCTTTGTCCCTCTGTTGTATCAGCAGGCTAAAAAAAAAAAAAGGCACCAGGAAGTTCATAACAGCAGCCCAAATTAACTGGGGAAATCATACAAAATTGCTCCCACCTCTTTTCACTCAAAGGTTATTTGCGCTGCTTAATAGAGGAAGCAAGTCTTGGCCTCATTCAGTCCCATTAAAGCTGCTCTCTTTCCCAAAATCACCCTAAGGCAGTCAGAAAAAGGACCTTGATTGGCATTTGGAATGCTCCATTATCCTGGCAGTGAGTTGGCATCTCCCAAGATGGTTCAAATTAGCATATCCCAGGATGGCAGAAAGTTATCTTATGCCTTGCTACAGCGACTCACTGTTTTTTTGGATAGCATTCATGGCAACAGATTTTTCCAGCCTGTTCATTGCCAAAGGGGCTTGATATGGAAATAAATAAATAAGGCGCTAATGTCTGTCATTCTCTTGATGGAAGTTCATCCTTTGCAGGTTCAACCGGATCCACCCTGACCTCTGAAAAGCAGTAAACAAAGTCATAGGGCTTTGAAAGACAGTCCTGTGATTCCTATTATTTGTCTGGCATTTGTGGGAAGGAGGTTGGGCTTTATATGCTAGGCCACTCTGGGTAATGGGATAATAGTGTCTTTCAATTTGATAGTGCCTTTCATTCCAAAAGAGCCCAGAGTGCTTTGCAAACTGTAGGCACAGTGGAATTGGACATGGCAGCTGTTAAGAGCCAAAATGCAGCAAAAGCATTGAGCACACATGTTTAATTTTAAGAAGGCGTTTGACAGCTTTTATAGGAAATGCCACACAGCTGGATTCTCAACTCTGTTAAACTGAAAGACTTGGTGTGTCTTTTGTGTTCCATTATAGGATATTATAAGAGATCCCAGTGAATGATGCCTATTAGTGCATTCATCACGCAGAAGTCTTCCATGGCCAGTAAGATAATGGACTCTCTCATTACCTGAGCAACATAGCTGAGGGGTATACTTTCCTTTCCAGGTAAACATAGGCTTAGTGATGTGTTGGGTTTAAGTTACAGCTACTGGGATCAGCATCAAAAAGGAGCAACAGAGATCACAAGAGAAATTCCCCAATACGAAGACCAGTTTGGGGAGCATTCGTGAAGTTTGGAGATGCTTCCAAGTAAGAGGTTATAAAATCTTAGGGGCCACAAGGCTCGGAGAGAGACAAAATGTCAAACAAGGAGACCTGGGAGGAGCTTGGCTGCAGGCTGGACAAGACTCTCAGCTAACCATGACCATCCAAGAGCCAGAACTCCATCTGTATTATGACTAGAATAGGCATGTTTAGTTAGTCATCTTTTGGCTTATGTCCTTTTTAATCTTGGCTGAATATGACTTACGCTTTGTTTGTAACTTTGCAACTATTCCTAAGTAAGTGCTTGAAGATACCCTTTTGCAATGTGGATTTCTTGTTTAGAATAAAAGCTTTCTTTTTAAAGACCTCCTCTTTTCCATGCTTTCTTCATGTGCCTTTGTGTGTGCACATGTGTATAAGATTCTCACCTCCCCATCAAGAGGGAGAAGAGAAAAACTGTTACAGAGTTGAAGTGTAACTGCAAGTGAAGGTCCCCAATAACCTCCCACTGAGTTTCTGACTCATGAGGGTTAAAGTCAGTGGGTGGAGGCTGCTGGATGATCTTCAGGGTCCCATCTCCTACTCAAGAGCAGAAGGCAAGATTGTTATAGATAGTTACAGCAAGTATGTGTGTGTCTCTCTCTCTCTCTGTGTGTGTGTGTGAACACAGTTGCCAGCCAACTGGCCTTAATAGATGGATTCTGGAGATGGGCAGTCTTGGAAGATCCTGGATGATCAGAGGCAGATGCTGGAGAAATGATGGTACCGTCTTGCTCTGGATGGATTCTGGTTGGTTCAGGAGGCGAAGAGTTTACTGAGGATGCTTTGAGGTTGCTCTGAATGTCACCAGAGTTTCAGATCCCTTCAATGGTTATCTGTTATTCCTATAGGTGGTATTTCCATACAGGTGGTATTTCCATGGAAGAAGCTCCAAAGGAAATCAGGTGCCCCTCAAGGAAAATGGTCTTCAATGGTGCCAGGTCACAGATTCAGCTGTAGGTCATAATGTTGAAGAAAACGAGTAGTGATCAATCCACACATGAAATGACTCGGGCATTGCGTGATATATAATGATGAAAAACTATTCCTTTATTTAGGAAAAAAAATGTTTCCTCAAATAAGTTTGTAAAGAAGGTGGAAATTGCTGCTCTTTGCAGATTCTTATTACTTCAGGAATGGGTGGACATAATCACAGAATCATAGAATCATAGAGTTGGAAGAGGCCATTGAGTCCAATCACCTGCCACATAGGAACACACACTCAAAGCACCCCCAGCAAATGGCCCTCCAACCTCTCTTTAAAAACCTCCAAAGAAGAAAAAAAAGCTCCACTTATTGTCTTGTGCATTCATTTCAACTTGTGGGGTGGAGAGACCTAGGAAACACCAAGTTTTTGTTGAAGATCATCAAGAATTACTCAACTAGAAGATCAATAATGGAGCTCAGACACAGTTTTGTGAGGCAGCTTGGACATTCCAACCAGCTTTCTGCAAAGTATAACTTTAAGAACATGCTAGTGCTGTCTAGAACAGTGGTTCTCAATCTTTCATTCCCCAGAAATGGTAGACTTTATGCTCCAGAAGCTCCCAGTAGCACAGCCAATAGTGAGGGAATCTGACCACTGGCTGAAGTCCACAACATCTAGGTTGAAAACCACAGTTCTACCACACATATTCAAGTCAAGGGAACCACCATGATCCCAAACAGTTTTTGTAAGAGCCACATGAACATGGACACTCAAGGTTAGACCCCTGACAAATCATGGGCATGCATCAGAATCTTACAGAGATGCTGTAAGGGTTTGTCTTCTGATATGCCAATAATAAAATTGAGAAATATCCCAAAGTTCATCTAGTCTAATATGTATTAATACAAGAAATTCACAGCCAAAGCAGCCCGGACAGATGGCCACCTAAACTCTTTTTTGAAACTTCCAGTGAAAGAAAGACCACTACTATCAGATGTAGTCCATTCAAGTAGCTCTTACCATCAGACAGTTCCTCCTAATATTTAGTCAAAATCATCTTTCTTGTCATTTGAAACTGTTGGTTTGAGTCATACCCACTGGAGCTGGAGAAAACAAGCCTGCTCCATCTTTTACATGACAGCATGTCAAATTTTGGCAGATGGCTTTCATGTCATCTCCCTTTATATCTTCTCCTGACTAGAGATACCAAACTCCCTTGGATACTGTAAAATTTGGTTTCTAGAAATTTCATCATAACTACTTTCCTCTGGATATATAACCACTTAGAAAGGTGCTAGAAAGAGTCACTGAAGGTGTTGTCTATGGGTTCATGGGAATTCAACCCTGCTGAAACTAAGAAGTCCTAGGCCTAGCTAGTGCTTAAGACAGAAGCCTATCTGGGGACAAGGTAGATATTATCTTGAATTCCAGGGAAGAAAAATGTAAAACACATATATTTTATTCAGATAGCTAAAATGATATGCTGTGGGCATTATGGAAGGTTAGGAGGCTAGACTCTTCCCCCAGAAGACCTTGGAGGGACATAAGATCCTTCAAACTTAACCACATACATACCCACACATACACACATCATATTAAAAAAAATAAAAACTCTACGGGGCGTAGGTTCAGGAAAGACATTTCTTTTAACAACAGGAAGTGAATGGGAGTCACCTCCTGATCACTTTCTGTACCCCAAAAGGCCTCATCTGTGCCTAAATTGGTCCAAGAGCCAAAAATAAAATGAAAACTGCCCCTACCCCCCTGGAAAGCATTGGCGGGGAAAACACCCCTTGCTTTATATGAGTCCACCTCAGACAGAGCATTTTGATTTGTGCCGAGTTTATATTTCGGAACCCACCTAGAGCAAAAAAAAAAAAAAAAATCTCAGGATTATGCCTCTATAAAGTTGTGTGCTTATTCAGGGCAAAAGCATCCCTCTGTTCCCCTTCCCTTGCCCAATTCTGGGGATTGAGCTGCAAATGTAATTGTATTTTAAGGAAAGAACTTTAATTAGGTGGTTTGATATACAATTCTGACTCATGATGGATTATACCAGCTTTTGTATTCAGCAATAATTCCTGGAACTAAGTGATTCCAGTGGGACTAGATTGTGCTAATACCGTAGGCTGGTAAATAAATTTAGTTCTTAATTGAAGAAGCTTCATCTGGAAAGTCAGTTTGGTGTCCTCATCACTTAGTTGCAAAGGTACCCCAAATTCCTCTATCAAATTCAGGATTTTCCCCCTTAGGAACAAAGCCAGACCTAGTTTTGAAGGAACACATGGCCAGAGTTGGAGAGTAAATATTGGGCAAAGAACTAACAACTTGTAATTCGCTCCTTTTCCCAATAACAAAGGGGGGGAAAAACACATTATACTATCACTGTAACTTAAGAAGGGTAACCAACCAATCCTTCTGAAGTATGACTGTAGCCTTTTAGTTTCTTAAGAGGTGTGGCCTCATCAAAGGAAGGCTATCCTCAAACACAGAAAAAAATTAAAAAATCACATGGCTAATGTGCTGGTTGATGGTTCCATTTCTTGCTTTATTACATTCTTGTAGAAATGAAGGTCTTCTGTACCTAAAATCTAAGTATTCAGTAAGTAAGAAAGAGAGAAGGAAGGAAGGAAGGAAGGAAGGAAGGAAGGAAGGAAGGAAGGAAGGAAGGAAGGAAGAAAGAAAGAAAGTCATGTTGTATAAGTAGGGTGAATTACAATTGTCCTTTGACTTTTATGAGGGTTCAGAGTGTAGAACTCCCGTGAAAGTAAAAATAAAGTGAATAATTCCCCACCACCACCAAAGTGAGAGTTCCCCCCATTCCCTTCCAGAGCTCCCCTCATTTGCTTGTGTTTTCCTCAGGCCCACTGCCTTCCTTCCAGGTTGCCCAGACAACAGACAAGGGAATGAGAGGAGCAGCCACACGCCTGGAGAAGCCATGCGCACATGCCTTTTCCCTCCCCATTCACTTGCATTTTGCCTGGGTGCACTGTCTTTCAGGTGCCCAGGCAATAGGCAAGCAAATGGGAGGGGACAGCAACACAACTGGACTCCCAGGATTGCTGAGAAGGTACAACTGGGAGAGACCATGAGGAGTACCATGAATGTCAATTGGAGAAAGGATGGGATAAAATGTGATCTGATATAGACTAGAGATAGGAGGAAACTGAAATTGATTCTTGGTTGCATCAATAGAAGTATGGTGTCTAGATCAAGGGAAGTAATAGTGCCACTCTATTCTCCTTTAGTTAGACCTCATCTGGAATACTGTGTCCAGTTGATGGCCATCAGATGTTCCTATAGTGTTCCAGCTCTTTGCAGCCAGTGTCCACATGCACACTGGGGAGCACCCCAATGGCCATTGGTTCCCATTGCACATTGGCCCATTGCACATGAGTCTCTCCACCAATGTCCAACAGGTGCTCATACATAGTAATGTCACAGAAGTCCCTAGGAGAATATGGGACTTTGTGAAACTGCTCAGTTCTGTTTCATATACAAGTTAAGTTCACTTATAAAACATTAATCCCATGCTTAATTCCAACAAATGTTGTTCACAAAGCACATGCATGCACAGCTGGCACAAATAGGAACATCTAAGTTGATCACAAGGGCACCGACAACCCATCCAAAAGCTTCAATATGTAAACGCCCATATAAGAAGACAGGAGATATTGTGACATTTTGCGAAATGGTCTAAAGCCCAACAGAAAACACCTCACCCTTTCATGGATGAAGATGGAGGGGGGAGCATGTATTTTCTGAAATTGTATACATCTGAAAGAGACAAAAAGGATTTAGATCTTTAATATAAGGACATCATGACAAAAAAGCTAAAGAGAGTTTACCGAAGAAGAACACAGAGAGGCTACAGATGGGTTGAAAACTGGAAAGGGGAACTTTCTTACAAAGATGAACTAGATGAGTGAGTTTCAATGAAATGGAAGAGGTCAGAACAGGAGCTGAAAATCCCAAGCTGATACAACTGGGCGGCATTAAAGAACAGTAGAATTTGGATTCTGCTTTTCACCAAAGCTACAGTGAGGAATTACTGTGCTTTGATGCCTCCCTATTGATTCCAACAATATATTTCCTTCTCTACCACCTTTTCCCATGAACTTCCTGGTAAAGAAAAGACCTCTGTATGATGTGATCACACCTGTCAGCCCATTTCTACTTTAACACAAATGCTTTTAGTTTCACTTTTAATAAATAAATAAACAACAACATTGAAGAAAACACAGAGATGATATTTTTCAGGTTTCTTCTACTTGAAGTCAGCTTCTGAGATAAATCTCAGTTGCCCCAAAGCCCCGAGGCACCTTTCTTTGAGGATCTTTGGTTGATTTACACAAAACACTCCATTGTCGTAAATCAAAAAGACACACACACCATTGATTTACACCCAGCTGTTGTTTATGGGGCTCAAAATGTTCTCAGGTCAGAAATAGTCTTCAAAGAGTGATCCCTGTGAATTCCAGTCACTCTCACCATAGCAGAGAAATGAGGAAACTTGAAACATCTATGTATGGATAGCAGGGGGTGTGTGTGTGTGTGTGTGTGTGTGTGTGTGTGTGTGTGTGAAAGAATCTGATTTTTTTCTCTCTTGGAGAAAGGTATCATCCGGTAAATTCATAAGCTGAATGGGTTATTCAAGGATCTTCCTTTTTTAAAAAAAAAAAAAAAAAATAGAGTGATCCTGGAATATACAGACCCATCTTTGGGAAATTTAATGAGATCAAGCTAACATCAGGTCTCAGATCTTGTACTCGTACAATATAAAGCAGGGCTTCAGCTTGAGCGCAATGACATCACTGTGGTCAAAAGGAAAATACTACACAAGCATTATCAAACTGATGGCAAAGCTTCTTATAGTACTAGTTAGTAAAACTTTTCCTGATAGGAAAAGAACAGACCAACTGATAGTCTCCACAAAGAGCCAGGTTTCCTTGCTACTCCAAACAACTACAGTTGACCTTCCACTTTTGCTGGTTTCCCTTTTGCTGATCTGATGATTCATGGACTTGATTAATATGTTCTCTGTAAGAATCTCTAGTTCCTCCAGAGTGGTTCTACAGTCAACTTCTGCCAGAAGTTGGTCCCAACATACTAACAGGCATATTTGATGTAGACACAGGAGAGGACCTTCTTGGTGGCTGTTCGCAGGCTGTGGAGTTCCCTCCCATTGGAGGCTAGGTTGGTCCTCTCTCTCTGCTATTTTTCCGTAAGCAAGAAAAGACCTTTTGATTTTGTTAGGCCTACGGCTGTCAACTAGCAGTTGTAGAAGGGTGGTTCAGGTGTCTGCGTGGGCTAGTATGTTTGCGTGTGTGCGTGTGTTATATTTTGATCTTCACTGTTGTATTTTTACCTATTTTGCAGATTGTTTTAAATTAGTGTTTTCAACAGGCTGACTCATTTAAATTATCATAAACTTTGTGCTATAACTTTGTTTGGCTGTATTTTTTTCCCACCTGTGCTGTAAGCTGCTTTGGATCCCATATGCAATTTAGGGGGAAAAAAAAGATGGGATATATAAATTACAGGCAGGTTTCTAAATTGCATGGTCTAAGTTGAGCAAGTTTATGCACACTCGGTTGTGTAGCAGAGATGCTGTGGAGCCCTCCTAGTGAATGGTGAAGATTTGTCTCAGGTTACCAGCAAGAGTGTCCCAAATGTGTATTGGGCTTTACCAGAGTGCATCAATACCCCCCAGCTGGTTTCCTCATATGTTGTGGGAGTGCCTGATGCACACTGGTGCAGGATGAGCACTGGTCCAGATGTGTAATGGCCACTTATATGGCTCCTGTATGTACAATTAGCCTTCCACATTTGCAAGGATTAGGGGTGTGGGGCCCTTGCAAAGGTAAAAAAAAAAATGAGTATCAAAATGTGTTTGTGTGTCTGTGGGAAGGGGGGCAAGGTATGGTGGGGAGAATGGATACCCAGGATCCAAACCAGGTCAGGGAAAGGGAGGATGACTTGGCATGGTGGCTCCATACCTCCTCTCTCTTCCCCATCCCTTTCCCTAGGTATAGGGACACATCAAAAGAGGATTTGCAGTACTGAGAAATTGGGCTGCAAACCATCCCTAACTGTCAAGGCAGCAGCTGATGGAAGAGGAGGAGAACCAGGAGCGGGTTTTTAAAGGGCTGCACAGCCTGATTGGAACCACTGAGAAGGAAGGCTCCCCCAGAAAAGAAGCGCCTGAAGTGCGGGGGGGGGGGGGGGTCAGCAATTGTAAAACTCGCAAAAAATCAAATATGTGAAAGTGAAGCTCACACATCTGGAAGGCCAACTGTAATAACATCACAACAGCCCCTTTCTGAGTATGGATGCTGCAAAATTGTTCAGTTCTATTTTCTGTAGATATAAGTCAACTTATATAGATGTACGTCCCATACTGGCATTTCCGCACTACACTGTTATAGTGCTACTATTCCACTTTCAACCTCCTCTGGAATCCCGGGGTTTGTCGTTTCCTGAGGCCAAAGAGCTCTCTGGCTGAGAGTCCTAAATTCCCCTCCCTAAACTGCAAACCCCAGGATTCCATAGGATGTGGAAAGTGGAATAATAGCACTAGAATAGTGCGGAAATGCCCATTGAGTTCCAGCATTCCCAGATAGATAGATAGATACATAGATAGATAGATAGACAGACAGACAGACAGACAGACAGACAGACAGATCGATTGATAGAGAGATCTGCTTTAAGTCAGACCACTGCAGGAAGAGGAGAAGGGTCTATTAAAAGCTGGCAGCTTTTGCCCCATTTGGGGGCTTCTCCTCTTTCCTCTTCTGTCTGCCACTTCCGACTTTTCCATGCACAATCATGTGTGATATTCCAGACTCTGTATAAGCAAACAGGCCATCCTGCCATTAAGGGAATTATTCTCCTCCATTAAATAAGATATTCGGCAGGATTTCTCAGTGAGCTGGCTGCCCGAGATAGCAAAGGTGACATTTCAGGAGGACTCACCGTTTTAAATGGGTGTCAAAATCCTCCTCCAGGATTCATTTTGCTGACATTCAGTGCCTCAGCCCACAAGTTTCACCCTCTTCCCCATAATCACTATATTCACCACTGCCAGGATGGAATTCAAATCTTAAAGTGTGAAGACCTAATAATAAACCTCAATGACTAGGGGATGCTTCTTCAACATTATTTCCACCTAATTTATAATCAAGATGTTCAATTAATAATTTTCGGTGCTTTACACAGTGTTAAGTCAGCTGAAAAGTATGTGATCCCTCCCTCCCTTCATCATCGCAGACATTTCATTTTTTTCCCCCTGTTGCAGTGCTGAGAGATGCATAATAATCCAGCCACCCTGGAATGGGAAAAGGCTTTGGCTGTGGAGTGGGATAATTTTAGAAAGAATATTGCAAAGAAGAAAAGGGCATTGTGGAATCTCTTTTTTCCCCCCAGCCAAGCTAAGCACTGCCAAGCCTCTTTGGGTTCAGTATGATGGTTAGGCAAGGGTTTAAGGAAGCTCTCTTACCTGGGGGTAAATGTCAATGACTGAGGCCATTTCTGCACCTTACCCTTTTCCGACATCATCCCGGCAGTGGCTTTGCCGGGGTGGGAGTGCATCCCCAATGCTCTCCTCCATGCCCAGCTGGCTACCTGTGGATGGGAGGGTGACCAACATGCACCTTCCTTCCACAGTGCAGCTGGCCTCTTTCCCATGCTGCACTGGGGCAGGAAGCAGCTCCACTGCACTTCCGCCCATTCCGCATGGTTGCCAGCAACAGGAGCATTGTGTGATTGCAGACCATTAATGGATTTTTTTCCGTTAATGGAAGATCCCATGATCATAACGGGTGGGAATGCATTGGCAGTGGGACCACAACGTCATGTGAAAGTACAACTCACAGACCACAAGCAACATGTCCCCTTTGCAAGACAGCAACATTGTGGAGAAATGTCCTTACTGGGAGGTGCATAGATAGGCCACACTTGAAAGGGGCAAGTTCCAGGACCATCAGCCACTCATGGATGCTGGAAGATGCATGTTTTTTTAAAAAAATAAGTGGGTGATCTGGGAGTGGCGGCAGGACTGAGCTGGTCTGAGGGGTATGTTTGGCTTTTGCTTCTGGATTGCCGGTACATGCAAATGATGTTGTTGTCTTTGGGCACTCATCAGGGTATGCTTTCCCTCTTCCATAACTTCCATCTCTCCTATTTGGCAGAGACAATCCTGATTACTGTTCATCCCACTTTTTCAGTTGCTTTGAAAATGGCCCAGTTTCTCTTTCCTCCTCTGCTTTTCCTATTTCTCCTCAGCTTGCCTCAACTGCTGCAAACTGAGTTCAAACATGCAAAAAAGTAACTAGTGCTCCTTTAAATCAGCCGGAGGGAGAGGAGAGGAGAGGAGAGGAGAGGAGAGGACTGGACTGGACTGTGGGGGTGCACACTGAGTACGATAGCCCTATCTAAGTACCTAACGGGATGCCACAGTGAAGAATAAGCAAGTTTGTTTTCTGCTTCTCCAGGGACTAATTGATTTAAATTATAAGATGATGATGATGATGGTGATGATGATGATGGTGGTGATGATGATGATTCTAACCAAACATCAGGAAAAAAAAATCTTGACTGTACAAACAGTGTCACTGTAGAATAGACAGCCTCACAGGGCAGTAGAGTTTCTGTCCTTGGAGGTATCCAAAGAGAGGTTGGATGGTCACCTCTCAGGAACATTTTTATTGTGTATTCTACCTGGCAAATGTTGGTCTCAATGGCACTGGCAGTCCCTTGTAACCTTCTGTGATGTTCTGATTCTACAAACGGCCTGAAAATGAAGATGAGATTTAGTGAAGCCCAATAAAATTGAGAGACTTCTCTCTTTTTCAGAAAATATTCTTATCACAGTGTCCTATAGAGTGTATTGCACATATGTGTAAAATGGGGACACAAGATCTTAAGAATTTGTCCAAGTAAATTTTCAAAAATTGTGACCCACCAAGCTGAGTACAGCACAGCAGCCCTGTACAGTGGACTGGTTCACAATCTCACTGCCCTTTACTAAGCTAAAAGAATGGCTTGGACTAGATGGTCTTTGGGGTCCTTCCCAGTTCTATGATTGCTCACTGCTAGAGCACATCATTCAGATTCATAAAATCTCAGTTTCAGCCCCTAGTATTTCTAATAAAGAAGATCAGTTGCTGGCAGTGGGGAAAAGCTATCTCTGTCAGAAACCTAGAAGGTTGGTTCCTGACAAAGTAAGGCCATTTCCATACTACATTGTTATAGTATTATTATTCCACTTTCAACCTCCTATGAAATTCTGTGGTTTGTAGTTTCCTGAGACCAAAAAGCTCTCTGGCTGAGAAGTCTAAAGGCCCCTCCCTAAACTGCAAACCCCAGGATTCCACAGGATGTTGAAAGTGGAATAGTAGCACTACAACAATGTAGGGTGGAAATGGCCTAACTGGTTAAGTGAAGAAAAAAATTCAGTGGGTATAAGACATTTTCCTATCTTCCTATCCTGCCAAGATCCCCTGAAATTTGTAGGCAGCCATGCCAAAGAATCATGGCAAAGATATCAGCAACCCACAGCCAACAAAGATTCTCAGAGTTCCAGACATGGAGGTTTTGTTGTGCAGACATCTTAGGATCACTGTCTAAGAAGCTAATCCTGGGTCTTCAATGGCTTCATGAGGCAAGTGGGTTCAAGTGTGGAGAAGAATCTTCCAGTCCTTTAAAATAGACCTATTTCTAAGAATTTAATTCATTGCTAAATTTGTTATCATTTTTTATTTACACTTTGGTATGTCGAATAAGGTAATTTATATGTTTTTAGAGATTACTATCAATTTGATGTTGCCTTTCTTAATGTATTATATATATATGTATAATGTAGCCCCTGAGGAAGGCCAATGTTGATAGAGGCCGAAATGCTTTGGGTATTTTATAAACATAAGTAAAGCATGCAAGCAGAAGTCAGCATGTGGAGCTCTGTCTCCTGTTTATGTCTACTTTTCATTGTACTCATGAGTTTTCTTCTTTGGCCAACAAGTTAAGAGCCAAAGTCCACATAAATAAAATGGTTTTGGCTTTCTGGCAGAAAGATAGCAGTAAAGTGGCCAACCAACACTTCCATGGGAGGGAACTCAAAAACCTAGGAGCAATCACCAAGAAAGCTTACTCTCTCATGTCTTCACCAAGTGTGATAAATGTTGCTGTGGTGATTGAGGAGCAACTGATTGTTCATGCGGCCGAGCCAAAGACTGAGCAAGTCAACCTGCAAGCATCCCCTGCACTGGAAGGTCAAACAGAAACAGAGTTGCCCCAGACAGTTGTTGATGGAGAGGGATCCAGCAGTGATGCAGAAGAGTTGCAACCAGCTGTGCCCATCAGCCTTCAACCATGCAGGAGGCTGAAACAGGCTGCTGAGAGGGAGGCTGCTTGGACTAGGCTGAGGAAACAATAACAAGCAGCACCTGCTCACAAGGGCTATTTAAGTCTGCCAGCGTGGCTGCTTCTTGCTTGCAGCAAATTATAAGCAAGCTGTCATGACCCTTGTGTCTCCTGCTCCCTGAAACCCTCCTGATGGATCTCTGCCTCCTGAACCTTTGGACTGGACCTTGACCTGGCTCGACTTGTGTTTTCCTGGTGTTTTGGTATATTCGGACTCTCCAAGTATTTCTGACCTTTCTCCTCCCTTGCTGGCTCTGGCTCGGCAGGGAGAGATTCCTGACACCAAGTGAGAGTGAAGGGATGATGGGACCAAGAGAAAACCCTCCCCTAAGGATCCTACGACTCAGGAAGTCGCGTATAGGAAGTTACAGGATTTCAGAGAGTCTGGATCCAAGCTGTATAGATTTTTCCTGCTGAAATGAATAGTGCTCAGTAACAGAGTATTAGCCAGTGAAGTACTACAATAAAGAACGTATGTGCTCCATGCTTTTAATGTTAAGTGGTGCTTTCTTCATATTAGAGGAGCAGCATTAGAAGCTGCTAAATTCCTCATCTGATCAGATTAAAATCTGAGCTGGAGGAAATTTTGATTTCATCTTATTTTGAAGAATTCCTGTAAAAACCTGAAAGATAGGCAGAGGGCAAGAGTAAAATCCCACAAAAGATTCATGGTCAGATTTGTCTCCATCCATTTCCACATGGGTTGCACCCAGAACAACAGCTGCTGAGAAGCAAGTGTCATCTTCCATTTACTTGAGTACTTTGAGAAACTCTTTTTCATTTGAGTGAAGCAATTCCATCTGTCTCCAAATTAATTTAAAACAGAAAAGGAAAAGATCTGGAACTCCAGGTGCTCAAAGAAACTCCAGGGGTTGCCCAAGCCACTCCACAAAAACTGCAAGTGGCTCCAAATGACTTCCACTTTTTTTTTGGCGGGGGGGGGGAGAGGGAACAGTTCTGGCTCAAAAACATACAGGAATACATATGATCAGAAACTTGTGAATGGCATTGCTACTTCTGATTGACATGACTTCTACTTTTACCATGAGCTGTCAGCCAGAAGAGTAGCAATGCAATTAGACATTTTCTGCTCATATTCAAAATGATTTTTAGAAATGACCATCAATATTCTACATTGGCTACTTTGTTACTTATACACATTCATAACTGAGTAACATCAGCCCAGTCCGCCTGAAAAACCAGCAGCCAGAGTTTCCACCACCATCCCACTGGCAAGCCAGGTCCCAACAATCAGAAGCAGGATCCCTGAAACAAGTGCTTACTACAGACACCTCCTCCTCCTTCTACCACAGTCGGAAGCTGAATGGACCCCGTTTGCCTGATCTGTCTCCTGGTTATTAAGGCAGGTCGGTATGGTATTTATGTAGTTTTACAGTTAGACTATGTAGTCTTGCAGAGTACAGAGCAGTCATGCATATGCAATTCTAGATTACAAATCTATAACTGCAATGCTGAATGCCGGCCAACTTCTGAAAACTTCTCAAGTGCAAACAGCCAAGGAACAGTTTTGGGAGAAACTGGTCACACTAACTTGAGGAATACATTCACTATGCTCTCTGTCACTGTGTTTAAACTGTATGTTGTCCTGTTGTCCAATATTGAAACTTGAAATAGATAAATAAATAAGTAAAAATATGAAGGTACAGAAGGAGAGAAAGACAGAGAGGGAGAGTGATAAGTCATAGTTTACAAAGGCCAAATGCACTTCTAAAAGAGTAGCTAAATAAATAAATAAATAAATAAAATTAAAGAATTAAAAAATTCCATTTTTTCTATTTGATATTTAATAAGTGCTGTACAACACAGCATATCTCAAGCTGTGCTTTCGTATATAAAACAACCCAGACAGAAACTAGCAGAGCCTTGTGTTGTGTTTAGTTATTTGTTTAATGCCCAAGTGTATTTAGCTTTGCTGAAATGTTCAGTGGTTCCCTTGTGTGAATACCTTCAGAAGTACTACTAAACAATTTTTTTTTTGTAAAAAAATAGCTTCAAGGATTAACTAACAAAGGAACAGGGAAAAAAATCAGTCTGATTTTGCTGCCTCCCTATATTAAGGCTGATTCCACTGATCCATTTTGGTATAGATTGATTGAAATGCTGTTGTTGACATGAAAGAGGATAAAAGACTGTCAACAAGCTGGTTAGAGTGGAGTCAAATAAGCTGATGAAAAAGACTTCTAGCATCCTCTTGTATCCATATGTTGGCTGTCTGGTGGGGAGGGGTGTGCTTCTTTTCTCAGCCATTTTTAGGAATGTTGAGAAGCTTTCCTGGTAGGTTCATCACACTCTAGGATGATGTATCCACTCCATCTGTTCATCTACTCATCTGCCTATGGTTGAGATTCTACATGAGGTAAAGACATTGCAAGTTTATCCTCATGTAGTTATGTTATGTTGTGGTTGCACCACACCACCACATTATGCTGTGAGACTGAATGTGCAACCAAATGTGCATCTGCATTTTCAGTGTGGAATGTGCCTCCATTCCCAACACTTGTGTAGGCAATGCACAAATGTGTTCAGTGGTTCTTCACATGCAATTCCACTTTTGCAATTTCTTCAACCATTGCCATAGATGAACTTACACATGTGTAAAATACCAACAGGATTCTGGCCACATGAGTGTGTGAGTGTGCACTGTGGTCCATATGAAAGAAACTGTTGATTGTCTTGTGTATAATATGATCCAGAGCTGTCTTAATTAAACTTCATGCTCCCTGTTCAAAAGGATCTCTACCCCCCTTACACCCATCAAGCAACATAATAATGACCTGAATCATTGTTGGATATTATATGCTTAATTGATTTAATTGTGCATCATTATGTGCATTCATTTGCCTTTGAGAAACCTTACAAGTTCATTTTGAACCAGGAAATTCTTAATCTTATTGTCTTGCTGAGATTGTTATGAATTTTTGAACAAAAGCAAGATCAGGCAAACTATACCCTGAAGGGCACATGTGACCCCAAGATTGTTTTTGGTGGCCCACAGGTCCCCATAGATCCTCACTGATGCCCCCTCATGAAAAAAGAATCTGCAAAATTGTTTATTTCTGCTCCTAGAAGCAAACAAGTGCGGCTTGCTTGCTTGCTTGCTTTTTAATAGGCCATTTCCGCACTAGACTGTTATGGCGCTATTATTCCACTTGCAACATCCTATGGAATCCTAGGGTTTGCAGTTTCAGGAGGGGCCAGCTGGTGGATGAAGTCCTGTGGTGGATGAAACAAAAAGCAAAAAGGTTGGGCCAAAATTACTACCACATTGTAGATAGATATACTTGTTGCCTGTAATCCATGCCTTCAGAAGACATTTCAAAGTCTTAGAATGGAGGGAAAGCATGTGAAGGCTGGGGAATTATCAAATGGTAGTGTTACGGGGAAGGGTTTCTCACATTAATGGGAAACCAGTTGGGCCAAACTTGGCCTCAGATCCCAAGGTTCCTCATCCAAGCCACGTGTACGTGGGCAGCATTACTCATTCTAGGGAAAATTGTTCTCCTTGCTAAACATGAAGGCCAAGACGTAACATGAAGGAAACAAAACACAGCTTCATAGTCCCAGGGTTATGTGTCAGTTGTACAACACAATTCACTTAATGAATTATAACTCTGAACAATTAAGCACATATCACACATTAAGGCACAATTCTGTGCTGTGTGCATTTGTTCCTCAATGTGCCATATGCATCTGTGCATAACATCCACACATGCAGAACTCTGTTTCTGCAAGCTTTAATTAAGCTGTTCCACATCAAACAAAAATATCCGACCATTTCCACAGGATTCCACTCCAACTTAGCAGGGTGCCTAACTTCCAATCTGAGAGATTTTGCATCAGCATTAGGAACACAAGGATGTTTGCTTGAAGGAGATGTTTGCTTAAGCCTGACATTTCCATTCCCACATATCTGACAAGCCAATACTGTGGCATCTTTCTCTCCCCCGCCCCGCACACTCTCTGTTGTTATTTTCTCCCTCTCATCAATTCTAAATTAAATGCACTTTTCCCATTCCACATTAATACCTCACAAACTGCAGCATTAATGTGGAGTGAAAAGAGCAGCTGCTGAACCTGGAGCCATATGTTCCTTTCCTGGTGCCATCAGCTAACAAGAAAGATCAGCAAACCCACACAGGCGACTACCCTCCAGGGAATCAGCCATCTCTCAGGGAAGCCTTGTAGTGCAGAAATCGGAACTGTGGTTATCTCCACAGGCATTGCAAATTCACTGAGGTCCTGTTAGGCCACCTCTCCCTCCTCTCATGCATCTCCAAATGTTATATTTTGTGCATCGACTATGTATGCGTAGTTCAACAGAGGTTGTGACTTCCAAGTCAGTGAACAAGTGGGTCCACACTAAGATTTGCTTTGAACTTTTAAGGAGCTTTCCAACGTTCTGAGGCTATTTGTGGCAGGTGGAGTTGGGTACCTTGCATACCTCTTTTGTATTTGAATTAACATCTGGAGTGGTTACACACATGGATATTTGGTAGGGCTAAAAGCATGAGCCCACTCACTCTTCAGTGTGGCAAGAACATCTGCAAGTAGAACAAGAAAACTGAGACACAGGGGGCATTTGCAGTCCAAAAATGCAGCTTTGTGAGGATACTGTGGAAGCATATAGCCTTCCAAAGTCCTGGGAGGGGGAAAGACTTGTGAAATTGCATTTATTGCTCAGAAGCTCAGGAATTCTCCAGGTTTTGGATCTGGGACTGTGCTAGACATTCACACTGGCATCCCACAATGAAGGATTATGAGATGGCTCAGAGATCAGGCTTAGGAAAGACAACTCCTGAAGGATCAGATTAGCGGTCTCTTCACACAACACTTCACACATAGCACTGTGATTTCACTTTAGCTGCTCTGGCTGAGTCCTATGGCGTCCTAGAATTTGTAGCCAGGTGAGACACTAGTGCAAAGAATTCTAAATGTCTTTTCTGTTACCATACCCTACACCTCCCATCTTATGGGATGTGCCATTTTCATAATTGAACACATTTATGGCTGAAAACATGATCAAAGGCATACTGACGAGAAAGTGTGCTGCCAGGTGAAGCTGATCTGAGACATGGTCAGGTCATAAGTTCAGAGAGGATCCAGTGAGAAACCCAGACTCTAATGGGTTTATTCAAATCCTTTCAAAGTCTCACAATTTGTGCACCCCCAAAAAAACAATGGAAGGCGAAACTGCCCAGATGAAGCAATCAGAGATCATCCCTTGATCTTACTTTATGGAAATCTTCCCTATACCTCTGCCCAACCAAAACATTAAGAGATTGTCATGACTCCCATCAATGTTTTCTCACCTAGACTTAAAGCAATCAGCCCATTCTAGACTCCTTTGCCAAACCAGTGAGAAAGGCATTACTGTGTTGTCTAGGCACTCTCTTCAGGGTAGGAAATAGTGTATATAAGCCCCAGCTTTGGCTTTAGCAAATTGTAATACTTTGGGTGTATTACACTGCTTATAGTGCCCCACACTTCCATTCCTCCATGCTCCCCTCAGACACAGTCTGAACCACTCTGCTGTGACCTATTCTTCAGGACAGGTAACTACCACCCTTTCCACCCAATCTCTCCCTGTCCAACCTTTCTTGCCTCACTTTCTGATAGCCTTGCATGGTTCCTAAGAGTGTCTGGTTTCTTATGTGTTTGTCAAGTTGAATAACATACTTTGTTTACCTTTAACTGTAGTCCTCTCTACAGTTAATACTGGTATACACAGGTGAAAAGAGCCTGCCATTACCCTCCTCTCACAGGCCTTCTTTGAGCTGTAATTCCCAAAAATTCTAAGGAGACTCTGGCATTGTGGGTGGACCCCAATGTCCCTCGCTTGTTAGGGTAACATTTCCTAATCTACAAATATGATGGAGCATACTTGACTTAGCATTAGTACAGAGGAAAAAGACCTTCAAATAATTGGCCTTGACAAACTAGAAAATTAGGCAGAAATTAAGAAAATGAAATTCAATAGAAAGAAATGAAACAAATCCCACATTTAGGCCACAAAAACCAAAGGCACAAGTAGAAGATGGGGAATACATGGCTCAGCGGGATTAGGGATTATTGTTGATCATAAATTAAACATGAGCCAAGAGTGTGATGCTGTAGCAAAGAAGACAATGGCCATTTCCACACACAGCGAGGGAATCTCTCCCTGCCCCTACTCACCTGATCTTCTGTAGGTCCGGTCCGGTCCGGGGTGAGGATGAGCAGTCTGTGGTCGTAGATCTGCACTGCTCCGGCATCCAAAATGGTGGCTTCTGGTTGGTCGTGGGTCTCGACTAACCACTGAAGCTCACCAGCCTAAAACCCGCCCTCCGCAGATTGCAGGCTCACATTGGTGCGAGCCTGCGAATCTGCATCGGAGAGCAGAAACGCAATGGCATGCGCCAGCATTTTGAAAGACCTGAAAAATCAGGTCTTTCAAAAACACGATGGAGGACCACTTGGTGTCGTTCCAGAATGGACTGAGGTGTGGATCTACAGTAAGTAGTCCGGACCCAGTCCGCTCCAAGGTGCAGACGTCCTCCGTGGAGGACACACTGCACCGTTTTATTTACCCTGTGTGGAAATGGCCAATATTTTAGCCTGCATTAATAGAACCATAGTTTCCAAGTCAACGAAAATAATCCCAATATAGTCTGTGCTGGTCAGGCCTCATCTGGAGTACAGTATTCAGTTCTCAGCACCCAATTTTAAGAAAAATATAGACACGCTGGAGCAGGTTCAGTAAAGGGCAACAATGATGATAAGATGAATGGAGAAGAAAACACAAGGTTGAAGGAGCTGGGCATGTTCAGCGTGGTGAAGAGAAGACCGAAGGGTGACATGATTACACTTTTTAAATGCCTGAAGGAATGTCACAGAGAGGAGGATAAAGGTTTGTCTCAGGTGCCCTATAAAGTAGGGCCAGGTCTAATAGTTTTAAGCTACAAGACTTTGATTGAGCATTAAAAGGAACTTCTTGATGGCAAGAGCAGCTTGGCAGTGGAATGAATTACCTTGAGAGGTGATGGGGTCTCCTTCTCTGGTCGGCTTCCAAAATTGGCCAGACAGCTACCTGCTGGTGACATTCTACCTGGAGCTCCTGTATAGAGCAGGAGGGTGGACTTCACAGCATATGGGTCTTCTTCCAACTCTATGATTTTGATTCTTTGAAATCCCAGGACGATGTAGGGTGGAACTATCACAACTGAAGTAGAATCATACAGCTATAACTCTGTAGCGTGAAAGAACTCCAGGATGGGACAAACCTGTAAGATGCGAAGAAGCTTCCTTCTACGTGACTGCTCAACTAAGGGCCCTTCCACACTACCCTGTTCTAGTGCTATTATTCCACTTTCAACATCCTGCAGAGTCCTGGAGTTTGCAGTTTAGGGAGGGGCCTTTTGAATTGTCAGCCAGAGAGCCCTCTGGCCTCAGTGAACTACAAACGCCAGTATTCCACAGGAGGTTGAAAGTGGAATAATAGCACTAGAACAGTGTCGGGCAGAAAAACTCCAAGTTATGCCAAGCACCGAAGTACACAAGATGTCACTCATGTTAAACTGGCTGGAATTTTCGCACTGGTGTGCACACTGCCATAGGCAAGGCAACAATTTGGAAGTAAGAGATAAGGTGAAAGGGAAACCTATCATTTCTATCTCCTAAGACAAGGGACAGACCTGACAATTATGGCTGCAGGAGGAGGGGAAAAGGGAAAATGATAATTTAGAGAATGAGGCCAACAAAAGAGGGAAAAGGCACCCTGCTGCATTTCATTCTAATGATATAAATTTCAATTAACAGAATTGATAAATGAAGCCATAAAGCAATGCAAACATGCAGAAGAAAAATTCAAATAATTTTTTTCTTCATGGTTCCAATTCTTTATAGTACATTACATCAGTTAATGGCAATTTGTATAATTTGTGTAATGACATAAATTGCCATGAAACTCTCACACAGTGAAGTGTGGTAAAAATGATAAATCGGGAGAGGGAGGAAGGGGAAGAGGAGGAAGAGGAGGAAGAAGGGGACTCAGGTCCTTTTGTGGTATAAGAAGGGTGCAAAGGTGCTTCTGAACCACTGAGCTATGCTGAATCCACAGAGCTATTGAGTGAGAGTTTAGGGTGAGTGTTGCTGAAACACTGCACCATGTTATTCAAGTTCATATTTCTGCTCAGTCTTGAAGCTCAAGGGGACACATGGCAAGCCAACCATTATTCTGAATTAAAAGGGTTGACACACAGAGATAAAAGCAGTCAGTAGAGACAGACTCTTGTCAGTGGAAGACGGACCTCATCTGCTTTGCTGTCATTTTAGTATCAGGATTAGACATTTAATTTCACCTGATTTTTCAACCCTGGTCCAGACACAATTGTCATGTTTTCAGTGTATTCCAACATTGCATTGTTGTTTATTATTAGTGTCTTAGGTTCTAGTTCGCACTGTTGTTATTCTAATCATGGATTTTTAGAGCTCTTCTGGGGGGGAATTCCACATTTTTAAACATTCTTATTCAACACTGCCATCCAGATGACTTCAACTTGGGGCAATTCCATGCAAGTTACTCTATCACCAAGAACTCTGCTCGGGTCTTGCACAACCTGTCTGTGGCTTCCTTGATTGAGTCTACCCATCTGTAATTCAGCCTTCCTCTTCTTTTCTTACCACCTTCTACTTTACCAAGTTTTACTATCTTTTCTAGTAAGCCATGTCTTCTTACGATAAGACCAAAGTACACCAGTTTTAGACCCTTTCTGCAAGATGCGGAAGGAAACGCTGAGGAACGAAGTGGTGTGGCCATCAGTCTTCCTGGATCCCAGAGGCAACCAGTGTGGAAGGGAGCACTCCATCACACTCCCCTCCCAGGTAAGCCATATCAACACTGGATGCAACCAGGTAAAGGTAAGTTATGGAAAGGGCCTTAGTTTAGTCATCTTGGCTACTAGGAAGAGTGGGCTAGTGGTTATTGCAGTGGTCCAGTGGTTACTGCAATTCCTGATACCTCCTTTCTCAGAGACTGAAATGTATATTGAGCATTTCTAATCTGTGAGTGATTTTGTTTGTTTGTTGACAGATTTTAGTTGGAACTTACATATGACATCTGCTCCTTGTGATTTATTTCTCCCAAGTGCTCTCAGTGTGGCTTCCATTTGGCTTTCTAAAATTGTAGGTTTATCATCAAATGGTTGTTCCTTCAACGAATATGTTATGTTTTTACCTCTTTTATATATATTTTTTCAGTTTGTTGTTTCCATCATTTTTGTACTTCTACTCTGACATGTAATATATTCCCCTGATGGTCATAGAGCATCCCCACATGTGGATTAAGCTTCCCTTTAATTTCTCAGATCTTGTAGAAGAGATCTCTTGTTCTTCTGTTGTTGTCATTATCTTCTATTTCTCTGCATTGATTATTATAGCAGTTCTCTTTATCCCTGCACACCAGTCACAAGACTGAGACCATCTTTCTGTCTCCCTTTACTTTTGTTTCTCATCTGTGCTTAACTACCTAAAGAGTTCCATCTGTCATCCACTGAGGCTTTTTTTTTTGCCCCCCCCCCCCAACAATGTCCCTTGTTCTACTGCGTCCTGGTCAATCAGGCCTAATACTACAAATCTATTATTTACATTACTTTTTTACATTAAATTCTGTTGAGATTCTTCATCTTGTGTTTTGCACAATGGTTGGTTGGTTTAGTGTTGTTCTTTAGCTTTGTTCTAATTTTTGATATTAGTAGTGCATGGTTTGTACCACTTTCTGCTCCTGGTTTTGTTTTTGCATAGATAATGAAGCTTTTCCATCTACTGCTTCCAATTATTCAGTCTATTTGATTTCTATATTGGCTACCAAGTGAAGTCCATGTATACATTCTTTGCTTACTTGAAGAATATGTTCATGATGAACAAACTGCTGGCTCCTGCAGAAAAATTTAAACCAGTCACTTTTCTGCTTCATTTCTTGATCCAAGACCAAATTTCCATACACTCTTTAGTTCTGCTCTATTTCCTACTTTTGCTTTCCTATTGCCAATGATTAACAACATGTCCTGCTTTGGTGTGTGGTCAATTTCCTCCTAGACTCCAGTACAGAACCTCTGATTTCTTCTTCTTTTGCCTCTGAACAAAAGAATTTTTTTTTAAAAAAAAGAAAGTTAAAGAATAGAAAAATCATGGAATCATGGAATCATAGAGTTGAAGAGACCCCAGGAGCCATCCAGTCCAACCTCCTGCTATACAGGAACACCCATGAAAGCATTCCCAACAGATGGCCATCCAGCCTCTGCTTAAAAACTTCCAAAGAAGGAGACTCCACCACACTCCCAGGCAGCATATTCCACTGCCGGACAGCTCTGACCATCAGGAAGTTCTTCCTGAGGTTCAGGTGGAATCTCCTTTCCTGCAGCTTGAATCCATTGCTCCTTATCCTGGTCTCTGGAGCAGCAGAAAACAAGCCCTCTCCCTCCTCTACATGGCATCCCTTCAGATACTGAAACATGGCTATCACATCCCCTCTTAACCTTCTCTTCTGCAGACTAAACATACCCAGCTCCCTAAGCCGCTCCTCATAGGGCTTCATAGCTTCCAGACCCTCCACCATTTTGGTCGTCCTCCTCTGGACACGCTCCAGCTTGTCGATATCCTTCTTGAAATAAGGTGCCCAGAACTGGACACAGTATTATTCCAAATCAGGTCTGACCAAAGCAGAATAGAGTGATACACAGGTGAAATTCTTACAGTTGGGATACCTCTAAGGATACTGAGAAGTGTTTTTAAACATCTTGAACATCTTCTCTTTCTTTAGCCAATCATCCCTCTTGTAGTCAGTATTAAGGATGTAAGACTCCATTTATTTCATGATTATATTAAAAATCTTTTTTAAAATAAAAGTCTACATTTTATATGCATTTTAATGACTTTTTCCCCAGATTGGGATTTTTTCAAAGAAAAAAATCCATATAGAAAACTGTGAAGTTTGCATAGAAATGTTTCTACTCAGAAAATATCATGATTTGCACAAATGCACTGTTTTCTTGTGCAAAACTCACTTTTTTCAACATGAAAACATTTTTGAACAAATGATTTTTTTTTCACACAAAAAGATCTGAAATTAAAAAAAAAACATTTTTTTCTACAATTTCTCAGAAAATTTGGAAGTATTCTTTACATTCCTAGTCTTCAACATATCTGACTTCCCCTATATATCTACACACACACACACACACACACAGACATCAGAGTACAATGCCGTGGCCTGAAATAACTTCTCTGATGAGGATTTTTCAGCTAAGCACAGATAGCAGAGTAATTCTTTGCTGAGTTTTTCAAGGAACAAGTTATTTTGGGAATGTTCTTCCTACTGCAAGACTATTCACAATTTTGGACTTACTCCAAGAAATATTACATGGATAATTTTTGCAGAAAATAGCAGAAAATGATGTTTTCTATGGAAAACAACCACATCTGAGTTTTGCACAGAAGCATTTTCCTCACAGGAAGGAGCTGTTTCTGTGAAGAAAATAACATTTCTGAGCAGAAAATACTTCTGCATAGTAATGTTATTTTCTATTCAGAAAGGAAAAAGAAAGGAAGAACATAATGTTTTCTGTGGGCTTAAAAAAATGTGCAAATTTTGTGCCGAATTAGTCCAAAACTGCAAAGATTCTCATCAGTATAAGGCTGTTTCTGCACTACACTGCTATAGTGCTATTATTCCACTTTCAATACCCTGTGGAATTCTGGGATTTGTTGTTTACTGAGTCCAAATTTCTCTCTTCTGTAAACTACCAACCCCAGGATTTCATAGGATGTTGGAAGTAGAATAATAGCACTTTAACAGTACAATGCAGAAATGGCCTCAGTCTCTGCTCATCAGTTTTCCAATACTTGAGAAACATGTTTTTGATCATTTGTTTTAAAAAAATCAAATATATTTCCATCTCTATAACAGGAAGGACTGCAGGTTAACAGCATGCACATATACAAATAAGGAACTCACAGAGATGTGGCTGCTTCATTCCGATTGCTCTGATTTGCTTCTGAGAAGTGCTTCAAGTGTGAATTTTCTGCACTACTAACAAGTGTAGATGACCTCTGAAACCTCTCCCGGCTCTTCTATGCTACAATCTGACCTAAGACATAGAATATACAGGTAACTTATTTTCACATGGCCTGCTGAAAAGAATTGGGGCTCAACAAGGGCACTCCTTATTTGCAATCCAACACAGAGACTTTCAGAGTTGATCCAGTTTCTTCTCTAACCAAAGATAATTAGGAAAAACTGTCAAGTCTGCAGATTAAGCGCTGCATGTAGCTGCCTGGCTCTTACACTCAAACTGCTCAGATCTAAGAAGACAATCTTTTGTAATTAGCCGAGGCCACTATAATCCATAAAAACATCTGATCACATTGATTTTCTGTCAATCAGGCTCTATCTGTCAACCGCAATCCTAGAGATCATATGAAAGGTTTTCCACGTGGCCAGCCTTGCTCTCAAAGGTCATTTAAAGTTTTCTTTGGCTTGTCTGCCCAGTCTCATCTCTATCATAGGCCAGCAACCCTGGGTTCCAATTAAAAGTGAGAGAGATAGAATGGAGGGAGACAAGAGAGACTAGCCTAAGCAGAGAACAGAGTCAAAGGAGGCTTTTGTAGTTGAAGTTTTGACAAAACTATGTCCATTAAATTGTGTTGGAGGGTTAGCTTTGTAGAAGGAAAGGAAGGATGGGAGAATAGAAGCTGCTGTCAGATTCTGTATCCAGTTGTGTCATTCTGCCAGTGCAAGACTTGATGTATTATCAGTTGTGTTTTTCCTGTGTTGGTGATATCTGATATAGTTTTTTCCCCTTGTTTAAGCAGTTTTGCAAACAGCGAAACCTCTTGCACAGTTGTCTTGTGTGACTGTTTTCTACAATCTCTTGTGCAAAGGTGTAATCCAGCATATCTGCACTAGCAGGGATGTTCATTCTGCTAACAATAATTAGGATTTAGGCAAGAACTGCTAACTCATTGTATTGTGAAATACAAGGAGAAATTTGTTGCCTCTATGCTGAGGTTTCAGAAGATTGCAACTGGAACCCTGTTGGTTAGTCCCAAATTGATTAAATTCATGAAAACAATTTATAATGTTACCACACCTTACACCCCCCCGTCCTGCTGGATAGCAAGGGTGAGAAATATTGTGTTCTTATAATACTAGACACCTACAGCTGGAAAACATGTAGTAGAAGGACACTGGTTACAGGTGTATGCTAGGTCAGGATGACCTCAGCATGGCCAGTTCATAAATTCAAAGGATCAGATAGAAACCCCTGATGTTAATGGGTTTGGGATAATCCTCTTAATGACACAATCTCCAAATGCAATAGAATACGAAACTGGCCAAGTATAGCAGGCAACCACCACTGGTGTGCAAATACACAACAAAGACCTTCCCTATTTACCTTGCCCAACCAAGACATTAAGAGATTGTCACAGCTCCCACCAATGCTTTGTCACCTAAAGTTAAGACAATCAGCCCATTCCAAACCCCTTTTGTCCATTTGTGGGAAAGCAACTACTGCTTTCTCTGCTTACCCTTCTTCAGGGCAGGAAATAGGATATAAAAACTCTAGCTCCAGCCCAGATAATTCATAGTACTTGGACCTAATATCTTATCATGAGAAGGCATGATTCATTAGGAAAAAAAAGGTTTGGTAAGGTGGAAGGCAGTAGGAAAAGATGAAGACTGAATTACATGGAGATAGACTCAATCAAAGAAGCCATGGTCCTGAGTTTTCAAGACCTGAGCAGGACTGTTGATCATAGGCTGACTTGGAAATATCTCATTCATAGACTCAAGCTGAGGACAGTTACCAAGAGTAAAGAACATGTTACCCATCTATCTTATTCACTTTTCTCTTTTCAAGGAAATGCTAGGCAAAGAAACTAGCCTGAGTTAAGCAAGATGATGCTGATGCTGATTTTACTTACTGGGGTTTTGGATGTTCAGTAATTCAGATTCTATCCAAGAATCCGGGAATCATCGAAGTATCATCAAACAATATGGTGTGTTTTTCCTCCTGTTATTGTTGTTGTTGTTTCATTTATATTTCACCTTTCCCCCAAAACTGGGACTTAATGTGGCTTGCAAAAATTAAAACAAGTGCATTTTCAAAGACATAAATAAAAACAAAAGTGATTTAAATATGTAATTAGGCTATTCACAAATCCACCTCCTGCCTCTTGGCTTCTTCATAGAGGATTTTCCAGCAGGAAGAAGCAACACAGATAGACTCTGTGTAATCCAGAAACTTCAGTCCAACCATTAAAAGGATCACATTTCCCTTGAATTTAACGCTGCTGCATCAATGGACAGGTCTACCAATGGCTAGCCATTACAGCTAAATGGAAGCTTCATGAAAAAATGTAATATATTATGTGATGGGGACAAAAGCAAGTAAGCTAACAACAAAGAACCTGATTTTGAACGTCTTGCTTTGCTTGTCTAGGTCACACTGGAAATAGCATGCCTGTTCCTATGGTCTTATGATATATATATGTGTGTGTGTGTGTGTGTGTGTGTGTGTGTATGTATGCAGTGGGAATGTAGAAATACTGTTCGCATTTATCACTGGAAGAAATTCTATTACTTTAGTGGATGAGTGCAGTGTGCATTTGGCATTATACTTCTACTATAGAACCTGATTTATGAACGCTGGTTCAACACTGACAAAATTCCAAATCACATATGCATAGCTGATCATGGGGATCTTTCCATGTAGAACTAGTAGGTTTTGGGCATGATTCACCAGGAGTACCACTTGTGCCACTACAGAGAAGGAGTCCAAACGATTAATTTTCCTCATTTTCCCTCTCCTTGATATATAGGTTATTTAGAAAGCATACATGTTTTGGTAGCACTAGTGCTGGGGGTGTCAAGCTGTTGTTTGTTTGGTGAAAGTTAGAGAAACCAGGATTTTTGAAGTAGAGCTTGAAGCTACACTGTTGGAAAGATCTGCTCCTTCCACAAGACCCTGCCCAGAATTTGTGTCCATTAGCCTTGTTAGGTATCCACCCCAACTTGAGAAGTAAAGTTGATAAGTCCTGGAGAAGGGACCTTTGGTCTTGTAGCAGCCCGAAATTTAAACTTTACCTCCAAGGAAGTTAGCATCCTTCTTCTTGACCTTCAGGCAGGTTCTGAAGATAATATTTTCATCAAATCTTGAATAGTTAATAACTAGGATCATGTTGGTGACATACCCTCCAAAATTACACAGACAAAAAATGGGGCTTACGTGGCCAAGCAACATCAGACTGGTCAACATGGCAAAATATTATTAATGGTGAAGAACACATAAACTCAGAGAGGCTGCCCCAGTTTGCTTTTCCCTGAGCCTACTGGGAAGGGCAAGATTCTTCCCTCTCCTCTCTTCTCCACCTTGCTGAGTTAAATTAATGCAAAAAAACTTTCCCACTTTGAGCTTAGTCTGCATCAACAAAAGTGAGCTGAAGACAAAAGAGGAATGTGGGAGGAGGAGAGAGAGACTGGGACATTTTAAAGGAGCTATAAAACTGTGACAAGAAAGTGCTAATCAGGACTGTCCCTGCCAAATTGAAAAACTTGAAGAGAGGCTAGTACCAACTAGTGTAGACTAATTGAATCAACTGCTGATTGGCAACTCACTATTACAAAAATTTTATTGATAGAATGCACCTACTTCCAGTTGAGATTAACCAACAAGATTCAGGCCAATAACTTTCTCTGTTTGTTTTAATTAATTCTGGCTATATACAGAGATAGATAGATAGATAGATAGATAGATAGATAGATAGATAGATAGATAGATAGGAATAGATGAATAGTAGATATATATATACACACACACTATTCCCCTATTTTGAGAGGTGCAGGGATTCTAAAATATTCCAAGTAAATACTTCCTTACAAAAGCAGTGGGACAGCCACTCTTTTCCAGTCATATGGCTGTTTTTGGTATTCACCAGTAGTGCCACACAATGAAAGTTGGCTGACACATTGGACGGACCTCTCTTGGTCTGTTTCTAAGAGGATCTAACTAGTGAAGCTTTATAGAGAAACAGATCTATGATTTATATTAATAGAGGGCATACTCCAAGGATCAGAGTGTCATGTCCTACCTGGAAGTGGCCTCTTCAAGGAACAGGACAGCCGATATGGGATCCAGTTAGAACCAGTGGAGGCTGGCAGTCCTGCAGTGGTGCTAGCAGAAGCAAAACATGCATCGTCCCTGCAGATCATAAAGAAGATACAGAAACACTTCATCCTCTGAAGCACTGTAAATTAAAATGCTGTTTGCAAAGGGACAGGAAACACCACAATTCTCTTTGTAAGGAAAACCCTGGGATAATTAGGTCAACTGGGCTGATTTAGAACTGCCAGCTAATTAGCTCAGCCAGGGCCATTCCATTGCTGCAAATAACCAGCTTCAACTTCCCCTTAGTGTCATTGTGTGTCTGGCTTAGTGTCTGGCTTTGCAGATACCTGAGCTTTGGAATGTTTTTCTTTCTGGTGACTCTTTTCTCGTCTTCTTTGGACTCAGCTCAGGACTACTTTTCACATTTGGACCTTCAACTGCTGGAGCACTCTGCAGCTTCTGCTGACACCCTCTGTGAGACCGGGGATTGGCTGTTTGTTTTTTGCCACTTTCTATTCTCTGAACTGCAGGTGCACTTCCTTGGGAACTTGCTACCATTAAACAGGACAGAGAAAGCCATTTGGGCTGTATTAATGTATGGAGGGGGTCCAGGAAGTGAAGTTTGTGCAGGCAGAAGTCACTTCCAGTTACCTAAATCCTAATTATGTGTTTTGCTTTGCAATGGGGAGGGGGCTGACAAACAGCCCCTATGCATCTGTCCCTCCCTTAAAAACAGGGACAAAGGCTACACAGGACTCTCCAAGGACCTCATATGTATGTGTGCAGTACTATTCCCTGGTTTATACAGATGGGGGAAAACAGACAGAAACTTCTAACCCCCAACATATTGCAAGAACCGAGTAGCCATTAAACAGCCTTTTTCCTCAGTGACACATTGGGCAAATCAGTGTTGCTTTTCTGAATCTTGCAAAGAGCATGGAGCACTGGGATGGCGGGTGGGGGTGGAATCCTCTAAGCTATATCCCTGGTGATAACAGAAAAGTGCTTAACTTGAGCATGAAAGTAATTATATTACAGAAGGCATTAAATGCATGTTTGAACCAAGGTTGTCAAGGACTCGGGGTGAGTTTGCCTTTGTAAGAAAAGGTTGCTTGCTTCATTAAAACTGGAATCCCAGCTTTACCCTTGATTTGTTCCTTTTACAGTTTCATCCTTTCATCATTTTTTTTTGTTTAATTCAAAGAGCTTTAGCCTATTCAGGGAGTGAGAGTAGGTCTGAAATAGTCACAACTGGAACCTGCGGGATAGTCACTCAACAGAGACCTCAAAACTCAGAACGGATTTAGTGAAAATGCACAGTCCGGAAGCTAGGATGTTGTGGAATGAAGCTGATGAACTTTGGTGCAGATTCATTTGTGATTTACTTGGGAGCTTGGGGTGGAAAGGAAAGTTTCTGAAACAAGGCCCCATGGCGTGCAAATTTACACCAGTTCAGTTGCATTCACTACTCTTTGACACAGACCACAATCAAAGTGAAGTTTTCTGCCAACAAACAAAAAAAAACCAAAATAGCTTTACCTTGCAGTGACAGAAGAAGATAAGAGGAGGTGGAAAAGATCAGTTGCATACAGAAGGAGCAACTACTTATCCCACGATCACTAGCTTAAAGCTACACTCCATGGCTTGTGTTTTATTGACCTGTGAATTCTCTTACACATGTGATTGTACTTTTTTTGGCCCTTGTGGAACATCAGTATTCTGTTCACAGTTGGATAAAAGGTGTTGCACATGTTGCACATGGAGCTGCAGATTCTTGGAGAATAAGTAACTACTCATCAATGCCTTCAATTTGCCCCTTGATTCACTGGGATTGCAGAAAAAACAAGCACATTGGTAGATAGACAGCTGGTTGCACAATGTTGGTATTCAACAGAGGGTCATATAGTGCAACCACTGCTTAACCACATGAATGTAGTTTTACACTAGACTAGCATCATTGCAGATCTCACTTCATGCCCTTTTCCAGGTTCGAAAATGGACCCTGTGGAGCCTATTCAGATGAGAGACTGAAAAAGTCTTCTGCTGTTGTCATCCATGGCAAGCATGTTTTTACTATGGAGAATGGGCTTGGGTGGCATGTGGCAGAAGAGGAGAAAGGTCACATCTGTGCCTGAGCTGATCATGGGCATGGGCTCACACACTTTGTTATGCATGCAGTCTGTCACATTGTCTCTTTCGGGTGCAAGTCAACTGCTTATCAAATTTGTAGATGACACCAAATTAAGAGGGGCAGCTACTACTCCAGAGGACAGGATCAGAATTTAAAATGACCTTAGCAGATAAGATCGCTGGGCCAAAACTAACAAAATGAATTTCAACAAGGATAAAAGTACTAAAATTAAGCAGGGGAAAAATGACACGAACCCATATAGAATGGGTGACACTTGGCTTGACCACAGTATAGGTGAAAGGCATATAGAAGTCTTAAAAGGTAACAAGAGCATGAGTCATCAGTCTGATGTGGCAGCTCAAAAAGCCAATGCAATTCTTGGCTGCACCCATTACAAGTATAGTGTCTAAGTCGAAGGAAATAATAAGACCACTCTATTGTTACCTCAAAATGTGGGTGCCTCAGGGGTCCACTTATGATGCCAGTACCTTCTTGAAACAGAGAGGAATTTTAACTCAAAGGGGAGACCTATGGAAGGGGAATAATGTAGCAGAATCTTTTATACCCCTATATACTGGTACTAGTGCAGCAACACCAGGTGGAGATTCAAATAATTTTTGTTTTATTTGGGGAATTACAGTCACATGTACACAAGATCCAAACAGTATTGCAGTCACACAAGGCTAAGTGAAGGAAAAGGGAAGAAAATTGGGTAGTGAGAAGTTAGGGTGAAGAGAATGACATTCATTTATCCGGAGAGAAAAGACAAAGCAATGTAGCTCAGACTAAGATCTAAGGGTAGTACGAGAATGAGAAACAAAGCAGCAGAATAACAGCCTATGTCCAGAGTGCTATCAGCTATCTGGCTCTCAGGTGATTTTTGTGCCGTGTAAGTCTCTATTGAGGATTGTCTTCAAAAACTGTGAATCCCCTATCTGGCCAACCACCTAAACTTCAGAAACAGGACGTATCTAGAGCACATTCTTACTAGGTCAGATCAACATATAGAAAAACAAGAAGTTGCCTTACATTGAATCCTTCTAACCCAACTCTGACTGGCAGTGACACTCCAGGCTTTCAGGTAGGATACATTCTTAGCTCTACTGGAGATTCCTGATATAATCCGGTGGTTCCTATTCAGGTATTAATGGAGCCTGACACAATTTTACTTCTGAAACGAGATCATATTAGATATGTGAAAATGATACGTGAAGGGTGGTATGTTTTTTGCTACTTCATGGGGTAGAACCTGAACTAGTACATTCAACTTATGAAAAAAGGAAATTCCAACCAAATGTTTGGAAGAACTTCTGAGGATAAGAGCTACTTGGAAATGTAGTAGACATCTCAGAAGCTGGTGGGGTCTCCTCTCCTGGATGTTTTGGATCAGAAGTTATACGGTCACCTCCCAGGAGTCTTCTTGGTTCTATGGTTTTTACAGTAGAAATCATATATATATATGTGTGTGTGTGTGTGTGTGTGTGTGTATGTATGTATATATATAGCAGATAATACAGCTGGGTCCTTTCAGACTGCTAGAAGTTAGCCATCCCATCATCCCTGACTGAGTCTTACATTTGCTTCCATTTCATTCTTTTTGAAATTAACTTCAGCTCTGCCTTGTACCAATTTCCTAATGGAGTGTCTCTTTTTCACCTCTCTTCCAAAATTAACTGCAACGGTCACATTTGCTTCCCAGCTTCTTTCCCCGATGGCAAAAACTGCTCTGAGAAGGAGGCTCTTGGATTATGATAGATCAATATCACAGCAGCCCAACCACCAAAGTGCCCCAAACCAATGCTAATTGAGATCCAAACTTACACGATGCAGATCAGAGAGGAGCTGAGAAATCCATCAAAACAGATGAAAATGAAATATATATCCCCGAGGACTCTCTGGCTTTTTTCCTGGTGTCTGAGTTTGTAGTGCTGCATAATGAAGAGAAAAGCTTCACTGGCCATTGTTAATTGCAAAGGAGAGGATTTTTGGAATGCAGGTTCTGTACTTCCAAAAAGACAAAGCATGATGAACAATTTGGAATGCATATTTTTCATCTCCACTGATTAATGCAACCAGTGGCACAAAATAAGTTTACAGTATGAGAATGAGGGGCCCAGTTCTGTTAGCTCACACATAAGGAATGGACACAGACAAGGTGGTAAAGTTTGCTAAATATGGATTAGTAACTCAGATACTGAGCACCATGCATCTTATGTATCGATATTGAACCTAGATTTCAAGAACCCAGCACACATTCTTGGGATGTTTCCAAAATTCCCACCTCTTGCGTTTTTCACCATGTATGAATGTTGGAAATGGCCTGCTGTTGGATTAGTGTTTTTTTTTCTTCCCCACAACATATTTTCCTTACTGTTGAATGACTTCTTGTTTGCCATAGCATGTGATTTTTCTCACCAAAGTATCTTGCAATTAGAATGTTTTGCTATGTTAAAAGTCATTGGAAGATAAATAAGTCATGAATCTGCATGTCTGATTACCGAGTCACTTGCCTCTCTGGAAATACCACATGGAAGAGGAAAGATTGTAGGGAACAAACATCCCTTATAATGCCCTCAACTTCATGTCTCTGTAGTTTGCCTCAGTTTTCACTTTTTGTGTGTATATTGACCCCGCCCCCAAGTAAAATATCTGCTTCTTTGCATAATGGAGGAACAATAAGAACAGCTAGCTTCAGTATGACTGCATACAAGTTTGCATTGAGATTTTTTTTGTGTTTTTCTACTGCATAGTCTTGTATATGTACATCAGGAAAAACATGGCACAAAAGGAATCCTGATGCTGTCATATGCGCAAACACAATGGTGCCTTTTTTTTTCTTTTGTCACTAGGCACTGCACACGGGGAACGCAAATGAGAGGAATCATGCAATATTAGTATGTGTATGTTCATTGGCTAAACTTTGGGAAGGGAGGAAAAAATATATTGCAAAGATCACTGACATTAATTTGAGAAATCATCACCCTTCAATCTGAATTCAGAGGGAGTAGAACACCAAGGGCATTTCCACACTACATTCCATTTTAACTGCCATGGTTCTGTTCTATGGAAACATGGGTTTTGCAGTTTAGGGAGGGATATTTAGAATTCTCAGCCAGAGAACTCCAGTAACTCCCAAGACTCCCGAGACAAACCCCAGGATTCTATAGGAGGCAGCCATGGTAGTTCGAGTGGAATCATAGTGTAATAATTATGTAGTGCAGAAAGGCCCCCCAAGAAAAGTAAACCAGGGGAATAGTGATAAGGGAATTTTATTGAAATAGTGGAAATTTTCTCATTCCCCTGAAGGGAATCCTTCCCCATGTGATAGGGATTCAAAGTAGCAGTAGAAATGCCCCATTCTAGAACCCAAGTCAATGGGGGTATGTTCTGGAGCTCTGGGAGCAGATAAGGAAGCAACCTGCTGAGTCTGGATATATTTGGATAGCTTAAGAGGACAGATGGTCAAGACCTCTTTTGAACAATCTAGGGACCTAAAAATTAGATCCAATCTGCTGTATGGTTAGACTAGGACTTAATAAGATTATGGGTCAAATTTCTGTTCATCTATTGAAACCAACTGGGTGACCTTGAGCAAGTGACACTCTCTTAGCCTCAGAAGAATCTGGATCATCAGGATTTATTGACAACCAAATAAGTATACATTTTTATATTTTTTCCAAGTATGTCTGAATATCCTTTCCGTCCTTCATGTGGTCTATTGTGGATACCTGAAGTCAAACTTTGCTCCCTAGACCGTTAGAATTTGTCCATGCATGCTTTATGTGGACTTCATTTCCCCCCAATTTCTGGAGATTTTTTGTATTAAAATTGATTATCATGAATCCTACTAGTTGTTGTTCTTCACAGAGCCATAGTTTTCTGTGCAGGAAACAACATGGTCTGTACAACACAGAAATATTGTTTCATGTGCAGAAAAGGCTGTTTCGGCAACTTATTCTGTGCCAAATGTCCTCGCGGGTGATTTGAATAAAGAACAGTATTTTCTGCACAGAATGCTTGTTTTTCTGCACAAGTCAGAATATTTCCATATAGAAATATCATTTTCTGAGGTGGTTCTTGAACAGAAAATGCATACTTGTACCTGTGTGATAAACATCATTACTGAGGAAGGAAACCATTTGGTGGTCTCCATGAGAGAGACCAGGAGGTTGGTGATTGACACTTTGTGCCAGATCACAGCATGTGATGGAGCGCCTCCATGTGCCCTCTTTGATTTTCACAGCGTTGTTGGATTAAAAATGCTGTGACATTTGCCCCAGTTGAAAATACATTTGATGAGCATGTGGAAACACCTGGGGAATGACTTGGCAAGTCATGATGTAGTCCCTAGGGGACATGGAGTAAAGGCCGAGTCATGATAAAGTGAAATCATGGCAAGGGGTTGCATCAGCCATTGTCCCTGGCTGATGACCTATCAGTAGGTGTGTATAAAAAGAGGAGTGGAAAACTCTCTGACTCTGAACCTCTGTCTGAGTGAACCTCTGCTTGATATGTCTATGATGCTGAATCTATGCTTGTGGATCTGCATATCCTGTGTACAGATGTATATACTGCAACTTTGAAGATTAAAGCCTCCAGGTATTTTGGATGACAAACTCTGTGTGTATGAGTTACTAACCAGTAGGTAGAGGGGTCAGAGCTGTTGCTGTAAGTTACACTCTCCTGCACATGCTTATTGCTGTTTTGAAACTCTGCTATGTTATGCTTGCCTCTGGGACACCTTTTGTCCAGAGTGCAGCAGTTCCAGAGAGGATTTTGTGCTGGTGCTGTAAATCAATCTCCCGACAAGCATGACCCATCGTCTCGTCCTCAATGCAGTGTAAGACGTTTCTGATCTCTATAATTCTAGATAGGACTTTTTCCTCATGTTATCCTTTTTTTTAACTACCTTTGTTGGACTTGAACTATTGGCTTTGGGTTGTGTACTTAAATAGGCTTGCTTTTTGCAAGTAATGGAGGTGGGGGGAATTTAAGATTGGTGATCATCTTTGGCACCCTTATGGTATAGAGTAAGGCTCTGGAAAATCCCAGGGGGTGGGGAAGGATAACCTGGGATTCAGGCTCTGGCTTCTAGGGCCCTGCAGCTTCATTGGGACTCCTTGTGTTACCTTCCAATTAAGCTGGACCAGGAAGCAACCCATAATGTTTGGATTGTTCTCAGAGATTAGGTGTTTTCACCCAAGGGAGGCTGAGGAGGTTGTCGTGGGTTGACACCTGGGCCTCAGCTGGACCCACGTCAGATTGCTGCTCCTTCTTACTCTGTTTCCAGGCCAACACAACTTAAATAGGTTCTGTCAAATGAAGTGGCCCTTATTTAACCCAATTTTCTGTGTCTGGTCTTGTTATTTCATGGTTGATCATCAATGTTCTTTTCTCTACAAAACAGCTGCATAGGAATTTTGCACAGAACTAGTCTCAAATTGCAAACAGGCTTCAAAAATAGTGTCATTTTCAAAGAGATTCTCACAATGGGAATAAAGTTGCTACCATTACTTGTTACAGTCTTTGAGAAGAAACTCAGAGAAGAATTAGAAATAAACAAAGGTTTGCTTTTCTAAGTCACACTTGCAAGAATGCTCTTTGCACAAATTTTGCGAACAATGTTTGCACAGACCTACAATTAACTCCTGTCTCATCCCATGCACTTTTCAAAGAAATAGCAACTGGATGGGCTTTTGGTATGTTTTTTGACAAACAAACATCCCTTTCAGTGTTTCCAGTGTGTGTATACTTTTTACTTCCTAAGGAGAAAAGAAACTAGTCTTTTTGCAGAGATACTTTGCACAAATTGCCAAAACACCACTCTCACACAATGATCCCCATCATGCTCAAAAGGCGTCTTTCTCATTGTGGGAGGCTTTCACATGGGTATTGGGTGTCTAATGGAAAGCAAGGTAGTGGTGGAGGAGAAATATCCAGCTTATATGCCTATTGCTTTCTATGACCTCCCAAGGGTTCCCTGAATTTTTTGTAGATTGTTGTTTGTGCAGCTATAGCAGTGGTGAATGGTGGCTGCCATGCCAATGGGGCAGTAAATCTGGATGGGGTTTTCCGTACCTTTAAAGGAACTATCCAAGGTGCTAAACCTAATTGTGGTAGACAGTAAAAAACTGCAATGGATTAACTGTCCTTTTAACATGGGACCTGGCAGCTACCACTAAATATTTTTCCACTGTTCTCCTCTCTTTACCAGCTGCGAAAGGTCTGAGTCATGAAGATCCAGCGTGAGACAGGTGGATGTTGAAGAAGCTGTGAGGAGAGAGAGAGCATAGCTCCACCAGGACAGAATCTTACACTCCATTTTCTGATGCAAGATCATGGGTTGCATTCATTGTTCCATTCCCACACAGAAGGCAAAAAATCTTGTAGAGGTTGTTCATTTCTCAACAGGTTTGTTGGTTTCTAAAAGGGTTGCTTCACAAATTAAGATAACCTGCCTCATTGCGAGAAAGTAGTTTTGTGAACAACTATCACACATTCCCAAGACTGACCAGCAATGCCAATTGGTCTTTAGCGAACTATCTCCATGCTAAAAGAAAGTATTGTAAGGCCCTGCTTTGGGGTCCACCAATATTAGTATGGTTTGGATGGGCACCATACCTAATTGGCATCATATGTAATTGGCAACACATTTTATTGGCTCTGATATCAAATTCAAGCCTGAGAGGTGATGGAGAGGTCAAACTGAGTGAGGGAAAGAATTTGACTGTAAATGTGAGAAGCATAGGTCAACTCCAAAATTCCTCCAGGTAAGACTGAGTCATTTGTCAGGCAAGTACACATCATTCCTGTGGATAATAGGCTTAAATAGAAACTGGAATTTTCCAGGGAATCCAACTGTGAGGAGCCCACCAGGACACTGATTGACAGATATTCATCCCTTGTACACCTGGATTCTTTCCTCTGTCCTCACAGCACCCACCATAGACAGCTATTACAACACCTATCATGTCTTTGTCAATCAAGCACTAAGCCCATCAACAGACGAAAGACTCATTGTCCACAACAGGTTCACTTTGTCTTGCACCTGGAAACATCACTGCCACAGGCTGTTTTCAGGGTACAAATACCCCTGATTTGAGGAGGCCGAGGGCAGTATCTTGAAGGTCTACCTGTCATTCTGTCCATCTGGCTCCTGAATGAGAACTGTCCTTAGGTCCTACCTAAGCCAAAACACATTTCTGCTCTTCACTACTCTTCTGGACTGGTAATTGTAAATCCCCCAAACCCTCAGCCTCACTATAATTTTTCCTCCCTTTTTCTTTCAGTTAGCTCTTGTGTGAATCTGTGATTGTGTGTATCTTGTGTGCATGCATGAGTGAATTCCCCTCAATAAAACACATTTTTAGCTTACTTTTGAATCTCTGGCTGGTTGTTTTCCTGTGTGTGCCCGTAAACACTGGTAGGAAAGATCTCGCTAAGTTGCCCCCCTCTCGCAGCCTCCTGATTTTGAGTTAATTAATTCCCCACTTTTTCAAGGAGGTATTTGGCATTGCAGGGTGGCCCTTGTGGCACCTATGTTTTGGGGTAACAGTATGTACAGGAAGGTTGGGGAATCTAGAGAGAGTTTTAAAACTGATTTATTTCAGCATGAATTTTTGTGACTTTCAATCCACTTCTTTAAGGCACTGAAGGAATACAGTCTTCAAGCAATGTATTTAGGCAGTCACACAGCAAGTGAGATGCTGCTGTCCACACTGTAGGATGGAAGGTAGACCTTCCTCCTTCCTCGCACACTGGATAAAAATGGGAATGTCTATCTACCAGGCAACTTGCTTGGGATTGTTGCTATTCAGAGAGTTGAAGATGCTGTCAACTAAGATGAACAAGTATGGCTGTTTTTTGTCTTGGTCTTGTTTTGCACGCCTTCAAAGCTTGTTTGATCCAATATGACAGTGGGACTGCACTGAAGAAATACATTAAGGGAATACTTGGGTACCTGTGTTGTTTCAGATGTGCAGACCCCAGGATGTGATTCCTTTCTCAAATCACTTCCAGTTCTCTGTTGTTTGTCTGAAGCCCCTCTCTTTGTCAGCCTAAAGCTAGACTTCTTCAAACCATTGAAAGCAGTCTCAGTTATACTGAGGTGTCAATCTGGTGGATGGCCTCTTAGTTCAATAACTGAAAGCTCATTCTTTGTTTACCATTTTTTACTCAAGACCTAATCACTGACTGAATTGAATAATTCCTTGAGACAATATATCGACTTCCCATTTGATCTTTCCCCTTCTCCTCCCCAACCTGCCCTAAGGCGAAGGAGTCCCTCCTCCTCCTCCTCTTCCTCCTCCTCCTCCTTCTCCTCTTCACTTCCAACTGAATGACCTTCTAGAGTTCCAAAAGTCAAGTGGAACACAGTTTGAGGAACATCCATTGTTCTAATCACAGCTGCTCCAAGACCATATTGTCAGTGAAATGACAAAGAAATTAGTAGCTCATTTTGTACGACGTGAACTTTCTCTCTCACTCACTTTCTCTTTCTCCCTTGCTCTTGATGAGAACGTTCCCTTTGATAAATCAGCCATCATACCTTATTGCCATGCAGAGACTAGGGGGAAAAATGTCAACAACATTTCTTTCCCGAGTCTTCTGAAAGCAATCAAATTTCACTGCCACAAAAAAAGGTAATGCTTAATTTCCCTCCACCACCACCCATCCTCTCTCTCTCTCTTTCTCTCTCTCTTTTTTTTCCCGTTTCTTCGGCACAGAGAAAGTTAAAAGAGGACATATCTTTTCAAAGCTACAAAAATTGATTGGACTTGCAACAGATGAGGCTCCAGCAATGAATAAGATAAAGAGCGGATTCGGCACATTATTGCAAGAGGAGATCTCATCGGTGCGTACCATTCCCCGCCTTGCACACAGACTTCAATTAGCAGTTAAGGATGTGTTGAAATATGTTGAAGAATTAGTCATTTCGGAGGCTTCAGAAGGGAAGCTAAACTAGAGTGTGTTTGTAGTCAGCCAAAAAAGAAAGTGTGGGGTCGGGGGGGGAGGAGAAAGAGACGGAGAGAAAGAAAAGAAATTCAGCAAGAACTAGCTGATTGGGCATTTGTAGCATCATTGGAGCGTCTAAAGAACAGGCCAGTCACAAAGATGTGCTGATTAGCTCACAGTTCCAGGACAGCAAAGACTGTTTTAAGGTCATAGAAATTGCAACTTACGAATGTCTCATTTTTTTAGGGATGCCATGCTGAGGAAAAGGTGGGGGGAAAAATAAATTGCAAGAGAACTTCAGAGAAATGACCTCCAGAGAGAGAGACATCTACCAGTCCACCTACATCTCTTCTCCTAGACCTTAATACATTTTAGTTTGCAAAAGGATCTTGTAGCACCTTTGAGATTGGGAGAAATAAGTTGGTGGTATAAGCTTTTATAGACTTAAGTTTTTTTCCATAGGAAGCAGATGTTGCATCTGATGAAGTAGACTTCAGTCTATGAAAACTTATCTTACCAACTTACTTCTTTTAGTTGATCTAGACTGAGACAATTATGTCTCTGAACACTTTAAGCTTGTTCACAGGGGCAAGTGGCCTCCATAAGCGGTGTTTCAGTCAACCTCTTTAGTATCTCTGTTGGTTAACCCAAATAATGTAACTTTCTAAGTTTTCTTGACATGGATGATGTCACGCGTTGCAATAATGTGACTCCTCTTGAGCAGTACAACTTGGGCGAAATGACTTATCTCAGCATGATACAGGTCTACACTCCCATTAGAACTGTGGTCTTAATTCAACTCACCACCTTCCCACCATATAATATTATTTAATGGGATGACTGATAACCAAGACTAACTCAAATAATACAGAATCAGAAAACATAATTTCAGAAAGAGGGTGTTGTTCTTTCTATTAGAGACCCCATGTCTATCTCTGGAAAGGGGTATAATACTGGAAAATTCAAGTGTTGGATTAAAACTACAAAGCAGTTTGGAGGATCAATGAGTCATGTTACTTAAACTGTTCATATTGGATTGTCTACTCTCTTGGTATTTTTATATATTTATGCATACACTTTGAACCATAACAATATCCAAGGCAATGTAGAGTAAGAACACCTAACCTAAACCTATAGCAAAGCAATAGCAATAGCATGGGTATTTCTATACTGCTTATCAACTAAGTGCTCTCTTAGCAATTTACCATGTGTTTTCAGCTAATTACCCCCAACAACCTGGGTACTCATTACACTGACCTGTGGAAGGATGGAAGGCTGAGTCAACCTGGAGCCCAGCAGGATCAAACTCACAGCCATGTGGTCGCAGTACCAGCATTTAACCACGGCGCCACCTACTTTCTAGGTCCACCTAAAGTAACCCATTGAATCCATTGCCAAGTGCCCAATAAATGCCATTGACTTAAATGGTCTACTCTAGCTGAGATTAGCAATTGGATTTAGTCTAAGTTTGTTGTGAAGTAATCAAGTCAAGTAGTGTAAAAAAATAAAAAATAAAACTTAAGAGCAAAGAAGTCGAACCTGGCAACAGCAGCAGAAATGTTATCCTCAAAAGCAAGTCTCAGAGAAAATTAAGGTACCCTACATTGCCTATTTAGATATTAATGTGTAACTAAAGCCCTTTCAGCATGACTATAGCCTCTTGGCATGGGGACATGAGAGGAGTGAGACTACAATGACACTTCAGCATGACATCGTCACAGTCCCACCCTTCTTGCATTGCCAGCAGGTGTGATTGCGGGCTATATCATTGACAGAGAAACTCCGTCAATGACCCCCGATCGCGTGAGCTTTCCATTGCAGCAGGCCATGCAGAAGGCCTGGAAGAGCGATCTGTGTGCTTCCTCCCCTAGTGCAGCATGGTAAGAAGACTGATTGCAATCCAGAAGGAGGGAGCATGTTCTTTGCACTCCCTTCTGCAGGCAGCTGCTCATGTGCGGAGAAGAGCATCCGGAACGTTCTCCCATCCTGGCAGAGGTGCTGACAGGAATGTGACAGGACGACACAGGACAGTGTTGCCATGCAGAAAAAGCCTTAATTAATGTCTCCTGGCCTGATCCCTCAAACCTACCTGAACAACTAGCAACTACATTGAGCGATGTAGGTCTGTTCAGCTGATGATTGGGGTGCTGGAGGATGATGTTTCTAGTCTCCTCCAACCAGCAAGCATGTAAGAAGTTTCCTGTTTTGCAGCCTTACTCACCGGTGTGAGGGGGCTGGAAACATCACCCTATTCAGCCCTGATCACCAACTGAACAGAGTCACATCACTTAATGCTGGCCATTAAAGTAGCTTTACTTTGGGGCAGGTTTATGACCACAGCAATAGTTTTGCAATTGTGAATAGGTAGTCTTACTGAATACAAAGCTGTTATGGCTCTGTAACTCTATGATGCAAATTTTTAACTGCAATACAGAATTTCAGCCAATATTCGCAACTGTTCTCACCAAAAAGCATTAACAGCTGCCCACGGGATTGTGTGCTCCTTGGTGAAAATCAAAAGACCACTGATATTTTCAGCAGCCATAAAGATACCAGCACAGTCATCATCATCTGCCTTTATTATGATTTATGAATCATCAGGCAATTAAAAACATTAGACACATACAATATTTACCTACAATGTTATATGTACAATGTTACACATACATAAGAGTACAGATTTGTATATGCATAACTTATATTAAAAAAAGATAAAATATAATTAAGTAGCTACTCTAACCAACAATACGTCCTTTCCATAAAACACTCACCACACTATGGCTCTCTCAGGCTACTAAATTTTACATATTCTAAACAACTGCAACTTTCTGGATTAATTTTCTAACCATCCTAGCCTGTGTGGCCTATAGTGTTATACATTTTGTAAAATATCTTTACAGGTATTTATTGCAGAGATAAGGAATTTGGCTACAACTTTGGTAACCTTTCTATCTTTATCGTCGAGAAGAAATTCTAGCCATGAGTTCCAAGATCTTCCAGGCAAATTCCTTAACAAGGGGCATATTAATCTTTCTCTCCGATCTTTATAAAAAGAACATTCAAAGAAAACATGGTGTACAGTTTCCACCTTTCTCTTTCTATAGGGGCACACCTGTTTGTTATGTGCCTGACTTTTATATTGCCCCTCTAGGACTGCTGATGGGAGGCCATTGAATCCTGCTCAACTAAAAGCTTGTTGAAATTTGGGAATACTTAGATTTTTAAGATATTTAGCCTCTTCTTTTATATTAAACCCCAATCCTAAGTAAATAGGAGAACGAGCGGATAGTGCCACTGCTATTGCAGGTTGGTAACCTATATCTAAAGATACCACCACAATGCATTGTTCCTTAACCTCAAGCTTTTGTACAGCCCCCCAAAAATACTTTCTCTTGCCTAGAGGGGGAGAAAACTTTTAAAATGTTTCATTCTCATGCATGGAAAGTGTGTTAAGTGATGATTTATATCTCTAGAATATACAACTGTGCAAAGAATTTTTTTAAAATGTAATTGAATATAGTGTGGGGAAAAAAGATAACTATTAATCTGCCTCCAAAAGGCAAGAAACTTAATATAACTGCAACTTCCAAGCATCAGAGGCCAACACAGAAGAGACTCTGATTCTTTTTGGATGTACTTTATGATTTACAGGTGATGGTACTTGAAAGATCAAGATATTTGACATATCTTAATTTTATTATATTTGATATTATCTAGAACAGTACACATATTATGGTATGACATTTGCATTTATCATGTATTAACAGACTTCTTCGGGATCGTAATAGCAATCCTATAGCTCTCAGGACCTCCTTCTCCCTACTTATTATATGGTCAGTTTTGAATTCCAATATGCGATGATGCTACCAACCTGTTACATATAGATGTTCTGTACAATATTTATGTGACAATTTGTGTGTCTCTTTGAGACCATTATAGTTGTGCCTTCCTGGACGGTGATTTGGGGAGAGGAATAATTTTAATTATGCTTTTTATTATAAATCAAGGGACATAATTGTAAGAAAGAAAACATTGCATTATGTTATCATTAAATTTGTCATTCCAGGAAGCAGTAAACAAAAGCCAATTCTGCGCGGATTGATTGTCATGTTCATTTGCGTCTCTTAACTGAACTAAAGTTGTAAATTAATACACATAAAGTTTATCCCAGACCAATCTCTCTCTCCCTCTCTATCTGTGCATCTGTGTGTGTGTGTGTGTGTGAGAGAGAGAGAGAGAGAGAGCATGGAGGGAGCTAATGTTGAATTAGGGGTGCATTGTTTGGTTTTCTGTATCTAACAATCAACAGCAGTAGCATTTTTAAAGCATTATACAAAAGTATTATTTTCACTCACTGAATTCCCTTGTCTGATCATCTTCTTCTTTCTTTTGCACTTGTTCATAAACCACCGCCTTGGTATTCTGCTCCTTGCCTTTTCACAAGTGTTTGCCCATTCTCTGTCTTCCTTTAATTGTTAACATTCTGCTGCCTTTGGTCTTTGTAGCAGCCCATGGAATCAAGCAATATTTATTTATGGTAGCCTTCAGAGCTGGTGTGACCTCATGGTTTGAGCATAAGAGTATGACTCTAGAGACCAGAGTTGCAATCCCTACTTTGTCATAGCCTACATAGCCACTGAGGAAGGCAAAGGCAAACCCACTCTGAACAAATCTTTCCAGGAAAATCTCATGATAAGTTCATCTTGGGGTTGCCGTAAGTTGGAAATGACTTGAAGGTGCACAATAACAAAGTATCTCAAGAACTCACCTCCAGCACCACATTTCAAATGAGTTGATTTTCTTCCTGTCAGTTTTCTTCTCTGTCCATATTTCACAACCAAAAATAGAAACTGGAAACTCTATGGCCTGAATTAATTCTCAATTAGGTATTTAATGATACTTCTTTACATTTGAGGATCTTGTCTAGTTGCTTCATGGCTTTCTTTCCAATTCTTAGTCTTCTGCTTTCTTGACTATAAACTCCATTTTGGCTAGCAATTGAGCCAGAAGATAAGAATTTTTTTAACCATTTCAGTGTCCTGTACAGAAGCCAATCATCATCATCATCATCATCATCATCATCATCATCATCATCATCATCTCTGCATGGTAATTATTTGTCCCTTATCTTTTACTTTGGCCATTTCCACACTAGACTGTTATAGTGCTATTGTTATACTTTCAATATCCTTGGGGGAATTCTGGGGTTTGTAGTTTACTGATGCCAAAGAGTTCTGTGGCTGATAATTCTAAATGTCCTACCCTAAACTGCAAATCCCAGGATTCCACAGGATGTTGAAAGTGGAATAATGGCACTTGACAGTCTAGTGCAGAAATGACTTAGACAGTAAAAGGACCTCATACAAAACACTGAAGTTTAGGTTTTCCCTTTTCAGAACACTGATTACTTAACTATGGCTTCTGCCATTCCACTCCACCCATTATCCAGTTTTCCGTTTTGTATCCCTTGATAGTCAATCAGCATTCCGTGGCTAGCTAGCACGCTATTTCTTGCCTTTACTGGTTTGGTTTTGTGCTTCAAAGCTGATTTAAGAGTTCACTTTTTCAGACCTTTAATATGATTGGTTTCTCACAGAAGACAGACTCCTGCAGCTCTGTGTGTACGTGGAATTCCAGCCTAGCACAAACTATCTCATTTTCTTCTATGTGCAGGGATATTTTCTTTCATTCATCCCGTCTGCTTCTGGAACTGTTAACTTGGTAAAAGGAAGAGCAACCGAGCACTTTTGATCATATGGAATATTGTCAAGTCCTTGGTAACAGGTTCAAGTCATGGACAGAATAGGCTAGGAAGTCAATGCGATACCCCGCCTGCTATTGGTTGGCTGCTCTTATGCTGCAGAATGTCACTACACGTTCAGACTGTTGATGAAAAAGTGCTGCTCATGCCACTATCTCAGTTTCTGTGAGGGTTGTGAAATGTCAGTGTATTTGGGGAAAGATCCATATACTGGGCCCTCCAATTTTGGGGTTTAGCATTTGTGGATTTGATTATTTTAGGTTTATTTATTTATTTACTTAATTTGTTTTTTTAAAAAAATCTTACTTTATGTGCCTCTCCCACTGGAAGTAGACCGTAGAGTCACACTGGGGAACTTAGAGATTCCTAGAGAGGACACTTCTCTAGGCATTGGTAAGTCCACCAACATGACTCTGTGGCCCAATTTTGCCAGAAGTTGACCATAGAATCATACTGGAAGATGTAGAGATTCCCAGAGAATGGGTCTCAGTTTTTTTAAAAAATATGTTTGCGATTTTTATTTTTTCACAGTTTTTGCACTTTTGAAGGGGTCTTGTGTCCCTAAGCCCCACAGAAGAGGAGGGCTGATTGTACTTAAAATGGTGGAGATGTGAGTGCGGATGCACTGAAGTGTCTGCACACATGTACTCTGTATTTCAATTCATATACAAAGTAGTGATTTTTGTTTGTTTGTTTTTTTAAATTATAAATATATTTCCACTAAAAACATAGTGGAAAACACACACAGGCATACCTCATTTAGCAAATCCTCTAATCAAAAAAAAAGAAAAGAAAAGTCCCTTTTACACACTTGGACCCCTTTTCCTCCCTGTACTTTGTCAAACTGGAAATTTTTAACAGCATCAGAGAGGAGAGGTTGTGGCAGCCTGTCTTCAGTAAACAATGCAACACGCAATGGGAAGGACTGGAGTTCTGCTTGTGCCGAGTTACAACAAGCAAACAAAAGAGCAGCTGCCTTTAGTGTCCCTTACTGAGCATGTATAACTACAAAATAGAGATAAAAAGAGGAGATCACGTAAGCTTCCTTTACCAACTGTCCCCAGAATGTTAAACAAAAGCATAGATTTACAGGTTTGGCCATCAAAATGGAAACCATATGAAAATCTGAGGCTGGTGAAAGAAAGTCCTCCCTGGATTCATTTTGGAAGAACTCTTCAGGTGCTCTCTTAGAAGATTTAAAATGTTTTTAATTCACATATGTGAGGTTTATCTGACCCCGTTCGTTCATTTCACATGTGGATATTATTAATTTTGAATAGAAAGTTTGAAACTTGTTGAACTGTTCTTCCTTTTTGTGGTGTAGGAGTCACTATTCTTTTCATGTTACCGCTGCCTCTGACAACTTGTGTGTGTGTGTGTGTGTGTGTGTTAAAGAATTTTGTGTTCTCCACTCTTCCAGTGCTAATGGCAGCTAACAGACTTAGAGCTTGACAGAGGTTGAGGAAGAAGGTGGCCCCAGTATCGTTGCTGTTAATTACCATCAAGTCTGCTTTGGCTTACGGTGACCCTGTGAATGAGAGAGCTCCAAAACACCCTACCGTCAACATCCTTGCACAGGTCTTGCAAAGTACGAGCTGTATCTTTCCTGGTTGAGTCTATTCGCTTGTAATGCAGCCTTCCTCTTTCCCTGCTGCCTCCCAATTTACCAAGAATTATCATATTTTCTCATGAGTTGTATCTTCTCCTGATACGGCCAAAGAATGTTAGCCTCAGTTTGTTCATTTTGGCTTCTAAGGAACCTTCCAGATTTACTTCCTCTTGGACACATTTATTGGCTATTCTGAACATCTATGGCATCCATAGAGCTCACCTCCAGCACCACATTTCAAATGAGTTGATTCTCTTCCTGTCTGCTTTCTTCACTGTGCAGCTTTCACAAGCATGCATAGAAATTAGAAATACTATGGCATGGACAATCTTGGTTTTGGTATCGAGTGATATAGCCTTTACATTTAAGAATCTCAAGATAAGACTGCGAAAAATCTTTGTTTTTTTAAAAAATAGCTTTACTATGAGAAGCTTTCTTAACCGAAGTGTGCTCGTAGCTGTTTGTTGTGAAAGACACCAGAGTCATGTTTAATTGCAGAGGCCATGAAGAACTAGACCAAAATCGTAGGTATTCTATGTCATTGTCCCTTGAATAGATATACATCCATTACTAACTTCGACCACAGACTTTTTTTAATATATAGAAGCAAAAATGACTGGGGGGAAAAAAGAGTCCAACAAATCTATTTATATTTTTCTAGTAGATTTGTTTCGCCTTTTAAAATTGATGATGATGATGATGATGATGATGATGATGATGATGCCTTTCCGCACTGCATTCTTATAGTGGTATTGTTCTACTTTCAACCTCCTCTGGAATCCTGGGGTTTGCAGTTTAGGGAGAGGCATTGAGAATTCTCAGCCAAAATGCGCTTTGGCCTCAGTAAACTACAAATCCCAGAATTCCACAGGATGTTGAAAGTGGAATAATAGCACTATAACAGAGTAGTACAGAAAGGGTTAGTGTGGCAAAGCTGATGTGTTGTGCTTTGGTTGTATGGAGCATGGAAAATAAATTTTCTTCCATTGAGGGCACATTAGAATTTATTGGGGCCAGGGAATACCCCACAGTCCAAGAAATATTTGCTTTCTCTCATGTTACTCTATCTGATTATATATTACTTTCATTCACAATTGATGTTTCATGCAAATGTTGCTTTTGACTTGGGACATTTTTAACTCATACAATGATTGGAGATCACTTGTTACAGTTGTTGTGGGCTTTCAAATCATCTCTGACTTATGGCAACCATAACAGAAATCTATCACAGGGTTGTCTTAGCAAGATTTGTTCAGAAGGAGGTTGTCTTTGCCTTCCTCTGAGGTTGAGAGTGTGTGACTCACCCAGTGGGTTTCCATGGCTAAGTGGGGATTACAACTCTGGTCTCCAGAATCATACTTAAGTGCTCAAACCACTACATCACACTGGCTCTGGCTAAGGACTTTTCTTGGGAGGATAGAAAATTCTTACAATTTGCACAATACAAAGGTTTTTTGTTTGTTTGTTTTCCATTTTTAATTGAGGATTAATTACAAGACTCATGCTAAATTCACACCAGTAAATTCCTCTGGGAGAAAAAAAAAAGGCAAGCAATGAGCCATTTGAGAATCAAAATGTTGAGTTCCAGACCCAAGAAAATCAGTAAGCCGGTCTCACCCAGAGCCATTTGTTCAATCCTGGTTTATGAAAGGTAACGGAAACTTGCTGCCTTTCTGGAAACAAATGTATCTCAACTCAGCTTCCATAAAGATTGACGGTGACTTAAAAATAGCCTGAGGTTAATATTATAAATCTTTCTAAAAGGGTTTTTTAGTGCATATTCTTCATGTCGGCATCAGACCAATCGCTCAAAGTGATGGTCTTTTAAGGGATGTAGAAACCAAACAGTGAAAATGAAGGGGAAAAAATTTGAGGTTACTGCCCATATTTTCCTTTCCAGTGAACTTGAGAGAAATGTTCATCCAAGGTATGCTGTGTAGGAGAACTGGAAATGCTGTGAATGTATCATGGAACTTGATAATCGAGTTGGGTCCAGAGTCAGCAGTGGTTATCATCTCCTAGGCAGAGAAGAAGAGAGGTTGAGACTGAGGCCTCCAGAAGGCTAAAGTCTTCTATTACTACCCGTTACATATCCCATCCTGCAAGATAGCAAAATTGTCATGAAATATTCTCATATAAAAATTGGACACTTATGGCTGGGAAGCATTCAGTAAGTTGGACATTGGCTGTTTGTCTGGGCTAGATCAGCATGACCTCAGCATGGCCAGGTCATAAGGTTAAGAAGAGTTGGGGGAAATCCTGGAGTTAATAGGCTTCCAGTAATCTTGTCAATGACTTGACATCTGAATACAATAGTCCATGAAACTGCCCAGATGTGTCAGACAAGCCTCCCAGCTGTTTGCATTTCCTACAGATACCTTCTCCATTCACTTTACCTGAGATGTTAAGAGACTGTCATGACTCCCATCAGTGTTTTGTTACCTACAGTTACAACAATCAGCCCATTCCAGACCCCTTTTGTTTGTTCTGCCAGAAAGTCATTAATTCACTCCCCTTCAGAATAGGAACTAGAATATGGAAAGTCCAGCTACAACCCAGGTAATTTACTGACAGTTTGGGCATTGCACAGCACCTTAGACTCCTGTTTCTCCATGCTGTCCTCAAACGCTTGTGCTTGAGCCACTCAAGTTCAGTCCTTTGCTCCAGGACTGGTAACATATCATCCTCTAACCCCAAAATCTCTCTCTATCCAACCTTTCATGCATCTCCCTTCACTAGCCCTATATGATTCATGAGACTGCTTGATTTTTTATGTGTGTGTCTATTAATTTCCAATGAAACCACCTTGTTTCAACTTTTAACTTGACTCATACAGTAAGTCCCAGTATACACAGATGAAATGATCCTGCCATTACCCCTCACTCATAGACCTCCTTTAATTCCCCCAGTTTCCAAGGAGACGCTGCTTCTGCTGGTGGACCTCAAGGTCTCCCACCTTTTGAGGTAACACTTCTGTTGTAAATGAGTCAGGACTAATGCCATTCTATTATGTCAGAAATGCATACCACCCAAACTTTGAACATGAGTCAGCAGTGTGATGTGGCAGCCAAGAAAGCCAACATGATTCTTGGTTGTATCAGTAGGAGTATGGTGTCTAAATAGAGGGAGTTAATGATACCACTCTATTCTGCATTGGTTAGAACTCATTTGGAATCCTGTGTTCAGTTCTGGGCACCTCAATTCAAGAAGGATATTGATAAGCTGGAGCATGTCCAGAGAAGGGCGACCAAAAAGGTGAAGGGTCGGGAAACTATGAAGCCCTATGAGAAGCATTTTAGGCAGCTGGGGATGTTTAGTCTGCAGAAGAGAAGATTAAGAGGGGAGATGATAGCCATGCTTAAATATTTGAAGGGATGTCATGTCGACAAAAGAATGGGCTTGTTTTCCACTGCTCCAAAGGCTAGGACAAGGAGCAATGGATTCAAGCTGCAGGAAAGGATATTCCACCTGAACCTCAGGAAGAACTTCCTGACGGTCAGAGCTGTCCGGCTGTGGAATATGCTGCCTCAGTGGAATGTGATGGAATCTCCTTCTTTGGAGGTTTTTAAGCAGAGGCTGGATGGCCATCTGTTGGGAATGCTTTGATAGGCGTTCCTGCATAGCAGGGGGTTGGACTTGATGGCACCTGAAGTCTCTTCCAACTCTATGATTCTGTGATTTCACAGCTGAAAACTGGAACATGTGTGACCAAGCAACATCAGATTGTGGTCAAGGCTGATGATGAGGATGAACACAAAAATTAGGAGAGACTGTAGCAGTTTGCTTTTGTCTGAGCTTACCAGAAGGATAAGATCCTGCCCTCTACCCCCTTTCTCCACTGCTGAGTTCATGCAGTGCCAACTACTTGTGCACTTTGCACTCACTTTCAGTGATCAAAGGAAGCTGCAGACAAAGGGGGAGAGTGGGAGGAGGAGAGAAAAACTGGAACCTTTTAAAAGCATCTGGAAAAGTGGAACGATAGAGAATTAATTAGGATTCTTCCTGCCAATTCAGGACAGTTGGAGGGTATGGAAATGGTATAAATAAACAAAGGCAGCAAACATGAATGCTAGGGGCTAAAGCAAAATTGGTCTGAATGAATCAGTCAGAAGGGAAAAGTTCATGGTAAGGATAGAACCAATTCCTAATATCTGTTTGTGCATTTGTTTCCCAAAGTTGTAAGCTTCCAGTTAATGCTGTCTCTACCAGAACACTGATACAAATAAATCATGAGCCATGCAAAGAATCCTATTGCAATGTGTGCCACTTTGCAGGGTGCTTCCTCCTAAAACCATGCCTGCTCCTTAGAGGAGGTACATTTATCTCTTGAAACAGAAAGAGACATACCTGAATAGCATATGCATTTACTTCACAAGGAATATATAACTGAATGGAAGGCTGCCAGGTGAGAGACGTAGTAAGCTTGTTTCCTGCTCCTTCAGAGAATAGGAGTCAGACCAATGGATTCCAATTACAAGAAAGGGGAATCTGTTTAAACATTAGGAAGAAGTTCCTGCTGCTAAGAGCTATTTGAAAGTAGAATAGACTATCAATGGTGTTTATCTATTTATGTATTACGTATCCATCCATCAATATGTCTATCTTTACTATATTTTAAAGTGTTTTTAAATGTTTTTGAAATCATTTTTAAAGATTTTTTTTTAATTTAATGTTTGTCCTATATCTTTGTACTATTTGTTGTCTTAGTTTCATTCTGTTTTAAACCTCACTGTTAGCCACCGTGGGTACCATATAAAGAGAAAGGTGGGATAGATAAATGAGTGGGCGAATGAACAGATATTTTTGTTCTCACATTCATCACTTCCTGGCAGCTGTCTTTTTAATTTTCACAAAATGATCTGGATATTTCATGCTATAGGATGTTCCAGGAAACCAAGATGACCTTCCATGAGGCAGCCGTTCCCTTGCTGCAGTCATCATTCCCCTCACGCTCACCTCTGCTTGTTCTGAAGTGACTCCACACCTGAGACATCCCCGAAAAAAAAAAAGAAAAAAAAGGTTCCAGAAGCAGAACGCCATAGCCGGACTATGCTTCTCATCAGTACCTTGTCCATCTCCTATCACACAGAAAAACTTTTGGGAAACTGAAAGTACACCCATTTATAGCAATCATACACCACTTTACCTCCCATGGCTTCATCCTCTCTCACCTCAAAACGTGGATGACTCAGAGGTCCACCTGCAATGCCACTGCCTCTATGAAACAGTGGGGAATATTAGCTCAAAGGGGAGGCCTGCAAGTGGGGTGGGGGCTAACCTAGCAGGATCTTTTACACCTGTGTATACTGGTACTAGTGCAGCAACACCAGCCAGAGATTCAAAGAATATTTGTTTTATTGGGGGAATCAACAATCACACACACACACACAAGATCCACACAGTCTTGCAATCACACAAAGCTAGCTGAAGGAAAAGGGAGGAAAAGTTTGGATATTGACGGTTTAGAGTGATGTAGGTGATATTTACCTATCCCAAGTGAAGAGATGAAGTGATGTGGCTCCAACCAAGGATCCAAGGGTAGCACTAAATGGGAACCAAAGCAGCAGAATGACAGCCAGTATGCAAAAAGTACTATGAGCTATCACACTCAGAGCTAGGGTTTAAATACTCTTTTTCCACCCTGAGGGGGAAGGTGCTAATGACTCTCTGGCAGAGTAGACATTGCATCTACAGAGTGGAAAATGGGGTCTGGAATGAGTTAATGGCCTTAGCATTAGGTGACAAAGGGCTAATGGGACTATTTTTTCTAAAAGTCAAGTAGTCAAGGGACATCTGCAAGTCCATTATCACCAGACTTTCCCTTACTATCACCTAGGATTGCCCTGAGGTCCCAATCTGACTTAATTTTGCAATGCATATGTGCAACCAGTTCCTCTTACCCAGCAGGCTTCCAGCCATATCAAGATATAGTTTTTATTCCATGCAAGTTAGTATTTGCCAATTAAACCATAACATGGAGTGGTGGGTGTACAGCCTTGTAACACCTCTCAAATTCTGAGAGTTATAATTTAATAGAGAAATTTTCTACCCACAAAGCTCTAGTAGTTCAGGGTTTGTGACAACGTCCTCTAGACAATAAATCAAAGAACCTCAACAGATACCAGGATTCTATGAGATGGTGCCATGGAAGTTAGTAATCAAACCATTACATCTGTTTGGCAGATATAGCACGCCAGCTCAGGAACACGGAAAGAGTTGTGCTGATTGAGATGACATGAAAACAAGCCCTCTACCGTTCTGATCTCTAACAGCTGTCACAGCTGTTGGTATAACAGCTAACAGAATTTGAAAAAGTTACATTTGGAATATAGTTCCCCAAATAATAGCAATTCAAAAGCATAACTTTTGTAAGCTCTGCTGGCATTCTGCATTAAAGGTTCCATTAGCTTTTCTAGCTAGAAGACACTGATTAATCCTCTATGAGTTTATTTTCTGAAGTGACCACAGGAATTTTGTATGTTAAGCTAGGAATGGAGGGGGGGAATCCTGTTACTTAGCTGGAGTCCCTGTGCCAATTTGCTAACGTCACTGATATTCTGAGGCCTATTACACCAGTCTGAAATTGTGTCCTTTCTTTTTCCTGTAAAGGTTTCTATGCAAAGAAGTATCAAACCTGAAGTCCTTGGTCCTTCCATCATTTACATGAACATTATATATTTATGAATCTGCACTTTCTTCTTGTAGCCAGTTGGGTGTGCTGTCTACATACTGATTCTCCACAGTATAGAAAGCAGAGAGATCTAGGATTTGGTCTGGGTGTGTGATTGACAACAGACGGATATTGCTGCACAATTAAAGCAAATGCCAATGTACCATGGGACAGCTCTATTAGCCCCGCAAAGTCATTGTACGGGCAAAAGGGGCGATTTCGCCTCTGGGGTATATTTGAAGAGCAACTTGGATGACTCCATTGGACTGCACTGGCATAAATCAGCATAAATCTGGTTATGTGACAGAGATAAATGTATACCCTGTAGGCCAAACATGAGAGATCTTTAATTCCCTCCTCATCCTTTAAGGAACTGTTATGCCTTTCAGGGGTCTATAATCTTCCTCAAGAATCAGGACCTCTAACAACTGTACAGGGCTGAATCTGGTGGGCTGGGTGAACTTTCCCAAATAAAAATGTCAGAATGAGGTCCTTCATTTGAGAATAGGGTTCCCAGATCTCAGGACCTTGCTCTCAATCAGGTCCTGAACCCTCTTTTCCAGTTCCCAGGGTGGGATGTGGAACATCAGAATGAAAGCACTACCTTGAAAACTGGGTGTATTCTGTTTTCTTCCATATTTGGACTTGGCATTATTTATTCAAATGGTATATTCTGTATAATTGTGACTGGCATTAATCTACAAGGCTTAATGACATTACCCTCCTGTAACACCAACCTTATCACAACAGAAGGTTGGTCCTCTTGTGACATTGCAAGGGTTTTTCCCTACACCTCAGGTTTTAGCCTTCAGATTTCATGGCGTGAGATGCTCCTGACCTGGAAATCTTATTTAATTGACAAGGTGGATCTTCATCTGAGAAAATGAGTCAAAATCCTTTCAGGTGAAAGGGGTCTATTTAGGCAAATCAACCATTAACCAGGATTATGATAACTTCATGGCAGACTAGTGTCTCAAGTTCAGTATTTGGCACCTCAAGGATTGGAAAGCAGCTGATGGACAAGTCTTCTTCCTGAATCTCTAGAGATCTATTCCCAGTTAGGTCAGACTTTACTGGGTAGCTGTACCAATGGTCTGATCAGCATTAACATTAAATATGGAAACAAAATCTTGCAGCTCCTAAGATTTAATGCCAATCTGAGACAGAATTATGTTGGTATCATGTACATGTGTATGTTTCCTTGCATGTATGTTTGTACTTTTTTTGGGAGGAGCCTTGTATAACGGATGTTTTCAGTTGTGTAAATGGAATTCTGTGTGTAACAATTTCACACACACAAATGCATCTTGTGACACCTTTGAGATTGCCTGGGAGAAAGAAGTTAGCAGTATAAGCTTTTGCAGGCTCAGTCTACCTCATCAGACTGAGGACATTTCCACGTGCTGTTGCAGTCCTGCTATGGGGATGGGGTGGCAGTGGGCTGGGCTTCTGCATGACATTGTCATGGTTCCACTGCCATCCCACCCCAACTCATTGTGATTGTGAGATATTCATTGTGAGATATTCATGGATTAAATCTGTTAAGCACCCATGATTACTCAACACTCCCACCCTTACTTGCCATGCAGAAGGGCAGGAATTGCGATGGAGGTGCTTCCTTCCCCGGCACAGCATGGGAAAGATCCTGGCCACACCAAGGAAGGCAGGTGCATGTTGCTCGTGCTACCTTCCACAGGGAGCCAGCCAGGTGTGGAGGGAAGCATTCCCGTCATGCTCCCTTCCCAGCAAAAGTACTGCCAGGATTATGATGGGAAGACAAGAGGATGAGGTAACATGAGGAAATGGCCTATGAACACTTCTGCTGTACATTTCTTTCTTGTAGTTAGTCTTAAAGATGCTACAAGGTTCCTCTGTATGCTGATACAGACTAACACAGGTATGTCTCTGAATACATTTCAAATACAGCTGGGCACGTGTTCATGCCTTCAAAGTGGCACTTTTATTCCTTGGGAAAGAGCCATTGCACATTTGCCATTCCACAGTGGGGAAATAAGCAGACACTGACAGATACAGAGTTTGTTGCACAATTCAGCAGATGGGGCGTGTAGGGGAATGATGACATAACTACGGCCATTTCTGCACAACACTCTTATAGCGGGATGATTCCACTTTCAACCTCCTATGGAATCCTGGGGTTTGCAGTTCCGGGAGGAGCTGGCCGGCACCTCCCAGAACTGCAAACCCCAGGATTCCATAGGAGGTTGAAAGTGGAATCATCGTGCTATAAGAGTGTCGTGTGGAAATGTGTTATGTCAATGTATATTTAGACTATACAAGTATGATCTAGGATCTCCACCATGCTTACCCAGTCCCTAATACTCTAGCTCCCAATCACCCCCAAGTGTAACCATTTCATTTGGGCCTAAATACTAGTATTAGATCCATTGAACCAATTGACGGTATCTGTGTCTTGATTCATTATTGTTCGATGAGTCTATTCCTGTTGGGACTAGCCAACACAGTTCCAGCCATATGGTCACAGACTATTGGATGGTATATAAATATTTTTACCAGTTCATTAATTGCAGAAACAGCCACCATGTGCTCTTCACTGTAGAATGGAACAATAAACAGGAACATTGGCAGATATACCATCACTTGTACAAAGCTGATGTTCAGCAGGAGCATGGTGTTCTCGAACCACCATATAACTACATGAGTGTAGATTTAGACAAACATAGTATGGAATTTTGGCCTTAGTATTTTTACCTAGTGAAGCTTTATTGCAAGCATTCAGCCAGTTCATTGAGAGATATTGCCACTCGTGTGAATCTAAGACTTCAGATATGATTTTCCCCATCATGGGGTGCATTAAGTGAAAAGAAATATAATTTATAGAAAACTTTAAACTATATGCAAACCTAATGTCTTTTCCCGTGTTTGTAAAGCTTAAAACATATACACACACACACACACACACCATAAGGACAACAGGACAGCCTGATGGATCACAATGACTCAACTATCTACTAGATTTTGCTAGGTCATACTACATTTTTCAATGTTGTGCAATTTACAGAAATGTGCCAAAACCATATACCAAAGTGTGCATATTTTCTTTGAGACCAAAAAGCCTGCCAAACTGTGGTGGCCCATAGTGAGGATAAATGTTCTGAAGCTTTTTCACTTGCAGCAAAATGATTAACCAACTCAGGATTTACAGCCCTAATTAGGCTACGTAAGGCAGGCTGTGATGCTCAAAAGAGTAGATTGTATAAGGCAAACCAAAGGAACTGACATACCAGAAGAAATATAGATGTGTCAGAGGACAAACCAAAAACCAGGCATGAGCTAATTTGTTGGCGTGAAGAATTTTATTTAGAAGCAAGGGAAGAAAGTGGCCAACCACATGGTTAGATGGATGGAGCAGAAAACGTTTGAAGAAGCTCCAGTCCTGGAAGGCTATGGATTTTGTGGTGGCTCATCAGACCTAGTTTGAGGCCTGCCTGGTTGTACAGTCCTCGTAACATCACTACAACATTTCTCAGGACTCAAGAATGTATAATATGGGTTACCTTGAGAGTTTATGGTGCATCTTGAATGAGCTGCCCTTCAAGTATTTTCCTCTTCTTCCTCTTCTCCTTCTTCATAGTAGCAGCAGTAGTTGTTCTCATGTGCCTTCAAGTCGTTTTGGACTTATGGCAACCGTAAGGCAAACTTATCATTTTTTTTTTCTGGGGCTGAGAGTTTGTGATGTGCCCAGGGAACCCAGTGGGTTTCCATGGCCAAGCATGTTTTCAAGGTCGTAGTCCAATGATCAAACCACTACAACACACTGGTGTGGTGGTTTACCTGCTGCGTAACTCTTCATTCAGTCTCCAGTCACTTCTTCATCAGCTGCCTATAGATTGAGCAACAAAGATTCTGCACTCTATGGACATTGGAAAGATTAACTTTTTGTAGATGAAGAAGGATTTTGATGGAAAAAGGGAAAAAATATACAAAACTATTCTATACCTGAAAAACAAGCAAAAAGAAAAAAGAAAGGGTCATGTTAGAGAGGACTTCAACTTTGCCTTGAGCTGGCTATAAAGAGGACAATTTCTCTTTTCCTCACCATTTCTTGAGGTATCTTTCATTTCACTCAAGTCACATAAAAATAAACACAACAACAACAAAGTGCCTCATTTCTCCCTGGTGTACACAGGTAGTGGGAATTAAAGCATCTGCACTGATAATATGAATGATTGATGGTTCATTGGTCAGACATGTGATTCCAAGCGAGCCCTTGAGATGTCAGCTAGAGGATAGTTCAGTAAGGTGGACCTCTTACTTCCAAGAAACAGCAAATAGAGGGACTTCTGTTGATGCATTATATTTGATGCTTCACCATGAAGCCACATCATGGCTGCTTTTATGTGTGTGTGTGTGTGTGTGTGCAACTAGTTTATATAGAAACTGAGCACTGGCTCACCTAACCCAGTGCTATATACACCAGCAGCTATACCATGTTGTAGGTCTTTCCCAAAGCAACTATCTAAGAACCTTCTTGAACTAGATTCAAAAGAGTCTGTACTGGAGAATCTGGTGTGAGAATGCTTGTCGTCTTCATCATCTCATATATTTGTATGTTTTAATCCCCAAATTCATTCCATCCTGAATATGAAGCAATTTATTAATTTCGCTATATTATCTGAAAACAAAATAAAACAAACTCCCCCATCCGCTGTTTAAAGCATTGAAACTCAACAGGCACGGTCACCCCTGTGAGAATACCATGCCATCCCATGGGAATGACATTCAAATTAGTTCACTTTTTTGAAATTTGTGTGTCTTTTTTCCCTGATGTGGACGTTTATTTCCTCATTTTACCTAATCTACACATTTAGCTCCACTGCACATTTCTGCCATTCACTTTTTAAAACAAATACATTGTTTTCTGTGTTTTGTACTCCTCTGAAGGACCTTGCAAGTCTTGCAGCTGTGTGAATTCTTGAAGAGAAATGTGTTTCACTTCACAGCAAGTAGTAAGAAGTGAGGGAAAAAAAAGAAGTTGAGCATCCTTTATGGGAGCTACTCCCTCGTCAGTGGATTTATATGTGTAAGAATTAGAATTGTAAAGATGTACAACACCCTTTTCCAGTAGAGGGCTGATGTTGCATGACTATGTGGCAGAGCCTGAAAAGGGACCAATGTACAACTGGACTGATTCATGATGGGGCTGATGCACCATGGGACCAATGCACAACAGTGCCTTTCCCAGCTGTGCTGTGTAGTTCTGTCACAGCATTGCATCAGTCCCAGTGTGTATCAGCCATTTATGTGCACCAGGCAGCCTTGCTGGTGACTTGTGACACATCTTCACAATTCACTAACATGGTTTCTTAGCACCTCTGCTATGTAGTTAAGTGCACACAGATTTACATTGGGTGAAAGGTCCTACCAAACTTTGGCAATATATATATATATATATTTAGATAATTAAATCCAACAAAGTTCCTTCCATGGCTACATATAAGCCTAAATATTTGGAGGGCTAAAGGTGTCTCATACTTCCTCTGAGGAGGGATTACTGGATGCCCTAACTTGCTTCACAGAGACAAGTGCGCTACCCTGTTTTTTTGTGCTTGATGACCCACCACTGAATCCACACACTGACTAGTAAAATGCTTTGCATTTGGATCTGGATCTGGGGAAGTGCATCTGCTATGCCTCAGTTCATGCCTGAATTGGCATTGCAGTCACCAAGAGAACAACATGTGTGTGTATGTGTCTGTGTATGCTTTTTTTTTTTTTTTTTTGGTGTATTGAGCTTCCAGTCTAGAGTTGTTTGGAAGGCTCAATTTTTGTTTCATAGTTACTATTATTTTTATTTTGGTTTCAGAGTCTACCAGCTGTTACAGACTGGAATTTTGGACTACCAAAGATGCTGTCCAAGAATTCAGGAATTAGTGGGGTACCATTGTATATTGTGGTCTGTTCCAGGTAGGGTCACTTTCTGTCATTGCAGCATTTCATTCAGTTTTTTTGCTAGTCCATTTGGAAATGCTCTTATCACCATCGGAAATGCATTTGTTTTCTTTTCCCAAGGGCACTGAATCTTAATTTGTAGGTGTCAAAATCTTTGAACCCCCAGAATTGTCATATCTGTATTCCAAGTGCCGCTGTCATCACAATCACCACCATCATCACCAATTTAATGTCATCAGTGTAACAAAATAAAACAATAAAGCTGTAACAGTGCTGTAACACTGTTGGTGCTGTAACAAAATAAAACAATAAAGCAGACAGCATTCCTGTCAAAGATATAGAATCAATTTTTTTGATGGAAATTAAGGGAATGAAGAGACTAAGACAATTACAAAAACCAGTGCCACACAATTGCAAGACAACAACAAAAAGAAAACCGATATTACCCAAAACTAATATAACGGAATTGCAAAAACAAACGGAAAAGGAGAAAAAGCTGTTATTTCTGTAGATCCACATTTTTGTGGGGTGGGGTGGGGTGGGGTGGGGTGGGGAGGAGAATCCAACTTTTTTTTTTCTTAAAGCATATTTTTATATCTCTTCAGAGCCATTTTTTTTTCTATGCCGCGCTCCTATCTGGGGGGTGGGTGGGATGGAGAGTGTCAAAATATACATCCAAATAGAGATGCAGTTCCTTTGCATTGCGTTACCCGCGGCTGAGAGTCTACTGAGAAGTGTGGTTGCACTGAGAATGGAACTGTCTCCTTCTTTCCATTAACATGCTTTCCAGTGCAAACAGTGTTGCCCTCTTTCATCAAGGGGAGCCAAAATTGTTCCAAAGAGAAGTGAGGGAGATGAACATCTTCTTGTGTAGCTCAAATCTGGGTAGTTCAAATTTCCCATCAGCTTAATATGAGATAGCCCCCTCGAATCCCACATTGGGAGAAAGACAGGATATAAATTCAACCAACCAATAAGAGACTATTATGTTCCAAATGTTGGTGACTGGCAGGTAGAGGTCTGTTATGGTGAAGCCATCATTTCTGAGACTCATTGTGCAATGAATTGGATAGCCGAATGCCTTGATAGTTCAGAGCTATTGAGAGCATTGAGGGCTAACATGGTTGAGAGAGAACAAGAGAGAGAGAGAGAGAGAGATCACTGTGAGGGCAGGAGCTCCCAGTTTAAATTTCTCATCAGCTTTATATGAGTTCCCACCACCCCATCCCTCAAAATGAATGACAATTAGAGAGCACTTGGAGAATCCGGGGGCTGTCAAGAGTGCTCCCATTTGTGTGCTGCAGTCAGCATCCAAAACACTTTATTGTATGTCATGAGAATGCCACAGTAGCAGAAAATCCGAGCACAATAAATAGAAAGGCTTATAAATTAAAACTGCTCACAAGAGGGTTCAGAAGATTCATCTGGTGCCATTTATAGAGTGCTAAATATTATTCATTGCTAAGTAAAGGCACTATGCATTCTTATGCCACAGCAGCTACTATGGGCTGGAGTATATTTACAACAGACTTACCCAGTTCTAACCAGTGGTCTCTGACTATTTGTAACTATGACTGATGGAATTCCTGAGCATTGGCCACGCTTACTGGCATGGATGGAAATTGCAGTCCAAAGCATGTGGAAGACTGGGAATAGTCAACATAGAATCATAGAATCATAGAAATGTAGAGTTGGAAGAGACCACATGGGCTATCCAGTCCATCCCCCTGCTATGCAGGAACACCTATCAAAGCACTCCCGACAGATGGCCATCCAGCCTCTGCTTAAAAACCTCCAAGGAAGGAGACTCCACCACACGCCGAGGCAGCAGATTCCACTACCGGACAGCTCTGACCGTCAGGAAGTTCTTCCTGAGGTTCAGGTGGCATCTCCTTTCCTGCAGCTTGAATCCATTGCTCCTTGTCCTGGTCTCTGGAGCAGCAGAAAACAAGCCCTTTCCCTCCTCCAAATGGAGGTATATGTTTGTTCATTTAATACTTCCATGCAAGAATAAATATGTTTTCTCCCAGGTAGGTAAGATCACATGAAGACCTGTACATATTTTTACTATTTATTATTTATTTATTTATTTATTTTGCACTTTGGGACTTTTTTTTTGTTACAAAAAAAATCATCTGTGGAAAAAAAAGGTGTTTTTATTTTCCTCCACCAGATAACTTTCTGCAAAGAAAACAGTTTATTGAGTGCAAAATACCCTGTGTTCTGGCTTTAAAATTCTGTGCACAAAACAGTGTGCTTTGCACAAAATGCACTGTTTTCTACATAGAAGCTTTTTTTTTTTTTTCAAAAAATGTTTTTGCACAAAGACAATATGGTTTTTTTATAAATGAATTTCACATCAATCAACTTACCCAAAATGTGGGAAAAAAATCTTGTGGCAGTTGACCATTTTCTTGATGGGATATCTTGACATGTCAGTGTGTTGAGATATGTCAAGAGTGAGAAAAAAGAATGCGTGCATTCTTCACTTCTCTTGAAGAAAGATCCATGGGCTTCTGCTGAAATAGGCTAGGCTAGTTCTGTCAAATCATAGCAAAACAGCACTTAACACTTCTATGAAGTTATTATTTCATCCATGGCTGGACAATGTTCCTAAGATGCTTCGAGGCCCCACAGGGGGCAACAGCACTGAATCATCTGTCTGTCTTTGTTACCAGAAACAATAGCACTATTGAGATGAATTAAGGATGAAGGAGAATTTTGTGTGGCTGCATTCTGATGAGAGCTTACCAAATATGCAGTTCCCAAATCAATATACTGTCGCAGATTCAGTTATCCTCCTGTATTCATCCATCTTGGAGTTTTGCAATGACAGTCTCACAACAAAAGATGCATACAAACTGTGGTCTATTCTGGTGTGTACATAAGCATGCATATATCAATGAGGGAAAACATAAAAAGACACTACATTAAGAGAAATAGTTTGCAAATAAATAAATAAATAATAGGCTATGAAAAAGACACATAAATGAGAATTTTCAACATAGCCTGGCCATTTATTTCGAAGTAATTTTTTGATAGTGACTGGTTCTACTACCAAACAAAAGTAGTTTATTTCCATTATACTTACATGCTTTAAAGTAATGCTTTACTTTCAAATATACTGAAAGAAATTCAAAGAGTTAATTACTTTTAAAATATCTAAATGTTGCTGGCCAGTGGCAGAATTACACTTTCTTCTCAACTGCCCTGTTGTCATCTCAACAGCCACAACACAGCATGAAGCTGAAGGATGAGCAGCATAAACCAGTACTTGAACCATGTAACATTCCTCCTCCAGAATTCCTGAGGATGAGTCCCTTAACTAGAAAAATTACCCAGCAATTACAGTTAGACTGAAAAAGAGCTGAACTTACACTTTATTAAATTATTTATATTTTTGTTACGGGAAAATAATTAATTTTAGGTGACTAACCTCATCTTGGAAGCTTAGTAGGGTAAGGCCTGGCTAGTAATTGGATACTAGGTGCTGTAAGCTATATTCAGAGAAAGGCAGTGGCAAATTTCCTCTGATTATTCCTTGCCTATGAAATTCATGGCGTCACCCTAAGTTGACAGCTGACTTGTACACACAAAGTTAGTTATTTGTCAATTACTGAAGCAAGTCAAAGCAGAACGTGCAAAGGCAAGTTTACAACTGAACATTGAGAAAACAAAAAATAGTGACCACAGATAATTTACATCACTTTAAAGCAGACAATGAAGACATTGAAATAGTTCAAGATTTTTCGTATCTTGACTTAGTCATTAACTAGAACGGATGTGGAAGTTCAAAAATCAGAAGAAGACTGTGACTTGGACAACTATGAAAGAACCAGACAAGATCTTGAAGTTTCAAGATATATAATTGAACACTAAAGTGAGGATTGTCCATGCCATTGTATTTTCAATTTCTAAGTGTGACTGTGAAAGCTGGACAATGAAGAAAGCTAAGAGGAAGAAAATCAATTAATTTGAAATGTGGTGCTGAAGAAGAGTTTGACAAATAACCTGGACTGCTAAAAAGACAAATGAATGGGTCCTAGAACAAACTAAAGCTAAACTCCTCCTAGAAGCCAAGATGATTAAACTGAGGTTGTCCTATTTCGACCATATCATGAGAAGACATGACTCACTAGGAAAGGCAATAATGCTTGGTAGGGTAAAAAGCAGTAAGAAAAGAGGAAAAGCCTATTACAGATGGTTGGACTCCATTAAGGAAGCCATAATGGCTGTCCTGAGTCTTTAAGACCTGAGCAGGGTGGAAGAAGATAGGGTGACTTGTAGATCTCTCAACAACAAGTAATTGTATCCAAGGTAACATTTTCACACATACTTTTCTTTTAAAGTTATGTAATGATGGTGAGATCAGATTGGAAAAATAAGGATCTGAGGGGAAGCAAAATTCAACAATCCATTTATCTCTTCTATGAAAGGGCCTTTTCATACCACTCTATTATAGCACTATGGTCCCACTTCAATTGCCATGTTTGTATCCTTTGCTCTCCTGAGATCTGCAGTCTAGTGAGGTGTATTCAGGATTCCCATTCAGATAGATTTAGTGCCTCAGCAAACTACAGACCCCAGCATTCCATAGGATGTTACCATGGCAGCTAAAACGGAATCATAGTGCCATAAGTATGTGGTATGAAAAGGCAAAAGGGATATCTACATGTGATGCTTCTTATTCCGCTCTGCATTTCAGATAAAAAGTGTACATGTACTAAGTGTGTAGAACAGATGTGTGTGTGGCGGGGTCAGCATTGCAATGATAGTCTCTGCCCCTCACTGGTGCACTTTCATTCCCATGCCTGTAATAACACTATGGCCAGAGTCCTATTGGTGACTTATGAAGATGTAAGTTTGCCAGTGGAAGTTCAGTTCTGCCTTTCAGAAGTAGAATTGAACATATGTTACCATTCCACACTTTGATGCACGTTCTCAGTTGATATGTATGAATCTGTCCCCGCCAAAACTAACAGTAGTACTTCTTTGGTTGCACGTTTGACTTCTCTTTCAGCTGTGCATACAATGATGCAACTGGTTGTGTGTTCAGTTATATAACATTACTATTTGACACAAGGATTACATTGAACAACCAGTCCATAATTTGTCATGCAGAGATTTATGATATGCAACTCTGGTGTAAGATTGTGGAGGCCATCCAGCACTTTTCAACCCCATAGGACAACACTGTGGAATCAACACGAGGCAACTTTCCCCAGAACTGTTCCAGTTTCTATTAATGTAAAATGTAGATTCCATTCCCTGCAAACTGCAATTGAACAATCTCTATTGCCTTCTGACATGTAACTCCAAATTTATACCCTACACTCAGGGTTGACTTCTATGGATCTATGTTAATTTACATCGCCCATAGATCTGGATCATATATTTGGAGACAGAAATAGTATACATGAATATATATGATGAGAGCCTATAAAGTATTTATTGGCATGAATTTGTGATGACCACATTACTCATTTTGTGCTGGTGCTTAAGTCTTTAAGTCATGGAGCCCAGGATATTGCTGGGGTGTAAAATACAATTCTACTTGCAGGGAGAAACTCTTCTAATTATTACCACTATATTCCCTCTCTCGGTATTGTGCTAGATAACTTTTAAAGAGATTCTGATGGTAGTGCAATTGAACATTTGCCTCTAGCAAGGGACATGGCCCCAGCAAAGATGATGAACATTCAGGACACACTTGTCTATTTTCTTCTCCCTCAGTCTACTTTGGTTCTGGTATGTTCCTATAAATGGAAATGAACAAAAATAAAGTAGCAAAGATTATTCTTACAATGAGTGATAGGTTTGGTTTGCAACACTGAAAGGTACTTTAAGCCTCTTTAGTATTTCAAAAGAAGTGTCTAGCGATGGTGCTTGGTAAAATATCAGTGGATTTCAATGTAATTTACAAATTAACCCAGTAGTCTCTAATAGTTCCAACCTGGAATGTATCTATAACTTCAACCTGGCTATGACTCTATACTCCTCCTTTCACTTCTCTCTCTCTCTCTTTCTCTCTTTCCAGTTGTGACACTGGTGCTAGACATATTTGTTAGAACGTCATCCATTCTACTAGTGCATTATTAGCATTCATCTTGTCAGTTTTGGTCAACTTGACTTCAAGTTGTGGTGACCCTATGAATGAGAGACCTGCAAGAGCCTTAGTCATCAGTCGTCCTGCTCATGTCTTGCAAATTCAGAGCTGTGGCTTCCTTGAATGAATCAATTCAATTGTACTGTGGTTTTGAAATGGAAATGGATTGAAACAGCTCACCCTTTCTACATGTATGGGAAGGACTGTGTACAATGCACATGTGGATACATAAAAAACTCTGGTTTAAGACCATTGGATCAGGCATCAAAATATGGAGGATAGAATAACTATGTGTAAGGAATCGGGGTCTCCACCTGGCAATTCTGGTGAAATATCTGGGTATCCCATTTCATGTACCACCATGCAAGTTCCCGTTGAGAATATCTGATGTGATCTTTTCTATTCTGTAGTACCACCACTACAAATGAATGGAGAGTAGTATGTAGCTTCCAACCCGATAGCAAGGAAGAGATGCAAAATGCCATGGATGTAACGTGTCCCTATAAAGCACCTGACAATTTATCCGCCTCCTGTTCCTGAAGAGCTCAGAGACTCATTCGCTGCTCACTTCTGTAGAACTGTACCAGTGTGTCTTTCAAACCAGCAACCATCATGAAAGCTAAAAGTCTGAGTCAGATGAGAAGCCTAGTTCCCTTTAGCTAAGGTAACAAGGTCTCTTCCAACTCTATGATTCTATGACTCTATGACTAGATTTATTTTGTAAACCAAGTGATCATTTAGCTTTCACCCTGTATATATTCATATTTGTATATCTGACACCTTGATCATCTACTTCATGCACGAGAAGTGGGCTTTTGAGTACAACAGCTGAAACAGTTTAGTTTAATAGGGTTGAGTTCAATTCCTCCCAGTACATTCTTTTCAGCATTGAAAAGGATCTGAGGTTAGAAAAAGTAGCAAAATTTCTAAAAGAAAACAGAACAAACTCCTTCAACAGTATGTATTTCAGATGGTACACCAGCTTCATAAGATGGTGGGAAATCTTTACCTGATATCAGCTTACTCAAGAGGACCTCCCTAGACCCAGCAGTTTTGAACAGTCATTAATATCCACTTTTTTAAAGGTGCTTGACTAGTTAGTGGTGTTTCAGCTTCATTTACACTTGAAAGAAGCAGATTTTCTAGATCTGTGTCCATCCAGTTTCTGGACAAACCCCAAATGTCCTTGATGGGGACCTTTGTTTGGAGACAACAGAGGATTGCATCTCCTTTACCCCAAAAGTGCTCAGTGGCTTAAAATCTCTCTCTCTCTCTCTCTCTCTCTCTCTCTCTCTCTCTCTCTCTCTCTGTGTGTGTGTCTACCTATCTGTCTACCTATTTGTCTGTCTGTCTGTCTGTCTGTCTATCTATCTATCTATCTATCTGTGGTATCCTGTTGAGAGGATGTTTTGTTCAGACCAATAGTTCTGATCTTCCAGCCATTATAAAGACTGAAGCAGCTAAGCCCTGCCTGGAAGGTACCAAATCTGCCACCTGGGGTATACTACACAGAGGGCAAAAGCCTTGCTCCTGTTATGCAGAGCAACAATCACATCTTTCCTATTTGGAAAAAAAAACAAAGCAAACAAAGGGGTTGGATAGGTCTGCTGCATTACATAATACACCAGGCTTGAATTTTAGCTAGTGTAGTGTAGTGGTTTGCACATTGAACTATGGCCCTGGAGACTAGGGTTTGGTTCTCTACTTAACCATGGAAACCCACTTGAGAGCATCACACTCCAGAAAACCCTGTGATAGGTTCACCTTAGGGCTGCCACAAGTCAGAAGCAACTTGAAGGTACACAACAACAACATGGACACAGATTGTCTTCCAGTGTGTACCTATCTGGTATTCTGCTGACATTGGAAGTAGTGAATCTTTAGTTGCAAATCCAGTTGTACATTTGGTTGCATGATCGCATCATTCAACTCAACTCAAGGGACATTTAGCAGAAGGAGGATGTAACTCTGCATGGGTAGATTTACACTATGCAAACCTGATGTAGGATCATGGCTTTAATGTGGCACAGGTACATTAGCCAAGGGGAGTGGAATTAGCCATAAATCCCTTTCAAGGGTATACTCAAAACCAAACCCGGGTTCCGCTTAGTATTGCATGAAATGGCCTCAACAGTAGTAATAAATGCTGTTTCTTTTCCCCCAAAGCATTGCAAATACTTGTCTTTCCCAGGCCACGTTAGACTTGGTTTCTGTGACAATTTTCTGATAAGGAAATACGTTTGTTTTCAGAGACGCTAACCGATATTTGAAATTTTAACCAGCTGCATTAACTTTCTTTGATATCTTCCCAAGGTTGCAACATTCTAAATAAATGCAAGCCATTTATTAAGATGGTTATTTTTTTATTTGCATGACATCCTTTATTTTCCTTCGTGAATTACCTTTTTGGATATCACCACTGCTGCAATGCCGCCCATATCTTTAGTCAAAGTAATACTTTGTTTCACTTATGCTTACACTCTCTTCATTCTATAGACCAAAATCACTTTCAATTACACATAGATCACAGTCCTTAACCATTAGTCTCACTTGCTTGTGGTTAATAATTCACCTTATATTCCAGCATCCATCAACATAAAATCAGCATAACAACTTTTATGAATCCCTTTATCATCAGCACATTCCAAATGCTTATACAATCTGCACTCCAGATTCGCATAGGAACTGGTTTAATAGCCCTTAAAGTCGCAATAATACTCAGTTCCTTTCCATCACAGAGTTATTGTTCATTTTGTCAGAGTAGACCATTTTTTTTCAAAGCTCTTTTATATTATCTTCCCATATTTCTTGAAATCTATTGGCCCATATTGTGATCACGGTTAATTCAGGGCAAATATGATTCACAGCCAAGATGGATTCAAATGAACTGCTGAGGTGGTAAAACGTCCAAGTGATGGGCATGTGGATGCATTCTCTCTGCTCTCTTGCAGCCTGCTGTTATTATTACTGACTTGCGAAATGCAAAGTGTTCCTTATTGCAAGCAACATCCCACTAGCAAATTGCTAATCCTGTCTCAGACACCCCAATTCAGAAGTGAAGGCCACCACTGGGTTTGGTGGTGATGTATTTGGCCATGATATTATCAGCAGGAATAGCAGACAAAGTAGGGATGTGAAATCCTGGCTGGATAGATGGAACCATGCAAAAAGAATGTCTACCATTACAACAACATGGTAAGGATTTCTATGGTGGAGGGCATCAAATTTGGGAAATTTGTACAAGACTCATTGCCAGTGTTGGTTCTGCAAATTTCCTTAAAATGCTAGTTTTGCTCACAGGTATTTTGCACAACTAGAGAAAATTGTGGTCAAACATAGTATGAAAGTAAAGGGCTTGGTGTCTCACTCTCCTACTAGAGATTATATCTCTGCAGGGGTTGCTGAATCCTTGCTGGACTGTATCTCTTTGCAGAATCAACCTATCTTGGCCCAAATCAAGACAATGGTGAGATTATTCCCCCCACCATGTTTGTAGTGCCACTGAAGATGCATAGGAACAGTTCAAAAGGGAAGGAAAGAAAGAAGGAAGAAAGCTTCTAGCTCTGAGCAATTTATAATCAAAATATTGAGAGCCTGAGAGACAAAACAGGGAGGAAAGAAAAAAGAAGGGGATGCTGGAAAGTCAATGGTAACAGGAGACAAATATAAGCAAACTGAGATTAATATATTTAATATTAGAACAGATGTTGCTTGGCCTTTCTTTTGGTGGCAGAGCAATGTCTACTGTTCCCCACAATTCAAATAATATCACATACAAGCTGGACAGTCCGCACTGGTGCCAGGCCACATGAGGATACTTCCCCATCTATAAAAGGGGTGACATGACCTGAACTCCTTTGAGGGCAAGTATTTACCCCAACAGCCCTACTCACTATGAGGTGGGTAGATCTTGATGCTTCTCTGCTTCAGAATTGGGACCAGGTGTTTAGGACTATAGTTTCATGGAGATATTTGACATGGATGTTCTGGGTGAGAATTCCAGACACATCAAGGAATTATAAGGCAAGTGGAGGGAGGAAAGACTTTTACATTACCAGATGCATGCCAGTGCATTTAGAGTCAGTTATCTATGAACACTCCTATACATGAGCTGTTGTCATGGGATAGCTTTAGGCCCTTTTCGCACGGCATTTCTGAAGTGAAAGGGCCCCTTGAGCATCACGTAAGTGTGAGGAGCAGTCCACATGAAGCACTCACATTTGCGCAATGCTCAAGGGCCTGACGCGGACAGCGCACACATTGTTTCATTTTTGGCTCAAAGCCGAAAATGCTGCGTGGTCGCACATCGCTCTGGGGCCCTGCTTGAACTTACCTTGTGTGCGGAGCCTCAGGAGCTGGGCCGGTCGCGTGTCCTTTCCTCAGTGCAGCCTGGGAGGTCCCAGGCTGCACTGTGAACAGAAGAGGCGGGCGCGCTCGCTCGACCAGGAAGCAGCTGCGGAGCCGAAGCAGGAGGGATGTGAGAGCGTTCCTCCCAAGGCTTCCTGCGCAAGCCCCGTAGCCCAGCACCGAGAAAAGGTAACGTGTGAAAAGGGCCATAGTTTGTGACTTCATATGCCACTCTGATAACACTGTTAAGAAGAAATCATGGGGGCTGGATGAGTGATATCAGGAAGGAAGAAACTGTTCCATTTGTTCAGCACATCCAGATGAAGCTCTTCATTTGGACTGCTTCAGTAATTGCCATAAGAAGAGCCAGTCTCAGCTCCAAGGTTTTGGAGCCCCAATGGGCCCTATCTCTCAGTGTGTTTATCTGCCTACTTACCACCTTTATCAATGACCAAAGCCCCTGCACCGATTCACAGTTTTGCAGTGACAGCTCTGGGAATAGTCATTCTATGGCTGGTAGGCAGCATAAGGGATCAGAGGAGAGTATGAATATTCCCCATAGTCAGACAGAAGCAGATGACATCATTCTCTCAGATGATAAGACTCCAGTGGATCTCAGTGGAAGACGTCATCAAGCTGTGTCTGGCTATGGGATGTATTCAGACACTCCTCCAATCCCTTCTTCCATTCACCATCACTCATAAGATAGCCATTCAAGGGGTCTATCACAGCAAACACATGAGTACTGGGGGTGATAAATGATGAGCCATAGCAAGCAGAGTTCCACTGCATAACTCTTAAGCGCCAATGGGGAATGTAGATTCTCAGTCTATGCATACTTGATATTGTCTATTAAACTGCAAACAACAACAGCAACTATACTGATGGAGGTTGGGGGAGAACTTCATGATCGGTGGACACAGAGAAGTAAATGGAAGAAACACTGGACTCAAGGGAAGAAGCAATGGATTCAAACTACAAGAAAAAGAGATTTCACAGAAACATCAAGAAGAACTTCCTGACTGTCAGAGCCATTTGACAGTGGAACACCCTGTCTCAGAGCGTGGTGGAGTCACCTTCTTTGGAGGTTTTTAAAAGAGGCTGGATAGCCATTTGCTGGGGTACTTTGAGTGTGTGCTGCTGTATGGCAGGGGTTTGGACTCGATGGCTGTTTTGCTCTCTTCCAAATCCATGATTCTATAGTTTGCTCATTACCATTGCAAAACCCTTTCTGTGAATTGTCCTTGAAATTGTTCTTGTGTCTGAAAGTCCTTTCTTGGACACAGGCATTCTCTTCCTCATGGGGAGCAAGCAAGATCAGAGAAGCATATGGCTATGTCCCCATAGCTAGGCATGAAATGATCACAGCCATGTTAAGACACCCCAGAGGACTTCGGCAGATCTCAGTGCTGATATAAGTATTCCATGGTTGGCCACAGGGGCATAGCCAGATGCATATTCTGTCTACCCTATTGTGCCCACTCCCCAGGAGACATGGAATGGCCACATGGAGGCAGGGGAATTCTGTATGGTAAGCTGGGATGAAGCATAAACCTAGCATAGGTCCAAACTACTGAACTATGCTGACTCATACAAAATTGCAGCCCATCTGTGTGGGATGTTGGTAGGGACACAAATAAGCCCAAAGAAGTGGACAGCATACTGGAGAGGTTCAAATTTTGGAGTGGGTTGTAGAAATTCTTTTAACTAAACTGGAATTGAGGAAAAGTGGAAGCCTTGAACAGAGCAAACCTGGGAGAAAACAGGAAACATCAATTGATTCCTCTGAACATCAGTCAAATGTTGCTGCCAAGTCTGAAACTTGGCAACAATTTCTTCATTGTCTCTGTTCTGGAGTTTTTGATTTTTATGATGGTCTAGGGTAGGGAAAAGGGAAGGAAGGAAGGAAGGAAGGAAGGAAGGAAGGAAGGAAGGAAGGAAGGAAGGAAGGAAGGAAGGAAGGAAGGAAGGAAGGAAGGACAGTCTGAGCCCACCTGGTTAGCACTCTGGGTCTTCAAAGTTATGTGGTATGACTTGTCCTGTCTGTACTCAATTCTTTCTCCATGTGAGATGGTAGGGCAAAATCATGGACCACTCCTCCTAATGTGTTTGCTGCATTCTCCCCTCTTTCTCTTTCAGTTCCCTTTCCCATCTTCTCTGCTGCAGTGGTAAGTGCATTAAGGAAGTATATTTAGGTCACTTCAGAGCAGAACATTAAAACAAATGCTGATAGTTCAAGGTTAATAGATGCATAAAACAAAAGTAATTCCGTGTCAAAGCCGGGCTGACAGGTGATTTGACTTGAGGCTGCCTTGCAATCACTCTTTTACATGTGCTCTCTGCTGAGCCCGGTGGAAGGTGTTATGTTTCTGACATTTACTTGTCAGAAAGCTATGACAATAGAAATTGTTTCTATCTCTGCCAGTCCCAGATGTTAACCTTCGAGCTTTATTTTGTAATTGGGGTTCCGCCGAGCTTTAACATTTTCTATTGATTCAATAGAGGCGATAACATTTCCAATCATAAGAAGGCATTATAGAAATATCAGGCAATTCACATATCAAAATGTTTGATAGCTGGGCTCACTGCATTAATTTCTGTCACCTTTGCACGGAACCCTTTATCCGCTTTTTTAATACTGAAGGACACCTGGGAGTACTTCCTGTCACTTTTATTGTTCAATAAAGTAGACAAAAGTTTCAATTAACAGGCAGGGAGCCCTCCGGAGAATTGTGAATGAGAGTATATTTTATTCATTTGATTGTGATTTAGCTAAACTTCAACTCTATTTCCATCACCACACAAACACACACCCACACACATTTCCTCCACCCTGTTTCCCCAAAAGCCAATGCAGAATTCAGGCTGAAAGTCAGTTTCAAGAGATTTAAGGCACAGCCTAAATTCAAAGAACCAACAGATTTGTTGTGCGGAAGAGCAGGGCTAGCCCAAGACTTTTTCTCTACCTGAGGATTCTGGTGGACTCCCAGATACCCACAGAGTGCCACTGAAAGGCACTTAAAATGAAACTTAAGAGAAATTCAGCTATGCATGGACAAAAGAGAAATATTTTGAGAGAATAGGACTTGATGGTGCTGGGGGAGGGGGTGACAAGACATTCTATATTGCAGCTACCAATTTGTAGTCTAGACTTATGGATCTGTAACAGCTCCATAGTCATTAAGATTATGTAGTCACAATAGTGCCACTATTGCCACAATTGTAAATGTCCCCAAAGCCCACCTTAACTGCCAAAAGTTGCATTGAATGAAGCATTGCTTCTGATCAGCTTCATTTCAGCTTCTGATCAGGATGCAAAGAGGATGATGTTTCCAGCCCCCTCCCACCAGTGAATGATGCTGGGACAGTCAACAACAGCACCCTGGCTGTATAGGTGGGCTTGAAGCATTGGGCTGTTGGCCAGGAGACATTACCTAGTTACATATTCATAACTAAGTAGCCAGGGTAGGATACTTTTGTGTGTCATTAATCTCAACTAAAGTACATACATTAACTCAGTGGGATTGTCCCACATGTTGGCTTATCATTCAGCAATTGCTTCACTGGGTCTACTCTAGATGAGACTTAGGCCCTTTTCACTCCACCCTCCCAACCCGGCGTGAGTATGGGAAAAGGATGGGGCCATGACGACAGTTCTGCATGACATCATCATGATCCCGTCCTGCGACACAACCACAGGCTAAATCATTGATGGGTTTTCTCCGTCAATGACCTGTGATTGCACCGCCATCCCGGACATAAACCTGTCCTGCAGAAGTGGCAGAAGTGCAATAGCTGTGTTGTGGAAGGAAGAGGTATGGACATTATATTTCCTTCATCATGGAGGCCCTTTGCACTCCCTTCCCAGGAGAAGCAATACCGGGATCCCCACCGGATGCATGTGTGACCAGATAAAGATGTGGAAAGGGCTTAGCTTTAGCTGGGATGAGATTCAGTCCAATGATAAGAAAACATTGATATTTTTCTAATGGGCTTGAACATCTCAGCTTTAAATTACAACTAGCCAATCTCTTTCAGTATATTCTCACCTGAGATTTATCATTTGGACATATCCCTGTACCAAAACTTTAAAAAGTGATCCTGTTGAAACTGAATTCTAGCCATTTGCCTAAGATGAGCATGCCAAAAAAAACAGGAGATATTACAGGTAGAAGACTTCTCAATCCAGAAGATTTGTTTCTGTTCTGATCTTTTGGATACCTGTTCGACATTAAATTAATGGGACTGTACATAAACTTAGAAAGAATCAGGACCCATATATATTAGCTTGGTTGCACATCTGTTCTTAATTGCATATACAGTACAGCATCATTTATCTGAATGGCTTTGGAAGACGGCCAACACTTTGGGATAATCAGGCATTTGGGAAACATAAGGGTAATTTTCATAGGACTACATTTACATAGGACTAACACAGGCAACATGCTGTGGATTTAGAGAACTGGGATGTTTGGATTACTAGAGGTTCAGGAGTGGGAGTTTTATAAGAACATCTGCAGTGGGAAAGCACAATTTTGGTATACAAAATACTCTTAGAACACAGTCTGCCTCCTTTCAACTTCTCCTATATGTGAAGATCTGGGCTATATAAAGGACCACCAACAATGTTGCATTTTTCACAACAGCATCCTTTCAGGAAAACAATGCCGCTGTACATTGTGTTAGATCTCTCAAGCCTTTAGAAATAGTATGAGAAGAATACATCATGCAGCATCTCTTCTTTCTCTTATGGTAATCTGGAAAAGTCCCTCAGTGGTCAATATCAATATCTGGGTTGAGGAGAAATGTGGGAGATGGACACTTATTCTGGAAGACTGTGCAAGAATTCATTAACAGATTATTACATTAGATTCAGCTTTCCTGAAACAGCATCAATGATGTGAATGGAAAGAATATTCAAAGACATTTGAGGAACAGTTGAAAAAGGGAACTCTGTCAAGGAGAATCCTTGACTAATGAGAAGTTTCACAGTTTGGTTCTTAGACTGTACAATATTGACATTTATTGATTTTGTGTAGACAACAGTGCTTTCTGTGCAGAAAATAATGTTTCTGCATAGAAGAATTATTTTCTGTGAAGAAGAAAACCCCAGATGAACATTTTGCACAGAATAAATGCAGGCCTGAGGATAGTATTTGAAAACTGTCTAGTTTTTGAATACATTAATAATAAAATCATAAAATTGTAAAGTTGGAAGAGACCACAACGGCCATCAAGTCCAACCCCCTGCCATTCAAGAACACACACTCAACGCAGCCGTAGCCAACAGCCATCCAAGCTCTGTTTTAAAACCTCCAAAGAAGGTGACTCCACCACATTCCCAGGCAGTATATTCCACTGTCAAAGAGCTCTTACAATCTGGAAGTTCTTCCTAATATTTAAATGGACTCTATTTTCTTGAAGTTTGAAGTCATTGCTCTGTGTCCTAGTCTCTAGAGCAGCAGAAATCAGGCTTGCTCTATCCTTCATTTGACACCCTTTCAAATATTTAAACATAGCTATCATGTCACCTCTTAACCTTCTCTTTTCCAAGCTAAACATACCCAGCTTCCTAAGGCCTGGTGGTGCAGTGGTTAAATGCCAGTACTGCAATCACAATGTTGTGAGTTCGATCCTGCAGGGCTCCAGGTTGACTCAGCCTTCCATCCTGCTGTAGGTCAGTAAAATGAGTATCCAGCTTGTTGGGAGGAATTAGCTAACACAGTGTAAACCACTTAGAGGGCACTTAGCTGATAAGTGGTATGGAAAGACACATGCTATTGCTACATGCTATGCTAAGCTGTTCCTCACAGGGCATAGTTTCCATGCCTTATACCATTTTGGTTGTCGTCCTCTGGTCACATTCCAGCTTGTCAATTCTCGCAGAGTGAAAAAGAAAATGGAAATTACTTGTTGCTTCCTTCAAGACTGCACTTAGTGGATTTTGTAATCTATGCTTGCTGCTAAAATGAATGCTTCCATTACTAATTTTACTACCACTACTTCGTTTATAGAAAGGACAGTGCCCCTTCTCACAAGGCTTTGCAGCTGGATTTCCAATTCACTTTATCTGATGTACATATTTGTGTCATAACGAACAGAATGTAATATGAATTCCAGGAAGTGTCCAGAATGTTACTAGAAGAAGAATCACTAAAGCCAGGCTATCTTAATTCAGTAATGGAACAGGATAGTTTAACTGGACACAACTTAAGATATCTGAGATCCCCACAGAGCTTTTGATATTGGCTCTCAAGAAACAGACTCTAAGAAAGTTGGAAACCCAATGTTACTCACTATTCTCTACTGTCCCAGTAGGAAAAGAAATTAAGTAACACTCATTTACAGTGATTACAATAAATATTATATATGCTGACATAGTCATGCTTCAAATGTCCTCACAAATAAACAGCTATTTTGTGTGACGGCGACTTAAGATAAAAGTATTAGTATGACCCACTCCAGCAAGTCTTGATAGAATAGTTTGATATATACCCGTATTACCTTCAAACATATTAGCATTTCTTATGGTATCAAGGTCAATGTCTCTTTCTCAAATAACATTTCAGACCTATAATTGTTCATCTACAAGCCGGCAATTATGGGGGAATTGATCAGCCAGTAATTAATGCTACGCTATTACACTTTTTAATTTGGAGATTATGCAGCAGCGAGCGTTCACACATTTTTAATTTGTATATTATACAGCCACAAATGTTTACAATGCCCTTTTTAATCTCCTTACACTACCCAAGCCATTATTCACTATAGATTAATGATACGCTGAATGCTGTGGTTTATTTCATTTACCACTCTTACCAAGAGAGCTGTTAACATTAGTGTGTTCTATTACTTAATGTCTTACTGCAGCTGGTGGTGAACATTGGTTACCTTTTAAAATATTGCCAGTCAATTATTTCCTTTCTGTTCTCCCTTCCTCTTTCTCTTTCCCACTCTTTCATTTCAGTCATAAACAGAGCTATGGCAATGTATACCATTTTTTTTAAGCATCAAAGCAATCCAAATCATGCAAATTCCACCAATACCAGAATTCTGCAACCCATCTGTATTATGCCAATTAGGAAGTCTTAAGCAAATCATCTGCTTACTTGCATAATTTAGCTGGCAGTGGTTGCTTCTTAGCATCCTTTCCACCCTGTTTTTGCTATATATGTGAAGAGGAAAGAGATATACACAGCACTGAAAGTCCTATTGCAGACTTTTAGAAATCTTATACTTATTTAAGCCTCTGGCATCCCCCCCTCTGCTCTCCGTCCAGTTTCCAAGTCACATCGGACTTTGTAACTAAATTGAAATGCATGTTACTGTACCAGATGAAAGATCTGTTCCTGTTTACCCCAACCTTTTGTGGATTTCTAAATTGGATGGGGAGACAACATGACCCAAGCAGATGTGCCCATCTGCTGTTTTCTACCAGAGCTTTTAAAATGAGTATTGCAAACACAGAGCACATCTACACTATACAAATATAGCTGTTTGATACCACATTAATTGCCACAGATCCATCCTTTGGAATCTTGGGGTTTGTACCATAGTGTGGTACTTAGAATTATTTGCTAGGGAGCTAGAATGCAGTAGTTTAAGGATGTGCATAAGAACTTTCTGGGCTGAATCCCTTTGCTATTCTGACCCAGAGTGGATCCATTGGATGAATACGATTTCCTTACCTTTGAAAAATTCATTCAACAGGTCTCTACTAACTGGGATTAACCTATGGGATCCAGGCCTCTCTGTTTCAGCTTATTGTAGTTTATATTATATCATTCCACAAATGTACGTTGCAGTTGCCTTGGGGAGCCTCATCTCAGATGTCAGTATAAGCATCTAGTACGTGAACAAATAAATAAGAGTAAAGTCTTTGATTTTTGTTTGGAAAGCCAGCATTAGCCATAGTTTGCTGATAACAATCCTTTTGAGGCATTCATAGACACAAGTTCTCTCAACCAGGGACAATAATTGATTAAGAGAGAGAGGGGGCCTTTCCACACTTCACTGCAATAGTGCTATAATTCCACTTTCAACATCCTGTAGAGTTCTGGGCTTTGTAGTTTCCTGAGGCCAAAGAACTCTATGGCTGAGAATTCTGAATGCCCCTCCCTAAAACTGCAAACCCCAGGATTCCATAGGATGGTGAATGGAGATTAATAGCACTATAACAGTGTAGGGTGGAAAGGACCAGAGAGAGAGAGAGAGAGAAGGAAATTGTCATGAGATCCTACATTGCATTTCATAACTACATAAACAGGAATTGAGCTGAACAACCTACCTTAAACTAGAGGGAGCCACTCAGAGAAAAGGAGGTCTGTGGTTTCTTGAATTATTACCCTAAGAGGTGGGGAACGTTGGGGTCCACCTTCAATGCCAGTGTCTCCTTAGAATCTGGGGAAATTATAGTGCAAAGAGGGCCTGCAAGAGGAGGATAATGGCAGGATTTTTTTTTTCCATCTAAGTATATCGATATTAACTGTAAAGAGGAATCCAGTTAAAGTTAAACAGAGTATTTTGCCCGAATTGACAAACATATGAGAAATCAGACACTCTTAAGAACCATACAAGGCTGTCGGAAAGTGAGGTGAGAAAGGCTGGACAGAGAGATTAAGAGTGGAAAGGTGATAGTTGCCAGTCCTGAAGAAGGAGGTCACAGGCGGAGGGATTCAAACAGCATCTGCATGAAGGAACAACAGTCTGGGGCACTACACACTATGTACTACAATTGGCTGGGGTCAAAGATAGTGTTTTTATGCCCTATTTCACACCCTGAAAGGATGCATTGACACAGCCAAAATCGCTTTCCCACAGGACTGAGAAAGAGGTCCTATCTGAGCTTTCATGACCCTGGTCATGTCTCTGGCCAGCGTAGCCCCGGACACATTCTCTGGCCAGTGTGACCCCAATCATGTTCTCTGGTCATTAATAAGTCCAATTTATGAAAATCATATATCTCATAGAAAGGGAGGGAGGTTATGGTAACTGGATGTTCCTCCCACATACAGTTCATAGTGTGATGAGCTTTAGCTTCTTGTTATCACAGTACAGCTTGAAGATGGAAGGAGCCAGCTCCATCATTCTGAAGTTCCTCCTTTGCCTGTATGATAGACCCCTGTAATACAGAGCGCCTCTGTGGAGTTTACAGTAGGTCCCAGGGAGATGTTTACAATTGTGACAATAGTGTCAGCATCATAAATACATGAGATCAGTGAATACAGGGCTGTTATGAATTTATAACTGCAATGAAGGATCCTAGCCATAATGTTTAACATGCTGTCCCCAAAAATATATATTTTCTACTCATTTCATCAATATGGAGATTTTTCAAACCCTTTCTGTACATCTTCATCTTTTGTATACTGGACACCACTATGCCTTTACTTAAAGCGATTGTTTGCTTCAGCTAAATGGTGGCAATCTAATATGAGCTATTTATTTATTTTCAGTATTTAGATTCTGGCTCATGTCACCCTTGGTGGCTTAAACCAAAATCAGCTGAATGATTTAACATGTAGGGCAACAAAATTTAAAACAATTAAAAAACTTCAAGCATTCTAAAAAAATATTAAAAATTTGCCTAGTTAAAATAGTATAAATCCATAACATGCAGACATTAGATAAGTCCATAGTTCCCAAAGGATTTTATAAGAAGTCACATTTGTACTTGGTGCCAGAATAAGACCAATGAGTAATATGAAAGAGACCATAGACTCATCTTCAGAAACATTTTTTAAAAAAAGTGTACAGGTTTTAAGTCTCAGCAGCTTTAGAAGTTCCAGGAGCTTTGCAAATGAGTTTCTCCTCTTCTCCAATATTCCACACCTCTTTCGCCATGGAGATTAAGGAGTTTATAAAATACAACTTGGTACAGCCATGAGGGATTACTACTATATATTATCACTCACAGCTCATTAACCCCAAAGCCCTGCTAACTAAGAAAATCCTCTCTAATGAGGCTTCCTTCACTGCACTGAAGAACAAAAAGGTCTCCAAGTTTTGCCTATTACCCGTCTCCCTCACATTATTTCCCCATAATTAAAACACAACTCTAAGGCCATTAAATTACAAATCTAAATTTTCTCAACTCATGAAAAACTCAGGGTCAGGAAAGAAAAAAAAAAAAAGCACTGGAACTTGGAGCAGTAGGACTAAGTTGTTTTGTGGGGATGGGACTTGTTGCTTCTTAGCAGACAGAGATTTGTGTATTTAGCCCCATAGATTTCTTCACCAGTGTATCCAGTGATACAAAGGATAAAGCAGGCATTCCAGAGGCAAACAAGAGCTAGAAATATCTAATTTTTTTTAATTGGGAACATTTTGTTTTATTGTTTTTCTCTTGCATAATCAAGACCTGCAAGAAAGAGTCTTGGAAGGACTGTCTTGGGTGGGAGTTTCAAAAAGAATGTGTTATAAGCCAGGCTTATTTTGGTTACCAACTCTGAGAAAATATCCCTGTAGAGTACAGATAGAGGATAATACGTAGGGCATAAGATATAATGAAGAACGCTACACAGTGGCCCCTCAACTTTCATCAGGGTTCGGGGCATGAAACCCTCACAAAAGTGGAAAAACCACAACTAACTCCCCCATTATCCTTCTCCCATTCCCTTTTGAGGTTTTTCTTCCCACTCCCTTGCCTTTTGTGTGCTGGGATGCTACTGCCCTGGCTAGTCCGAGCTTTGGGAATATTAAAAGATATCCTTTTGATATCATAATTTGGCTTCACTTCCCTATTCCCTTCCACGTGCTTGCGAGGCCACCGGACAAGCACGCCACCAAGCTCGGCCATTAATCGCCGTAATGTTCCTGGACAATACAGGCAGGCCAGAAAATAGCTGACTCGCTGCTTCAGGAGACCTCCAGGTAAGTACTCTAATTCAGTATGCACGCCACTTACAAAAGAGCCTCTGCCCCGCGATGGCAGCTTGATGGGTAAACTATGCAATTCCCAAGTACTCTGCGTTTGCATACTGGCTACTCTACTGAGAACCTCTGCGATAACTCAATCATTCAGATTCTGACTTTTCGGAGGCTTTGTCTCCAACTCCAAATCTATTGTTTTCCCCCAAGTACGGCATAGCCTGCAGTCACATTCTCCTTATAAAAACCCTTGATTCCGAGACCTTCCTCGGATCGCTCCCAAGTTTCATCCCGCCTTGCTGCCGCTTTGCTTGGCGAGCCTCCCCTCAGCTCCACGTGCTGAGCTACATCGCACCCCAGCTTCGCTCTGTATTTTTCTGGGCTTCAGTATCACCCAAACCAGCAATCCCTCTAAAAATCCCTCTATACCACTCCAACCTTTATTTTCTTTAGTTATCTTGTATGAGTGTGTTGCATACACTGTTTTGCTTGTGTTTGTAATAAAACATCATTATTGCTTCAACTTCTGTGTGCTCCTTGACTCGACCTGACCCCGTAGACATAGGGTTCAAGATCTCGCTACGTCACCCTGCCTCTCGTAATGCTAAGCAGTGCTCTGAGCTAATTTTCCCCACCTTTAGTTGAGCACATTGTGATGTCCCTTCCGGGACCCCCAGTACACAGGGTAACAGGGACCAGATGCAAGGGAATGGGGGGGTGCTCCAGAGGGGAGAAGGAAGGCGTGCACATGTGCCTCCCGATCATTCCCCTGCCGTTTGCCTTGACATGAATTATCAGGGCTGGGGCCAGAGGCAAGGGAGTGGGAGGGGGAGCTCTGGAGGCAGAAAAGGAAGACTCTTGTGTGCCTCCCACACACATTCCCTTGTCTTTTCCCTGACTGCTTCCCTCTCTTCTCCATGTGTTGCAAAACACAAGGGAATAGGAGGAAGATAATGGGGGGAGGCATGCATGTGCCTAGTAAATAATCATATTTGCAAAGGTCAAACACAAAAATGTGGAGGGAAGACTGTATTAGTAGAATGTGCCTCTGTGTTACTAAGAAGAAAGAGACAGACTAATGTTACCATGCTGTACACCCTACTCTGAGATATGATTGGCAATGAACTGTATTTAATTGAAATAAAAAAAAAAATATACTGTTATGGCTGAGAAGCCATTCTGGCAAAGACGATTGGCTGAATATGTAGTAGATCAGATAGGACCTCAGGACATGGCCAGGTCATAGTCTAGGGATCAGTTGGGAAGCTACAGTGTTATTGAGCTTGCAAATATCCCCTCAACAACCCAACCTTCAGAAACAATAGCACTCAAAACTGCCTCAACAGAGCAACTGATAGTCTTTAACCCACATCCTCTTCCCATCAAAAATCTTTGTTTCCTCACCTGTCCAGCCATGAAAGAACTACCACAATTCCCAAAAATGCTTTTCTTTTGAGAGATTTTTAAAAAGCACGGAGCGCGCGACTCCGTGTCGCTCCGCTGCCACGCTCCGCTGCAGATCGGCAGGCGCACACAAATGTGTGCCTGCAGATCTGGGGGTGGGCTTTAGGCTGGTGAACTTCTCCGGTTGGTGGAGAGCCTCCACCAACTGGAAGCCGCCATTTTGGATGACGGAGCAGTGCGGAGCGATGAGCTTGCACTGCTTCTCGTCCCGACGGACTCGCCCGGATGCTCAAGAAAGCCAGTGAGTTCCGTTTTCGCCCGTTTCCTTTCTTGCGTGTGGAAAGGGCCTTAGTCTGATAAACATTACTTAGTCTCTTCTCTGCAGGATAGGTAAATATTGCCCACTTCACCCTAACTTCTCACTATCCAATTTTTCTTTCCTTTCCTTCTATTAGCCTTGTGTGGTTCTGAGACTGCTTGGATCTTGTGGGTAATTTGTGATATTCCCTAATAAAACATACTTTTAATCTCTAAGTGGTATCCCTGCACTAGTACCAGTATAAAAGTAAAAGATCATGTAAGGTTTCCCTTCTCTCACAGTCCTCCCTTGGAACTAATAATTCCCCACTGTTTCATGGAGGCACTGGCATCATGGGTGGACCTCTGAGTCACCCACCTTTTGGAGTAACACTAGTGCTGGGGAGAACATCTACTGAAAGGTGAACAAAGAGAGGAGAGTGTCTGCATTCCTAACAACTTTGAGATATAATTTCATTACTAAGAAACCCATAGCAGGTACAGTGGCTGATATAATGTGATGGAAGGCAGCCAAAAGCCACATAGTTTGTGTACACTACGTTCCATAATCTGACTGGAGAAGAGGATTGTCAACATAAACAAGTACTCTCAGCACATTTCTATTGATTGGATCAGAGAGGACATCTGATCAGGTGGACAGGGCCTAAAGAGAGAATAAAAGAAGCCAAGAGGAGAAAGCAATAGATTTCACTGTCCATCTCTATCATATGAAGAAAAGGCTCCAATACATCCTCCAAGCTGATAACACTGTTCCTAGCAACTGATGAACTACACAGACATGCTGATGACAGTAAAAGTCAACTAGGTTGTGATAAAATAGATATAAAGATGTTTATAACTATGTAATAGAGGTTTATAGATGTGATAGAGCTCAAAGATATTAACCCCTCAGATACGTGTTGAGACATGTGTAGTGCCTCAACAGATGAGATTCTGTTCTTTGATGAGTAGATGGTTATGGATATGATACAAGGGACAGAACCGTGTACAAGTTAAAGCCTTTGTGAAACGCCTGTAAAATACCTTAGCAAGCACTATGGAAAACATGACAGAACCCAAAGATGCTATAAGATAGGTCCTATCCCATATGCCATATTATGTAATATAATGCAAGCAACGTGCCGAGACATTAACATGCCTGTGTTTCTCCACAAGGGAAATGTATATGTCTGTATATCTATGATTGTTATGTATTAAATAGCCTAAAAAGATTACCAAAGAGCTTCTCATTTCCCCCCATAAATATCCTGAGAATCCAAGACATAAGAATGCTTAAGAGAGATGTTGATGTTAACTCTGCCTGTCAGCCACCATCACAAGTTGGATGCCTAGGTAGCCAGGAGGTGATAATGGGACCCCAGACACAATTCAGATTAGGTAACAAATGGCAAAGGACCCTCAATTTCTCAATCAAAAGAGATAGGGGAGGAGAGCCATGACTGTTTTGAGTTTCACCACCAACAATGATCCCTTGCTACTTTATCATCATTAGGTGGGAAATCTCCAAAACACAAAACCTTCTAGCAGCTGCTGGAGTCCTATTCCCCATTGAGGGACCACTACTAATATCCCTGAGCTAGATAGCTATCACTTTAATTTTACACAATGCTTCACACCAACCAATGCTCAGGCATTATGGGATATTCAAAAAGTAGCTCTCAGAGCAAGCTGACCCGCACTGTCCAGAGAAGTGATGTTATCATTTGATACATCAGCATTGAAAATTAAATACTAGTTCTCTGGAAAGTAACCTGGAGTGACTTTTAGTCTCCTTCTCTCCCAACCAGAGAGAGAGGCAGGTAAGTCAGAGGTAGAATAAGAAGATTTTTACCCATGGAAGTTCAGGGATTATCTGAACTACCTTTTAATGGATGACTTGAAACAAGAATCATAACATTTTCTCTTTCTGGGCTTTATCATGACCTTCCACTTCCTGTTTTAAAGGATCAGCTTACAGCACTAGCCCTTCCCAAACTATTAGCAGAAATATCCAACATCTTTAACAATCACAGCCCATCAGTCTTGGAGGGTGACTGTACCCAATCTAACCTAACCCTCCACCTCTCCTTTCTAGTAGTATGTGTAACAGGCCAAACACTTGTAAAGTCCACTTTTTTAAAATGCTTCAAACTAACAGCCTTACAGAAATTACCTCCAAGAGTATGGACTGGTAAATTTTAGTTTCCTTCTCTGTGAATTGTCTAATCTGCTAGAAGTTTGGATATAAAGAATATTGATTTTTTTTTTTTAAAAAAAAGAAATGATTGAAAAACATGTTTCTTGAATGTCAGAAAACCCTGATAAGAATCCTGAACAGGTGAGAATTTTCACATCTATGCAGACTTGTTCTGTGCAAAATTTAACAGGGCTGTTTTGTGTGTGTATGGGCAGAAAACAGCATTTTTCAGCATTCAGAAAAGAATTTTCCATGCAGAAAAAGAAATCTGTAAAAAATGATTTTCTCTGTACACAGTGCTGCTTCCTGTGTAGTTGTGTGCAATTTTTTTTCACAGAATAAGTTCTGAACTGTGAATAGTCTTCAGAAACTGTCTCACATTGGGAAGAAAATTGCTAAGGACATTTCTGCACTAGACTGTTATAGCATTATTATTCCACTTTCAACATCCTATGGAATGTTTGTCATTTAGGGATGGGCCAGAGAGCTCTTTGGCCTCAGTAAACTACAAACCCTGGGATTCCACAGGACGTTGGAAGTGGAATAATAGCACTGTAACAGTGTAGGGCAGAAATGGCCTAAGATTCCATGTTGCTTCCTTTGAGAACAAAATCAGTGAAGAATTGCACTTCTTACTAGAAGTATACCTTTGTCGGTCAAAGAAATTTATTTTCCCTTCCCTTAAAAAGTTGTTACCTGTACAAAAAGTGATGGACAGGGGAATTTATTCTGCTCAAAATTTGAATGTGTTTGATTTGCACAGCAAACAGCATTCTCTACATAAAACATTATTTCCTGCATTGAAAATGCTGTTTACCACCCAGCGACTCCTGTTTTCTGTGCAAAGTAACTGTGTGCAAATTTTGCACAGAATAAGTCCCAGATCGCTAATAGGCTACAAAAACTGCATGGATTTTGAAGATTTTCTTGCAGAAGCAATAGAATGACTGAAATTACTAATTGCTTTCTCTGAGGACAAAATTAGTTAAGTATTATATTCCTCGCCTAGTGTAGAGTGAGATCGTGGACTAGAGCGAGATCCCAGATTGAATTATTGGAGCAGAGACCAATAAAGCCAAAAAGTGGTCCACCTTTCATGTAACTCTGGCTCTGAAAGCTGACAGATGGAGATTTCTTTTTTTTCTTCTCTGTCAGTTGTAGTTGATGCTTGATCTACTATACTGTCACCGAGTAGTTAAAATTAAAGGTGGTGCTGAATGGAAATCTCTCCCCTCTCTTATTAGAATATCCATCTGGACATTTATGGAGTAAGACTTTAATGATTCATGGTGTTAACTCCAAATGCTCTGTTTCTGGAAAGGAGAGTCATTCATCCATCGGGGAACAGAAAACAGCTGAAGAACCTTGGAGCCCTTTCCACCCATCCAGGAAGTGAAGTGGTTAACAGCGTTAATGTGCCACCTGAATTTATGACTACGCATACAGCACGTACAGATGAGTACCTGTCTCTGGGGTTCTGTACGATCACAGCCAGGTTACTTACAAGGAGACACGCTGGCAAGATTTCTCTTCATTATCGTTCTAAATTATGTCATTTGCAAGTCTGAAAGTGACTTTGGATTTCACGCTCCAAACCAGGAAGTTCCCACAGTCACCTCTGCCGATGAGAACACGCTTTCTAGAAAGTCAAATGTCTTCAGAGGAAGGATTACTAAAAGAAAAGGGAAGAAAGGGTATCAAAGGATGAATGCAGAAACACACTGACTAGGAATGGGGAGAATACTGGAAAATATTCCTCCCCAAAATGGTTAAAAAAAAAACCACCTTGAGGAAAAGGGTCCTAGAAGGGTGAGAATCTTCATGGTCTGGGACTTATTCAGTGGTTTTTTTTTTTTTATGTAGAATGCAATATTTCTGCACAGAAAACATTTCCTTAGCAGAAAAACAGTACTTTGTCCACAGAAAATGACATCTCTCCACAGAGAAATGTTTTGTTTTGCACAAAGATGCCATTTTCTGTACCAAAAAAGAAAAAAAAAACTTTTGCACGGAATGATTCCCAAATTGCAAACAGTATACAAAAACTGCACAGGAGGGGGAAAAAAATGGTAAAGTTATTTGCCTACAAGAAAGAAATCTATCCTTAACACTGACATGTACTTAGGCTCAGTTTCTGTAGGGAATGAAGGCAAAGAGGTTAAGCCAAAGGAGGACTCATGTCACACAGTCCTTGGCCATTTCCACTCTAGCCTGATTTCTGTGTTTTCTGGGCAACATTCCTTCAGAGGGGGGATTGCCTTTGCTTCCTCTGAGGTTGAAAGAATGTGACTTGCCCAAAGCCATCCAGTGGGTTGCCATAGCCAAGCTGGAACTCAGGCACTATTCTCCAGAGTCCTAGTCCAACACTCAAACAACAATACCACAGTGGTTCTTGCTACAGGATTACCACCTCTGAAATAAGGACCTTGCTGCACTATTCTGTTACAGTGCTATTATTCCCCTTTCAACATCCCGTGGAATTCTGGGGTTTGTAGTTTCCTGAGGCTGAGAATCCTAAATGCCCCTCCCTACACTGCAAACCCCAGGATTCCATAGGATGTTGAAAGTGGAATCATAGCACTATAACAATGAAGTGTGGCAGGGCCGTAAGTTACCAGTTAAGACTTCAAATAGGAGCTATTGGGTGGGAAGAAAGAGGAAAATGGAGAAAAGGGGAGGGTACCTCCTACTTTGGGCTCTGGCTTTGTTCACCATTGGTTGCTTTCCTTTCTATTGGTGGCATGCAGCCTGGTTACCTTGCTCAAAACGTAACAGATTATCCTCGTGGAAATGTGACTCTCAACAAAAGGAGTATTCGTTCCACCAAAACTTCACAGAAATGCATACACATACAGCTGTGATGAAGAATGCGAGAGCAGAAGACAGATACAGCTTTCTGTTGGTCTGGTATAGCAAAATGGGATCGTGGATGACATAGACCTCTAGTTTGATCTAGCAGGGCTCTCCTTCAGTCTTTATGCTTCTTGCTGAGCTAAAAGAAATAAAATGGAGAAAGCACATATTAGAATCAGCAAGGTGTAGTGGTTTGAGAATGGGACTATGGCCTTGAAGACCAGAGTTTGATTCCCTGCTTAGCTGTGGAAACTCACTGGGTAATTTTAGGTGCATCACACACTCTCAGCCCCAGAAAACCCCATGATAGATTTGCTTTAGCATTGCCATAAGTCAGACATGACTGGAAGGCATATACCAACAGTAATAACATATTTGAGAATGCAATTTCAGACAGAGGGAGAAGTACAGAAGTCACAGAACAAGAGCAGCAGCAGCAACATTTCCTGCTGAAGAAAACACCACATGTATGCAGCTTGCCTACATCAGCAGAAATGAATGTGAGGTGAAAAAGAGCATTTTTTAAGAGAAGGATCATATCAATTCAATATGGAACTTCCAAAAATTCAGATAAAGAAATACTCCTGGAGATAATAGAGATTTGATTAACAAAACAGAGTGGGATATTGATAGCAGGTGTCTCCATCCTGCACAAACACAACAATATAACTTTAAAAAAAGTTGGGGGGAAATAGGGAAAATATATCCAAGGCTATACAAGGCTTGTGGTATTTTGCCCAAACGAAGACAGATTCATCCATGGTGAAAAGCTTTCAGAATGATCAAAACCTGCCCTGGGCCTAGGGATACCAGGAATCCAAAGAAACGGATCAGCTTAACTGGATGTCAGCTGATAAATGAGATCACAAGTACATGACTCCATATGTCTCACACACACACACACACACACACACACACTATCTTTTGGGTATTAGGCATTAGGCAAGCAGTGATTATGGACAATTATTACCATCTTGATGATGTCAGCCACGATCAAATTTGATATGGAGCATCGGAAGGAAACAATTTTGTGCAGTTACCACCAGAAAGGGGAAGAGCGACTTGCTTGAAATCCGGGGGTCAGATCTGGGGGGAAGAAATAGAAGATGCGGCATTATCAAAAAAAGTGCAGAGATAGGGTTAGCGGCACCAGGAAAGGAATGAGAACAGAGATAAAAGATGTCGACCTCAATCAACCTGATACCAGTGCGAATCTCTGAAACACAGAAAACCAGCTGTAAAAATGTTAAATCCAGAGTCTGGTTAATCTCTTCTCGTTTATGGAGATATGGACATGGGCTAAGCAGATCAGCATTCCACTATGCAGAGATGTGCTGGAGTTGAGGGTGTCTGAAAGACGACACATCTCTTATTCCCTGTGTTAGTAGTTGTTAAAACTTTTGATCTGCAAGGAACTTTCTCTGCATTGACAGAACTGCCAGTGAACCCCTTCGCCTTTGTCATGGGGCCTCTTCGTGTTTCACAAGAACAGGGAAATCTTTTAAGTCAGTGCTACCCAACACGCTGGTTCATGGATTAGTGTCATCTGAGGAGCTATTGCCTTCCAGTCTGCAACAAGTTTCCAAGAAAGAAAGGTCCTTTCCTACCTTTTCAAGCAGGTGTTGTGGGGGGGGGGGAATCCCAGCATCAGTTCTGATGGGAGGGGAAAGCGATGGGAACACTCTCCTCTGCACCAGCCAGCTCCCTGTGGAAGCTTCTTCCTTCCTCAGTGCAGCCAGGTATTTTCTCAGGCAACGGTGGGGCAGGAAGTGCAGCAGTTGTGCTTCAAAGAATCATAGAATCGTAGAGTTGGAAGAGACCCCAGGGGCCATCGAGTCCAACCCCCTGCTATGAAGGAACACCCATCAAAGGACTCTCAAAAGAGGCTGCCCATCCAGCCTCCGCTTAAAAACCTCCAAAGAAGGAGACTCCTCCACGCGCCAAGGCAGCATATTCCACTGCCAAACATCTCTGGCCATCAGGAAGTTCTTCCTGAGGTTCAAGTGGAATCTCCTTTCCTTCAGCTTGAATCCATTGCTCTTTTCCCTAGTCTCTGGAGCAGCAGAGAACAAGCCTGCCCCTTCCTCAACATGACATCCCTTCAAATGTTTAAACATGGCTATCATGTCCCCTCTTCACCTTCCCTTCTGCAGACTGAGCATCCCCAGCTCCCTAAGCTGCTCCTCATAGGGCTTCATGGCTTCCAGACCCTTCACCATTTTGGTCGCCCTCCTCTGGACATGTTCCAGCTTGTCGACGTCCTTCTTGAATTGAGGTGCCCAGAACTGGACACAGTATTCCAAATGAGGCCTAACCAATGCAGAATAGAGTGGTACCATTACCTCCCTCGATCTAGACACCATACTCCTATTGATGCAACCAAGAATTGCTGCTTCTGCTGCTTCCACAGGACAGGTAAGTATGGGATGGTGGCATGATCGTGGGTCATTGATAGGGAAAACCCATCAATGATTCAATCCATTATTGTAGTATCTGGGAATGAGAGAAGGATGAACTGTGATGACGTCATGCAGAACCGTCATCGTAGTCTCATCCTTCTCCCGTTCCCATGGCAGGTTGGGAGGGTAGTATAGAAAGGTTCAGAGAAACATTTGTAGTCAATAGGCATAAATATGGTGCCAATCTCTGGCATGTTGGGAGAAAAGTACTGCTGGTCCCCCACATCTGTTAGCTTAAGAAACAACTGTTTGAGGTCATTCCGGTCTAACTGGTCTCAGTGTTGCTTCTCATAGATGCTAGAGCATGCCCTGTATGCTGCTCAGTTTTGCTCCACATCGATGCTAAAGCAGCATACCCCATATGCTGTTGCAGTGGCAAACTTTAGGAATACACAAGGAAAGTTTATTTACCCTATTTTAATAATACATCTTCATCTAAAAGACATAGCACATGATCCTCCCCCATTCATACATGAATCCTGTCTGTAAAGAAATGGATGTCCTGAAAATGTGGCCAATGTGATATGTGGCACACAATGCCCTGTTGCATATTATCAGACCAAATCCAATGACCTTGATGCAAACTGGAGCATGAATGGGACAAGTTATTTACGGCATGAGAGAAAGCCAGCCACTGGCAACATGAAACACAGAAGATCTTTCATACTCTGTGAACAGTAGAATGTGTTGCAATATAAAAGCCACCTATTGGACTATGGTTACTGATAAACAACCATAGGAATTAATTTGTTCATTCATGGGGTGCCTATTTTACAATTGGCTTTTGTAACTGTAAAACATGAGATAGCAGTCAAAACTACATAAGATATCCTGACATGGTTACACCGGATCCCACAAGTGAGCAACCAATTGTACAGTGGGTGCCATACCTTTGAGGCCACCCACTTCATAGCAGTTGATTGGCTGTGAAAAAGGAAAAGGTGGAAAGTGAACATAAGACTTGAACTATGTAGAACAATATTGGGGGGACAGTTTGTTTAGACACACACACACACACACACACACACAAATGTTGTAAGTACCTAGTGATTTATATTAAAGTTAAAAATTTAGAAAATATTCTGAGTTATGTTCCAAAGCATCTTGACATGTTCTGATAATGGTGGCTAGAACATCAGAATAAGATACCAAGAACAAGTGTGGTATACATGGTTTGTAAATTGTGCTTGCTCCTTAGTGGTGAGTTGGCATGACTCTTATAGCCTTTCATTGCTCAACTGCCAGCACTGGTTTTTATTTTTTTTTCTATTTTTATTTTTTTAAAATTTTGGTCAGAAATAAATAGATACCCTGTTTAATTGTTTGTTTGGTGTAGATTCCAAGCCAGAGTTCGTCTGGCATTGTGTCTGTAAATAAACTCCCAAGTTCAATCTACAATTAGATTTCATACATGAAGGATTAAAAAAAAAGTGCAGTCCTCACCCGCCAAGTAAGAACTGAGAGATATGATTGTGTGAATGCTTGGTGGAATGAGTGCCTGCACTTTGGGCTTGGAATTGTGCAACTTTACAGAAAATTCTACTGCTTGTGCAATGATTTCAACACTGGCATAGTGTCCCAACAGGATTCTGGCCCCTTGATTTCTGCTCATCATGCTTCTGTGAATGGTTGGACATTGGTTTTGGTTGGCAGTTAGTTGGGATCGGGCCTGGTAATCTGGCAAGTCCAGTTGTTCTTCAATCTCAAAAGGCAATTTAGGCCTCAGTTCTACTTCTAGCTGTAACTGGAGGACACCCACTGAATCAGCTGCTGAATTGTAGGTCAACATTCCCACAGATTCATCAGGTCTATTTAGCTGGGACTAGTAACTGAAGCTGAGCTTTACTAAGACATGTTCTTTCTTTCTTACTTACTTACTTACCTATTTATTTATTTATATGCCACCTTTCTCTCGAGACAGTGCAATGGATTCAAACTACAGGAAAAGAGATTCTACATAAACTTCAGGAAGAACTTCCTAATAGTCAGAGCTGTTTGGCAGTGGAATGTGTTGCCTTAATGGAGTATGGTGGAGTCTCCTTCCTTGGAGGTTTTTAAACAGAGGCTGGATGGCCATTTCCTGGGAGTGCTTTGAATGTGTGTTCTTGCATGGCAGAAAGAGGTTGGACTCAATGGCCATTGTGGTCTGTTCCAATTCTATGGGATCGAAGTCAGCTGATTACAAAAAGGTTAAAACAAGATAGAATCATAGAATCATAGAGTTGGAACTGGACCCCCAAGCCATTGATCCTAACCCCCTGCTCAATGCAATTTCTCCAGCAAAATCATCCCAAGAAGGTAGCTGTCCAGCCTGTTTTTGAAGTCATACAGAGAAAAGTCCTGTCACCACTCTGGGGCCATTTCCACACTAGCCTGTTATAGCGTTATGATTCCACTTTCAACATCCTATGGAATCCTGGGGGTTGCAGTTTTGAAACTGCAAACCCCAGGATTCCATAGGATGTTGAAAGTGGAATCATAACACTATAACAGGCTAGTGCGGAAATGGCCTAGGTAAGAAGTTCCACTGCTGAACTGACAGAGCTTAAAACCAGTTGAGGGGGAAAAAAAGTTAAAAACAAAGTTAAACAAGCCAACATATTGGAACATCTTTAATTTAAGGAGTATATAATCATGTAGAAACAATAAAATACAGCACCCCAGTCCATAAAAAGACCTGCCAATTACTCATCAGTTCCCTATTTAAATATGAGGTCTTTACCTGATGGTGAAAGGACTGTAGAGAGTGCGTTAGCCTCGCCCCCTGTGGAAGAAAATTCTACACCCTGGGTGCAGCCACCAAGAAGGCCTTCCTCTACTTGTTCACCAGACTGAACTACAATGGTGCTGGGACCAAGAGAAGGCTCTTCCAGGAGGATCTTAAGACTCAGTCGGATTCATATATGGAGATATGGTTTCCAAAATAGTCTGGACCTAAGTCATTGCAAACCCTAAACAGAAGACTTCATTGATGACTTATTCCTTATTCCTGAAGTGTGCATGGGAGGAGTGTGCAAGATTACCTTTTGAAGGTTTGGCCCAGCTCAAAGACCACCATAGGAACCTCCGTGAGTCTGGAGTCAAAATGTAATTTTAGTTGGATAAATTGTGCTATAGACTGACTTCTCTGTCCTGTCAGATAGTATTTATTTCTGCTCTTCTATAATACTTCCCTGGTGCTTTGGATCAAACAGAGGTATAATTTAAGTAAATAAAACACAATGTAATGTAATTAAAGAATCCCCCTAAGCAGGAAATGTCAAAGTAACTTGACATTATTTCTAAAGCTGTACTGTATACTCACATCTGAACTAGGCTTCGGGGAGCACAGGGCCTACGTGGGTTTACATCCAGAAGTGTTCTTCTAACATTTCTTTTTTTGACCAAATTCAGCATAGAATTTGCAGAAAGATTAGCCTGGAAACTGAGGGAGCAGTGCTAAACAAGAACACAGGTAAGAAATATTACTCTCATTTCAACATGGCTTTCTAATATAGGCACATGCCCAAAAGTGGTTGGTCATTTGGCCCACTGTGAAACATAATAATAAAAGAGGCAAAATCCTGTTGGTCTCTTAGGTAATCATTTCAAGGCCAGAAGACTAGAGTTATGCATATGGTCCTCTTCTATATGCAGATGTATATTTTTAGCCAATGCATACTGCTGCTGAAATTAGTAGTAGTATTCCTTCAGCTGCCCGTTTGGCTCTGTATTTACCACAGAGGCCATATTGTGCAACCATCACATAGATCTGCACAGGAAGAATTATGCTAAGCAATCCCAGTTTAAGATCCCACCCAGCATTTCTTGCCGATACGGTAATCTTCCCTTTTCAGCAGGAGAAACATTCCAAGACTGCCCTTGAATACTTGAAGCTGCAGATACTATAGCTTTGCAGAGACCATCAGGAGACTTCATACTAATAGATAGTATAAAGTTTATCTACGGTCCCTGTAGAGATACTAGCAATTCTGTAGCAGTCCCTGTAGAGACATTAACAGCTTTGCTAATATCACCAGATGTAGCCCACTAGCTTGGCAAGGACCATAGAGAGGCTCCCTACTATCCAATTGCATGAAGCCTCTCTATGGCCCCTGAGAAGCTAGAGGGATACTTGCAGCGAAAGCACAGCTGTTTCATGTGGTGGTTTTGATGTAAGGATAGTTAAAGTAGAGGGTGGTAAGCAGGTGGACAGCCAGGGTATGGGTGGTAGGACCCAAAGCAAGCTGAGAAGGTTGCCGTCTTCCAGACACCATTTTTTTCCATTTAATATTTTTGGACCATGGCTAACTGAAACTGCAGAAAATGATACCATGGATTAAAAGGGATTACAGTATTCTGACATTCTACAGCTGAACAACAATGGCCATTTCCACACAATGGTGCTGTCCTGGGATGCACTGCAATGACACTGAAAAGCAGCAAGGTGCAGAAAGGGACAACAACAAAATGACCCTTGTAAAGAACAGGATTATCATTCTGACTGCAAACTATAAAATGGCTTAGGACCTTGCAGGTGTCCTCAAGACCACTGAAGGTCGAGGAGTCACCTAAACACAGCCTGCAAATTAGACTGGGAAGTGGAGATGTAAGGGGGCATTGTAACTCAGCCTAGTTCCAGATTTCTCAAGCCATTCTAAGAAAAAGCAAGACAAAAGGATCATGGGTAGTTCTCTGCTCAGCAGCACAGCTGAACATGTGTTTCCCGGCAAACAAACAAACTCCCCGTAAGGAAAGGCATAAAAGAAAACTTCCATCTTTGGAGACGGTGCAGAGGAGGAGGCAGGGGGTTATACGCCTCAGGACTCTCCGGTTCTGTTGTCTCTGGGAAGCAGCATTGAGGTTCCGCACTGGTTGACTACCAGATGTTCAATCCTGCGTTGCGATTGGAAGGTTGCGACAAAGCCCCGGAGAGTTGAATGACAACAATCTGTCAACTAGTCATCATTGTCTCATGTTTTACCCCCACTCTCATATTCCATTATTCTCCACCTTATGTCACTGTTTTTTAGTCTCTAAATTGTTCATTGTTTATTTCTGTTCCTTGCTTCCATCCTTTTTTATATAAAAAAATATAATAATGACATTCTGCCACAATGCTTGTTCTTTGGAGACCTGACGTCCCCTTCCTCCGCAGGAAGGGAGGGGGGGAAGAAGCAGAGAAAAGAAAGGACAGAGCCATTACTCATCAGGATCCAGAGGTTCAAGAAGTGATGACACCAAGGGTTGGAAGTATGATAAATGCCACTGTTTATGTCCCACTCCCATCAGATACTCTCAGAAAATGATGATAAAGTAATTATTTACTGGTGAAGACTTTACAGCTTTGAAAGGGTGCATGCACATGAGCCAAAAGAAGCAGTAGTATATATTTCAATGGGGAGTAAGGTCTGTTAAGGTTAGACTGCATGGTGTCCTTTTTAAAAAATTTTCATGTTACAAAAACATTGAAGGGAGGAGAATACCCCCCATGACCCCTATGTTGTGAGAATATTCCACCTTTTTTAATTCACACACACACACACACACACACACACATACAGCTACGATAAACATCAGGCAGCCCTATGTATGAAAAGGGACATTTTGATGACTCTTGGCCATTCAATGAGTTGGTGTCCTCAGTGCCCCAAGGGGCTGCGATTAAAAAAACAACAGAGTGTTTCATCACAAATGCTTTCCCCTCGCTTACTGTTCCTGTGTCTTATTCCTCAACAGGTCACATTGATGCGTAAGTTATCCCAGCAAATTGGCATTCAAGGAGCCACTAGGATGACAGCCCCAAAAGCAGATTTAAGTGCATGATGATGTCATTGATGAGAAATGAAGTTGGTTGTTATCCTAAAAGGTGGGGGACATTTTGGCTCACCGGCAACGCCAGTGTCTCCTTCAAATTTGGGAATTTGGGAAATTATAGCTCAAAGGAGGCCTGCGAGAGGAGAGTAACAGCAGGATCTCTTCACCTGTGTATATCAGTACCAAGTGTAGAGAGGAGTCCAGTTTAAACTTAACAAAGTATTTTACTTGGACTGAAAAACACACAAGAAATCAAACACTCTTAAGAAATACAAGGCTATTAGAAAGTGAGGGAAAAAAAGGTTGGATAGAAAGATATTAGGTGGAAAGGGTGATAGCTGTCAGTCCTGAAGAAGGGGAACAGTAGAGTGGCTCAGACATGAAGGAATGGCAGTCTGGGGTGCTGCGTATCATGTACTACATCCTACACACTTCAAAAGGCTGGGGTCAAAGCTAGGATTTTTATACCCCCTTTCCTGCCCTGAAGAGGAACGATGACAAAGCCATCATGGCTTACTGTTGGAGTGACAAAACATTGATGAGACTCTTAATGATCTCTTAACGTTCAGTCAGATAGGGTGTATAGGAAAGATCTCTGTAGGATAAGACTGAGGATGGTCTCTGATTGCTCACCAATTTGGGCAGCTTGTCTTTCATTGTTTTCAAAAATGCAAAGAGCCTGAAGTGGTAAAAAGACTAGCACAAACCTGTTAACTTATGACCCTGAATACATCTCAGGTCAGCTTGACTCCAAAACATGTTCTTCTGTCAGCATGACTTCAACCACGTTATCCGGCCACTAACACGTCCAACTTATGAAAATCACACACTTTGCAGAAGGGTGGGTACGGTATGGTAACACAGTTGATAATGAATGTTTCTTGGATCATTTCTTTTAGGAGTGATCTCAGTCAGATAGAATTCACAGCATGGATGTCAATGGATGGATGTGGACAGCTTTCTATATGGAAAATTATGGTACACCTTAAAAAAAACACCCTCTTATTTTACACTCCTAGGCTTAAAAGGATACCCCTGTTCCCACCACGGCAAGAACCTTGTTGTACCTGCTTGCCCTGGAGATGTCAAAGGAGAGCAATCACTTCCCTGTTCCTATGTTTTAACACTGAGTGATTCACATGAAAACTTCAAAGAGTTTTGCAAAGTCTTTTGCCTGAGCCGATTCATCTGTCAGGTTTTGTTTTTTTTCCCCATATTCCATGCTGAATATGAAGCAATTCTCAATTTTTTGGTAAAGTCCTATCAAAAGTGATCTGAAGCACCCATTCCTAATCAAAACCCTGTGAAACATTTTTGTAGTGAAATAAGACTCTCTGGGAGGATTGTAGCAGCCTAGGTCCTGCAGAGCTGAATCTGTGATCTTTAAGATTCCTCATTGTGAGACATCTGGACAGGAAAAAAAAAATCCCTACTGTTTCCTTGATTGTTTCCAAGGTCGGGAAGAAAGCTGCATGAAGAATTTTGGAAAGGCAGACTAAAAATATTTTTTACTAAATAAATATAAGGCACTCCAGTGTACTTGTTGTGGAACAGCAGGAAGGAACTGATGGCCTTTTTTTAAATGTCTTCCACATCTATGTTTTTCATAGCTGGTACCTAATTTAAGAACATCTAATGTAAACATCATGGAAGTGTATTATAGTGGCAGGAGTGCACTGTTTTCAAGAGTTGAAGCCTCTTGTGAAAGATATCGCCATGGCCTCCATGTTTTTTTTTTGTTTTTTGTTTTTGTTTCCCCCCCCATTATTACGGTGTTCTGAGAAGGGCTCATATAACTAAAACCCATGAAGTTTGCATTTTTGGTTGCCTGAAATGATTGGCCAAATTGAACTTGATTGTCAAAATTTGGCAGCCTCCATTACTTGTCTTCATATTAATACTGCCTGAGTCTGAATCCATAAATGTACCTCTTCATGCATTCATCAGAGGTGTCAACTTTGCCATCACAATAAGCACGAGCCAGCCATGTGCTTCCATGAATTAAGGCAGAGTATTGTTTGATCCTGAACAGTACACAGTTGAGAAAACCATCACACAATGGAGGAAGTAATCGGTGTCTGTTCATCACCCAAAATCTACTGCTGTTCAGCTGAGGTGACGGTTTTTAAATGCCAAAAATAAAAGAAATGAAAAGAAAAGAAAAGGTCACATCAATTACATTCCAGGATGAGCTATAGGAAGCATGCAAGACATTACTTCACAATAGCAGGCTTTTCTCTTGTATTCCCCGCATGCATTAACCTTCATTGTATTTGATGAGTGAGTCTGATTTGTGTGTTTCTGTGTATATCATGAATAATTTCATTAAGAAACTCCCCCCCCCCACTGTATCTTTTTGCTGCTACTTCTACATCCTTAAAATATTTACAATTTGTAATGCATAATAAATATAGACGAGGAAGGAGATGATTTCTCTGGCTTTATTGTTATCGTAGCTTGTCACGTCCTATAACCTTTCCCGGCATATACAATATTCAGTTCTCAAATTTAGCATTGGCATTGTGTTATCTCAGTGTGATGACGAGACAACAGCCCACGTTGGTGTGCTCCAGTCACTAATCATGTCGCTTTTGATTCGATTAGCATAGAAATGTTCTTGGATTTATGCAACATCAGGGGAAATGTGTTAAAAATACTTGTCAGTGTCCTTACGATTTATCTCGGAGCCTTGGAGAGGAAGGAGTGTTCCTGTTGGGTGGGAAGAAAATCTGAAGAGATCAAACTCATGTGGTTTTCAAAGATCAGTTGTTGTAGACTACCTGAAGAATCCTGTTTTTTTGTTATCTCAGTCTCAACTGACCTGAGTCCTATTCAAGTATTCACTTGTAAGCATGGAGAATGAAATGGATAGTGGAGACATGGGCCACTTACAAGGCCCACTCCCTACAAAGATATTCATGCCCCCAACAGGATCAGAGATGCACCATGAACATCTCCAGAGGGCCATCTATCAATGTTAAGAAATCTCCCCTCATGAAGAACCCTGATTAGAGATGCCATGGGAGTTATCTAACTATGTTCAGCCAAATGTGGTTACAATGTGCCACCTATGGAAGTGGTGGCACATTTTTGACCAATGAAGAACACCCACATTCAGTGCAAGGTAGTAGAAGAGGAGCTGAGCCTGGTGGTGTCTTGTTCCTATGCATTCATAGTCAGTGCATATTTTCCTGTGCCCTTTCCGCAGCTTACCTTCTTGCGGTTGCATCTGGGGGCGATCCTGGCAGTGGCTCTGCTGGGAAGGGAAGGTGATGGTGTTACATCTTTGACAGACCACGTCCTGGGGGGGATATAAAATTAATATCAAAGATATGCCAGGGAGGTTGCCCGGGTGCATGCGTAGACAAATAGGTTAAGTGACTGGACATAGGTCAAGGCCAGGAAAATCTCCGGTCATGTTTCCCAAGGAGACCTCAGGCAAGGCACGTCCACACAGACAAAGGGTCCACAGCCACAAAGGTGACTTGAGGGGATTACCAGGTTTTCTCCCTGTTGAGCAAAGCTTACTTCAACTAATCCTACAAGGCCGAGGTTTTATGTGAACCAATCATGCAAGCCATCAAGTTGCTATTGTGCAGTATTTTCCCTCTGTTATGACCATTGTTCATCCTGGGAAAGGATGTGCCCCCGAGGTACGTTCTGCCCTATAAGTAGTTCCCCTTTTCGAGACCCTCTTCAGAGAACTCCTCGCCATACTAGCAGACCGGCACTCTGTTAGTCGAGTGCTCCCCTCAGCCCCCTCTCTTCACTGAGCTCCTTCTTCCTCACCACTTCCCAGACTGAAGACTTCTGGACAGGGGCACTATCACTGCCTCTACATCCGCTTTGCTATATCCCCTGTAAGCTCTCACCTCTTTCCCTTCTCGATAGGTCTTGTGTGCATGAGTGAGTGACTGCATTTGTGCATGAGAACATATTGCTAATAAAATTCATTCATTGATATGATTGGTTGGCTTTTGCTTGGTCTGACCCTCTAAAAATTGGGTGGAAGGTCTTGCTGGGTTACCCTGCCCCTCGTTCTGCTATAGCCAGTGCTCTGCTAATTCCCCCAGTCTTTGCATTTTTGGAGCAAATCAAGGTATCCCCCAGGGGACCCCCAAAAGTCAGGGTAACAATGACAGCACTCCCCTCTGCATGGGACCAGCTCCCTGCAGAAGGGAGCACAACAGACACACTACTTCCGTCTTCAGGGCAACCAGGTACTTTCCCAGGTAAGTGTGGGATGGCGGTGCATTCATGTGTCATTGACGGAGAAAACCCATCAATGATTTAACCTGCGATTGTACCACCTGGGGATGGAAGAGGAGCAGGATCATGATGACATCATGCAGAAGTGTTGTTGTGGTCCCATCCTTCTTCTGTCCCCATGGTGGGAGGAGAGGATGCTGCAGAAAGGGCCTCTGTTTCTTCAAGGTGGGATCATGGTCCATGTGTTCAGGTGAATGTAGGAGTGGGCATATCGCAGATCCCAGAGGTTTGAACACATGAATTTGGGACTCTACTGGAGCTCTGGAAACGCATAGACACAGTATCCATTTTGGTGTGTCACTTCCAGTTGATCAAATTTTGGTTTCTATCACTTCATGGTGGACACACTCTGAAAGAGTGTGGAAAAGCCCCTCAGAGGGTTTCAACTTAATGTTTTTTCCCCCCTCAGCTAAACATGAGGAGGTACCAGGCCTTGGGGTAGCAGTGGCAGGGGACTCATAAAGGGCCAGATGTGGCCTGAGGGATCCCACTGTATCCACCCCTGATATATTGATTGCAATACAAGCAATAGCAATGAATCTGATTGCACTTTTTTTTTTCAGATTGTGTGATGTAATTCTCAACTCCAGAAACATGTCAGCTTCTGTATAGCCATGCATATTTTGTGGACAAAAAACATTTAGCAATCTATCTATTGTGGGAAAACTTTTAAATTCAGAGTTTCCTTTGCATTTTTTTTTTTTAAATTAAAGCTTCTGGTAATGCAGAAATGAGATGGAATCAGTTTCAGAATGAATATTTGCCACAGAAACACATGCCGGGGGGGGGGCAGGGGGAACGATTTACTGATCCTTCTATTGCAGTTACATACAGGATATAGATCATTTCTGCACTATGCTATTATTCCACTTTCAACATCCTGTGGAATTCTGGGCTTTGTAGTTTCCTGAGGCCAAAGTTCTGTGGCTGAGAATTCTAAAGGCCCCTCTTTAAACTGCAAATCCCAGGATTCCACAGAACATTGAAAGAGGAATAAGAGCACTAGAATAGTATAGTGCAGAAATAGCTTTTGTCTCAGCACCTTACACTGAGACAGTGCTTTCTTAAAATCCTTCCATTTGGGGGCAGGAAAGGAACTCTTAATAAGCTCTACTGAACTCTTCCTTCAAGAAACAAAACAACATGTTACAATTAAGTGTGCAAATGCAGCTCTGTTTTCTGTTTCTTTCTAACAGTGGTTGCCAATTGACAAGAGACCTGGATTCAGATTCTGTAGCAAGAGGTTATTTTCCCACCTCCCATATCTTGATTAAAACTTCTCCTTCCCACAAGCTTATTTCCTCCATTCTGTTCCCAAATGCACAGAACACGGTAGCAAGGTTTAACAGCCCAACTTAGATGCAGCTAACATCACACTCCACAAATAAAACCTGCCAGGCAAAGTGACTCTGAAGCAGATTCAGAAGACTGCAGCTCAGCTCAAAGAGCAAGTAAATCAGATTAAGGGGAACCAAAGTTAGAATGAAGCAGCATTCCAGGGCCCAAATGAAGTTTTAAATGAAGTTTTAAAGAACAGCCAGGCAGAGGAAATCAACAGACAAATCAAACACAGTGGAAGATCAGGCACTGCCAGATCATATCACAAGAGTCTAAGGGCCTTTCCACACTACGCTGTTACAGTGCTACTATTCCAATTTCAACCTTCTGTAGAGTCCTGGGGGTTTCAGTTTAGGGAGGGGCCCTTAGAATTCCTAGCCAGGGAGCTCTTTGGCCTCAGGAAACTACAAACCCCAGAATTCCACAGGAGGTTGAAAGTGGAATAAAAGCACTAGAAGGATGCACAGCAGAAAGACCCTATGCACGCAAGGAATGTAGGAACATTGACGAGGTCCAGCTAAAAACAATGTTCTCAGCAATTTAGCTAAACCAGAACAAAGCCTTTAAAAAATGGTTTCCTGACGAATATCCAGAGCTCAGTTGGAGACACTCTATCAGTAAGTCTCCCAGGGAGCATGGTTCTTCATTTCAAGATACCTCTTATTTCCAAGGACCCCACTATTCCAGATGAAACCTCCAGTGGAGCCAAACACTATTCCTGACAGCCCTAAATTGGTCCCATACCATTTCTCCTGTTGACTTGAAAGGTGTACTGCTTCCTTATCTATCTTTGGAAAACACATTTCCTCCATCCCAGGATGGAACCTCCTCTTTCCACAAGGATTAGCAGGAAAAGCCAGTTTCTTGCCAATTCCAGTGGGTTCACATCAATCCTTCCCGAAAGCGTTGTGTCATTTGTGTTCAGTGAACACAAAACGGCCACTGAAGGAATGACAGTAGAATGGTAAACCCGGGAGGAATGAAAATGAGATGGCCAGAATCTTGGAGACCCATCCTCCACAATGCAACATTCGGTTGCAGAAACCAGGTGCATCAGTCATTTTTGTTTGGAGAGAGGTTTGGCTTTTTTTTTTTTCCTGAGAGCAGCTTTTAAGAAGGTGCTGAATTTTAAAACTGTTTATGAAGTGCGTGTTTTAAAATGTTTATAATATTATTGATAGTTTGATTACATTTGTAAAGACCATCTTTTGTATGTTTCAACTTATATGGCATCTGATTTAATACATAATCCACCACAGCTGATTTTGGGGAAAAGGTGGGATGTCAAAAAAAAAGGATAATAATTATAACAACAAAAACAATAATCTGACCCCCTCCCACACTGTCGGAAAGGTCTGGAAGATTGTATCAAGGTCTCAAATAAAAAATGAGACCTATTATTTGTTATTTTTTTAAAAAAAAAATGGCCACGCAACAACTAAAGCTAATTCTGGCCTATTTTTTTAAAAAAACTTTTCAGCCTGAATCCTTTCGGTTATAATTGAGTTAGCGGTTGAACAATGAGTCAACACACAGCTAAATCCCACTGATTTAATGGGCCAACTGTAAGAGGAGTTGCTGGTGGGATTCAGGCCTTCAGCTATAGATTTGCTGATGTTGCAAGTATCGGCAAGAGAAAATAGTGGTTGGGATCTTGGTGATATCTTACACATTCATCTCCTATGGAAGGGGTTAGACATTTCTGTCTATTACAGAACATTCACATCTCATTCAAAATTGCAGAAGCAAAGTTCTCCCTGCAATGTTGTTTCCCTGAAAATCTGGGGGTCCCAGAGGGACACCTCGTTATGCTCCAAGTGATGGGGAAAGTAAGCTCAACGGAGCACAAGCAATAGCGATGTGAGAGGCAGGATAACTTAGCGAGATCTTTTACCCAGTTTTTACAGGGTCAGGCCCAGTCAGAAATCACACAAAAAGGTCCAATGATTGACTTTATTAAACAGTAATGGCTCTCATCAGTGCAAACACTCACACATGCATCCAAGGGCTTAAAAAGAAATAAAGAGTTGAAATAAGATAGAGGGATTGTTGAAGGATTCGTGGTTTGGGTGATACTGCACCTTTTCCTGAAGTCCTTGGTCCGGGAAGCAGTGAAAGAAAAAGGAACTCAGCGAAGAGACACTGAGGAGATCATGCGGCTGTTGGAAGTGGGGGGACCGGTCAGTTGGTTTTACCAGGAGGCATCCAAAGAACTAGTCAAAAACGGGGACTATTTGTAGGAAAAATTTACCTTGAGGGCAAATCCTCTCCCAGGGAGAACAAAGGGGACAGCAATGGAAAACAACTTCACACCGGCACCTTCTTTGATATTAGAAGATAACAAGGTGTTACCCAAGTATCAGGATCTTCCGCCGCTTTGGGTTGCGGTGTGAGTTTATGTAGATGGATTTTGCCTGATAAGATTTTATTGCTTCCAGTGCCCAACTTTGTGCGAAAACTCTTAATCCCTGCAAGTTGGCTCCTTAAAGGCTGAGGATCTTTTGTCCACCGTGGGTTGGCACAGCTTCAGGTCTCCTGTGGCTACGTGACTGGGGAGTTTACTGGCCTCACCTGGTTCTTTCGATCGTACCACCATTGTTGCCTACGTGCTCATCCAGGTGACCTCTCTGGTGGGTTAGATTAATTTTATATCAAACTTGTAGACCCTGGGACAGGGTTTACCAAGGGGGCAACAATGTCACCACACTTGTAGATGTGCATTTTGGTGTCCGTTGAGTTGCCTAACATAGCCATTCAATACATGGTGCTGAAGGATGCCTATTCAACACCCCGGTCACTAGCTTGTGGTGTCCCGCAGGGCTCAAATCTGCCCCCCACACTGTTCATCATCTACAGGAAACCACTGGGAGAGATCATCCAGAGTTTTGGGGTTTGGTTAAATCTTTTTGATATTATAGTTTAAATATGTTTTAAACATTTTAACTGTTTTAAGAATGTAATAACTGGGATATTTAATTTCTTTTCAACTTTTGTTAACTAAATGTTTTAGCAGTTTCTGTTTAGAATATTGTAAGCCACCTCGGATCCTATTTGGAAGAAAGGTGAGATATAAATTTAATAAATAAATAAGGTTTGTGTGGCACACTGAGTAAATCAATATGCAGAGATTATGGGACTTCCACACTACACTGTTACAGTGCAATTATTCCACTTTCAAAATCCTGTAGAATCCTGGGGTTTGCAGTTTAGGAAGAGGCATTTAGAATTCTTAGCCAGAGAGCTCTCTGGCCTCAGTAAACTACAAACCCCAGAATAATTCCACAGGGTGTTGAAAGTAGAATAATAGCTCTATAACAGTGTAGTTCTGAAAGGTCCTATGACTGTGCAACCATTGTCTAAAAGCCCATCATCTGACCATTGTCTTCTAAAGAAGCTCCAGGAAATTTAAATCACTGAACACAGAGGGATGGTTTGACAGTCTGGCACATTCAAGTCCCACTTGTCTCTACCCATCCAATTCTTTTTCTGTAGCATGTTGCCATTTGCTTTCTCTTCCATTTCAGAAAAGTAAAATCGCAGGATTGTATTAATCCTCTTTTCAGGAACAGCCTTCCTTATCCCTTTCATGGGCCTTTGACTGGGAACAAATAAGGATGGGATAGTTTGGATTTGGTTGATCTGGGCTGTTGGTTTTGTTTTAAACAAACATTTAAGGAACCAGCCATAACAAAATCTCGAAGGCATGTTTTAATGAGGCTTGACTCTGAATAATGATCAAATCAGATGCTAATAATCACTGTAATAGAAATCTTCAAATTAATTGCTGCTTGAACTGAAATACTTTGCAAAGGCTTCCAGAGATTATTTAAGTGGACGTCAATGGTGACAACAAATGTGGAAACTGGAACGCGTGTCTTAATCTGCATTGTTCCTCTTATTCCCCCTTTGAACCTGAAATGATCTTCGCAAATGCAACTATCACCTGTCCATTTCCATTTTTTACCCCTCTAAGCCCCTTATCGCCTGACGGCACCATCCTGGCATGAGGATGCATTGCTGCTAGTCCACAACACATGCGATCACACGATACTGTTGTGGTCCTACTGCTGTTGTGTCCCCAGCCATTGTGATCATGTTGTATAGCATTATTGGGGAAAAAAATCCAGTACTGGCTTTTCTTCACACAACTGTCCCATTGGCTGTGGGCATGTGGGAAGGGCCAAAGTGCTATCAAGTGCTTCTTTCTGCAGTACAGTGCAGGAAGAGGCTGGCTGTAATGCAGAAGTAAGGAGTATCTCTCGAATGCTACCCATCCTCCGACAGCCAACCAGTAAGGTGGGGAGCATTTGGGTCCCAATCCCATCCCAGCAATGGCATTGCCAGGATTGTGGCGTAGTGCAGCAAGGGCCTAACTTTTTCTCTATTGTTTTCTATTTCTAGAATGAAAAGGTAGGAGTACAGATGGAAAATAATTCCAAAATGCTAGGCCAAATTACATGTTGAACCTCCTAGGTTTCATTGTGAGACAAACCAAACCTTGTGACAAGAAATCTGCACATGTGCAAGGCTTATGTATATTCTGTGTGCGCAGATCCATGCATGCATTTTGTAAAGCTGAATGTCTGCAAAGGACTACAATAAAAGTGCACTAATATATCAATGGGAAAATGGAAATCTACCCTTTCAACTCCCCCACTCACCTAAGAAAACACTTGGGTCAACATGGTTTTCAGGACAAAATCTACAAATACTTGAGTGCCAGTTCACAATTTTATGGAGGAACTGTGAATGTGGAAAATTTGTTTCAAAATATGAACGGAATTCTTAAGACCATTCAAGGAAAGCAAAAATTATAATGGAGAATACAAATGACCTTGAGCTGGAAGTAAAATATAATAGATTAGAATTAAGAAAACTACAATTAGGTAGAATTCTATGGGGAAAAAACTGTATTAGAAAATCAATTCTTGGTCAAATTATCTATGGAATCACCAAGGGCAACAGGAAAAGTGAATAAGGGAGGGGTTTTTAAGAAGAAATATTTGGGCAATTGAACAACTGTGTAAACAACGAAGACAGGACTCTACAAATTAAGCAACAATAGGAGACAAGGAGCAACAACAGAAGAAAGTTTTTGAATTAATGACCTAGTAAGATTGTAAATAACTATATGTCTCTGTACTTTTTGGAATTTTTAGGTTTAGTTCTTTAGTTTCTTTTTTGGATGGATTTTTTTTTCTGTATTTTACAATTAAGTTACAATTAATCAATATTATTGTATCAATTGAATAAAAAGATTTGAAAACAAAATATGAATTGAATTCTCTCAGTCCTCCTTCATCAAGGATTATGGCTTTCAAGCACTCATCTTTGGGTCCAGCATTTGTAGGAATGTTGCTTGTAATTTGAATCCACTAGTTCAAGTTCTCTTCCAGAGACTGAAACATGAAACAATGGGTTCAAATTACAGTAGGACCTCCACATTTGCAGGTTTAAGTTTCACAGATCTCATTATCTATGAGTTTTTCCAACCCCTTCCCCTATCTCAAGAGCTTCTTTTCCAGGATCACCTTCCCTCTCAGTAGCTCTGATCAAGCCACACAGCCTCTTAAAAACCCACCCTGGTCCTCTTCTGCCTTCACCAGTCCCTGTCTGGTCACTTAAGGATGGCTTGCAGCCCAATTTCTCAGCATCACAAATGCTGTCTCATTGCTGTCCCACATCCAAGGAAGGAGATGGGCAAGATAGAAGAAGTATAGGCCCACCATGCTGACCCACCCCCTTTCCCTCTCCTTTGCCTGACCTGGTTTGAACTTTGGGTGCCCATTCTCTCATTCTTTGGGTGCTCATTCTTCTACAGACACCCATTGTTACTGCGGTAGATAACCCTATCCAAGGGTCTACAATTTCATATTAAAAATGTCTCCATGTGCTTGAGAGGTCCCCCGAATGAGCAGGTAGGCAGGCACGGTCGAATGGCCAAAAACAGGAAAAACCTGGTCAGGCCAGTAAACCCACAGTCACATAGCCCCAGGAGACCTCCAGACTTGTAAAACATAAAATACAAAAAGGGTCCTCAGCCCCGAGGAGCCGGCTTGAAGGGATTAACGCATCTGACAAACAGCCCATCAAGCGAGGACAATTTGCATACAGCCGAGGCTTTGACAACCCCGACAAAACCAATCATGCAAAGGATTGGAGCTTTGTTCTAGCTCCCCCAGCTATTGTTCTCCTCAGGAAAGGATTAGCCCTCCAGGTACCTTTTTCCCCATAAATAGATCTGGTATTTGAGCGGCTCTTTGGATCGCTCCTGGCTTCCCAGCAGACCGTCATTCTGTCCATTGAGCTATCCCCTCAGCCCTCCACATGCTGAGTCTTATCTCTCTCTCCGCTGCTGTCTCGGACCTCCAGACTTCAGGACCAGGTGCAGTATTCCCCAGCTGTAACCCTCTAAGGCCCCCTATCCAATTTCCTCTCTTTTTATTTCTCGCTAGGTCTTGAGTGAGTGAGTGCGTAAGTGCGTACATGTGCAAGTTTTTATTTTTAATAAAATCATTTATTGGACATTTTTGGTTAGGTTTTTGGCTTGGCCTGACCTGGTAAAAACTGGGTAAAAAGACCTTGCTAGGTTACCCTGCCTCTCACACTGCTATTGCTTGCGCTCCGGCTAGTTTCCGTTCCTCATCATGTGGAGCTCATTGAGGTGTCCCCCAAGGGACCCCAGAAATCAGGGTAACACCATGAATTTTGATATTTGCAGTTTTTCCACTTTTGAGATGGGATCTGGCATCCCTAAACCAAGCAAACATGGAGGGCTGACTGTAGAAAAAAAGCGATAAGAAATTCCACTTAAACATTAGGAAGAACTTTTTTTTCTTTAAAAGCCGTTCAACAGTGGAACAGATTGCCTCATTGGGTTGTTACCTGAAAATGTGGATGACTCAGGGGTCCACCCATGATGCCAATATCTCCATGTCTAGCTCTAATTAGGAGACCTGTGAGGGGGGTAACCTAGTGAGATGTTCTACCAATGTTTACAGGATCTCTGCAGGAAAGAACCAGCCAGAGATTCCAAAATTAGCTAAAATGTGTTTATTAAAGAGTTCAGTCTCTCTCACACACACAAATCCAAGCACTCATGCACTTACACAAGAGCTAAGCAAAGGATAATGAGAAGAAAGTTGTGGACAGCAAAGTTTTAGGAAATGAGTGATAATTACCGATCCAGAGAGTAGCGAAGAAAGCAGTGATGTGGCTTAGACTTGCACCTAAGGACCATACTAATTCGGAAATCAGAGTGACAGTGTGAAATTCAGCAATGAGATACTGCGTTCAACTGCCAAAAACAGAGGGTTTTTTATACCCAAAATCTGCCTGGAGGGCCAGGGTGTGAATGACTCTCTGGTTGAGCAAACAGTGGAGGTTGCCACATGGTCAGTGGGGTCCAGACAGAGTTAATGGTCTTAGTGTTAGGTGACAAAGAGTTAATAGTTGTTGTAATAGCTCTGCAATGGTGGACAGGTAAGGGAACAATGAAGGGAAACATCCAGATATGAGGAAGAAGGGTTGAAACAATCATTGTTTTGGTGGGAACTTCCCGTTGCTATTGTATGGTAGCAGGGATGTTACAGCTTCAACTTAGGCCTATTATTTTAGGAGTTAGCTGGTGATTGTCCTGACAATGGCCTCCTGGAGGGGATTTCTGACCTACTGTGCTGCACACATCTTCAGCCAGTATTTTTCCTCTGCCCAGCCTGTCCTTACAATCACTTTAGTGTCCATTTTATATCAATGCCAATTAATATGTTTTTGCCAATCAAATAATATTTGCCAATTAAACCATATCAGATTTTGGGGTGTGTGCGGAAGTTGAATGGGGATAGTTCAGGAATATTATAGTTGTCTATTCCTACATAGCAAATAATTGGACTAGGTAGCCCATGTGGTCCCTTCCAACACTAAGATTTTCTGTATCTATGAAAAGAAAGATGTTTTATTGAGGATTTGGACATTACAGTTTGTCAGATGGCAAGTTACTGTGAGATGTTTCACTTTTCTGAATCTCAATGAGGGACCATACACTTGTATCCTAATTAAGCCTTAAGACTTGACAGCAGACAAATAATTATATTCCTTTTTAAACAAATCCCAGCTCGACATGGGGGGTCACTTTCACCAAGTGTGGATTATCCCCAAGGATGAAAATGATGGTTTTGTGAGCTCTTTCTTGACTGACTTCTTTTTATTGAACCAAAGTTTCTCTTAGGAAAACTCTCCAAAGCTGATTACCTGTCCCCAGAGCCACCCATTCCTCCTCTGAGAGATTCTTCTTAACATCAGGGGCTCTACCGAAACATATGAATTAAAGTCGAAATTGAAAGTATTCAAACATAAATTAATTTATACCCAAGGGTTATTCGTGCCAACTAGCAATAAATATGCTGGATTTTTTTTTTCCTTCTTAAAGGTAATTTGGATGAATACAGGCTGGCAGAAAAAGCAATCAAGGGCAAGAAAGAGGCCTGTGTGAGCTATAAAGCATCAGATAGATGAGAGATAGAATCAGAGAGATTAGGGGGAAATTAAAGGGAAGAAGGGACAGAAAGCAACTGAAGGCAGCTGGGTTACCTTTGAAGAGCTCAAAAGATAAATTTGTTATCTCACCTTCTTGTCAGTGGGGGAAACTCCAGTTTCAATTTTCTCTCAGTCATAAGTGACAATTTAGACACAAAGGTGGGATTGTTGCAGCCTCTCTGTAGATGCTTCTCAATTTGGGTTGCAGAGAACCTACAAAGTAGAAACCTTGGATTTGGACCTGACCTACATGAAGAAAACGTTGGCTTTGGACCTGATTTCTCAGCAATTTGTGAGGCAAATGCCAGTTCAACAGATTCAGAAGTGATGCCCTAAAGGGTTGATTTGCCTAAGGCCTCAAAGGAAGTCTGTGTGGCAAAGACAGGACCTGACCTCATTTCTTGGTGCTAAAATGGGAATCAAGATAATGTGGAGCTTCTTGATGAGATAAAACAGTGAGGGATGACTAACAAAGCAAATTGGGTGTCAGGAGCAACCAAGGCTAGAACTAGAAAATATCAATGCTACTGGCCCATATGGTGAACTATGAGAATTGCAGTTTGGAGCATTTCCCCGGTAGTGAAATACAAGTATACCTCTGCTAATGAAGGAGACATTGCCCTAGGTACACTACTTAGTTAATAGACAATTTAGTACCAGAGGTAGAAATAACACTGAAAGAATAAGGCTATTTTCCTGCACCACAAATAGGAAAAGGAGTTCATCATGCTGCAGGAAACTTATTATTCAGAACTAATAATGTACCCATGTGGAATGAAACTATCAGGTCAGGTAAACCTTGTAAAACTAAACAAAACCATTTTGAACCTTCTAGAGGTAACTCAAAGGTTTCTTCCAAACTGTATCCAGGGTAAACTTTTTTCTGTCATCACCCTCCACATTTTTTTTTTATGATTTCCAGTTTGGTGTCCAGTCATAGACCTATGATTTTTTTTCCCCCAACATGCTGAGAATAGCTGGTGAGCCAGCCTTATTTGCTTTTCTCTTTTCTTCTCTATTTTTCTGTTCATGCATGCCAAGGAATGAATTATGGAGGGAGCTGCTCTTTCCCTTACCTCTTATAGGCTCTTTCTGCATGGCATTTGCCATGTGAAAGGGTGCCTGGAGCATCAAGTGATTGTGAGGAGCAATCTGCATGATGCACTCACAATCGCGTGATGCTCCAGAGGCCTGCAGGCGCTGATCGCGCACCTTTTCATTTTCATCTGAAAGCCGAAAATGGTGCACAATCACGCATTGCTCCCGGGCCCTGCATGGACTTACTTGACGTGTGGAGCCTCCAGAGCTGGGCCACTCACACTTCCTGCCCCAGCGCAGCCTGGGAAACTCCCAGGCTGCACTGCGGAAGGAAGAGACGGGGCTCTCACGCGAGCAAGCAGCTCATGAGGAGCTGAAGCAGCAGGGACATGAGAGCCTCTCTCCAGAGGCTGCTTGCGTGATCCCCACAACCCAGCACTGGAAAAAGGTAAGGTGTGGAACAAGCCATAGGCAAGTACCCACTGCTGCAGCGGAGATTCTACTCAGAGTAGAATCCAGATCTTTTCCAGCTAAAGTTTTATAGATTATTCATTAATGGTTTACTACAAAAAAATTGCTGGAACCTAACACACACAAAAATGTGTTTCTCCAGCTCTCCCTCATCGTCCTCCCACTGATGATGCTGTTAAAAAAAAAAACAAATAGATGGATGACTAGGGGAAAACAGAGACTGGACCTGTATAAGAAGGAGCTACACTCTCACAAGTAAAGAAGTTATGCCTGTTGTCCTGTGCTGGCAGCCCACAAAGGCTTCTAGCGTCCCAATCAAACTATTAATAGAAGCTAGCAGGCAAAGTTTGTCTTAGTCAGTTCAAGCTCTCAGTAGGTTTAGAGAAACAGAGTCCAACTTGACTGTAAATCCAGAGAAAGGATGTCTAAAGGCAAAGTCCAAGTGAGAGTCAAGGTTTCTAAGAAAGGTAGCAAGGAATTCAAGAGTAAGCTGGGCTGCATCCACTGGTGGAATCAGTTGGCTCCAACAGTTTCCTCCCATTCTGCCTTCTTGCTATATAGGGTCACCGTCCTACCCAGCTGTGTCCAATTAACAATTAAATGCGGCCAGAATACTGGGCCCTCCTTTTTCTACCTGCACCACCTGCTGTAAGTACCGTCCTTCTCATGTCTCTTGGGTGTGGCTGTTGGGAAGGGCCCTATCTGGGTCCTGGGACACGGGGATGGCAACTGCATTCTAGGTCCTCCTAGATGTGACTACTTACAAAAGACTTCCTTTCTAGACTGAGAATTTGCCTGAGCTGAAAGGTCTTCCTAGCTTTCATGTTTTTCTCTGTAGGCCTGTGTACTAATTTCTGCCTCACCTTTGACAACTTATTATTTATATCTTTGAAGATACTTTTAATTCAATATTTTCTGGCTTATGAGAAGCCCCTACAATGACTGAGAAAGACTATGGCTCTTTCCGCATGAGGAAGTTAAAATGGGCCAACGCGTGCTGTCACGGAGGTCATCTGCACCTTGGATCGGACTAGGTTCGGACTATTTACCTTAGTTCCATACCTTAGTCCGATCCAAAACACCTCCAAGTGGTCCTCCAGTGCACTAAGTGAAGACCGGAAAAATACAGTCTTTCAATCTTCTGGAGCACACCATTGCATTCCTGCTGACATGTGCAGATGCGCAGGCTCGCGATCAGTGGAGGGCGGGCTGTGGACATGGCCAGAGTCAGTGGTTGGTCCAGACCCACAAAGAACAGGAAGCTGCCATTTTCAGCCGGAGCAGTGCGGATCTAAAGACCTCGCACTGCTCCGATTCACCCTGGACAAAATGGAGGAGCCCTGCAGAAGGGCTTAAGGGAAAGTCCACGCTACTTCGGACCCAGAAGAAGCGGTGAGTAACGGCATGGAGAGATTCACTCGCTTCATGTGGAAAGGGCCTATATTTCATGATGTAACTCTTTGAAAGCTAGTGGTGACTTGTGAAGGCCCTGGAGGGCATAGTGATGAAAAATATTGATGCCTCTGGCCTGGGATGCTGGTGCCACCTGTAAGTGAGTGGTCCAGAGCTGGAAGCTGTTTTGAACTGTAGTTCCCAGAATCCTAGCAGCTATACTGGCTGGGATACTGTCATCCAAAGTAGTTATGTCCCTAAACTCTGAACTGGCACAAGGCTAGGCTTGGAGAGCAGCAAGGGCAGACATGATGCAGTTCAAATACCAGCAAAAGGAACTGCTTCAATATTGTTGCCATTTTTCTTTTGTAAAGAGCAGCCAAGAACAGTCAGCAGCCAAGAACAGTCAAGATGAAAAAATTCTCATTTCTTTCATTCTTTCCTTCCAGATTAGGAGACCTTTCTGAATATTTCTATCTAGCTGTCTATCATTGTATGGCAAAAAAGCAAAATTTCTCTCAAATTTGTCCAGCTTAGAACATCACAGTCTCTCTGGTTCCTCCCTGTTTGTCATCGGTGCCATCTCTTTCAGGCATTTGGGATAAAAAGAAGGATCTCTGGATTTATAGACTCAAGACCCTAATGCCATGTGGCTTCAGTTTAGGGTATAATAGCACCATCCACTGAAAAATAGTGAAAATAGAGTGTTCTAATCTGCCTCCATGGATGCTCAGTTTCATCGCTTGCAACGGAATAAGGCAGAAGCCAAGAGGTTTTGCTCATATTACTTCTGTTTGTCAGTCACTTCAATACATGTATATATGGGTTTGACCAAATCAGTGCAAATAATCTTCTCACACCTCCTGAGATTCCTGTAGAAACATATTTCACCTTCAAAATTTGGCCATCTGTGAGCTTACAGAACACTTAGGAGAAACAATGCATGCACAAAACCATGTACACAATTAAAAAATACATACAGTTCAAAAATACTTTTTAAACAATAAGCACAAACTTGTTTTTAATTAATGGGGAAAAGGTATACATTCTATAACATAGATTCATAAATGCACCCCTTTAGAAAAACGTATTAACATCCGTACAAATTTCAGAGTGGAGAGAATATCACAACTAGGTACAATATATGGAAAGGAAGAGAACAACAATGGGATTCAGGGAAATGCTTTGAAACAAGGACTGAGGACTTTTCACATTCCCAAGTACCATTTGCCCAGGTAATATTGGCACTCCACTCATTTTCATATACCAACGTTTCTTATTAGGTTTTACTTAACCCTGGATGGTGACACCAAGTGTTGAAATTTTTCACCAAGCAAGTACCAGCAGGTACAAAAGCCAATCAACAGGTGTTTCTATGCTTCTCTTTCCTTTCGCCTTCGCGGACACATCCCATTAAAGACAGGATCGGAACATTTTGTCCATACTGACATGGATAATATTTTTTAATTAACAAATTCAAAATATGGAATTTGATAAACACATTTTTTTGTCATTTGTGAGGGTGTTTCCCCGGAGGAAGAGGAGGAGGAGGAGGAGGAGGAGGAGGAGGAGGAGGAGGAGGAGGAGGAGGAGGAGGAGGAGGAGGAGGAGGAGGAGGAAGAAATAGATCGGTCACATTCTTCTCAATGTAAACTGTGAAAAAAGGTTTATATTCACATCAGGATTCTTCAAAAAAGTAAGAAAAGAAAGTCACAACAGCTAAATTTTGGGTTTCAACTACTTGTCCGTGTCTGATTAATTAAGCTCAGGGCTTTTCCGATACTCCCCACAGATATTGTCCCTGCCTTTGATTAATTTAATTAAGGATTTTCCAGCCTTGGCTCCCCCAAGGGGCACTGTGTGGAAGCAGCTGAATACAACTTTCTGAGAAAGTTGGAAAGGAGGCGGGGGTGGATCTGATTATTTTGTATTATCTTACATATTTTGAAGAACTTAATCATGTTCAGGTTCTGCTTGTGGCCCATAAAACATCCCCACAAAAACATGCAATTTTACATGATTCATTAAAAAGCCTCTAATCCTATTTGTGTTAAAGAGCCAGGGTATTTAATACACATGCATTGCAACTACTATTGTAAAGCAAGGCATTAATTGATACAAGGAGTCACTTTTTGGTCCATCTCCATTTAGCCTTGGCCTTTCTATGAAGAGCAGAGTGTTAGGCCATTTCCGCACTACACTGTTATAGTGCTATTATTCAACTTTCAAACTCCTGTGGAATTCTGGGGTTTGCAGTTGAGGGAGGGGCATTTACAATTCACAACCAGAGAGCTCTTTGACCTCAATAAACTGCAAACCCCAGGATTTGGTAGGAGGTTGAAAGTGGAATAATAGCACTATAACAGGGTAATGTAGAAACAGCCACAGGATCACAGACACTTGGAGCTAGAAGGGTCCACAAGGGTCATCTAATTCAACCTCCTGCACACAAGAATGCACAGTTAAAGCACTCCTAAAAGACACAAATCCAATCTCTGTTTAAAGACCTCAAAAGAAGGAGAATTCACCACCTCATGTCAAACAGGTCTGACAATGAGTTCTTCCTAATATTCTCCTATTTTGGAAAAAGTCAGGAGAGAGAGAGAGAGAGAGAGAGAGAGAGAGAGATGATAGATAGAGAGAGTTTATATGGAATCTCTTTTCTTGTAATTTGAGTCCATTGGTTTTCATTCTGGTCTCTGGAGCAACAGAAAGTAAACTTGCTCCACCTTCTTCATGACATCCCTTTAGATATTTAAAAATGGCTACTGGTATTGTGTAATAGTTTGCACATTGGACTATGGCCCAGGAGACCACAGTTAAATTTCCTGCTTGTCCATGGAAACCCTCTGGATGTCTTTAGGGACATCACATCCACTCAGCCCCAGAAAACACTATGATAGGTTCACCATAGGGTCTCCAGAAACCAGAAATGACTTGAAGGCACACAAGAGCAACAAACATGTCTCCTCTCAGTCTTCTTTTCTCCAAGATGGCATGTCCTTTTTCAACTCTTGTAGACTGCGTACTGACCAAGATTTTTTTCTTCTTCCACAGTCACATTTCTGTTTTGTCTTCTTGCCCAGGTGTTTCTTGATAGGGTATAGATCCTCCTGGACATTCTCAGTGTTCTGGAACTAGGAAATATGTCCCCTCTGCTGGAAATATTTTTTCTTTGTGTTAAGTGTATTGAGCACATCCATTTTGTAAGGGGAATGGCAGATAACTTCATTTTCTCAATGTCCATGTCAATGTCCACAAGGGATATTTTGGCATGATCATGCTTGCTAACTTGGTGATAGACACCTCCATGGTCTTGAAGAGACTCACTTTGACCACGTCAAAGATTGGAGAATGAAATATTGCAGGCAGAGGGCCTGGCATCCAAGTCTACAAATCATCAAGCAAGATGGTTTCCAATATCATAGAAAATGCCTTCAAGGTCAGCCACTAGTACTGCCGGCTCTCACACAATGTTGTTTAGTTTTAGACAAGACAATTGCATGGGGCCTTCTGTATACAAATGGTCCTATATTACAGATGTATAGTCTGCCACCAAAATGGATCCAATTGACTTTCCACTATTATTGATCCAAACCTATTGAACTACCACAGACTCCAGGATCTGAACAAGAAACTTCAAAGTAGAGGGATGGGAGTAGCATAGTCAGCTACTTTGAACTATATAAACATGTCAAAAAAAGTATGTTCATTTTCATAGAATCATAAAGTTGGAAGAGACCACAGAGACCATCCAGTCCAACCCCTTGCCATGCAGGAATCCACATCAAAGCACTGCCGGCAGATGGCCATCCAGCCTCTGCTTAAAAACCTCCAAAGACGGAGACTCTGCCACACTCAATTGAGGCAGCACTTTCTACTGCCAAACAGCTCTGGCCATCAGGAAATTTTACTTGAGGTTTAAGTGGAATCTCTTTCCTGCAGTTTGAGTTCATTGCTCCTAGTCTCTGGAGCAGTGGAAAACAAGCCAGCTCTCTCTTTGACATGACATCCCTTCAAATATTTAAACAGGGCTATCATGTCCCCTCTTAACCTTCTCTTCTGCAGACTAAACATCCCCAGCTCCCTAAGCCACTTCTCATAGGGAATGGCTTCCAGACCCTTCAACATTTTTTAAAAAAGCATGTTGATCCCCACTCCTTCCTTAATTCTCAGCTGGAAAAGAAGGCCAGGGATATTCTAGTTATCCTTGACAGAAAACAGCAAAACACTCTACAGCACATTAGTAAGCAGAACCATAGCTCTGCTTCCTTGGGATCACCAAACTTTGCCTTTATTTATAAATAATAATGGTGATAGTGGGCACCCCTGTCATACCCCTTTATTTGTTGCAAAGCTTGCTGTGGTATCTCCATTTATAATTAACCTCACTGATTTGTCTTGGTAAATCATCTCCATCCATTTGCAAAAATCTTCCCCCAAATCGTATTCTTTCACAACCCTTAACATAAAGTCCCAAGAAACATTATCAAAAGTTTTTTCAGCATCCAGAAAAGTAAGTGGTGCTTTCTTCCCCAGGTTTTTGTTGTAAAATTCAATCACATCTATGATTGAGCTAACGTTATCTCTCATGTATCTACCCGGGAAAAAGCCTGTTTGGCTCTCTTGAATCTTATCCTGCAGTGCATACCTCAAGCGTTTGCCAACACTGACGCAAATATTTTATAATCTGTTTTCAGCAAGGAGATTGGTCTGTAATTGTTAACTTCTCTTTTGCCTTTACCTTAGAATCATAGAAATGTAGAGTTGGAAGAGGCCACACAGGCCATCCAGTCCAACCCCCTGCCATGCAGGAACACCCTCAAAGCACTCGTGACAGATGGCCATCTAGCCTCTGCTTAAAAACCTCCAAAGAAGGAGACTCCACCACACTCCGAGGCAGCAGATTCCACTGCCAGACAGCCCTGACTGTCAGGAAGTTCTTCCTGAGGTTCAGGTGGAATCTCCTTTCCAGCAGCTTGAATCCATTGCTCCTTGTCCTGGTCTCTGGAGCAGCAGAAAACAAGCCCTCTCCTTCCTCTACATGGTATCCCTTCAAATATTTAAACATGGCTATCATGTCCCCTCTTAACCTTCTCTTCTGCAGACTAAACATACCCAGCTCTCTAAGTCTATTCTCATAGGGCATGTCTTCCAGGCCTCTCACCATTTTGGTTGCCCTCCTCTGGACCTGCTCCAGCCTGACCATGTCCTTCTTGAATTGGGGTGCCCAGAACTGGACACAGTATTCAAGATGAGGTCTAACCAAAGCAGAGTAGAGTGGTACCAGTACCTCCCTCGATCTAGACACCATACTCCTATTGATGCAGCCCAGAATTGCATTGGCTTTCTTGGCTGCTGCATCACACTGCTGACTCATGTTCAGCTTGTGGTCTATTAAGACTCCTAGATCCCTTTCACACATACTGCCATCCAGCCATGTGTCCCCCATCCTATATTTCTGCATTTCATTTTTTCTACCTAAGTGTAGGACCTTACACTTCTCTCTGTTGAATTTCATTTTATTAGCTTTGGCCCAGCTCTCCAATCTATCCAGGTCATTTTGAATTTTGATCCTGTCCTCTGGCGTATTAGCAAGCCCTCCCAATTTGGTGTCATCTGCAAATTTGATGAGCATGCCCTCTATTCCTTCATCCAAGTCGTTGATGAAGATATTGAACAGCACTGGGCCCAGGACAGAACCCTGTGGCACCCTGCTAGTCCCTTCTCTCCGGGATGAAAGCAGCCATTCGTGATCACCCTTTGGGAACGGTCAGTCAACCAGTTACAGATCCACTTGACCGTACCCCTGTCCAGCCCACATTTTACTGGCTTCTTTGCAAGAATGTCATGGGGAACTTTGTCAAAGGCCTTACTGAAATCGAAATATGCTACATCCACAGCATTCCCTTCATCTATCAAGCTAGTAACTCTATCATAAAAAGAGATAAGATTAGTCTGGCATGACTTATTTTTGAGAAATCCATGTTGACTTCTCGTGATTACCGCGTTGCTTTCTAAGTGATTAGAAACTGACTGCTTAATGATCTGCTCCAGAATCTTTCCCGGTACTGACGTCAGGCTGACTGGGCGATAATTATTTGGATCCTCTTTTTTTCCCTTCTTGAAGATGGGGACAACATTTGCCCTCTTCCAGTCTGCTGGAACTTCTCCTGTCCTCCAAGATTTCTCAAAGATTATAGCAACTGGTTCTGAAATGACCTCTACCAGTTCTTTTAATATCCTAGGATGCAATTCATCTGGCCCTGGAGACTTGAATTCATCCAGTGTGGCCAGGTATTCCTGTACCACCTCTCTACCTATTCTGTGCCTCATTTCCCCTGCTTCCTCCCCTGCACCCCAACCGCCAAGTCGAGTTCTTTTATCCTTCTGGGAAAAAACTGAGGCAAAGAAGGTGTTAAGTCATTCTGCCTTTTCTTTTCCCCCTGTTAGTAATTCGCCATCTTCTCTGCGCAGCGACCCTATCGTCTCCTTCTTTTTCCTTTTGCTACGGACATATTTTAAAAAGCTCTTTTTATTGTTTTTGATGTCTCTGGCCAGCCTAAGTTCGTTCTGTGTTTTAGCCCTTCTGACCTCCTCCCTACATCCCTTAGCTACTTGCTTAAATTCTTCTTTTGTGGTTTCCCCCTTCTTCCATTTCATGTACACGTTTCTCTTAACCCTTAGCTCAGCTGAGAGTTCTTTAGTCAACCATTCTGGTTTCTTCAGATGCCTTCCATTTTTCCTCCTTATTGGCACAGTTTTATACTGTGCCTTCAGTATCTCCCTTTTAAGGAACTCCCATGCCTCCTGAACTCCTTTCCCTTTCACTATTCTTGATCACAGAATTCCAGCCAGCAGCTCCCTAAGTTTACAGAAGTCTGCTTTTTTTAAAATCTAAGATGAGTGTCTGGCTACACTTATCATCTCCTTCCCACTGTATGCCAAATTCCAATAGGGCACGATCGCTCCCCCCTAAAGATCCAACCACTTCTACCTCATTAACAAGGTCATCCCTGTTGGTCAGGATCAGATCTAGAATATTTGATCCTCTTGTTGTCTCTTCCACCTTCTGGACCATGAAATTTTCTGCAAGACAAGCAAGAAACTTGCTGGACCTCGCTGTCTTGGCAGAGTTTGACTGCCAACATATATCCGGGTAATTGAAATCTCCTATTATTACTGTATCTCTCCTTTTTGAATGTGCAGTCATTTGGTTGAGGAAGGCATCATCAAAGTACTCAATCTGGGTTGGAGGTCTGTAGTAAACCCCCACCAGAATATCCCTATTGTTTCTCGCTCCCTTAATTCTTACCCAGATGCTCTCAACCTGGCTTTCTGGGTTTAAGTCCTGGATCTCTTCACAGGTGAAAACATCCTTGACATATAAAGCTACTCCTCCTCCTTTCTTGTTTGGTCTATTTCTACAATAAATTTCCCTTTATTCCTACATTCCAATCCTGAGACTCATCCCACCAGGTCTCAGTGATGCCTATCAAATCGTATTTATTTTGTTGTACTAGGAGTTCAAGTTCACCTTGCTTGTTTCCCATACTCCGTGCATTAGTGTAGAGACATTTAAGTCCCCGGGCCCTTCCTGCAAGTCATGTACTATAGTTTCTACTCCTCCTGCTATTGGCCGCTTGTACTACTTGTCCAATATCATTTGGGCCTTCTCCCCCTGTGCTCGCCAAGTCCTGGCCTTGGATAATATTGTCTCCCTCCCCAGCGGAACTTAGTTTAAAGACCTCTGAATCCTCCTTGCGAGACTGTTTGCAAAAACATTCCTGCCAAGTTTCGTGAGGTGCAGCCCATCCCTTGCCAGAAGCCCACGTTCATGGAAATTCAGACCGTGTTCCAAAAACCCAAACCGTTGCCGGCGGCACCACGTGCGGAGCCGGTTGTTGACCTCTGCTATTGCCCTTTCCCTACGTGCGACATATCCTTGAACAGGGAGGAGAGATGAAATAACCACCTGTGCACCAAGGTCCTTAAGCGTCGTCCCCATAAGCTCGTAGTCCTTTGCGATGTGGTAAAAGCTGCTCCTCGCAGTGTCATTGGTTCCGACATGATCCAAAATGAGGGGCTTATGGTCAGTGGGCTTGACCAGCCTGGTTAGCCTCTCTGTTATGTGGTTGATCTTGGCTCCAGGAAGACAGCAGACCTCTCGATTGAGCTTGTCTGGTTTGCAAATTGCCGTTTCGGTTCCTCTGAGCAAGGAGTTCCCAACAACCGGAACTCACCTCCTCTGAGGCTTGTCCAGGGCTTCTCGATGAGCACGTTCTCCCTGGACTGCCTGGGCATTCTGTTGAGACTGGTAGCATTGATCTAGTTCCCGTTGCCGAAGTTGGATTCCTTCTCATTGACATTCTGTTCCCTCTTCCTGGTGCTCCTTGTCGTTTGTAAAACCAAGAACTTTGAAGCGATTGTGTAGGTTGAGAGTCTCTGTTACCTTCCTGGACTTTCTGCTCCTACGTGTGACATTCCTCCAAGCCTCCGTTTCCTGGCACAATGTGTTGACTTCCTGATCTGGCAGCTCCTCTGTGCATTCGGTCTTCCAGTACGTCTTCTCTGCCCTATCCAAAAATTCCTCCCCTTCCCTAATAAGATGAAGATTAGAAACTTGTGCCTCCAGCTGGCAAACCTTCTCCTCCAAGAAGGTCACCAGCTTGCATGTGACGCAGGTGTACCCAACAACATCTTGTGGCAAGAAAAGGAACATCCCACAAGTGCTACAGGTGACCGCAGCAGCTCCCTCACCTTCCATCCTAGATACTACAGACAGTAGTACAGGAAGTAATTCTACAAAGAATAACTGGGCTTCCTTTCTGAAATTCAGCTGTATAAACTATGTCTGCTCTACTGATTGCCAAGGGTTAAACTTGAAGTATTGAAGTAGAGGACTTCAACAGCGCGCGCCAAAGGCGTGCGCCATTGGGAGCTCCTAATAAGACTCCTCCCCCCTAGCTGGCTCCTCCCCCTCGTTAGTCAAACCATGTGCTCAGGGAGAGCGCACGGCCAGCACAAGGAGACTAAACAAAAACAAGCAAACAAACAGACAAACAAGCACTGCCCCACAAGCCTGTAAACACACCTGGTCTAGGAAGTCTTCACAGACCCAGCTCCCCCTCTGCTCTCTCCTCTGGGGATACTTCTTTGGGTATCAATACAATATTAGAGTCTCCCCAGGTTTCCGGTTTACCATGTTTCTCTATTTCCTTCAGTGTTGTTTAAATTGGGTGGATCAATTCTTTTGTAACCCTTTTATAATATAACACTGTACATCCATCCGGTCCTGGTACCTTATCCACTTTCTGACCTTTTATGGCCTCTTCTATTTCAATAAGTGTTATTGGTTTATTTAACTGTTCCTGTGTTTCCTGCAGTATTTTGGGAATCTTAACCTTTTGAAGAAATTCAGTTAATTTTTTTTCATTTTGATAATGAGATTTTATTTCATAAAACAGTTTTCCAAGATATTCTTCAAATTTCTGCTTTATCTTTTCATGTTGAGTAATCAGCTTCTTCCCATTTTTCAATTTGACAATTATATTCCTCTCTCTCCTCTTCTTCAGTTTATATGCTAGCCACTTCCCAATTTTATTTGCTTGTTCAAATTGGGTAAGTTTCAGCTGTTTCATCTTCTTTTCTATTTCCTCCATTGTGGTCATCTCTATCTCTTTTTGTATTTTTTTTTTTTTTTTTGCTCTCCAGTTGTAATGATTTTTTCACTGGGTTTTCTCTAAATTCCTTTTCTTTCTCTTGAAATTTAGTCATCAGCTCTTGGTGTTTTTCCTCACTTCTTTCTATTCTGGATTTGTCATTGTTGTATTAAAAAAACCTCTCATTACTGCCTTAGATGCATCCCAAACAGTTTTCATCTTCATATCTTCTTTTATGTTTTCCTTGAAGTAATTTTTAAGTACTTCTTTTGCTTGCTGTACTATCTCCTCATTGTTTAACAAACTGTCATTCAATTGCCATCGGAACTGTTTTACTTTCTCTTGTATTTGCAACATCACCAGGTGATGGTCTGAGATGACCTTAGGTAGTATTTCTGTCTTCTTTACCTCTGATAACAAATGTTTAGAGACAAAAATCATATCAGTTCGAAACCAGGATTGATGTAGTTCTGAGAAATAAGTAAAATCTTCTCATTTGGGTATTTAATTCTCCATTCATCTGAGTCAGATAACTCATCATACATCTCAAAGAAGTATTTTGGCTATTTACCTCTTTTTTCTTGATCTTCCTTACTCTGAGAGGCTGTTTTATCTAGTTTAACACCCATAACTCCATTCTAATCTCCCGCCAAAATTTAGTCTTCATTCTCATGTTCTGATATTTTTTTTCGCAGTTCCTTATGAAATTTACTTTTGTTTTCATTTGGGGCATACACTCCAACTAAAAGAATTTTTTTCCCATTTTTCAAGATTTCAACTCCCAATATTCTTCCCTCTTCATCTTCTACTATTTGTTTCGCTGGAATATCCTTGTTGATATAGATTACCACCTCCCTTTTTTTCTTCTCATACAGGGAGGTAAAACGTTGACCTAATTTGGGGTTATATAGATATTTCTCTTGGTTTTTCTTTATATGAGTCTCTAATAAAATTGTGACTTGGGATCTTAATCTTTCCAGATGATGAAAAATCTGTCATCTTTTTGCTTGCGAGTTAATTCCTCATACATTCCATGATATTAACTTCATGTTTATTTTTTGCTGTCTTTACTTCCCTTTTTTCTTTTTCTCTTCTGGTTCTGCCGGTTCAGACTCTTCTTCAGACATTGGACTAATGATCTTCTGCCGTTACCGTTCCCGTCTGTGTAGGTTCCTCTTTTTGGTCCAGTTTCTTGTCTTCAGTCCTTGCTCCTTTTGATCCTGTTTTCAAAGATTTTTCCTGAAATTCTATTGCTTGCTGTACAGAACTTATCTTCCTTCTTCTACCCTCAAAGACAAAGGATAGACCTTCCGGTATCTCCCTTCTGTATCTTATTTCATGTGATTGAAGATTGTTTGCCAAGAATGCATAGTCTCTTATGCTTCTCATGACAATCAGCGGTATATCCTTAAAAATTTTTATTTCGTTCTCATCCACAATTAATTTTTCTTTATAATTTTGTTCCATAATCAAGTCCTGTGTCTTGTTCCATAATCAAGTCCCTGGTAAAGTATACCACTATATCCTGGGGTAAATCTCTCCATTTCGCCACTGTCAGTTCAATTCTAAAGGCCTTGTCTATCTCATGCTCAAACCTTGCTCTTCTTTGGCCTATATATGGTGCTAAAATATCTGTTACTCTTTGATTTAAATTTTCCTCTTTCTGTCTAGGGAGTCCCCTCAGTTTCAAGGATCTGCTTTGTTGACGTATTTCCAACTGCATTATAGTTTCTTTATCTTTTTGCTGTTCTTTCTTCATTTGTTCTACCTGGTTTTCCAATTTCTGACTTTTTTCTCTAATGTCTTCCACTTTTTGATCCATTGCTGATAAGTCTGTTGTAAGTTTTTGCAGGCTCTGATTCAGGCTTTCTACTTCTTTTTTAGATCCTGCTTTATTTCTGTCCTCGTCATTCTTATCTCTGTCCCTGTTGCCTTTAATTCTTCCATCATTTCATTTCTCATTTTTTGAAATTCTTCAAGTAACCTATTCATCTCCATCATTTTGGAGCCTGTGGATCCTCTTCTTTCCAAGACTTGTGGTTGAATTTGTGTCTGTGTTGTCTTCTTTTGACCTGTAGCCATATCTTATCTCATCCTTATCAAATCTTTTATCAAAACAACATCCAGAACTCTTATTTTCAAAAATATGCTTTTCAATATAAAATCTGCAGTATAGCAATCAACTACTTCAAATTTTTAAACTTCTCTCAAACTATTTCTATCTGTCTTTTACTGCAATAAAAGCAAATTCAAAATTAACTTTACTATTCTAAAAAAAATTAAGATCTATTCAACCATTAATTCATTATAAATTTTATATTTAATCAATATTCACCAGAGTTCAAATCTCTTTCTTTCTATCTCCACCCTTTATCTTCACCTCTCTTCTTGAGGCTAATCCATTTCCAGAGGTCAAAAAGGAGCAATCTTAACACTTAGTTTCTCAGTTTGTCCAAAGTTTAAATCTTCCCTTTATCTCCTCCAATGTTGAACCATCAAAAATTCATTTAGTACATAATATAAGAGAAAAAAAAAATCTATGTCCCATATTCCCTTAAAAGTTCGTTATTCTATTTACAATTCATTTGTCCTCATTTCTTCTTTCAAATCAGTTCATTTCAGTTCATTCTTCGTTTCAGATCCCTTTCAAATTCCTTTGCTCCTATGGTTTCAAACCTATTCTAAAATATTCCCCAAATCTTCTCTTACCTCTTCGCCTCTCTTGTTGAGGCTAATCTTCTATGGACCCTTCAAAATATTCCAGTTTTATTTCAGATAAGAAAAGAACATCCAGATACTTTTCAAGGTCAAGCACAGTACATAGTCCTTCTATTCTCCCAGAACAGTCTCCATCCTCGCCATCTTTTTCCCCCTTCCAGTTTTTTAAATCTCTGCCTTTAATCCCTTTCCACGTCCCCCTTTCTCCTTCAGTGAAAATACCAGTTTCAAAAGAATAAATGAGTCTGAGAGCCTAAAGTCTTATAAAGAAACAATTCGGTTCAAAGGTGCTGCTTAAAAGTTCCTTTAGAGCTCTCACTCTAAAACGAGGGGGGGGGGCTCACCCAAGCACTTTCAGGGAAAGAAAGAGTTAATTCTCCACTCACCAAGTCCATCTGTCTCCTTTCTTTTATTCAAAACCATGAGTCTCCACCATGATAGGCTATTTCAGCAGTGCAATCAGGTTTCAGATCAGTTTGACATCGTTGCTTGTTGTTTCAACTGGCTTATTAAGTTGTATCCTCTTCTTTTAAAAAAGGTTCTTGCCGGCTCTCATCAGTTATATAACTGGCTGTGAATCTGCTGCATTTCTGCTCCGTCTTCCGTCCTTTCCACACCGGTCCCTCCACTCCTTCTCCGCTGGCGCCAGGATGTTCCGGGACTTGTAAGCTGCTCTGCTCCCCCTACCTTCCAAGGGGGACTTTTTGGGGGACCACAAGGGTCCCCGGGAGATGTGTTCCCTGTGAGTTCACAGTGGGTAGTCCTGAGCCAGTGGTTCAGACTACCAGCTGTGCCGACATCTTGGCCCCAACCCACCAAAAAAAAAAACTTTGCCAAACTTTGCCTTTGCTACCTGCTCTACTGATACAATGCATTAAAAGATAGGTAGTGAATGAATACAGAACCTTTCTCTTACTGTCTCTCCTGTCAATATTCTGCTCCAGGGATGATCTCAGTGCTGGTGGTCTCTGTGGACATGCGTGTAAACCAGGAAAAGGGAAGCCTCTGCAAGCCTGACCTACCTGCTACTTTTTGTGCTAAGAAGTAGGACTGTTAGCTGTTGTACAACCCCATGCTTTGATATGGTCTAATTGGGGAATATTAATTGGCATGAAATTATGGTATGTACACGTAGGGCTGAAAGGTCAAGTAGAGAAGGGACACTTGCTAGGAAGATGTCCAAAAGTAGCTCTGAGGTGACCTTAGCATGTCCAGGTCATAAGTTGACTGTGGATTAGTTGGGAAAGCCCGACTTAATGGCTCTAAGCTAATTCTCTCAACTACCCAATATCAGAAATCAATAGTCAAAGAAACTCCCCAGGTGCAGCAGGCAGGCACTCCTGCTTTGCGTATTTCCTACTAAAACTTTCCCCAGTCACCTTACCCAACCATGACTTTGAGACAACCAGTCCATTCCAGATCCCTTTTGTTTACTCTATCAGAAAGCAATTAAGTTGTACCCCTTCAGGGAAGAAAATAGAGTATAAAAACTCTCCATTTTGACCAGTTACTTTGCAGTACTTTGCTTGCTGGTAGTCATGCCGTCACTCTGATTTCAGGTTGTGTATTGCCTTAGATGCAAGTCCAAGCCACAATACTGCTTCTTTACTGCTGGAATGGTAAATATTGCCCACTCCCTAAAACTTCACTCTAAATCTGTCATATCCCCATCCATTGGAAACATGCCCTATACTGCCCCCTTTTCCATAATGTTTCCTTTGTCTATGGGTGCGCAGTAAGGGATGAAGCACTTGATAGTGCTTCCTTCCAAAATACAGCACAGGAAGAGGTGAGGAAAGGGTTCACCATTCACTCTGCATCGTGGAAGGAAGATGAGTGTTCCTAACACTACCCATCCACCGGCAGCTGACAGGGTTCAGTGGGGAGCATTTAGGCCCTGATCCCATCCCAGCCATTGCACTGCTGGCATCCTGCTGGGACAACATGATATTGAGGCATGGTGTGGTAAGGTTCTGAGTTTCTGAAGCAGCAAAAAACAAGCTTGGTCCAACTTCTACATGGCATTCCTTCAGATGTTTAATGATGGCTCTCATGACACCTCTCAGTCTTCTCAAGAATAAACGTACTTAGCTTCCTAAGTCATTCCTCCCAAGGCTTGGTTTCCAGACTTTTGATCATCTCAGGCACTTTTCTCTGGACATGTTCCAGCTTGTCAGTATCCTTCAGAGCTTTAACTCATATTTTTATAAAAATTGCTAAAAATAACAGTAACCAATTGTCCACTCGAAAGTACCATGTCAGTTTGTTGATTTATATTCTGTCATGAAAGACTTTAGTTTGCTTCTCATTGGGATGTGGATGACTGACATGCATGTGACGACTACTGAGATATTTTTGCTCTTGTCCCTTTCCCTTAGTCTCATTGTTTGATTTCTTCTGTTAGTGCTCTGCTAGTGTAGTGTAGTGCTTTGAGCATTGGACTATGACTCTTGAGACCAGAATTCAAATCCTGGCTTGGCCATGGTTACCTACAGGTTGACTCTGGGCAAGTCACACTCTCTCTCAGCCCCAGAGTAAGGTAAGGGCAATCCTGCTCTGAGCAAATTCTGCCAAGAAAACCCCATGATTGGGTCATTTTAGAAGTCAGAAATTGCTTGAAGGCACACAACAACAACAACAACAACAACCGTTTTTATAAGTTTACTGTGCACTGACAATGATTTAAAAAAAACTTAGGCTGGGCTTCACAAGAGTTATGCATTCGTAACTGATTCATATTCACTATGTCTAAGTATTCAGTAATGTATGGGATACGTCAGGATTATAATAGTCCCCCAGTCCTGACAGTGACTGCTGGGAATTGTTTTTCTACCAATTAGGTTGCGTCAGACTGATTGTTCCCACCTCAATCCCATGAGTAATCTGTTGCGTGAGGAGGAATCACAACAGAGATCGTGGTTCTAACTGTTTCGCTTGAGATTGCTGGTGGGAGCAGGTGGAAACATCAGTTTCGATAGGAGAACAGGCCTCTGTTGGTTCCAGTGGCTGCTACCTGGTAAGTCAGGACTAGAGAGTGTTAGGCTGGGAAACTCTACTTTGCTATGTAACTAAGATAGCTAAGTAGTTAAGTAATGCATGGTCTCAGTTTTAAAAAGAAGAAGGACTTGTTCCCCTTTCTTCCCCCACTATATTTGGTTCAGTTCCATGCTTAAAACATAAGGAGTTGCTGCCCTCTCAGCTACTTCTGTGTGACCATCAAGAGCAATTTATGTAAAGGGGCTTCCTGTTAGATAATCATCAAATGCTCTTGGATGGATTTTAATTTTAAAACCTTCCCATTGCCTCCAAGTAAGAGGTAGTTGCTTTGCAGAAGCCAAGCCCATGTTGATACAATAGTGATGGCATTCAATGCTTCCCAAAGAAAGACAAACTGTCACTGCTGTCCACATAATGAAATTTAAGTGATCAGCCCCATAATTTCTCTTATTAGCTTCAGCCAGGATAGAAAAGGTCAGTGCCCTGGCAAGCAATGATTCGCAAATAACAGGTGCAGCCATTTTCTATTATACCACCATGGGATAAGGCTCTGTCACTTTTATTTACTGAATTAATCCACCAAAGTCCAGCAGGAGAACAACAGTCAAATGGCCATTAATTGTAGTCTGATGTGTAGATGAAACAAATCTCCAAAGGGACCATAAACCTTTGTTCTTTTAGCCTCTTCTGGCTCCCTATGCTGAGATTATCAGTAAATCACTCAGCGCTTCATCTGCTTATTAAAAATTTACCCTGCCGATCTTCCCAGGTGACTTCTAACCAATCCATTCATTTGTCGTTTACTCCTTTAAGATGATCCATCATTTAATATGGTGGCATCCATTAAGAAATTGACAAAGCCCAAATTGAATGGAGGGAATGGTTAATAGTACCGCAGGAGTAATAAAAATGTGTTACTGGTGAAAAGGAAAGTTTAATTTAAAGCACCAGTGGAAGAAAGAAAATAGATGCATATTTCAAATGTAAATCTGCACCGCTATTCGAGTCTGGTGAGGTGTGGGTTGGCATCAAGGCATGGCAGTAGGACATAGCTACGTAGCAATAAACTGGGGATAGTCCAAGAAAGAAAAAACAGACTTAATCTAAATATACTGGAGTTCCAAAGGGAATCAAATATTCTGTGGAGATCTGAGGAATTCAACTAAGTGAAACCTAAATGCTCGTCACACAGAGTAGGTGAAGCTGAGACACTAAAACAAACCTAGGCCATTTCCGCACGGGGTGAGGGAATCACCCCGTGATGCTACTTACCGGGTCTTTTGGCTCCCTGGTCTGGTCCAGGCTGCTCCGGAGCAGTGTGTGCTCATCGTTCCGCACTGCTCTGGGGATGAAAATGGCGGCTTCCAGTTGGTTGAGGGTCTCGACCAACCGCTGAAGCTTGCCAGCCTAAAGCCCGCCCCCGGCAGATCACAGGCTCGCATTGGTGTGAGCCTGCAAATCTGCATAAAGGAGTAGGCTCGCACTGGCGCTTTCTGTGCTTTTGAAAAACCTCAAGAAACAGGTTTTTCAAAAGCACGCTGGATGACCACTTGGGGTTGTTCTGGAGTGGGCTGAGGTGTGGAACTACACTAAGTAGTCCAAGACCCAGTCCGCTCCCAGGTGCGGATGTCCTCCCTGGAGGATGGACTGCACCATTTCTAATACCCCGTGCGGAAATGGACCTAGTCAGAAATGGGCAGATCAAAATGTCAAGCCTGAAAGAAGAGTTTCAATCATATTTTGCTACCCAGAGAACCCTTCATTAAACAAATTGTTGATTGGTTGTCTAATTGCTTATTGGTTGGCTACTGGTGAGGAAAAAGCTGGGAATCCTGAACTTTTCAAAAGCTTGTGGGCAAAAATAGCAGGTTGGAATGGACAAATAGGCACAGGAATTGGAATCATACAGTTGGAAGAGACCACTAGGCCTATCCAGTCCACCTCCCTAAGTCTTACAATTAAAATACCTCAGAAAGCAGGGTGTTACTCTGAAAATCCAATGAAGTGCCACAAAACTGCTAAACTGAAGAATTGCTTCCTTGGCTTCAATTATATTATTAGTAACTGAATTGTTCCAAATGTTCCCAAGGTACCACAACTCTATGATGCTTTCCAATCCAAGGAAGGATAGATAGCCCAACTTGTGGAGGTGTCCCCTCTGGCCTGTGGAGGTCTAAAGGCAAAGTGCTTTCACTCTGTGTACTCTCCCCCAAGCCTACCTCCTGGACCTACCCTGAATGGAATCCTTGACACATCTGAACACTGATATCCCTTCTGACTTTGTTTATGTTCTTCCCAGTCAGGAGATTAGCACCTTGAACACACCATCTTATCTGATTTTGGAAGCTAAGCAGGGTATAGCCTGATTAGCATTTAACGGGAGACAACCAAAGAATGTCAGGAATCATCAGATAGGCTTAAGAAAAGAAATCCTTCCTGAAAAACCAGAGATCTGCTGCCAGGAGAAGTACATAGACCAATAATCTCAAACATTATGAAGCCCACGGTCTTAAAAAAATCTATATGAACTATAGAAAAAGCCATGTGGAAGGTGAGACCTAGTAGGCAAGGTGGCAACTGCTACAGCTGCTGGACTCATTATGCCACCTGCCCAGATGCCAAAAACACTTTGACTCCCTTCACCAGATCTGGTTTGCCATATCCCTGGGTTAAATGGATTGCCCTAATTCTGGATGCATTTATGGCAATTGCCTTCTGAAACAATGCCGCTTTTGCATTATCCAGGAAAAGTGAAACAAGTGATGTCCAGTTAACAAAATTTTAATTTAACCACTTAGGATGGCAATTTTACATAAGGTCGGGAGAGATACATTTTCTCAATCAAGCTTTATGTGAATTAATGAAAGTGTAAAAACATCAGGAATCTTCAACCACCAGAGGCATCATTAAAAATAGTGAGTTTTACTGTTTTGTTCTCTCTCTCTCTCTCTCTCTCTCTCTCTCTCTCTCATGTTTTCTTTTTCTAGTTGGGTGCTGGTCATTGGCATAAGCTTGAAGTAAGATAAGTAGAGACAGACCAGAAGGGTCTACAGCTTCCTTATCATGGAAAACTTGAGAATACAATAGCTATTTCTGTGTAACTGCCAAGGGACCATTTCAGTTAGGGGTGAAAGGAGCTTTGTCATGTCATCTCACTGCTTTCAGTTTGTAGGTTTTTGAAAATATATCTTAAGCTAATTACCTAGAAAGAGTTCACCAAAGCTATATGATTCCTTACCAACCTGTTATAATCCTTCCTAATAGAATAAAGGCTTCTTTTCCATACCTCTCAGTTCAACCTCCTTGATGCTTTGGCTATTCTACTCACAGGCTTCATTCTTCTCCAGGAAGAAAATAAAATAAAGCAGATTCTTATTTAAAACTCAATTTCCAACAAAGAATAGTGGGAAGGGGGTGTGGTGAAGTATGTGTGCAGGAATACAGAGCCCCTGGGTGGCTAGATCTCTCTTTGCTCAAGGGCTCAAGGCAGCTGGCAAATCTAGCTAAGCAGATCCATAGATTTCATTAGATTCTTTAGTCTAGATCCTGACACTCTTGTGCTGATTGCCACAGCCAACTGACCAAGAACCAGTTCCAGGCCTCTAGCAAGGCTTGGACACACAGTTTCTCTGACATTACAAGGCTCTGCCCCTTATCTCATGTTTGGCTCTAATATCTTGGGGAATGGAATGTTTCTGTGACCTAACGATCAGGGACCTACTGAATTTGGTCTGCAAAGTCCTATTCCACATGTGCAAGATGCCACTCAGTGGTACAGTGACCAAGTGAGGTGTATGATTGTTATATACTATCTTTAACTCAGTGGGTCAGAAGATTAGCCTACATATGTGGGCTAAAATGGTGTGTCATTTCTTTGATATTTTACACCATGCTATCACCATTCTGAATTTCATTCACTGGATCTGTATGCAAAGTGGGTCTCCCTATCTTACCACAAAGACTGCAGTGAGAAACAACCAACTTGATATCAGTCACAAAGTGCCTGAGGTTTCTTGAGTCATAAGGGAAAAAAATGCACACCTGATTTTAATAAAATTACTTTGTATTTCAAGCCCTGTCTTGATGACACCAGAAGTCCTTTGAAATTCCAAAATTCCTGATTTCTTAAGAAAGCAGAGCAAAATAAGTGTTATTTATTTATGATGATGATTTTCATGATTATTTTATCATTAACTTATGTCCCATGGCAGCTTTGCTTGATGCTTTTTTGACATACCAAGCCTGCCTGGCTTTCAGCAGAGCACAGAACACACAAAGTTATGGCATGCCAGCAACTTCCTCTCTTGGGCACTCCTTTTTTGTGTCTGCTGTTTCTTAGAACTGGCACTGCATTAAGAAGCAAGACGTGGAGAGTTTTTGAACATTTGGATCATGGGAAAGAGCGCTGCCAATCTAGGAGGGGATCTTTGATGCTGGAAATTCTTCTGTCATTGTCAGACATGCTTCATGAAGCATCCATCAATTTCGTATCAGAAGCAACATTCTCTTGTTTCTTTTAAAAATAAATCTAGTTCTAAGGTTTTAAAGAGTAAATCCCAGAAGACTAATAATGGAGGTGACTGCTTTGATGGGAAAGGCTCTTGGATCTAAGTGATAGAAGTTGGGCATTCTGTTATTGGTTGAAAGAGTAACATTTCCAGAAAAAAAAAAACTTTTAATGACTTTTCTTTTTTATTCTGAAAGCAATTGTGATTTCTAATATTCCCTACACCTGCCTATCTGCATTAAAGAAAAGAAACTGAATGCCAATGGGGTCGAAAACTTGATTATATGCTAAAAATCTCCTTCTCCTTCTTCTTCTCCTTCTTCCACCACCCTATGTCAAAGATAACAGGGAGACAAGAGCTCAAGGCCTTTTCCACAGCTTACCTCTATCCTGGAGGCATCCGGTTACAATGGCGGTAGCAGCTCTCCTAGCAGAGGAGCATGATGAAGCACTCTCCTCTGCACCGGCTGCCTGTGAGAACCAGGAAGTGCAGTGGCCATGCCTTTTCCTTCCATAGCACAGCCAGGTACTGTCCCAGACTGCTGTGGGGCAGGAAGTGCAGCCATTATGCTTCCAGGACCTCCACAGTGAAGGTAAGTGCTGGCGTGTGCTGGGAGGGTGCGGGGATTGCCAGTCATTGAAAGAGAAAACCCGTCAATGATTTGTAGTGCAATTGTGTCACCTAGGGCTGGGAGAAGGATGGGTCTGGGATGGCATCGTACATTTGCGTTGTCCCAGCCCAGTCCTTCTCTCATCCCCATGGCAGTTTGGATGTGTCATGCAGAAAGGGTCCAAATCTCCACTCCATCACAAAAACCTCCAGGTTACATCCTCTAAGGGTTCTGGTCTGTGACTAAGTCCTTGCAGGATTCTGCCTGCAAGGATCCTGACCTTGACCCTGTTCTTTGCAGAATCCTGCCCAGGACCTCAGACCCAGCTGGCTACTCAGATGCAGGGCAGCTGGAGCAGCCAACAGCCAGCTAGATAAAGGCTGGGGTTTTTCTGTGGTCTTTGCTATGGCAACATGGTTTCTAGTGCTGTCTGTAGCCTTTCTTGGCTTGCCAGCTGATCCCTGGACTTGGACTGACTTCTGGACCTGCCTCTGGCCCTTGGAGTCTTGTTACATGGTAGCCTTCTTCTGCCTTGAACCCTTGGTGTGCCCTGATCTTCTACCTCTCTCTTGGACCTGCCTCTGGCCTTGTGTACACCTGTTACCCAGAAGGATCCTGTTGCCTTGGTCTCTCGTGTGCTCTGACCTCCTGCCTGTCTCCTGGACTTGCTTCTTGCCTCTGGCCACCCTGGACTCTTGCTATCTGGAGGACTGCTGCCTTGGACTCTTGTTGTGCTCTGACCCTTGGCTCCCTGACTGAGCACCTGTTCTTTGGCCCAGCCCTGGTGCCTGTACTGGTCAGTCCTTGATGCCCATGCCTTAGATCCTGACACTTCTGACAAGTCACAGGGTTACCACAAATTTGAGATGATTTAAAGGCACATAAAATCAGCATCAACAAAGGGTTGAAGAAAGAACTACAACCACTCATTTCCTGTTTTCTGCACTGTGGGCCAGGATCTCCTTGTTTCAGCTCTCAGGGGATCCAGGAGAGACAATCCTATACCACTTCTTGCTGTAGAACTCATATTATTGTCTCCTTCAGTCTGGGAAATGTGGTGTTGAGGGATGATTCTGGAAAGTTCTTCCACATCATTGCTCATCTTTTCAGTTAAAACAATTGAAGAGATGAGGAAAAAAAGAAGAAGCCAATGACACTTTTCAAAGTTATGCTCATCCCTCTCTAGCGATGGCAAGGAGATTCAAGAAAATTCTTTTAAGATGATAGAAAAACATTTTTGAGTGTTGAAAAACCCTGACAAGAAGAATTCTGGACAGATGAGAATCTTTGCAGTACAGGACTTATTCTGAATAAAATCTACACATGTTGCTTTGCTCATCAAGGAACATTTTTCCATGAAGGAAACTGCATTTTTGGCATGTGAAATAATAGCTCTATGCAAAAATGAAGAAGTAATGTTCTTCATGCAAAAAATTGTTGTTTGGTATGCAAAACAACCATCAATGTTCAAAGCAACCATACAACCATGCATATATTTTGTACAGAATAAGTTCTGAATAAGTCCCAAATAGTGGAGAGGCTTTGAAAGTGATATTATTTTTGAAGACTTTCTTACAATGCGTGCGGGGGGGGGGTATTGTTAAAGGGCTTTTCTGCACTACACTGTTACAGTGCTCTTATTCCACTTTCAACGTCCTGTGAAATTCTGGGGTTTGCAGTTTACTAAGACCAAAGAGCTCTTTGGTTGAGAATTCTAAAGGCCCTTCCCTAAACTGCAAACCCCAGGGATTCTATAGACTATTGAAAGTAGAATGATAGCACTATCATGTTGTAAAGCAGAAAGGCTCAAAATTGCTCATTAATCCCTTCAGGAAGAACTTGAGTGAAGAATTGCATCTCCTTGTCTTTCCCAACATCATAAGAAGAGGATAAAGATGTTCATTTCAACTGGCAGAAAAAGTAGCCATTTTAACAGCATCCTAGAGCTGCACGTTTCTTGACTTGGAACCCAGCCCTTACCTAAGGAGGGAGAGGAGGAGAATATGCTGTAGTAAAATCAGTTTTCCCCTGGCACCTATACAGCTAGGCTCTGAGGACTCAGAGAGGCAAACAGGATGTTCAAATTTCAAAATTCAAGATGTTGCTGGCTGTACACAGAAGATCTCAGCACTGACAGTTACACTAGTGCTGTGGGTAGATTACTGAGGGGGGCTTGTGATATCGAAGAGGGCAGGCCCTTGGAAAATCAGAAGGGGAGTGATGTCACAGAGGTGGCCCAAAGAAGAGTTGACTGAGGAACTAGAGGTGCATCTAGCTCAGCTAATTGCAGACCCGGCCATAAAGAAGGTCTGGATGTTTAGATGCTAAAGTTAGATGCTTCTTGCTGCCCTGCCCCTGATTAGGAGACAAATTGCAGCATTTTGTACAACTCTTTAGAGGAGTTCTACAACTCTCTCAGTGCATTTCACTCTTCAACTTGTTTCCAAATTGTACACAAAAAGGAGAGCACTGCATTCATGAAGCATCTTTTTCTTCCTTTGTAAATAAGTGTATGCATTTGCAGTTCAATAAGGTAATTGAGTGAAGAAAGGAGGGGAGAGAAGTTGTGAATAACTGAAATTGATTTTTATGCATAGCTCTGTGGAGAGACATTAACTACTTATGAGATCATCATGGCTTCAGGCTCATGTTTGCTGTTAGTATTATTAGTGATCTAAAGAGTTAGTGATCTAAGGGTTGTGTTGATTTTAGGGGCACGCCAACTCTTCCCACATTTGATTGAAGGTCTGAAATCATGAAAATGTCAAATAATTTAATCCTTGTATATTTTTGGTTTTCATGTGGCCCTTATTTATTCATTTATTACAGGATCACAGAGCCCAGTAATATAGGGATGTGGCTAATGAATGCCATGTGTTGGACAAGCTGGTGTGGATTGCCACTTTAACGCTAAATGTTTCATGAGATTTCCATTGGAGATTCATATATTCACAGGCAAGGTTCAGATGACTCCTCCTCATATAAACAGAATACAGAAAATAACGTAAATCAAATATCCAAATGGTGTACCTATTTTTCATTCTGTGTCTGCTTGTGGTAGTTGTGCTTCTTCTCTGCCATCATGGAATGACAACTGTTGGTCAGTTATGTGTGAACATTATCCTACAGAATTGTTGTCCTTCCTCAGACCATTGTGATTCCAAGATAACATTCAGGATGAGCACAGTCAGAAATATCCCAGCAAGAGGCAGCAATTTCAGCTAGGGCACTCCAAAGACGTGGTTAAAAGGAAGTCCTTGGTTCAAGTCAGTGAAATCCTAACAACCAGCAGGCAGGCCAGTTAAAGATGAAGAAAAGGCAATTCAAAGTCCAGGCACGTAAAATCTAACCACAGGGTAGGTAAGCCAGACGAGGCCAAGAAAGATGCTAAGGAGTCCAAGAAGAGGTTTTATTCCAAAACATGGGCAATTCAGGGGTTCACCCACAATGCTAATGCCTCCTTGAAACAGTGAGGAGGCTCAAAGAGGAGGCCTCCAAAAGGTGGGTGGTTTAACCTTATGAGATCTCTTACACCTGTGCATACTGTTACTAATCCAGCGAATAATGAGCTGCACATTCAAAAGTAAGATTGCTTGGATTTTGTGTGTGTGATTGTTAATTCTCCCAATAAAACAAACAATCTCACAATCACACAGGGCTAGCTGAAGGAAAAGGGAGGAAAGGTTTGGATAGTGAGAGTTTAGGGCAAAGTGGGTGATATTTACCTATCCAGCAGAGGACAGATGAGATGCTGTGGCTCTGACCAAGCGTCCAAGGATAGTACAAACTGGGAACTGGAGGGGCAGAGCAGCAGCCAGTATGCCATGTTACTAAGAATTATGTGGTGAAAAGTGAGGGTTTAAATACACTTTTTCTCCCCTGAGGGAGAGGCTTAAACAGCTGTCTGGCAGAGTAAACAGTGGGGTCCAGAGAGAGGACAACAGGGTCAAGAATAAGGTAATGGTCTTAGTATTAGGTGACAAAGAGAATGATTTGAATTGTGATAGCTCCTTAATTATTGGACAGGTGAGGGACAAAGGAGAGTTTTCTCTGGACAAAAGGAGAAGGTTGAAGAAAATCAGACATTCGGTGGAAGCAGTTTTGGGTGCTATTGTTCCTAAAGCCTGAGTTGTTGAGGGACATTTGCAAGTCCTTTGTCTGGGAGTTTCCTGATTATGACCAAGTCATGCCCTGGGGTCCCAAGCTAGTTTTGCAATGTACATATGCAGTCAATTCCTCTTTACCAGCAAGGCTCACAGCCATAGCAGGATATGATTTATAGTCCATGCTAATTAAATACTTGTTTTGCCAGTTAAACCAAATCATGGAGGAGGGCTGTATGCCCTTCTAACAAAGTTGACAAGCAGTAGAGCCAATATCAATCACTCTTTGCAGAAACTGAACTGAAAGGTCTAATGAGCAATTCCCTGAAATCCAGCTGAGTTTCTTGAGAGTCTCAGCTGCCGGCATGCCATCAGAGGTCTTCTCAAAGAGAAAACCTTGTTCAGAAGAAGGCCCCTGAGGAGGCCTTCCTTCTATCTGGTGGTTTTTGGATAACCACTATCTTAGCCCATGTTTTTTAACCAATAGTATTAACTTGAACTGAGAAAGAGTTCCACCTCTGTCCCTGAGCTGAGTAGAGTACCCTTCTTCTCAGGCTGTAGTTCTTTCCTCTCTCAACCCTGAGAATTGAGAAGGAATTGGAGGAATTTGTTCTTAAAATGCCCTCTGACTAAGGAGGTCAAGTTTGTCTTCAGATGAGAATTCTTCCAAGCAGCGTCATGACAATTGTGAGGTTAGGGAGTGAGGCGTGGGGTTACTCAAAGTCTGACATCAAAACCTATAAGAATCACCCATCCTTACATATGAAAGTAAGTAACTTCTATGGGATGTTAGCAAGAATCAAACCAGAGCTTCCACCAATTGCTTATCAGTAACCAACCAACCAACCCTCTCAATGAGATCTTCACCTAATTGTCACTTCCATAATAATCTCTTTGTGTAAAATGGAGAGGGCAAATTGTGATCCAAAAGTTAATGGTTAGCAGTGGAAAAATATGTCCCAAAGGGTCAGTCTCTGCTCCTTGAAACTTCTGGGAGTATTGTTTTTGCTTTAAAACAAGACTCATGGGCTCTTTGTACCATGCTTGCCACCACCACCAACACAAATATAAAACTGGAGGTGGACATTCAGACATTTCTGTGTTTGATGCCCACAACATATATACATTTTCAAGACTGAGATAGCCCCCCATAGAGGAGGTGAGGGAATTGGCTCCCAGATGCTTGGAACTTACCTGCCCCATGTGTAAAACAGAAAAACATCAAGGGACTGATGTAGCCAAAGTAAAACATCATCTTATCCCACCTTTCTTACAGTCTGGGATTCAAATTTACAAAGGTTAGCACACATACAGTTTAAGGTCCCTTTAACTCCCATTTACTTCAGTGGAGAAGAGTTAGGTCCACATTAAGCATTTGTTGAGGGCACTGTTGAATGCACAGCTGTGCCTGGCTTGTGGCCAAAATATTTGTGGGGAGGGGGAGTCTGGGGCTAGGGTTCACCTTGACAGAGCTCAGAGATACTTCCCTGCCAATGCCAGAAGATGGCCAAAGGCCTATTTCACGTCCTCGGAAGACTGGCAGCCTTTTGGCTTGTGGACTCTACTGACACTCTCTGTGCTTCTCACCCTCTAGGCAGCTTGCTGTCTGGTTTATTTGATTGTGGTCAAGTTGGGAGCCTGAGAGCTAGCAGACAGCTGTTCTCTTTTTAGTTGCTAATGAGTTTGATGATTTTGATCTGTCTCCCTTTGCTTGCTTTTTAATAAATAGGTAAATAAATAAGAGGTGGGTTTATTAACCTCAGCCAATTTCATATCAGAGTTGTGCAAATGCATGCATGCTTACTTCGAAATTCAGACGGTCCTAACAAAATTATTCCAGTTTGCCTCAAACTTGAGATCTTTCTCCAGGATAGGAACCTCCAAGTTCACATTAATTTTGCTTTCTTTTAAGTAAAGTTTGTAGATCTGCTTTGTAATATGGATGAAGCCTGTCCATACTGCAGTATCCTTTTAAGCAACATAGAATCTTGGAATTACAGAGCTGAAAGGGATTCCAAGGGCAAACTAGTGCAATCTCGCGCTGATACTGAAAATCTAGGGCCAAAGCATTGATGACAGATGGTCATCCAAACTTTATACTAAACTCATAATAAAGGAGAATTGAACCATCTTCCAATCTTCTGCATAAATTTTATGTGTTTTGGAAGTGGGCCAGCTAAGCAAAGAGTTCACTTACTGATTTATTTAATGCATTCATAGGCTGTTCTCCAAAGGCTCTAGGCAACTGCCAATCAAAGAGTTGGAAGAGACCCCAGGGGCCATCAAGTCCAAACCCCTGCTATGCAGGAACACCCATCAAAGCACTCTCAACAGATGGCCACCTAGCCTCTACTTAAAAAACTACAAAGAAGGAGACACCACCACACTCCGAGGCAGCGTATTCCACTGATGGACGGCTCTGACCATCAGGAAGTTCTTCCTGAGGTTCAAGTGGAATCTCCTTTCCTGCAGCTTAAATCCATTGCTCCTTGTCCTAGTCTCCAGAGCAACAGAAAACAAGCCCACTCCCTCCTTGATATGACATCCCTTCAAATAGTTAAACATGGCTATCATGTCCCCTCTCAACCTTCTCTTCTGCAGACTAAACATACCCAGCTTCCTAAACTGTTCCTGATAGGTCATGGCTTCCAAACCCTTCACCATTTTGGTTGCCCTCCTCTGGATCTGCTCCAGCCTGACCATGTCCTTCTTGAATTGGGGTGCCCAGAACTGGACACAGTATTCCAAATGAGGCCTAACCAATGCAGAATAGAGTGGTACCATTATCTCCCTTAATCTAGACACCATACTCCTATTGATGCAACCAAGGATTGCGTTGCCACTTCATACTGCTGACTCATATTCAGCTTGTGATCTACCAAGACTCCTAGATCCCTTTCACATGTACTGCCATCCAGCCATGCGTCCCCCATCCTATATTTGTGCATTCCATTTTTTCTGCCTAAGTGTAGGACTTTACATTTCTCTCTGTTGAACTTCATTTTGTTAGCTTTGGCCCAGCTCTTCAATCCATCAAGGTCATTTTGAAATTTGATCCTGTCCTCTGGTGTATCAGCAACCCCTCTCAATTTGGTGTCATCTACAAACTTGATCAGCACGTCCTCTACTCCTTCATCCAAGTCATTGATGAAGATATTGAGTAGCACTGGGCCCAGGACAGAACCCTGTGGCACCCCACTAGCCACTTCTCTCCAGGATGAAAAACAGCCATTGGTGAGCACCCTTTGGGTTTGGTTGGTCAACCAATTACAAATCCACCTAACAGTAGCCCTGTCTAGCTTGCATTTTACTAGCTTCTTTGCAAGAATATCATGGGGAACTTCGTCAAAGGCCTTACTGAGGTCAAGTTATGCTACATCTACAGCATTCCCTTCATCTATTAAGCCTGTAACTCTATCATAAAAAGAGATAAGATTAGTCTGGCATGACTTATTTTTGAGAAATCCATGCTGGCTTTTAGTGATTATGGCATTGCTTTCAAAGTAATTACAAACTGACTGTTTAATGATCTGCTCTAGGATCTTTCCTGGTATTGATATCAGGCTGACCGGGCGATAATTGTTTGGGTCCTCTTTTTTCCCCTTCTTGAAGATGGGGATGACATTTGCCCTCCTCCAGGCTGCTGGGACTTCTCTTGTTCTCCAGGAGTTCTCAAAGATTATTGCAAGTGGTTCAGAAATGACTTCTGACAGTTCTTTTAATATATTTGGATGTAATTCATCTGGTCCTAGGGACGTGAATTCATCTAGTTAAGCCAGATATTCCTGTACTACTTCTCTACTTATTCTGTGCTGCATTTCCCTCACTTCCTCACCTGCTCCCCACACCTCAGGTTGGTACTTCTATCCTTTTGGGAGAAAACTGAGGCAAAAAAGTTATTGAGTAGTTCTGCCTTCTCACTTCCCCCCATTATTAATTGGTCACCCTCTCCATGCAGTGATCCTATCATGTCCTTGTTTTTCCTTTTGCTGCGGACATATCTAAAAAAGCCCTTTTCATTGTTTTTGATGTCTCTAGCAAGCCTGAGTTCATTCTGCACTTTAGCTTTCCTGACCTTCTCCCTACATCTCCTGGCGATTTGCTTGAATTGCTCTTTGGTGGTTTCACCGTTCTTCCACTTTTTTAACACTTAGCTCAATTGAGAGTTCTTTCGTCAACCATTCCAGTTTCTTTAGAGACCTGCCATTTTTTGTCCTTATTGGCACAGTTTTCAATTGTGCCTTCAATATCTTAAGAAACTCCCATGTGTCATGAACTCCTTTCTCTTTTAGTAGTCATGTAGCAGTAACAATGTCCACTTGACTTCTGTATTGTGAAGACATGAACCTGCAGCATGAGATGAATGAGAGACAAACAAACCAGTCCCTGAAGTAGTCTTTGCCCCAACACAAACTGGATATTGCTCCATGTTTTTTGAATCAGGGGGCCTTTCTGCCCTACCCTGTTACAGTGCTCTTATTCCACATCCAACATGCCATGGAATCCTGGGGTTTGCAGTTTAGGGAGGGGCCTTTAGAATTCTCAGCCAGAGAGCTCTTTGGCCTCCTCAGGAAACTACAAATCCCAGAATTCCACAGGATATGTTGAAAGTGGAATAACAACACTAGAACAGTGTAGGGCAGAAATGGCCAGAGACAAACAGAACTGGGCAAGACCTTATACACTTTGATCTTTTAACGACACAGTGGTAGTATGAAAGAAATGGTCACAAAGAAAAGGGCCCTTGGCTTCAGATTGTGCAAAACATCTAAGGAAAGCTAATGTTGTTGTTGTTTTTTTAAAAAAAACTTGAATCAACTTTGAAAGGTTTGCTTCTGAGCTGGAAATTAATGGAGTTCATACATGCTGTTCAACCCTTTTTTGATTCACCTTATACTAGTGATATGGAATATAATATGGAAAATCACTGGCTTCTGGTACCTGGTAATGATGGAGGAGAATGTTAGGAGGTGGGAAAGCTGAATGAACACTCAGGCGGAGGCAAAGAGGAACAATCATAGTGTTTTGGAACCATAAAGTTAGAATGCATCTCAAAGGCCATATAGCCCAACCTCTTGCCAGTAATGAAATCTACCACTAGAAATATGTGAGAGGTCTTTTGGAAAACCTTCAATGAAGGTGAGTCCATCACTTACAAGGTAATCTATTATTCAAAGCTGAATAGATCTTACTGTTGATGTCAGAAGTAAGAGGACCAATTGTTGAGGAAAGCAGGGATGGAAAGAATGTTTAAAAAATCTCAAAATGTCCAAAAACATGTTATTCAAATGTTGGGAACCCCTGATGAGGGAAAAAATGGTGTGAGAAGAATCCCATAGTTTGATATGCATTCTGCATAAAATGCATACTGATTTTTTGCAGAAAAAAATAAAGAAAAAAAAAAGAGAGAGAGAGAGATTTCCTGAGCAAGAAACAGCATTATTTTTGCACATAAAATATTATTTCTGTTTAATTTTGCACAGAAAAATTTGCTTTCTAAATTTTCTGGAAAGTAAGTCCTGAACCACAAATGCTTTTTGAAACCAGCATAGGAAAGGAAAGAAAATGTGTGGAGATGCAAATGGGTTTTAACCCAACCGAAGCTGATATAGGCTGCATGCGTACCATGGTGGAGATAAAATATGTATGAGGGGAAAAAAAAAGAACTGGAGAAGAAAGAGAGAAAGAAAGAGATTGAGAATGCACTGGAGCTGACATGTGACTATAATTTTAGTTTGTCAAACAGGCTTGCTAGTGTTGGTAGTGTTGGTAGTGCTGCTATTATCTCACTTGGATAGTCTAAGTGTAACTTTCATAGACAGTTGAGATTCATGCACAGAAACTATAGATGTCCTTCAAGTTCCTAATAATACCTATATGTATATAAATAAAACTCCAGAATGTATGTATTAGCTAGGAATGCTGCTGGTTCTCTTGCCTGACTTACAATATCAATTTCCCCTTAGGTCATCCAGGTGGATGGGTGACTTTTGAGGGCTGTGGAACACAGGGGACTTTCCCTATCTATCACAATTACCCAAACACCTGTGCTGAACTACTTTTGGCTCATCTGCTAAAAATAAAATAAAAGATGAAGCTCAACAGGCCTCTCATTTTTTTCTCCTTGAAAACAAACAAAGATGTGATGATATTTATTTAATTTCTAGTAGCATTGCTCTCGATCTGTTATCAATCTTCTTCAAGGGGATTAAGAGATGCAGACTTCTTTGTACATCATTTGTTTATTACTAAGAGGATATTGGAAATGTCTGTTTGAGGGGAGATGAGACCCATTTTCCTCAAAAACCTCTCTGATCTTGTAAAGTTTTCCAGAATCTTTAGAAAACAATAGATTATGCTTAAAAGGTCTATTCAGTGGTCAAAAGAGATGAGTGGAGACTTGAGGCTCGACTATCAGTGGGAGAAAACAATTGTTCGGCAACATCAAGTATCCTAGATGCGAACAATAAACATCACACGTCTGATGATTATGAATTCTGAGCCTGCTATGTCTACAGGTGTCATAATGGTAAAATAATTTCCCTCCCCAAGTTTATTATGAAGTGAGAACATAATGGCACTGAACCTTTGGGCCATCTTCCAATGGACTTCCTGTGAGTTTGTTCTTCCTGGTAGCCTCTCATCTCATCTTTTGGTCCAACAATGTTAATCTCATGAAAGTAGAGAAGAACCAGCAGAGGGAAGGAGTTTCTGAGAACAATAAAAGATTCAAAGACCTTAACCTCTGGGGTATGAGATGCCTGGGTGTCCATTACTTCTAGGATGCATGGAAAAGAATTTTCCAAGCTGCCCTAGTTCAAAGGGGTAGGGAAGAAAGAACTGGAAACTCAGACTCTCCTGACCCTCACTGGCATTGCAGAATTGTTTCTGAATTTTCAGGAAAGAAATGAAAACTAAACTAATTTAAAAACTGGGTTTCATAGGACATTTGTTCTTATTTTACTGTCACGTTGGTTTTGACTTAAGTCAACTCCAGTGGTGAGATACCTCCAAGAGATTTGCTTATCTACAGACCTGCTCAGAACATACCCATCACATAAAACTGAAGATGGAGTCCAAGGGTATACCATGTGCAGCCTTCCTGATATGGTTGGATGATGACTTCCAGAATTTCTCGTATTTGACTATGCTGGTTAGAGCTGCTAGGAATTCCAGGTGCATCTGGAGTACTTCACTCACTCTTGATACAACATTGCACAAATCTTGAACTGATGCAGAATATACATGAGTCTGCAACTGTTTGTAGGGGGACTGGAAAAAAAAGCACTCACAATGATGATCTTAAAAGAAAAAGTCAACAGGGTTTTTTTTAATATTTTAAATAAACAAATTCCATTTAAAAAAACAAACTGACGTTTAATTTAAAACATTTCTGATTTGATAAAATACCCATCTCCACTGCAAAAATTGGATACATTTTTAGGTTTTGAACCTCTTAAATAATTTCATGACTTCCAGCTTTTCCAGAATGATCAGAAGAAGCATGAGTTCTTATGGTAGAGCTGCTTCGGTTTTGCCAATTGTCTTTACCTCTTTGTTCACTTATTCTTCCTCCTCCTGGTTTGCTAAGGTGATCATACGATTTGAAGGGCAAATATTTTCCTTTGAATTTTTCTTAGAGTCCTGTTCATTCCTTTATATCATGTCTCAGAATTAAATAATGGAAACTGATAGCGGGGATAAGGTGTTGCAGCTGGTGCTGGTAATCACCAGAAATTAATAAGTTAACGTATTTAATAAATTAATTATTTATTCAGATTCCCCACCTTTCAAGCAAAAGGGTGCCAGAATGGCTTACAAATCATTAATCTGACTGTTTTTCTCCCTCAGGCTTGCAATCTAAATAAGACATGTCACAAAAGGGGTGGGAGAAGAAGGATGGCAGGGAGGGAGAAGATTAAGTCCAACAGGTTCTGTCTGCTTTTTCCTCCCTTAGAAGCCACAGCAGTGGAAGTCAGAATACAAAGAGAGATGACCTTTCCACACTACACTGTTATAGCGCTATTATTCCAGTTTTTCAAGATCCTGTGGAATCCTGGGGTTTGCAGTTTAGGGAGGGGCCTTGAGAATTCTCAGCCAGAGAGCCTCCACAAGATGTGGAAAGTGGAATAATAGCACTATAACAGTGTAGTGTGGAAAGGCCCAGGGTGTCTCACCAGCCTCTGGAACCAAGGAATAATGGAACTGTGCCTGGTTGTTCTTCTCTCCCTCAGAGGCAGCAATTGGAAAATGGAAAGAGAGAGAATCTTACAAGGCATGATAGAGGTGTGCCTGGCTGCTTTTATTGATTGGTTTGATTTGAATTCCACCTTTCTGTCTATGCCGGGTCAATGGCAGTTGAAATGGAGGTAGCTGAGAACAACAGAAACAAAGGCCATTTCCGCACTAGGCTGTTATAGTGCTATGATTCCACTGTCAACATCCTATGGAATCCTGGGGTTTGCAGTTTTGGGAGGGGCTGGCCGGTCGGCCCCTCCCAAAACTGCAAACCCCAGGATTCCATAGGATGTTGAAAGTGGAATCATAGCGCTATAACAGTCTAGTGCGGAAATGGCTATAGTTTGGATGCTGGAAACAAATCAAAATCCTTAGAACTTGCACTGCTTTGTTTTCTGTACAAAACAACCATGTGCAAGTTTTGTACAGAGTAAGTCCCAAAATGAGAACTGGGTTTGAAAACTATATGGGTTTTGAAAACTTTCTCCCAATAGGAAGAAAACCATTAAAATTACGCATTGCTTTCTTTGAGAAGACATTTAGTGCAAAATTACTTCCCTAGTCCTACCAAAACTATGGTTACTATGGGATAATTGTTTCCACCCTGTTTATCAATCAGCATCTCTGCATTTCAGGCTATAATGAAATCCCAATAAGGAAGAGGCACAAAGCAAGTGTATGAGAAGAGAAGGGTAGATGCTAGTTTATAAAAACAGTTTTCATAAAACAAAGCAAGCGAGCCAAATGTTTTTAGCATGTAATTGAAAAATTGTCCAGGCAATAAAGGATACGGAGCAAGGAGCAACGGCATGTAAATATTCCAATCAACATGAGCACAGGCTCTTCTTTTGTCCAACAATAATACCTGGATTGTTAAATCTCTGTCACAGGTACTTTATGTTCCTTTGCAGTGGGAAGTATTTTGTCCTCTATATTCAGCACCAGAAACATGGGCAAGCTGGTCTCAGGGTTTGCTTTTATTCCTGGCTTCATCTGCTTCCCCCTGGTGAAATTGTAATGGTGGCTGCATTTTATGCTAATTTAAAAAAGAAGAAATAAAACAGAAGCCATATAATATAGCCAAGAAAAAGAAGTAAACAATCTACAGAGCAATTCATGATCATTCCAAACTATCGTTGCTTATCTCTTGCTCTCAAATCTTAATTCCTCCCCCTTTTTTTCCCCTAGTGTCTGCTTTTCTTATTTTTTTTCCCTTCCCTTGCTATTGTTATGGCCTTAAGCAGAGCAGAAAAGAGCAAAACAAACAGTTTGCAGACGTAAAGGTAATGTAGACATTCCCATTAGTTGGGGGCACAAGAGTGTCAGAAGTATTACACCTGGATCAAATGAGGTGGAGACGAGTTGCAGGGAGTGGTGAATCTGGTTTGGATGTTAGTTTGAACTTTAAAGGGATTATACAAGATGCTGAGCCTATTTTGTGGGTAGGTTTCAGTACCATCGATAGCACATGAATGGATGAACGGGGATAGACAGAACACAGAGAGTGGTGAACAAAATGTGATTCTGGGGCCACATGTGATCCTCAAGGCTGTGTAGCCTTCATTCTCTTCAGACTCCACATACCAACCTTTTTTGGGCCAAAGAAGAGGTGAATAAAAAAGCCAAAGTGATCCTAAGTGACAGCAATAAGAGTATATTTCTAGGTCAAGGGAAGTAATAGTACCACTCAATTTTACTCAACCCCACCTGGAAAACTGTGTCTAGTTCTGGGCCCCACATTTCAAGAAGGATATTGACAAGCTGGAATGCGAGCAGAGAGAAAGGTGACCAAAATGGTTAAAAGGCTAGAAACCACGCCATATGAGAAGCGGCTTAGGGAGGGAGGTATGTTTAGCCTGGAGAAGAGAAAGTTAAGAGGTGACGTGGTGGCCATCCTCTCAACTACTTGAATGGAGGTTGTATGGAAGATGGGACAAGAGACTAGGGCCATTTCCACCCTACATTGTTATAGTGCCATTATTCCATTTCCAGGATCCTATGGAATCTTGGGATTTGCAGTTTAGGGAGGAGCATTCAGAATTCTCAGCCGGAGAGCAATTTGGCTTCAGGAAACTACAAACCCCAGAATTCCACGAGACATTGAAAGTGGAATAAGACCACTATAACAATGTAGTGTGGAAAGGCCCTAGGACAAGGAACAACAGATTCAAAATACAGGAAAATAGATCCCCCTAAACATTAAGAAGAATTTCCTGATAGTGAAAGCAGATTAACAATGGAATATGCTGCCTTAGAGTGTGATTAAGTCTCCTTCTTTGGAGGTTTTTAAAGAGAGGCTGGATTGCCATCTGCCAGAAGTTCTTAAATTGTGCATTCCTGCATAGAAGAGGGTTGGACTGGGTGGGCCTTGTGGTCTCTTCTAACCCTATGATTCTGTTTTTGTTTTGTTTGTTTTTTCCTGAAAGCTTCCACAAATGGTAATCCATATTTGAATCAACTTCTGGGGCCATGCCTACTGTCTAATATTAAGAAATAGATTGTGCTTTTCAAAACCGGAAATGAACTTCTGACCACTTACATGTTTTAAATTCTTGGCCATCCATAAAGTCCCTGAGATGTTCTGGGACAGAACATTGGGCCCTGGACCCACTGCAAGACAGACAGATGGACCAACATTGTTTTACTCACAGAAATACCTGCAGCCAACATAGGACCAAACAAATTGGTTAGTTCCAACTCAGGTAGACTTAACTGAGGGCCTTTCCATATTGCACTGTTACAGTGGTATTATTCCACTTTCGACATTCTGTGGAATATCCTGGGGTTTGCAGTTTAGGGAGGGCCCTTTAGAATTCTCAGCCAGAGAGCTCTTTGGCCTCAGTAAACTGTAAGCCTCCGACCCAGAATTCCAGAGGATGTTGAAAATGGAATAATAGCTCTATAACAGCGTAGGGTGGAAAGGCCCTGAATCAGTGGAACATACAGAGATACTGATATGGCACGTTTGCACTTACTGAATGAGTCTACTTGACTTGGGGCTAACAATTGTGTTCAGGCCGTTGAAGAAAGCTTGTTTGTCCTAGTACATATCAAACACAGGCTGTAGAAGCACTGTAAAACTCTTGCACAAAGTACATTGCTACTTTCCATCTAGCATGATCTTCGCTAGAAGAGCTAGCAATAGTTCAGAAACGTTCATTTTGTTTCGTTGGCCACAGCCAAACAAAGCACAGACTCCACAGTTTGCCCTAAATTTAGAACTCACCGTTTTTCAAATGGGTCCTTCCGTTTCCAACAAAACAAGCTGTCTTCCCCTCATTACTGCCTTAGCGGAGATAAGTATAATCTGAAAAAAATCTTGTCCTGACAATCCCTGATTAATTGAGATTCTCCACGATAAACCAGTCACAACAATTGTGCGTGTTTTATTTGGGTGGGTACTTCCCTTGCTATCTCCCTGCTCTTAATATTTTTTTTATTAAAGTAGGGTTTGGGGGGGGTCAGATACTATCAATTGTGTACCGCTTGCAAAAAAAAATAAATAAAATAAAATAGATTTTTTTTCTTGGCAGCTCCATCTTGCATACTATTTCCATAGGTCTGTTCTTGGCTGCCACTGCAAAATCCTCTTCACACACATATTCTTCCCCTGCCAATATGACTGCTATTTAAAAAGTGTGACTGGGAAAATTTCACACATCGTGAGCCTCATCCTGTTTTCGGTGACACATTCAAAGGTGCAGCTGCCTCTAATTATTCATCCTCTAGACAGGGGGGTGTCCAAGTCAGTGGGGCTGCCTGAAATGTGTTGCAACCCATCCTTCTGTTCAGACATGTATATGAATCAACTGAGACCCATGGAGTGCAGTGGTTAGATTTAGTGATGCAGCCGGAACTTGGAATAAGTTGCTTCTTAAGTCCAATCTGGGAAGTTCATGATTTTCAAATGAAGAATGAGCCCTAACTTTTATCCAATGAAATTTAACGGTCCCATAATTCAAACCATGACTGATTGGGAGTTAATTTATCTTTTCCGCATCTGTGCGGTTTGCATGGCTGGCATGAATGATCAGCCATAGTCTGCCATCTTTGTGCATGCTTTGTGGCTGTCATCCTTTAAGGTCTAAAAGAGAAAGGCGTGGAAATGTTTGGCACGTAGAATTGAAGGGCTTGTTTTGCTTTACTCTTATTCTTTGACAAGGAAAAGAATCGGTATAAATATTTAAATATGAAATGATTATTATCTCATCTTCCTCTTCTTCATCCTCCTCTTCTCCACCTCTTTCTTCTCTATTCTCTCATGCTGCTTTCCCAGTTTGGAACTCAGGGAAGCTTACAAAGTTTAAAAAGGCACAGCTTAACAATTTGCATCCTACAAAAGTTGAAAATCTGACTATATGAGCAATAGAATTACATGCAGCTAAAAGCATGACCCTTAAAAAGAAAATAACACATTTCACGTTCTGAAAGGCCTTTTTGTCCCTGAGCAATTGCCCTTCAAAGGTCTGGGAAGCCAAAGTACCTCAAAAGAATAGGAAGGTGGGCACCAGAAAAGAGTTTCAGAGTCTGGGAACAACCACAAAATAGACCCTCTCTAATGTTCCCCTTACATGATACCTATGAGGACAGTGGAACAGAGAAAAGGGCCTAGGACTGCCAAATTTACTTACTTTGGTTTCTTTCATTTCTTTTCCTCAGACTTCAAGTTTGTTCCATCCCATTTCCCATCACTTTGTGATTTTGGCGTTAATCAAATTGCTAGTCCCAGGCGAAGTAGATCCATCGGACCAAGTGATGAATGGCAAATCAACCCGTAGACAAATTTCGCTGGCCATTTCCACCCTACACTATTCTAGTGCTATTATTCCACTTTCAACATCATGTGGAGTTCTCGGGTGTATAGTTTACTGAAGCCAAAAAGCTCTCTTGGCTGAGATTTATAAATGCGCCTCCCTGAGCTGCAAACCCTAGGATTCCACAAGAGGCTGAAAGTGGCATAATAGCACTATGACAGTATAGGGAAGAAATGGCCACTGATTCAATTGGTTTACTCACATTGGGACTAGAAATTAGATTCTGTGTTTTTCTTTTAAGTCCATGCAAGAATGCATGTGATTTCATGTACACATTTCTCCCAGTATATGCATTTTTCTGCCTGGACAAACAATTCAGAAGTTTGTATGCCACTTTTGCAAGTCTGTGCTTAGTTTCCAGCAATTTTTCCTTATGATTTTTTTTATAGTTTTGTGTCACTATTGCATGCATTTGTGTACATCCTTTCCTCTTATATACGTTACTCCCTTATGCGTAGTGGTTTAGAGAATTTGATAGCAAAATCTCAGATGTGTGTGAATATGAAAGACGTTTGTATTCTATTTCACCTATTGATACGAGAAGTAGTAATCTGGCAAGGTGGGATCAATGAGTGAACTGGATGTAATTCTCCCCATTCTTATGTGAAACTGTAACTAATCCATTATGAGAAGCAGGGATTCTTGTTTATGGTTTTGCTTGGTCTGTTTCTGCAGTTGATATGTAAATATGCACTAAGCAGATACAGTAACAGTAGGACAAAATTCTTTGGTAAGCTTCTTCATGAAGGAAGCAACAAGTAATTTTAGCTACGTTCTTCCCACTGTGAGAAAATGTTCAGAAACTATGCAGCTTCTGAAGCTTATTTGGAGCTAATTCTGTACAAAATTCTCATGTGTTTGTTTTCTGCAGAAAACAGCATTTTCTGCACAGGAAAGAGCATTTTATGAGTAGGAAATAATACAGCTATGCGGAAATTTTATTTTATGCACAGATTTGTTTTCCTATGCAGAAAATAATACTTTCTAAGGACATGTTCATTTTGCATAGAAGAAAAGTCTACCATCATAGCCTTTTCTGCACACTTGAAATGACATTTGTGTGCAGAAATATTATTTCCTGTACAGACAAGCTGTAATTTTCTGTAGGTTTCTTTTTTCTGCACAGAAAGTGCTATTTTTCCATGCAAAACAACCATATGTGATTTTTTCTTTTCAAAGAATTAGTTCCAAACTATGAAGATTCTCATCAGCCCAGGATTCAGGGTTTTGACATTTTTTAAAAAAATATGTTTGAATATTCTTTTCATCCTTAGATAACAGGCAAAGAATGTGTTGTGTCATCTGACTCCTATGAATGATGGGATGGAAAAGGGTATCATATTATCCCATGCCACATGCCCTTTGGGGTGCCCATGCACAAAATGATGATGATGCTTAAAAATAAGCTATTAACAGAGAGGTTTCATTCATAACTCAGGGAGCAAATTAAAAATGATGACCTCGTCAATTTCCTCATCATTGGTTAGACTGTCAGACTCCAGTGGGGGAGATCTAAGTTTGAGATCACTGCTCAGCCAGGGACCATATGAGGTTGTCAGCTTGTAGAATCTTTATGATTTTTTTTTTTTTGTACAACACTTGTTCCTTTTAAGTTTGTTTTAAATAAGAATGCATCAAAGTGTTTCAGGAGCACCGAATGATCTCATCTCACTGAAATATTTTAGATATTTATATTTATATATATATATATCAGTTGGACCACCTTCACATATATGGTTAGGAATATGAGTTCGGGTCTTCTCAGTAGCTGACCACCATCATCTTGACTACAGGGGTACCAGCTATTGGGGATGTCAACAATCTTCACAGATGGTTTCATCCTCAAGAGCACTGGTCACTCTCAAAAGAAATGATCAGCTGCCATTAGATGTTTCTCCACTGTGGCAGTGTGAAAAGACCAGTACATTTTTCCAGTTCGTAGAAATGGTGAAGTGGGGGAGTTGGAGACACGTAAAACTGTTGCACATATGACAGGACATAAAAGTACATAGACTAGGGTGTAAATGTAGTTTACCTCTATGTACTTGCCTTGTGCAGTGCATATTACAATACCACGTTGAGTTGCCAACCATGCACATTGACATTAAGCATTGATTGATGCACATTGTTCTAGATTATACAATATAGAGACTGTGTGGCAGAACTTTACTGGTGGATATTTATACAATGCTGAACCAGTGGAGGATCTTGGCACTTATACATTATGTTCCTTATAGATTATAGTTGATAATGTTGTTACTCTTTGCTTTCGTCTCTTCAATTACAGGCAGGGCCAATTCACCCAGACCTCTGAAAAACCTCTCTGTACTTAAGAAGAAGCCCAAAACTGCTTTGTGAAGCACTACCTTGAACTGAACCTTGCTAAGTCAAAGTTTAGGGCTTGGCCTAATGAGATGACTTAAGCCTGAAAGTGACTAGACCAGTCAGATGATTTCCAGATTTAATCAGATATCCAGTCAATAACAATGGTTCTCCTTCAGAAATTTTCCTGTCTCTGCCATAACTTTTTTCTCCTAAAATCCAAGGTGGATGTGAAAATTCATAAACTGACAGGAACATGAAGAAAGGACATAATTTAATCAGTGTTAAGCACTTAAGCCCCCTTAATTTCCAAGTCAGAACTAAACATGGAGGTAAATTGTGACACTGAAACCATTAGGATGACAAAAAAGTACTTCCTGTGGTTGAATGTACATTCAAAACTTTTATTTCAGAAGTGTAGCACAGTTTTATTCAGAAGTGTATTTCAGTTCCAGTTTCCCAACAACAGAAAAAAAGAAAGGGCTGTCATACGAAAAATTGAGCGAGCATGTTTTCTGCTGCTCCGGAGACTAGAACATGGAGCAATAGCTTCAAACTCAGGATTCTGTCTAAACATTAGGAAGAACTTCCTGATGGTAAAAGCAATTTGACCATGGAATATACACTGCCTGTGAGTGTTGTGGAGTCTTCTTCATTGTGGGGCTTTTAAACAGTAGGCTGGATTGGTATCTGTCAGGAAAGTTTTGATGGTGAATTCCTGCATGGCAGAAGGTTGGAGTTAATGACCCTTGTAGGCTCTTCCAGCTCAATGATTCTATGATTCTGTGAAGTCAAACATAAATGCTATTGAGGCATAATTTAACTTAAAAGAAAAAAGAATCAAAACCTAGATTGTCATACTGGAAAGTATTATGGTAATTGGTTGTTGTTGCTATTAATCTTGATTTTACATTTTACCAGAAGTTACTAGCTGGATATTGGGACCATCAAATGATTCTGTCCAAGAACCTAGAAATGATTGAGGTATCAATGGGTAATGTGAGATCATAGGATCATAGAGTTGGAAGAGACCACAAGGGCCAACCCACTTCCATGGAGGAATATACCATCAAAGCATTCCTCACAGATGGCCACCCAGTCTGTGTTTAAAAATCTCCAAAGAAGGAGATTCCACCACACTCTGGGCAGCACATTCCGCTGTCTAACCTCTCTTACTGTCAGGAAGTTCTTCCTAATGTTTAGGTGGAATCTCTTTTCCTGAAGTTTGAAGCCATTGCTCCATGTCCTAGTCTCTGGAGGAGCAGAAAACAAGCTTGCTTCATCTTCCATATGGCATCTCTTCAAGTATTTAAACATAGGTATCACATTGCCTCCCAACCTTCTCTTCTCCAAGCTAAACATACCCATCTCCCTAAGCCATTTTGCTTAGGGCATAATTTCCAGGCCTTTTACCTTTTTGGTCACCCTCTTCTGGACACAATCCAGTTTCTCAATGTCATTCCAGAACTGTGGTGCCCAGAACTGAACCCAGTATTCCAGGTGGGGTCTGACCAAAGCAAAACAGAGTGGTACTGTCACCTCACTTGACCTAGACACTATACTCCTATTGATGCAGCCGAGAATGGCATTGGCTTTCTTTGCTGCTTCATCACACTGCTGACTCAAGTTCATCAGGTGGTCTAAGATTCCTAGATCCTTTTCACATGTCATGTATCAATGTTCTATCAAAAGATATTTGTTTATTTATTTATTAATTGGCAGTGGGAATGCTGGAATACAATGGAGGGATGCTTCAATGTATAATGAAGAAGAGCCAGCAAAATGTAGTTCTTTGAGTGTCAGAATGGGACTCTGGGAGGCCAGGTTCAGCTCAGCACTAAACCATGGAAACCTACTGAGTGACCCTGGGAAAAATCCTACTCTCTCAGTTTCTCAGAAGAATGCAATGGCCACTCCCATCTGGACAAATCTTGCCAAGAAAATCCCATGATAGATGCACCTTAGGTTAGCAATAAGTCAGAAACAACTTGGAGGCCCACAACAGCCACAAAAAAATGCTGGGATACTGTGTATAACAACAGAAATCACATGTTTCATCAGTCTTCTTGGAACTGATTCAAATTTCTCTGAATTCAGACAAATTACTCCACCGAATTCTAATGTTATATTATTTATTTATATATTTATTGCATTTATATGCCTCTTTTTCTCTCAAAGTGGGACCCAAGGTGGCTTTCAAAAAATAGTCTTTTAAAAAAAATTAAAATAATTAAAAACATTTAAAAACATATAAAATTATAAAAAGTTACATTTTTTTAAAAAAAGACCAGCTTGATTAATAAATAAAAGCTCTCCTCCTCATCCATTAAAAGCTTGCTTAAAAAGAAATGTCTTTGGCCCTTTCCATGCCTTACCTTCTTCCGGTGCATGAGCAGGCTCCAGCGAGAGGCTCTCACGTCTGGGGTCCTTCGGCTCTGCACGAGCTGCCTGCTCTTGCGAGAGCCCCTCCTCTTCCTTCCACAGCACAGCCTGAGAGTTTCCCAGGCTACGCCAGGGCAGGAAGCGCGACCGGCACGGCTCTGGAGGCTCCCCATGCTAGGTAAGTGTGCGCGGGGCCCAGGAGCAATGCGCCATTGTGCACCATTGAAAAGGCGTGCAATCGGGGCCTGCCGGCCCCTGGAGCATCACACAATTGTGAGTGCACCATGCAGATCGCTCCTCACAATCACACGATGCTCCAGGCCCTCTTTCGGATGGAAAATGCCTTGCGAAAAGGGCCTTTGCCTGCCAGTGAAAGGAAAGCAGGGAGGCGGCCAGCCTAGCCTCCCGTGGAAGAGTGTTCCACAGGGTGGGAGCAGCCACTGCAAAGACTCTCTCCTGTGTCCTCACCAGATGAGCCTGGGAGGTGGGCAAGATTGAGAGAAAGCCTTCCCTTGCAGATCTGAGGGCTCTGGCAAGTTGCTATAGGGAGACAGTGGTCTTTCAAGTAGTCCAGACCTAAGCTGCATTCAGTAGGCTTACTTGAGTAATAAAATTCAGAATAACATCATCATCACCACCACTACCACCATTGCCATCATCATCACCACCACCATCACCATCAGCATCATCACTGAAAATTTGCAATCAGTCAAATTGTCTAATCTTGGAGTAAAACCCATTAATTTCAACCATGTGCACTTCTGTGTAGACATGTGTAAGATTCCACTGTAAATGATTTAGACATCCAAATGTAGCATCACTGGGGAGAGGGAATATAATTATCTTTGAGTTTATTCTTGTGCAATCTGTTTTTAATCTGTAGCGAACGGTCCAGTCTATTTCACTTTGGAGGAAGTGAATCACAAATGTCATTGGCCAACTTTCGGAGAGTTAAAATGGGAAAGCGCTTTCATTCCTTTGTGTGAAATAATTAGCGCCAACCGTCATAATTGAAGCGCCCACCCATTGCTAGCCATTTCAGAGCTGACCAACTCCATCACCGCTTTTGACAAAACCATTTTCCAGCAAAAGGAAAAAAACAAAACAAAAACAGAATGATTAAAAACTTCAATTCACAAAGTGACTTTTATTTTGATAATAAATAACGTGAGAGTCACATTGCAAAATGAGACCCTTAATCATTTGCTGCCACGTTATCTGTCAAAATATAGACAGGAGGGAAAAATGATCACTCATAAATAAAAGGTAACTTTCCATTTTCACTATATGAGAGACAGGATGGGGAGGGGGGCACCGTTTTGTCAATGTTTTGAGATACGAATCATTGCTGTAGTGTGAGTCGGGGGGTGGAAATGCTCAACTTTCATGACCTCATATCCTCTTTGTTCAGCTGCACCAAACATTTATTAATTTGGGCGTAATTATTATCTCATACTCTCAGTCGAAGCCGGGAAGAAAATGGCATGATGATTCTAATTATTAATAGAGGGGTTTCAATTGGAGAGGTGAGGTTTCCAAATGTGTAGAGAGAAGATAGGGAACTGATAAGGCTGAAATTACTTATGAGTTGAAAAGTGTTTTGAAAATTCAGGGGAAAAAAATAGTATAGAACCAGAGGAGGAGTCTGTAAGTATGGATAAAATGGCCTAAGGGCCCTTTCAAACTAAGCATTATCAGTCCATATAAAATGTCATGGTTGCATCCTGTGGAATCCTGGGGTTGGTAGTTTTGTGAGGCACTGGAGCTATTTGTCTGAGAATTCGGAATTCTTGATGTGGTTAACTGTTGTTGAGTAGACCTTGACTTATAGGCTTTTCTGCACTACACTGTTATAGTGCTGTTATTCCACTTTCAACATATCCTGTGGAATCCTGGGGTTTGTAGTTTACTGAGTCCCAAAAGCCCTCTGGCTGAGAATTCTAAATGTGCCTTCCTGAACTACAAAACCCAGGATTCCATAGGATGCTGAAAGTGGAATAATAGCACTATAACAGTGTAGTGATGACCCCATGAAAGACAGACCCCCAAGTTACCCTGGTATCAACAGCCCTGCTCAAGCTTTGCAGACTCTAGGCTCTGGCTTCCTTGATTGAGTCTACCCACCTGTAATGCAGTCTTCCTCTTTTGTTACTGCCTTCCGCTTTACAAAGTGTTATCATCTTCTCTGCTGAGTCATGTCTTCTCATGCTGTGTCCAATGTACAACAGTCTCAGGTTACTCATTTTGGCTTCTAGGGAGAGTTCAAACTTGGTTTCTTCTAGGAACCATTTATGTGTCTTTTTAGCAGTCCTCGATATCTGTTGGATTTTTCTCCAGCACCACATTTCAAAGGAGCTGATTTTCTTCCTATCAGTTTTCTTGATGGTCCAGTTTTTACAACCGTACGTGGAAACTGTGTTACCCTGATTTCTGAGGGTCCCAGGAAGGACACCTAAATGCTCTCTCAATTACATAAGTTGGGGAAATTAGCCAAGAGCACAGCCTAGCAATGCGAGAGGCAGGGTAACGTAGTGAGATCTTGAACCCTATGTTTACAGGGTCAGACCGAGTCAAGGAGCACACTGAAGTTGAAATAACAAGAGTTGTTTTATTAAAAATACAATCAAACAGTGTATGCAGCACACTCACACAGATAACTAAGGAAATGAAGGTTGGAGTGGGATAGAGGGATTTTTAGAGGAGTTGTTGGTTTGGGGGATACTCCACCTGTCCTGAAGCCCGGTTGGAAGTGGAGAAGCCGGGGAGCGTGGATCTCAGCACGCGGGGCTGAGGGGAAGGCTCGCTGGACAAAGCGACAGCAAGGCAGGATGGAAGCCAAGAGCGATCCAAGGAAGCACTCAAAGTCAGGGGTTTTTATAAGGAGAATTGTGACCGCAGGCTAGTTCGTACTTGGGGAAAAGAATGGATTTGGTGCTGGAGACAAAGCCTCTGAAAGGTCAGAATTTGAATGATTGAGTTATAGCCAAACTGTCAATAGGATATCCAGTATGCAAATGCGGAGTGCTTGGGCATTGTATAGTCCGATCATCAAGCTGCCAGGGCAGGGCAAAGGAGCTTTTGAAAGTTGCCTGCATACATAATAGAGGTACTTGCCTTCAGGTCTCCTAAAGCTGTGAGTCGGCTATTTCTGGCCTGCCTGTATTGTGTTGGAATATTACGGCGATCATCGGCCGAGCCGGTGTGCGTGCTTGTCCGGGGGGCCTCGTGAGCACGCAGAGGGGAATGGGTATGTGAGGGCGAATTATTGATATCAAAAGATATCTTTTAATATCCCCCAAGCTCGGACTAGCAATGGTGGTAACAACTGGAAGTACAAGGGAACTGCATTGTACATAAGTGGAAGTACTATGGCATGGATAATCCTGACTTTGGTATTCAATGATATATCTTTACATTTGAAGATCTTATCTAGTTCTTATCCAGCTGCCCTTCAAAGGCCATTTCCGCACAACACTGTTACAGTGCTATTATTCCACTTTCAACCTCTGTGGAATTCTGGGGTTTGTAGTTTACTGAGACCAAAGAGCTCTCTGGCTGAGAATCGTAAAAGACCCTCCCTCAACTGCAAGCCTCAGGATTCCACAGGATGTTGAAAGTGGAATAATAGCACCGTAACAGTGTAGGGAGGAAATGGCCAAAGTTTGGGTATGCACACACACCTGCCAGCTGTCTCTTTCATCAGGGACACAGCATCAGGGGGTATGGATGCTGAAACTGCTCCCTCATTTACAAATGAGGGAGCAGTTTGGGTGTGTGCACACGCCTACAGCCTTGTCCATTGGTGCCCATGCCCCCTGATGATGTGTCCCTGATGAAAGGGACAAAGTAGCAGATGTGCATGTCCACCCAAACTGCTTCCTTTTTTGCAAATGAGGGAGGAATTTTGGCACCTGTACACACACACCTTGCTGCCATGTCCCTGTTGCTGCCACTGTTGTTGGTGTCCAGCAGCGGGGCTTTGCTGGCCCCCTGTCTGGGCTCTATGGAGCCCTGGCGTCCCCAGGCCGCAGGTTAAGAATCACTGCATTAGGATGATCAAATGTTGTGGTATACACCTTTCCTTCAGAGTGATCCATAGCTTTTCATGATGTACCCTGCCAAAGACTTTGATATAATCTAAAAAACACAGATTAATTTTCTTCTAAAATTCTTTGGTGCACTCTATTATCCAATGTATGTTTGCAATATGAACCCTTGTGCCTCTTTCTCTTCTGCTTCCAATCTGTGGACCAGTCTTTTCTTTTCAATATTCGTTGAAAGATTTTAATTAGAGTTTGATTGGATTCTGTCTCTGCCGCTGGAAAAAAGGTCTATTGGTATGCTACTTGTTCCTGATGATTTATTTTTCCCAAGTGCTTTGATCACAGCTTTCACTTTGTAAAATAATGGGTTCATCTTCAAATGATTCTTCCTTGAATGAACTTGTCATCCTTCCAACTCTTTTATGTAGTTTTACAGCATATGCTGCACAAAATAACCATGTGTGAATTTTGTGGAGATGAGTCTTGAATTGTGAATAGTCTTCAAAAACTGTATAGTTTTTGTACACATTCTCACTATAGGAAGAAAATGGCAGATATTTCTTATTGCTACCTTCAAGAAGAATTTTAGTGAAGAGCTACATAGGTGGATTTGTAATTGGTTGACCAACCAAACCCCAAGGGTGCTCACCAAAGTGTCCTCTTAATCCTGGAGAATGCTGATGAGTGGGATGCCACAGCAATCCGTCCTAGACCGAGTGCTAGTCAACATTTTCGTCAATGACTTGGATCAGAGGGCATTCTTATCAAATTTTCAGATGACACCAAATTAGGAGTGGCAACTAACACCCCGAAGAACAGGATCTATATCACACAGAGGATGGAGCAAGCCTGTTTTCTGTTGCTCCACAGACTAGTACGTGGAGCAATGGATTCAAATGTCAGGAAAAGAAATTCCAGCTGACCATTAGAAAGAGCTTCCTAATACTAAGAGCAGTTCTACAGTGGAATAAACTGCCTTGGAGTACGGTGGAATTTCCTTCTTTGCAGGGTTTTTAAGCAGAGGCTGGATGGCCATTGGTCAAGAATGCTTTGATGGTACTTTCCTGACTGGCAGAATGGGGTTGGGCTGGATGGCCCTTGTGTTATCTTCCACCTCTATGATTCTCCATCCTTACCTAATTCCAGTGGGCAAAAATGAACGCATTTCAGCCCAAGATTTAATAAAGCCACCCTTCATTGTTGAAACAATATATCTATCATGTCCATTGCTTTCTATACATGATTAGGTCAGGAGAACTGGATAGAGACTTTGAGCTGTACAAGCAAACACATATTCCCAGAGGTATTTGATACCTTTTAAAAATCCTCCCTCTACTACCTCAGTTGCTGTTCATCAGTAAATACTGCAGATGTCCACCTGGACTTCATCACTGTTCTGTTTCCTATGTATCTCCTTGAGTGAACATTTGGGAAACAGGTGTTATCCTTGCCCTGAAAATCAATAAAACAGGAATGAATTTGTTAGCTTCTGCAGCTGCACTTCCTTTCTGCCCTATAACAATCCAGGACTGAATTTCTGCACAAAAGAAGGATGTCCACCAGACTCAACTCTTTGTGGCCCTCTTGCAGGAGAGATGAGACTAATTACATTTGGATGTGAAATCCATAAAGACTAATGAATCCCGCAGATCAGTGATCAAGTCTGTTGTTCCTTAGTAACAGCTTGTGGGCTTGATTTTCATTGCAGGTGAGCTGAAGTGCCACCCTTGTTTTTATTTGCCCAACAAAGAAAATGCAGCTGTTCCACAATAGTGCACATTTCTTCTCGATGATTCCAATAAAGGACTTTCCAATTTATATGCAAAGTAGGTTCATCTCTCAGACCTCTAGCAAGCTGTTAGGGTGGCCTTTGATATCGAAAGTCTTGGATGGCAGCCACATTTGGGAACATTTCCTTCAAAAATGACTGCGGTGGAATGCAGCACACTCATTTTTTTTTTTCTCCTCAGCAAAATTTTGCTTAGCTCCTTCATGCAGATGAGCGTCAACTCACTAAAGAGCCAAGCCCTTGCTGAGCATCTGACATACACTTTGGTCCCAAAGAAGAAGTGGGTGGGTGGCTAACTGAACAGCACATGTTGCAATTCCCCCATGATCACAAACACACACACACACACTAAGCTCTTCTATAAATTGATGAAATGACTGGGCAAAGAGAAATGAAGATGCCATGCCACATGCTGGAGAGAGCCCCCCCCCCCCAAAAAAAAGGCATATGAACAGAAAAGAAAGAAAAGGATTATTTCTATAACAATGTTGGGTGTTTGTGCTGGTACAATGCAACAACAAATTTTGTTAGCAGCCATTTACCTCTATCCTTAGATATGGTTTAATTGGCAGAAAAATATTAATTGGCAGATATATTTAATTGACACGAAATATAAATTATATATACTTCTGGCTAGAAAGGGCATGTAAAAGAAAGAGACACTAGCTGTAAGTAGGTCAGAGATGACCTCAACATGGCCAGGCCATAAGAATTAGTTAAGAAAGTCTGATTTAATAGCTCTGAGCTAATCCTATCAACTACTCAACCTAGAAAACAATAAGGCGCTCAGGTGCAGAGGCAAGGACTCCTGCTGTGTGTATTTCCTACCAAAGCCTGGCCCAGAAATCCCACTCAACTAAGACCGTGAAACAATCAGTCCATTCTACACCCATTTTGTTTACTCTGCCAGAAAGCAATTAATTCACACCCCTTCAAGGGGAGAAACAGGGTATAAGAGTATCCAGTTCTGAACAACTAGCTTTGCAGTCCACCAGTTGCTAAAGGTCTGTCTGCCAGTTTGCTTCCCAGCTGTGTACTGCCCTTAGACACACAAGTCTAAGCTACATCACTGCTTCTTCACTACTATTCTGGACTAGTAATTATAATCCCAAACCTTCAGTCTCTCTATCCATAATTTTTCCTCCCTTTATCCTTCAGTTAGCTGTTGTGTGAATATTTGACTGTTTTTATCTTGTGTGCATGCATGACTGAATTCCCCTGAATAAAACACATTTTTTTGTTACTTTGGAATCTCTGGCTGGTTCTTTTCCTGTGTGAGCCCGTAAATATTGGTAGAAGGGTCTTGCTAAGTTGCTCCCCTCTTGTTAGCCTCCTGATTTTGACCTAACTAATTCCCCGCTTTTGCACAGAGGTACTGGCATTGTGGGGTGGCGCTTGTGGCACTCACATTTTGGAGTAATAGTTTATGGTAAAAAAAAAATCAGAAATACTCTTGATGTTTGCATTATATACATATACACATACACAAACACACATACACATTAAAGAGCAATTTGCATTTACAGTGCACCTGCCATTGTACACATGGGTTCCATTCCAAGGAACCCCTCTGGTTTTTTTTTAAAAAGTAGGTGTTGTGTCCTATTGTTGTCAATGGACCTTATATGCATATGCATGTACTTGTGAGGGCACATGCCTATCACATCATAGACTATCATAGGAGTGCCACTTCACGTTACCTCACATTTGTGTGTGATAAAGTCATGCTAGAAAAGGCCTCACTGAATTGTTTCAGGATATAATTCAAAGACAGGAAGCATAGGCTCATGGAGTTGGAAGAGGCCCCGGGGCCATCTAATCCAACTTCCTATCCTGTAGAAATACACATCTAAAAAACTTGTGAGACATAGGGCAATCCAACTTCTGTTTTAAGACCCCCAAAGAAGGAGAAGCTACCACCATTAAAGGCAGTCTATTTCACTTTCAAACACTTCTTACACTGAAAAAGTCCATCTAAATGTTTGCATGGAATCTCTGTTCTTGTGATTTGAAACCATTGGTTCATGTCCTCACCTCTGAAGCAGCAGAAAACATCTTCTACATGACAACTCATCGTAAATTTAAGATTGCTATGATGACATCTCTCAATCTTCTGTTCTCCAAGTGAAACATATAAAGCTCTGTAAGTCATTCCTCTTAAGGCTTGGTTTCCAGACCTTTAATGATCTTGGTTACTCTTCTCTGGACATGTTCCAGCTTGCCAATATCCTTCCTGTGGTGTCCAGAACTGATTACAGTATTCCAGCGGAGCTCTGACACACACACACACCCCAAAATAGAGTTATACTGTTATTCCCCTTGAACTGGACACTATGCTCGGGTAATTGCCTCCCCCCCCCCCACTGCATAATACTGCTGACTCAAGAGCGGATGGGGAAGGATGGGAAAGGAATCGTAGACTTGGTTATAGAAGATCCTCAAGCTGGCTTCCATCCAAAGGAAAATGTCATTAGAGAGAAATAGAATTCTTATTTTGGGGAAGACAATGTCCCAACCTCCTTCCATAGCTACATCCCACATACTGGGTATTTGTGAAATTAAAGCACGGAGATGTCACTTTTTGATATCACACCATGTCAATGTATGAAAAATCATCTCAACGGGCTATCCTGCCCCTTTTGCAACACAACTGTTGTGAATTCATGGTGTGGTTGCCTCAGGAGCAAGGATACCCATTCCTAAAATAATTTAAACTGTGGGCAAAGTGATGGCCTTGTGTGTTTCAGTGACATAATCATATAGCCAGACCTGATTGGTTTCACACTGCCAAAATGTCATCACTTTTCTTGTACTATCCCTAACTGGTTGGAAGAGAAGTACACTTTCACTAATGTGGATGGAATAACCTTGCAGAGCAACGGGGCAAGTTTTCTGAATCATTGTAATCAAGAAAAGGGAAACACTAGGGCAACAAAAGGAAATAAGATGTCATCAGAAGATATGATTGTATTTAATAACTGCAGCAAGGTTAATATATGTGCAACACTGGAAAGAAAATAAATATATTGATATTGAGAAGCAGAAGCTAAAAGTTCTGGATATGACAGAGATGGAAAAATTAGCATTTTCTTTGAAGAATAAATCTATCCAGAAGTTTGAAACAGAATGGAAAGGAGTATTGGATTGGGTGAGGATATAAATGTATAAGAAATCAAGAAGAAATAATGTTATCGTTCTTTTCTCTGTAAAATGGAAATTATGTTTGTATGTAATAGAAATAAGCAATTGCAACTGGAAGATTTAAGCCTGGAAGTGTGTGGGGTTTTTTTTTATTTTATTTTCGAGATTAAACTTTAATAAAAATTATTACAAAAAAAAAAAAGAAGAAAAGAAAAGGGAAACACTATTGAAGTTGTGGAGGGCCATAACTTCCAAAGCCTCCATGCCTGTTCAGAAAATTTAAAAATTTCAAATTGATCCATATGTTCATGGACAAAATCTGAAGACTGTTGATAGATTCCATCTATAATCTAACCAAAAGGAATGTTCTGCCTCTGGAAAATTTTGAATAGAAGCACAAAAAGACTTTCAGCAAAATGAAGACAGCTTACCCTTAGTTCCAACTAGAGCAAAGCCATTTGATCAGTTAGAATTCTCTATGTGTTGACTCAGTATTCAACAATTGATTGACTAGATCTACTCTAGTTGGGACTCACCAACAGGTATCCATCCACCTCTTCTAAAATGAGCTTACCCATTCTCCATTTGCAAGGCATTGTTGGTTGATTTTAACAATTACAGAGAGGTAAATGATGTAAAAAGAGCCAGTCATGACAAGACGCCTTAGCAAGACTACAATTAAAGTAACCCGGTTAACATTCGGAAAGGAAAAAGAAGCCATAACTTGGTTGAGAGTGATTTCCCCCTCATAATATGAGAAGGCTGATCCCGTAGAGTCACAAGTGAGGTATGTGAAATAGAATGAGTTAAAGTTGCCTTTTACTCATTAATATCAAATCTGGCCAACAGATGACAAACAGGTTTGATCTTCTGCTCTTTCTTTTCTTTTCTCTTTCTCACCCTCCCTTTCCTGAGCACTAAATTTATCATTTTTTTTTCAGCACTAAAAAGAGAAACCAGATGCCATCGCTATTAACTTTTGGAATCGACTGTCATCTTCCTATTAAATCCTTCCATCCAAGTAAAGCCAATTATTTGCTTGATCTAAAAAGGTGCCGAAAATGGAGACGCACAGGGTTTCCAAAAGTCCACTTTAATAAGACAGGTGGGTAACTAATAATGTGGAAAATTGCCTGCAGATTGAGGAGACTGGGAATGACTAATGGCCAAAACTAAGCGAGTAAATTAGTTGCCAAATGATACCATTTGCAGGAGTTGCGCGAAAGGGGGACTTGATGGCCCAGAAGCATGTGGCACTGAACGCAGAGCAGAGCACTTGAGTGTGGCCCAAATTCAGAAAAGCATGCTATCAACTTATGGTAGGTTGTGGGCTTTCTCCCCCCACTTTCCCCTTGACTTTTTAATTATTATTATTATTATTCTTTCCATGTAAGTGGTGCTATTTGGGCAAGTGCTTAATAGCATGGGCATGGGAGTCTACTTAGCTCTGCAAAGTTTAAAAACAAAGTTGCCATCAAGGTCAGAGGAGCTGAATCAGAGACACCTAGGTTGTTCTGCAAACCAAACAGCATCAGACGGAAAAAGAAGAAAGAAAAATTGGAGGAAAATCACTGTGTGTGTCTGTGTGTTTATGTGGTTGAGTGGGTGAGTGGGTGTGTGTCACACTCTTATTTAAAATGTTATGATGCCACCACATTCCTAATATTTTTATTTATTTATTTCACATAAATATTAACAGCACAGTAAGTTTCAGCCATGAAGTTCGGAGTCTGAGACTTTAGTATGGCAAAGTAAACTCTCCATGTGCTATGCTCACAGGCACTTAAAAAGGGATGATCTTGGTCCAATTCTTACCTAGAAAGTAGTAAGTGATTTGAAAACCCCATGTGAAACTATCCTTAACTCCCACTTTTTGGCTGCTGTGTGAATAGAGTCACAAATTCCTCACCATTTAGCCCTTCTTCTGCTGTTCAGTGGTTATTGGTCTCCTGTAGCCTCTCACAAGAGTATATTCAGGCTGCTAGACTTTTTGTTTCAAAGGGAATTATGGTGGCTACCTCACTAAAAATGTCAGGTCACAGGGATAAGCTTTCCATGCTGAGCCAACTTGGAAATGATGCAGTAAAGACGAAGGAGATTCACAGAGGAAAAGTGTGTTAAAGGCTATAACCCCAAGGTAGTGTTGTGGAACCTCTATATTTTGAAGCAATATAGCCAGAAAATATCAGATTCTGAATATAAACCAGAGAAGAAACTCATTTAGGGGTGGTTGGGGAAGGTAGAGCATTGCTGTGGAAGCCAAGAATCCATTCTTGGTTTTATGGCTTCTTCTGTCACAGCTTCTCCAAGCTGAATGGAAGCTGTCCTTAGAGCAACATCTCTGTTGGCATAGGGTCCAGCAGTGGGAAAGCTCTCATTCAGTTGTGGGAGGAGCAAACATAAAAATAAAAGTGGATCCCATCCACCCTTCCATGGCCAGCTGACCCTGCTTTTCTTGTCTGACTTGTGGATTTATGGAGATTTCCAGATAGCCATTGGGTAGAATAGAATAGAATAGAATAGAATAGAATAGAATAGAATAGAACAGAAGCATCCTAACAGTCCCTTGGTTCATACTAGGAGTGGAAATAATAGTCTCTGTTATTCATTTCCCAATTGAATTCTCAACAATTGAGAAGCCTCAGCAGGAAGAATGATAGAGTAGAAAGTTATTTGCTCACTTTCTCCCATTATTCAGTTGTCCCAATGTGTTCCAGGGGATTTTTCTGTGCAAAGAAAAACATTTTTTTTTCCGGGAGAAACACAGTTTTTTATACAGAAAATGTCTTTATTGTTTTCCATGCAGGAAATATGATTTTTCACCTTTTCTTTTCTCTTCTTTTTCTTGCATTTTCTTTCTGTGTGTGCATACACATAACACATTTTCCTGTGCTGAAAAAATCCTCCAGAACTCTTTAGGACACTCAAACATGAGGAAAATACCGCTTAAAAAACATGTTTTCTTCTGCAGTAGGGAGAAAGCTTATAGTAATTATTAATCCTTGCATGTAAAGATGAAATAATTGAGGAAGTGAATTCCTAGCTCATTCATGAAAGGGTGCTCTGTTTTTTTCTTACTGGAAAGACTGGTTACCAAACCATCGCAAGAACAGAAGCCAGGCAACGGTGCAGCTAACGAATACAGAGCCTGTTCCTTCTCTTTCCCCCTCCTGACTTCAAATGACTATGAACTTCCCATTTCAGATTCATCCTCTACATGCTACGTGCAACCCATCACTTCTAGAATGCTCCCTCCAATATATTTCCTAGGTGGAGTGGTAAAAAGTCTATAATTTGATACAAGACTTCACAACAGGTGGCTAATTATTTTTGCTCTCAGCCCTCCAGGACCTTAATGTGTGAGTCAAGCATTTGAAATCAAGAGTGAATGTTGGGCAAATAAGCAAAAAGATTTGAAAAGAAAGGCCCATTGTAGGAAATGTGAGACTAAGGATGAAGTACATCCCCTCAGGTTGCAAGGCCCAGGGTGAATGGATGTATCTGAAGGAATGCTGATTAAGATGTGGTTGCCAGCCATTTGAGAATTTGCCCAGCCCAAATGGAATTTGATCCTCTTGGATGGTTGCTAGCACTGAAGGATACAGACAAAACACACAGGAAAAAAACGGTTAATGTATGGGATGGAGATCAAGGTTTCTGCCTCTATGGGACCTCCATGTTGTCTAAAAAAAACAATGAATCGATAAAAAACTAGCAGGAGTGAACTAATAAGTGCTCAAAAATAATTTTTAAAAACCACAAAATCATCCCCTGTTGAAAAAAAAGATACCAAATGAGCTACCTAAGGTGCTCAACTATTTGAGGAGTGAGAATCATCAAACCTTGGACACCTCCTTTAAATTTCAGACTAAAACCCAGAGTAAACTCACCATTCCATACACATGGGTGCTCCCAGATGCCACTGCAGCTCACCTAACATCAGGAGGGGATCCAATAAAACAAAATAACAATTACAAAGCTCAGACAACATCAGGTTAATTTGGTAACAAAATGTAGTACTCTTTATTGGCAGACATGCAGACCCATTGCTTACTGTTCCCCAGTCCATGCTGGATTTTCACATTGACTGCCTGCATCTCCTAATGAGGTTTATGTAGTGTTTTCGCCCTTAGCTAAGAGTCAAGACAAGAGTTCCTGGCTACTGTATTTCTTCCTCAGTGCTGTCCCTTGTGTTCTCTCACTTTGCTTCTTGTGGCTTGAGCTTCTAGTGTGGTGTGCGTGTGTGCGTGAGTGCGTAATACTTGAAAAAAGGAACTAACAATACTTTTTGCTGGAAGAACCTGTATGCCAGAAGGATACTATAAAATTGAAGCCGATTTGATAAAATTTAATGAAGTTATTGAAAATAGATGTTCTTAGCATGAAACCATTGAGCTTCTGCCTTTCTCGATGCTGGAAATAATAAACACAGTGGTTATAGAATGTTTCCCGGACTTTTTTGAACTGCATTCAGAGGACAGTGCTGGAGGCAATAGTGGACTTGTCCTCTAAATTAAAGCCATACGGCCTTAAGGTGTGAAGTCTGTAGATCCAGACATTTCTTTTTTTAAAAAAACAAACTCACTCAAGCATAGTTAGATCAAAAGGTTTCTCTATTGGAAATATAACCAGGTTGGAAAGGTTGGAAAGGATGCCACAAACTGTTTAGGGCAAACTGATTATCCTGAACAACGATTTCAAAATGACGACAGACAAAATTTCATTATTTACAGGTTTTTTGTTTTTTTTAAAAGAAAAACCCTCCCCATACACCTTGTGCGTATCAGCTGTTTTGTTGTTGTTGTTGTTATTGTGGCTCATAGACACCAAATGCTGCTTCTCCCTGCCTGCTTCAACCCTTGGCTTACAGCAAAGACAGAGCAATGAAAACAGACAAAAATAGAAACCACTGGAAGCATCGATGATTGAGATGAGTAATTCTCCCCTTGCAGAAAATAATAAGAAACTCTTATTTCACTTAAGAACAGAAGCAGCAGCAACTAGGAATATAACTGCTGCTCCTCCTTGATTAGGAACCTACAACAATTCATCAGATTTGCTTCTGCTTTTAAATACAGATGTTGTCTTCCTGTTCACATGGACAATTACTCTAAATACTAAATACGTCCAGTGTTATCTGATTTCTTTACCAGTGGGAACAAAAATGGGTGACTGATTAAGTATACAAATTCCAGTGTAAGCGAAGTGAAAAGGAGGGGAGAAAGAAGTGGCATGTCTATTAGAAGCCTACACTGCAATATGCCTCTGAATATGAATGCCTGCCAATTCCATAGTCAGGCAAAATGAATTCATTGGGGAAACAACATTTCTAAGGAGCTGGGCAAACAACAGAGTCTGGGAAATTGACCAAGCATCCAAAACACAGCTCATAACGACTGTGGGAGTCATAACCCTCACAATTAAGTTCTGTGCTTTCCTTCGTTTCAAAGACAGGTTATATTACCTTAATTCAGAAACAGGACTGTTTTGTTTTGCTTTTTTATGTTGGTTGGTTATAGGGCCTGGAGTAGGCAGGTGCCATGCCTAACCTTCCAGATTCATCACAAGGTCCATCAGTTTCAATGTTTGGGTCTGATCAGTTGGTGAAGTGTACCTGCCTTACGATTAAGAGATTATAGGGATAGATGAAAGTGGAGTTTTCCTTCTCTTTTGTAAATAGTGTCTAAATTATTTAAATTGTTGGTAAGCAATAATTAAAGAATCACCGGGTAAGACAGAAAAGAAGAATAAGGGAAGACATTTAATGTTAAATAATTTTGAAGATTCTGTTCTAGTATCTTGAAGTAGGACTGGGAGTATCTGTTGTGTATGTTTATCTGGTTGCAAATAGACCTAAATAAGGAATGTTATCTGAAATAATCAGTAAGCTGGGACATATGGATATTTCCTTGTAGAGTTTATACCATTTTAATGATTTAAATTTTTGTTTGTAACCTTTTTACATCTTGTTTGATTAAATGAAAAGAATAATAAAAAAAAAGAAGAAGTGTACCTGCCTTACATAGGTCATTTCTGCACTACATTGTTATAGTGTCATTATTCCACTTTCAACCTTCTGTGGAATTCTAGGGTTTGTAGTTTATTGAGGCCCAAGAGCTAAATGCTCCTCCCTAAACTGCAAACCCCAGGATCCCAGAGGATGTTGGAAGTGGAATAATAGCACATTTCTGTGTAGGGTGGAAATGACCGTAGTTTTATGCAACTCCAATGGCCGGGCTCTCCTGGGATTTGTAATTTGATGGGCTGGTTGAGAACTCTCTGCTGGAGAAGTCCTGTAGTTCAGCACTTAACTAGAATAGAATTTGAAACACCTCACCATCAAACTATAACATTTGAACTATAACACCAAACTACAAATCCAGGCTTTCTGGAACCACAGCAGTTAAAGTGCTATCAAACAGATATACGTGTGCAGTTGGGATATATATCTTTTAATTCAGGCTGGCCTTTAGCAGGGGGGGAAAAAACCCTATTTGATGGTTTTGAGGGGGCTTTGGACTCCATGGGTCAAAGCTTCTTTTGGCTACCATAAATGTCTAATATGGATACCCCCATGGTATTTACCTTGGGTAACTGGAAGGTGATCAGACTAGTATCCCTAAAACAGGCGCTCTGAAGCCTGGAAGAGGCCACTAAGGAAGTTCTCTCTTGCCTCCACACTAGATGTTCTACAGATACAAGTGGGGGCAAAGTATGGTTCTCCCTCAAAATATTGTATTATGTCATTTCTAGTGAGGCTCACCTTTACTATCCTGAGAAGGCCCACGGGACTTTCATTGTTGCAGATTGCTCTTGACTGTTTTAATAATTCCATACTCCCTCTGCATCCTACTTTCTGAGTTCCTGCTCATTATTTCTGGCCATGGTTGCCCCCACACCCAAGAAAGACAAACAACAACTTTACTTATTATGAAGGTTCCTGGATTTTGACTTGTCCATCAAAATAGAAGAAAAAGAAAGCATTTAAATGATTCCATCATGGGGAGGCCTTTTGAGAGTGCATGGAGTTAACCATCGTCACACAGTTTGTAATAAAACTCCAGCAATGTCTTCATTTTCATGCAACAGAAACTAGGTGCCATTTTTGTATCCAACCCTTTCTTTTATTCTCTTGTGTTCCATAATCTTCTTTGACATCAGTAAGAATTATTAGTTGTGCTCGCCCGTGCCACGCATCTTGGTTACCTCTAATTGAAATGGAGGTGATCTTGAGTGGCAAAATTGGTTAAGAAACTCTTTCAAGTGCCTCGTTTGTATAATTTATCAGGGGAATCAAATGCTTCTGAGTTTGGATCATTTAGTTCTCAGGAGCTTTTTAATCTCTGATCATATCAGGAGGTGGGACAGGACTCGATCGTAGAGGAACTTGATGATAACTTAGAAATTTATTTACTGTGTCAAATGCTGATGTTGCCAGAAGAGCAGTTTGAGGTGAGAATTACCTTTCACAGAAAATTAACTACAGGAAGCTACTTAATTTGAAGGAAATGCAGACCTTATAACTTTTTTTTTCTCAATAAATTCCTGACAGAGAATGGAACATATTTGCACTCTCTCAAGCTTAAACAACTTCTTTCATCAAGCACAAGAGTTAAAGGAGAGTTACCTTGTAAAAAGGGGAACATTAAAGCCTCCTTGAAGTGATTGAAGAGGTAGAATTGATCTGATTAAAACTATCCAGGGCTCTTCTCCAAACTCACCCTGAGTTCAAATACACCTAAATATACTTACCATGGTGTAGAGTTCTATGGATAACATGAACCGCAAAAGAAGACAAATGGATTAAGATGACTAAACTAGGACTGTCACATGTTGGACATATCATGGGACAACAAGATTCATTGGATTGGGAATAATGTTTAACAAAGTGGAAAGCAGTAAGAAAGGGCGAAGAATACATTACAGGCAGATTGCCTCAATCAAGGAAGTCACAGTCCAGAGTGTGCAAGACCTGAACAGATAAATCATAGAGCTGTAAGAGACCCCAGGGGCCATCCAGTCCAACCACCTGCCATGCAGGAACCGACATCAAAGCACTCCCGACAGATGGACATTCAACCTCTGCTTAAAAACCTCCAAAGAAGGAGACTTCACTAATGGACTAATGGAAGAAGTTCATTTATAGGATTGCCATAAGCTGAAGCTGACTTGATGACAGATAACAATAACAAATATTTGACCTGGTTTCACATCACTCGGACCTCTTGTATACACACAGCAGACTGAGGATGGAATAATGTGAGAAGGTGTTCAATCCGTTCTATCATTCCCTTTTCACAATATGAGCCCACTTTAACTATCATTGCAACCTCCTATGAAATCTGGGGGTTTATAGTTGGGAAAGCACTACTGCACTATTCCCTGCTTGAGAACATCCTATGGTATCCTGGGGTTTGCAATTTAGGGAGTGGCCTTTAGAATTCTCTTTGGCCTCAGGGAACGACAAACCCCAGAATTCTACAGGACTTTGAAAGTGGAAAAACAACGCTAGAACGGTGTAGGGCAGAAAGGCACAAAGTGAAGAGTTACATCCATAGCATTGTGGTATTGTAAAACTAATGGTACAAGTATTTGTGCTTTCATTAAGTTTGCGTATGTGCGGTCCCTAATGCAAGCTGACATATTCTTCAAGCATACACAGACTTATCACTCACATTTTACTGAGAGAGTGGGGAGCATTCTGAGCCAGAACTGGCTGCAATTCTTGGTTTCTCCAAGATTTTAGCATATATCACTACTATAGCATTAGCTTTAAAGGTGTTAAATCAAAGCTGCAGGTGGCCTATTGCATAGGACAGACTTCTAAGCCATTAGCTGATAAGAGTGAGCATTCATTTTCAGCAAACATTAGAATCAGGCACCTTGGCAAGGAATTCTACCCAGAATACAGAAGATTGGTCTCTAAAGTTATATAGGACAGAACCAAACAAAGGAGACTGAACTGTGCAGGTATGCCCCATACCTGCCATAAATATGAGAATGATATAGGTAAGGTGGACGCCCCAGTCCATTCCTACTGTCCCCTTTAAACTGTTGGACTAAAGGAAACCTATCTAGCATGATCTACTGACCACTGCACAGCTGTTAAAAGTTTCACCATGATGCTGACAAGGAAATCTGGACTCCCACATTCCTATTTATTGGGACTTCATTGACTATAGGTTGCTAATCAACTAATACACAACAGCTGATCTCAAGGACTGGATTGAATCACACAATCAACTGCATAGCTATGAAATCCAATAGAAGTACAGTGCCATATATTTATGCTAAATTGTTTGACTTTAGTCAAAGGTATAGCTAATGGGGAGCAAAATAATGGAATTGCCCCCTCAAAGAAGCATTTTGCTCCCCATGAAATTTTTCTTCATTCCACAAATGACTGGCATTACAGAGAGTGACACACTAAAAATTGTTCACACCTACAACTTATATATTTGTTGCGTTTATTTCCCCTTGGTAACTTTGCCTGCCTCTTTTCTTTGGATGCCCAAACTGTTTTCAAATGCTAAAGTTTTAAGTTATTGCAATGCTAGAAATGTGAGGACTCACTGAAAATACCATGGGGGTGTGCTGAATTCCTATTTAGAGAGGCAAAGCCCTAATTTCATCCCAGTTGGAGTTACACCCCTATCCTGATCGCTTTCTTTCATAAACCATGCAGCAACTGTGATGCTGGAGGGTGCTCCACTGATCGTTGGGGTCTTTTTAAAATAATAAACAAGTGTGTTGAAGTGCAGAAGGAAAAAAAATCTGCACACTACCTGACTATCTTCCCACTACTCTCCTTCAAATGTCAGCGCACACACGCACACACACACACACACACACCCCTTGTGAGCTTCCACCTCCCCCTCTTGATGTTCAAGTAGGGTTGCTCTCCAACCCATAACCTCATCTTGAGCATTCCAGAATTCAAGAATTTTGGTCCTTGGGGTCTGCCATAGCTAGAAGAATTTTTCTTCACCCAAGGGACTTGCAGTTTGCCTGCAACAAAGGTCTTGCCTTGTTTTACCAACAGGGCATTCTCCACTTGTCCTCTGGAGTGGTACTGAGACTGCCACAGTCATGATTCTACATCCTTATTCACCAGGATATGTAGCCTATGCCTCAGTGATTTATTGCTGAATAACTCATTGTCTGTGATATTTTTATCTGTGCTGGGTTATTTCACAAGTGCAGTCAATTCCACTTACTGGATCAGCCTAAGCTCTAGCATTTAGTTTCCGATAGCGGTTAGACAGCTGCCGCTGGAAGCTTACAAGCAGAACACGAAAGCGATTACCATCCCACACTGTTTGTTCTCTGCATCTCGTTCTCCGATATAGATTGGCTTTGAACATGTGGGTTCCATTCAGCAATCACATATATAGCAATAGTCCTCCCTAAATTAGTCTGACAAAAGGTGGATACGTGGCCTCCATGCCAGTTATATCTTGACCAGGAGAACTTATTATCATCATCATCATCATCATCATCTTTATAAGGTATAATACAGGCATCTTCGATTAACAACCCAGACCAGTTTTGATTTGTGTTGTTTTTTTTATTCTGTTATATATTTTATTTTAGAAGGCCTTCCTAAAAGTCCTTTTGTTCTTTGTCTGACCTGGTCCATGCTTCTTCCTGAATCTAGATAACTGAATAAAGTGAGATTTCAGTTCAAATCCGCATTCAGGGTAGATGGTCACTAGAACCTGGGTAGTGGTGGTTATTGTTTATTCGAAGGAACCAGGAGAAATGCACCTCCCACTCAACCTGTCACTTGCATGTTTCTAAGTTTTGTTTTTCCTTTCAGAAAAACTTTGACTGTAAAATTGTATTGATGCTCTCTTTACTTCCTAGTTAAAGAAAGGTCTCTCTTGTGCTTAAAACAGATTGATAAAATTATGCTGAAATTACTACCACATCCCATAGGAATGGTTGACATTTTGAGTTAAATGCAATCTTAAAAAAAATAGGGAGGTGAGGTTCTCTGTGGGGCCCAAAACAGTCTTGGGGACAATACATACAATAGAGGGATTTGAACCAATCAGTAGAAGCTGTTGTTCATGGCATGTTCCTTCAAGTCTCTTCTGACTTATGGTGACCCTAAAGACGAACCTATCATGGGATTTTCTTGGAAAGATTTATTCAGATGAGATTTGTCATTCCCTTCCTCTAAGGTTAGACAATGTGACTTGCCCAAGGTCATTCAATGGATTTCCATAGCTGACCAGGGATTCAGTCTCTAGCCTGCTGGAGTCCCAGTCTAACACACAAACTTCTACATCATACTGCCTCTCAAACAGCAGAATACCAAATTCAATACGCAAGCACAACACCATAGAGGGAAAAAAAAGTGTGCAATAGTCCCTGATAATCCTAATAATAAGTTACACTACTCTGATAACTTGCCCCTTTGGAAAATTATTCCCCTTTCACATTGTTACAGCGGGAAAATAGGGTCCATATTGGTTTTTACATTTGACCTTATAGAGAACTTTTTCCACCTTGATTCATCTGCGAATGAACAACTTCATACTGTCAAGAGGATTCCAGTATGTTGCAAATAATCCCCACTTAGTCCACCCAAGACAGACAGAAAACCCCACAATTCATGAAAATGTGCAATAGATCTTTCATTCCACTTCAAAACACCCTCACCCCTCCAAAGATCTCTATTCTTTGTTAAAGACCTTCTGGAAATGGAGGCAGGAAGTGTCAAAATGTTAACTCTGGTCACCATTCTGAGAGGGAGTCTGGAAAAATGGAGATTATTTGGCATGCTAGAAAGGTGTGGATTATGTGGACTGGGGATCCAAGGGAAATTGGCCCATTGTTTGAACCCAGTATAAGGTATTAGCTGGGGTGGTGGGAGTCACCAATATTCTGAATCAAACTGAGTGTGCATTGAACAAACCCACCAAACATTGTCCTATAGCTATGCATTAGAGAAGCCCCACTGGTGAAAGTAATAAAGGAAACCATTCACAGCATTCTCACTGAGGAACCTTAATAAGTTTTCAAGGTACACACTTTTTGGCAGTGATTTGAAAACTTATAGGCCTGGGGGAAAACATGAAGACAACAAAGGAGGAAATTACCATGTTTCATACATATACAGTAAACTCTTTTTCATGGGGAATATTTGTTGGCATTTGCAGGCCAAGACAGTTCTGTCTGTGTTAAGGGTTAACTGTGTTCTTGTTTACTCCGCTGTCCTCTGTCTGCTGAGGTCCCTGTTCCCAGCTCAAGTAGATAAGGTTTTGCCTGAGAATCTCTGCAGCTTCGCTTCTCTCTTAACAAAGGTGTGTTTAGTCTAACGAACTTCCCTGTCCCATGGTGTGAAAACTTGTTGACATGCTTCTACTTAAGAGCAGCCTGAAAAACAGGCAGTGTCTCTTTCTGTATCTTTTTCTCTTCATGTATTCTCTTAGCTGTTGCTGTCTGTGTGTTCAGACATGGATTTTACATAGCTATTCTCTTCAATAAGCTGAGTAGGTTTTAGTCAAACCGGCTGGCCTCATTCACTGGCAGTTGTATGGGACTGAACAAGTATTTTGTCTTGCTTTTACGGACTGTTTAATTGTGGGTCATGCTAAAGTTCTACGGCATGCCCCCCTGCATTTTCCGACAATATTCCCCAAAATAATTTGATAGCTCATCCAGTTAAAAAGGTCAGTAAGCAGGTGTTGGAAAACGCTGCTGCCTACCTGAAACATCAGGTGTAGCTGCACTAAGGTTGTGATGGAAACTTTCCAATTTCCTAAACAGGGTGGAAGTTGGAGTTCTTGACCCGTTTGCTTTACTTCCCTACCTCCAAGCTTCAGCAGCTTGGTGAGCTGAACCATCAGCCCTTTTCACATGGCATTTGCCATGCAAAAGGGCTTCCGGAGTGTCACACGATTGCAAGGAGTGTTTCAGATGACGTCCTCGCAATCGCACAACCCTGCCAATCGCACACTATTTCATTTTTGGCTTGTAGCTGAAAATGGTGCGCAATTGCACATTGCTCCAGTGCCCCGTGCGCACTTACCTTGTGTGTGGAGCTCTGGAGCTGTGGTCCTCATGCTTCTTCCTCCAGCACAGCCTGGGAAAATACCCGGCTGCACTGCAGAAGGAAGAGGCGGAGCCCTCATGTTGCCTGCCAGCTGGCAGGCAGCTGCTGTGAAGCCGAAGCAGCAGGAATGTGAGACCTTCTCACAAAAGGCTGCTCACATGATACCCGCACCCCGGTGCCAGACAAAGGTAAGGTGCAGAAAGGGCCATCCTTTCACACACACACACCCAGCCTCTTGCCAGGATTGGGGCCTGGAGGGAGGAAGTTGTGGGGGAAACAAAAACTAGTTCATCTGCCTCTAAAGATCTACAACCTCTCTCTTTCCCTTCCCACAACTTCCCTTTATAACTCTTCCACCTCAGTCTTTCACAGAAATCCTGTCTACAGGCTGCAGCTCTCAAATGAGGGCTATCTACCTTCTCACAACTTCCCCTTCAGCTCCCAGCTGCTTTGACAGCTGTAACATCTTTTTACAGCTGATGGTTCCTTTAGAACTTTGAAGGTGATGGGTAGAAGGGAGGGAAAGCTGCAGAAAAAGTGCCCAGCATATGCCAGCTGGAAAAGCTGAGCACCTTTCAATAAAAACTGTGCTGTTTCCAGAGAGAGCTGCATATTTTTTGTCATCACAGGGAAAATAGGGAATCCTACACTTTTGCCCCCAAAAGTAGGTGACTCAGGGGTCCACCCATGATGCCAGTGCCTCTTTGAAGCGATGGGGAATATTAGCTGAAAGACAAGGCCTGCTTGGGGATGGGGGTAACCTTATGAGAGCTTTCACATCTGTGTGTACTAGTACTAATGCAGGGAGGAACCAGCCAGAGATTCAAAGGCAAGCTTTCTTGTTTTATTGAGGGAATTAACAAACTCACACACATACACAATATCCAAGCAGTCTCACAATAATGCAAGGTTAAACAAAGGAAGATGGAAGAAAAGTTAGATAGTGAAAGTTTAGAGTGAGGAGGGTGATATTTACCAATCCAGCAGAGAGGAAGTGAAGCACTTTGGCTTAGACTAGGAGTCCAAGAGTAGTACAAATTAGAAATCAGAGTGAAGGTCACTATGCTAAAAATACTACTTGAACTACAAGTTGGTTGGCTCAGAGCTGGGGTTTAAATACTCTTTTTTCACCCTGAGGGAGAAGATGTTAATAGCTTTGTGACAGAATAGACAATGGAGTTCACAGAGTGGACAGTGGGGTCCAGAATGAGCTAATGGCCCTAGCATTAGGTAACAAAGGATGGATGGGCATCGTGATAGCTCCTTAATGGTGGAACAGGTGAGGGGACAAAAGGGAGAGTTTTGATGGACAAAGGGAACAGGTAGAAGACAATCAGCCTTTCCATGGAAGTAGTTTTGGCAGCTGCTGTTTTTAAAAGTCAGATTGTTGAGAGACATCTGCAAGTCCAAAGTTTGGAGATTCACTGACTATGACCTAGCCATACCTTGAGGTCTTGTTCTGACCCAGTTTTGCAGTGCATGTATGCAGCCAGTTCCTCTTCGCCAGAAAGCTTCCCAATCATAGCAGTTACATTTTTGCCAATTAAACCATATCATGGAGAAGGGGTGTACAGTTCGGTAATGCCCAGACACTGATTGAGATGGGGAAAAATCAAAATTATAATCCCTAAGCTGCACTCCATATTAGAGCAATTTGATACTACTTAATGGACCACATGTCTATCCTATGGAATACTGGGATTTGTAATTTAGTTAACATATGTATAGACTTCTCTGCTTGAGCATGCCAAATCTGAATTTCAGGGGAGAGCTCAACCTCTCCAGAAGAGCATTCTAGAAACTTCACCAAACTACAAAGCACATAAGATCGTTCTTGTATCTCTTTCCTCACTAACAACTTGTGCCATTTTGACTAGGCTTGGCCACTTGTGTGTACTGGTTTCCATCTGTGAGATGTTGGTGAGTAAACAGTTAAAGTGTTATCAATGTGCAAACATTGTGCAATTTAGATATACCAGTTCAGCATCTGTAGTCATCTGGAGATCTTGGGAGACTTCAGCCAATCAGAGTGAACATGGTAAAAAAAAAAAGCTGGACCAGAGCAGGTTTAACTTGGGCCTCCTAAGAAGCAACAGAGTTGTTGCAATGACTTTATACAAACGTGTGTGTATGTGTTTGTGTTTGGCAGATTGTTCTTTTTACAGAGGCAGCTATAATGGAATCTGTTATTAAGGGGAGAAAATAGCATTGCAAATCACAACTGAATATAGGGATATAAAGCATCTTAAAAAAAAAAGGAACAGGGAAACAAGAACAGTGGCATTAGAAAGCTGGAACTGTTTACCTTTTGTATTTTACATCTTTCAAAAAATATCTATCTAAAGGAACAATTTGGCTTTACCCCAAGTAATGGGTTGAAAGCAACCACAGTTTTGTTTTTTAAAAAGAAGTGTTTGTGTCTCTGTGCCTGTCTTGATGTGTGTGTGTGTGTGTCTGTGTGTGGAGATGATGTTCGTTCACAGAATAACTACTTTTTGGAATTTGCCACACTCTGTGAGCACAGCTTAAACATTTCCAATCTAACTTTACAGTGTGAAAGGGAGGAAAAAGAAAGGAAGAAAAGAAATAAACCAATAACAGAAAAACACAGATTACTCTGAGAAATGATACCGCAAATAACTGGGGGGGAAAAGCCATCTTCTTCATGGTAAGTTTCACAAAGTAATTCCATGGCAGACAAACCAAGGTAAATATTTACTGTAAGTTTCCTTTGAACCTGCAGGAGTCTGCAATTCACACTGCCTGCTATCCTTAATACTTATCTTAGTCCTTTGTAGATTAGTTTCATGACCGTTATTTCCAAAAGGGTATATTATTTGTCAGAACTGCTGCTGAAGACCTGTGTTCAGACTTGGAGGAAAGAGCAGGCACAGACTGAACACCAAAAAGAATGAAGGGGATTAAAATAACTTCTGCTTCCCTGATTGTTGTCAATGTACAATGAGTGCAGTTGTCCCACAACGGTGGGTGCCGTAGATGAAAGGCTTTTTTTAAATTCTTTGAGATGGCCATCTTGCACCAGGACTGTTCCAATTCTTTTTTTTTTTGGGGGGGGGGGTCATAAAACGAGAGAGAGAGAGAGATTGAGAGAAAGAGGTAGATATAGTTTTGTGATCCTGTTACACCACTTTGCACACGTCTGAATTTGATACAAATATTAATTGGCTAACTACAGTTTAGTTGCTAACGTACATGATTACAGCTTGATATAAATGGGACTCTGCATTGACCAGATGACTGGGCCAGCTCAGAGGGTGACAACTTTCCAGGCATATACTCCAGAAAACCCCCCTGTGAGACCAGGTGAGGTCATAAGCAGGAAATTAAGCAGCAAGGCTTCAGAAGCAAACGATCACTGCTGATTCTCTCAAGACTTGAGTTATGAAATGGGAAGATTCCCACCCAAAACAATAGTTGCACCAAGTAACTAGTCTTCTCACCTACATCCTCTTTCCATTGGCCCCAGTTCCATCCACAATCACTGGGCTATCACATAGCCATTAAAACCATTGTCTCCCAACATTAAGCCCATCAGTCTGTTCCATACTATACTGGCTGTTTATAAAACTCCTTTGTCTGAGCAGGAAGAGAGACATTTACACTCAGACCCTGAGGGTAAATTTTGGGCATAAATAGCCTCGATTTTGGGCTGATCAGCACAGTACTTCACATGCAGGGACCCACTCAGTTGCCAAGATTTCCACTTGGTACTGTCCTTGGGTGCAAGGCCAGTACATCTCGCTCTTTTCTGCTTCTCTTCAGATGGTAATTATCACCTGATCCCTGCAATCTCTGCTATCCACTGTCCTCCCTCTCTTTTCAGTTAGCCTTCTTAGGTTGTGTGTGTGAGTGACAGTCTTATGCTTGTGTGTGTATTTCCCCCAATAGACATATTTTAGTTTAATTCTGAGTCTTCTGGTTGGTCTATCTTATCAATGATCCTGTAAACACTGGTGGAAGGTCTCGCTAGGTTACCCCTCTCTCATGAGCTAATTAATAAAGATCATATAATCTCCCTGATTTGAACAAAGGTGAGGGCTCGAATAGAGGACCTCCAGAGTCACCACACATTTTAAGGTAAGAACCCACACTGTCAGGAATCTCTTCCTGCCGGGCAGCAGCCAGCAAGGGAGGAGAGAGGCCAGGAACACTTGGGGAGTCCGAATATACCAAACACCAGAAAAACACAAGCCGAGCCAGGTCAAGGTCCAGTCCAGAGGTTCAGGAGGCAGAGATCTGTCTGGAGGGTTTCAGGGAGCAGGAGACACAAAGGTTGTGAGGGCTTGCTAATAATTTGCTGCAAGCAAGGAGCAGCCACACCGGCAGACTTAAATAGCCCCCATGAGCAGGTGCTGCTCGTTACTGTCTCCTCTGCCTAGTCCATGCAGCCTCCCTCTGAGCAGCCCATTCCAGTCTTCTGCATGATTGAGGGCTGGTGGACACAGGGGGCTGCAACTCCTCTGCGTCACTGCGGGTTCCCTCTCCATCCTGAGCTGGGTGGGGCAACTCAGTCTCTGTTTGACTTTCCAGTGCAGGGGATGTTTGCAGGGTGACTTGCTCACTCACTGGCTCTGCCCCCTGCGCAATCAGTTACTCCTCAATCACAGCATCATCATCTATCACACACTCTCCCTTACTTGATATATCCTTGGCGTATAAACCCATATACTTCTAACTGTCCTGATTTGGCAGGAAGAGTCTTGATAAAACCCATATCGCACCATTTTTCTAGTTGTTTTTAAAATCTCCCAGTTTCTTCATTCTCCTCCTGCTTTTTCCCTTTGTTCTCAGCTTATTTTAATTTCTACAGACTGAGTTCAAATTGAAAAAGTAGTTAGTGCTCAATTAAGTCTGTACAGGAGTAGCGGTTTGAGCATTGTTCTATGACACTGGAGACCAGAGTTTGATTCGCTGCTTGGCCATGGAAACCCGTTAGGTTTTCTTGGGTGTGTCATGTACTCTTAGCCCCCAGAAAACCTGTGATAGGTTTGCTTTAGAGTTGTCATAAGTTGGAAATGACTTGAAGGCACATGACAACAGGCATGAGAAGTGGGTAAACATGTGCCTTTCTCCATAGGTTCAGGCAGAAGCAGACTGCTGCAGTTTTTCCTTGCTTGAGTTCTTCCCCATTAATAGCTTTTGGCATCTTGACCACATCTTGATGTCGCTTGGCCACTTCTGCTCTGGTTTTCATCTGTGGAATGTCAGAGAGCATGGAAACCTAGATTACATGGTAAACTGTACTACCTCTACTTTATCCTGTCTACACTAAATGCCTATATTTTTAACTTTTCTTTATGTCAAAAAACATTTGCTGGGATCAGCCCACATTAGCAATTCCATGTGATACAGCTCCCACAAAGACTGACATCTTTAATGCAAATAAGGCCCAAACCTAGAATTTTGCAAAGTCTAGCACTTAGGTAGACACAGTCCCCATGGCAAAGCCCCTGACTTCTGGAACATCCATTTTCAAGGGGGGAGGGATGAACTGCTGCTGTTCAAAGCCTCCAGGAGAAGTGATTCATTTTTTAATTAGGTTGCAGGCCACTCCTTGCATTTTCATTGCTGCTGTTGCTAACTGCTGTCAATTCAACCTTGACTTATGTTGACACTATGAATGAGAAACTTCCAAGTCATCCTATCATCAATCACCCTGCTCAGGTCTTGCAGATCCAGGGATGTGTTTTCTTTGATTGAGTCTATCTACCTGTAATGAGATTTTCCTCTTTTCCTATTGTCTTCCACCTTCCAAACTATTATTGTCTTTTCAAGTGAGCCATGTCCTCTAGTGAGATATGTCCAAAGTATGACAGTCTTGGCTTAGTCAACTTGGCTTTTAGGAAGAGTTCAGGCTTGATTTGCTCTAGGACCCATTCATTTGTCTTTTTAGCAGTCCAAGGCCTCCATAGAACTCTACTTCAATATCATGGCCATTTCCACATTACACTATTGTGGTGCTATTATTTCACTTTCAATATCCCATGGAATCCTAGGATTTGCAGTTTAGGGAGAGACATTTATAATTCTCAACCAGAGAATTCTTGGTCCTCAGTAAGCAACAAACCTCAGAATTCCACAGGATATTAAAAGTGGAATAGTAACACTATAACAGTGCAGTGGGGAAATGGCCCATATTTCAAATAAGTTGATTTTTGTCTTTTCAGCTTTTTTCACTGTCCAGCTTGCACAACCATACATGGAAATTGGAAATATGATGGCATGGACAATCCTAGCTTTTGTATTCAGTGATATATTCTTTACATTTCAGGACTTTGTCTAATTCCTTTGTAGCCGCCCTACTGACACTTTTTCCACAACTCACCCATTTTCGGTGCTGGGGTGCGGTGCTCACACGGGCAGCCTCCGAAGAGAGGCTCTCACGTCTGGAGTCCTTAGGCTCAACACGAGCTTCCTGCTCTCGTGAGAGCCCCGCCTCTTCCTTTCACAGTGCAGCCTGGGACCTTCCCAGGCTGCACTGAGACAGAAGCAAAACTGACCCAGTTCCCGAGGCTCCATATGCAAGGTAAATGCACGTGGGGCCCCGGAGCAACGTGTGACCGCTCAGCATTTTTAGCTTCAAGCCAAAAATGAAAAAATGCATGCACGGTCCATGTCAGGCCCTGGAGCGTCACGCAAATGTGAGTGCATCATGTGGACCTCCTCACATTTGTGCAATGCCCAAGGGGCCCTTTCGCATTGGAAATTCTGTGCAAAAAGGGCCTGAGTCTTAGGCCCTTTTCACACAGCATTTTCCATGCGAAAGGGCCCCTCGAGCATCGCGTAAATGTGAGGAGGTCCACACGATGCACTCACATTTGCTTGACGCTCCAGGGCCTGGCAGGCACAGTTCACACACTTTTTCATTTTCCGCTTTAAGCCGAAAATGGTGCGTGGTCACGCATCACTCTGGGGCCCCACGTGCACTTGCTGTGCATGCGGAGCCTTGGGAGCCAGGCTGGTCTTGCTTCCTGTCTCAGTGCAGCCTGGGAAGGTCCCAGGCTGCACTGCAAAAGGAAGAGGCGGGACTCTCGAGCGAGCAGGAAGCTTGAGTGGAGCTGAAGAAACCTGGATGCAAGGACCTTTCAGAAGAGCCTGCTCGCGCGAGCACCACACCCCAGCACTGAGAAAAGGTGAGCTGCGGAAAGGGCTCAAGTCTTCTTCTGAATTCTTGACTGTAGTCTCTATTCTGATTAATGACTGAGCCAAGGTATGGAAAATATGGAATTATTTCAATGCATTTTCTTACCTTCTGATCTTTCAGAGATAAAAACTGGAACATATGTTGCTAACCAACATAAGAATGTGGTCAAGCTGAAAAAATGTTATTAAGGAGGAAGAACACCCAAGTTAAGAGAGGCTACAGCAGGCTGTTTTTGCCTGAGTCTACAAGAAAGGTAAGAGTCAGCTCTCTATTGTCCTTTTTCCCCATGAGCTGACTGGATACAAACCACTTTCATAACTGAAACTTAGTTCTCAGCAATTGAAGGAAGCCCAGGATGAAGGTGGGAGGTAAGAAGAGGAAAGAAAAACTGGGACATTTTAAAAGCAGATGAAAAATTGGGATGACAAAGGATTAATCAGGACTGTTCCTGCCAAACTGGAGGGTGAACATTTTTTTATACCAGAATGTGCCCGTTTTTCAAAGCAGGAAGTAGATTTCTGATGATGATGATGGTGATGATGATGATGATAGTGGTGATGATGATGATGGTGTTGCTTTAGCGATCTGTACAGCTCCCAAAGGGTTCTAGGGACAGAAAATTGACAGCTGGACATATCAAAGTTATCTATCCTTGCCCCCAAAATGTTTGAGGTGAATGGAATTAGTTTGCTCTACACCCATGGGTCCTTTAATACATGGATGGCCAAACTACAGTGTCAGCCCCAATAGAACAGGCATGGCCCTCGATTCCTGTCTCATTATTCTGAGACTGAAATTACTTTGCCTTATGCTATGTCAATCCGTAGCTAGCTATAATCCCATAATTTCATTTGGGTCACCTGGGCTCCCAAGTTTGTAAACAACGGCATTGTCTAGAAAGCAGAAGATCATCAATGTTCTCCTTAAGATTCTCTCAAGCTTTGCATTCCTTAGACATAAATGGGGCAAATTAATTGTTGGTTAAACTACCACTGAGTTTAGGTAAAGGAGTTACAATTGATTCTTGGTTTCCATATTGAAACATATTAAATGACACCAATGTTTTGTCTCATCCAAAGGAGTAGGGTGAAAAAGGAGGAATAGGGGTGTTGGGTGCAGAATGAACAGAGTATAGATTTTACACCATAGGAAAGGGTAGGAATAAATAGACAAATGTTGTTGTTGTTTTTTAATTGATGGGTAAGAAGGAACTCAATCTAACTATATTGCATATATTATTTTATTTATATTTGGGAAAATTAATTAAAGTGATATTAAAATAAACAGCAAGAAGAGATAATATAGAACACAGACTATAAAAGATAGGTTGAAAGAAATAATGAATTTTGATTCTTTCTAATATTTATGTGTTTTATTTATATTTTTGTTTAGTACATTGTGTAACATTACAATTGGTACTACGAATTAATTTCTGGATTTTTGCTTATAAAAATAAAATTTAAAAAAATTCTCTCAAGCTTTGGAGTTCTGTGAAATGTATGTGAGAGGAGAATACACTCATGGCTTTATAATTCTTTTTATATTTATTAAATATGCCTGTAAGCTTATGTAGTTAGATAATTCTTCAAATGAAAGTGAAAATCTGGTGACAATTGTATTATAGCGTATTATAATCCTTTTTTTTTCAAAATCAAGAAGTTTGACATCCTTGTGTTGTGTGTAAAGATGGTTTCTTATATAATGGTTTATTGTATAAATGATTTATTATATAAACAATAATAATAAAGATTTAAAATCAAAAACAGAAAGAAAAGGAGAATGCAGGTTCGCCTGTCTCCCCAGCAACCCATGACATGTTGGAAAAAGGACAGCTTTTCCCATCAAAATGAATATCATAAGAAAAATTCATAGAGTTCATAGAATCATAGCAGTTGGAAGAGACCATAAGGGCCATCGAGTCCAAGCCCATTCTGCAATGCAGGAAGAAGCAACCAGATCCTGTGTCTCTAATTCCCCAAACTGTCTTGTCCAGTACCTGTAACTTTTCCCCATATTCCCCAATCCAATCTGTATTCAGAGTTATTAACATCCAGAGGTTGGGTCCCTGCCCTCCTCCTTGCTGCTAGGCCTTATCTCCATAGCAACCAGCCAGGCCCAAGAGCTCTCTGGATGAGAATTCTAGAGGCCCCTCACTAAACTACTACCACCAGGATTAAACAGAATCTTCTCAGGCAGCCAATCATATGAGGTCTTTGCCTGATACAGACAAGCAACCTTTGACTTTTATGTATTAATGTTAGTTGCGAATAAAAATTTGCTTGAAACTTGTTGAATTTTTTTTAAGGAGAGGGGTTAGGAACCTCTCTGTATTCTTTCCTTGTCATTTCAGCTTCTGGCACCAGAGTTTCTGTTAAAGAAGTAAAGCCAAGAAACATATCTAATTTCTTAATTGAGGTATACATATATTTCCAGTCTAGGCACATTCTCTTCCAGAGATGTTTCATTGGCTAGGCACACATTTTCTTATAAGCAGCACTTTTCATATTTATAAGGCACATGATACTATTAGTCTATTTTAGTATCGACTTATGCAATATTTTTAGCATAGAAGGATCATACCTCTCACATTTCAACTTTCACATGTCATGCATATTACATGCATTTCAGTACTGGATAGAATTCCAACACTTCTAACATACTGTATTTTTTTTAGCCCAGCTATAGTCACATTCTAGGCTGATAGAAGAAGGTTGACAGGAAAAGGATAGCGAGAAGGCTGATAGGAAAAGAATAAACTCATCTGAGATGTGGCGATGGAGGGGAATTTCACAGATACCCTGGAACTGCCAATCAATCAATCAATCAGTCCTAGAGCAAACAAGGCCTGATAGTTCCTTGGAAGCCAAGCTGACTGAATTGAGACTGTTGTAGTTTGGAGGTATCGTGAGAAGGCATAACTCACCAGAAACCATGGGCCCTTTCTGCATGATGATGGTGTCCCAGCATGGGGATCATAGAATCATAGAAATGTAGAGTTGGAAGAGACCACAGGGGCCATCCAGTCCAACCCCCTGCCATGGGATGAGAGAGAAGTGGGATCATGATGATGCTTCTACATGACATTACTGCAGTCCTGCCTTCTCACATTGTCAGCTGGTGTGATTGTTGGCTATATCATTGACAGAGTTCTCCATCAATGACCCCCAATGACACGAGCTTTGCATTGCAGCCGGCTATGCAGGAGGGCTGGAAGTGAGATCTACACACTTCCTCCCCTACTGTAGCATAGTAAGAAGGCCGGTTGCATGTCCCCATCTCAGCAGAGGCACTGCTAGGATTGTGATGGGACAATGCAGGAGGCTGTTGTCATACAGAAAAGGCCATAATAATGCTTGGCAAGGTGGAACACAGTAGGAAAAGATGAAGACCTCTTTGCAGTGGATTGGCTAAGTCCAGGAAACCACTGTCCTGAGATTTTAAAACCCAAATGGGGCAGTTGATGGCAAGGGTCAACTGGAAGTGTCGTTGAAATGGTTACCATAAGTAGGAGCTGACTTGACAGCAGTTGACAACAACATAATGACTTTGTTTCAGACAGCCGTTCTAACCAGCATTTCAGCCAGAATATTGTAAATTCAAAGTGTCCTGCCCTATTTTAGGGGATGCAGTCTCAGAGCTTTTATAGTTACAGAATTTGCTGATCTGTTTCTCTTCCAACTATAACTTGAGAAACACATTTTGAAGTTTGCTTGTTTGTTTGTTAAAAACAGGGTTCAAAATATCCAGCCTGGCTTCATGCCTAGGCCTCCTTTGTAGTATTTCCTCCATAGTTATTTTCCCAGAACAAATATAGCTTATATACAGCAAAGTTCACATTTCTTTGCATCATCCAGTACCTTTCTTGGAGACTGAAATGTATCAAAATACGTATTTGGATATGTCAATTGAGATAAAGTGATTTTTTTTAGAGAAAAAAAATTGGATTTAAATAGATGTTTTATGAAGCATATGCATTTAAAATTATTCAAATAGCTATTTAAATATGCATCATGATTCCCCCTTCCACAAAAAAAGCAATAACAACATGCAGATTAATGAATAAATTAATCAGAACAGAATGGACATTTGGGTAAGAACATATACAGATGACACAAACTGGAATTAGACACATTTGTCCTCAATCATATTACCTTCAACACTCTAGGGAAAACGGGGCAGGGGAGGTAATCTGTCTTTAGTGGGGCTCAGAGCTTAATTCTTTTCATGCCTCAGTACTGTCACCTATAAAATGGGGATAAATGGCTGCTTACATGCTACATTGGTCCAGGGACTGTGCAACTTCTTCTGATACCATGAGGGCATATGTGGAACAAATAGATAATAATAGGAATTAACATTTCAAATGCCTCTCAGATCTGTCGCTCAAAGGGGCTGTATAAATGCCAAGCATTATTAATGCCATGACTGCCTGATATGGGAGACATGAGGATTAATTAGTTAATGTTTGCACAGTGGCTTTGAAAATGAAAAGCACAATCTTGCAAGTACTGAGTGTTGCTGATTATTTATTATCCTGAAAGATATATAAGGCCCCTCTTGAGTTACTTTTGTTCTGCTCTGATAGAGCAAAGTGGACTGACTTAAAGCTGCTCCTCTAGATAAGGGAGGAGACCTCTGAGGTTGTGGGTTGTGCTGGGTCTTTCCGTCCAACCACAGGACGTCTGTTCAAGAATAAAGCTGGCACTGAAATCTCGCTTATAGTGAATTTTGATGCAAATGTGGCTGCAGGGTTGCCACTGAGAAAAAAAATGAAGAAGGCTTCTGTGTTATTAATAGTTGTGTTATTACTGTTGCTGTTGTGTGCCTTTAAGTCATTTCCAACTTATGGTAACTCTAAGGCCATTTCCACATGGGCTTAAAGGAACGGTGCAGAGCATCCAGAGGACGTCTGCACCTGGGAGTGGACTGGGTCTGACCTACTTACTGTAGTTCTGCACCTCAGCCCGCTCCTGAACGACCCGAAGTGGTCATCCAGCGTGCTTTTGAAAGACCACTTAAAACAGGTCTTTCAAAAGCACGGAGTGCGCCACTCCGTTCCCGCGCTCCAGTGCAGATTTGCAGGCTCGCACCAATGCGCACCTGCGATCTGCTGGGGGTGGGCTTTAGGCTGGCGAGCTTCAGCGGTTGGTCGAGACCCTCGACCAACCGGAAGTCACCATTTTCATCCCTGGAGCAGCACGGAGTGACAAGCACGCACTGCTCCGGAGCACCGTGGACCGGACCAGGGAGCCAAGAAGTCCAGTAAGTACCAGCACGGGGCGATTCCCTAGCCCCGTGCAGAAATGGCCTAAGGCAAACCTATCATGGGGTTTTCTGGGGCTGAGAGTATGTGATGTGCCCAAAGTGACCCAGTGGGTTTCCATAGCTGAGCAAAGAATCAAACCCTGGTCATAGTCCAGTTCTTAAACCACTAAACCACTCTGGCTCTCATACTTGTGTAGAAGAGGGCATTTCATCAGGTCTTTCTGGTTTCCTGGCTGTGCGACAACCAACACCTGCTGAAACTTCCTCTGCTATGCAACCATTAAAAACAAAGGAACCCTCCCCAGTTTTCCCCCTGACAACCCCAAATCTGGGGGGTGCTTTTCAGTACTTCTAAATTCTTCTTATGCAACTGAGTTCAATAGAAAATGTGAAAGTTCTTCTACAAGGACAACATCTTCAACTTGAGCAGGGTGGATGGAGATGGGAGCCAAGAGAGGAAAAGACATGGGAAAGTATGCACCATACTGGAATCCTGTTGCTTAGTCCCAAATGAAGTAGAGCTATTCAGTCAATTGCTGAATGGTGACTCAACAGTTAGATTCCAGTTGATTCAATAGATGTGCTCTAGGTGGAACTAAAATAGGTTTTAGGCTAGTGAATTTACATAACCCTTGGAAGACAGAAAATACACTGCAGTGTTTTCTGGTACTTGGTGAAGTCTTTGAGTTTGGCACTACTTTCTGCAAGACTAGTGAGCATTACTAGGGAAAAAAACATGTTGCGTGACTCCAGGTTCTCACAGAAGTTGTTGTTTCTATCCTTCAGTGTGTCACCTGTGCTGTTCGTTTTGAGAGGACACACAAATTTACTTACTGTGTTTTGTCACAGCTTAACAATGGCCCTTTTCGCACCTTACCTTTTCACGAAGCTGAGGGGCGGCGCTAGTGCAAGAAGACTTCAGAGGAAGGCTTTCGCATCCGTGCTGCTTGGGCTCCACAGCAGCTTCTTGGTTCCCCGCCCACACCCCACCCCTTCCTTCCGCAGTGCAGTCTGGGAGCTGTAGGCTGCGCTGGGGCAGGAAGCATGACCGGCCCGGCTTCAGAGGCTCCACAGGGCAGGTAAGTTCTCCCCAGCCGCCTGACCGGTGCACAAGTGCATACCATTTTCGGCTAAAAGACGAAAATAAAAAGGTGCATATGCACTGCCCGTCACGCTCTTCAGCATCACGTAAATGTGAGTGCGTCATACTCAAGGGGCCTTTCGCTTAAGAAACGCTGTGCGAAAAGGGCCAATGAAGAGAGAAAATATACTTTGATGTTCTTCAGCTGTTTTAGTGGTCATGTTTTGAGACCAAAACCCTTTCCGCACCTTACCTGTTTGTGAGGGTGGGGTGCGCTCGTGCGAGCAGCCTCTTGTGCGAGGCGCTCATTTCGCTTCTCCTTCCTTACCGCAGCTGGCTTGCCGGTCACGCGAGCGCTGCGCGAACACCTCGCCCCTTCCTACCGCAGCACAACCTGGGAATTACAGGCTAACGCTGAGGCAGGAAGCGCGACCGGCCCAGTTCCTGATGCACCGGACAGCAGGTAAGTGCTCACGGGCCCCATTTCCACTCTGCATCCAGCTCTTGAGCGTCGCGTAAATGGGAGCGCATCGTACGGACCGCTCCTCCCATTAACGCAACACTCAAGGGGCCCTTTCACTTTAGAAATGGAGTGCAAAAAGGGTCCAAGTGTGGACAATTCCCTATGTCTAAGTTAGCTATTCTGGAAGTATTTCAGTAATTAGAATCATAGAATAAAAATTTTGAAAGAATCATCTGGGCCAACTTCCTGCCGCTGCAGGAATCCCCTGCTAAATTACTCTTGAGCAGTGGCCATTTAAAACCTCTTAACTGGAAATAAGCCCATAGAACTCAATTGTATTTACTTTCAAGGAGGTATGTATAGTTCTGCATGTATAAGATCTTTGTTATTTTTGAGAAACCGAAAAAAAAAGCGCTGTTTTAAGATGTAGCGATGGCAGTGAATAATTCATATAGGGGACCTGGCATGAAATTGGTTAACTAATTATTTTTGCAGAAGTAAGTTTCCCAGCTCTGCTTGGATAACATCTTCTTGATGGGATGGATTATATCAACACAGTTGAAGAACTTACCAGCCAATATGAAAGTTCTCACCTCCAGCCCAAGAAAGAGACAAGGAAAAGTCTCACCCGCAACACAGTTACTGTTAGACATTGTCAGGTTAGCTTTGATTTGTGGCAACCCAGGGAATGAGCCCTGGTCAAACAGGTCTTGCAAACTTCAGGGGACTGGCTTCTTTTATTGAGCCAATCCATCTGTTAGCTAGTCCTTCTCTTTTTGTACTGTCTTCCACTTGATCCAGTATCATTGTCTTTTTAATGAGTCATGTGGTTTCATGCTGAACATGAGTCAATAGTGTGATACAGAAGCTAAAAAAGCTAAAGCAAGTCTAGGGTGCATCAGAAAGGGTATAGTGTTGAGAAAGGAAGTAATATTAACACTCTATTCTGCTTTAGTTAGACCTCACCTGGAATACTGTGTCCAGTTCTGGGCACCACAAATCACGAAGGATATTGACAAGCTGTAATGTGTCCAGGGTGTCCTGGAATGTGTTCAAGGTGACCAAAATGATAAAGGGCCTGGAAGCCATGCCCTTAGGGAGCTAGGCATGTTTAGCCTGATTAAAAGAAGGTTAAGAAGTGACATGATAGCCATGTTTAAATATTTGAAGGAATGACATGTTGAAGATGGAGCAAGCTTGTTTTCTGCTGCTCCAGAGACTAGGACACAAAGCAATGAATTCAAAGTACAGGAAATGAGATTTCAGTTTGACAGTGATATATACTACCTCAGATTGTGGTGGAGTCACCTTTTTTGGAGATTTTTAAACAGAGGCGGGATGGCCATTTGCTGGGGGTGTTTGAGTGTGTGTTCGTGCATGGCAGGGGGTTGGACTCAATGGCTATTGTGGTCTCTTTCAACTCTATGATTTTATGTCATTTTTAGGTATTCCCTAACTTGTGAAAAAAAGTCTTTTCGCTGTGGGAAGAGAAGCACACACAGGCAGCTAACACAGAAAGACTGGTGGGTGGATGAAAAAGATTCAAACAATCCATCTGACACTTCTAATTTTTAAAAGTTTATGCCACAAGGCAGTAGCTCTCATAATTCTTCACCACTACAGAAAAACCTATTCTTTCAAATGTGAGCTCCCTCATTAAAAAGGGCAGGAAATATCTTACCAATTTGTGGGCAAGGAGAAAATGTATGTAGTTTTTAATTTTTGCACATGAAAAGGAAACAAATGAGGATTTGAGGAAATCTCTCAGCTTCATCTCCTCCCACATGCATATTATTTTTTTAAAAAAACTCTGAAGTTCTTTCTGTCTGATTATGAAGAAATGCACAGATTTTGTTAATTCTTCGTAAATGAACCAAAATAAATTCTTATTTGCATCTGCCAAATTAAAGAAGCATAACTGCTCCCACAATGGGGAGGGCTGTGTTGTACCAACTGGCTATGTATGTGTTAATGAGGAAGAGGAAGAGAAGAAGAAGTGTTAGATAGCCCTCCATATTTTAGTAATGGGATATGTAGTAGGAGTTAAGTAGCAGCTTTCTTGTAACAAGGTATGAGAACCAGAGACTGTTAGATACACACAAAGCTAGGAATGTACTGATAAGCACAGCCAGGCTGCACCAGAACTTCAAGGTCTCTTGCGGGTGGGAGGATGAGCTCTTTGTCTTTTATGTTTTGTATTTTGCTAATTACCTTCAGTTCACTCGCTGAAGTCCTGCACGATGTATCACGCTCCTAATAAATAGTGTTTATGCACTGTTCTATTTGTGTGTGTGAATTCAGTTCATGACAGAGTGAGTGAACACCTGTAAAAATATTACAATATGTTTCAAAAAATTGAGGAACAGCCTCAAGAAGAAGGAGCATCCGGCAGAGACGTCGAAAATCCAGGTCATGGAATCTCCGAAAGAGATGAGAAGGTCCCTAGCCGGCCTCCGGATGCCAGACCCAAGACCCAGCCTTTGATTCCTCCAACCACCCCGACTGGAGGTCAAACCTGGGCCTGGGGGGAAAGACCTGAAACTGCTCTACACCAATGTTGCCCAGCTACAAGATGGGATACTTTGATTGTCAAGACCAGCTTGATGGAACAACTTCTCGCCAGGGAAGAAGAAGTAGAAAAACAACAAGAAGAAATTTCCAAACTGAGGGCTCAGCTCCACAACTGGAGACTTCTGGTGCCTCAGGTTGGGCATGTGCAACCCCAGATTCCAGCAGCAGCAGCTGCTTCGGTGGCCGCAGCACCCGCACCTCTAGGAATACTGACACCACAAGTGGGCCCCAGACCTTTTCGAGAATTAAAGACCACTTACGATGGTGATGGAGCCACCCTAATTTACTTCCTCAACATGGCCTCTAATTACATGGTTGACTACGGGAACAGTTTTCCAGATGATGCCGCCAGAGTCAGATACTTGAGCCAGCAGCTCAAAGAAGAAGCAGAGGAGTGGGTCACCAGCCTATTTGACTCATGAGCTGAAGAGACAGCTGATTTGCAGCTGTTCATGCATCACCTCAGAGAAAGGTTTGAAGATCTCTTCTTCCAGGAACAAACCAGATACCGACTCAGAAAACTACACCAAGGAAAAGGGACCATCGGAGAATACACCCGTGAATTCAGAAAGTTAGCCACTAAAGTGCCAGAATGGAAAGATGATATCCTCAAGCAATTTTTCTGAGATATTAAACCCCATCATACTAGATCGCTGCCTGACACAAGGAGACCCTGCCAGTCTCTTGGGATGGATGAAACTAGCTGGAGAAGTGGAAAGCATCATGGAGAGCATCCAGCTCACCCAGAAAAGACAAGCCCAAGAAAGCGGACACCGAACTCCAGCACCTCAAAAAACCACTTTCCTGAGCAGCGAGGAAAAGAAAAAATGCCTACGAGAAGGAACCTGTTTCCAACATGGGAAAAAAGACCACATTGCTAGTGAATGCCAGGGATCAAAGAAACCCACTGAAGAAAAATCAGGCACCACCACCATCTGGGACGCAAGAGACCAGCCTGTATCCCGCAAATCTGATACTCCGAAGCCGCCAACCAATGTCTCGCCAGCAGAACCACTGCTGGAACTTGCAATGGTGAGGGCAGCCCGCTGACCACCTCTGACTCAGATAGTAATGAATGTGACCCCGACCAATCCACTAATGTAAGTACAACTAAAAATCATCATGTGTATGTTACAGTAACTTTACAAGGCAATGATGGGAAGTTATGAATGTACAGGGCCTTAGTTGACTCAGGCTGCACCACTAGTTTATTGAATCCCAAAGTGGCCAAAGAACTTGCAGTAAAGTTTGAACCCCTTAAAAAATCCACCAATTTATCACAAATGGATGACTCACCCATGGCAGGGGGCCCTGTACAGGAAAGGACCAAGCCCATACCTGTTCACGTGGGAAACTTACAGGGGCGATTAAGTTTCCTAGTGCCTAACAAAATTGGGTTTCAAGTGATTCTTGGGTACGACTGGCTAAAAATGCACAGTCCCCAAATTGACAGGACTCAAGGCTTATGCAAGCATACCAATAACGACAATTCAGTACCCAAAATAAAATCTTCCAACACAGCACTTGAATTGAGCCCTGAAGAACTGCAGAAAATCCCACTAGATTACTGGGACCTACAGAAAGCTTTTGAAGACCACGAAGCAGAGAAACTGCCCCCACACAGGGACTTTGATTGCAAGTTGAGATTGACAGAAATCTCAAAATTCCCAAACCTAAGATATACCCTATGAACCACCAAGAACTAGGTGCACTAAAAAAATTCCTGAATAAAAATCCACAACGCGGATTCATTAAGCCCTCATCAGCTATCACAGCAAGTCCCATATTTTTCCATAACAAAAGGACGGAGGAGACCCTAGACTCATTGTAAACTATAATTTAATTAATCAGGTAGTATTGCCTAATGCATACCCAATTCCTTTAACTACGAATATACTAAACCAATTGATTAAAGGCAATTTTTTTACTACATTGGATCTCAAGGAAGCTTTCCATAGAATATTCATGGACCCTGAAAGTGAATGGTTAACTACATTCTCAACCCCCTTGGGAAACTACCAATGGACTGTTCTCTCATTTGGATTACAAGCTGGTCCTGATGCATTCCAAATGTTCCTCAACTCTGTACTACAAGACCTCCCCTACGATGGTGTTGTTGTTTACCTAGATGACATTTTGATCTACTCAGAAAACCTTGAACAACACACCAAACTTGTGTGTACTATATTACAAAGACTCATACACAATGAACTTGTTGTTAAACTTTCTAAATGCCAATTTCACACTCAAACCTTTGACTATTTAGGGTATTGAGTTTCCAATAATACCCTAAACATGGACCCCTCCAAAATTGCTACAATTCTAAACTGGCCTGCACCCAAAACTAGAAAGCAACTGCAACAATTTCTTGGTTTTGCAAACTTTTATTGTAACTTCACAGAAGGATTTGCTACAATTGCGTTCTCTCTCACTGATCTGTTAAACAAATCTCCAAATGGCAGAACTAACTGCTGCAACCACATCAACTGGACTGAAAAATGTCACCTTTGATGCCCTCAAGAAAAAATTTACCTCCAAACCACTATTTCTATTCCCTGATACTAACAAGGAATTTATAATTCAAACTGATGCCTCCGGCTTCACCATAGGAGCTGTTCTCCTCCAACAAGACACAGATGGACACCTGAAACCATGTGCCTTCATCTCCAAAGAATTCTTTATCCCACAGTGCAACTGGCCAATTTGGGAAAAGAAACTATGGCCATCCATTTTGTACTTTCCACGTGGCGACACTTCCTTGAAGGTGCTAAACTTCCTTTTCAAGTATGGACAGACCATCATAATCTTGAAACACTGAAAACTGCCAAAAAACTAACCCCTAAGCAAGCACGATGGGCTGAATTTTTCCAACGCTTCAGATTCAAAATTATTTTCAAGCCTGGGAAAACTAACACTTTGGCAGATCCCCTCTCAAGACTTCCTTACCATGAACCACCTTCCTTCTCTACGCCTACCAAAGAAAAAAACCTTTTTTCCCCAGACACTTTTCGATTACAAGTCATCACACGAATTCCACAAAAAGCCCATGCATTGGCTCCAATGCTTCTTGACTCTGCCTTCCAGGACTCTCTAAAATCTGCCTACTGGGCAGACACTTGGCTACAATCACAGTTACCTGGTTCAATGACTTGCCTTTTGTCGGGACTAAAATATATGTCCCCCTACCCTGCCAAAATGAGATTTTGAAAAGATATAATGACTCCAAACCTGCTGGCCATTTTGGTTTCCTTAAGACTCTACATTCAATCAGGAAGCTTTTCCACTGGCCAGGTCTTACCAAACACGTCCAAGCTCTGTTTGCAACACTTGCAAGTCCTCTACATCTAAAGCACATGGACTTCTCCAACTGCTTCCTGCTCCATCTTCACCTTGGGATACTATTTCATGGGACTTCATTGTTGGTCTACCCAACTCCCGCAGTTTCCACTGGACTATTTGGGTTGTCACCGACCATTTCTCCAAGCAATCTCACTTCATTCCACTGAAGAAGATACCCACTGCTGAAAAACTAGCTGACCTCTTCATCACTAACATTTGGAAATTACATGGACTCCCTTCCACAATCATCTCAGATAGAGAACCGATATTCACTTCTAAATTCTGGACTTCACTCCTTAAATCCCTCGACATTTCTCAAAAACTCAGCAGCTCCTATCATCCCCAAACTGATGGACAAACCGAATGCACTAATCAAACCCTAGAACAATACTTATGCTGCTTCACCAATTCTAACCAAGACAACTGGACATCCTTTCTGCCTTTTGCCGAATTTGCTTATAACTCTTCTCTGCATTCCTCCATGGGCAAGTCTCCATTTGAAATTGTCTTTGGTACTGACCCGAAGCCCCTTCCAGTGCTCCCCAACACCCTCTCTCCATCTCAACCTCCCTCTCTCCATTCTTGGATTACAAAACTCTCTTCTACTTGGACTGCTATGCATTCTGCTCTTGAGTCTTCCAAAGCTTCTCACAAGTGCTTCACAGACAAAAAATGCCACCCCAATCCTGTTTACAAACCTGGGGATCTTGTCTATCTCTCCTCCAAGAACATTACCACTGATAGCCCCTCCAAAAAACTCGCTCCCAAATATCTTGGCCCTTTCCCAGTTAAACGGGCCATTAATGATGTCACCTTTGAACTTTCTTTACCTGACACTAACAAACTTGTTTACCCTGTTTTTCATTCCAGCTTACTGAAACCAGCTCTTTCAAATTCTTCTTCAGAGACTGACCCAACTACGTGCAACACTGTTCTTTGTCAGCAGTTTCACATCTCCCTATCTAGCTAATGGTTTTCATGATTGCATTTCAGTTTTTGACTCCCCTTTTTTTCTTTTCCTTTTTTTCCCCACATTACCCAACCTTCCCCTCTTTCCTAATTCATTCTTTGCTCTACTGATTCAATTTGCTAAAAACTGATTCAGATGTTTTTTTCGAGACAAGCAAGATGCCGGGTAGCCCTCCATATTTTAGTAATGGGATATGTAGTAGCAGTTAAGTAGTAACTTTCTTATAACAATGTATGGGAACCATACTGTTAGATAAACAAAAAGCTAGGAATATACTGATAAGCACAGCCAGGCTGTACCAGAACTTCAAGGTCTCTTGAGGATGGGAGGATGAACTCTTTGTCTTTTATGTTTTGTATTTTGCTAATTGCCTCCAGTTCACTCACTGAAGTCCTGCACGATGTGTCATGCTCCTAATGAATAGTGTTTATGCACTGTTCTATTTGTGTGTGTGAATTCAGTTCCTGACAAGGAGAGAGGAAGATGAGCAGGGAGAAGGAAAAGGAGAAAAAGGAGCAAGCAATACCATGCCTTACACCTCCATCCCATGGTACAGTCTAATTGGCAAGTAATATCATTTAATTGGAGATATCATTTCTAATATAAAAACCACACACTTATGGCTGGAAGGCCTGTGGACAAGGATTCTCAGTGGAAGCTGAGCACTAAGACAGATGTCAGAGTCAGAGACCCAGGCAGCAAGACAACCCAGAGAAGGGAGTGGGAGAGCTAGCAGAGTCCTTCCGGGAGGAGTGAAGGAAGCACTTACTCAAGGGAAGTCCATTTACCTAAGCCAGAGTGACAAGCAAAAGCCATAGTCAGAGTTCCAAAAGCCAGGGATTTGGAACCAAGAGATCAATCCAAGGTATCAGGAGCCAGGTGCTGGAAACAAGGAACAGGCAAGGAGAGAACCTGTAGAAACTTTGCCACAAGCAAAGGAAAGCTTCCAGGCAGGCAGTTATATAGCCCAAGACACAGGTGCAGCTAGTCGCTGCTTCTTGAACTTAATCAAGGAAGCCTCCCTTTGCTCAGCTCTCTTGAGTCTCTGCCTTGTTTGTAGGCTGATTGACACAGGCTCCAAACCATCTTCAGAATCGGATCCCTGTTGGCCTAAAGGAGCAGGCAGAGGGACGTCCAAGCCTGCTTGGTCCATGGCAGCAGGGGGAGCTCTTGAGCTGCAGGACTCCTCTCCAGCCAGAGCCACAGGGACCAACAGCTGTTGCTCATCATCAGCAGCTCTGACATGGGCTTCAGTTATCACAACAGATAACCTCAGGATGGGCAGGTTGTAAGTTCAAAAGGCTTAGTAGGAAAGCCACAGCACTAATGGGCTTGTGATAATCCCCTCAACAACCCAGTTTATGAGTACAATGTCAAACGAAACTGCCTCAATGGAGCAACCAATGGTCATCAACCTGTAACCTCTTCCCACGGAAACTTTCCCTTGTTCTTTCACCTGCCCAGACATTAAGAGGCTATCACAACTCCCATCAGTACTTTGTCACCTGAAATAAGACCATTTGTCTGTCTATTCCAGACCCCTTTTATTTACCCTGCCAGAGAGCAATTAATGCATTCCCCTTCAGGGCAGAAAACAGGGTGCTTAAACCCTGACCCCAAGCCCAACAATTCATAGGACTTTGGATGGACTTAGGCATGTCACTCTGTCCATTGGCTCCCTGCTTCCCATGCCCTGTGATGCCCTCAAACTCTTGTTTGAGCCATCTCACTTCAATCTTCTGCTTCCACAGTGTAATTATCACACACAGGATGGTGGAGACTGGTGGCTTCCACATCAATAGGTCACCGCATCTCCTCCAGGTCTTGATCCAAACTGTAGAAACACTACCTCAAATAGGCTCAGCCCCTTGGATACCTGCTTTAAAGTTCAACCTAGAACCCAGAGTGACTTCACCATTCCACTGACATTGGTGCTGTCAGCCTTTACCATAATTGTTTACTGCCTTTTGAAAAGAAACAAGCTACGTCACCGGAAAGCAAGCTTGACTTCTCTAATATTATTTGACTATCATTTCTCAGTAGACCACTGTTATTAGCATTGATTTTTTTAAAAAAAAAATAGGATAGATTAAAAGAAGTTTAGTTTGAAGAGTAAAGCAGGAGTGCACATTATCCAAGCAAACCGTAGCTCTGGGTCTCTACAATGGCATTTTCTTCCCTGCTTCATTAACTTGCATAGCTTGTTGGGCTTTAGCTGTTTCTAATTAATTCTTTTACTGGCTTTTTTTTTTCCGAGTGTGTATCATATCTGGCAAACCATATAAAATGAAGAAATCTCTCTGAGGTTTTACCCTTTTAATTATTATTTTTATTGCTTAAACGGAGCTCCCGCATTGCAAATGTTGACATTTTAGTTGATTCTCTTCATTAAAGTTTTCAAAAACGGGGGAAGTGGAGAAGAATCGGAAAGTATATAGAAACAGTGGGAAGTTAAGAGGAAAGCATTCCAAATATTGTCTTTTTTCCCCTCTTTTTCCTTTTAAGAAAAACAAATCAGTTTTAAAAAATAGATTAAGACGACTGTCAGAACTCAAAGAGAACACATATAAATAATCGGCTGGCATCCTGGCAGTGACTTACACATGGATTAAATTTCCTTACAGATGTGGTTATACATTTTTGGGCTATGGTGTAAAATATGTGTTCAGTTGAAAGTTGTGGAAGCAGAACTGAACATGTGCTATGCACCTACTTCACATGTTCAGATGTTCAGTGGTCATCGTCATTGTACACTTCATATTTCTGTTCACTCTCAGTTGTGCAGAACTGCAATTCATAATGCACAATCATCACATAACCCTGAAAGAGTAAAGTTGCACTCTGTCTTCTTGATGTATGATCTCATTCAATTGTTTTAAAAGCCCATACTTTGCAAATGTGAAGAAGGAAGGAAATATTGAAGATATGCCATAAGTTCCCCCCAGATATGACAAACTGCCTTTTGACTGAACCCCATACTCAGTGATTGCTGTTTTTCATGGAATCACCCAACACAGGCCTGTATGTCAAGGCCCAAGGGACCAACTGAGACCTGCTGGCTTTGATGCCTGACTTGGGCTATCTGTACTAAGGAACTGTAAGCCATTATTTTGAATTTACAACAGTGTTCTAGGCTGTCCAATCTGTTATATCCCCAAATGGGACAAATTTAGTATTGTTCCCTGATTCATCTTTGGAATGGAGAAATAGCTCTGGTTGGTGGACTAGCACTAGCAAGCTGGGTGTTGAAGGGTGACATATTTAACCCCTCCCAGCAGCAAGCTGGGGTACAGTGAGCAGCTGTAGGGACCTCTGTGTGGTCCTGTTGCAATTCCTTGTTACGACATGGTTTGCTGGTTGGAGGGGGCTGAATGTGTCATCCTTCAGCACCCTAGTCTCCAGAATTAGAATATTAGAATCAAGGAATTATAGAGTTGGGAAAAACCACAAGGTTCATCCAGTCCAAACCCCTTCTGCCATGCTGGAATACATCATCAAAGCACTCCTGATAGATGGCCATCCAGCCCCTGTTTAAAAACCTCCAAAGAAGGAGACTCTTCCACACTCCCAGAAAGAAGAGTATTTCACGGTTGAGCTGCTCTTCCCATCAGGAAGTTCCTCCTAAAGTTTCAGTGGAATCTCTTTTCCTTAAGTTTGAAGCCATTATGCCTTGTCCTAGTCTGTGGAGCAGCAGAAAACAAGTTTGGTCCATCTTCCATGTGACATCTCTACAAATATTTAAACATGGCTATAATGTCACCTCTTAACTTTCCCTTCTCCAGACTGAAAATAGCCAGTTGCGGAAATCCTTTGGTCAGTACATCGGCTCGGCTTTTAAGGTGAGTTTTAGGGGCATTTGTAGTTGTGGCAATGGTGCCACAAACATAAATATGAATGCAAAATAGATATGAGGTTGTATGTCTAGCTCACAACATTGTAACTGTCTACCAGGATATCAGGCACCAGGTTGTAACCTGGTTCAAGAAAGAAGCTGGCATGAGGAAGTAATTTCAAAATCTGGATGCCCCAGCAGAGAAATTCACAAAGGGAAGGATAAATGTTATACCCAGAAACTTCTTCACCATTGGTGGTCTCCTCATCCTGTATCAATAAAAACACAGGAGCAGAAGCTGATGTTTACAACCCTAGTTAAACCAAATAACCTATGTTCATACTTTCCATAGTTCACTAGCAGAGATACAAGCAACTTCCTGGGGGGAGGGGGGAATATTCTCAATTTTCTTATTCAAACCCATTTCTGAGAGTTTTGCAACCTCTCCCAGAGTCCCTTTTGTGCCATCCATGACGGACTAAGAAGGAAAGAGATGTAAGACATGACTTTGTGGATTGCATTGTGTGGGGAAGACATTTCCTCCAAGCAGGTGGCTGAAGTTTGATCTTCTGCCAAAAATGCTGAACAGCAGCCTCTTCAGTTCAGACAGGGCAGGATGCCATTGTTCTAATTTTCCAGACTGCGACGCCTTGAGCAGAAGTGATTGCCAGAAGAAGAAAGCTCAGAAAATGTTGTCTATTAGCACACACTCCCTTTTTTGGGGGGAGGGGGTGCTTTGCTTGAACAGTAGGTTGAAGATGTTGAACAGCTGAGGATCCATGTGGGTGTTTTCTACCAATCTATCCTCAGCCTTTTAAAAATCTGTGCTCTAAGTTCCCAAAAGATTGTTGCAGTTTTTGTCCTTTACAGTTGGAGAAATCTGATCATCCACAGTTAAACTGAAATACTAAAGACTGAATTAAGTGTGCTGGTCAGAGGCATTCTCACCAAAATGTCAAAACTCTTTTTGCACTGTACTATTACGAACCGCAAGTGCCCAACAGAAAACATTTTGATATTCTCCCCAAAAGTTTGAATGGCTGATTATTCTGTACTATAGCAAAGTGGTTGTGGAATGTACCTTCCCCAGGGGTCTGTCTGGCCCTGCAGCTGGCTTCATTAGGATGCCAAGTTAAAACACAACTTTTTGTGAAAACCTTTGAGGGTCTCATGATTTTTCTCAAATCTATACAAAGCAGGTTCAAAGGGCCAGTGTGTTACAGTGGTTTGAGCACTAGACCTTGAGTCTGGAGACCAGGATATAAATCCCCACTCAGCCATGGCAACCCACTGAATGGCTTTGGGCAAGCCACTCTCTCTCGGCCTCAGAGCAGAGCAAAGGCAGATCCTCCACTGAAATAAATCTCCCCCCCCAAAAAAAAAACCCTCTACTGTTTGATAGATTAACCTCAGGGTTGCCCCTAAGTCACAAACAAATTGAAGGCTCACAACAGCAAGTATAGTTTAAAACTATTTTAATTTGCTTCAATTGTTAATTTTTAAAATATGTTTTTGAATTGTTAACATCATTCTCTATTGTTTTATTTTTTTAAAAGTCTTTCTAACTTGTTGTAAAGTAATTTTATCTGTAAACCAGCTGAGATCTTGTGTTTTTTATGTGCGTGAAACAAGGACGAGGAGAAGGAGAAACAGTGATGTTTCCCTTTCATTATCTTTAATACTCCTATGCCCAGATACTGCCGTATCTAGATCACAAACTTTCTTCTTCTCAGCCACAGTCATGTCTGGAATATCGTGTTCTTCATGTTTATCAGTTTGACTTGTAAAATCCCATCAGTTTTCTTCTTATTTTTTTTTTAAAAAATCAGGATTATGTTCCCACCAATTCCCACCAGTGGCTCTAGGAAAACCATACAACTGTGGTTCCAGTGGTGGTGGGTGCTCTGGAAGCAGCTCCAAACTCACTGTAGATTGGATCCTAATAACACAATTACACAAAGTGGCACTAGCACCACATTATTAGACAAGATCTCCCTGATGCCTAGATTCTTGGACAGAATCTGAACTGATAGTCCAAAATTCCAGTGAGTACCTGAGTCTTGTAGACAATGAAACTGAATTCAGTGGTTCATGGGTTCTGACATAATTTGAATAAACAGAGATAAGTACCTCACATCATACACCCTTCAATGAAACGAGGAATATCACAACAAAGGTCCAAGGGATGGGAAGAATATTCTCAATTATTTGTTTCCCAGTCAAAACAAATTTCCCAATAGTCAAGAAGCACATCAAGAAGAATAATAGCTCAGTGAGGCTTTCATGTGATTTTCTCCCTGTATTTAAGCATCCTGAACTTGCTGGTTATGGGGAGAATATTACAACAAAACATCTTCCTCCTCTCTCTTACAACAGGTAGAAATCTACATCAATTATTGGTTCTTCCATATGAGGATGAAACAGTCAAGGATTTGCATCCCTGTAAGATCCTATGTCATGTTTGCCTTGTGTAAACCTACACTGAATTAGGCCCTTTGCCTGTCGTCCCATCACAATCCCAGCAGCACCTCTTCAGGGATGGGAGAGTGTCCCCAGCGCTCCACTCCGCACCCAACCAGCTGCCTGTGGAAGGGAGCATGGGGGACATGTCCCTTCCTTCCACACTGCAACCAGCCTTCTTCCCATGCTGCAGTAGGGGAGGAAGCAAGTAGATCACTCTTCCAGCCCTTCTGCATGGCCAGCTGCACTGGAAGTCTTGTGTGATCAGGGGTCATTAACAGAGGTTTTCCATCAGTGATATACCCGGAAATCGTGTTGGCTGGTGACGCAAGAAGGTAGGGCAGTGGTGATGTTGTGTGGAAGTGTCATTATGTTCTCACTCCTCTTGTGTCCCCATACTGGGATGCTGCCGTCCTATGGAAAGGGCCTTAGTTATGTGACGATTGTAGAATACTACTCTTCTGCTGAATACTGAAGTTGTACAACTGCTTGCATATTGGCTGTTGCTTCAATCCCAGTGAACCAAGCGGTACACTGAATTGTTGTTGTTGTTGCTGTTATTCCTTTCCCTCAATAACATTAGTCCACCTTACTTTTTATTAAAAGCAGGACAGCTTAAAAACAATACAAAAACATCAGAAGAAATAAAGAGAGAGAGAGAGAGAGAGAGAGAGAGAGAGAGTACATGCAATAATAGTTCTTACTGGTCCTGAATGAAAGTATCCCATCATTCCCACATGGCTCCAAATTCTCAAATGGACTAAATAAGGGCAATTAATTGAAATTTAATCCATAGAATCATAGGCCATTTCCATCCTACACTGTCAAAGTGTTATTATTCCACTTTCAATCTCCTGTGGAATCCTGGGGTTTGTAGTTTCCTGTGGCCAAAGAACTCTCTAGCTGAGAATTCTAAAGCCCCCTCCAAAAACTGCAAACTCCAGGATTCTATAGGATGTTGAAAGTGGAACAACAGCACTATAACAGTCTACTGTGGAAATGGCCCTAACTTCCTTAAGGAGAGACTTCCAAAGTTTAGGAGCAGCCACCAGGCAGCCTTCTCCCTCCTTCCACCAAGCAAGCAGAAGAAAGTTAGTAGGACAGAGAGAAAAGCCTCTTCTGGTGATCTCAGAGTTCTAACAGACTCATATAAGATGCCGTTTTTCAAATAGCTTGGCCCCAAGTCACTTAGAATGTTCTATACCAACATCACTTTTAGAATTGTGACCATGTGTGGACTAAAAGCCAATGAACTTATGCTGAAGGTCCTGATAAATAGTTATTCCTCAGTCCAGAATGTGTAATTGCATGTGAAATGGTAATGCCTGTGGAACTCTGCTTATACAGTTATGAATTAAATATGTAAATTCTTATGTTCTGGGGGGGGGGGTGGAAAGTCCTACAACCACATGTGAAAAGTATGTGTGGCACCAACAGAATTTTAGCCCATGTGTGAATGATTGGATATTTTGATGCAGGACTGTTAAGAACTAATATTGCTCTCAATACATCCATATTCAAAGGATGGAAAAGAAAATTCTCATTAACTGACTTTTTTTTTTTTTAATGAATTTATCTAATTCATGGTCCATGAGCCAGTTAATGAAAGCACATGCATATCTTTTGGTTTCTCACCAGGAGACATCAGATCCTTTAAAAAAAAAAAGAAAAGAAAAAGCTTGAATTAAATACAAGTAAAAGGGTATGACTAATAATACGCCTATCTGGAGAAAAAAATATGCACACAGTTTAGACAATGGAAAATGCTTAAGCAGATCTACTTTAAGGGAAAAATGCTTAAACAATCTGCCTATTAGGAAACATGTGCCAAACTATGCATGAATTTCTTGTGCTGGAAGGGGACAAAGGAAATCTCACATTCTGAAATGCAATTTGGAATTTAACCAGAATTTTATCCCACTTTACCTGGCTTGGCTCCATCTTCCTATGGAATCTGTAGGATTTATAGTCTGCTGAAGTCCTTAGAATTCTCTGCAAGGGAGCTCTAGTGTCCTTCCCTGAACCACATGCCTATCTGAGCCTCACACCTGAGCAGCCAAAGCAAAACAAATAGAATATTCTTGATGGGATTCTCTGTAAGAGACGGCTCACGTTGCTGATACTTTAGCATTCCAGATCATGTGCAACGTGCAGCGTCTAATATCGGTGTGTGTTTTAGGAGACCTTTAATATTCACAATCTAAGCTGGCATTGAAATGCTTTTCAAAAAGAGAGCGGCAGATAAGAGAAATAATACGAAGCCAGCACACAAGGAATGGAAAAGGCATTTCAATGTCTAATTCAGAAAACATTATCTGATAACAGACCACAGCTCACTGATAGGTGGTAAGTTACTATGTCTCAGTAGTTGTAGCCATGCTTTGCATGCAGAAGGTCCCAGGTTAAGTGCATAATATACACTTGAAAGAGATGGCAAAGAGCCATCGCAACACCCAAGGCACTTTTTTGTGGTCCTCAGTAAGCATACCTTTTTTTCCCCAAGTTTCACTCTTGAAAGAGGAACCAAGTGATTTTTTTTAAAAAAAAATCTTCTTGCTGCCTTTGAAAACTGTAAATTTTGAGAACTACTGACAGTTTACAATTTATTCTACACAAATTTGTCATTTTTTTAAAGAAAATATTTTGTACAGAAACAGCTTTTTCTGTGCAGGAAACAGAATTTTCATCAGAGAAAATGATATTTCTGCACAATAATATTTGAAGTTTTGGGTTCATTCAATGCAAAAAAAAAAAAAACACCTTTTGGTAGAGGAATGTCATTGTCTGCAATACAAATGCTGCTTTCCGTATAGGAAAATTGTCTTCTGAACACAGAATGCCATTTGTGTGCAAAAAAAAAAAAGTGACTCTTTCAGGTTGAATAAGTTGTGAGTTGTAAAGCTTCTTGCCCATCTTGGATTCTCCTTGTTAGGTTTCCCAGCATTCAAAAAAAAAAAATCTTTTAAAAAATCAAATATTCTTTCCCTGCCTGGCATAAATCACCACAAGTTAAGTGGTGGCTGTGCTCTTCTGTTCTGCTGCTGCCTACCAGCATTGTGCAAAGATGTATCTGCCTGCTTCTTATCCCATAGTGCCCCAGGGAAGGAGCAAAGGCTGTATCCAGAAACCCAGTGGATCAAGTGAAACAACATTATGCACCAGAAGAGAATGCACCATTGTCTGCAAAACAGTCACATGTGCAAAATCCCATTTATCCAGTGGTGGACTCAATACTGCTATTGCACAGTAGCCAAAAGTCATATAGCTACATGTGTAAGCGAACACCAACAAGATTCCAATTATCTTTCAAGCCAACGGTGGTCTTCAAGTTACTTTCACTTGGTTTTGGTTTAATTTAGTTTGTCTGTTATAATTTAGCAGCCCATGAAGTCTCTGGAAGGGCAAAACATCAGTGGCCAGACCTTCCTCAATTGTCCTGTTGCTGTTGTTATCTGTCTTTAACTTGTGGTGAACTGGTCATGGGGTTTTCTTGGCAAGATTTTATTCAGAAGAGGTTTGTCACTGGCTGCCTCCAAGATTGAGAGAATGTGATTTGCCCCTTGGGTTACCGTGACTGAGCCACAATTTGTGCCTTGGTCTCCTGGAGTTGTAGTCTAACATCCAAGCCACTACACCATGATGGCTCTGGCACAGTTCCCCATCCCTTACCTAAGGAGCCCTGGTGGCACAGTGGTTCAATGCTGGTACTGCAGCCACAACTTTGTGAGTTTGATCCTGCCAGGCTCCAGGTTGACTCAGCCTTCCATCTTTCCATAGGTCGGTAAAATGAGAACCCAACTTGCTGGAGGCAATTAGCTAAAAAACATATTGTAAACTGCTTAGGGAGTGCTTAGCACAGATAAGCTGTATAGAAATGTAACTACTGACTGCTATTGCTAAAGAATTACAGGTGGCAAGATTGAAGAAGATTTGCGAGAGAATGAAAAACTTCTGTTTCCCATCTGAGAAGACAATTCCAGGCTAGATCAATTATCTGATTTAGTATAAGGCCAAGGGGTACGAGGATAAATAGAAGAATTGAGCATGTTAGGCTTGAGAAGAGATGATAACATGAATAGCCAATCTTCATACATGTGAAGGGCCCTCACATGGTGCTGTTGGTGCTTTGGAACTGGCACCAACAGGTTAATACTACTACTACTACTACTGTTACTACTGCTATTACTACTACTACTAATAATAATAATAATAATAATTTACAACTAGATCTGTTCACAAATTCTCTGCTCTATTTGTGAGTGGAAAACTAGAGGAACATTTCACCAAATTTCTCTGGGGAGAAATTATCCAGCATTTTCTTAGGTGTGGGGTAGGATGGGGTCAGCAAGTGGTCAAGTTTCCATCTTCAGTTTCTATCCAGTCACAGGCAGCCTGGACACTATTTTACATCTTCACAAGTACGTGAGACGTAGCCCTATTTGAGGACATTGTGAGAAAAACAAAAGCATCCACCACCCAAAAATAATACAAATAATCAAGTAAAATTCTGCCAAGTGGACTTCCTTCTCAGGGAGATAGGATGTGCATGTGGGAGAGAATCTCAGGAAAAAAAGATGTCTTGTTGAATGTTGCCATAGCTCTAATTGGGATCAGCATGAAGAAGAACTTCTTGATGCTGCAAGCTGCTTGACAATGGAAAAGACTGCCTCAGAAAACAGTGGTCTGTCCTTCATTAGAGGGTTCAAAGCAGCCACTGCATGGTCATCAGCAACACAGAATTCCTGCCCAGGAATTCAGCTCAGTGGCCTTTGAAGGGATTTTCCAACTTCTGAAATCTGTGTGTTTTCCAAGAGATCCAGCTGAGGTGCTCTGGCCTGGTTGCCCTACTTCCGTAATTAACTGGCGTGATTCAGCTGTTTCCTTCAGATGCCTCAGGTCTGGCATTGATTTATGCCACCCCACTTTGTACTTGAGACAGGGAAGATTGCGTGGGAGTGCAGGCCAAAATGAAATTTTATTTGGGGGTAGAAGTTTCAAGAAAGTCTGCACTGAACCTATAACCAAGCAGATACGGTTCTAGGAGAAAGAGAAACACAGAAGATCTCTTTATATCTGGGACAGGGAATGGTTTTGGACTCAGGGGCCAAAATGCCTGGGACTATAAAGGATTTTCTCCAAAAGGAAGTGTTATCACACATCTACCATCTGGAATCCTAGGATCCTAAGCTCTCTGATATGAGACTTTCGCTGTGTGTAAGAGAGAGAATGAAAGAGAAAGAAACAGTTGTACATAAGATAAAAATACTGCCAGAGGGTCCTTGCAGTTCCAAGAACCTTGCTCAATCTTGTTGGAACACAGCACACCATTTTCGCAGTATGGACTATGCTTAATGGTTAAATTACCTTATTCACGGACACTAAGCAGGGTCAGGCCTAGTTAATATTTCGATGGGCAGCTTCTATGGAATACCGGTATGTTAGGCTAAATTTCAGAGGAAGGCAACAGTAAACCACCTCTGAGAATTCATCTGCTATGAAACTCTTGAGGTTGCCATAAGTCAACAGGCAACTCGGAAACATACACATAAGATTGGAAGAAACCAGATCATCAACTCACAAGCCTAACAGACAATTGACTTGGAGAGTTATAGTTTGAAGAAAACAAAAGAATAGCACATTTGTCAAAAAGAAGAAAGCCTTTTTTCTGACCTTCATATTTATATTTTGTTAAAGAGTGCAGTATAGGAATCCTTAAACATTTATTCAGCTAAAAGAAAGATTTTATAGGAATCATCCAGTGTAATGGTTTTTCTCTCCACAACTCAACTCTATCCCCAATATACCTCAGAGCTGTGTGTGAGTTAAGGAAAGCTTCTATTTCACTGCAGATTCTTCAGTTCTTCTGGAATAATTTCCCTTCAACAAACACTATGCCTGGCTAAAGAAAATGTTGATTGCACAGACAATAGGATCATATGTTCTTGATGAGAACTCCAGCTCAGGCATACTGTAATCCTTTTCTGATACACTTGTGATAATGTTTAAATACAAGAAGGGCATTTAAATAAGGGGACCACAGAATTTTTGGGATCACTGTCAAATAAATTATGAATATATGACCAAAGTATATCAAAGAAGAACCATACTCTGCAGTTTTAAGAAGCTTTTCAAATGCCAAGAAGGAAGTATGAAGGACCTAGAAGAGAAGATTCCATCACCACTAAGAGTGCCCTGCTCCTTTCAATCACACAGCAGTATAAGCAGGGCTTCACTTCACTTCATTTCACAAATGAAATAGATCATATGAAGGCAAATGGCTCATTGGCCATGTATTTACTATTTTGTCTTCTTTAATGTCTGGGTAACCTTCACATTTCCAGGTGAACAACTGACTATTTAGGGACAAGCATTTCCCTCTCTTTCTACCACTCTTCTGAACTTCAATGTTCCCAGTGCTGGATATGTACAAACATGCAACCATGCTTGTGGAGATAATTATGCCCTTTTCCACAACCTACCTTCTCCCAAAATTGTAAGGTGGGGATCTCAACAGCGGCTCTGCTGGGAAGGGAGCATGACGGGAGTGGTCCCCTCTGCACTGGCTGGCTCCCTGTGGAAGGGAGAGTGATGACCACACCTCTTCCTTCCACAGTGCAACTGGGTATTTTCCCAGTCTGTGTTGGGAAAGGAAGCACAACCATTGCACTTCTGCAGCTTTCACATGACAGGTAAGCCCAGGATGGTGGTGCAATCATGGATCATTGATGGTGGAAACCTGTCCATGATTGCACTGCCTGGGGGCTGGAGAAGGATGGGACAGTGACAACATCATGCAGAAGCGTCATTGCAGTCATGTCCTTCTCCTGTCCTCATTGCAGGATGGGAGGGTGCTGCAGAAAGGGCCAAAGTGTCCCAGAGGGCAAATGTAGTAGACATTACTATTTAGAGTTTCCTAGAGTGAGCCATATTCCCTCCTTCCCAAATAGATCAATTCTGGTAGATCAATTTTGCTATCCAAATAGACTGAGCTTACCTGGGTAACTGAATTTGGCACTTTGGATAGTTCCTTTAAAGTTTAGGTGAAAGTTTAGGTGAGCGGATTTGTTGCCCCGCTGGTATGGAGCCACCAGCTACTAACATAATAGTTCATTCTGATGATGTTTAACTAGTATTCTAGGTAAGTTACTTAGCTATGCCCCCAACTTAATTACATTATTAACTAGTGTCTCCCAGACTGACATCCCACCAGTTCTGAGTTACTAGACAGCAGCAGCTGCAAAAGACTGTTAATTGGGGTACAACAAGTTAAGATTTCTACCTTTTCCCTCCAGCAGTCTCCAGGGTGGCAACCAGAAGCAGTTTACCTGTTGAAATTGCTCCTTACACTGGAGATTGGTGGAAGAAGGGGATAGGAACACAGTTCTGCTCTAACTCAGGGCTGGAGGACTTTTAAGATTCCTACATTTCCCTATATTGTTGAATGCTCAGAAATAATGAATATGAATCAGTCGTGTATGCATAACTCTGGGTTACAAATTCATAACTGTGATTATGAATTCCAACCTTCATTTTGTGGTGAAGATAATGATCAAGATCCTACTGTATGCTCATGTAGAGTAAATCAACATTTATGGAGCCATACAGCAGTTGCCTTTTATCACCCTTCTGCCATACAACTGATAATGTATCTGCCAGCGTGCCTGCTTTTTGGCCCATTGTGCAAAGAAGAATGCATATTGGCTGTTTCTCCAATCCCAGTGATTCAAGTGGTGCATTGAAAGCACTGGTGAACAGTTACGTATTATCCAATAATGTTCAGTCACATGTAATGTGGCTATACTCGTTGGACTCTCCTTACACAAGCGTGGATTGGAGATGTCTGTTGCTCAATGGCCAGAAAAATGCAAGCACTTGTGCATGACATCAATGTACATCAAACTCTGCCAGTTTGAATCCCTGCTCAGCCATGGACATTTACTGTATGGTTTTGGGCAAGTCTCACTCTCTCAGCCTCAGAAGAAGGCAATGGTGAACTTCCTCCAAGTTAATCTTTCTGACAAAACCCCATAATAGGTTCACTTAGAGTTGTGAGACGTCAAAAATGATTTAAAGGCACACAATGGCAACAACAACAACAGAAATCCAGTATTTTGCTGATGATTCCAAACACCTAGCTTCAGATGGAGAAAGAATGCTTAGCAGTAGGAAACATACTAAATACCTGCCCTGCATCTTGCCAAAAATGTATCTCACCATGTCTGAGAGCATTATTATCTGTTTGTTATTCTTAAAGAGTAAGAGAAGAGAGTCTTCCACAATGTGCAGTTCCTGCTTAGAGCGTAAAGTCCAAATCATCTCTCAATTAGCACTCGCTGGACACGCCGAAATTTTAAATCGGGCAGTGTCTGACTCCATCTTGTGCTGTCTTGATTTCAGAGAAATGAAGAGGCCAGCCAGCCTTAATTAGGGGACGACAATCGATGGGTTCTGTAGGACTAATTGAGATATGCAGTCTTTTGTTAACTGGGTCAGGCCTGGGTCAAGAGAACAGGTGGTTGAGCACACTTTCATAACTGCCGGATTAATATTTGGCTCTCAAATGTCCCTGAAGTTGTCCGGGGGAGGGCTAGGTTCATTATCCAAAAATTGCTTAGAGAGGTAGAATGGAGACTGATGGGGAACCAGCTAATTACCACCTAATCTTCCAATTTTGGAAAGCAATAAAATTCAAATAAGACTGGCAAATGATCGAATATTTGATGAAGAAGCCATCCCCTCTGCCACTCCGGTCAGCTGCTTCTCTCTGGTCTCAGCGCCTTCATCACATTGAAGAAATATGGATTCTGCATGGTACTGATCTATCATATGGAGGCAGCAGACAAAGCCGTCTCCAGAGTCTTCTACAATCTTCTGCTCTCTTCTACCTTTTCTGACAGGATGAGCAATCTTTTGACCTGCTTTTAACTGGAACATCTCTTTCAGAAGATTTACCCTCTTGATATGCATAAGTTAAGCAGACAATGAAGACATCAGAATGATTAAAAATTTTCTATACCTTGGCTCCCTCATAAATCAAAACAGAGGCTATAATCAAGAAATCAGAAGAACATCACATCTTGGAATAGCTGCTATGAAGGAACCAGATAAGATCCTCATGTGTAAAGCTGTATTGCTGAATGCAAAAGTTGGTATCATCCATGCCATCATATTCCTGATTTCTACGTATTGCTGTGAAAGGAGGTCAGTGAAGCGAGCTGAAAAGAAGTAAATCCACTCATTAGAAGTTTGTTGGTGGAGAAGAGTTATACAGATACCATAGACCTCCAAAGAGACAAATCAATGGATTCAAGGGTATATGAAGTCTGAACTCTTTCCTCAGAACCCAAAATGATTAACTGAGGCTGTCATACTTTCATACTATCATGAAATAATGTATTTCATTAGAAAAGACAGTAATTATGGGGGGAAAGTGAAAAACAGTAGAAAAAGAAGAAAACTGAATTAGAGAATTTAAATATTTGAAGGGATGCCATGTAGAGGAGGGAGTGGGCTTGTTTTCTGCTACTCCAGAGACTAGGACAAGGAGCAATGCATTCACGCTGCAGGAAAGGAGATTCCACCTGAACCTCAGGAAGAACTTCCTGACAGTCAGAGCTGTCCAGCAGTGGAATGTGCTGCCTCGGAGAATGGTAGAGTCTCCTTCTTTGGAGGTTTTTAAGCAGAGGCTGGATGGCCATCTGTTGGTAATGCTTTGATGAGTGTTCCTGCATAGCAGGGCGCTGGACTATGGACTATGATTCTATGATCCTATGAGATCGATTGACTTAATCAAGGAAGCCACAGCCCTGAGCTTGAAAGATTGGAGCGGTGCTGTCAGTGACCAGGGGTCTTGGAGGTCTCTGAATCACCGGCTTGCCACAAGTCAAAGCTGACTTCACAACAAATAACAAGAACCTATCTGTGTTTACTGAGAGGTAAATCCAAATATATCTAGCAGGATTCACTATCAACTAACCAGGCAAATCAAAACAGTCTGAAGAGGAAATGCTTCAGAAGAACAGTCAGGAAATACCTACAACCGCTGGGAGAACATTTACTTTGTTCTCTGTTTGGCCTGGGTTGATTCACGCTCTAGGGCCAGCAGTTAGTTATTTGTTGATTTGTTTCCCAGATTCCTTTCAAGCTGGAACTCAAGGTGATTCAAAGTTGTTAAAAAAAAAAATAAAATAAAACAGCAAAAAATAAATAAATACAGCAGCCAATTGTGAATCCCAACAAGAGCAAATTCATTAGGGCACTTCAATACTTGATAGTCTCCAGCCTTTATGTATATTCTGCTGCTTCAACAGACCAAGTCTAGTTTGGGAGTGGAAAACGATTTCTAACCATAATAATAAAAAACAATTATGTAAAGTATATTACTGAAACACAATTGAACTAAAATCAATTTTTAAAGCACATTGATCTAAATCCTGTAGCCATTCCCAATTGGATTAGATCAATTAAACCAATGAGATTAATTATTTATTTGGAGTATTTAACTCTACTCTTAAGCCAATAAGTCTCCCAGGGTAAAAGTTTGGCAGTTCCTTGCCCTTAGGCTTACAGTCTAAATAAGACAAGACACCAAAGGAAAAGGGAATGACAGTACGAAAGGCGATGAAATCTAGCAGATGTTAGTGTCTCTTCTTTCCCTAGAGAAGTGGAAGTTGGAGCATGGAGGAAGGTTCTCTCACCAGCCCTGGTGCCTTGGCACAATGGAGCTTTTTTGGGCTGTTCTTCTCTCCCTCAGAGGCCAGATTGACGTAACTGTTGAGTCGCCATTAAACAGTTCAACAATACTCTAGCTGGAACTACCAATAGCATTCTGACCAAGGACATCACCCACTCATTCGAAGACCCTTTCCCAACTGTTAGCCGCCCAAACCCATTTCAGTAAAAAGTTCTCTACCTGCCAGCAGACAAACAAAGTGTTTCCACCTTAGGACTACTTCTACCGACGTATTTTATGATGGAGCTGCCCTTGGAAATAAAGTTGCAAGTGGGTCAAAACATAGAAGCTTTACATTATGATTCCTTTGTGAGGCCATAGCACACTGAATCACGGGTTGGGGATATTATGTTTGAATCACTTCCATCAAATAAATAAATAAATAAGCAAGCTCATTTTATATACAAGGCTGACGTATCAAGGGGAAAAGAGAGTCAAGAGATTTCTTTTTGTTTGCTGGATTTCCAGAGCCGCAGAGGTTGTTTTATTGGAGAGGATACACAAATGTTGAACTCTACTCTTTCAAGAGTTGATATGGTACAGGCCAAGAAAGCTGCCATCATTTAAAAAAACAAAACAAAACAAAAACCCTTCATTCTTTCCACTTAATATTTCTGTAAGTATATATATATATAAGTACAAATATTTCTGTATGTCGTTTTCACAGAGACGGCAATGTTTTTAAAAACAGAAAACAAAATGCACTCCTTTCTGCACAAAATTTGCTTTTGAGTAAGAATTTTCACAAACGATTTTTTCACCAAAATGTCTTGAAGGTGTAAAAAATAATAATAATAATTGGAAATGTTACAAAATCTCTTGTCATCTCACCCAACAGCAGGAAAGTCAATCTTCATAAATATTCTCCCAGCCAAGAATTAATAATTTCACCATTTTTCTTTTCACTGTGAGAAAGCTATCAAAAACTGCAGTTTTCGAAGAATATTTGCAGATCAGGACCTTGGTGGTAGTGGGGGAAAACATTTTTTTTTTTTGCACAGAAAATACTCATGTATGGAAAAAAAAATCAGAAAATGTTGCTTTCTGCACAGGAAATTAGGACAACTTATGCATACGTTGCTTTTATAATGTTGCCCAGAGATATTTCCGTGCAATAACTTCTATGTCAGGAAATTTGTCTTCTGGGAAAAAAAAAATCTCCACAGAAGATGCCACTTTCTGTGTAAATGTATTTTTCAGAAATTTGCTTTCTTATCAGAAATTCATTTTGTCCTCAGTAAATACTCTCTCTCTCTCTCTCTCTCTCTCTGGTGTGCGTGTGTGTGTACGTGTGTGCATGTATCTGTGCGTGAGAGTGAGAGGGGGGCATTTCCACGGCACCCTCCCATCCCGCTATAGGGACAGGAGGATGGGATTGCAATGATGCTTCTGCATGAAGTCATCGTTTTCCCATCCTTCTCCCATCCCCAGGCAGTGCAATTGCAGATTAAATCGCTGACAGGATTTCCCTATCAATGATCCATAATTGTACCACCATCCCGCACTTACTGCCTGTGGAATGGCAGGAAGCACTATGTAGGTACTTCCTGCCCCAGTGCAGCCTGGGAAAGTGTCTGGCTGTGCTGTGGAAGGGAACTGCGTGCCACCATGCTTCCTTCGGCAGGGAGCTGGTCCCATGTGGAGGGGACCACTCCTCTGGCGCTCCCTTCCTAGCATAGCCACTGCCAGGATTCCCACCAGACGACTTTGTGAAAAGTTAGGGTACAGGAAGGGTCAGAGAGAGAAAGAGAGAGAGATGTGCAATCTTCATGTGGAATAAGCCCTGAACTTTGAAGAATCTCAGCCATCTAGGATTGCCCAATGTTTTCCAACCATTTTCTTTGAATGGGTTTTCCACTCTTACTGAATGAGGAGAAAACTTTCGAAAGTTCTTGTTCTTGCACGCATGGACAAAACAAGCAAAAAAAATCTGCATCCTTAAATGAGAGCCATAAGCTGCTATGATTGCAGACAGAACAGCTGATGTGTGTGGTGTTTTTCAGCATGTGGTAAATTTGGACAGCCTTGCTTATCCTCCTCATCAGCCTCAGAGGCCGGGTGAATGAGGAACAAAATAACTTTCAAGGGGGACCACTTCTATTCAAAACCAGTTATGAAGAAACACAGAAAATACACCAGCTGCTTCTGAAGAAATGCTGTGCGCTGAATACTTGAATTGTTCAACATGTTAATGCTTACTTTTGTTCTCTCCTTCGCCCCTCCTCACTCCCATGTTGCTGAAAGCTGCAAATCATTTAGCATTTTTCCCTCTATGACATAAATACATTAGGAAGATGCAGCCTAATTTATTAAAACGTATTAAAGGAACAAAGAATAGGATTATTTTTCTTCTTCTCTTTTAATTCCAGGAGCACCATTGGGGTATTTAATATGGGTTAAACCACATTCAAAGCTCTTTTCATTAGACATTTAACATCAGTGACTAAGAGCTTAATCAACCCATACCATTTAAGGGCTCTGAAAGGAGGAATTGGGCTGTACACTGCATTATAATTTATGCCATTTTTGTTTTTTTGATTGCATAAGGGAAATGCATTTCTTGTGCTTTTAAAGTGTTCTTTTGTGAGCCTCCCAGAAAAGAATATTATTGTTCAGAAAATGGCATTCCAATTTGGTGGAAGAGCTGAAAGTCACTGGAGGGGAGAAGATAACTAGGAAATTTCTTCAAGTCTTGCTGTTTGTATTTTGTTTTTAATGGAAGTTTTTAAAGTGTCTTTCTTCAATGGCTGATAGTGAACATACTGTAGCATCTTCCTTCCAAGCCGCAATGTTTTTACAACTGGAATCTAGTTGGTGTCTTATGCCTATGTAAGTTCAGCTATGAAAATAGCTGAGTATTTTTTGTCTAAGGGAGAATGCCCACATTTAGTTCAAGATTGCTCAGAATTGTGTGTGTGGTTCAGTTATTTATGGAGACATGCCTGGTGGATGGATGCACATTGGACATTTTGATAATGGGGATTCCCATTATTCAGGTAAGGGAACTGAAGGGAGATAGTTCTCCCTCCAGGCAAACAGGGGGTTAATGACTTGTGTGTGTGAGGGGGGGTTATTTACATTTTATTGGGGGTCAGCATCACATGGACATCACAGGTCATGAGAGATCATTGCCCAATCAGGGGAAGGAAGGTGAGGACCTTTGGGATGCTTTGCTCAAGAAGTCTTAAAAAGCCTCAGGGGATCACGAGGCAGAAAGACAGAAGGACCTATCGGGGGTTGCAGGTTGGGCCCTTTAGGCCTCCCCTCCCAGCTTCTCTTCCCGCACACTATCTCAGCATCTGATCAGCAATGTGAGTAGCTAGGATGTTTTAGCTAGTTGTGTTAGGGATTTTGTTTCTTTTAAAAGCTGTGGCTGAAATGATGTAACTATCTGTAACTTGTAACTGCAAGCAAGGCCTGGAGGAAGCAGCCTCCATGAACGAGATACCTTTTTATCATTGGATTCCTTAAAGAACTCCCTCTTCTCACTCTCTCCTTCCACGTGCTTGTCTGCTATGCACATGGATCGAATTCCTCTCCCCCAGAGAGGGTGGGGGAATGAAAGGGATCTCTAAGCTTAGAGATTGTTGTTTCCCCAGTGGTGTCCTACTGTGCGATTTTTAATCCAGTAGGTGGTGGCAGCGATTTTTAATCAAGGGGACAAGAGGAGTTTCCATCTTCTATTCAGGGGCAGAAGTCAGCATTGAGTGGAAGAAGAGCCCCTTGCTCCATAACATGGTGACATAGATGTGCAATGTGCAGATGTGCAAGAGAAGAGACCCCACCACCTCTCAGGCAATTTGTTCCTGAGCCTCTATTACAGTCAAGAAGTTCCTTCTAATGTTCAATCAAAATCTTCTCTTTTGTAACTTGAAACCATCAAACATGGTCCTACCTTCTGCAGAGAACAGGCCTTCCTGTTACCACCCTCGAGGTATTTAAAAAGTACAATCATATCACTCTTCTTTTTTTCACTGAACTGAACAAACGCAGGTCCTCAAACTTTTCCTCATACATTTTCTTCTCCATACCTCTTATCATCCTTGTTCCTCTTCTCTGGACCTACTCCAACTTGTCTATATCATTCTTAAAACAAGGCATCCTGAATTGAGCGTGGTATTTAGATGAAGCCTGACCAGCACCGTATATAGTGGCACTATTACTTCCCTTTGCTTGGAAACCATGCACATTTAATGTCTTAAATCAGTTATATAAAATTGTCTTTCAACAGAAGGACTGCATAGCACAAAGAAGGGATAACTCAGCACACAGAGCTTTTTGCTACTCAAACCCAAGGTAGGATTTTGGCCCCATTTCACATATATGTTTACTTACACACATAGATAATGTGGGAAGGAATGATTATCAAGTTCATTGAATGTGTCTGAACAACACTTGCATTTTCTTCCCATCTTTTTTGTGTGATGTTGTAAGATTTTTTTTTCTTTTGTTCCTATCCAAAAGGCCACACAATTGAAAATTACGTTTTTGCTGATGTATGCATTTATTTGCACAATTTATCACATTCATCAATATTTTCATACTGTCTAATGCATATTCCTTCATGTTGTTTCCTATTATGCATATTTTGGCTCTTTGCGTGTTAAAATATGTCCATTGTTATCTGTCAAATTTATTTCTTAGTTGTGCCCTGTAAGTCTGTCAAGTGAGCAACCTCTAGATGAGGTACACAATTTTTTCCCCCACAACAGGTCTTAGAGGTGTAAAAATGCTACTGTTTGTCAAAACTGTGTAGGTTAAAATGAAATCCATCCCCACTACAAATATAGATCTATGCCATCTCTTTTATTATGCGTGCCTTCAGCTCCTTACATGTCTCATGAATTCTTCTAGATGCAATAAGAGGAATTCAAGGAGGGCATTATCTTGTGGCACACTCAGGGTAGAGAAGCTGAAGCATCTCAAAATGGTCTATTTGTGTATCGTTTAACAGGCATCTAAGAGTAATTCAGTCACCACTTAAACAGTACCTGAGGTAAACTGCACACACATCAGCTGTTCTATCTGAGATGATTACAGCAAATTAAATGGCTGTCGAGGCAAATGTAGTTCTCATTTTAAGGATCTTTATCAAAATTTTAGAGAATGATAATATTCCAAAGAGTTTACATTCTCATTTCTGTTTGCCTGTAGCGACACTGGGTATTGCTGGCTTGGGAAAATGGGACTCACATTTGCTTGTCTTCCACTCAAACAGATGCTTTTACCTTTTGCTTCTATCTTTGCACAAAACAGTATCTTTTCTCTTCTCAAAATGCTCTTATCAGCAGAAAGGTAAGACAAGGAAGTATCTAGCGACAATATTTGTTTGGTATGGGGGGGGGCATTCAGGTCAGGAAAAGGAGATAAGCCCATCATTTCAAATACTATACCTCATTGGTCTAGGGGTCAAAATGAAAAAGTGAACATTTGTTGAAAGAAACTCCAAATGCAATGTCTTGAAAAATTAAAGGAATGTTGTTTGAAATGTCCTGTTCAAAGTTCAAGATATGTATTCATTAAAAGTATAGAGATCCAGGCTCTTTCCACTCCACCCTCCAACCCACCATAAGGACAAGAGAAGGAAGTGACCATTATGTATTATGCCTGTCCCCAGACGGCACAATTACACTGGATTTCATTGATGGATTTTCCCCATCAATGACTGGCACTCACACCGTGATTGCAGACTTACCTTGTCTGTGGAGGCCCTGGAAGCACAATGGCTGCGCTTCCTGCTGCAGTGCAGCCTGGGACGGTACCCAGCTGTGTTGTGGCAGGAAAAGGTATGGCCAGCACACCTCTTGGATCCCGGAGGCAGCCTGTGTGGAGGGAAGCACTCCTGTCGTGTTCCCCTCTTGGCACAGCTGACACTGGCACCCATATCGGATGGCTGTGTAACCAGGTAAGGTGAGAAAAGTGCCCCAGTGTGGTGTAGTGTTTTGGGCGTTGGACCCTGGAGGCTGTCAGGACGCATAGCCCCTACCGCGGGAAGTGAGCCACGTCTGCTGGGTGTCTGTTGAGTCAATATATGTAATCATTGTAGAAGTGGTTACTATGTATCACTGCTAAGCTTGGCTATAATTGCTACAAAGTATTTAGTGCTAATTGATCATTGTAAGAATGGTCATTTCCATACTACATTGTTATAGTGCTATTATTCCACTTTCAACATCCTATGAAATTCTAGGGTTTGTAATTTGGGGGAGGGGGCATTTGGGATTCTCAGCCAGAGAGCTCTTTGGAATTCCACAGGATGTTGGAAATGGAATAATAGCAGTATAACCATGTAGTGCAGAAATGGTCAATATATTCATACTAGGGATTGCCTGTATTTTTTTACACAGTATCTATTGCTAATTGCTTAATTGTCAGTTGCTACAAAGTATCTGGTGATGGGAGAAGAACAGATAGGGATGAAAATGAAAGGGTAGCCTGGGCAGGCTCAGTGTTTTGAGAAGCTGGTATCTGAGAGATAAGGGGCAGAAAATATGAGACCAGGTCAAACTGGTCAAGGACGGAGGGAAATGTGTAGGAGGCATGCCTCTGGGAACTGTTGAAGAGGTGGTGTGATGCATGGATTTATAGCCCCCACCAATCACTGCTTTGCATGCCCACATTTTGGAATGCTAAATTTTGGAATGCTTTTATAGGATGCTATAAAACATCATGAACACCTTAGTCTCAGCAGCTTCTGTGGATGTGTGCTGTGTTACTCATGTCCATACAAATAAACTACTGCCTACATCGGAGTGAAAATTGTGGAGTGTGGGTTATCCAGTACATGACATTTCACTGAGACTCCTCTTAAGTTATCCAAGCAGCTCAATCTTGGCATTTTGCTGCTTCATCATGCAGACCGAGAAGGAATTACTAAATCAGTTGGATCACTCTCAATTAGGAGAAGGAGGGGATGTGGACAAGAAGCCACAAAGTTCCGAAGAAAGTCTATGGCACCAGCAGGATTCCAGCTTACATTTTGATTCTATGTTTCCATCAAAAGGATGGAGATTACGTGGCTTCAGTGATTTTTTTACATCACTGTGGTCTTGTTGCATAGATTTTTTTTTTTAAAGTTACAAGTCCTCCTTGGGTTGTAAGCATCTTTTGGGGCCCATAGTCCTGTCCTTCTGTTCCTTTAGTGTGTGCATGCTTTGCTTCATGAAGAGGGAAAAAGAAAAACACTCTCTCAAGGAGACATCTAGCACAAATTCGGGACAGTTTGATGAGAAACAAAGGACTTGTCTTCACTAGAGATGCAAATCTTCCACTGCTTTGCCTTTGCATGTGAGAATGAATAATTTCTGTGGTTTTCTTCCTACTGAAAAAGAAAAAAAGAAACAATTCTTGTCCAGTATGTGCACTTTCTGAAGTGTTTCAGGAAATTCTTCTGTGCGTAAATATGTGTGGGGTTTTTTTGTGTGAAAAGGTTTTGTGGAAAACACATTTTTCATGCAGAAGTAAACAGCTTCCACATAGCTGTGTTTTGATTTTTTTTTTAAAAAAAGAAAATCTTCATTCATGCACAAAATATCGCTATCTCGAAACAGTGGCTAGGATTCAGGATAAGACTAATGGATCCATAACCAGAAGTTACATGTCTGTGGTGGCTACATATTCACTGTCCCTACATGGTTGCAATTGTAAAATTATTGCCATGATCAGAAGCAGAACCTGGCCACACTTCCTCGTTCAGCCTCACTGGCTGGCAGAAAGGGGTGGGAACATGAGCCACCTTCACTCTAATTACTGGCAGAATGGAGCACCTTTTCCCTGTGCATCTGATGCCTGGTAAAGTAAGTTTGAAAAGGCTGGCCTCAGACACAACTTAGCTGTGCAACTAAGCCAGTTACCTAAGTAGTGCATGTAGAATTTCAGCTAATGCCTTCAGAGCTCCACATTTTTTGTGTGCACATTTTTTTTCCTAAAGCATTTTCCCCACAAAACTGCATAATATGTGTGCAAAAAAATGATGTGTATTTCTCTGCAGACATAATTTCCTGAAACATTTGGGGATCTGCAAACACCAGGTAAATGTTGTGTGAAATTTTCACCACTGTGTTTTCTTCATGACTGGGTTTTTAGGAATGAGGAAAGCCATTCTTATGGCCAGGGAATGACTGATCTTCACACCCTTGATCTTGATCTTACACAGAAGGTGTCGAATCCCACGGGGGTTGTTGATTTCTTGATGAGGTGTCTCAACATTCCAAGACACCCTGTCTGACCAAGTATGAGAAATTCTGCAAATATTCCTTGTGGCCCTACTAACAGCCTATACAAAGAGCTGAGCAATTGCAGCAAATGGACCAGAAGGCACTTCAGAATAATGGACTATGAACAATCTTAACCTTTTGATTTGGCACCCCATAGTTTGAAAGGAAGAAAATTATGCCATGCAGACATTTCATAATCTCCTAGAGATGTAACCGGGATCCACATCAAGTCTATTCTTCTAGCATTCATCAGACCTTAGAAAAGTTACTCTGGTGAACAACATACCTCTCTGCTCCAGAACTCAACAGATACCATAGTCAATAGTAGTCATACTGACTGAGGGATTAGGGGAATTCTAGTCCAACAAAGTAGCTTTTTCCAAATTCTGTTTGAAATTTATCTTTGCACTTGATTTGATTATTTGGGCAATTAGCTACCAGGAGATTTTTCCAATTTCTAATTAGATAATAAAGTTGCACCTGCTTTGAATAAAACAGGTGTGCTGTGTCTTCCCGTCTGTGGCTGTATCATTTCAAAGCAACAATATCAGCATGTAGGTCAGAAGTACCAGATGCATCGTGTTGCTGGAAATGAAAGGAAGACTTGCCCTGGAGTTGTTGTTCCAGCGATGATCACAAAACTACTCACATATTGGTTTTGCATTATACACACACCCAACATGTGATGAGCATGTCACAATAATCACACCATGGTGACAACAAGCTGCAAATGAACAAGGAAGACAGAAAGTGTATCAGGTTAAGGCTTGAAACTCGCTGAAATAGAAAGCTGGAACATCAGACAACAAATTCAAGGAACATCTATAACTTTTTTTTTTCTCCTTTGCCTGCAGAAAGTACATCGAAAAAGGAAACTAGCAAAGACACGGGGTGCTATAGAAGTTTTATAGTCTTTCTTCACTGTTGTCACCATTTTATATCTCTACCTTAGTTTGGGGTCTCCCCCCTTTCCTATTTTTATTGAAAAGAAAAATGTTAAAAAAATATGAACTTAGGAAAAAGCCAATTTCATGTGCTGTTAATTTAATTCCTAACATAAAACCTCACTTCTTCTGATGGAAAATGAAATTACCCTTTCTACATCCTTTTTATCTGTCAATTAAATTCTCTTTTCCCCACTCCAAGCCCACACCAAAAGCGAGGGGGAAAAAAAAAAACACCTTCCCACACATACATAAATATTGGTGATATTTTCCAAGACCATGAAAAAAAAAATCAAAGATAGCATTTTTGATCATAGGTATTACAAGAAGTCTGCCTACTTTTCATTCTATAATAGCCTGGAAGGTACACATTCACTTTGCAGAGGTTTCATGATAGCTGAGATTATAATTTCAGTGTCCCATTTTCCATGATTCTCTGATTGATTCCGAAGCAGTCTTCTTTCTAAAATAAGCTCAAATATGCCTGTTGCTAATCACCTATCTTCAGCCTTCTTCATCGTTTTATTGACGGAGCTACCATGACGTCATGTAGAAAGCTCATAAAACATACTTTGTGCTAACAAGGAAAGGTTTAGCCATAAAATGTTGAAATTCAGCACTGCTGGAGAGAGTAGTGTAGAAAGTCAGTTTTACTTGAGTTAAAGTCACTCAGATGTTGGAAAAGGAAAGCTTATGAGTGACAACATTTAGGGGGAAAATGCATTTGTCAAATTCCTTCAGGTTGCCAGAAAGACCTTGGAAGTTTTAGGAACAGGTATATAACAAAGAGTGTCCTGTGAGCTTATTTCTACTCTAAAACAGCTCTCCTCCCTCCCTCCCTCCCTCCCTCCCTCCCTCCCTCTCCTTTCCTTCCTCTTTCTTTTTCTTTTCTTCCTCCTGTTACTGCCCTGGCTAGTCTGAGCTTTGGGGATATTAAAAGATATCCCTTGATATCACAATTCGGCTGCACCTCTCTATTCCTCTCCACATGCTTGCGAGGCTACCGGACAAGCATGTAAACAAGCTAGGCCATTAGTAGCTGTAATATTCGAACTACAATACAGGCAGGCCAGAAATAGCTGACTCACTGCTTCAAGTACTCTAATTAAGTATGCACGCCACTTACAAAAGAGCCTCTGCCCCGCGATGTCAGCTTGATGGGTGAACTATGCAATACCCAAGTACTCTGCGTCTGCGTACTGGCTACTCTATTGAGAACCGCTGCGATAACTCAATCATTCAGATTCTGACCTTTGGAAGGCTTTGTCTCCAATTCCAAATCTATCGTTTTCCCCCAAGTATGGCATAGCCTGCAGTCACAGTTCTTCTTATAAAAACCCTTGATTCCGAGACCTTCCTCGGATCGCTCCCGAGTTTCATCCCGCCTTGCTGCCGCTTTGCTTGGCGAGCCTCCCCTCGGCTCCACGTGCTGAGCTACATCGCACCCCAGCTTCGCTCTCTATTTTTCTGGGCTTCAGGACAGGTGAAGTATCACCCAAACCAGCAATCCCTCTAAAAATCCCTCTATACCACTCCAATCTTTATTTCCTTTAGTTATCTTGTATGAGTGTGTTACATACACTGTTTTGCTGTGTATTTAATAAACCATAATTTATTATTTCAACTTCTGTGTTCTCCTTGACTGGACCCGACCCCGTAGACATAGGGTCCAAGATCTCGCTATGTTACCCTGCCTCTCGTAATGCTAAGCAGTGCTCCGAGCTAATTTTCCCCAACTTTAGTTGAGCACATTGTGGTGTTCCTTCCGGGACCCCCAGTACACAGGGTAACACTCCACCTCTTCTTCCTTCCTCCAAAGAGCCATGCTGGAAGGAGAGGTTTCTTGAGCAGATTGTGGGAATGAAGTATTAGAACAACACTATTAACTGTATTCCTTGCCTAAGAAACCCCTGGAAAGTTCGTGGAGTCACGAAAAGTTAACAGATGACTTGAAGGCACATACACACAAACATACAATATCTTTAATGTGATACTTTTGCTGCTGTTGTTGGTAACACAGAGTTAAAAAGAAATGTGATGGCCTATAATGCCATTGATTGATTGATTGATTGATTGATTGATTGAAGCAAGTAACATTGGCTTGACTCCTTTTGCCTAGTTCTCACCAGAATCAGCTGACCAAATCAACTGGTGGGTTTAAGGGTATATTTCAAATGAATAGTAGAAGGAACTTCTCGACAGTGATAGCAGATCAGCCATGGAAAGTGATGAGGTCTCCTTCTCTTGGTTTCTTCAAAAATAGGCTGGACATCTGCCTGCTGGGGGATGCTTTAGATGAAGACCCTACAATGAATGGGGGTTTGGACTGAATGGCCTATGGGGCCCCTTCCAACTCTATGACTCTATGAGACTATACAAGATGTAGGTAAATAGCACTAATTCAATGGGTCTATGTAAGTTGATTCCAACAACAGGATTCAGTCACTTTACTCATGGATTCAAAACAATAGCGTGACAACTCTCTTATTCTCCCACAGATTGGTGTGACAGTTCCAATCCAATAAGGCACCTTGTCAATATCACTTTATCCTGACTCCACAATCTTATCATGACCTTTGTGTAACAGGGCTAGAGTTTTAATTGTTCCTAAGAACCAAACTATTTTATTTAAGGTAGTGTTTTCTCTTTATTACAGTGACTTTCTATAACTCAGACTGACTCTGCAGTTATGAAACAAACTGTGAGAGTTCAGTTGCAGTGCAGTGTTGACACAATTACAGTTTAAGCTTCTGACAGACTTTGGTAATTTAATTCCTGCTTCAGACATCAATTCCCTGGCTCTTTTCCTCAGCTGATAAGCACACCCAAGACCACCTTCAGTTCTTTCTCTCTCTCTCTCTGTCTCTCTCTGTCTCTCTCTCTCTCTCCATATATCTGGCTACTTCTCACTGAAGACTCAAAACACACACTGAAACTTCGCCTTATATAGAATTCCTCTCGCCCATAAGCCCCTCCCACACACACACCACTGTGCTGGGTTTCATCCTTGAGGTGCTATTCCTGTTGCCTAGCAACTAACCATCAGCTAAGCCCCCCCAAAAAAACTTGTCACAAGTGATGAGGTCATTTTTTTCAGAAGATTGGGAGATTTACTTCATCCCCCCTCACCTTATAAAAAGTGTTTTAGAAAAGTCACAGACTATAAGACATATTTATGAGGGAAAACAACCCCAAAGCTTTATTTAATACCAAGAATTACTTTTAAAAAATGTAACACACATTCAATTACCTTTTAAAAATACTGTTAGCCCTAGCCTTGGGAGACCACTAGTTAAAGTCTAGAAATCTAACTGAGTTTGTCATCCAAGGACACAGAATAGCAAAGGAGAAAAGCTGAGGATACAGTGGGGTTCAAACACCTGTTATATTCCTCTCTCCCCCACCCTGAACTCCTATTTCTTTCCAGACCTTTAAAAGAATACCATCTTCCTCATGGGTGGCTGGTTACTCCCATGTCACTGGCATAGTGAATCTGGTCTATTTGTTAGACTTAAAGAAGCAATCCAAGGTACTCAGCCCATTTTCAGGATAGATTTCAAACCCTTGGATGGCTCCCTTAAAGTCTGGACTAAATCTCATAGCAGATTCACTCTCCTACTCCCATGGCAGCCACCCAAGACAAAATGTTGAGGTATGGAAATGAAAGATTTGTATGAGTGTTAAACATACACAGAGATGAAAGGAAGATTTTTTAAAAAATGATGATGCAATTGCCTAAGGATAAGAACTTTACATTAAGACTGGCATCCATTCAGTGTGTTACAATGGCACGGGTCCAACTTGCAACTTCTTTGGTTGTTGCATTGATTGCAATTCTGTTCAAACCACACCATGACCCAAATCCCCTCAAACCCCACATTTTCTATGTGACAGCCCCCACAAGATGGCCTTTACAATGTCAGTGAAGAATAAGGGGAGAGCAGAGATAGATCCAGCTGTTTTCCAGCAGCAGCATAATCATCAGAGACTCCCTGAGAATGCCTGAGAATGCATGCAGGCATTTGGGGGAGCATGGACAGAAGGATAATCAATATAAAAGTTGTTCATTGCAATGAGAAAGTGTGTTGCTAAGTTTCCAAAAAACAAAATCAATTTCAAATGCATATATCCATGCACACACAAAATAGCTGTGCAAAGTAAATAACAGTACAAGTCACCCCACTATAAGGATCTGAGTTGTTAATCAAGTCTAATGGGCAATGATTTCTCTGCAAACTTTCAGAGAGAAACTGTCCACTTGAAATTCCTTCAAATATTTTAAAAACAAAACAAAACCGAAGATTACTAAATTTGCTTTTTCTGATGAAGTACATCTGTATGACGTCAGCATATGCGTCAACATTGAGAATTAATTTTCACACGCCGTTGCAAATGTGCCAAAACTTTATCCTACAGCATGAAAAGGGCTGGTACAACATTTCAGCAAGGTTGTGAACTACTAGCATTGGGGCTTTGCAAATTCCCACCATATCTATTTCTTTGGCTGTCTAATCTGTATTTCTAAATGCTCAACTGCAATGCTGGAAATTTGGTGATTCAAGGAAAATTTCATTTGGAGGGGCTGAATTACTCAAAAGTCAAAGCCCTCACCCTCCTACCATTGCCACAGTCCTGGACAACACGGATATTTCCAACTAACTGAAGATTGTGGCTGAAATTCTCTGTCACTGTCTATGTTATAATAACTTTATGCGTACTTAGCTACATAGCAGAGGCATAAGAAACACTGTCAACCCCATGAATTGCAAAGATGCTCATCAGGACTCGGGAAAGAATGTTCCAATTCACCTTGGGCTCTGCCAAGGTGCATTGGCACTCCCTAGCTAGTGCCCTGATGTGGATCGGCCCCGTTGTTCATCAGTCCTCACTCTCAATGTGCAATCAGTCTTGTTTTGCATCAGACACATGGCATACCAGTCACCTTGCTGTCTCTCCCAAGGACTAACATCATGGTAGTCCCTTGCTAAATACAGACATTGCAAAACTGCAAATTCTGTTTCCTGCTGATGTGAGACTACTTACAAAGACTACTTACAAAGTCCTTTACTGAATTCTGGCTGACACCTCTGAAACAGTGCCTCATAAGAAGGCCACATTTACCATGATTCATTGTACAGGAAAGACCTTGTGGCTCTAGACTTCAGATATAAATGTAGTGGATGGGAGTGAACAAAAGTGTCAACCAGGCATAAGCATTGGCACTCGTGTACGTACACCATATTACAAAAGGCTTTCACATACCTGGGAAACATTAGAAACCAGCGTTAGCTTCTGATTGCCGCTCTCAGATGATTAAAGTGAATCACACGCTTTGATATGAGAAATCTGTTCTACACAGACTTCTATTTTTCTCTCTGCTCCAGCCTACCACACTGCATTTTCATTTTTTAAAAAACATTTTTGATTTTTTTTTTTTTGGTTACCTAATGAAAATGCAAAAAGCATTTGGAGAAATTAAATGAGAGGCAGAGGCGTGAATCATGGAGTCGATTTGCATGTTTGGCCCTTTGGCTCATTAGGGAGTTCAGAGTTTTCCAAGAGGGAAAGTGCCGCATTTACATATCGTTACACAGGCATGCAAATGTTACCCAAAGACAATCATTTATGCAAGGTATTACCAGGCTCATGGGCTGCCAAACAGTAAATCCAGCCTTTAAATAATATGTATTTTTGCAAACTTGGCATAATGTGATTGTATTAGAGGATTGGCCACTGGGGCTGTTTCTGGAGATGTCAGCATTTCCATTATAAACTTGTACATTGCGAGGGCGGTGTCTATTGTAGGTCAGCCAGAAAAACACAAGCTGAGACAAAAACAGGGAGGGGGGCAATCTCTCCAGGCTTCCCAATCATAATCTCTATCCCACAGCAAATTTCTTAAGCAGATTTTTTTCTTTTTGAAAAGAAGACAGTTCACTTAGGCCAATTCACAAAGGCAAACACAACAGCTACATGACCACAGTGGAACTATCCTTTATTGTAATTCGAAAAGGGAACAAAAAAAAAAAAAAAAGAAAATCCAGCTTTACTAAAGTTTAACCTTGAGGTCAGTCTGGGCTTGACCCAGAAATTACTAGGTGAATTTTTATGACCTGTGTTACAACGGAGGTCACCCAAGATGCTGATAATGGTCCCTTTTGGCTTTCGAATCCATCAGTCTATGAAACTACCCAAATTGCTCTGCCTAGCAATCTGACATAACACACACAAAATTGCTTGCCATTACAGCCCATAATGGGAAGTTGTAATGCCTTTGAGAATTAAAATAATACTCCTAGCTCCTGAATGCACGCTGCTGTTTGCTACGTTATTTTACTTTGGAAAGTTTAAAGACAGTCTGGTCTGCTGAAATAGCTGAGGCAGCGGCTAATTTCTGAAAAGAGAGAAACAGTGCATTCTGTTCAATCATCTCAGTTGTCTAAGGGCTTGCTGTGAACATACATGAAGTGACTTGGGTTGAGGCAAAATTACAAATTGTATTTCCCCCACTGTTTTTTTTTGGGGGGGGCAGGGCTGCTGAGGGGTGGGGGGGTCTCTTTCTCTCTCTTCATCTCCATTTTTTTTTTAAATATCCCTTGCAAAAATGTTTGCAATTTCATTCAAATTCCTCTCCTATATAGTCAACAGATTAGATAGGCTCACCAGTATGAAATCATCAAAGCTAGTTGGCTATGAAACCATAGTGATCATTGATTGGTGGAGATCACTCAGTGTACCGATCCAGGAAGGAGGCAGGGAACAACTAAACAAAGCACAATCTGCAGGCAGAGGAAAAGCAGCATCAGAAATGTATCCTGACAAGGAAGTAATGGAAGCAGATGGCCATTAAAGAGTTTTCTATTAGCATTGTACAAAATATTTCAAGAAGAAGAGTTCAATCAAACAACAAGGGCAAGGTTTGGCTGGAAAATTGACTGTCACACCTATACAGTAGGTCTCCAGAAGCTTCTGTAAGACCATAATCCTCCTGTGAAAAATATGGCATCATATCGTTTTGTTCCAGTGTGACATGTATGGGGATGAAAGAATGGTGGCTGCCAATCATAAGGATCACTAAAACCAAGGCCCTTACTGCACTATGCCCCAATAGCGCGTTGTCCCGGTGGGACCCTAGCATTGGCAATGCTGGGATGGGATTGGGACCTGAACACTCTACCACATCCAATCGGCTGCCGCAGATTGGTAGCATCAGGCACACTGATTTTCTTTCCTCAGTTCCGAACCAATGGCAACTCATTTTCTCTGCCTCTTCCTTGCCCTACAGCCCATAATTGGTTGGTTCCTGTGCTGTACTGAGGAAGGAAGTGCTATCAAGTGCTTCAACCCTTACCATACACAGGCAGCTGACAGGATTCTGCTGGGACCAATGTGCTGCTCTGCTGGGTGACAACATCGTGTGGTAAGGGCCCAAGAGGACCACACATACAAGTCCCCTCATGTCAGAAAGGTCCACCTAAGTTTTTCTGCCTTAAGAAATTTTCTTCTCACTGTGAGAAAGTCTTTCAAAACAGCAGATTTTGAAGCCTCTTCACAATTCAAGGTACTATGTATGGTTGCTTTTCAGAGAAAATAAGCCTTTTCTGTTCAGCAAACAGTATTTTTCTACAGAACCACTGTTTTCTGTTTTTGCAAAACAACTACATGAGACTTTTTGTGCAGAACACATCCCAAACTCTGAAGATTCGTGTCAGTTCAGGATTCTTCTCATCAGGGTTTCTGGACATGGTAAAAACAAATGTGCTTTTCAGACATTTTCTAATTTTTTTTCAAATGTTCTCTCCATTCCTATTAGTAGCTGTGATTCAGTAATATCAGCTGTTTAGGGCTGAACCTAGGTCTATAAGTCTGCAAAATACGCATTTTATTACTAAGTAAAGACCCTTCCTGAACATCTGAGGATGGAAAAGTATACTTATTTGATCCTTGCATGACTAATTTCTAAAAGGTTTCTTCCACTGAGTTTGATTATGAGGTTTTTCTTTTGCATGTTTGGGACTTTTTGCAAATACACACACATACCACTTCCTGTGCAAAGAAAGAGGAGTTTTCATTTTTGCAAGTGTAATAGGGTACAATAGGCAAATGTAATAGGGTGTCATGGCTTTCCCCCTTCTAAGTTCAGAAAAAGCTGTAATGGAGCAGCCGGATGGCCAGTTGTTTAACACCTTAGGCCCTGAGGTCCACTTGCTCAAGCAAAGAGGTCAGGGAGATCTAAAAGCCTCAGAGCAAAAGAGTCAAGAGACATAAGTTCAGAAGAGACAGTCAGGGAGCTATAAGAGTGTCAGAACCAAGGGAAGAAGCATATACCACTGGAATGTCCAACAAGAGAGGCCATGCTCAGACAGAAATCGACCAGACTCCCAAGGCCCAATAGGGTAGAGGAAAGATAGGGTAGTTAAGATGTGGTCCAACAGGTTGCATAGTCTCAAGGGAGGTTGAGATAGAAGCAGAGGAAGGACTATTGGTCAGCTACCTGGAAGCCCAGAGCAGATATATCACCTCCACCAGTCCTGCACCTATCACTGCCCCTGGATTTTTCCAATCCAACTCCCACGGCAATCCTTAGGGCTTGATCCAGTCCCATGTGGCCTGCTGATGAGAGCGGAGCTTGGTACTGACCTCAAGGTTTGGCCTGCAGCATCTCAAGAAAGACTGACTTGGTCCAAACTGAGAGGGGTAACCAGAGCCAGATGCCCACACCAGAGAATAGATACCAACAGCCAAGATGTGTTTCTTAGTTTATTTATGAGTATAAAAGCTGGGTCCTGAAGTAACTTACCTCCGAGGACTATGGAATTCATAGTCATAGAATTCTTTGTGCCAGGCCCAGAAATTCAACCAAGAATTGACACAACCATTTTGGTGTCCAGACCTACAGCCCACCATTGTTGATACCTTGACATCTCTATGAACTATAGAATCATGGCGTGTGGCAAAGACATCTGTACAACAGAGGGTTGGAGAAAACAACTCCAGGAGTATCTGCCAAGTCAATGATTCTAACATTAATAAGGACGTGCTTCAAATGCAAATGAATCCAGAACCGAATCAAATGGATCTGTCTAGATTCAGGAAATTTCCACATAGTTGTGGGTGAGAATGAAAAGAATGTGCTCATTTATTTCCAGCTGAAAATGGGGTTTCCAACAGCATCAAGAATAACCGAGGAAGAATAATTGAGAGGCAAGAAATCTGTGGTCCCGCACCAGCTTTCAAGGCTGCTGAATTATCTATCCCAGTTATACTAGTGTTCCTGGCCAGTAGAAAATCTACCAGATGATTAAAGTTATTCACCAAGCGTTCTATTCACCAGCAAGTACAAAACGGGCCAGGCATATACAAAGCAGGCCTATATAGATTCATTGAATCATAGAATTGTAAGGGACCTGATGGGCTACGTAGTCCAGACCTTTGCCAGTACCAGAATCTATAGCTAAAGCACCCCTGAAACATCCAGCCTCTATTTAAAGAGCTGAGAACAAGGAAGTCCATTCCACTATCAAACAGTTCTTACTTTCAGGAAGTTCTTTTGCCAGCTCAAGCCTCACAAGAAAAGAGTGTCTCAGAAGGTCTTCAGGCTTCTGGAAGATTTGAAATCTTGGAGAATCCACAAGCCTTGTAAATCTTATAATGTTAACAAAAAGTCAAGAGTTGATTTTCTGTAGTGTATACTGTGAGCATACTGTTCATTATCAGCTGTGCTGACCACTGAGGAGAAAGAACAGACCCAACCATGCTCACAGCAGATGGACCTCTACAACATTTGGTCTGCAATTAGAGGACATTTTGCCAGTTACCAAATGCACAGGTTTCAGTCTGTTTGAGGCATGAATGGGACTCTTATCACTTAAGTTAGATGTTTAGCATTCCCTGGAACATCTTGAGACTTGTGAATGTGGGAAGAATTATTTGTGGAAATGTTTGTTGCCTTCTTCAGCAGGGAGAAAATTGTGTAAATTATTCACCCTCGCATGTAAGGATGGACTAGTTTGTGATTTATGTCTCTAGCCATGGGGCTTCTCTGAGATAAAGAAATCTACAGCTGAACAATCTGAAGATTCTTTAGCAATTTGGATTCAGTCAGAGACAGAGGCACCGCCAGTGTCCTCATACATTTCTTCTCAAGTTCTCCATGGGAGGAAAATATCAGGACGGGGAAAATGGAGAGTTATATTTTTCCTGGCTGTTAGATCTAGCTTCTAATTACAGTAAATGGGTTTACTAGGGTAATTCCATCTCAGTTGCTTTGGGACAATGATGCTAAAATAAAATATCAGAGGACTACACCAGTGTTTTGCTTAAAGAAACAAACAAACAGCAAACCCCATCTCTCCCAAGATCAGGAATCTTAAAATTGTTGAGATGGTATCCATGGAAACTCTAATGGTATTGTAATGGATGTTTGCTTAGAAAATGTCAGTTAACCAAGTCCTTCTTTCCTGGTCATTGCATGTGTCACATTCGTCATCCACCCCTTCCTATCACATTTTCTGACATTGGCCCTTTCTGCACCTTACCTTTTACCGGCGCTGGGGTGCAGGGATTGCACGAGCAGCCTCTGGTGAGAGGCTCTCACGTCCCTGCTGCTTCAGCTCTGCAAGAGCTGCCTGCTCATTCGAGAGCCCCACCTCTTCCTTCCGCAGTGCAGCCTGGGAGTTTCCCAGGCTGTGCTGGGGCAGAAAGCATGACTGGTGTGGCTCCGGAGGCTCCGCATGCCGGGTAAGTGTGCGCGGGGCCCGGGAGCAATGTGCGATCACGCACCATTTTTGGCTTCCAGCCGAAAATGAAAAGGTGTGTGATCGGTGCCTGCCGGCCCCTGGAGCATTGCGTGATTGTGAGTGTGTTGTGCAGATCGCTCCTCACAGTCACATGACACTCCAAGCACCCTTTCCCATGGCAAATGTCGTGAGAAAAGGGCCATTGTCTCTTACTTCAAAAACCCTGAATAAAATGTTAACAATGATGTCTTTTACTCCTATTCAGTTCTATCAGAAGGACACTAAGATACAAGACCCCGGTACCTGATAGACTTTGTACATGTGGTGCAACTGAACTCAGAGACCAGGCCCACCATTTACTGGAAAGTTAGTAGAATTTGAGTTCTATGTGATTTCATTTATCTTCTTTTCTATAGGCCTGTAGGAAATGGTGGGTAAGGGGGTTGAGGACGATTTGAACTCTCTTCTCTGAGATTCAAACCAGTGAGAGACAAAGGAGGTTGTCTTTTTTGCAGTTAAAGCAAATTAGTTTAAAGGAAAAAAGAAAACAAAATAAAAAGTCATTTCCACACAACATCACTGTCCTACAATGGTGACGTATTGCTGCCAATCTGTGAGCTGTGCTTTTGCACGACGTCTTTGCAGTACTTCTGACAATGCATACCCACCCATTGTGACCACTGGATATTCCATTAGTGGAAAAAATCCATTAGTGGTCTATGATTTTGCAACGCTCCTGTCACTGGGTGGCCATGTGGAATGGGCAGAAGTGCAATCTAGGTGCTTCCTTCCCCAGTGCATCATGGGAAAGGGGCCAGCTGCACTGCGGAAGAAGGCAGGTGTCATTCACACTCCCATCCACAAGCAGGCAGCCAGGTGGAGAGGGAAGTGTTGGGGACGTACTCCCATTCCAACAAAGGCACTGTCGGGAAGACACCAGAAAGAGGTAAGGTGTAAAAATGGCCAAAGTGTCTGCTTAAAAGATTAATATACTAGGCTTCCTCTTAAATTTAATACAGTTTCTATTTATTTGGCCATTTTAAACTGGCTTGCTAATATTTGATTTGGTCGGTTGACCTTTTCAATTTTTTTTTTTAAATTCTTAAATTTAAATTAAATCTAAGGAATGCCATTTCTGTTAAAAAAAACAGAAAAAATGGTTGGATGGGGATGAAGGGAAAGCATATCTGATTATTAATCACTCTTCTTCTGTGAAAGCTTGACACCTGAACTTCTGAAACACTGAAGATTTTTTTGATGGAAGATATATTTATTTTCTGAGTGTTATTTTCATAATTATTAACCCCTCCAGCAAGATAAAAAAAAAAAAAAAACTAGGAGGGAAAGTCCCAAACTATAAGTGCTATTCTTCCACAAAATTCCCATTTTCAGTCTTTTGAAACTTGGCAATTTTGTTTCTCTAAAAAGAAAAAAAAACTCTCCCCAAAGATTTTATCCATTTCTACCAAGAAATAAAATGTTAGCACTTCCTTTTTAAAAAAGGAAAATACAAATGAGGCACTATTTTTTAATATGCACTTGCTATTGCAGTGTGTGGAAAAATCCATTGTTCCTTGAAATAGATTGCAAACTCTTTGAAGGAACAGTGCCATCTTCTTGCAAATGGACCATGGATTTACAACATCTGAAAACACAATGGAAGAGAGTATTTTAATGGCCAATTTTACTGTATCAGTGCAGTGGGGATTATAGGGCAGTTGTATGTGTTTGAACCACACTTTACAATCCATCCTGGTGTTTTCTGAGGATTTGTTAAAAACAGATAAAGATCAATGTACTTCTGCAGACCTTCTGCATATCAGAAAAGTCCATCTGAACAAGGAGGGAAATAAAAAGAAAGAGAATGCTGTATTTGGATTTGGGTTGCACTTCAAGCCAAGAATATAAGAAGAGTCCTGCTAGATCAAACTGAAGGCTTATCTGTCCATACAGCAGATAACTAGTTGTCCATTCAGCAGGACCCAAGGCCAACTGCAGTTTTCACAGGATTTGAAAGTGGCCTGTTACTTATAACAAGTTACTCTAATAACTAGTTTTTTGTGCTTTTTTTGCTATAATGAATTGATATAATGTTCCTTTTCACCTGTAATGGGCTGTTACCATGCTATACACCCAATTCCATGGTACAGTATAATTGGTGAGAAATATCATTTAATTGGCAAGAGATATCATTTCTAATTTAAAAATCATGCAGTTATGGCTGGAAGGCATGTGGAAAAGGACTCCAGTTGGAAGCCACATGTAAAAAAGAGATGACTTCAGCCTGACCAGATCATAAGTTATAAAGAATTGGATGGGAAAGCCCTGGCGCTGATGGACTTCTGATAATCCTCTCAGTTCTTCAACCTGCAAATACAATAGCAAACAAAACTGCCCTAATGAAGCACTCAATGACCATCATCCTGTAACCTCTTCCCATGGAAATTCTCCTTTGTTCTCTCACCTGCCCAGACATTAAGAGACTGTCATGACTCCCATCAATGCTTTGCCACTTGGAGTTAAGACCACTAGACCTTTCTCTCCTTTCCCTTTGACAGCCTTGTATGACTTGTGAGACTGCTTGGTTTACTGGGTGTGTTTGTGAATTTCCACAATAAACCATTCTTTTAGACTCTTAGCTGGTTTCTCACAGTCGGTACTGGCATACACAGGTGAAAAGGTTATTATGTAAGAATGGTTACCCTTGTCTCACCGGCCTCCTTTGAGTATTAATTCCCCACTTTTCTAAAGACGTGCTGGCATTGATGGAGGACTCAAAGTCCCCCAGCTTTTGAAGTAACAGGGCAGGGCTGTAATTCACTATTGTTTGGTGCAATCTATTAAGGTTTCTGTCAATACTAGGTGGATTGTGACTCAGTTGCTGTCAGAAGGAAAGGCAATTTCCACACTGCCCTGTTACAGTGCTATCATTCCACTTTCAATATCCCGTGGGATTCTGGGGTTTGTAGTTTACTGAGGCACTCTAAAGGTTTCTCCCTCAAGAGCAAAGCCCAGGATTTCATAGGATGTTGAAAGTGGAATGATAGCACCGTAACAAGTGTAGTGCAGAAAGAGAAAGAGAGAAAGAGAGAAGGAAAGAAAGAAAGAAAGAATTATTCTGACTGCATGAGGATGAGGACAGACATATCAGCCTGGTCAGGCTAGCTGCTCTAAACAGAGGTACAGGATAGGCACTTGGATTGGCAGAGTTGGTGTAAGGTGCAAGAGAGTTTATAGGAAGAGAGGGCATTGTTAAGATTTAGAACAACTGACATTACTTCTGTCACCTCTTACTTTTGCTTCTTATTTGTCCTTGACTTCTTGGAGAGTTTCATCTGTTATCCACTGAGGCTTCTCTTTATTTTTGGCTGTAGATAGTGACATTTTGCATTCCTCCCTGACAATGTCTTTGGCTTCAACCCTCATTCTTCTGTCTCCCTGGGCTTAGCTGTACAAAACTATTTTATACCTTGTCTCCTTGTCTTTAAATTATATGAGTGTGTTTTTCAGGTTGTATTTTGTCATAACGGTTGGTTTACTGTTCTTCTTTAGCTTTACTCCATTTTTTTAAAATTATTATTTCAGCAATGCATGGTCTGTTCCACAATCTGTTCCTGGTCTTTTTTTGCAGAGGGAATGGAAGATCTCCATCTTCTGCTGCTGATTATATTTTCTGTGTGTGAATGCTCAGAAACACCACATAAAATAAACTATTCTTGAAGAATGGTAGGCATGGATGGCCTTAAATCTTACCTTTATATCATTGTAACTCTTTTGATCATATTGTTTATTTAATTTCTGTAATGGCCATTAGGTGATCTCCATGTATATGATCAGATTGGTGTAAATGTGTTTTTGTTATTTTGCAAGAAGATATCCAGGGCCTCCTTGCACAATATATAGCTCTTCAGTTTATTGCTTCCATCGTCTTTTTATCTGTACTTTGTCACATATGTTTCCCTGATGCTCATATATTTTCCCAACTCCTGGATTAAATTTATCTTTGTTTCCTCAGATCCTGTGTAAGAGGTCTCTTGTTCTTCCTCTGTTGAGTACCTTCAATTTCTCTGCATTGATACCTACAGTATTTCTCTTTGTCCCTGCACCCAAATCAGCATTCATCCTCACTACCAGCTTTTGTTATCTTGAACTCAGATAATACTTGGCCCCAGATGTCCTGGTTTTCACCTCTGAAATGTTGGAAGGTATAGTGCAGGACAGAGAGGATGAGAGAATGAGAGAGAGAATTAGAGAGAGAGAGAAAGGTCCTTTCCACACTACATTGTTATAGTGCTATTATTCCACTTTCAGCATCCTATGGAATCCTGGGCTTTGCAGTTTAGGGAGCAGCATTTAGAATTCTCATCCAGAGAGCTCTTGGGCCTCAGTCACCTACAAACCCCAGATTTCAACAGGATATTGAAAGTGGAATAATAGTGTTATAATAGTGTAGTGAGAAAAGGCCTAGAGAGAGGGGGGAGGGGGAGAGAGAGAGTTTGGGGATCTCTCTTTGCTATCTCTGATATAGCTTTGATGGTTTTAGAAATTGTCAAATCTATTAAATCTATGTTAGGTAGAGCAACTTACATTTCTTTTAGCAGATTAACAAGCACACAAATCGAGACCTTGGGTCAGCAGCACTCTTCTGATCCATGATGTGTGTTTCTTCAAGTCTATACGTGAATGCTCAGAAACACCACATAAAATAAACCATTCTTGAAGAATGGCAGGAATGGCAGGCCTTAAATCACCCCTTTATGTCATTTTAACTGTTTTTAACTAGCGCAAAATGGTTTGTTGGAATTATGCAAGTATAGATCATTTTAATTTGAATCGTTGTAGAATCATAAAAGACTCAGTTCTTTCATTTTCCTGCCTTCAAGTCAGCTATTTTGATTAAAAAATAATAAACCATGGGAGGCCAGGGGGTCTTTGCAGGTCCTCTGAGCTATCATGGATCCCTGATCTTTGGTGCTAATTCTGCTCATTAATATTAATAAAAATATCCTGATAAGCCATCTTGGAGCACAGCAATAAGGGGAAAAAAAGGAGGGGGACAGGCAATTAATTCCTTGTAGTATTTTTAAATGCTTAGGGTGCACAATGGAAGGCATTGCCTCCAGAGTGCAATATCAGTTAATCAATAATATATTTGCTGAAAGAGAACTATGTTTCACCCCTCCCCCATTTTTTAAAGCTACATTAAAATCAACTGCATGCTGTTTGGACTTAATTTTTATTTTAATTTAAAATCAAAAGAAAAGAAGGGAGTTGTATATGGTTTGGAGTTTTCTTCCTAGTTTTTGAGCTTTTGGTGTTATGGGTGCTTTTTTTTCCAAAATGTAAAAGCTCCAAAGTTAGCAGCTGGGTCATCAGTGGACATTCTGCCAGCAGTCGTCCATAAAACAGAAAGATGTAGTCAAGTTGTAGCTGGTTCAGAAAAAGACAATAAGGATGAGAAGAGGTATGGAGAACAAAACCTATGAGGAAAGGTAGAGGGAGTTGGGGGTGTTCAACCTGGTGAAGAGAACATGGGGGTGACATGGACAAGGGGCCTTTCTGCAGTACGCTGTTATAGTGCTATTATTCCACTTTCAACATCCAGAGGAGTTCTGGGGTTTGTAGTTTACTGAGGTCAACGAGCTCTCTGGCTGAGAAGTCAAAATGCCCTCCTCTAAACTGCAAACCCCAGGATACCACAGGATGTTGGAAGGGTACTGTGGAAAGACCCCAGGTCTGATGGTTGTAAGTTACAGAAGGGTAGATGATGATTGAACATTAGAAGAAATTTCATGACAGTAAGAGCAGCTCACCAATAGAACCAATCAGTGATGCAGACTCGAGTCGATAGACTAGGGCCCTTTTCGCACCTTACCTTTTCACGCTGCTAGGTTGGGGTTCTCGAGCAAGAAGGCTTGGAAGGAACGCTGCCGCATCCCTGCTGCTTCGGCTCTTCAGCTCCTTCCTCCTCGTGTAAGCACTCTGCCTCTTCCGTTCGCAGTGCAGCCTGGGACCTCGCAGGCTGCACTGAAAGAGGACGCGAGACCGGCCCGGCTTCCGAGGCACCACACGTCAGGTAAGTGTGCATGGGGCCCCGGAGCAAGGCGGGACCGCGCACCATTTTTGACTCTGAGCCAAAAATGAAAAGGTGCATGTGCAGTCCTCGTCAGGCCCTTGAGCATCGCGTAAATGTGAGTGCGTCATGCAGACCACTCCTCACATTTACACGACGCTCAAGGGGCCGTTTCGCTTCAAAAATGCCGTGCGAAAAGGGCCTAGGATTCAAGCTGGACTTAAGTCACTTCAGTGACTCGACTCAGCCATAAATAATGTTCTGACAGAACTCAACTCAAGACTTGTATATTTTTAACGACTGACTTGGTGCTCTTGGTTCAAGTAACATAACACAGTCATCCAGAAACCTTATGACTTTGAACAACACCTCCACGTTGTGACAATCTCTCTCAAGCCCAAAGTGTTGGAACAGCAAGCAGCTTAGGCAATGAGCTAAAGGCAGGCTTGAGGTCTGCTCAGCAGCCAGTCCCTGCTGCTTATCGTAGGAGCCTTCTAAAATGTTTCCTAAGAGCAAAAGACAAGACTCGCCTCCAGAGCTCAGGGCGCATTTCTCAGAGGAACAGCGAATGTGTTTGGCAACAGGCTTGAGGAGGAAGGATCCTTTCTTCTAAAGCTTTTGAAGCTTCAGTAATGGGGAGAAAGATAGGATCATATCATATCCTCCGAAGTTCCAGATGGCAAAATTGCAAATGTGGAGAACTGACTCTGCTTAAATTGTTAAAACTGAATTTATTTCACTCTATTCAATAATTCTGAAATTTTGGTTGGGGTATAAAATTGGCTTCCAGACTTGAGACTTGACTTGAAAGTATCTTCAAGAGCTTGAGACCTGACTTGAGACTTGGAGTAAAGGACTTGAATACATCACTGGAACCAACAAGCTAGAGAGGTGAGGTGGTCCCTTTATTTGAACATGTTGAAAAAGAGGTTAGACAGCTACCTCCTGGGAACATTCTAGCCATGTTTCTTCTACTGGGCAGGGGGTTGCATTCAATGGTCAGTGGGGCCCCTTCCAGCTCTATAGTTCTATGATTTCCTATCTGAATTCAAAGAGCAACTGATGTCATTCAAAGCTTTGAAGTGCTTGGGACATGGATACATGAAGGACTGCCTCTCCTTATATATCCCTGCCTGAGGACTGAAATCATCTTGAGAAGCCCTTCTTTGTGTCCCACCAATGGGAAGAATACATTGTGAAAAGATGCAGGAGTGTGCTTTCTCTGCTGTGGCACCCTGGTTGTGGAATGTAATCCCCTTGCTGGTCTGATTGACTCAATGTTGGCTTCTTTCTGGTGCCTAGTCAAAGAATTACTCTTTATTAAAGCCTTTGGGGCCTAATTTACTTTCCAAATTTACAGGTATATGGTTTTCTATTAGAGTTTGCATACCTGTACTCATTGATGGCTAATATACAGATTCACCATTTGTTTGCTTCATTACACCGACTACTTTCCTGCATCATGCTCATATTCAGTCATTTTCTCTTCTGTCTTTCTCCTTCATCACAACGTGTATTTGTTTGTGCACAAGTAATTTGTAAGTACAGTGTCTTATATGTTTTATAAAGATGATTAATCTTGTCCTTTCTCTGTTAGATCTTTGATTGGTGGAGAGGGTGACCATAGGCCTGGTTATTGTTCAGCTTCTGCCCTTCTAGTTTGATTATTCAGATAGAGAAATCCACTGCTATCTCTCACTTTTCCCAAAAGTTTTGAGTGTGTTTCTGAAGCAGTTTTAACTTACTAATATGTTTAATATGTGTGCATCCTGACTACATGGTTTTAGTCTTTTAAATCTGGAATTGTTTTAAGTTGTTTATATTGTGTATATATATATATTTATATGAGTTTATTAATGTAAAATATCTTACAAAACAAAAAGTTATACACACCGTATCATAACAGTATACCCAACATTTAATAAACCACTCATATACATACAGTATTTCCTTTTATTTTGCCCCCTCTGCCTCCAACCCCCCCCCACCCACAAGTTGTTTATATTGTTTTCCTTGAACACCATCCTGAGAACTCACAATAAAGGATGAGATGTAAATATTTTAATTAATTAAAATATAGAGGCAGTCTTGTGTTGGTGAAGCTCCTATCTAAGTCCTTTGAAGAAGAAATGAGTTTCATGATTTAGCAAAAGAAAACACAAACCAAAATTCTAGAAAACGACACTTATTGAGATCTAAATAGCAAGAGCTCATTAAACAGAGTGTACCACCATTTCACATTTGCATGACTGAGAAACAGAGTGAGCATCTTTCCTTCTGTATTCATTTTCTGCTTCCTGCATATGGATTGGTGATCTTGTCCCTCAGTCCATATTACAAGTCCCCCTTCTCTACATCATATGGATTAAGCAGTCCCATATAAGCTTTTAATTATCCAGGTGCCCATAAAATTCTGGAAATTCCTGCCTCCATGCCTGAGAAAGCTGTCCAGTTAAGTACCTAGATAGAAGGAACAAATAAAGAAATCTGAAAAGAAGTTAAATAGAGGGAACAAGTAGCAACAACCTATGGCAAAGTGGCAAATGATAACTGAAAAGACAACTCCTGATCTACTACCAGCAGCAACAACCACCACCACCAACAACAGCAGCATACCATTAAAACCACCTATCCTAATGGAGAACTCAAGAACAATTAATGAAAACACTAGAGCCATAGGTGATGGGGACATGCTCCGTACAGAGACAAAACCCAAATTCCACCCCCAATTTAGGGTTGGGGGAGGAGGAAAGACAACTGTTTCAAACCCCAGGGATCTGTTGCCATTCAGCATAGTTTCTACACTGAAAACAGTGTTGAGCTAGGTGTGTACAAAGGTCCAAGTCAACTTGTGACAAATCCACAGTGCAACTTTTAAGAGGTATTGACAGGGATCTGACATATTTTGATCCAAAAGGGTGATCATTATGGTTCTGAGCAGAACAACACACAGGATGTCAACCATAGTGCAAGTACATCCACACATACAATTATTACAAATACTATGGTAAAGAGTCGTGATGAAGTTCTAAGATTACTTTGTCAGTGGTGAAAACAACCTTGTTTCAACATAATAATATTTTGGAAGGATCATATAATATTTGTTGTCTCCCTTCCTCAGCCATAGTGTTTCTCTACATAAATTATTTCATAAGGGACATGTTTGTAGAAGATGGGGATGGAAAATGAGAAGCTTAAAGATTCTGAATGGATGCTTGAATCTCTTTCTAAAGGTCACCTGAGGCCACTTCAGCCCTTCACAATTTATATTTATTTGAAAAATTGAGCTGCTGGGCAGTCTTTTCTAATAGCAACATAATGGTATTGGAGCTGGATTTTAATCACACACCTCTGAAGTCCCAGGCAACTACAGCACAAAGGTATCAATTTTGTGGATGAGCAAGTGGTGAAATGGTGATATTGAGGTCATTTTTTTTCCCAGTGCCCAAACGCTGGTGGGGTGTATGTATAGTTGGGGAGTTATTCTACTTTGGTCTGAAACTTATGAGACCATTTTTCAACCATCTCATATTTGCTCGACATGGCCTCAAGGACAGACAGTCCACGTCCCAAGTTCTCATGATGGCAAAATATTAGAAGCATTCAAATAGGAACTTATTTTCCATCTGTGAGGACTGGAAAAAAAAGTCAAAGTTCATTGGGCAGATGTGGTGTGTGAATTTAGGGTGGAATTTCCTTTTTTGCTGTTATTTACTATTAAGTTAGCTTTGATGTAATAGTACCCCTTCAAACTAGAGACCTTCCAAAGACTGTTACCCTAAGAAATGGGGGATGTTAGGGTCCACACACAATGCCAGCATTTCCTTAGAATTTGGGGGAATTATAGCTCAACGGGGACCTGTGAGAGGAGGGTAATGGCAGGATCTTTTCACCTACGTATACCAATACTAATACTAGAGAGGACTCTAGTTAAACAAAGTATTTTACTTGAATTGACAAAAATACAAGAAATTCAGACACTCTCAAGTATCATACAATGCTATTGAAAAGTGAGGCAAGAAAGGTTGGGTATAGAGAGATTAGAGTTGAAAAGGATGAAAGTTACCAGTCTTGAAGAAGGAGGTTGAAGTGGAGGGTCTCAGAGAGCATCTGAGGGTAGCACGGAGGGATGGCAACCTGGGCATGATGTGATATGTGCTATATACTGTGCCCAATGTACTACAATTGGCTGGGGCCAAAGCTAGAGTTTTTATACCCTATTTCACACCCTGAAGGGGTGCATTGACAGAACAGTAATGGCTTTCCCACAGGACCGACAAAGGGTCCAGAATGGGATGATTGTAATGGGACACATGACAATATCTTCATGTTTGGTCAGGTAGAGTATATGGGAAAGATCTACATAGGGTAAGATTGTGGGACAGTCTCTGATTGCTCACCAATATGGGCAGTTCATCTTTTATTGCATTCAGAAATGACATTAGCCTGAAGCAGTGAAGGGATCAGCACAAACCCATCAGTGCTGGGGTTTCCACATAATGCTATCTGAACTTTCATGAACCCAAAAACGTCTCCAACCAGCATAACCTCAAACACATTCTTTGTTCAGTGTGACCCCAATCATGTTCTCCACTCATTAATATGTTCAATTTATAAACATTGTGTATCTTGTAAGACAGTATGATAATTAGAGCCTGTTATTAAAACCCCAGCTCAGGTTGTACAAGCTCAAGGCCATGTCTTCCTCAATTAAGCCAACTGATCTGTAGTGTGGTCTTCCCTTTTTTCTGCTGACCTCTACTTTTCCCAGAATTATCATCTTTTCCAGTAACTTGTATCAGCTCATGATATGTCCAAAGCACAACAGCTTCAGTTTTGACATTTTGACTACTGATGAGAGGACTTTCCAGCAAAAGTCAACAACCTCTAAATATTTTAAGGAATTTCCATTTAAAGCAGTTTGATGTAATCAAATTGCAGCTGTTGTTGACCCAATGCCAGTTAGTTATGGGGGACTAAACTTAAGACTGTTCAATCTTTAACTCTCATATGCCAGGATTGAATATTGTAATCCCGCAGAAGTGCCTTTGCTGTTGTTGTTGCAGAGTTCAGCCAGAACTAGCTGTCACATTCTAGTTATGAAAAATTTCCCTAATTTCAGCCACTTACTATGTATAACATTTTTTCCCCTAAAACAAAACATGGGTGTGCCAGAATAGTTGCAATCCTGGTTTAAGTGGGTGGATTTTTTTAAAAGATTCTTTGTCATACTTTTACTTTGTAAACTCATGTACTTATCTGACTATACCACACAACCCTTCTGATGAATACCAACATTGTGCAATCAACTAGGTATCTGTAAATATGCTTGGTGTTTCCACAGTCCAAGTGGGTCAAGTGGTACATTTATGGCACTGATGAGTAATTGGATACAATCCTAGAAAGTGTAACAGCATGTGAAACAGAGGCCCTTTCCGCACCAGGCAATTAGAACAAGGCAGTGCGTCCTCGCACAGAGGTCGTCTGGACCTTGGAGTGGACTAGGAGCGGACTACTTACCAGAGATCCACACCTCAGTCTGCTCCAAGATGCCCCCAAGTGGTCTTCCAGCATGTTTTTGAAAGACCGGAAAAAACAGGTCTTTATTTTCCTGGAACATGCCATTGCGTTCCTGCTCTCTTGTGCAGATTTGCAGGATCATACCAATGCGAGCCTGCCATCTGCGGAGGGTGGGTTTTAGGCATGACGAGCTTCAGCGGTTGGTCAGGACACACAACCAACTGGAACCCACCATTTTGGAAGCCAGAAACTGCCATTTTGGAAGCTGGAGCAGTGCAGGTCTACAGACCTCGCACTGCTTCGATTCGCCCCGGAACAAGGAGGAGCCCTGTGGAAGGGCTTCAGGGACAGTCTGCGTTGCTTCGGACCCCAGAAGAAGTGGTAGGTAATGGCACGGAGCGATTCCCTCACCTCGTGTGGAAAGGGCCAGAGGCTCTTTCCACAGGATGGCAGCGTCCCAGCAGGGGATGTGAGAGGAGAGGGACAGCAATTGCACTTCTGCATGATGTTGTTGTGGTCCCACCCCTCTCGTGTCACCAGGAAGCATGATTGTGCACTGAACTCTTTCAATTATCCCTGATCATATGAGCCTTCCATTGCAGCCAGCCATGCAGAAGGGATGGAAGTGCAATCACACACTTTCCTCCCCACTGGCTGCAGGTCGGAAGGATAGAGTGTGTCCCTTGTGCTCCCCTTCAGAGGCAGCTGGTCAGATGTGGAGTGGAGGGCTGGGACATGCTCCCATCTCAGCAGAGATGCTGCCAGAATGATATCGGTATGACGACAGAGCAAGGTACGCTGCAGAAAGCGCCAGATATTCCTGTGGAACTCTTCTAACATGACATTTAGAATGGATGCTACATCACAACCAAGGAACTACAACCAGATACACACAAGAAGTTACATGTACATAAAACTCTGACAGGATGGTATACTCCCACCTCCCACCCCCCGTACTCAATGTAATTAATGGGAACAAAAGATACTCAAGGCCATTTTCCAATTAACTGTAAGGCAGAAAGTGGAAGTTATGTACCCTAATTGCCAGTAGGTCAGCTTCAGTTGACAGAATTCTGCGTTTATCACATGGAGTTGATAATGTCATTCACCGAGGTCAGGAAATACCACATTCTGGTTGGTTTCACTTTATTGTACTTTGTCTGATTTGATTTCACTTTCATTCCAGTGTGCTTTTTGACTCTGGGTGTTTGGGTGGAACACACCCAAATGAATACTCCTCTGTACCTGGGGCATTTCTATCTCCCATTATGTATTGAATTTCTCCCTGGGGTCAGGATGTACTCTACAATTCACACAATGCAATAAGGAACAAAGCAAAACAAAACAAAACACTAGTTCCTGAAGGCTAACCTGCTATCTATCCTCTTTATAATACTTAACCGTAGTGTTTTCCAGTCTTCAACAGTATTTTTAATCTGATGACAATTGTGTAAAATAAGCCAAGTTATTATTTCCCCTATCAGAGATAGGAGGAAACTGGAGGTGAGTGAGTTGCCTTAGACTGCCTAGTAAATTAATAGAAAAGGCAAACCAAATTCTTCTTGATTAATAGCTCTATCTTTTAGCTGCTATGCTACACCAGTCCAATTGGTGTGTAGCCAAGAAAAGGTCTTCTCTGTGACAGCACCATTGTTTTAGAACAGTATCCCGAGAGATAGAAACTCCCTGACAGTTTTTAGATAGAGACTGAAAACCAATACCACCACCACCTTCTGCTCCTCCTTCTTGACATTTTCTAATTGTCCTCTGGTACTGAGAATTTTGTCATTGTTTTTCTCTGATTCTGAGAGAATGGGAAAGGTTCAAGATCATCCAATGAGGTTCTATGGCCCAGTGAGGATTCAACCCCTGACTTGCTAGTGTTGTACTCCACCATTGTTTTTCATGAGCTGATACAAGTTACTGTATTGTTGTGTACAACGACACTGGTTGTACACAACACTGGCATACTGACCTAGAACTCTCACATTGTAGTGGTTTGTGTGTTGGATTAGGGCTCTTAAACACCAGGGTTCAAATCCCCACTTGGCCATGGAAACCCACTGGGTAACCTTAAGCAAGGTGATTCAATCTCAGGGGAAGGCAATGGCAAACCCCCCTGAATAAATCTTGCCAGGCAAACCTCATGACAGATTTGTCATAGGTTGCCGTATATCAGAACTGACATGAAGGCAGATAGCAAACAACCACAATTTTATTTTTTGTTCTATAAAAAGTTTTCTTAGATGATAAAACGTCTTTACACTGACAAACAACAGCACTTTTAATAGACAATTTGTTTCCGATTGATTGGTACTGTGACTGTAGTTTTTAAAGTTGTTTTTTTTTCCTTGTTGCATTGATAGTACATTTTAAACCCTTATGCAAACTCCTCCTTCAGAATTTTGTTAAAACAGGAATATAAATGGTTTCCAAATAATACTATAGGATATAATCAGGAGACAGTAGGGCTGGTGCCATCCAGATGTGTTCAGACACATATCCCATCATTTCTAGACAATAGGGCCAATGATTGGCACCCATCCCTGCTTAAGAGGATGGAGTTGTGTTTCAACATGTCTGGAGGACACTAGACTGGGTTGTGAGGCTGTTGTTGTAGAAAACACCAGAAGCCATTCTTTTTTCCTCTTCTGAGCTTACTACTACTCAAGTTAACTTACTGACTTTTAATATTATGTGCATGTGTAAGAGACATTCATCCTTCAGTCTGTCTGCTAAGTTCATCATTTTATTAAACTGTTTGGGGAGTAATACAACTAGAACTAGGACCAGCCAGTGGAAACTGCAAGGAAAGAGATCTTGACAGAACAATAGGAGAAACTTCCTAATAATGAAAGGTATAGTGCCTTGGAACAAATTGCCTTAGCAAGCCATGGATGGAATGAAAGATATAGACAGAGGCTGTCAGGGATGTTGTAGATGTACCCAGCATTATGCTATATATATTGAAAAAGATTGTCTTCAGTATCCTTCTGTCTCTCACATTCTGTGGTTCTATAGATGAAAGTTGATATTAGTCCTAGCTACAGTAGATCCATTGATATCTGCAAGGCTTACATGAGTGATTGTACCTCCATTTACTCAGTGGGTCAACACTAGTTGGGTGTAAAACCTCTCTCTCTATACATCTGCCTACGATTTAATGTTGTTCTTTTGCAAAGAGGAGCCCATGCTGCTATCCCAATTGAGTTCTGTACCATTCAGTACACTTCCTTTGATGCAGCAGTTAGGGAAGTTCAGCGACATGGGATTGGAGTCAAACTGGCAAACTGCAACATCAAGTCAGTCTCCCACTTGTTACCAGTCCACCCAGATGATTTTGACCTGCTGAACTTCTCATTTGACAGCATGTTTTACACGGACCGGTCCCTTCCTATTGGGTGCTTATTATCATGTGTAACACTTGAGAAGTTCAGTACATTTCTTGAATGGGTTATTAAATTTTGGACTAGTGCCAGAGGGGTCATTCATTACTTCGATGACTTCCTCTTTATTGGTAAGTTTGGCACATGGCTCTGTACCTTTCTGATGGAGGAGTTTGCCCCTCTAATGAAGGCACTGAGTGTTCCTTTGGCACAGTAAGAGGCACCCACCCACCATGTTTTTTTCTAGGCATCAAAAATGACACAGTCAGTTGTGTATATTGCCCTTACGGAAGGTGCAGAATATGAGGAAAATAATTGCTGGTTCCTAGGATGTAGGAAACTCATGACTAGTTCCAGGAGCTAAATGACCATTTGAATTTTGGCTGTGCAGAGCCTTCCTCAGACACATGTGTGATGCTACATGTGGGATTGGTAAGCCACATTACAGGATTAAGATCACTCAAAGAATCAACCAGGACCTTAGTGTTTGGCAGGGTTTTCTGGCTGACTTCAGTGGTATATCTTTTTGGAGGGAGGAGGTAACACTAAAAGATGAAACTCTGGAGCTCTTGTTGGATATGGCAGGGTCCTTGGGTTTGGGAGTCTATTTTGGCAGCCGTTGGAGTGCCCAGAGATGGCAGAGGTCATGTCTGACCTTGCCTTCTTAGAATTCCTCTCCATCATGGTTGTGGTTAAGATATGGGCATGGAGTTATCTAATTCTCTGGTTCATTTCTGGTGCTGGGTTTAGCCAGCATTGCTGGTGCTGGGTATAGTCATCATGCTACACCCAATGCCAACAGAGCTGTGGAAACTTGGAGGAGTGAGGTAATTAGGGCTATTTTTTTGGCTCTGACACTTACCACCACGAAGAGTTACATCAGTCCAAGAATTTATAAAATTTAGGAAGCAGATTCAGTTTGGTGATGACTGGTTTCTATGGCCCATTTGTTACAATGCTGTGTTCCCTTAGGAACAAGGCCCTCTTGCCACAGTCTATTTTAGCACGTTTGTATGCTTGGCCTTTTGGTTCAAGGTTCAGGGCTTCTCTAGTTCTACCGGAGGTTTTCAGGTTAGGAAGGATATACAGGGAGGGTCTAGAGAGAGAATTAGAGTGGTGGACAATAGGTATCTCCTTTCCCCAGTATGTTTAGCCTGATGAAAAGAAGGCTAAGAGTTAACATGATAACCATGTTTAAATATTTGAAGGGATGTAAAGTTGGAGATGGAGCAAGCATGTTTTCTGCTGGTGCAGGACTAGGACATGGAGCAATGGATTCAAACTGCAAGAAAAGAGTTGTCACCTAAAACATCAGGAAGAACTTCCTGATGATAAGAGCCATTTGATAGTGGAATATGCTGCCTTGGAATATGTTGGAGTCTCCTTCTTTGCAGGTTTTTAAACAGAGGCTGGATGGCCATTTGCTGGGGGTGCTTTGAGTGTGTGTTCCTGCATGGCAGCGGGGTGGACTTGATGGCTGTTGTGGTCCCTCCCAACTCTATGATTCTATGATTATAAGTTATGGCCTATGAAGCATTGAGTCCTGATCTGCAGCCTTAGGTTTGTCTATTGGGCAGAACACCAGGTTTGAAACAGTCATTTTGGGTCCTACTTGGGATTGGCCAATCTGGCTGCTATCTAGCGTTGGGGAAGAAGGTGTCTCCAGTGGTCTGGTTTCCTCCCTCTGCTGTGTGAGGAGTGTTGTGGGCTTCCATAGCATGTCCTGGCTATTCACCTTGTGGGCAATGACCTTGTGGTTAATGACCATTCCCCTTTTGGGTTTTTTTTAAAAGGTTAAAGGAAAAGCTGTGATCATACAAGCCATATACATTGGAGGTTATACATTCTTCTTTACTAGGGATGTACATTTTTTTTTGTACATTTTTTACTGAAAGTTTATCTCAAAAATACCCCACAAACACACATACTTCCATGCTTAAATCTTCCGGTTGAAATTGCTTATTTCCATTCCGTTACAAACATAATTTCCATCTTACAGAGAGAAGAACAGTTACATTATTTCTTCTTTGATTCCTCATACATTTATATCCTTACCCAATCCAATACTCTTTTCCATTCTTTCTCAAAGTTCTGGACAGATTTATTCTTCAAAGCAAATGCTAACTTTTCCATCTCTATCATGTCCAGAACTTTTAACTTCCATTCTTCTATATCAATATGTTTTTTCTTTCTTTCCAGTGCTGCACATATGTCAACCTTGGTGCAGTTATTAAATATAATAATATCTTCTGATGACTTCTTATTTCCCTTTGTTGCCCTAGCATATTTAACAAATAAAGCTCCGGTTACCAGGGTAGTCCATTTTATGGTTGGCTGTTCTTGGGGCTGGCCTGAGGGTTTAACCCTCACTTTGAGTCATGTGACTGGGGGGATGGACATTTAGGGTGGTCTACCAGCAGCTGGCAAGCTGGGGAGCAACCCAGCTTTTGGGTTTTCTTTAGGGCTCAGATGTTTCAGCCAGAGGAAATGGAGGGGGGATTAGAAGGTAACCATACGCCTTAGTTGGTCCCACACTTGGTCTCGCCTCTTTGGCACATCTCAGGGGATAAAACCTATATAGATGATATTTCAACCTAGACTTTGTTGTGTGGTCTCATTATTTCATGGGTTGGTCAACAATCATTTTTGCTATTTATACTTTCAAGTTTATCATTTTGGCTCATCTGTTTGGTGCCCTAAGAACTCTGGATAGAAAGTGGAATATGCATATTTTAATTAATAAATAATAGTGAATTGTGTCTTTTCAGGCCTGAGGTGCATGGCTTCCACAAGTAGAGAGAATGAATACCAGAAGTACTGTTTCTTTTTTGAGTCTAAATATTTAAATGCAAACCAAACTATAGAAAAAAATAATCACAACTTTAGGAACATCCTCATCATCATGACAATAGCATTAATAACTTCTCTGCCTTCTCCTCCTGCTCATTCTCCTTGTTCTTTGCTTTGGCTTGAATATCACGCTGAATTTTGTATGGCTTGATGGAATCACACATTTAATATAATCTGGCTTTGTTGTCCAGAAGCAAACAGTCAATCTCATGTAAACATCCCAAGTGTTTCAGCTTAAAGTGGGGACACTCTGTTTCCAAGAGATCCATTGATCTCCCATATCAGAATTAGTTTTTTGTTGTGCAAAGGATTCTTTCAAATAAAGCTACTCGAGTATTTGAAGATGTTGGCCCTTTGAAGTTTCAAAAGCTCAATTATATAGGTACTACACAGTTGTGTATTGTTGCCTTCAATGTCATCATACTTTTAAAAAAATGTTAGCTCAAGTGGCAAAGATGTCATGTTTTGCTCAAAGCCTCTGCACAACTAAGAATTTAGAGAGAAGCTTTCATTCTTGTGGATCCTGAGCCTCTCGCCTCCCATCTGTGCTGACAGATTTTATCACATGATGAAAAATTTGATTATCCTTCTTCTGCATTCTTGTTAGTACAGGTGGACCCCAGGGATGGAAATTCTTCTTTTTCAGCTAGGATTGCAAGCATCTGTATTGGTAGAACGTAATGAGTGGGAATTATGATTTTAATTTATGCAAAAGTCTCATTGATCCAAAAGTTTAGCTTCTTTGCAAAAAGTACAGCCAGCCAGCCATGTTCACCAGGTTTAAGGAAGCAGGACCCCTGCAAAAATGGAAATATCACAAATATCAAAATGTGTGTGTGGTGGGGAAGGGAACCAAGGCATGGTGGAGAGAACAGGCACCCAGTGTCCAAACCAGGTCAAGGAAAGGTGTGGGAAAAGGTGTGAGTCAGCATGGTGGCCCTATACTTCATCTCTCTGACCCTTTTCACACCTTACCTTTTCATCATGTTGGGGTGCAGGGCTTGTGCGAGCAGCCTCCAGCAAGAGGCTCTCATGTCCCGAATCCTTCAGCTCCGCAGCTGCTGCCTGCTTGTGCAAGAGCCCCGCCTCTTCCTTTCGCAGTGCCGCCTGGGATCTTCCCAGGCTGCACTGGACAGGAAGCGAGACTGGCCCAGCTCCCAAGGCTCTGCACGCAAAGTAAGTGCGTGCGGGGCCCCAGAGCGATGCGTGACATCACACCATTTTCAGCTTAAAGCCAAAAATGTAAAAGGATGTGAGCGGTCCCTGCCAAGTCCTGGAGCATTGTGCAAATATGAGTGCATTGTGTGGACTGCTCCTCACATGTGTGCGATGCTCGAGGGGCCCTTTCACATAGAAAATGCCATGTGAAAAGGGCCATCTCTTACCCATCTCCTTCCTTGGGTGTGTGTGGGGTCATCAGGGAAGGGTTTTCAGTGTTGGAAGCCATCCGTAGCCTGTAGAATCTTTTCTGCATTAGATTCCCTTCCATTAGCTCCTTATTGTCTCCATAGATTGGTAGAAGCTTTCCAGCATCAGCAGCAGAAATATTTCTTCCACCCAGTAACTAAGATCATATTGCTTAAGATACCAAAGATTGCTCCTTTAGGGTCCCTGGGTCCTGTATCACTTCCTACAGAATATTTGTATTTTGCAATGCCCTACATAAAGTTATAAAGTTATATTTCAAAGGAAGAGAACTCTAGACCTGGTAATAAGCCAGAACGACTTCCATTTTCCTAGCTTATTAAAGACTATCCAGGTTTTTTTTTGGTTTTTTTTTTTTTTGACAGTATATGAATCCTTGTCTCCCATCAATTACATTCTTAAAGAAAATTGTAACTGAAAATAAAGAGAGAGAAGTACGTAAGTGATGGGGTGATGGGTTTGTCTTTTAAAGTGAGGTATATTGTGTCATTATTTCAAATAATGCCAGTAATTCAGAAGCAATTTGAGAGGCTATGGAACATTTGTAAATCAAGGGGGTGTGATTGCATGCATGTGAGAGAGTGTGTTTGTGTGTATGTGTGCGAGCCTTCAGCCAGATTCCTTTTTATTGGCTCATGAATTTAGATACATTTTCCTGTGCTCCATAATGCAGCTGTCTAGAGGCAGAAATATGCAGTTCTTCAGACTGGTTATTACTAAAAAATCATAGAGTGAAACTTGATAATTTGGGAATCTGTTTGTACATTATTAGTTTATCAATGGAAAGCAATCCACTTTGCAACAAATACATGAAGTATGCCAACTCTTTCCTATGTTCTTGGAATGCTTGAAGGACGAGTTGTTCCCTTCAGTGAATGGAGAATTCTGCACCTGTGAAGTCATCCACAGAAGTGAATGAGGAAACACTTGCGATCAGAAGAACTCTGCATATGAACTCTGTAACCCTACTGTACACCCCCATATTAGGCTGGACCCCCTATCTACTCTCCTTTTAATAATGGGCAAAAACCTCTTTTTGGGGGGGAGGGGGGAGGCAGGCTTTGGTCAATTAACTGGCTGTGCAAAAAGATCTTTTTTTAAATAGGATGCACTTTTATTATTGTTTTTATGTTTTTAAGACTTGTATGCTTTTAATGATTTTATATTGCTTTAAGGAAATTATTCTTAATATAGAATCATAGAATCATAGAATCATAGAAATGTAGAGTTGGAAGAGACCACACGGGCCATCCAGTCCAACCCTCTGCCATGCGGGAACACCCTCAAAGCACTCCTGACAGATGGCCATCCAGCCTCTGCTTAAAAACCTCCAAAGAAGGAGACTCCACCACACTCCCAGGCAGTAGATTCCACTGCCGGACAGCCCTGACTGTCAGGAAGTTCTTCCTGAGGTTCAGGTGGAATCTCCTTTCCTGCAGCTTGAATCCATTGCTCCTTGTTCTGGTCTCTGGAGCAATATGATAAATGGTGTTTTAATAGGATAGTTGATTTAATTGTTAAACAATTTTATTAATTTTTGGTTTTTAGCCACACAGTACATAATTTATCCTATAAGCTGCCTTGGGTCCCATTTTGTGAGAAAGGCAAGATATAAATTGGATAAATAAATAGAGGGATAGAAAAAATAACTTTTCAAAATAAAGATCCTTTTCAAAAGAAGAAGAAGAGGAGGAAGGAGGAGGAGGAGGAGGAGAATTCTGCACCAAATTTCACTCTGTTTTGCATGGAATAATACTGCCATAGACAATCAGGTCCACAGTCTGGGGATGCTTCTGCACTTGGATCTCCATCTGGATGATCAGGTAGTGGCCATATCTTACCATGTCTTCATCCAGTTCACTCTGGTACTCTTACTGTACCCACTCCTAAAGAGGTTAGGTGTTAGCGTGATAACTCATGTTTTCATGACAACTTTGTTCAACTACTACAACACAGTCTTTATGGGGCTACATTTGAAGGGTATTTGGAGCTTCTTTAAGGTTCAGTCTTTGGATGTTCCCATTGGTTCAGTTGTTGCTGGGAAGATGCTGGTGGGAACATGGGGATGAAAGAGAACATGTTACACAAATCCCACAACAGCTCTTGGTTGCCAGTGTCCTGCTGGGCACAGTTCAACATGTGGATGATTAATGTTCTAAAGACTTATCCTGAGGATGCCATAGAGTTTGCCCCTTTTCAAATCACTCTGCTGTTGCCTTCAAATTATTTCTGATTTATTGAAATCCAAGGGCAAATCTGTCATGGGGTTTTCTTGGAAGATTTTTTTTTTTCAGAGTGGGTTTGCCTTTGCCTTCCTCTGAGGCTGAAACAGTGTGACTTGTCCATGGCCACCCAGGGGGTTTCCATGGTCAAGCGGGGATTTGGAAATTGATGTCTTAGGCCCTTTCCACAATAGCCTCCAATCCTGGCATAGGGACTAGAGAGGAGAAGGACCACAACAATGCTTCTGCATGATGTCATCATGGTCCTGCTCCTCTCCCGTCCCCAAGTGGTGTGATAGTGGATTAAATCATTGACAGGTTTTTCCCATCAATGACCCACATTTTCACCACCATCCTGCACTTACCGGTCCTGTGGAAAGCTTGGAAGCACGATGCCAGTGCTTTCTGTCCCTGTGCAGCCTGGGAAAGTACCTGGCTGTGCTTTGGAAGGAAGATATGTGTCCATCACACTCCATTCTGCAGGGAGCCAGTCTGGTGAGGAGAAGAGCACTCTGGGGCCACTACCAGGATTACCACCAGATGACCACATAAGAAGGTAGGATGTGGAAAGGACCCTAGTTTTCAAACACTCAAACCACTATACTATGCTGGCTTTAAATCATCCTGTACAAGCCCATAAAATTGGAAGGAGATTCACTTCTCTACTATCTATCTAGGATGGGTTTTTGAATATTAAAAATATTCAAAAAATGGTTGAAAACATGTTTTTCATTGCAGTTAAGGTCTTACTCTGCACAAAGTTGCATTATGTATTATTTGCTACACAAAAAATGCTGTAATTGGGATTTATTCTGGACTAAATTTGTGCATGGTTGATTTACTTAGAAAGCAACATTTTCTGTGCAGGAAACAATATTTTGCTGTGAAACACAACAATATGCAAATTTTGCACAGAATAAGTTCCAAATTGAAAATAGTCTTTGAAGATATTGCGGTTTTCAAAGACTTCTCAGTGTGGGATGAAAAATTGTTAAAATTACCCATTGCTTCCTTTTAGAAGAAACTTAGTGAAGAAGTACATTTCTAGAGTGGGTGTACATTGTTGTGAAATATGAAAGGGGGTTTTGGTATTGGCTGCATTCAGTTTATAGAACATTTTGTTCTTTGAAGGGTACTTGGCCCTCTCATTGGTGTTTTTGAGAGCAATCCTAAACCATTGTTAGATTTGTTGGCCCTAGGCCTTCTGAAGCTTTGTTGAATCCCAACCCCTCTCACCATAGTGGTGTTAGAGCTACCTTGCTAACCTGTGCTGACATTTTGGTCCTATCCTTTGGCTGGAGGATGTTTAGGTCTATGATCCCTTTTTGTTCCTACTGTTTTGCTTTCTTTTTTCCCCAGTAAATCTCTGCAATCATCTAGTACAAGACAGCTGTGCCATGAGAAGAACATTTTCCTCATAGCACAAGGAGATTCTGTCAGCAGAAGAATCTAGTGCCTAAACCTACAGCCAAACATCTTTGAATTAGGATTGCATTATTTGTCAATTCTTAGAGATTGTTATCTCCTTGTCAGGTTTTGTTTTGATGCAGCAGATGGTTTTATCTCTTGGTTTCAACTTCTAATGCAGTCTCTTTGGTTGATAGTTTGATATCTGTGTGGCAAAGCACACTCTTTGGCTGCATCTGTTTTCCCTTTCTGTGACCTCCATCTGCCCCAGTACACATCCAAACGCCTTACTTTTTCCAAAGTAAGGTAAAAAAAGAAAAAGAAATCTTGGTAATTGCTAAAACAACTGCTAAAAATACCCCCAAGCATAGCAGTTTGGCTTACACTCCTACATGCCCTAACTACAAAAAAACACTTTTTTTTCTGTGTGTGTGGGGGGGATGATCAACTGAAAATAAGCCAACACTCAAATAAGTCAAAACTAGAAGGGATCCAGTCCACTTGTCCATTCCCCCCCCGTTCCTACTGTTTCATGGAAACATGATTTTAAAATGTAGAGTTGTGATTTTCAAACTGCTGTCTATCGTCCTGCATGGGACTTTCAGAATAAAGAGCACTATATTAGTGTCAATTAATTCAACAAACACACCAAGTTTCATCTGTAGTGTTCTGATCTTGAACTGTCTGCCTTTTCAGGCTTCCTTAAGACTTCATTTGGTACTGAAAATTGACATACTTCACTGTTATAGGATAAGTTTTATTGATGGTGAACTGGTGAAGCAGGTGGCTCCCATCAGAAGAAAGAGGGAAGGAAGGAAGGAAGGAAGGAAGGAAGGAAGGAAGGAAGGAAGGAAGGAAGGAAGGAAGGAAGGAAGGAAGGAAGGAAGGAAGGAAGGAAGGGAAAGGAGAATGAAATGCAGCACCTTAACTGATGGGTTCCAGCATGCCATCCCAGCAGGTTGTAGAATCAGGCCCTTGCAGAACTGACACTCTCGGCCTCTGTGGCTAGAAAATGGGCCCCCTGGGATGAAGGAAAAGGAAAGGTCCCCAAGGATATATAGGGCAGAACCAAACCAAAGAAATTAGTATCTGTGGTCCTGAGTTATCTTCTGTCCTAATAGCCATAAGAACCATGTGAGCTAGGTTGTAACAGGAAAGTTCACTCTCTTGGTCTATCTTCAGATGCTTGTTTGATCTCAGCTTCGACCTGCAAAGTGAAAGCAAAACTAGGTAGCAGAGCTTACTGTACACAAACAAATATGCCAGTGCACAGTGGTTAACATTTGGCCACACTTCCAGAAATACTTTAGAAACCATCTGCCTGGACCACATCTACTGTATCTGGCTGATCAGTTTGCCCTGTTTAGTCTTGAATCAAGAGGTATGGTGTGCATCTCCCAAGTCAAACTGAACTCATCTGTAGAATATATTCTAGGTTTCACTTTGGGAACAGCAGCTTATGCCCTGTAGTTATCCTGAGATGATGGAAACCTTCTTTAGTCCATCCCCTCTATATACTTTAGACTTCCAGAGTGTAGCTAGGAAGAGTAGAAAATAAGCACTCCATATCCTTAATGAAAATTCCTTTCAGTCTGCAAATTTCTAGCATTTCAGAGAAAGAGATCTTTTCGCGTGGCATATGCCATGCAAAAGGGCCCCTCGAGCATCGTGCAATTGTCAGGAGCAATCTGCATGACACGCTCACAATCGCACAACGCTCCAGGGTAGGGCAGATACCGCTCAGGCACTTTTTCATTTTCGTCTTTCAATTGAAAATGGTGCATGATTGTGCGTTGCTCCAGGACCCCGCACACACTTACTGTGCATGCAGAGCCTCTGGAGCCTTGGCGGTCATGCTTCCCACCCCAGCACAGCCTGGGAAACTCCCAGGTTGCGCTGTGGAAGGAAGAGGTGAGGCTCTCGTGCTGCCTGTTTGGCAGCAGGCAGCTCGTGCGGAGCTGAAGCTGTAGGGACGCGAAAACCTCTCACTGGAGGCTGCTTGGGCAATCCCACATCTCAGTGCCAAAAAAAGGTAAAGTGCGGAAAGGGCCAGAGAGAGAGAGAGAGACACCAAAAGTCACTGGCATCTGGAATGCTTTGATTTGCTGTGTTCATATTCCCTTAGTAACTTTGCCCATCCCTTCTTTTTGGCTGCTTAAACTATGAGCCTTTCCTCACTACACTGTTATAGTGCTATTATTCCACTTTCAACCTCCTATGGAATCCTGGCATTTGCAGTTGAGGGAGAGGCCTTTAGAATTCTCAGCCAGGGAGCTCTATGGCCTCAGAAAACTGCAAACCCCAGGATTCCACAGGATGTTGAAAGTGGAATAGTATCACTGTAACAGTGTAGGGTAGAAATGGCCTATATTTGTAAATGCCTGGCCTAAATATTAATTTACTGCAGTGCTAGAAATGTGAAGGTTGGTGGAAAATTTCATGGGGGGGTAGATTTCTTATTTTTTACAGGGTTAATGCATCCCCCATGGGTACACTTCTCACTACAACTCTCATTGGCCCAATCCAACATGGTCTATGGTCAATGAATACTTGAGTTATACATGAAAACATCTGAAAGGGATGAGATTTGAGGGCAGCTGATTGGGGAAATTGTCCTTTTGGGTACAAATATATTTATGGCCTCTTTCCTGTTGGTTAGTTGCAATTGCAGTAGATAATTTGCACCAATTGTGGAACTGGCCAATCTGAGGGTACATCCCATTGATTCAATGGGCTGGCAATAGTTGGAACTAACTACAGGATAAGGCCTACATAATCTAAATATAGGATTGTTGAAACATTTTTCTATGCTTGTTTTTTTTCCTCCCAGAAAAGCAGAGCTGTCAGCACTGAGTGATATTTAATTTAAATGCCAGCCCATTCTTCTCAAATTGTCTCTTTGCATTTAGACTCAGAAAGAAAAAAAAAAAATCTCTGGAAGAGTCTGGAAGTAGATGACAAGAAACAGGATGACAACAATTTCCATGTCACTGATAATAAATCAATGCAGCATTTTCTCTGTACACTTCTACAAACATGATGGTCAGGGACCTTCAGATGTTTTAATTGGCAAGTTTTGTGCTAACAAAATAGCTACGGACATAATGCAAAAGTTAGTCATGTGAACTCAGTCAAAGCATGCCTCGACAATGGAAAAATAAATCTTTTCATATTGGAAGAAAGAAGATCAACTTCTGGTTACTGCAGATTAGCCCTGGGCTAACAGGATGTTCATTGTTTTGTAAATAAAATAAAATAAAATTTGCTGGACAGAAGCAACAAGGTTTACTGAGAATTTTTATTTTCCTGGCTTCATAAGGAACAGGACACACACTGTTGACCTATACTAGAGATGAAGGGAACACAGAGTCTGACAATATGTAATTAGTCTTGTAAAATATGTAGACTGAGTCACAAAAAGACTTCCAACATAGCTATACCAGCTTTCCACAGTCTGAGTCAGAATTCTTGCTGGTGTCTTACTCATGCATAATTTCCCCTACAGAAGTGGTGGGCATTTTTGTCTGATGTAAAAAAAGTCCACATTCAGTTCAAGGCTGTGTAAACAAAAGTTGTAGATGTGGTACCATTGCATGTCCTGATGCAAATTGTGTATGGACAATCATTGAATCCACTACTATGTACTTCCTGTTATAATGTTTAAGTGCCATAATTCAATAAAAGAGCTAATGCTTGAAAACGTTACTTTCAGGGACTGCAGCTTGCAGAATCGCCCAATGATGATGGCCAATATAGTCCTAGATGTGACTGTCTTGTCTGTTACATTTTCCACCAGGGAGGCCAAAGGTGTAGTCTGTATCAAAAAAGGGCAGGTATTAAGTAAGGACAAACCGACTCCAGCAACTGGCTGCCTGAGACCTCTGAAAGAGTCTTAGAGTAGAAAATACTGGGCTAGTTCCAGAAACAGACGAAGCTGGTGAAAATCAGTTTCTGATGTTTTGGTGAGCATTTGACAAAAACATCCAACAAATTTGTGAACAGGCAAGAAACTGTGCCACTACATCATAGTTATTATTTATGAAGAAAGCTAATAGACAAGGCCTAAGATAGCCAGTGTGGTATAGAAGTCTTTTTTTTCCCATCCAGTAATTATGCTTATGGAATGCCTATGATCTGAATATTATTGCAATTCTCATCTAGAGTAGAACAATTGAATAGATGGAGTTTGCCCTTGTTTTGATGTACCTTTCATCAATGAATTCAGTGAATCTGCTCTAATTGGGATTAACAAATAGAATTCTAGCTCTAAGAGTGGTCATTATCTCTCAGCCTGATTTACTCATAGATTTGCCCTGGGGATAACAGAGAAGGGAAGAAGAAGAAATAGTACAGGCAAAGCAGGCAAGGACGAGATCAGGTCTGCCTTTCTGCATGAGGTAGTGCTGAACCAGGGTTAGAAGAAAGTGATTTGAATTTGCCTTGTCGCTATGTGCCATTAAGTGAGCTTTGAACTATGCTTATCCCATGAAGAAACAACAATAACAACAACAATAATAATAGTTGTTGTTGTTGTTGTTGTTGTTATCATCAGTTTTACAGTTTATTAGGTGTCATCCACTGAAGTTTTAAACTCTCAATAATTCAAAGTCTATTCAAAACTCTAAGAATCTGGGAGACATCAGCTAGCATTCTGTTGGAACGTGCAACTTTGTAAATGGCCTAGGTACTGCTTTGACATTATCATGTATAGGCATAAATTGTGCAATGATAGCCAGCTGAGAGACTGAGGCACCACGGCTCGATGGATAATGACCACCAATGCACATCCAGACACCAGCCAGGAATTGCCAGGGCACAACAGGAGAGTCCGATGTACATTGGAAGTGCCTGATGCATACTGGAATGCTCTTGCCAGTGCCCAGATGCACACCTTTGTGATTCATTAAAAGGGTTTTGTTGCATTTCTACGATGGAGCTAAAGATCCATGAAGTCACACAAAATAGAATGTGAAGTAGGATCTTGGCTATCACTTGTTACTGTGACCTGTTCCAAAGTAGTGTTTCTTTTGTTGTGATTGTGCTATAGCGCTCTTATTTATGACAATTCCATCCAGGGATTTTGTCACTCCATTTGGAATTGCTCCCAGAGCATCTATCACCACTGGAACCACCACTGATTTATTTTCCGAAAAGTGCTGAATTGAAGATAGTGGGTCTCTATATTTCATAAGTGTTATGCTCTCTTTGTATTTGATTCTGCTGTCCCTCCAAGATTGCTATTGTTGTTGTTGTTAATTTTTCCCAAGGTAGTTTATGAATTAATAAAACTAACAATAGCATTGAAAAACAATTCAAAAGAAACAATTAAAAATGATAAAGGCCTCTTTACAGAGGGACTTCTGGAGCCTTGGGGTAACCACAGAGAAGGCCTCCTAGAGACTGTGTTAATAACAGTCTTTATCAGGTTTTGCAAATTCACTCATTACTATGGCTTAAATGATTAAGCCAATCCACATGTAATGTGATCCCCCTCTTTTCTTCATATTTTCTCAACATTTGTAATGTCTTTTTAATGAGACATATTTTCTCATGACTTCTTATGAAGCTCTCTCCTCCACCCCATCCTTCCTTCTCTCTCTGGTTTGATGATATTTGAGCAGGTGGAGGGGAAATAAAGAGATTGTTTCAATTAAGTGTTGTGACATTGGTAAATCATAGGCATCAAAGCTCAGTTACCTGCACCCGTCCTATGAACTTTGTAAAACAACAGAAGCAGCAACGCATAAAACTGGCCATACAATTCTAGCTGAAAATGACAGCAAGGAGCCGACTGATTCTTCACAGTGATTGGCAGTGGGCATCAATCATTATTTTTCTGGTAATGCACAATGGGAACACATCACTTTGCAGCAAATTTGGCAGCTCTGAATGGGGATTATTTTGGATCAGTTTACCAATAAATGTCATGGCAAAAATTTCTTGACACAATAAGAATTCATCATTGCTGCCAATCACTTGTTTGGTGCCAATCCCCATTTCCAGCCTTCCTTGGATGGAGGTATGAGCTGCGCTAATGCCCCGAATATATCAAATAGTATAACAAGCCTAAGGGGCAAAGGAAGAACATGCCAGACAGGATTGTTAAAACTGGAGATTGGTAGGGCTGTGTGTAGGGAGGAAACTGACTGGCAATAAGAACTGGGAAAAATAGAAAATAGTCTTTCTTTGTTCAATGTAAAACTCAAATTTTCCATTGTCAGAAGCCAGGACTATCTAACTGGTGAACCACCATACTGATGCAACATTGCCAGCCAGGTATAATCCATGGCCCACTGGGGGAGTGGTGTGCCAGACCCCTCTGACTTGATTCAGAATAGATCTAGTGATGTAATTATCTGCATATTTGTTCCATCTGCAAAATCATCATTTTAATTCATACCCACACCAAGTCTAGGCCCTATTGTCTCCTGATAAAATCACCAGGAGCAGAATGGGACTTAGAGAATGCCTCACCAGCTGCTCTTCCTATTATGTCTCAAGCCATGTCCAGCCTGTTCTCAGACATTCCCAGAAGTGGTAGCACAGAGAGTTCTTTGGAAAGGCCACCATCACTTTATAGATATTGGAAAGAGCAGGTGCTCCATGCCTAGGACTTTGAGGAGTCCTGGGAAACCCACATACCATATATCTTGCACTTTTAGCAGGGAGACAGGAGCTCTGTCCCATGTCTATCCAGACATGTTTTTACCAGCATTTAGGGTTCAGAGGAAGTCAATCCAAATAGTGAACAGGGAGAGAGGATTTTAGGACAGGTTAGTAGAAAGAGATGATGGTAGTGAAGGCTTGCAATGAAGTTGGGATCATTGCAAGTTCATACCCTCCAACATGTTGGAAAGATGAAAATTGAGGCACATGGGGCTGAGCAATGTCAGGATGTGGTCAAAATGGCAAAAGTTATTAAAGAAGAATAGACAAGCTGGCAGAGGCTGCAGTCATTTGCTTTTGCCCAAGCCTAGTGGGAAGGGAATAGTTCTGTCCATTCCTCTCTTTTCTCCCTTGCTGAGTTAATGGAGTATAAACTACTTTTGCCCTTTGAACTCAAATTTGCAGCTACCAACCTAAGTTGAGGACAAACAGGGAATATGGGATGAGGAGAAAGAAACTGGGATATTGTAAATGCAGCTGAAGATGTGGAACAACAAAGGATAAATCAGGGTTGTCCTTACCAAACTGGGACGACTTGGAAGTTGTACAAGTTTGGGTTTCATGATGAAGAGGCTTTGTTCAGAATGAGCTCAGCACTGGGCAACCTAGGTAGCTTCTTGCTGATATCCTTTAATACTGGTGATATTTGGCTATGGACTAGGAAAGAATAAGAACAAGAGACAAGGGTTCATTTAAAGTCACTTTATTATGATATCTGCAGCAGTAGTTACTACATGGCTGTGGGAGAAATAGGGATCCAGCCCAAACTACTCCTCTCTCATAGGTGAGACATCAAGATCTGGTTACCTGGCATAATGGATTGTTTTCACCTAGCCAGCCATCAGTTGATGAAGGGAGTCTTCCAATAGGATCAGATCCTAATTTTTTGCCATTCAGTGGCAAGGGGAATGCTCCAAACCAGCTCTAAATATAGCAACATCTATATCCATAGTCCCATAGTCTCTTCAAGATTCATAGGGCTGATCAAGAAGGAAAAATTCCCATGGTACTCATGATGTAAATTTTCATAAATTTTATTATTACAGACAAGAATAAATAATTGTATCATTTTCCCTACTACAAGAAAATTCTCAAAAACTGTAGGTTTTTTTTTAAACTATTATAGTCCACAATTTATTCTAGAGGGGGAAAAAAAGAAATTAACAGAAAAGCAAAACTAACATAAGTTTTAAAAAAGATTTCTGCACAGTATCTGGAATTTTTTGTGCAGAAAAATGTGATTTTCTATGCAGAAATGTTATTCTCTGCACAGAAAATTTGTTTGTTTTTTCTTCCTGCATAAGATAATTTTCAAAGTCCTACATGAGTATTTTTCATTCACACCAGTTCCTGAACTATAAAGATTCTTCTCTGTCTTGGATGTTCACTATTGGGATTTCCCAGCACACAGGGAACCCATTTTTATCTATAATTCAAATATTTTTTAAATATTTTTAAATCCTTAGTAGTAACCACTCATGGCCTGTTCTAACCTAGAGGCTGGATGAGTAGGCTATATGTCAGGAGAAGACTTTGGGCCAGAGTGGTCTCAGAGAACCCTCAGAATTCTTGTTCTCCCGCAACTGCATTTTGCCTTAATAGTGTCATGATAACAACCCTTGTTTTGACCTCATTCTATAGGGAGAAGGGCCAAACTGTTTCGACATTGTTCCCCTCCCCACCAAAAAAGGATATAGCACTTTTGAAGGACAGGAGATGTTAGGACTTTGTGAATCGGCGTGGAGAAAGAAATCTCATGTTACCAATGATATCGGCTAAGAAACGTTCAAAAATAACATACACCAAATCTGGTTTTTTTAGGTCAAACCTTTAGTTGAATTTCTCTACGATAATACCTAGGTTGGCTTTCCAAGTTCTTGCTAGGAATGGGGTAGAATCCTGGTGTCTGGTAGAAGCTGAAGTATTTCTGGAGTGGATGCAGGTCAGAGCATCCAGTTCTCTGGCGGGTCCCAGAAATGCTTTCAAATATCACCTGAATTCTTTCATGCACAGGGTAGAAGTCTTTTTCTTCTACCTTCCTGCTTCTGCATCTGCAGATCATAAACTGACTTAGCATAGCCCATGAAACTGAGGAATTGCACACCCCTACCTTACATCACATGGATGTTACAAAACAGCAAAGCAGTACTCCTCTTAAACAACCTCTCTTGCATCAATGACATTCCATCCACAGGGTGTTGTGGGACACCTAAAATAAAAAGGTTTTGTGCACGATGGAGGTCATCCATGTAAACCTTTGGATCTACAATGTTCTGAAAGCCATTTTGGGTTCTGTAGTCCACTTCAGTGGAATTATGGCCCTTTTGGCAGGACATCATCATCCTGTGTTGGGGTTGGGAGAAGGACAGGACCTGGACAATGCTTATGCACAATGTTATCCATGCCCCATCGTTCTTACGTCCCCAGGTGGCACAATCACACAGGAAATCATTTACAGGCTTTACCTATCAATGACTGGCAATCACGCAGCTCTCCCACTGCCCTCCTGCACTTACCTGAGCTGCGGAGGGTCAAGAAGTGCAATGGTTGTGCTTCCTGCCCTAGCGCAGCCTAGGGCAGAGCCTGGTTGTGGTGCAAAAGCAAGAGGCATGGCCATCATGCCTCCTGCATTCCCTCAGGCAACCAGTGCAGAGATGAGATGGAGAGGCTCCCAGGAGAGGCTCTACTGGGACCCTCGCTGGATGTCGTCGAGATCAGGTAGGGTGCACAAAGAGCCCATGTCTCTGTGGAGGGACACCAAACACTTGCTTTTGGACATATCATCCATTGATCACATTAGTTACATTTCTTTTTCCAGGAAGAACCCTATATTCCTCTTAACTCAGGTTCCTAAAATGATACTCAGATCAGAATGGATAGGTATCCAGATATTGGAATCTTGCTTTCAGCCAATTTGTGGTTACATCATCAATTTTCTCTGCCTCCTTGAGGTCTGAAGAGTCTTGATGTGTTGGTTCTCATACAGCAGTTACTAAAGTCTTCCTGTTAAACATCTCCCATGAATGGTTTTTATTACCAAACTTGTCAGATGTTCATCCCAAAAGTGTCACAAAACTTGGCACCAGCAAAATAGGAGATGGAAAGGTGCAGCTGGTCCCCTGCATAGAAGCAGAGCTAAGATGACAATCATTTTCAATTGTTAATAATAATAATAAAAACAGTTTATTCAGTCATTGTCTCTCTTGGTCTTCTTTCTTTTTGCAGTACATCACACACATTGGTATCTGTGGATCGTAAGGTTCTTTGTCAGGCACCAATAGAAAATGCAATACCATCTGGGGAAAGGGGAAAGGAGGTGAGTTAAAAATGCAGTCCTGTACAATTCAGATCAACAGAGGCTTACTCCATTTACTGCTTTTCCCATTGTCCTCACTGACAAGTGTTATATCAGCTCATAAAGAGTGAAAGATAAGGTAGCTGCTGGTAGGGAGGGGAAAGAGAAGGAAGGAGAACAAACAGTCAACGGCTTTTGAACTGAACTGTTCTCTACTCTGGGACCAATGACTTTGTGATAGGTTACAAATGGTCCAGCTGTGTTGCCTACAATCCAAAGAATCTAAGATAATCTGTTTCCTCCCAAAAATGGATTAAAAGGCCATTGTATCCAGGTCAGCAGAAAGACCGATTTAGATGGACTGGTCTGTCTTACTTGTTGAACCAAGAACATCCATCAGAAAAGGAAAGAAAACAAAATCCTACTGTGTTTAGGAAATCATGAATAACTATGGCCCTTTCCGCCCCATACCCCATTAGCCCATTCTTCCATTACAATCCCAGCATTGTCATTTGCGTGATGGTAGCATCCTTGGCCACTTCCTCTCCCTGCGTTCACCCTGCCCCACCACCTCTGTTTTTTTGTTTTTTTTGGGGTTTTTTTTGGAAGCTGTACTAGTGCAGCACTGTTGTAAGGGCATGACACACCAGTATATTACTACAGTTTTATGCTATAATTATTAAAAATGTACTTAAAAAAAAAAGCTTTAACTTAAAAGAGAAATTTAAAAAACATGGAGAGGTGATAGATTTCAATGTTACCAAGCCATAGGAGTAGCTGAGGGAGAAACAAACTGGGCTTGCCCACACCCCACCTACTCCTGGATCTGGGAGGACAGGAAGTGTTATCAAGCACTATTACAGTACTGTGTTGAGCCAGCTGATGGGATTGAAGTGCTAAAGGAGACTTTTAACATATTTTTTTTCTGGAAATGGTATAAGGTAGTTTTATAATGCTTGGGGACAGCATAGCAGCTGGGCAGCGATGACTTTGTGAGGTAGCAGGTGTTACCCTGATTTCTGGGGTCCCTTGAGGGACACCTCAATGTGCTCCATGCGATGGGGAATGGAAACTAGCCAGAGCACGAGCAGTAGCAATGCGAGAGGCAGGGTAACCAAGCAGGGTCTTTTTACCCAGTTTTTACCTGGTCAGGCCAAGCCAAAAACCAAACAAAAATGTCCAATAAATGATTTTATTGAATACAAGTCTCATGCACCAATGCAATCATGCACACACGCACCCAACAGCTATTAAGAAACAAAAGAGAGGAAAATGGATAGGGGAGTATTGGAGAGGTACAGTTGGGGTAATACTGCACCTTTTCCTGAAGTCCTTGGTCCAGGAAAAACAGTGGAGAAGTGGGGCTCAGCACAGAGAGGGCTGAAGGGATAACTCAACGGACAGAGAAATGGTCTGCTGGGATGACCGGGAGTGATCCAAAGAACTGCTCAAAAACTAGGACTATTTGTAGGGGGAAAAGTATCTGGAGGACTAATCCTTTCCTGAGGAGAGCAATGGCTGTTGCAACAAGAAAGAAGCTCCACAATGGTAACTTCCTTTGCATGATGAGATTACAAGGTGTTGCCCAAGTCTCAGGATCTTTGGCTGCATTTGGTTGCGGTGTGACTTCATCTAAATGGTCCTTGCCTGATAGGAAATTTGCTTAACTTGGGGAAAACATGCCAATCCCCTCAAGTCAGCTTCTCAGGGGCTGAGGACCCTTTGTTTATTGTGGGTTTGCACAGCTTGAGGTCTCCTGGGGCTGTATGACTTGGAATTTTACTGGCCTTTACTGGTTTTCGATCGTTTGACCATTGCTGCCTATATGCCCATCTGGGTGACCTCTCAGGCACATTGAATCATGTTTTAATATCAATATTGTAGACCCCAGGACAAGGTTTTCCAGTGGGGACTCCTGGAGTGGAAACAACCTGCTGCTGTTGCAGGATAGCAACATCATGTGGAAACGGGTTATGAGTTTTCACTTGCTTAGTAGGAGTTGAAATCGTGAAAGCCTCAAGATGTTTTTGGACTCCAACCCCCAAGCATTCCTTACTATTGACTTCTCATCCAGTGACATCTGGAGATTGTATGTTTCTCACCACTATTGTAAACCATAACTGTAGATTGTTTACCATTGTTAATAAGAATCTCCAGTGGGATAGCATTCCTTTGTGGATTTAGCTTTACAGCAGATGTACATGTGAAAGGATATATCTTTCAGTTACAGCATCATCACTTGAGATTTGTTACGTAGTGTTGCTGTGGGTCATTGTTTTGTTTTCCATATTTATTGACAGATTTTAATTAGAACTAAAATAGATGGAGTAGTTACATGGTAACCCAGCCCTTAAATCCACTGAAGCTAAATGAAGTGAGATTGACGATAGATAAAAGGAAATATTTCTTCATACAGAATATGATGAAAGTGTGAAATTTGCTGTCTCAAGATGTAATGATGGCTGCAAACTTGGATGTCTCCAAAATGGAACTGTATGTCTTCAAAATGGAAGGATTAAACCATGCATGACTATCAGTCAGGCTACATATCATGCCCAGTATCAGAGGGTAATGGACATGACATGATCAAACCTTGGCTAACATAAGATGGAGGGCACTATTATTCTCATGTTCTGCTGAAGTGCTTCCTAGAGGCAACTGGTAGGCCAACATGAGAACAGAATGTTGGTCTGGTTCAATATGGCTACTCTTATGTTCTTATACCTCTATGGAAAGATTTTATATTTGAAGGAATACTGAAATCTTGTGTTTCTGACAGGTAAGTCAGTATTAGAAGTGACGTGGTGGTGGTGAGGATGGTGAGGAAGATAAAAGAAGAAGAGGAGGAGGAGGAAGAGGAGGAGGAGAGGAGGTGGCCGCAGCGGCATGAGCAGAAGCATAGATCCAAACTTTAATTTAAGGGACATGTAGATCCATTGGCTCTAAAGGTAGAATTTCCAGCTCCGTGTTTAAGGATATCAGCAAATTATATGTCAAAAGATCAGGTCAAAGATACAGTTCAAGGACTTCCATGAGCACCCATCAAAATTTCCTTCCCCTTCAGGTTGCATCAACAGAAGTATACTAGCCAGATTTAAGAACAGATCTCACCTGTAATATCGTCCACTTCTGGACAATACTCCAGGTGAGATCTGTTCTTAAATCTTGAGTATTTCTGAGTACTACAGTTCAAGAGAGATATCTTCAAACTGCAGCATATCCAGAAGAGGGCAATCAAGGTGATTAAAGACCTAGAAACCTATGAGGAATCACTGAATGAGCTGGGATATTACATATGTACACAGATATATGTCAACAAATCTCTTTTCTTTAGGCTTTCATACTTCAGGAGGTGAGAGAATGGGCTCAATGTAACTCTTGGTCCTCAACGTTTTGCTAATGACAATAGCAGTAGTTTCTGTTGTACATTCAACTCAGGTTTTTTCAACTTTTTTGTGGATAAGCAACAATACAGTGTATGTTTGGGGGTTACACCCCAAGAAGCATGCACAGAAGCAGGCTATAAGTGTTAATATCTCTAAAATGCATGAGACAGAGGCTATGGAGAAGAATAGGGAAATCATCTCAGTGCTCTGCAATTGTACTATGTAACCCTTGTGCTGGATGGCAAGATTGGGCAAGAAAGACATCAAACGGGCAACTGAATATACAACCAAATCTGTGTTCACATCCACATACAGAACATCTCTTTGTGCACAATGACACAGAATGAACAACTCTGCTTCTCCATCTTTGAACTGAAAGTGGACATTCCACTTTAGACACAAATGTACAGTCGTTTCCACTGGGCAACTTAAATCCACTTGGGACATTAACAGGGTACATAGGTGGATGGGAGGGACAAAGGACAAGTGGGGGAGGCTTTGGTACCCTCATGGATGGGTGAAAAGTATTTTTGTGGTTTTCGCTATGAATAGGAAGCTTGGTGACTGCTTCTTTTGACATGATCAGAAGCAGGAAAAAAATAGTACTGATACAAATCACAATTGGGCCACTGGCTGAGCTGAGTGAGAGTTGTTGCCCCCTCCTCCTCCCAGGCAACTTTCCTAACACTTTGGTTTAAATCCATTAACTTTGGAAAATGTGGGCAAATAGATGAGGTTTCCTGAGCTCAGTGCCAGGTCTGGCTGATGCAGGTCTCTTCCTGATAACTTTGTGGTTGTGTTGTGTTTTGTTTTAAGTCATTCTTGACTTATGGAGACCCCAAGGCAAATCTATGAGGTTTGTTCTTGGAAAGATCTTTTTTTTTCGGAGGAGGTTTGTCGTCACCTTCCTCTGAGACTGAGAGAGTGAGACTTCTCCAAGGCCACCCAGTATGTCTCCATGCATAAGTGAAGATTTGAATCCTGTTCTCTGAGTCTTAATTCAGTGCTCAAGCCACAAGAACATACTGGCTCTCCCATAATGACTAAAGCTACTACTATTAATAATAGAAATCTGGCATTTATCCATTTCTCCCATACCAAAAGAAAAAGTAGGATATAAATGGCAATTGTTGTTGCTGGTGGTCATAGATGGCTGACACTTCTCCAGTCAAGCCTGAGTTCAATCCAATCAATCCGTCTTTCATAGATGACAAAGAAAAAATACAAAGAGTCCAAAAGCTGAACCCATAATTGTGTGTATTCACTCATTCACTCACATGCACAAGCACTACCCAAATTGTACATGGTCTCTCTTCATTTTATAGAGATCCCCTCAGGAGAAGATTAGAAAGATTCTTTGCCATTCCCCCGCAATGCAAGGTAATAAACATCTTCTCTGCCACCCCTACTTTTCTCCGCTCCAAACCTAATGTGTCATTCAGCAAAACCCATTTGTCCAGTAAGAATATAATGGAATTATTCATTACTGCACTTGATGCCCCAAAGACTGAAAAATAGTTGTTACACACCAGAAAATGATTGCACACTAAAAGATTAATAGGCATGAGGATTCACCAGCTGTCCACTCTGCTTGGAAGATGGGGGAGGGAATATATGTAAATCATTGTGGTTTCTGGCACTGAACGTTGTGCAATTTGTGCCTGGCGTCAGGGTCACAACAATAAAAACACCACGGGCACGTTTATGCTTCTGTACTCCCCATCTTAAGGCCAGGCCTATGATTAACAACATGACGAGCTCCTCAACTGGGAGCAAGGGCTTTGGGAAGTGGGAGAGTGTGGTTTGTGTGAGTCCTCGGCACTTCAGCTTTCCATGCTAATCATCCTTTGGTCCGCCTGCGAGGGAAAGTTTAAATAAAAATCCATTCCAGGAAGCCGTTAAACCAAGCGATTGTTTTCTCCCCTCTGTCTAGAAATAGAGGTCTCTCTCCAACCCCTCCCCATCTCCCACTTTCTCCCCAAAATGGTTCCTTGTAAATCTATTGCTCACATCCCTCATATTGCAGCACAATACAGCTTCATTTGCTCAAGCATTTTTCTTACCAGCTGCATCTGGCCAGGTTGTGTTTCAGAGCCGAGCATCGTCCATTATGCATAATAATAATGAAATAGGAGTGAATGGAAACTAAAAGATATACAAGATGCTGTTGATTTTTAAAGAGAGGAATCTGAAGGAATTTAGGGAATGAGTTGAAGAATTAATCAAGCTACAACAGCCGTGCTGTAGTTCACTGTAAACAAATGTAATGCACTTTGGGCCCAAAAAATCATGTCCACCCCAACCAGAATCCTGTTGTTTGTCACAACTAGAGTAGACTCATTGCATCAAGGGAATCGAATTATCTCTTCACTCTCCATTCAACAAGGGTTTGCACCATTCTGTGATATGCCCATAATTAAAATTCTGTGCTTAAGTGTGGCCACCACAACTCTGAAAAAAAGATTTCTGAGATGAAAAAGGGCATTAAAAGGTGAGACATACAGTCCTTCCTCCACATTCATGGGTTTAACCTTTGCAAATTTGATGATTTGTGAGATGCATATGTATCTTCCCTCCTTTCCCTCTCTGTGCTCAGGCACAAGGTCAGGCAATGGAAGGGGGAGCAGCACACACCGAGGGAAGTCTTGCACATGCATCTCCGCCCCCTTCCTTTGGCCTTTTGCCCCAGCACACATAGGGGCTGGGAACTCTTCTGTACAAGGAATGAAGAAGTCAAAGCTCCGTTGAAGTAAAAAGGTCTTTGGATACTGGTGGGGGGGGGGGAACTAGAGCAGGAGCCAACTGGGCCTCCCGTGGGAGGAAATCCCACAGTCTTTAACTGTTTTAAATGTTTTTAATATGCTTAATTTATTGTCAGAAACCGCCTTGCGTCCAACTCTGGGAGAAAGGTAGCATACGAATAAAACAAACAAACAAACAATATTTTCGGTTTTAAGCTTAGGAGGAAGATCAGTCTGGGTTATACATCAGAAGTGGATACAATTATAGATATACATATTTGTGGAGACATTAACATCGCAGGCCCAAACATTACAGGAGGGTATGGTGGGTCATTTGTCAAAAGTCTACACATGAATGCCATTTCTGCACTACACTGTTATAGTGCTTTGATTCCATTTTCAGCATTCTGTGGAATCCTGGGGTTTGCAGTTTCCAGATGGGCCTTTAGAATTCTCAGCCAGAGAGCTCTTTGGCCTCAGGAAACTACAAGGCCCTGAATTCCACCGGATGTTGAAAGGGAAATAATAGCACTATAACAGTGTAGTGTGGAAATGGCCCAAGAGAGGCTCACTGGAAAAAGACCCCTGGACTTGCAGAGGACTTCACCATTGCAACCTGATCAGACTTTCAAAACAGGACCCATTTGCTATAGGCACCAGAATGCTATCAGACTTTTGCAGTGGGAAGTCCCATTGCTCAACAAGACACGACGCTGGATGCCCCAGTATGAATGATCATGATTCACTGGAAGGGTTTGAGTGTCTTGTAAGGAACATAGCTACAACTTCATAACATTATAAATTGTAGCCTGTGATGCAGGATCATGACCCAGGTTAACATTACAACATAGCTCACCTTTAACTGCGGGAACACCTGTTGGGGAAATTGCTGACTTGTTACTCCAAAACTTAGGTGCCACAACGGTCACTCTGTGATACCAAATACCTCCTTGTAAAAGCAGTTAATGAATTAGCTCAAAGAGGAGGCTTGTGAGAGGGGAGCAACTTAACAAGACCTTTCCTACCAATGTTCATGGGCTCACACGGGAAAAGAACCTGCCAAAGATTTAAAAGTAAGCTAAAAATGTGCTTCTATTGGAGGAAATTCACTCATGCATGCACACAAAATACACACAGTCCAACATTCACACAAGATAAACTGAAGGATAAAGGGAGGGAAAAAATATGGATAGAGAGGCTGAGGGTTTTTTTTGGGGGGGGGGCTTATAATTACCAGTCCAGAAGAGTAGTGAAGAAGCTGGAATATGGCTTGGGTTAGGTAGGACCTAAGGACAGTTCTTGCTCAGAAGCCAGATGGACAGAGTGACGGATACACCTTCAAGAGACTGCCCTGGGCATCCTGGAATTGGGGGTATTTGTACCCAAAAGATAGCCTGTGTCAGTGAAGTATATGTGCAGTTCCAGGTGTGGAACACTGGGAGTTGCAGCACAGACAATGGATTATCAACCCACTAATGTTCGCGGTGTTTGGATGACAAAGACATAATGTGTGTTGTAATAGCTGTTTATGGTGGGTGTTACGAGGCCAGAGGAACGAGTCCAGGTGCACAGGGGATGGATATCTGTCAATCAGTGTCCTGGCGGGGTTGTCACAATTGCATTCTCTGGGAAAACTCCAGCTTCTGCTTAAGTCAATTATCTACAGGAATGGTGTTTATTTGACTGACAAATGGCCCAGTCATACCTGGAGGTTGTCTTTCTTTCTCACTTTTACAGTCAGATTTCTTCCCTCACTTGGTTTGACCTCTTGGCCACCTCTCAGGCTTGAATTTAATATTAAATCCAATTAATACAGATGCCAATCCAATATGGTTCCAATTAGGTATGGTGCCCATTCAAAACATGCTTATATCAGGGACCCTCAAAGCAGGACCTTACAGAGTGACCACTGGTTGTACCATCACCAAGACCCTCCCGAAATGCTGGCAAGGGGCTGCAGCTTTTCAAAGAAATGCTTGTTTGCTTTCATTTTGTTTTAAAAGGCTTGAAAATAGATTTGTGTTACTTTGGTGATGTGCAAAAGCAGCAACAGATGTGGGCTTTATGTTGTGTGGTGAAGACTCTGAAACTGAGTGTTCAAATGTCTCTGGGAACAGTGCTATATGGTGACATGCAGCATGTCTCTTTTAACGAATCTATGCTCCCCCCGCCCAATTTCTCCATTTATTCCAGACGCACATTTTTCACCATCAAAGTGTTACAGTAAGCCACTTTCCAAGCCTAGGCTAAATGCTAGTTTGCATGTTTACTGACGTCCTGTTTGCTTGGTTTCCCACACTCAGACCCTTTCTGTACCCTACCTGTTCCTGAAGTCGCCTAGTGGGGATCCCGGCAGGGGCTTCGCTGGAGGGAGGAGTGAAACAGGAACACTCCTTTCCACACTGGCTGACACGCATAAAGGAGCATGATGGCCATGCCTCTTCCTTCTTCAGTGCAGTTGGATACTTCTCAGGCTGTGCGGGGGAAGGAAGCACAGCCACTGCACTTCTGTGGCTTCTGCAGGACAGTTAAGTCCAGGATGGTGGTGTGATCATGAGTCATTGATGGGGAAAACCTGTCAATGATTTACTCTGCAATCACACCACCTGGGGACAGAACAAGGACAGGGCCACAATGATGTCATGCAGAATTGTCATCGCAGTCCCATCTTTCTTCTGTCCCCATTGTAAAATGGGAGGGTGCTGTGAGCAAAGGCCTCACTCTCTTCCTGCATCACTCTGATCTGCATCTATTTTTATCTTTTCCCTGTGTCCTCAATTATACCATGCATTTGGCCACAGAAAATAATTTGCACATGAAGTTATTTTAAATGGTGTCCAAAGAAGACTGAGTTTATTTTTTTTTTCCTCTGCTAGACTCTGTTAACATTTTCGCATGGCGTTTTTAAAGCCTATTAGGCACACTCCCTCCCCCCTTCAGCTCCCGCCATACCGCATGATGTTCTGGCCGACCAGGTGCTATCACGACCATGGGTAGTGCTGAAGTCGCGTTTTTTTACTTTTGCCTGAAAGGCAAAAATAACCTCCCTTTCACGCATCAGTTGCGCAACCAGAGGGCCTGCGGAGCTGTCGTCCGGTGTGCTTCCGGGAAGGACGCGGGAGTGGGCGGGGTGTGGGCAGTTCCTGCTGCCTGTCCCTCATGCAGCAACTCCCAGGGGACGCTCTGCCCAGCAGCAGGCCAGCCGCTGCCCCTATCACAGCAGGGAACACTGCACAACACGTCACCACGAGAGGCCACCTGGGGGCTGCGTCACCACTCACACTCGAGATGACAGCAGCCCCCGGGGACTGGCCGACTGTGTTTTTTTTTTAAAACCCGGCGCTATCGTTAGCACATTAGCATGTTAGCATGTTACTAACGTAGTAGGAAACAGCCTGTTGGCAGGATCTATCATGCTAACGTTAGCACGATAGCCGGCAAAGAAAGAAAGAAAGAAACACCACCACGTAATCAGAGGCAGTGGGGCAGGGACAGGGTGGGACCTAGGCGTGGCCCAGGATACCGACATGCGAAGAAGCCACTGGGCGGGGACTGGTGGTCTCTCACCAATGCCCTGCTGTATGCGGACTGCAAGGGGGTCTCTACTGAGCCTCTTGCGATATTAGCAATATTGTGAGGGCTCTGGTTCGTCGCGCTATCAAGGTAAGGTGCGGAAAGGGCAACTGTGTGGGTGTGTGAATGGATGTGGGACTGGTTGTTGTTCAACTTCAGTTTTCCTAAGTTGAGTACTCTGCCACAGAGAACCATGATGATCTCCCACATTTTCCAGCAAAAACTACCCTCAAGACACTACTTCTTGCTGACTTCCCACTCTGAGGAAAACCCTCAGACCAATAAATTAGGCAGGTGTGCTTTCTGAAGAGCTTTGTCAACCACAAAATGTGGCCAGCGCATCTCTTTTCCTCAGTTCTAAGGGGAAAGGCCTTCAATGTGGGAGATTGGGCAGAAAATGCCAAAGAGCTACAGGAGGGAAGGGAGCAATGGTGTTTGTCCTCTTAGCACTGCTGAACAGCTATCCTAGGCGAGGGAGGTAGACTGGTCCAAAGCTAAGAACATGAGTTTCTACAGAGAGAAATGTAAGGTCCTACACCTAAGCAGAAAAAAATGGAATGCACAAATATAGGATGGGGAACATCTGGCTGGATAACAGTACATGTGAAAGGGATCCAGGAGTCTTTGTAGATCACAAGCTGAACATGAGTCAGCAGTGTGATGCGGCAGCCAAGAAAGTCAACGTGAATCTTTGTTGCATCAATAGGAGTATGGTGTCTGTATCAAGGGAGGTAAGGGTACCACTCTATTCTGCATTGGTCAGACCTCATCTGGAATCCTGTCTCCAGTTCTGGGCACCTTATTTCAAGAAGGATACTGACAAGCTGGAGCGTGTCCAGAGGAGGGTAACTGAAATGGTGAAGGGTCTGGAAGCCATGCCCTATGAGGAATGGCTTAGGGACCTGGGGATGTTTAGTCTACAGAAGAGAAGATTAAGAGGGGACATGCTAGCCATGTTTAAATATTTGAAGATATGTCATGTTGAGGAAAGAGCTGGCTTGTTTTCCGCTGCTCCAGAGACTAGGGTCATTTCCGCAACTCACCTTTTTGTGGAGCTGGGGTGCGGGGATCACGTGAGCAGCCTCTTGCCAGAAGTTCTTGCGTCCCTGTTGCTTCAGCTGCACAGCTGCTGCCTCCTGACATGAGAGCCCCTTCTCTTCCTTCCGCAGTGCAGCCTGGGATTTTCCTGTGCTGGGGCAGGAAGCGCAAGCTCCGCAACTCCGCAGCTCCACATGCACGGCAAGTGCACAAGGGGCCCTGGAGCGATGCGCGATCATGCACCATTTTTGGCTTGCAGTCAAATGAAATAGTGCACGATCAGCACCTGCCAGCCCTGGAGCATTGCACAACTGCGAGTGTGTCATGTGGACCGCTCCTTGCAGTCATGTGACACTCCAGGAGCCCTATCGCATGGCAAATGCCATGCAAAAAGGGCCTAGGAAAAGGAGCAATGGATTCAAGCTTCAGGAAAGGAGATTCCACCTGAAACTCAGGAAGAACTTCCTGATGATTAGAGATGTCCAGCAGTGGAATAAGCTGCCTCAATGAAGTGTGGTGGAGTCTCTTCCTTCTTTGGAGGTTTTGAAGCAGAGGCTGGATGGTCATCTGTTGGGAAAGCTTTGATGTGGGTTCCTGCGTGGCAGAAAGAGGTTGGACTGGAGGGCCCCTGTCATCTCTTCCAATTCTGTAATTTTATGATTCCATAACTGAAGAAAAGGCCTTTGTAGATGTGGCATCATTTTTATAGAATTCCGGCCACAGGGAAGTTTATTTAGTGCCTGCATAGGTTGCCTAATATGTGTTAGGTAAAGACTTCACATTTCCCCAGAAACTTAAAAGAACCTTTATTGAAGTCTTCAACTGAAATGTAACAGCTAAAATAAACAAGCCCGACAAAACAATAAATAGAAACTGAAATCCAACAGCTCAGTAATCGGTCCGCATCATTGGGTGGAATTGATTCACAACATATTCAGCTCAATAGAGACCACAGACAATGAAGATTTGACAGGAACACAGGGGAAGAAAATTGAAAATATTACACGTCTTGCTAAGATCTGATGTCTTAACCTCCGCTGGGATAGTTTTATACTGTTGTTTTATCTGTTGCTTTATTAATTATTCTATTTGCAGTTTGCCATTTCCATGCAAGGTACAGCTGTATACCAGCCTGGCACAAGATGGAGGTTTTTTTTTTTTTTAAGAAAATGAAAATAAGGAATAAAAGGGGGGAAAAAAACAGATAACAGAAGCTATTCTTGAGTAGGAAATCTAAAGAATACTCACCTAATTTGTCCCACCTTCAACAGCAAAAGTTGATTGAACAACAAATTTGCTATTGAGAAGATGGTTAACCACAAAAAGTTTTATTTCCATTTTTCAGACTATTTCCTATACAGAAAACTATGGCCCTTTCCGCACCTTACCTTTTCTCAGCGCTGGGGTGTGGGGATCGCGCGAGCAGCCTCCAGCGAGAGGCTCTCGAGTCCCCACTGCTTCAGCTCCGCACGAGCTGCCTGCTCCCAAGCAGGCAGCGTGATACCTTCACCTCTTCCTTCCTCAGCACAGCCTGGGAGTTTCCCAGGCTGTCCTGGGGCAGGAAGTGCGAGCACTGTGGCTCCGGAGGCTCCGCACAGACGGCAAGTGCGTGCAGGGCCCTGGAGCAATGAGCAATTGTGCACCATTTTCAGCTGAAAGCTGAGAATGAAAAAGTGTGCGAGCACTGCCTGCCTTACCCTGGAGCGTTGCATGATTGTGAGTGCATTGTGCAGATCACTCCTCACAATCGTGCAACGCTCCAGAAAAGGGCCTCACTGTTATCAGTGGAGGAAGTGTAATTTCTTTTCTCTTGAACTGCCATCTTAAAACTCTGTCACAACAAGCATTGCTCTGGCCTCTGAGAAAGAGAACAACAGTCAACATTTGCTGGGTTTAATCCCCTCCCCAACTGCCTCCCCCTTTTTCTTCAGTTTTATGTGATTTTAGAGTGTAAACACAAGGGCATGGAATTGTAAAATTAACTATTTGCAAGCTACTGTGGGAGACTTTTTGACTGAAGGGCAGGGTAGATATGTTCTAAATTAATGAATGAATTAATTAAATGTGTTTTACTGCCAATGCAAGTGACAACAGCAATAACTCTGCTGGCAACCTGGACTCCATTTTGCTCTACATCTAGCATCATTCCAAGGCATTACAAGAAGGAAGGATGAAGGCCATCATGAAAAAGCACTGAGGACTTATAAGAAAAATCTACAAATTATCTGTTCCTACTCCTCAGGTACATATCTGTATAGATTAAGTCTGGCAGATATTGCTTCTGCTTCCAGGCCTAGGCACAATGGAGCTGTAAGTGTCTCTTCTGCTGTCCCTCTAAGGCTATTTCTGCACTAGACTGTTATAGCGCTATTATTCCACTTGCAACATCCAGCTGGCCCCTCCTAAAACTGCAAACCCCAGGATTCCATAGGATGTTGCAAGTGGAATAACAGCGCTATGACAGTCTAGTGTGCAAATGGCCTAAGACTAAAGCAATGGCAGTTGCAACAGAGAGAGAGTTGTTCATCTACTTCTCGTCCTAGCCATGGTAGAGCTGTGCCTGTCTCTTCTTCTTTTCCTCTGAGGCCAGGGCAGCAGCAATTGGGAGGGAGAAAGACTGTTTCTTCTGCTTCTAGGCCTAGGATGAAGTTGTGCCAAATTCTCCCTCTCTCACTCTGAGACCAATACAAGAAAAAGAGGGGAAAAAAAGTCTCACAAGCTTCCTTAGACAAACCATCATCTGAGAAATTTCTCAGATGCATATGGAACACATCTGTGGGTCCAAGTCACAGTGTGCATTCCATGCGAAACATAGTACAATAAAGATGGTTTCTTTCTCTGAATCAGGAGCTGAGATCAGGTGAAAATTCTCTTGTTTTCATTAACAAAGAGAAGCACAAAGCCCATTGGCAATTTCTCTAAGGTAGAGGGTGGGAACAAGTGGTACTTGGGATGTTGTGGGCCTATAATTTCCATCAGCCACAGACAGCATCGTCAAGGGTGAGAATGACTGTAAGTTTCAATCTGACTACATCTGGAGGGTCACACACAGAGAGGTACCCTTGATATCAGAGAATATACCCATTTACACATAACACATATTGTTGTTGTGTGCTTCCAAGTTGTTCCCCACTTATGGCAACCTTAAGGCAAACCTATCATGGGGTTTTCTGGAGGCTGAGAGTGTGTGATGCTCCCTAGATCACCCAGTGGGTCGCCATAGTCAAGTGAGGAATCAAACTCTGGTCTCCAGGATCATAGTCTAATGCTCAAACGGGTACCCTGCTTTGGGTCTCTGTCTGCTTTCAAGTTGTTTATGAGGAAGTGGAACTCCTAAGGCAAATCTATGATGGAGATTTTCTGGTGTCTGAGAGTGTGTGATGTACCCAGGGTCACCCACGGACATGTTGGAAACCCAGTCAGTGGGTTTCCATGCCTGAGCAGGGAAAGAAGCCCACGGTCATAATCGTTGGGCGTTGGCCCACAGGTACAGGCATATAAATGCTGACCTGTTTCATCCTTGCAAAGAGAATTCGACCACCTACAAAGCATCACCCTCAGCATGAGTGTTACCCAAAAACATGGATAACTCAGGGTCAAACTGTGATGCCAGTACCTCTGTGAAAAAAAGTGGGGAATATTAGCTCAAACAGGAGAATAGGAAGATTAGGAATAGAAAGAAAGGCAGGGTAAAAACATGTCAAATAAATAAGTCTACTATATAAAAGTCAAAGTTTGTCTGTGAGTTCGTCTGTTTGTCTGCATCAGGCAGGCGCAGACCTCATAAGATGTGTGAAGCGAGAAGAGCTCACATAATGGGCTGGCTGTGAAGATCCTATGGAATTCTGAGGTTGACAGTTTAGGAAGGGGCCTTTAGAATTCTCAGCCAAGAGCTCTTGGGCATCAGGCCAGTTGCTATAGAGATCAGGCCTAGCAGCAAGGAGGAGGGGACTGTATTCCCTCAGAAACCAAACACTTTGTATGTTAACAACTTTGAATACAGATTGGATTGGGGAATATGGGGAAAAGTTACAGGTACTGAACATCATGGTTTGAGGAATTAGAGACACAGGATCTCAAATCTATGTATTTCAACTGCATCTAACTCCTAAGGTAAGGTAAGGTAATTCCTAAGGTATTTCTAACAAGTGTTACCTATGACAGTATAAAATCCCGGGCAACGCTGGGTAACTACACTAGTAAATAAATATCACAAAGTGGATGGAGAATTCTCAAGGTGCTCTCTCACCATGCCAAAATGACCCTCAGCAATTTAGAGACATCTTCACACCACAAAACAACCAACTCCAGCTATGTCACTGAAGATTTGAAAATCTTTTGGCAGCATCTCCAAGAAAGTCTGCAGAGATGCTTAATAAGGGGAAGGTGTCCTCTACATCTGGAGTCATGTCAGGAGCAGGTAGTGATCTCCTAATCAGTGACACAGTGAATCTGCTTTGGATTTCCTGGGCCCCATCCTCAAAATACCTCTAGCATGTTGTATAGTTCATTTGAAGTTCTGGAATTCCATGTCATGTCCAATGCTATGGAAGCCTCCAAGTCTAGAGGCCCTGAACTGAGCTCCTGGGTTGCAAGCTACTTATTTACCTCAATCCTACAATATAATATCTTTCAGCATAAAAGTCAAAATCTATGACATTTTTTAAATGTCATCTTTTGAAGTAAACCTCATCATTCACTATTCAGCTGATGACCAGATGATAAGCAGTTAATTCTCAGTTTGCCTTGAATCAAAGAGTAAAATCCCTTTGCCTATATTTCATCAGTCTTTGATATCTGAATTATCATTTTGATCATGGCTTTATGGTCTGCACTGTCCTTTCAATATAAAAAAAGGTGATTTGGGAGAAAGTACTTATTTGTAGGGAATGGCTTTTATATATGCATAAATCTGATTGCTAATCTGTCCAGATTAGCAGCACGAATCCAATTGGAATTACCTATGGCCCTTTCCACACTCTACCTTTTTGTGAAGTTGTTCAGTGGGGATCCTAGCAGCAGCTCTGCTGGGAGGGGAGCATGATGGCATCAGTCCTCTTCACACTGTCTGGCTCCCTGTGGAAGGGAGTGCAATGCCCATGCCTCTTCCTTCTGCAGTGCAACTGAGTACTTTCCCAGGCTGTGCTTGGGCAAGAAGCACAGCCATCATGCCTACAGATATTCTGCAGGACAGGTAAGTGCAGGATGGTGGCGCAATCATGGAAAAACCATCAATGATTTAATCAGAAATTGCACCTCCTGGGGATCGGAGAAGGATAGAACCATGATGATGTCATGCAGAAGTGTTTTCGCAGTCTTGTCCTTCTCCCATCTCCATGGTGGGATGAGAGAGTGCTGCAGAAAAGGCCTATGTTTTGACTCACTAACAAGGATTGAATGGGTCTACTCAGTTTTGAACTAAGCAACAGGATTCTAGCCATTGTCTCAGAGAGGCTGAAGAGAAAGAAGACTGAGTATAAGAATGGGGTGTTGCATCTTGAGGTTAATTTAAAAAAAGGATTTCATGATGGTAATGCTAGAGCTTCTATACATTTGGCAGGTTCAGCTCCTGTGATGACATGAACACCGAATTCAATGCCTACTTTGCTAAAACACACAAAGAGGGACACAAGAAAGTGAAGGTGCATGAAAATGACCTTCTCATTTGCCCATTTGGACAGAGTTTGAGGGGCAAGATTCCTCCCCTTGCTCTTCCAGGCCGAGTTCTTCGTTCTCATCTTTAAGTCTCTTTAGCTCTGTGCTGCTATGTAGAGTCCCACCCAGAGGACTTGGTGTGTTTGCTTCTTTGTGTCCTACAGGTGCCATGCACTGAAAATCAGATGGAACGATTGCTAGGTAAGGTGCAGAAAGGGCCTAAGATCTGGCAAACCCAGCTTACACATATCATGAAACTTCACTGAACACAATGGGACTTATTTCTCTGCACACATGTATGGGCTTTCACTGACAATTATTTAACTTCTGTCCATAACCAGAGCATGTAATTAAGTACCTTTTCCAAATCCTTTCTCACCACTCATTTTGTCAGTATTTGGTTGATATTATGCAAACTAATTGCCCTTGGGGTGGGTTGAAGGAGCTCCCTGTCTTTCCCTTGGCTCCAGAGCCTTCTTTTTGCTAATCATCATGCCCCGTAAGTCCAAAGTGATTGGGCTGCAGAATAATTGTTTTGTTGACAATGTGCGGCAATAGCCATATAATCACAGGGCAATTATGCATCATTTACAAGGATATTTGTGCCTTGCAAATGTAATTTACCTTTCCCCTCATGAAGAGGACACGTTCCTTGAGGTCAAACTCTGGCTTCTCCTTAGGAAATGGCATTCTTTTGTTTCTGTACTTTGGTGTTTAAAATTCTCCTTCTGAAATACCACTGAAATTCCTATTTGTTCCATGCATTCAAAGGCCTGGTTTCCATCTCTGACAGGAGATTAACAGGGAAATTATAAGCAGAAAGGGAGGGGGAAGCATCCCCTAAATATTATAAGCAAACAAATGAAAAAAAAATTGCACCCATCAAGTTCTATCTGTCTCTTGATGCTACTTATCTGTTCATATCAAGCACCAAGCAGGTGCAGGGTGATTAAGACAGTCCAAAATAAAACTATTATCTATCAAGTGAACAGTTTCCCCACATCGTTGAGAGCCATACGTTGGCTGTGGCTCGGCCTCTCGATCATGCATAGAGTACTGTTGGGTGACACTTGAATAAGAGCTGTTAGAGGGGAGATTACGAAGGGATCCAAGGTTCAGTAGGGTGGAGAGGCTCAGTGTCAAGAGGGTCTTGACAGCTTCCAAAGAAGGGGAGTTGATGGAGTGCTGAAGGGGGCTGCTTAAAATATGGGGAAACGAGTTTCTTATGACGATGTTAAAAGAAGCAAACCTTCTGCAATCATGTGGCATATCTCTCCTCTACCCCCCATCCTGTCACCTTTACATTTGTGTCTCCTTCTTGTGAACCACTCTCAGTTTTTCCACATCCTACCTTTTCTCGGTGCTGGGGTGTGGTGATCGCGCGAGCAGCCTCTTGTGAGAGGCTCTCATTTCCCTGCTTCTTCAGCTCCACACGAGCTTCCTGCTCGGGCAAGAGCCCTGCCTCTTCCTTTCACAGTGCAGCGTGGGACCTTCCCAGGCTGCACTGAGACTGGAAGCGTGACCGGCCTGGATCCCGAGGCTCCGCACACCAGGTAAGTGCGTGTGGGAACCAGGAGCAATGCTTGATTGTGCAGCATTTTCGGCTGAAAGCCAAAAATGCAAAGGTGTGAGATCGCTGCCTGCTGGGCCCTGGAGCCATGCGCAATTGCGAGGGTATCATGCAGATCGCTCCTCGCAATCGCACAAGGCTCCCGGCCCTCTTGAACATGGCAGATGCCATGTGAAAAGGGCCTATGTCAGCATTACTTCCAAGTTAACAGAGGGCCTTCTTAGAAAATTCAGAGAGAAGGAATATCCACTTCTTTTGCTGGAATGCCTCATACTAGCCACCATTAATTTGCCCTAAAGTCCTCACAAGCTCACAGATTGCTGCTCTAACGGGGAGTTCTAAGACCTTTTCTGCACCTTACCTTATCCCATCGTCCTCTGGTCATGATCCCAGCAGTGCCTTTGGTGGGAAGGGAGAGCAACAGGAATGCTCCCTCCCCACCAGATCGGCTACCTGCAGAGAGAAGTGTGATTGACATGCATCTGCCTTCTGCAGTGGAACTGGGCTGTTTCCCAGGCTGCACTGGGGAAGGAAGCCCCCCATCATGTTCCCTGCCCTTTCACATGGCCAGGAAGGATGAGAGCATCGACCAATCATGGGTCATTGACAGAGAAACTCCTTTAGTGATTTAACCTGCAATCATGCCAGCTGGTGACAGGAGAAGGATGGGTATGCAATGGCATCATGCTTGAAGTGTCATTGCAGTCCTGCTTCTCTTGTGTCCTCATAAAGGGACACCATGTCCGTCCAGAAAGGGCCTGAGAAATCAAAATAGCAGCTGCTAGCCAACAACTGCTGCAAGAAAGGCTTCAGTACCCATGAAGACCAGAAAATATCATCCTGTCCTACTATGAAACAGAGACGGACGGACGGACGGACGGACGGACGGAAGGAAGGAAGAAGGAAGGAAGGAAGGAAGGAAGGAAGGAAGGAAGGAAGGAAAGAAGCCAAGATGTTTTGCATCCTCACTATGACCCAAGATTAGATCCAAAATATGTTCTGCTGAGAACAGTGAGCCTAGTGGTACAAAAAACTCACCTCATTAAAGTATATCACTACAATATTAATTTGCCCATCATCATGGCAAGAATATTTGGAAATATTCAAAAATAGTTGCAAATGTGTCCCTTGGATGTCAGGAAGTCCTGTCAAGCAGAATTGTAAACTAACAAGAATCTTTGCAGTTCAGGACTTAACCTGTACAGAAAATGTGCTTTTCTGTGGGAAAAAGGAGCACATATTGTCAATGTCAGGCGGTGGCTAAGCAGACACAGAGGCAGGAGCTGAGTTTATGCCTTTAGTAATAAAGAAATTAAGAGGTTACGTCAACAAAACAAACATCCAAGTCCCAGGAGCAGCAAACTCAAACAGCAAGGTTTAGTCTGGAACAGAAAGCCCATGCCACAGGACGCAGATTCCCGGTTGATAGACGGTTGTTGCCCCGTGCCCAACTCCAACAGTGTCTGTCTTAAATACACAGTCTTTAGCCCAGCTGGGGCTGATCAAATGTCTGTTGGCCCAGCTCACAGCTGGAGCCCCTCAAGACTTCAGGGTCGATCCATCAGATGCTTCTCCCGCAGCCGCTGAGACCTCCAAACCGCCCCCTTCTCCAGCCGCCTCTGGAGGAACGTGGGGGGAGGGTCTGCTGCAAACTCCGGGCTGGAGTCAGAAACACCAGCCTCTGTCAAGTCAGAAGCACTAGCCTCTGCCTCTGGAGCAGAAACATCTGCTGCAGGTACTGGCTTGGTATCCATGCCCGGGACAGCTGTGGGGTCGCTGGCAGACCTCCCTAGCCTCTGAAGGAGCCCCCTCTCCCAAAGGCCCCTTCAAGGGATCCTCCCCCGGCTGGGAGTCCAAGTCTAAATTGGAGTCCAAGTCAGAATCGGCAGCACGCTCAGCCCGGCTCATGACACATATTGCATAGAATAATGTGGTTTCCTGCCCAGAAAAGGTGGTTTTCTTTTCCCTGAAAACCCATGTGCAAATTTGGGATAGAAGAGGTCCTGAACTGTGGCTAGTTTTTAGAAACTTCACCGTTTTTGAAGACATTTTTGTGGCAACAATAAAATGATGAAAATAGCTCATGGTTTCCTTCAGGAAACAAAATTGGTGAAGAATTACACCTCTATATAAGCTGGAAGACCTTGTGGTTCCTGTGCTATTTCCACCAAAAGCCCTCGTCTCCATTACAGAAATGTACTAGACTAGTTGGCCACCATTATAATTCATACCACATATGTATCTTTTTTTTGTGAAGAAGTTATAATTTCTGATAACTCTGAACTGTTGTTAGTATTTCCAGGAAAGGAGATAAAGCTTTATTTTCACCCTGTTTCTATTCCTCCCCCCTTCCCCTGTCCTTCAAGAAAATTGTCCTTTTATTTATTTTTGCTCTAGCAGAGAGTGGCAGCTGATTTTGAAGTGTCAGGTCATTATTTCTTTCTCTCTCTCTTTCTTTTTTTTCCCCTTTTATTTTTTTGGATGTAACCATTTATTGCAAAAGGGATAAAATCAATGTGACATTTCAAAAACAATGATAGATGAATATGATGAGTGGTCTTTAAACGCAGACGGCTAATTTTTTTTTCCACAGGAAAAAAAATGTCACCAGTGTACTATTTCAGAGTTTGTCAAAGATAAAAAACAATAAAAGTTATAGACATGAAAACTAGTCGTATTTCACAAGCGGAGTCTATAGATAAGGACTCAATAGAGTATGCAAGACTCATACATCTCTCTACATGTAATGGTGGCTGGGCAACTGCAGAAAAGATTATCTAAATCACATCCCACATGTCTGCTAGTCAGTCTATGTCTGCCATCAACCCCTCTACCACTTTGTTACCTTAGGTGGAAGATCATTTGCAAACTGGGCAGGCACTGAACAGCATTATGTTGTAATGGTAGCAAGATTCAACTGCCCCAAACCAATGGCTTCATCTCAGATGAGAAATACCACATGTCTGTGCATAGGGTATGCTTACACACATCTAAATGTTCCTCAGACGTCGTGGTCCCACCATTTTTTGAAGTCTTTAAAACGAAGCCGGAAGGACACTTTTCAGAGATGATTTAGTTGGATATTCCTCCTTGGCAGAGGGCTGGACTTGATGGCCCTTCCACACTAAGGCCCCATCCTGGCACGCGGATGCATTGAAGCTGGGCCGTGATCTGACATCATTGCAGTCCTGCTACTGTCACTTCCCTGCTGTCACGATTGCACCTTATACTATTACTGGAAAAAATCCAGTAATAGGTCCCTTTTGTGTGATCTTTGCATCAGCTGGGGCCATGAAGAAAGAGTGGAAGGGCTGTCTGGGTGCTTCCTTCCTCAGTGCAGCACAAGAAGTGGCTGGCTGTACTGCAGAAGGAAAGATCATGTCCTGACTGCTACCGTCAGCTGGAAGCCAGCTGGGTGTGGAGGTGAGTGTTCAGGACACATTGCCATTCCAGCAAAGGCACAGCTGGCATGACAACAAGAGGTCATGGGATGCAAGGAAGGTGTGGAAAGGACCTATGGCTCTATCTCAACAATCTATGGCTTTACTCTTGTTACACAGAGACAATGATAGGAATTCTGTTGGGTTCATACACATGCATAAGTTCCTTTACACAAGCAGTTGTATTTTGGGGGCTGTCACACAAGGTACACATTCAGGCCCTTTCCGCACCTTACCTTTTTCCAGTGCTGGGGTGCGGGGATCGTGCAAGCAGCCTCTGGCATGTCATGAGCCAGGCTGAGCATGCTGCCGACTCAGACGGGGACTCTGAGTTAGACTGGGAAACCCAGCTGGGGGGTGGATCCCTGGGAGGCAGAAGGGGCTCCTGCAGGGACAAGGGAGGGGCCTGCCAGTGACCCCACAGTGGTCCCTGAGCCAGTACCTGCAGCAGATGAGACCAGTGCTTCGGGCTCGACAGAAGCTGCTGTTCCTGACTCTAGCCCGGAGTTTGCGGCAGACCCTCCCCCCACGTTCCTCCAGAGGTGGCTGGAGAAGGAGGCAGGGAGCAGATCGAAGCGGTTGCAAGAGAAGCATCGGAAGTCTGAGGGCCTCCAGCTGTGAGCTGGGCCAATGGACGTTTGACCAGCCCCAGCTGGGCTAAAGACTATGTACTTAAGACAGACGCTGGGGGGAGTTGGGCACGGGGTAACAACCGTCTTCCATCAGGGAAATCTGCATTCTGTGCTTTCTGTTCCGGGCCTACCCTAGCTGCTGAGTTTGCTGCCTCTGTTCGTTTTGGGTGATGTAACCTCTTGTTTACTTTATCACTTTATTACTAAAAGCCATAAAACTCGGCTCCTGCCTCCGTTTTCTGCTTAAGCCGCAGCCTGACGTTGGCAGGCAAGAAGCTCTCGCATCCAGGGTCCTTCGGCTCTGCACAAGCTGCCTGCTTGCACAAGAGCCCCGCCTCTTCCTTCTACAATGCAGCCTGGGACCTTCCCAGGAAGTGCGCCCAGCGTGGCTCCGGAGAGCAGGAAGAGCAACCGGGGTGGCTCTGGAAGCTCCTCACACCAGGTAAGTATGTGTGGGGCCCAGGAGCAATGTGCGATCATGCACCATTTTTGGCTTCCAGCTGAAAACGAAAAGGTGTGCAATCGGTGCCTGCTGGTCCCTGGATCATTGCGCGATTGTGAGTGTGTCGTGCAGATTGCTCTTCACAATCATGCTATGCTCCAGGTGCCCTTTCACATGGGAAATGCCATGCGGAAAGGGCCAGAAACTTTGTAATACTCAAACACTGCAACAGAAAAACAAACAAACAAACATGGTGGAAGGGAGACCAGAAAACAATACTGGTTTGCTTGTTTTAAAATAGCAACCTCATTTGAGGAAAGAATAATTTTGCTGCTCAATTGCAAATTAATTCAGATCTGATTCAGCTATAATCATTAGAAGCCAAAGGAGTCTAACTCAAGAAGGGTGAGGAGACTACTGCTAATATGAGGAACATGGAGACCATGACTTGTTATTTTTGAGGATGATTCATCTTTGCCAGTTTTAATATTGAATGGTTACCATACTTACCAATGCAAATGGACAGATAATCTCACCAGGCATAGGATTTAGTGAACATTTCTTTCACATTTCTGTTGACATTTTTGCCTAAGTGTGAATTAATATCCATTCAAAGTGTTAAGTAGCTAGAGAATGGCAATGGTAATGCAGACAGGGTTAACTTTGGCTCAGAGACCATTGGTCTTATGCTAAGTCAGACTGTTTAGAAAGGGTGCTTTCCAGAAAGTTTTGGACAATAAGAACAGAAAGAGTATTTGGAAATGTTTGAAAAACTGTTGAAAAATATTTCAAATGTCAAGAACCCCTGGTGAGAAGAATCTTGAGCTAGCCAGAAACTTCACACTTTAGAACTAATACTGTGCAATTCCTGAATTGTAAATAGGCTTCAAAGACTGCATAGTTTTCAAAGATTTTTCCTCGGTGGGAAGAAAATTGCTGAAGTTACTTGTTGCTTCCTTCAAGAAGAAACTTAATGAAAAATTACATCCTATTTGACATTAATTTGCCTCATATCCAACCATAACAGATAATAACTAATTTGGCTAGGAATGATGGAGGATACCAAGTTGGGAAAGTTTAGATCAGGTCAGGGGAGAATTGTGTACACTCATGGACATGAATCTTATGCAGTCCTATCTGGAAATGCTGGGGATGAAACCAAGGGTCTTCTGCATATGAAACAGATGCTCAACCACTGGGCTACATCCCTTCCTTGCATCATTTCTCCATTCAATATGGTAACCTGAATTGTTTAATATTGTATACAGCATAATTTTCTCCCCTGATCGATCTGTCCAACATATTAAAAACCCTTTATTTATGTGATATATTTATCCATGGATCTGGATCACTTCAAAAGAAAAAGCTAAGAAACACCAGGGTTAACAATCCCATGTCTCTCAGGAGCATATGGGTCATATCCGTATGACAAATTCTTATTCTCCTATGGTGCAAAACAAAGGGTACCCATGTACTTCTCTTTTCAAAATGTTGTTGGCTTGGGCCTACACCCAAAAGTGGCATTGAGCAGTTTTCACTTGCACAACTGGCAGGACATTTTCTTTGGCATACCCTCCAATATTTCACAGATGAAAATTAGGGCAAATGTCCAGGCTACATCAGAAGATACTGAAGGTGGGAAAACTACTTACAAGAAAGGACACACAGGGTAAGAAAGGCTGCAACAGTTTGCTTCTGACTCGCCCTTCTGGGAAGGGCAAGATTTTACTCCCTCTTCTCCTCTCTCTCTCTCTCTCTAATGAGCTTATTGAGTACAAATTGGACTTTGGATGTGGTTTGCAGAAATTAAACTAAGCTGAGGATGAAGAGGGGAAAGTGAGATGGGGTGTGAGAAAGTAGGATGTTTTAAAAGTAGCTGAAAAAGTAGAACGACAGAGGATATACTGGCATCATCTGTGACAAATTGTGACAGTTGGAGAGCATGAGAAGAGCATATGCATGTTCACCCATGACACGACAAAGGTCAGGCAGTTCAATGAGATCCAGGACTAGCAGTAAGTCCTCCCACCATGAGTTAAAATGGCTACTGAGTGGCATGTGCAGACTCTGGATTCTGCCAGCCTTCTCTGTGGGCAAACTTGATGCCACCATTGCTTGGCACGCCACTGCCAGCTGGACACATCTTTCTTCCTTCTCCAGATCTGCCCCTTTCTTTCTCTGCCAGCATTATTCTGGCTCTTACCCTCCCTTGCCAATATAGTACCGTCTGTTTCACTGCAGCAGAGCAATACACTGTGCTCTTCTAGCAGGCCAGCTAGGTCAGAAAACAATAATAATTTCTTTCCTGTTCTTTTCTTTCCCTTCTTGTTTTTTTTCTTTTTTTCCCCCTCCTTTTTTATCTGCAGCTGGCATTCAGGAAGGAAAGAAAATGAAACAGGTTTCCTTGGTATATTGTTGAGACTCCAGCTTCGTAAAGGAATTATCTTAATCATATCATCAAAGGGGGAAAGGCCTGAAATACAATCTCAGATGAAAACTCCAACCAGGGGAAAGTACAGCATAAATTTCTCAGCACTCAAGCCTGGGAAATTACAGCCCTTATTCCATAGCTCAGCCTCTTGAAAGGAATAATAATTACTCATTGGCTATTTGTCAAAGCAAGTCTTCTACTGGAGGGAAAGTCTCATTCAATTGGGGAGCTGAGAGAGCCCACAACTAGCAGGATATTAAAGTGTGACAGAGAGCAGGAAAGGTATATAAAATGAAACAGAGAAAACAGTTCGAACGTACAGGTGAAGGACTCAAAGAAAGGACTCAAGAAAGCTGAGTACTTTTATCCACCAAACATTGCCTGGAATCCTATTTGTGTCCTACACATACGTAAGTTCCTTAATGCATGAAACCACACTTTTTTGGCCAATTATAATATGTGTATTCAATTGAAGGCTATAAAAGTATAGTTACACACACAGTGTCACTACACATCGCTACCCATTACTCAATATTGTGCACTATGTATTGACTGCATGGCTGACATTCCTTATTGTGCATCAATGTATAAGGCACATTAGTTGTGCAACATCATAACTTTGTAATACAAGCAGGGCATAACTCAGTGAGCTTAAAGTTGCACTACCCCTCTTTGATGTAGAATCCCAGTTTTTATACTTTTAAACATGTCTTGAATTACAGTTGGTTCCATGGAGAATATGGCCCTTTCCTCAGCACCCTCCCATCCTGGCATGGGAACGGGAGAAGAGTAGGACCACGATGATGCTTCTGCACGGCGTCATCACAGTCCCATCCTTCTCCTGTCCCCAAGGTAGTGTGATAACAGGTTAAATCATTGAAGGGTTCTCCCTGTCAATGACAAGTGATCGCACCACCATCCTGCTCTTACCCGTCCTGCAGAAGGGCAGGAAGGGCAACGGTGGTGCTTCCTGCCCCAGCGCAGTCTGGGGAAAATCCCTGGCTGCACTGCAGAAGGAAGCAGCGCGTCTATCACACTCTCTTACACAGGAAGGCGGTCCCACGTGGAGGGGACTACTCATGGTAGAGCTGCTGCCGGGATTGCCACCAGATGCTGCTGCAAGAAGGTAAGCTGAGGAAAAGGCCTATGTCTTCTGAACATTTATGAAATGCAGATTGGTCAACCCAACTTTCAGAAATTTGAAGAAGCACCTTCCCTATCTATGACTACCTGACACCTGTTTGAGAGGCTCTCCTCTCTGGCTCACCACTGGGGGCAGTATCTTATATGAGTCCATGGAAGAGGGCCTTCTCATCCTAGCCGTGGAATGTTCTTCCATTGAGAATATAACTGGAGTCAACAATGGTATCAATTTGACGCCAAAGAAAAACGTGGCTGCTTATTAAAGCTCTGGGACTCTAACTCATTTTTGCTCCAGAATACTTATACAGTCAATACTCCATATTCTGTAGGGTTAGGGGTATAGGACATCCACAAAAATGAAAAAAAAAATCACAGCTATCAAAATGTGTTTGTATGTCTGTGGGAAGGGGGCTGATGCATGGTGCAGAGAATGAACTCAAGAGGAACAATTATATGCCCAAGCAACTACCAACTCATGTTGGTCAATTGGTTTGGCACAACCAGCCATTGACCCTGGTACAATTGGTTGGGAACTTGTGACTCTCACATTACAATCTATTGTTGCACACCACCTCCAGCAGGAGTATGGCATGCCTACTTTCACCAGGCATGCAAGGACAATGTGTTAAATATTTTTTTCATACTCTCAGCAAATTTGGAGTGCATTATCTCCTCTATGGTCTGCCTGCTAAGCCCTAGAGATCTGATATGTTCCATGTGCATTAATTTGCAAAGGAGCTGAGATCTGCAAACCATGGAGAAGTGAATGAAATGAACTTGCAGGATCATGGGGGGGGGGGATGCTTTGCCCTAGAGTTTTGCATGCTAATCCAGTTTCAAAGAAGTGCAGCCACATTGCAATGTTAAAAGTTAGTGAATTTCCGGAGGAACTCATCTAATCAGAAGGTACAAATTTATGCTGTTAAATGAGCCTGGTCTTGGCTCCTCATTTGTTCTCAGGTTGTTACAATTCCCATGAAGAAGCCATTAAGGGCTCTTTAGAAATAATTTGCTCATGCGCTCATCATTTGGAATTGGTCTTATGGCCAACACGGCATTTTTGAAATCCTCTGCAGCTTCATTGGTCAAAATGCATTAGAATTAAGCAGGCAATACGTAAGTTCACTCTGTCAGTGAGTCTGTCCAGTGGTTTTGTAGAGGAGGAAAAGTACTAATACTTAGGGATGGGTGAGACATGTTTCTCTGTACAGAGCCTTGAAAGTTGTCCAGAGCATTCCTCAATCACCTCTTGGTTATCGGTGACTTCAAGATAGACCAATGTAAATTCATCTTAAAAAAAAAAAAGAGAGAGAGAGAGAGTTTTTTCAAAGTTCTGGTTTTCATGTGGAAATACCCAATCTTGTACCTTTGGATATTTTAGCAAGGAACAGAATAGATTTGACAGAACAAAGCTAGACACTTCTAAGGCTCTTGATATAGACTGCAGGGAAAGGTTAGTGTATTTCTTAGTATACTAAGAAAAAAAAACTTTGAAATTGGCAGTGATGTATTTAAGTCCTTTACTTCAAGTCTCAAGTCAAGTCTCCAGTCCATGAAGATACTTTCAAGTCAAGTCTCAAGTCAAGTCTCATGTCTGGGAGCCAACTTTATACTCCAACTTCCAGAATTTCTGGACAGAGTCAAAAACAGTCAATTTTAACAATTCAAGCAGAGTCAGCTCTCCACATTTGCAATTTTACCATCTGCAGCTTTGGAAGGGGGGGAATAAGATCCTTCTTATTTCCCCTTCCCGAAGCTGGACACTTTTGTGCCAATGGGCATAAAAGTGTCTGCAGCTTCAGAAGTAAGGAATAGGATCCTTCATACTCTCTATTACTGAAGCTTCAAAAGCTTGAGAAGGAAGGAGCCTTCCTCCTCAAGCCCATTACATAACACATTTGCTGTTCCCCTTTGAGAAATGCACCTGCACTCTAGGGGCAACTCTTGCTCTTAGGAAACGTTTCAGAAGGCACCTCCAATATGCAGTGGGGACAGGCTGCTGAGCAGACCTCAACCCTGCCTCAAGCCCATTGCCTAATCTGTTTGCTGTTCCCCTCTGAGAAATGCACCCACACTTTGAGCTTGAGACAGATGGTCATGTGACCAATAGGCAAAAAGAGATGGAAGCATTGTTCAAAGTTGTAAGGTTTCCAGATGAACCTGTTATGTGAATGAACCAAGGGCAGTAAGTCAGTTACTAAAAATATACAAGCCTCTAGTCGAGTCGAGTCAGTGCATCATTTATTGGCGAGTTGAGTCTATAGATAAATAAATAAATAAATAAACAAATTTTAAAAAATGGATGACTGCTTATCACTTTGGGGCTATTGTTAGTCCAATGAGATTAGACCCATTGAATCAATTGTTGAATGGTAAGTCAGCAGTTATGCAAATTTCATTGGTTTAATGAGTCTATTCTAGTTAAGACTACTGGTGAGATTCAATCTTCTACATCACCATCCCCGTCCAAGGAAGAATCCAGCATCTTTAATTCGTTTGTCTCATTTATGGGATGCTTATTTAGAATTTGCTGAACTCCCAGCTGTGGTAAATTTCTTTTACAGGTCTTTGTGATATGAACTTTAACAAAATAGCTATAAAGAGGTAATAGGAATGAACAGTGGGTCACATAAAGCAGAATAAGGAGAAAAGAAAAGGTAGAGAGGTTTTTGTTTTGTTTTTTTGCCAAGAGATTTAAAAAGGTTTCATCTCCCTGTCACTTTATTTATTTTTAATTCAGAGAGAGGGAGAGGGAGAAAGAGAAAGAAGGGCTGAATGGTGTGCATAAAATTCCTGGCAAATGGCAATCTCTGGTTTACCCTGTGATTAAATACATATTTCTTGCCAATCTTTTGCTCAGCGTTTAAAAAAAAAAAAAAGAGAAGCTGTGCATTTACTTCTAACTGCCTTATCTTTATTTTCCTGATGGCGCTTGATGAATGTTTGGCTGCATAAACGTGAATCCAGGGAAGATTTGGTTTTGCAACTGAAAGGGGAGAAAAAATCCCTCGGTTCCTGGCTAATTACAAATGCCACATACAAAAAGATCACACCCTTTCACTGAGGGTTAATCAGAATATTGACACAGAAAGACTGTCAATGGTACAAACTAATACAATATCCAGAATAATGGAAAATAACCATTTGAGCTGTTTCTCATTAAACTGAAAGGGACTGAACAGTACTTAAATTTATTTGCTGGGTAAGAACTAACATAGCTGTAACTACTGCCATAACAACAACAAACAACAACATTCAGCGATAATCATGATGAGTTGTTGTTGATGGTGATAAAGAGCAAACTGGCTGAGATCCAAATTCAGTCATCAGAATAAACGCGATTCGAGGAACTCAACAAGGCCAGTACAAATGCATAACTTAGGTCCTTTCTACAGGACGCTGTTGGGGATGGGACCATGATGATGGTTACACATGACATTATCACAGTCCCATCTTTCTCCCATCGCCAGGGGGTGCAATCACAGAGTAAATCCTTGACAGCTTTTGTCTGTCAATGACCAGCAATCACACTACCATTGTGGATTTTCCAGGTCTCTGGAGGGAAAGGTCCTTAGAGTTATGTATCTGTGACTGATCCCTATGCATTCACTGCTTTAGGGAATACAAAGAAACCTTAAAAGTCCCCCAATCACAACTTTTGGGGCAGCTGCTGCTAGCAACAGAGCTCTGTTCCCCTGACATTCCCACACTCTCCCACGAGCAACCCCTGTTGTGACAGACTGAAAGGGGGTCCCTGTCACAATTCCCCCTTAAAACCAGAGATTGCTTGCAGGAGGCATGGGTAGCAATGTCAGTCACTGCCTCCCAGTCAACCTATTGGTAACAGTAGCTGCTGTCCAGTAAGTGGGTAATGGGGAGTTTGGGCCATGGAACAGTACTTTGGTATGTAACTGCCACGGTTATTCAACTAATTAGCTGGTAGATAATTCTGGTCATCATCTCTCTGCACTTGATGTGCAGATGCAAATGTTGGCACATCTAGTTCCTGACAACCTTTCGGGTAAATGATCTCTTTATTCTTTTCTGCACAATTGGGGCTAAAAATAAGGTTTTTAGTTTATTTGCATTTTAGTTTACTTCATTGTTCAAAGTTCATTGAACAGGGGAAAAAAACATGCAGACGTACAAATAGGTTGGATAGAGTACACAGTAACTCCCATAGCGAACAGATACCTTTTTCAACACCGTAGTTGGAATCCTATTGACTATCCCCAGCTAGAGAAGATCCATGGAATCAAGCCTTGAATGGTGAGAAAACAAATGGGTAAATCCAGTTGAGTTAATAGTTCTACTCTAGTCAAGCTTAATAGCAGGGTTTATGCTCATGCCTATTTCTGAATACAGGATGCCAGCCCAAAGATAACAAGTGCTTGCCTTCTGTCAGTGTTTCATGCCTCTATAAGTTCCCTTAAGAAGGAAGCCTAAATACTCTCAAGACACCAGATCTCATTTGATCTTGGAAACTAAGCAGTGTTGACCTGTTAGTACCTTGAAGGGGGACTGCCATTGGAATGCTGGCGCTGGAGGCTATATTTCAGAGGAAAGCAATGCCGAAGCACTTCTGAGTATTCCTTGCCTAAGAAAACCCTTTGAAATTCATGGGATCACTGCAAGCCAACAAGTAACAGAGACACACACACACACAGACGCAGAAACACAGACACAAGCACAGAGCACTAGTGAAAACAACTTTCATTACACATATAGGTGTACCTCCCTCCTCACCCTGGTGTAATGTCCATATTCAATTCACAGTTGCATAAGCAGAATTCCCAAGTGTTAACTATTGCATGTGTAGTAATGTTATTGTGCTCTACTTAGGGCCTTTCTGCACTACACTGTTATAGTGCTATTATCCCACTTTCAAAATATCCTGTGGAATTTTGGGGTTTGTAGTTTACTGAGGCCAAACAACTCTCTGGCTAAGAATTCTAAATGTCCTCTCTAAACTGCAAACCCCAGGATTGCACAGGAGTTAGAAAGTGGAATAATAGCACTATAGCAGTGTAGGGCGGAAGGGCCTTAGGAATAGTCTGAATTTAAATCAGATTGAATTGAGGACATCTTCCAAAATCAGCCCATTTTGACATTTCTGCTTGCAACCAGACACATTTACTCATCTCCCTCTAATGCAGCACCAGCTCTTTGTCACGGTGATATGTTGTGTTTATGTCTGGATTTCTTTTCTTTTTGAGAACGCACACACACACAGACCCCACAAAATCCATGCGTGTAAGTAAACAAGCAGCTAACTTCAGTTGCGGCATAAAACCCGCTTAATAACAGCCGAGATCAAAATGCGCCAAGGCAGCAGGAGGGAATAGTGGGAGATCATTCCTAAGCCTGTTTGCCCCTGAAGGGAGAATTATTATTATGACCTTGTAGCTTTGAGCAGGCATGTGCTCCTCTTTGGATCAAATAGAGGGCCTTGGCAAGGCTTGGCGCCTGGGAAGGCTGTTGAAGCTTTGAGTTTTTAATGTTACTGGAGGTGCCGCTAGGAGCATCGAGGCATGGGAGCCAAATCCAAGGGAAGGGAAAATAATGAAAAATGCTGATTAGGAAGTCAGAGAAAGCAGCGGAACATTTGTACTCAACTATAAAATGTAATGCTCTGCTAATCTGTTTTTGGCTGTCTTTACCAGCCTTTTTTAATACATTTCTTTTTATATTACTCTATAGGTTATTTACTATACATTTTCATTCCACGAGTTGTTTAAATTGTTTAAAGAGCTCCATCCCCCCCCTTTTTTTCCTTTCAGTTTGTTTATCTTTTAAAAAGCCTTTGTTCTCAATTGTGCTGATTTGTAGTGTTTGGATCTTCTCAAAGTACTCTCCCTTTCAGTTCCTTCCTGAGGGCCCGTGGCGATGAAATGCACAAATGACTACTAAATACTGTTCCTATAGCAGTTACAGTGCCTAACGTCTTCAGTCTTCTCTCTTTCACACTGTTTCAGTGAAGTAGGACAAGATTAGCCCCATTTTGCAGGTGGAGAATGGAGGCTTGAGAGTTACTAGCTTGGCGAAGGTGAGTTTATAATGCCACGAGCATCCTGGGGTGTAGTGGGTCAACCCAAATTGGTAGCGTCAGATTATGGGCTTTTCTGCCCTCCTCTGTTATAGTGCTATTATTCCACTTTCAACATCCTGTGGAATCCTGGAATTTGTAGTTTACTGAAGCCAAAGAGCTCTCTGGATGAGAATTCTACATGGCCCTCCCAAAACTGGAAACCCCAGGATTCCAAAGGAGGTTGAAAGCACTATAACATTGTAGTGTGGAAAGGCCCTCTGGCTCCTAGGCCATTTTTCTGGCCCTCAGCATCCCCACAACTGCCTGCACTGCCCTTTTTCCTGCCCAATTGACACTCTCCTAAAACCCTTCAGGAGTAACAATTCACCTTCAAATAGACTGCAGTCACCCACCATCTCACATACACACACACACAGGCAGAAATTGTGTGTTCAAGTGTTCTGCCTGGGGTCATCTCACCCTGGCGGGGGCTGCAGCTGCTTCCTACAGGGAAGGGGAACGGAAGAGAGACAAGGCAATTGGAACGGCCGGGGTCACCTTGACGGAGAAAGAAATGAGGGTGTGTGCACAGATGGAGTGTACTCTCTTTTTCCTTCCCCTCAGAGCCCAAAACAGCCATATTATTGTGATCTGAATTTCCCCCTTCTCTTCTCACTGGTAAGAAGCAGTAGCACCTTTTTCTGCTGAGACATGACAGCTGCTGGGGGAAGGTTTCATAGCAGAGCTCAGTGGAATAACCCCCCATTCCCCTTCTAACAAGGGACATTTACATAACGTAAACCATGCTTACGCACACGCATGGCCACTGTGCTGAAACTAGGGGTAGTTCCAGGGCTCTCCAAGAGTTTGCTCAGTACCAGACACCGACACATGTCACCGCTATGGCATAAGCTTTACCAGTGCTAAGCGCAGGTGGTACACAGCACAGAAACATCTTGGTAGGCCTGACCATGCGGCCCTAGCAGTGTATAGTTTATATTTAGGCCAATTAATGTTCAACAATTAAACCATATCGAAGCAGAGGGGTGTACGGCCCATTAACAGGTGCCCATTCTGAAAATGACATGCTATGTCCACACCATAACTCTAGAAAAGCATAGGGGTTGATGGACAGCTGATGATTTAAGAAACCAATGTATTTCCCTCCCCCACTGCCAAAAAAAAAAGAAACCAACACTGTGCACTAATTAATAACAAACTGAACGCAAGGACATAGATTCACTTGCCAGTCCCAGTTAATACAAACCAACTGAGTCAATTGGTTAATGGTAAACTGGATTGATTCAGTGGATCTTATTTGGAGTAACCATTGGATCTAGTTTATGTAGAGGGAGGAGAAGAAAAATAGTGTAGTCCTTTCCTTCGGGAGGGAATTGGAAATGAAAGCCACATACGTTCAGTTAGTTATTTATCAGGGAACTGAGTGTCCTATGCATTTGAAGCAACTGTTCATCTAAAGCAGAAGAAAGTCTGAGAAAAGGCTTCAATCCATAAATTTATATGGTCCTCCATAACGTAACCCAAGAAAAATATTATCTAATAAATGGATGAGGACCAAGCTATACAAATATTAGAAGAACATTCCTGGACCTGACCCTCATATTATAATAGAAAACCATTCTTTATTTATTTACTGGATTTATAGGAGGAGATCAAAGCCAACTACTCTGAGAATTCTTGGCTAGTGCAGTTTGCAGGTTGTCTGACCCACCAAAACTATTCCTGTAACCACACCAGAAGACCACAAAGCCCTTTCAGTAATGAGATTATTATATTTTCCTAATTGCATTACTGGAGGTGTTTGGGGAGAATAATGCCTTTGGAAGCCTCCCCCACAAAGAGTTTAATTCTCAGCTAGAACAAGGTGTAGAGGTTCCTGAATTACATTTCAGCTTCCAAAACTTCAGCTTTAATTAAATCACAGTATATATACTGCTAACTTCCCAATTAGGCTACTGTAATGTGCTCCGCATGGGGCTGCCCTTGAAGATGACTCGGAAGCTGAGACTAGTGCAAAATGTGGCAACTGGACTGTTGACCAAAGTGTCCTCTTAGAAACCATGTGACACTATTGTTAAAGGAGCTCCACCACTGTCAAGACCTTTCCAAGCTGAATTCAGATTGCAGATGATAACATCCAAAGTTCTAAATAGTAGGAGACTTCAATACTTGAAGACACACCTCTCTTGATATACATTTGCCACAGGACTGAGGTTCACAGAAGAGACCCTTCTCTGTGTCCCACCAATGAGTTTGGAGTTCAAGTGATTTTTATCTAAATCTGTATGTGTTTAACTTATTCTAAACTGTTCTAAGAGCTTGGTTTTAACTTGAAAAAATGTGTAATACACATTTGAGTCTTCTTGTATTATTATTATTATTATTATTATTATTATTATTATTATTATTATTACTGTCCCCCCGAAGTCTATATGACCTGTTTCATTATGCAACTTTATCTATCACTAGCTACATAGCAGAGGTGTTAGGAAATCCCTTTACTGAATTGCAAAGATGAGTAACAGGAGACTGACAAGAGTGGCTGGTATTCATTGGTGCCCAATGCGCACTGAAACTGATGCACTGTGCACCGAAATTGATGCAATATGCTTCAGGACCGATGTGATGTGCATCTCATTGTGCATTGGTCCCACTGTATGTCGGTCCTTTTGCACTTCAGTCAATGTAACATAATACAACATGACAGTAGCCCTCATGGGGGTGTTACAGAACTGCCCAGGTCTAATTTCTACAGATATAAGTTCACTCATGGAGACATAAGACCTCAAAAGCATTCCAGACATCATTATTGTTTGTTTGTTGTTTGTTTCTTCTTCTTCTTCTTCTTCCTCCTCCTCCTCCTCCTCCTCCTTGAAGTTAAGTGGATTAAACTGATTTTATTGAACATTTCTCATAGCGGATAATTAAATGGATCCAGAAAGTCCAAAAAGTGCAACATGAACAACCTAGTCATCGTTTCATAGACCTGGATATTCATGAAACATGTTGAGCCATGTTGGCCACAGATATTCATATAAGTGTTAATTAAAAGTGTAGAATAGTGCTTTGTGCTTTCCATATCTATTCAAGCTGGAAAAAAAATGTCAGAATGTTACCTTTATTAAGGGCTACGTCCTTAAAATACCAGTTGTGTAAGGGACGTGCCTATGATATAGTTAGAAGTGGGATGTCACAGATTACCACAAACACTGTAGTTATTTGTAATTTGTAATGAAGGAGGAAAAAAATCAGATGTAATGTAATGAATGAGAATGAAGCAACCAGATTGACACAATGAGCAATGTGTTCTAGCGTAAGGTGTTACCTTCAAAAATAATAAGTATTGAAAAAGTAACAAGGACTATTATCCTCTTAGTGTTTTACACACACATAATTTCCTCTACATGTGAGGTTGTACCTTTTTTTGTGTTCCATGATATAATGTCTTTATTTAGTTCACATTTGCATAAGCAGAAGTTTGTAAATGTAACTGTTACACACATGTGTGTGCATTCCTGGGTGGTACACCACTGTTCCTTTGTGCCTACCCTGTACCTCTTGCTACTCTGGGAAATGCTTAATGACATCACCGGGGCTGACCCTTTACCTCACTCTTGTAAAACCACCAGGGCCCGTCTCTTGTGACATCAAATGGGGCAATCCCTTGGTATCAGATTTTGATGTTGAGATATCACGGCCATTGATAGTTCTGAGCCAGAACCCCTAAATGTATATGTGTTACCTGTCAATGTATGGTGACCCCATGAATTTCATAGTGTTTCCTAAGGCAAGAAATACTCCGAGATGGTTTGCCAATTCCTTCCTCTAAAATACAGATTAAAGCACCTGGATTTGTTTGTGGTCTTCCACCCTAAGTACTAACAAGGACTGACCCTACTTACCTTCTAAGATCAGATGGGATCTGGTGCTTTTAGGGTATTTCATCAGAGATGGCAGCCCTAAACAGAATTTCCTAGAAGACAGTGACTAAGATCCTCTATCATGGAGGCCAGCAGTAGTTTTATCCTCACAGAGTTAGGCGACAATTTCACCCTGATTAGTGCATTGTGAATTGTGGCATTGTACAGCTGAATGTGCAACCAAATATGCAAGGTGATGTTTCCTATGGATATCTGTGTACACAATAAGGAGTACACAATGTGCATCGGTGTACACAAGACACAATGGCACCACATGAGCAACTCAAATTCAGCAACCTTGAGCTGAATATGGATGCTGTGCATTTGATAAAAATGTCCATCCACTTCCATAAGGGAAACAGATGTACGCATAAGATGCCAGAAGGATTCTGGTCACTGTAAAAATGGAACAGTCAGATGACACAGTTTAACCCCAACATTGTAAGTGTGAGAAAAAGAGTGACCCGTAAAGAATACTTGTCAAATGGTTGAACATTTGTGTAAAATAAGAGTTTAAGACTCATATATTGGACATGAGGCAGAAATGACTGTCCAGTCTCCTAACCAAGTGCAGTTTCTGTCTTTCACACAAACACACACAGCAAAAGACACAGCAAGTTGTTTCCCCTGTGGCCTTGGAAGAGAGTGGAATGCTTAGGAAAAAAGAAGGCAGTGGCAAATCTTGGAGCTCCTCCAACGTAGCAGGCTTGTTTTAGTTATGCTGCATGCCCATAACCATATTGCATCCTGTTAAAATCCTCTTCTCATCCAACACTTTAACATCCCTGATTTCACCACAAGCCACCAGTGTGATATAAACAAACAAACAAACAAACAAGGAAGTAGGAAGATGAGAAGATATGGGGGAAGGAGGATAGGATGTGAGGTTTGACACCAATGCCAGACATGAGATGCTCCCATCAGGTGGTGTTGTTTCTCTCTTTTAGTACCGAGTGCCTGATTTGATTTAGCATGGCTGTTGCTAAGAGCAGACGGAGCAGTTGGCACTGACGGTGGAGGACCAGGCCAACCATGCTTTCCAAATGTCATGATTTTTAAAGAGAGAGGGAGAGAGAGAAAGAAAGAGAAAGAAAGTCCATCCGTGTGTGTGCATGTGTGTGTGTGTTGCAAAGCCAAACCTTTCGACAAGAACTGGCTTGAGCTTACTCAGAGGAATTCCATTAAATGAACTCATCCGTCATCTTGCCTTTTATTGATGAGCGGCACTCTTTGGCGGCGAGTGACACGGCAGAACAAATAGCATCAGAGCCCAGGCTTCCTCTTCATCTCATGCCGAGACACACAGGCCCCCCAAAAAATGAGTCATTACTTATTACATCCATTATTAACTCAGCTCAGGGCTCATTAGGCATGGAAATTGAGGATAGCAAAATCGAGAACTAAGTAGAGCCAAGTACCCACGCATCGAAGGGAGGGAAGTGGTGATGCGTACGGCTGGGGTGGGGACAGGACTGGGAGAAAGTAAGGAGGGCAGTTAAAAGCTCCGACTCAGCATTTGTGACATGTTCAAATCCTAAGGGCTGGGGATTGTTGATTGTTGGCTTCCTCTTTTCTGACATGATTGCATGGAGGACTACCTTCGAAAGGGCTGGGGCTGTAAAGCAACAATACGAGAAGTACATCATTAGCTCCACGTAGACCCTTGTGACAAAGTTTGTTTGGAGCTGTGATGTCGCTCTGTTAAAGAGGTGCCTGGAAGAAGTTGCTGGGAAGGAGTTCAAGAGAGGGAGGACATGCCAGATCACACAAGGATACAGAGTTACCACTTGATTTTGCTTTACACCAAGTTCAAGGTGATTCTCACAGATCTGGCTCTGATAAAAAGGGAAGGGAAGGGAAGGGACGGGACGGGACGGGACGGGACAGGAAAGGAAAGGAAAGGAAAGGAAAGGAAAGGAAAGGAAAGGAAAGGAAAGGAAAGGAAAGGAAAGGAAAGGAAAGGAAAGGAAAGGAAAGGAAAGGAAAGGAAAGGAAAGCACTGAGCAATCTGGGAGGAAAGGAGAGAAAGAAAAGTCTCAAGTAGGAGAATTCATATCACATAAGACTATAATGTTTAAATAAGCATACCCAAAACAAATGAAATCGTTTATAATATTTCAAACAAGGTCTGGAATTCAGCACGGGACTTATGCCTTTGTATGTAGTCTTACATGTGAAGCAAATTGATTCGAGTAGTTTCCAATGCTCATATCCACCTAGGGACTGCCATGATGTTTCAGTTTATGGACACCCATTGTTCAATGGTAGCCAGTTTACCAACTGATGTGCCACAGCCCGAATGTGCATTGAGGCACTTCCAATGTACATCTGGACTCTGGCTAGGAAGTGGTGGAGAGCAACAGGAGTGTCTGCTGTGCATCAGAAGTGCCTGGTGTTCATCAGGAGCACCTCATATCCATCAGAAGCAGCCTATGGACACTGGAATATTCTTGATAGTTCCCAGACGCACATCAAGCTGGAGCAGGTCCAGAGGAGGGCGACCAAAATGGTGAAGGGTCTGGAAGCCAAGCCCTATGAGGACAGACTTAGAGAGCTGGGTATGTTCAGTCTGCAGAAGAGAAGGTTAAGAGGGGACATGCTAGCCATGTTTAAATATTTGAAGGGATGCCATGTAGAGGAGGGAGAGGGCTTGTTTTCTGCCGCCCCAGAGACCAGGACAAGGAGCAATCAATTCAAGCTGCAGGAAAGGAGGTTTCACCTGAACCTCAGGAAGAACTTCCTGACAGTCAGGGCTGTCCGGCAGTGGAATCTGCTGCCTCGGAGTGTGGTGGAGTCTCCTCCTTCTTTGGAGGTTTTTAAGCAGAGGCTGGATGGCCATCTGTCGGGAGTGCTTTGAGGGTGTTCCTGCATGGCAGGGGGTTGGACTGGATGGCCCCTGTGGTCTCTTCCAACTCTACATTTCTGTGATTCTATGATTCTGTGATCTTTGCGATGAATTAACAAGCTTTCCTTTCTTTGCATTTCTTCAGTGTAGATACAGATTTATAAAGTTATAATAGATCATGATATAGAATCTCAGCCACACAAACAAGAAATAAACTAAGATGAATAACCACAGGAAAAGATAGTTGGAGAAAATGCCTGCAACTTACGGTATACATTACAAACACGTATCCTAAACAATTACATATAGTCTTAACATGCTGAAATGAGACATAGTCCATTTCCACACTAAACTGTTATAACGCTATTATTCCACTTTCAACATCCTCTGGAATTCTGGGATTTGCAGTTTAGGGAGGGGCATTTAGAATTCTCAGCCAGAGAACTCTTGGACCCCAGAATTCCACAGGATGTTGAAAGTGGAATAATAGCACTATGACAGTGTAGTGTGGAAATCATAGAAATCATAGAAATGTAGAGTTGGAAGAGACCACATGGGCCATCCAGTCCAACCCCCTGCCATGCAGGAACACCCTCAAAGCACTCCCGACAGATGGCCATCCAGCCTCTACTTAAAAACCTCCAAGGAAGGAGACTCCACCACACTCCCAGGCAGCAGATTCCACTGCCGGACAGCCCTGACCGTCAGGAAGTTCTTTCTGAGGTTCAGGTGGAATCTCCTTTCCTGCAGCTTGAATCCATTGCTCCTTGTCCTGGTCTCTGGAGCGGCAGAAAACAAGCCCTCTCCTTCCTCTACATGGCATCCCTTCAAATATTTAAACATAGCTATCATGTCCCCTCTTAACCTCCTCTTCTGCAGACTGAACATACCCAGCTCTCTAAGTCTATCCTCATAGGGATTGGCTTCCAGGCCCCTCACCATTTTGGTCACCCTCCTCTGGACCTGCTCCAGCTTGACTATGTCCTTCTTGAATTGGGGTGTCCAGAACTGGACACAGTATTCAAGATGAGGTCTAACCAAAGCAGAGTAGAGTGGTACCAGTACCTCCCTCGATCTGGACACCATACTCCTATTGATGCAGCCGAGAATTGCATTGGCTTTCTTGGCTGCCGCATCACACTGCTGACTCATGTTCAGCTTGTGGTCTATTAAGACTCCTAGATCCCTTTCACACGTACTGCCATCCAGCCACGTGTCCCCCATCCTATATTTCTGCATTCCATTTGTTCTACCTAAGCGTAGGACCTTACACTTCTCTCTGTTGAATTTCATTTTGTTAGCCTTGGCCCAGCTCTCCAATCTGTCCAGGTCATTTTGAGTTTTGATCCTGTCCTCTGGCGTATTAACAACCTCTTCCAATTTGGTGTCATCTGCAAATTTGATGAGTATGCCCTCTATTCCTTCATCCAAGTCATTGATGAAGATATTGAACAGCACTGGGCCCAGGGCAGAACCCTGTGGCACCCCGCTAGTCACTTCTCTCCAGGATGAAAAGCAGCCATTGGTGAGCACCCTTTGGGAACGGTCAGTCAACCACAGAAAGATATAAGGTCTATATGTATCCCCTAACCCAGGCACAATGACATAATGATCACAATCTAGAAGCCTCTGGGATCATTTTATTGGTCTTCTTCATTGGAATTGTTATCAATATTCAACATCTCTGTTTCCAGTAGTTACAAATACAGAACATACAAATCCTACACATAATGCTTGCAATAGTAATACAACTGAAATTCTGATACAAAGCTTAACTACTGTATTTACTTAGGACTTTGCTGAGCTTAGCAAGGTGTCTCAGATCCTTTGCATCCCTGATGATCTAAGAAGAACGTAGGGCCTACGGAAACAGAATGGTGTAGCTAGTAGCTAGTCCAGAATTATACATCTATAGCGGTTGACCAGAGACCTATGGGAAAACTACAGCCAAACTCCTACATCATGCTTGCATAGCAGTCATTTGCACATGTTATTCAGGGGTTGTTGTACTACTCCACATGTCCTTTGAACAATGACCTTGTCCAACTAATTGTGCATCTGCCAGGGTGCCTGTGTTTTGTCCGAGTGTGAAACGTGGGATACATAGTGTCTGTCTTTGCATTCCCAGTGAATCAAGTGATATACTGCAGGTACTGATCAATAGTTATTCACCATGTAAGAATGCACACATCTATGGCTATTTTATCCTTGCATGCAAGGGCAAATAAATACTGTAGATTTCTCCCGCCATCCCTGTCGTGGGAGAGAATACATATTTCTCGACAGTATTCTCCTCATATTTGAACATTTGTTGTTGTTGTTGTTTTGTCCAGGGGAGGGTGTTTTGGTCTTATTTTGCTTTTTTTTTTTTGGCTCAAACCCCCATATGTTTTTCTTTCCATAATTCCTCTGCAATTTCTCTGGGATACTAGAACACCAAGATGAAACTGTGCAAAATAATCTTGCTGTTCTTTTCTTCTCAATGGGGTTTCCCAGTTTCTGGGAACAAATAGTTGTGACTGTTCTTTCAGAGCAGGATTACACTCACAGAACTTTACTAATGTAATGAAGAATTTAATGTGGATGTCATGTAAGTACAAACAAGAAAGACCATGTATGTGAGGGTACTTATGAGTGTGTAAAAATACCAGCAGGATTTCAGGTCTTCAGGACAACAAGCACTTTCAATTGTTGTCCCTCTGCAATTTGTACTGAAAGACATACTGTCTCTGATGGTGGAATAATAAAGAACCCTCATAACTATTAGCAATTGACAGTCCTTTCTTCCATGAATTTGTCAGCCTCCCTAATAAAGATCCAAGGAAGTAGGAAATAATTTTGATCAGACTGAAAAATATGCCACATGTCAAGCAAGCCTTGTGAAATGCAAGGTTACCTACTTAGTATGTATATTCAGAGTTTGTAAAAGTTACTCTTTGGACTACAGCTCTCAAAACTCCCCCATCCAGTTTGGTCGGTGGTCATACTGAGGCAGTTAGAATCCAAAAGTGACATTTCCAGGCTCACTGTGTATTTAGGGCTTGGGGTTTGTAGTCAGACCATAAAGAATGATCAGAACAGAAGGGGCTAACAAAAATGTCACAGTTTGCCTTGCAAATAGTAAAGGTTAAAAGGACCTGAAATTGGGTGATCAATGTTAATGATGTATAGCCGAATTGTGCTGAACAACGGAACTATTCCAACAAACGCTGAGATAAATAATGGATAAGTGCACAAACTACTAAAAAAAAATATTCGTAGGTATTCACCAGGAGGAAAAACGTTCTAGGGGAGCACAGAGGTTACCAGCCCAATCATTTTCTCTTCTACCCCCTCTGTGTGTATGTATGTGTGTGTGTATGTGTACTTCACGCAGTAGTTCTTATTAATGTTGGCAGGATATATCAAGTGATATAGTGAGGTTTTCTTCCTAACTATACATTGAATCTGTATATAGCAGTCTGGAGGACGGTTCCTTCACTTGTGGACATGAAGTGATGCCTTTGCATGTGGCATTGGACATCATAGACTGAAGACTACAGACAGCATATCTGGTCACCCCAGAATCAATGTTTTATGCATGTGGTTCATTAATCCAGTCACAGTCAGCAAGTTTACAGCAAGTTGTTAGGCTTCAACTTATGGTGATCTTATAAATAAGAAATTTTCAGGAGTCCAAGTCATCCACATCCCTGCTCAGGTCTTGAAAGCTGACAACTGTGGCTTCCTTGCTGAAATTAATCCATTTGTAATGTAGACTTCCTCTTTCTCTACTGACTTTCACTTTACAAAGACTTGTCATCTTTTCTAATGAGCTGTATCATTTCAAGATGTGTTCCAAGCATGATAGACTCATTTTAGTCACTTTGACTTCTGGTGAGATTTCAGGCTTAACTGATTTGGTTTTTGGTGGTCCATGATTTTGGTAGAACTATCTCCCAGTACCATGTTTTAAATAAGTAAATTCTCTTCCTGGTAGTTTTCTTCTTTGTTCAGATTTCACAACTGTATTCTAGAAATTGTAAATATTATAGCATGGGATTTCTGACTTGACGGTGAATGTAGACAGATCAAATTTATAAATGGATGAATCTTTCCTGAGATGGTTGATGAAGTTAGGTCTCCTTAAGGAAGTAAATCTTCACTTATTTTTTCACAAAGAATGAATAAGTTCAAAATATTTCCCTTTGCTGGGTATGATTGCAACACCGTGTGCACATTTTCAGTGATAAGGGCCATCATCCTACTTTGCAGTTACATATTCGTTACCTAGAGCTGTAGATTCATAACTCTTCCATATTCTACCATGCTCCGTATACATAATCACGTATATGTATACATAAACATGCATGTATTGAGTTATCTATGTGTTGAGTTATGGATCTACAGAATTATGGAAATGTCCCTCCAAACGTATCATAACAGCCATCAGCTACACTGCACAGTGTAGATCTCTGTTCTGTCGGAAATAGAGAGGCAGTGGAAAGATGTTTTCAGCCTCTTCCTTCCAGTACTTTATGGTGTGACAATCAGAAGCAGGACCCCTGCTACAACTCCTCATTGTACTACAGATCACCGGTGGGAGGAGTCTGGAAAAGCCACCGTTCTGTGCCCAAATTGCCAGTAGAACAGTCTCTGTTGGTCAGTGTGGCTAGTTCCTATTAAGGGAAGTTTTTGGAGTCAGGTTAGGAGAGGAGATGTAGTAGTAACTGTAGCGGAAGTAGTAATGGTGGTGATGGTAGCATTTCATTACTTTTTTGCAAAACTTTGATGTAGGAGATCATGTTTTGTGTAAAATCCACTGTTTTCTGCATATATTTATGCAAAAGGTAGCATTTCTATGCCAACATTTCTTTCAAAATTCATGAATTGGAAAAAAAACGTCACAGAAGTTGCCCCCCCCCCTTTTTTTGGACATTTTTCCTCTATGTGTTGAGATGTCCTTTCTCACTGAAGACAGGAATAACTATAAATATTCTTTAAACCCCTAGTCTCACCTCAATGCAGAAAGATCTATCCTCTACTTCACCTGGTGTTAAGCCTGTATACGACAGAGAAGGTATGATGGAAAAAAGGAAAGTGCCACAACACTCACAAAAAGTGACTGTGCACCACTAAGGGGAAAGAGAATTAAAATCATAGAACTTCAGAGTTTGAACTGATCACAACATTTATCTGTTCCAATACCCTGTCGTGTTACCCCAAAACGTGGATGACTCGGGGTCTACACATAATGCCAGTACCATCACATGACAAAGTGGAATTAATTAGCTCAATTAGGAGACCTGTGAGACGGGGGTAACTTAACAAAATCTTCCACTAATGTTTACAGAGTCCTCACAAGTAGTGAAGAAGCAACAAAGTGGTTTAGATCTGTGTCTAAAGGCAGACCAGGTCGGGATTCAGAGTGACATAGTGGTGTTCAGCATTTCAGGTACTGCATCTGACTGCTCAAAACTAAGGGTTTTTATACTATGTTTCCCTCCCTGAGGGGGTGTGAGTAAATTACTTTCTGGCAAAGTAAACAAAAGGAGTCTAGAATGGACTGGTTGTTTCAATGTCTTGGTTGTGTAATATGACTGGGAAAAGTTTTGGTAGGAAATGAGCACAGTAGATGTCGGGTAGCCCTCCATATTTTAGTAATGGGATATGTAGTAGGAGTTAAGTAGCAGCTTGCTTGTAACGAGGTATGAGAACCAGATACCATTAGAGAAATAAAAGCTAGGAATGCACTGATAAGCATAGCCAGGCTGCACCAAGACTTCAAGGTCTCTTGCAGGCGGGAAGATGTACTCTTTGTATTTTATGTTTTGAATCTTGCTAATTGCCTCCAGTTCACTCACTGAAGTCCTGTATGATGTACCACATTCATAATAAATAGTATTTGAGCACTGTTCAATTTTTTTGTGTGAATTCAGTTCATGACAACAGGGGTGCTTGCCTGCTGCACCTGGGCAGTTTCTATTGTTTTCTGTGGGCAGTTGACAGGATTAGCTCAGAACCATTAAGTCAGGCTTTGCCAGCTAATTCACAATGAACTTTTGACCTGGCCGTGCTGAGGTCACTTCTGGGCTACTTTTGCACATCTTCCCAGCCAGTATCCCTTCTGCACATGGCCTTTCAGATACAAGTGTATATAATTTAATTTCATGCCAATTAATATTTGCCAGTTAGACCGTATAAAAGTATGGGGGTATGTGGCTGCTAACAGGTGATGCACGAAACCTACAGTTAGAGCACCCCTGACACCAATGGCGTATTATGGAAAACTGAGAATCATTTTACCCCAAAATGTGGGTGACTCAGGGGTCCCCCCATGATGCCAGTACCTTAATGAAACAGTGGGAAGTATTAGATCAAAGAGGAAGCCTGAAAGGGAGGCTAACCTTATGAGATCTTTTACGTCTATGTCTACTGGCACTAGCTGTCAAAAGGGCTAATTGTAGTCTTGATAGCTCCTTAATTGTTGGCCAGGTGTGGGAATAAAAAGGAAATTTGCTTTGGCAGAAGAAGAGAGGTTATGACAATTAGCTGTCCTGTGGGAACTTCTTCGATGCTATTGTTTCTTAAAGGTTGAGTCATTGGAGGCTAACTGTAAGTTCAATACCTCTGGAATTTCCTGTTGGTTTCCTGACTATGACCTGGCTATGCCTTGAGGTCTCTTCTGATCTGATTTTACAATGTACATGTGCAGCCAGATTTTTCCTCTTAGATGATCATGAAACAATAGCAGGGTATAATTTATATTTTTGCCAATTAATATATTTTGCCAACTAAATCATATCAAAGTGTGGGAGTGTATGGCCTGCCAATGATCACTTAATAGGAACTGAGGCCAACTACTTCCAAGATTAGTTCCCCCACCCACCCCAGTTTTCATGGTTTTGCTGTGATATCTTTTTTCAGCTGTGAAGCATTGGTGCTTATCAGTGGTTGGAAGGAAGGGGAAGTTGAGGCTTTCCTCCTGAGACAGTTCTGATGAGGAACAGGAGGCAAGAGGAGAAGCAGGTCGTGGTATCCAAATATTTCTTGGTAACTGGGTGGATATTTCTTCTCCTAACTGATTCAGAAAAGACTAAACATAAGAAAGTGACATTCCTTGACAACTGCATTGGATATTTGAGTGTCAGAGTCATTAGCACACACCAGTCATCATGAGCATTAAGATGAAGCATGTCAGTGCTAAAGCAACTTGCATTTCTTGATTCATTCTTTAGGTAGGGATGAAGGAATCTATCCATTTCACATTTTCCCTTATTTGATTTGTCAAGTCCTCAATTTCTTGCCAGCCTGAATACGAAAAATGTTGTGAATTCCTGCAAATTATCTGATAACAAACTGAATTATAATTCTCCCCCATCTGGACTGGCCAAAATCAATTGGTGCAGATATTTTCTGCATATAGCACATCATGTTATACTTTCTGGAAGATACACTGTGGAAGGGTGTGGGAGAAGGCTGTGTTTGCTGTGCTTAGGAGATATCCTCCTCTTAGAAGCCCTGTTGGTGCCACTACTGGTGCCATTCCTGTATCAAGTTGTTTTTAAAAAAACAAACAAAAACAAAACAGAAATCCTATACCATGTTTTCCTAGTATAAACCTATTCTCATGTAGCTAAGTAATTGTTGTCCTATACCATCTTGCTGCTGGACATTGTCCAAAAGATTATTTATTGGAGATTATGCTTGTTCATTCCTCAATCCCAATTAATCAAACGTACGTTGACAGCACTGATGAGTAACCACACACTGCTTGAGCATGTGCAAATACATGTGCAACACACTTGTAGAATTCTGTGTGCAAAGTTTTAAACTGTCTTGAACAGTTTTAGCTGGTTATACATTCTCTTCTTTTACTTTGTTAAAATATTTAATGTATTGGTATGTCTGCTTGCTTGCTTGCTTGCTTGCTTATTTATTTATTGTTTTCTATTGTAAATTTTCATCGGTCACATTGATTATATGTGATATGCCACCCTGCGATCCCATGACATAGGATGGGGTGCACATCTTTTTATAGATAAATAAGGACAATGTTCCTCTGAGAAAGAAAAAAGAGGTGCAAGCCCTAAATCAACACCACAAATATGGTTAAATCCATAGGGAATTCAACTGATGACAGCTGCCTCCCTATTCACAAAAGCACAGGGTAATACTCCATATCAGCAACCTAACTAAATTACATACCCTGGCCTGACTCCCCAGAGCTGATAGAAAATGGAGACGACTTTACAGTCTCTTGTACAAATAATGTTCATAACAATTTGAAAAGACAACTAGTGAGATTCAACCTGAACCAGGCACTGGAATGGCACTAGAATGGATGGAATACCCAATGATCATGGATTTTTTTTTTCCTTTTTGTAGTACAGACGGGATCTTTGTAAAAGTGAAATCCACCTATTTCTGTTAGAACCATGCTGTTCTAGGGTCATTTTTTAAAAAAAACCAGGAGAATAATCAAGTAATTAAAGGGAGTGACTTATACCTACATACAACATAGCAGGTTTCTAAAATGCCCAATCAAATTATCTGTAAAAATTTCTTTTGAAAAATCCTTTTACTTTACTAGATAACCTTTGCCAATACTCTATTTTGTGGCAAGGTATTGGAGTATGTGGCAGCATCTCAGTTACAGATGTTCATGTACAATCTGGTTTCAGGCCTCAATATGCGAGAAGAAGCAGGATATAAATGAAGTGCCTCATCATCAACATCATCATCATGCCACCATTATCCTCACAAGCTGACTTCCTACAGGGTGAACACCACTGGTCATAACACTGTGGCCCTTTCTGCAGTCTACCTTTGTCCTGGTGGCGTCTGGTGATGATGGTAGCAGTGGCTCTCCTTCGAAGGGAATGCGATGGGAGCACTCCCCTCCACATTGGCGTCCTCTGGGATCTAGGAAGCATTATGGCCACACCTCTTCCTGCTGCAGCACAGCCAGGTACTATCCCAGGCTGCACTGCAGCAGGAAATGCAGCCATTGCACTTCCAGGATCTCTACAAGCAAAGGTAAGTGCTGTTGTGTGGTGTGAGGGTGACATGATTTCTGGTCAAAATCCCTCAATGATTTGTGGTATGATCGTGCTGCCTGGGGATGGGAGTGGGATGGGACCAGGATGGCATTGTACATAAACGTCATTCCAGTTACATCTTTCTCCTGTTCCCATGTGTTGGGCGCACCAAGCAGAAAATGCCCATGCCTAAGCTCTGTTTCCAAGTTATGTATTGGGTTCATTTGCAAATACTCAGACATCCCAACCCTGTCCTAGCTGTAGAAATTAATTTCTTTCTCTTAAACCAGTCAGGTTGCATGCAAGGATACTGAAAGTCTGCTATTTGTGTGTAGCCGAGAGAAAGATAATTTGTATGGCAAAGAGTCTGAAAACAGCTAATCTGTGTTTTAAAAGTAGTGTATCAGAAGCAAGTTTGAATGTGTGACATGAGCTGAGAATTGTCTAAAATACTGAACTGACAACAACAACCACCAAGTACTTCGAAAAGTATTTTTTCAGCTGTCAATGATATATATCCCTGTGTCTGTCTGTCTGGTTCTAAGACTTGTTTATTTTTTTTAAAGCACCATAATTCTTCAGTACGCTTTTCTACAGATAAATTGGTTCCTGTAATGATAATCCTCAAATGTCTCTTGCTAAGGAGGAAGTGATAGATACTTTTCAGTGGCTGCTCCCAGGCTCTGGAACTGCCTTTGCAGAGAAGCCAGACTGGCACCCTCTCTACTTTCTTTCTGCAATCAAGTAAAGACATTTTATATTTTTATTCAGTTCAATGTGTGATTATATGCAACCTGTTTGATAGAATGTGCTGGATATTGTGTGGCTAGTGAGTGTTTGAGTTCTTAATTATGCATTTTGATAGTGTATTAACTCTTTTTTATTGTTTAATTATGTTTTAACTTTTGTATTCTATGGATTTTAACTATACTTTTTTTAACTTGTAATCAGCTCTGAATTCCAACCTGGGAAAAAAGCAGGGTATCAATAAAGATGACAATAACATCCCTAACAACTATTCCAGGTCCATAGTGACAACACTGTATGGAATCGGGAAGAAAAAAATGCTTAAAACAGAAAGAAAAAGAAAAAAAAATGTTTAAAAATGGGTTTCTCACGTTTAGGGAAATGCTGATGGGGAGAATCTTAGATGAATGAGAATTTCTATAGTTCAGGACTTATTTGGTACAAAATAAATAAATAAAGATTTTTTTTCCAACATCTTTTGCTGACCAACTAGGGAAGTAGCAAGATGAGACACTGAAAATGGGTTCTAAAATGGGCCACTTTATTTAAATTTAGCCTATCTACTGTCCCCTCTCTTGGAAGCTATAAAACAGGGAGCAACCTGGTGTGGGAATAGCTGAGGTAGCTGATCTCTTACCCTAACCACCTCCACAGCCTCCCCTGGGAAAAAAACTCATGAGCCCCAAGGAGAAAATAAAAGGTGAGTTGTTCCCTGGTTGGCTTGAATCTGAAAGGCCAACCTGAGATTTCTTCTTGCTAGCCAAAGGACTTTTTAAGTGGTGGTTAGGCCTCAGGCCAGGTCCAAGGAACATCTTTCCCCACCTCCTAGCTGCATGACCTAAAAAGCTCTAGAGCAACTCTAGAGGCCTCTCCTTCACCAAAATGGTGCCATTGCTGTTCACCAAACTCCTCCACTTCCCCATGATACCTCCCTGGTGATGGCTGATTTATGACATCACTGTGACCCTATTGTCAAAGTCTCCCATTGAGAAGGGTAGGCAAAAAAATACCAAGGAAAAGGAAGAAAATTCCTACCCAGTCCTGAAGTTCAGCTGATGCTGTGTCAAAGGCAGGAGTTTAGGTCAAGTGATCAGGAAGCAAAGAGAGAGAGATGGGGACAGACTGGCCTTATGTAGCCTCCATACTCTCCATTGTGGCACTGGTGACATGACCAAATTAACTAGCCATCTTCTTCCCTTCTCTCCATCTGCATCGCTGCACTAAGTGTGGAGTTGGAGTGGAGCCAAATTCTTTTTGTACAGGAAAAAAAATTCCTGTACAGAAAACAAGTTTATTGCACAGAACATGCTATTTCTATGCAGAAAATGAAATGCTGTTTCTGGGTAGAAAATATGTTTTTATGTAGGAAAAAAAATGCATTTTTGACAGAGAATAATTTCCAAATTGCAACTTTCTTGCAGTGAGGAGAAAAGTGATAAAATTATTTTTTCCCTTGCCTATGATAATGAAATTCATGAAGATGTACACTCTTGTCTAAAGTGAGGATGAGCTTTTATCAAAATGACGTCCTAGATTATGTTCATTTTGTCACAGATAAATGAATGGGAACCAGAAAAGAATGGAGACTGCTTTATTTGAAAAAGTCATTCTCTATTGTTCTACCAAGGAACATCTCTTGGTTTGATAGGTGAGTGTAATGGCACCTGAGAATGGACCTGGATATATATTGATCATAAAATGACTTTACAGATATGGAATATAGCAGCCCAATATAATTGTATATCAACAAAATAATGGCAAAGGTCCTACATCAGGGCTACATAGCATAAATCTCTGCAAACAGACTAATGGAACAATTCTGGGAAGCTACCCTTGTTGCAATGGCGACTTGTACAACTGAAATCAAGACACAAAGGTCCTTTCTTCAGGACATCATCATCTCGCACTGAGGACAAGAGAAGGATGGGATCCAGAAAATGCTTATGCATGATGTTGTCCAGGTTCTGTCATTATCCCTTCTCCAGGTGGTGCAATCATGCAGTAAATCATTGATAGGTTTTCTGTGTCAATGACATACGATTGCTCAGCCCTTCTGCTGCACTCCTGAACTTTCCTTAGGTGTGGGGGTCCTGGAAGCGCAATGGCTGCTCTTCCTGCCCCAGCACAGCCTGGGAAAGTGCCTGGCTGTGCTACCGAAGAAAGAGGTGGCACCATTATGCTTCCTTCATTCAAAGAGGCATCCAGTGCAGACGAGACAACTTCTGTTGTGATCCCCTCCCAGTAGAGGCTCTACTGAGATCTGATAAGCTGTATAAAGGACCTAAATGTGGGATCAAATGCACAACAAAATGTACATGAATGTTCATGCACAATATATGTCCATATGCAATGCACTATTAAGTGTGTAAAGGCACCACATGCCCAAGTCTGCTTCCACAAACTTGAACTGAATGTGGGCATTACAATCCAGACAAAAATGTTGATCAACCTCTATACAAAGAAATAACCTTTTGCAAAGAACAGGTAAGCACTGTCTTAGCTGTGTGGCAGCTAGGTTATCAGCTAGCTGGAGCTGAGAAGAAAGAGAAGTCCTTCTGGCTCTCTAGCATAACTGCTAGAAATTTCAAAGGGGTACAGCTGCTGTTTTCTCTCAGCTGCAGCAGTGGAGCCCTTTGTTGCCTGGAAACTTTGTACCCTCTCCCAGAAAAAAATAATTATGGAAATTTCCACTTGCCTATTAAATCTGGATTGTCTGCTTGAAGAGCAGTAGCCCAGGTGTAACAATGAGGGTGGATTATTGCAATACAACCAATGGGATCACATAGTCAGCATGTCTGTTGTGTTATGGTAAATAATTCATCTCTCATGCTTAGTATGACACATGCATGAGTCTCTCACAGAATGCAGAATCTGAAGTCTACCTAACAATTTGAAGTTTAACTATTAATCTGCAAGATTTTAAGATGATTTCAGAGAAGGACATTCGTGCTACATTCATGGTGTTTGGGCACAAAACTTCATTTCTCTCCTTTGAGATTTCTCCCTCATCTCACAATAGGTCAGGAAATATCTTCTATATGTTGGTAGACATCACCAATTACTTACCAGCGCCTCCCATCAGCCATTACGATTGGCTATGTTGATTGATCAGAGTTGCTATACAACACTATCTGGAAGGGCACCATTCTCCAACCTTGTTCTGGAGGATAAAATGAGAGAGCCTCTCAATTTTCTTATTTGTCCTCATGTAAAGAAATCTTGACACCCCAGTTAAGGCATAGGTTAAAGTGCTTAGCTCTATAACTAACCAACATATGCCTCATTCAGATGTTGATTACTGACTATTGACGGGTATGTGTCAATGATGTACTAATGGTGGGTATGAATAAGCCAGCACATGTGGTAAATGCACTGGAACATGATGTGGCACATACGAAATATGTTACATGTGAAATGATTGCTGCATGGTCTATTCTACATCAGTCTCAGCCGTTGGTGTTTCAGTAGAAATATTGAAGCTAGTGAGAAATGCAGACACTAGACTGTTGTCAAGAACATCATACCAAAACTATATAACACCAGTTTTAAAAGATTTGCACAGTCTGCCCATATGTATACAGTTGGAATCCAAGGTGCAGGCAGCAACATTTGAAGGTCTAAATAGCCTGAGACCTCAGTATCTTAAGGAACACCTCTTCCCTACATGTACTTGTCTGAGATATGAAATTCTCCTCTGTGTTCCACCAGTCTGGGAAATAGGCTTCTGGGAGACAAGAGAGGGTCTTATCTGTTGTGGCATCCCAGTTACAGAATGCTTTACCCCTACAAGCCCATCTGGTGCCTCTCTTGTGGTCATTCCAGAACCAAGTGATAACATTGACCATTTCCACACTACACTGTTATAGTGCTATTATTCCCCTTTCAACATTGTATGGAATCCTGGGACTTACAGTTTGGGGAGGGGCATTGAGAATTCTCATCCAGAGAGCTCTTTGGCCTCAGTAAACTACAAACCCCAGAATTCCACAGGATGTTGAAAGGGGAATAATAGCGCTATAACAGTGTAGTGTGGAAATGACCATTGCTATTTACAAAAGCCTTTGATGCCCACAGGATTTTAAATAGATCCACACATGTGCATGGCTTAAAATTGTTTTACAATATTTTTAACTGGTTTTAATCAGTCTTCTTTTATCCTGTTAAGTTTAATATGTTTTTAGTATTTTACTGTTTATATCACTTTAAATTGATTGTGTTGACTTATGTTGACCCTGAGATCCTTAGACAGAGCGTGGGAAATGCGTAAATGAACAAGACAATTGTTTGCACAGTAGCAGTAGTAATGCAACATAAGAGAAAGGTTATCACAAGTCAATTCTCTGTGCAGCATTTCACCTAAGTTTACTGTAGGCATGTGCAGGAAAGAACTAGGCTTTTGTCTTTTTAAGGATTTTTTTTAAAGTACATGGGTTTCTGTGGAACTGAAAATGGGTGTGTGGGTGGGGAGAATAACCCCCAAACCGTTCACCGAAATCCAACCCAAGAAAAGAAGAAGAAGAAGAAGAGGAAGAAGGTTTGCTTATAACGCTGTTTACACCAAAGGGTGGTGATATACAACCAGGGACAAAGACAATAACACAGAACACTACAACAATATGGAAGGAAGTCTCCAACAGCTCCCTTCCTCTGGCATTTGGGATGACTGGGAAAGGGTCGAGAGGGAAAAAGTTTGATCTTGAAGTGATCCCTGGTGGGCTAGGACCACCCATGTGACTGGATCAGTCTTGCCTTTCCTTTAATTGCTGTGAGTGATCTCAGCACATACCAACATCTGATTGTCTTCATCCTCTTTGGAGGATGTGTATAGGATCCCTGTCTATTGGCATGCTGAACAAAGGAGAGAAAAAAATGGCTGATAAACGTCAGATTGGAAGTGGGAAATGGTGTGAAAAAGAATATAACTGTTTCCATCAGCCAAAAAAAGGTAGGGTCAAAGGATTAGTGGGGGAACGCTTTGCCTTAGAAATCACTATTTTTCAGGTGAAAATTGAATCTGGAGAATATTTGTCTCAGCACCAGTAGCGACTTCAGCCACCTTTCTTGATTGCTACCTTTGGACTTGCTTTTGAATCAAAGTTTGAATCAGGCTTCCTTCCCTGTCGCTGTGATGGCTCTTGATGTAAGCAATTTGGACTTGTCATCTTGGGCTGTCGCTGTTCCGTCAGCAGCTGCATTCACAGGAGAGGTCTCCATTTGGAACAGCGTGTCGGAAGTCTAGACTAGCTCAGCAGAAGCAACAACATAAGGACAGATGTAAAATCAGTGGTGGGATGATTTTATATCAGGGAAGTAAGATGTAAAATCAATGAGAGGTTTAAAGACCAAGGGACAATCTAAGCTGAAGAAGGAGCGGGGGACGGGTGGGGGTGGGGGTGGGGGTGGAATTAATGTTTCCTTTAGCAAAATGATCTCTTTTTTCTTTTCCTGAAAGCTTAAAACAGCAGCATATGGGACAAAAAAAAAAAAAAAAACAGAGAGAGAAAGAAAAAGAAATGCCCCAAATCTCTTGCTGCTGTAGCTGTTTTTGTTTGGTGCCTTCAGGTAGACTCCAACTTATGTTTATCTTATCACAAGATTTTTAGAAGGTTTTTTTTGGGGGGGGGGTAAGATTATTTCAAAAGATATTTGGTATTGCCTTCCTCTTAGGCTGAGAGAATGTGATGTTCTGAAGGTCACCCAGGAGGTTTCCATGGCTGAGCAGAGATTTGACTCTTGGGTGATTTCTGCACTAGATTGTCATAGTGCTATTATTCTGCTTTCAACATCCTATGAAATCCTGGGGTTCAAAGGCCCCTCGCTAAACTGCAAACTCCAGGATTCCATAGGATGTTGAAAGTAGAATAATAGCACTGTAACTAGTGCAGAAATGTCCTTGGACTCCTAGAGTTCAAGTTGAACATTCAAACCACTACCCTATGTCAGCTCCAGCCCAAAATCTTGTCTGAAGTGAAATCTGAGTCTACCTAAAAATCAGGAAAACAAGGTATAAGGCTAACCCTATTTCCTCATATGTGTTCAATATTTTCATTATTACTTTACTTAAGTCCTTTCTGCATGATGCCCCAATTGCATGACATCCTGATCCCATCCTCGCAGTGCCAGTGCCGGGATGGGAACAGGATCCTAATGCTCCTGACCACACTCGTTGGCTGCTGGCGGATGGATAGTGTTAGGGACATGCTCCTTTCTTCTGCAGTACAACCAGCCTCTTCCTGAGCTGTATTGTGGAAGGAAGCACTTGATAGCACTTCAGCCTTTCCTGCATGCCTGCAGCTGATGAGATCATTGCACAGAAGAAGACCATTACCAGTTGTTGTTTTTTTTCCCCAGTAATAATATACAGAGTGATTGCAACAGCTGGGGAAACAACTGCAGTGGAACCACCACAATGATGTCATGCGATGGCATGCATCATGGACCAACAGCAACACAGCTCAATGCCAGGATGATGCCATGGTGTTGATAAAGGCCTTACTTTAGTTGCATTTGAGAAATCAGTGGGGGAGTGCCTGCTTGATGTTTATCCTTGCATTGAATTATGAAACCTGATTTTACTATTAAAGGTAGGAGTCAACATGCATATAACTAAAGATAGTATGAGCCTGAGTGATTTTATTTATTTTCATACAAAGTGGGAAAAAATCATGCACAAATATACAAGATCTCCCAGAATCTTCCTTAGTGAAGAAGAGAGAGAAAAAGAAGAAGAAGAACCTTCTCATCCTCACATGCAGGAGATTTGTGTACTTAGGAGGTTGCATGTCCACACTATATTGGGAAGTGGTGTCTGTGTGTGTGTTTAGTACATAAGCATGTACTTTATTATGTGTACATGTGCATGCTCCTGATTATAAGGAAATGGTGTTTGTGAGTCAGAGAGTGTGGTTGTTGATGACAAGGCTCATGGTTGAGTAAGGGTGAATGTGACTGTATGTAGAAAAAAAAAGGAGGAGTAACACACATCACACCATGGTTGCATAGCAGAAAATTGCATCCGTGAAGTTATGCTTTCATTGTGCTATGCAACACTTTTCTTGACTGGCAATGTTGCACAATGGAACCAACACACCATATGTGCTGTTACCACTCCGTATATCCCCACTCCATGATATGATATAACTGACAAATATTTAATCGGTATGAGATACGAATTATACACTGGCTGAAAAGCTGTGCAGTTGAAGGAGGACTGGCTAGGTCATCGTCAAGGAAGCTCCGGCTATAATGGACTTGCAGATGTCTCCTAATAACTCAACCTTTGGAAACAATGGTACCTGAAACTGCCTCCAGTTGTCTTCAACCCACTCTCTCTTCCCATCAGATTTTCCCTTTGTTTCCATACCTGCCCAGCCATTAAGGAATTACCACGATTCTCATCAGTCCTTTGTCACCTAATGCCAAAGTCATTAGACCATTCCAGACCCCATTGTTTGCCAGATAGCCATTAACATCTTCACCTTCAGGGCAGAAACAGGGAATTTAAACCCTGACTCTGAGCCAGACAATTTGTGGTACCGTAGTACTCTGAACCTAGGTTGTCACTCTGCTACTCCAATTCTCATTCTTGTACTACCCTCAGACCCCTAGTCTGAACCACATTGCTTTGTCTTTTCTCTGCAGGATAAGTAAATATCACCCACTTTGCTCTAACTTCTTACTGTCCAAGTTTTCATCCCTTTTTCTTCAGTTAGCCTTGTGTGATTGTGAGACTGCATGGATTTTGTGTGTGTGATTGTTAATTCCCATAATAAAACAAAATTTACTTCGAATCTCCAACTGGTATTCTTGCATGAGTACCGGTATACACAGGTGTAAAAGATCTTGCTGGGTTACCCCACTCTTCCAGGCTTCCCCTTTGAGCTAATATCCCCCACTGGCATTATGGGTGAGCCTCTGAATCACTCATGTTTTGGGATAACAGTGCAACCAAATGCACAACACAGCGTCCATGTGCTCCTACACAAAATATGTATGCAGATCCATGTGGCTTCATGTGCAAGGAACATATGCATGAGTAACATCACCACATGCACAACACAGCTTCCACAACTGTGAACTGAATGTGGACATTGAACTTAGGACAAGTATGTCCAACAGTTTCTGTACAAGAACTCACACATGTGTAAGATGCCAATAGAATTCTGGCCTGGTGTGTGTGTGTGTGTGAGTGTGAGAGAGAGAGAGCAAAAAAGAGAGAGACCTTTAGAGGGCCTAAAAGATTGCTTAACAATGCAACAGGAAGCCAGTCAACCATTATTCATTTATGGAGAAATGCACTCTGAATATGCTCATAGGCATTATATTCTTGAGTCAAACATTTCCAAGGCAGCAACAACAACAACAGCATGACAATACTGCCAGGCTCAGAGGAACAATGGTAGGGACTGAAAATGCAGATAAATTCTGTTTGAGAATTTTCCAATAGCTTCCCTGAGGGATTCAACATGACGTGTCTTCAAAACAGTTGCAAAGAGATCTTTACTTATTTCCTGGGGCTATTTTGAAGGCAAAATGTGTATTTGAAGCAGGTGTTCAATATACCTCATACATGATTAATGTATTATTTAGTATTCATGTATAGGAAATCAGAAACAGGCTACTATATACTGAATAAGACCATGGAGACCACCTGATCTTATATTGCCCACATTGGCAGCAGCTCCACAGAGAGATGTACCAGCCCTACCTGCAGACCGGAATGTGCGAAGCATTGAACCTTCAACCTTCTATCAGCAAGTCAGTTTCCTACCACTAAGCAATAGCCTTTCTTAATATTGATAGATATAGAGAAAGGCCATTTCTGCACTAGACTGTTACAGTGCTGTTACTCCACTTTCAACATCCTATGGAATCCTGGGGTTTGCACTTTAGAAAGGGGCCTTGGGGCAAACAAGAAGACCATGGGGTGGAAAAGAGGAAGCTCAGACAAAATAAAAGAAGAAGTTTTGGAAATCTCCAAGAGAAAAGAGAAAGGACTTCATAAAAAAGTAATAATGATCAAGGAAGACAGGTAGGGAGGAGAAGTTTACACACTCAGGAGCAGCACTATTGCTTTTCTTTCAGGTCTTGCTCAGCCATAATAGGAAACTGACTTGTGCAATGCAGTCACTGCAGGGAAGGGTTAAAAATTGATGGCCCCCATGTCAGACACCAGGGTGTGTCTGTGATTGGCACTCAGCGCTAAATCACAGCACATGCCCGGGATAGAACTTGGGCTATTTTATGTCAGTCCACCCCAGCATGTGTCATTCTGGATTGTTTGCTCAACCCACTCTCCCATCCTCAGTGCAGTGTGAGTTTATCTGATCACTTCAGGGCTGGAAAGGAATTTTTCCTCCCTTTTTACCAGTCCCCCCCCCCAACTCATACTGTAGCTGATGCCATAGCGACAATTGGGTTGGGATGGTGTCTTAAATAGGCAAGAATAAGAATTCGGTGTTTGGGTTGTTGTGGGTTTTTTTCGGGCTATGAGGCCGTGTTCTAGTAGTATTTCCTCCTGACGTTTTGCCTGCCTCTGTGGCTGGCATCTTCAGAGGATCTGGAGACATGGAGATGGAATGGAGTATATATACTTGTGTGATCCCTGGGTGGAAGGGATTTGCATTTGTGATACACTAGTGATGCAGCTGGCCTGTGAGATAGCCCACTGTTGAGTGGACTAGCCCCCAGTGTTGCGTTGTTAGTCAGGGTATATGCATAACAGTGGTGTATGCATTTGAGTACTTGTAAGCAATCCATTGTATTGTTTCCTGTAGAAAGACCTTTTTGAGTCTTGATTTTAGTGTTTTTAACTAAAAACATATACTAAACATTCACTAAAACATTCAGATAACTACTATTTCAGTTATCTATTTCATAGAGAGGCCATCGAAATCCATAAACACCTGGACAATTTTAACAGCAAAGAAGAAACTCAGAAAGTAAACAGAAGTTGACTACCGGTACTGAAAAACGCTAAAATCAAGACTCAAAAATATGCCAATGAACACCACCCAGACTCGGGAGGTCTCTCTACAGGGAACAATACAATGGAATGCTAACGAGTACTCAAATGCACACACATGTTATGCATATCCCCTGACTAACAACGCGACCCTGGGGGCTAGTCCACTCAACAGTGGACTATCTCACAGGCCAGCTACTACTAGGACATGGCCTCATAGCCTGAAAAACCCACAACAATCCATGGATTCTAGCTGCGAAAGCCTTTGACTTTTTTCGGTGATTGCCTATTAGCACTCTTTTGGCATAGGGTAGGGATCTGGAACTCCCTCTATAGGGCCCTGTGTCCCAGGAGATCAGGAAAGGATGTTACTCTTGCAGTTCACCTGGGACTCAGGCTCTCAACTGTAGGGCCCTGCAGCATGGGTGGGAACCCCTTGGTTGGCCTTGTAGTTATACCAGACTGGGGAGCAACCAAAGTAATTTAGATTGCCTTCAGGGCTGAGGTGTTTCGTCCATGGGAAGGCTGACGAGATTGTCATGTGGTGACATCTACCTCAGCTGACCTGAATCAGGTTGCTCTCCCTTATTGCTCCCTTCCAGACCAACACACCTTTAAATAGGTCAGTTTAAATACAGTGGCCTTTATTATCCAAGTTTGTGTCTGGTCTCATTATTTCATGGTTGATCATCAAAAGATAATTGCATAAAGTGGGAATCAGGGCTGACTTGACTCATCAGGCAGTGAGTCACATCAAAGATGACTTGAGAGCAACCAGTGTTATCTGGTAAACCTCCTCAGCAGAACCTTGGCATCAGCAATCTGCCTGGTAAAGCTTTCCCTTCTCACTATCTTTCTGCATTATGTATAAAGATTTACCTGATGAATTCTTGGATTTCGTAGAACCAATAAAGAACCAAACTTCCTGATAGGAATGGATACACACCCCTCTTTCTCCTATGTAGAGATGTATTTGGTGAGGCTCTAGAATATCATGTAACATACCGTTTCCCACTTTTTGTAATTTTGCCTTGGGGGAAGTTGAAGCCCATCTCTCTCTCCCCCCTCCACCTCCTTCCAGTCTCACCCAGTCCATTTCCAACAGCTTTGTCACTTGAGTACTCAAGGATGCAAAATGACATCCAAAGTTGCATTTCTTTCCCAGATGTTCAATTTGACCCAGGGCAAGTCAATCAAAATCTGTAAGGCTTCCAACACTACTAGCAGGGATTTATTTTTATTTATTTTATTTTATTTTTTTAAAATATGGCATATGGATTTTTCCGGCAAAAACAACAACAACAGTAAAAGAAGTGAGCAACTGAGCAATCTTTGCAAGTCTGCCAAATAAAACCAGACAATTCCATTTTCAAATAAACATATCTGAATGGGGTTGGACAATATCAGAAGCAGGCATGAAAATATTCTAAAAGGGACCAGTATGTGTTTTTCCTTCCCCAGGGAGTCCAAAACAGTCTTTAGAAGTGGAGACCTGTTGCTGTTGTGTGGCACGACAAAGAGACGTATGGTAGCTGAAAGACAATTTACCTTTTGTCACCATTCTTATTTTAAGTGTTAGGGCGTACATTGGAAACAATTTGCATGTGAAACCAAAGTTCAATAACCCTTTCTCCCCTGAAAAGTATACTTATTTAGGAGTTTTCTTCATGCTCAGCTGGACAAGAAATAAAAAAAAAATAATAACAACATGAAAACTGATAATCTGCAGTTGGAAAATGGGAGAGAAATGAGACACATGTTGGCCTAAAATCCTGTTTAAGTTCTCTCTGGAGTAGACCCATTTAATCTATTGGATTTATTTACATATTGACTCACTATTTAGTAATGGGTTAAATATGTCTACTTTAGTTGGGATTAATCAATAGGAAGCTGGTATCACTATGTGCATTAGCTCATTTTTACATGTGGCTGTGCTTTTCTGGCTATTGCACAGTGGGTATATTCACTTCATGGTTACAGGAGCAAAGTTCCACAAGTGTAATTATTTTGCATGCAGTTGTGCAGTATTGGATGATGCATAAGCATTCACTAGTGCCCTCAGTATACCATTTGATTTCCTGGGACTGGAGAAAAAAACAAGCACATTCAGAGATATGAAACTGGTTGCCTAATGATCATATTCACGAGAAGGCTTGTGTAGTGCAACCACCTAGCTACATCACTGTTTTCATCATCATCATCAATCATCATCATCATCATCATCATCATCATCAGCCTATATAGTATCATCAGAGTACAAAGTGCTTTACAGGTAAAGGAACAGCAAAACATTTCCCTGCCTTCATGCTTACAATCTAATTAATACACGACACACAATGAAAAAAAGGATGGTAGTGTGGAAGGGAATTTTGACCATTTCTGAACAAGTAGCCAGAAGTGAGTCAGCACAGTTCATTGCATCCTGAAGGAGTAAGTTTTGTTTTTTTTTACTGTGCTCCACCACATTTCAGTATCAATGTTATCTACACACACACACACACACACACACACACACACCGATCTCATGTGTAGGAGTGCAGGCAGTCCATCCACAATACTTACTCTCTGGCCACTCTCCTTGCCCTCCGTCCCTCTGGCCCTGATTGGGCATTTTTTTCCTCTTCATTTGTCATGGACACTTCCCAATTTCTGTATTAAATAAGAGAAATAGGGAGAAAAACAGTTTAAAGGTTACTTATGTGTTCTGTTCTCCCCCTGCTTTCTCCATTTGCCATTTACTGCATGGAACAAAAATGGCGGCGGCCTATCCTTTGATAGGCAGGGAGAGATGGGGATGGAAGTGAGGAAAGGACGAGCTGAGCACACCTATAGCTCACCCACTACTGCACAGTGATTCAATATAACATTTTGCATTAAGGTGAAGGATGAAGCAAAACTGCTGTGGGAGATTTAAATTGGATTTTTTCCAGTTTTCAAATACTGCAATTTCTTGATGCATGGTGGTGCACTACCAGTTGATTGTTGACACTATCATTCAGAATTGCAGATAAAAATGCAACACTAATATGTGCTACATGTAAAAGCACACCTAAAAATCTGACACTACTATGCAGTAATGACCCTGTGTGGAAATGGCCTAAGTCTTGCAAAACTACCTCTTCTTCTCTCCTGTGGAGGCCACAGCCGTGGCAGCTGGGATGGAGGGGAGGGTCTTTAATCTGCCTCCTGGCCTAGGTGTGATGGAGATGTGTCTGCCTCTTCTTCTTTTCCTCTGAGGACTGGTCAATGGCAGTTGGGGCAGATGGAGGGACAGTTTTTTGCTGCTGAGCCTAGGAATGATGGAACACCTACATGAGTGTAGATTTATACTACACAAACATGTTGTAGGATATCAGCTATTGTTTCTCATATTTGAAGTAAAAAGAGTAATAAATGTAAGTTTATCAGAGATCAAAATTTTGCAAGGGAAACTTTCACATAGACTTTAGTTGAGTTTGCTTTCGAAAGGGGATTTATCCATTTGGACAGCATCTCTGTGAAATGGTGTTGTAGCAGATCAGAGAACGGCTGTAATATCTATTGTACCGTAATAGTAGTATAAGCTGTTGTAAAAGATGGAAACAGCCAGAGTTGTGTCCTCCTGATTGCATAATGGGACAACAATAAGCAGACACACAATGTCAGTATGCAGGAGAAGAAGGTTGGTGTAGTGCAATCAGCACACAACTATGCAAATGTAGATTTACACTTTTGTTTTGTTGTGTGCCTTCAAGTAATTTCCAATTTATAGCAGCCCTAGGACAAACCTATCATGAAATTTTCTTGGAAAGATTTGTTCAGAGAGGGTGTGCCATTGCCATCCTCTTAAGATGAGGAAGAATGAGTTGCCCAAGGTGGGGATTCAAACCATGGTCTCCAGAGTTCTAGCCCAACACTCAAACTACTACACCACACTTACCCTATTTATTTAGCCAAGATTAGGGGAGGGCAACTGTTGGAAGCGATGTGGCTGCATTAACCTAGAAGAAGATATTGGAGGGCTGCAGAATCTTCCTTGCCTACACTCAAATCAATGTTTCCCCCAAATATCCCTAAAAGCACTCTGGGGGCAATTTTGTCATGGTTGTAGTGCCCTCTGTGTCATGAACTGAATTCACACACACAAACAAACAGAATAGTGCTTAAACACTTTTTATTAGGAGCATGATACTTTGTACAGGACTTCAGTGAGTCAACTGGAGGCAATTAGCAAGATTCAAAATACAAAATACAAAGAATACATCTTCCCACCCGCAAGAGACCTTGAAGTCTTTGGCCCTTTTCACACGTTACCTGTTAATGCCGCTGGGTTGGGGTCCTCGTGTGAGAAGCCTTGGAGGGAACGCTCCCGCTTCCCTGAAGCTTCCATTTTGCTTGGCCTCTGCAGCTCTGTCCTCTCCCGTGAATGCCCTGCCTCTTCCTTTCGCAGTGCAGCCTGGGACCTTTCCCAGCCTGCGCTGCTCAGGAAGCGCAACCGGCCTGGCTCCTGGTGCACTGCACGCCAGGTAAGTGCGCATGGGGCGCCGGACCGATGTGTGAGCACGGAGCATTTTCGGCTTGAAACCGAAAATGAAAAAATCCATGTGCACTTTGCGTCCGGCCCTTGAGCGTCACGTAAATGGGAGTGCGTCATGCAGACCGCTCCTCCCATTTACGCGATGCTCAAGGGGCCCTTTCACTTAAGAAATGCTGTGCAAAAAGGGCCTTGGTGCAGCCTGGCTATGCTTATCAGTGCATTCCTAGCTTTTGTTTATCTAACGGTCTCTGGTTCTCATACCGTGTTACAAGCAAGCTGCTACTTAACTCCTACTACATATCCCATTACTAAAATATGAAGGGCTACCCGACACTCTGAGACATTATAGGACCATGAGAGGAATTCTAGAACTTGGAAGTCACTTTCTATTCACTTCCTGTGCTCTTTTGAAGGCCTTTCCCTGCTCATTTTTTTGACCCCTTGAGTCCTGGTAGCCATACCAATGTGGCTGGGAGGGAGGTATAAGCATACCACAGAATGTCCCTTGCCCACTCTTAGGCCATTTCTTCACCAGGCTATTAAAACGGCGCAGAGCGACCTCCAACGGAGGTCTTCTGCGCCGTGGAGTGAACTGAGTCGGACTACTTCTCGTAGTTCCGCACCTCAGTCTGCCCCGGAGCGACCAGAACTGGTCACGCAGCATGCTTTTTAAAAACCTCTTTTAAGAGTTTTTTCAAAAGCACAGAGCGCCCGACTCCGTGTTGCTCCGTGGCCGCGCTCCGTTGCAGATTTGCAGGTGCACACTAGTGCGTGCCTGCAGATTTGCCAGGGGTGGGCTTTAGGCTGGCGAGCTTCTCCGGTTGGTGGAGAGCCTCCACCAACCGGAAGCTGTCATTTTGGATGCTGGAGCAGTGCGGACAGACGAGCTCGCACTGCCCCTCGTCCTGACGGACTCGCCCGGATGGAGAAGAAATCCAGTGAGTCCCGTTTCTGCCCGATTCATGCCCCATGTGTGGAAAGGGCCTTAGTCTAGGGGTCTGGACCAACCCGGTAGTTGCCCATTGGAAACTAAGTGGCCAAGATGTCTGTTGCCCAACAGAATCCAAGAACCAGTGCTGGATTTGGGAAACTAGTTATGGAGCTTTCTCCCAAATCCTGTATTTTGCACGAGTATGGAGTATGTAGAACAGGGGTGGTCAACTGCCTCAGGTCTGGAAGAAAATTGGCCACATGATCTGCGAAAATTCCAAACAAAACAAATCAGCAAGTCTGGAAGTCTACTTTTATTTTTAAATCATATTCTCATGTTCAGAGATGTTGCTAAGGCGGGATCCTTTTTAAAAAGTGCATTGCCACTCCTGAAATCACTTTAGAGTTAGAAAACAAAGGGGTTGGGATGGTATGGACGTGTCAAGAGTTACAAGAAGAGTCTTGCATGTGGTTTAGGGCCCAGCATTGATACAAGGAATGATGGGCTTCCAGTCAACCTGGTGGCACCATCTCTTCCTGGATCTTCTCAGGTTCCTCAGTCAAAGCATGGTTAGAGCTTGTCTCCTTCTCCTAAATAGACAGATGGACAACAGACCTCTACTCCATCTCACCAAAACTGAGTATTAACCCAGACCTACAGTTACTGTTACTTTCAAGATCCCAAGCATGATGCTGAAGATTTTGGAGTTGGAATGGAGGTCCTAACTGTCCATGACTGACTTTCTGGGTGGTCACTGAGTCAATGGGCCTCCTTGGAGAAGCAGGTTCATGCTGTCATCCACAGTATGTTGATTTTTCCACAAGATCTATTTTCCTCTTTTTATAAGTTAAAATTGTTACATATAGAATCCAACATTGATGAGACACAAGATACTTCAGATTACACCAAAACCTGGAAAGAACAGCATCTTCTCTATTTTTTAAAAAATGGCTGTGATAAAAATGGATCGGCGCTTCAGTCTGAAGTTTGGTATAACAGATCCCTTTGCTTCTAACATAGAAATCCAAGTTCATGTCTCTGATCAATATTGATTAAAATGTTCATTCCCAGGAGTTTGAAGTAACACCAGTCCTTGAGCAAAAAATCTACAGAGGAAGATTGGAGAGAGAAGCAGCAGAATCGGAATACATCCACAAACTTCAGTCCACCAAGAACGTGTTGAACAGAGTTTGGATGCTGGGATCCCACTTTCCGTACTATGCTTCGGTCTCCTTCCCACAGGCACATACATGAGCGTGTGTGTGCACATGCGCACACACACACACACACATTTTCATATTTGGAATGATCTACTTTTGTGACAGTCTTATCCCCCTAACCCTAGCAAATGTAAAGGACCAATTGCAACTATATACTTACCATCCCGCTCAGTAGTCACAAGATCACATGAGAAATTTATAATATATGTTTATGGTGGTTAATGACCAATATGATCCCCCAAACCCCATCTTTTTTAGCCTGACAGTTCCCTTGCTGAAGGGTTACTAAGGCACTGGAGATGGGGAAACTTGGAAATGAAGACTGAAGCACTCTCCCATCATGGTCTGTATGGAAACAAGCAGCTGGACAGGACCATGAGTGGCCTCTCCAGTTGTCTGTTCCCAATGCAACTGTCCTGTGCTGGCAGCCTGCCAAGACTTCCCAGCTATGTTATCAGGCTGATAACAGAAGTTAGCAACAGTTTTTGTTTTCTAGCTAGTCCAGGTTCCTAGCAAACTTAAAGAAACCAAGTCCAGATTTACCACAAGTCAAGGGAAAGATTATCCAAGAGCAGAATCTGTAGTCCAGGCAAAGGTCCAAAGAAGATGAGCAAGGCATGCAAGAGTCAGCAAGGCTGTCAGCACCAATGGACTCCCTAGGTTACAGCAGTTTCCTGCCTTCCTGCCCTCTGGTTATATAGTCTCAGCGTTCTAGCGAGCTGTGGCCTAATTAACAAGCTCTTCCTATATAAACACTGCCAGAAGCCCAGACTCCCCCTCTCCCACCTGCACTCACTGCCGTAAGTACCATCCCTCTCATGTCTCTATGGTGTGGCTGATGGGAAGAGTCCTGTCTGGGTCCTGGGGCAGGGACATGACAGCACCCCACTGCAGATGTCATTTCACAGCTTCTCAATCTGCAGTGCCCCAGAAACCCTTTTGGATGGGGCACTGTCAGGCTGAAAAGGCAGGGCTTTTGGCAAGTGTGGGGGCAGTCACGTACCCACAACAATGGAGCCCCATCATTTTTTTTCATCTAATGATGAAAGATGTAATGATGTAAGATGTCAACCATATATCTTAAATTGTTTTAATACTGTACCTGTTTTGATTTGTAAGCTGCCTTGAGTTCCAGTTTAGGGGGAAGCATTAGTAAAGGTGATGATGGTGGTGCCAACACTAACAACAAGGTCTGCTGTAGTTGGGACTAGTAAGACTAGCAATTGGCTTTAGGTCTTTCGAAAGAAAAACAATACAACTGTAAAAGTAGCTAAGTCGGATGGAGGGGGGCTCATGGATGCTAGAGCTGTAATGAATTACCTTTTAAAAGGTAACTGGAAGAGAGTAGAAGAAACTTTCTGTGCTCTGTTCTCTCTCAGTTCAATTTCCCAAGTTTAACTGTATGCCAGGGAGGGGGAGGATTAATCTAACCTTGCTCACAGGATTATACTGTTTGCTGTGAGGACGAGGAAGATAAAGATTGTAAAACACCTGGCTATTTGATGACCTCTGTGCCCCTCATTGCCAAATTCTGTTCCCAGAACACTCAAAAGCTGTAGTCACAAAAACTGATGGAAATCAATACATCAAACAACTCAATTGCTCAATAAATCCCAAAGTCAATATTAGAGTTGTTGAAGAATTTGAAATTTGTCGACAAGGGAGTGATGTGGTAGCAGGACGACAGGTGTGGATAAAATGAAGGGCAGTTAGAGAGAAATAGTTAGGAGGATCATGACTGGGAGCATGATCCTGGAGATTGGCTGCTGGTGCAGAGCAGGTATTGCTGCTCTGGCCTTGTGTGGAAGCTACTGACCAGGCACAGCACAGATTCTGGCCATTTCACCCCTCTCTACTGACTAAATCAAATAGACTGCAGAGTCTTTTCTTCTCCCTGAGACAATTTTATTGAGGAAAAAAAATGTGGGGTGGATCAGGTGGAAAATGAATTTTTTCTCTTCATGTGGACATTCCTCCTCAGCTTGTAAAACAAAATTTCTAAGCCATTGTACAGAACATGCTTTTATCTGGCTCAGTGATACTCCAGCTTTGTCCTTCCAGATGTTCTACTCTCCGGCTCCAAGAAACCTCAACCAACATGGCTAATGGTAAGACAAACTGTAAGCTGTAGTCAAAAATATCTGAAGGACCAAGCTGAAGAGCTGTTGATCTACATGTTTTAGATTATGACTTGTGTTTGCTACAGTTCCTAGGACTTCTTTTTCCCACAGGGAGTATGTTGAGTAAAGGCCTAGAGAGGATGCTGGAATCAGTGGTATTACTAGGTCCCCTATAAAGCCATCAGTCCTTGGCTAATTGCCAAAAAAAAAAATACTCTGTATCTATAATTATTGAACTGTAATGTGCACATAGTGTTCAATGAAGCAAAAGAAATGGACTTTAGACCATGTTGATCTGTGCCACAGTAACTAAAGCCCTTTCTGCAGCTTACCTTTGTCCCGGTGGCATCTGGTGATGATGGCAACAGTGGTTATCCCAGGAGGGAAGCCACAATGGAGCACTCTGCATCAGCTGCATGTGGGATAAAGGACGTGTGATGGCCATGCCTCTTCCTGTTGCAGTGCAACCGGGTCCTACCTCAACAGACAAGGTGACTGCAGGTGTGTGGTGGGAGTGTCATGCAATTGCTGGTCATTGATAAAGAAAATTCATCAATAATTTGTGGTATGATCATGCCACTTGGGAAGGGGGAAAGATGAGACCGCAACAATGTCATGCGTAAGTGTTGCTGCAATCCTGTCCTTTCCCCACATAGTTCTTCTTTTTCATCCAGAATCTCTATTTCAGATTTTAAAATACTGAAGTCTATGCCGAATGTATCATTGTGAAGCACATAAAATAGGATGTTCATACATGCAAAAGAACGACCTCACATTTTCAGAAGGTAATAAATTACAAGAACCAAATTCCAAGAGATGACAATGGAATTCTAGAAGATGGTACCCCCCCCCGATGAATCCAAAATTTAAGACCATCCCTCAAATTAGTTATGTTTTAAGAGAACGGTATCATTTCTCCAGGCAAAATGTGAATTTCTTTCCAAGGCATTGTTACCACTCCTTACAAATCCCATCCTGTGTGATAACAAAATTGGCAAGATATATCATTTTCATGTAAAAACTGGACATGTATGACTGGGAAACATTTGGTAAGCAGAATACTGATTGTAAGCCCAGGCTAGGTCAGGATGGCCTCAGCATGCCCAAGTCATAAGGTCAAGAAAAATTAGGCAAGAAAGCCCAGCTAATGGACTTCCAAGTAATCCTATCAATGACCTGACATCCAAATACAATAGTCAAAGAAACTGCCCAGGTGCAGCAGACAAGCATCCCTGTTGTGCACATTTCCTACAGATACCTTTCCCATCCACATTACTAAACCAAGATATTAAGAGACTGTCATCCAAAGTAAGACAATAAGTCTGTTCTGGAGCCTCTTTGTTTAATCTGCCAGAAAGCCATCAACAGGATAGGAAAAAGAGTATTTAACCCCAGCTCCAACCCTGGCAATTTGCTAGCCCTTCTGGCATTACCCTCTTACTCCAAAAGGTGGGTGACTCAGGGGTCCACCTGCAATACCAATTCCTCTGTGAACAGATGGGGAATTATAGCTCAAGGAGGCCTGCAAGGGGAGGTAACTATGGAAGTGTTTCAACTGTGTGCACCGGTACTGTGAGACACCAGTTGGAGGTCAGAAGAATATTTTGTTGGGGAAAATCAAAAACACATGCAAGATTCAAGCAGTCTCACAACCATTCGGGGCTAACAGAGGGAAAGAAGAGAAGGTTGGATAGCAAAGAGATCAAATGAGCAATAATTACCATTCCAAAAGCAGAAGACCAAAGTGAAGTGTGGCTCAAACTAGGGGTCTCAGGACAGTTCAATGAACAGGAATCTGGCGCCCTCATGCCCAGGAACGTGTACATTTAAGCTACTAGCAAACTACCTGGGCTGGAGATGGGTTTAAGTACCCTGTTCCCATCCTGAAAGAAAATGTGTTTTTGCTCTCTGGCAGAGTGAACAAAAAGGGGTCCAGAACGGGCTAATGGTCTTTACTCCAGGAGGCAAAGCATTGATAAAAGTTGTGATAGATCCTTACTGGCTGGGCAAGTGAGGCAACAAATGGAAAATTCAGTGGGAAGAGGTTACAGGACATTGGTCATTCATTGCCTCATCAGAGCTGCTTTGCTGGTTATTGATTTCTGAGTTTGGGCACTTGATAGGATCATCTCAAACCCATTAAGCTGGGGCTCTGCAGCTAATCTTTATGAGTTTATGACCTGCCCATGCTGATGTCATCTGCCTAAGCACAACATTCTCAGTCACAGTCCCTTTCCATGTGGTATTTAACCATAAGTGTATATTTTATATTTTGAGATTATTAGATAATATTCATTGCCAATTATACTGTATCACGGAGTGGGGGTGCACAGCATGGTAACAACACTGCACCCCAAACTCTTATTCTTCTGTGCTGCCCTCATACTCTCATGTTTGAGCCACTCAGCTTTGATCCTCTGTTCCAGGACCAGTAAATATCACCCTCTACATCCTAAATCTCTATCTATCCAACCTTTCTCACTTTTCCATGCACTAGCCTTGTATGGTTCATAAGAATGCTTGTTTCTTGTGTGTATGTGTGTGTGTGTGTATTAATTCCCAGTAAAAACACCATGTTTAAACCTTTAACTGGAGTCCTACAAATAGCACTGGTATACAGAGGTGAAAAGATCCTGCTGTTACCCCCCTCTCACAGGTCTCCTTTGAGATATAATTCCTCTCCTTTCTAAGGAGGCACTGGCACTGCTAGTGGACTTCAAGGTCCCCCACTTTTTGTGGGAACAGCATCTTTATAATTTCTAAGTGAGGAAAGTACACAGTACCAATTTTTGCTTAGGTTCAATTCTGCTTTCCTGCTCCCAACCCTGTACTATTTCTCCACCCCACGACTCACTTGAAACAATACCTTCTTTGTCTGAATTAGAAACCCATTAGACCCCCTTCCCTGAATGTTTTCCTTTCCCCTCTTCTCTCTCACTCTCTTTTCTAGATCCAAATTCTTTTCTTTATTTGCTGATATTTCTCCCCCTCTCTCCTGCAGCTCATTCTGCCTTCCCATCTCTGAACTCTCATTCCAACTTGTTAGGCCCCAGCAGCATTTCTCTTTCACCCTCACCCTTCCAGTTGTCATGTTCTAGATCTGCAAAGCCAGATAGCCACATCTGTATCTTATTTACTCTGTATGAACAATGTAATGGGTCATGCAATGATTGATCAGTATATACACAGACAGAAGCCATTGACTTCATTAATTTCCCACTTAGAAATGTTATAGATGGGGCACAGAAAGCTGGGTCTCCTTAGTTTCCTTGCATGTGATATAGGAGTGCACAACCTACAGGCCAAGATGCATGCACCTCCATGACTCCTTTCCTTTACTGCCTTTTCTTGTGACAGAGCTCCTGTCATCTCCTTCAGGGATGAAGGTAATGAACAGGTTTAGCTTTCCCAGAACTGGCATTTACTCAGAGATTGGAATCCTATTTGAGGCATCTTTAAAATGGGATCAACCATGCTGACGTTGTTCAGAGTCATTTAAGAATTATGGAGTGTGTGTAGGAATAATGGTTTGCAGTCTCAGAAAACAAACAAACAAACAAACAAAACAGAAGTTGTCATTCTCATTGGTTGTAAGTAAATCTGCCAGCCAGCATGACTATGTTAATGGAGAGATCAAGAGATGATTGTATTATTTTAAATCTCTAAGGCTTCAAAATGTGGTTTGATACAGACCTAAGGCTTCATTCATTGGCTAGATGTACCAGTAACAGATTAACTTCTTGGAGAATGAACATATGGTAATAGTGAAGTTTTGTATCATATTTGGGCTTCTACAATGGGATCAGGCCTTTCCTTCTACAAAGGTAAGAGACATCTGCACTACACAGTTATCAGTTCGTATCACCATAATTTAATTTACTGCATCCTAAGGACTAGAATAAATTAGATCCTAAACTTTACTTCCTTTACTTTTTACTTTTACTTTTAACTTTACTTTTTTTACCTTTTTTTACTTTACTTCCTTTACTTTTCACTTCAATTCTGTAAAGACTACAGAATTAGACTGATTTCTCAGTGGATCTCCATCTTCTTGGATTTTGTCTCCCATGTAGGTATTCTGACATAGATTTACATGCCAGTGACACCAAAGAGGATCCTGACCCTCAGTCTCACCACACATATACAGAATCAGGAGTAGGCAAGATTCAACATGCAGGTTACACAGAAGTAGAACTTGTGTTGTACCAGCAGTGAGGAAAAGAAATACTGAGAAAGACAGGAAGTAGTCTGTTACTCTGGTACTCCTCTTGGTGGATGAAAGGTGCTGGCTATTCATAATTTATGTAGTTTTTCAATTTATTTGTGTTTTTATTTATACTTTAACGCCATTTTAATTACTATTTACTTGATTAATCTGCATTTTCACTTTTGTATGTTATGAAATTTTTAACTATGTTTTCATTTTTAGAAGTACTGTAAGGTGCTTTGAGTCCTTCCATAGAAAAAAAGTGGGATACAAATAAATATGATGACAATGATGATGATGATGATGATGATGATGATTGAAACAGCAGTAAACTTTTAGACCTTCAGGCTTTTTCTTCTCATTCTTGAAGAGGAAGATTTTGACTCCCCAAATTTCTGAGTTTTTGCAAACTCCCTTCCTTGTACCAATTGTTAGTGAGGCCTTGCAGTGGTATACCATTGCATGCCATCCCATTTTTTCACTCAGATACAAAATCTCATCCCATCCCCAAAGGAACAGCCCTGTTAGCACTCAATAAATAATAAATAATAATAATAATAATATAACTTCCAATTAATTTAATAATTTGCTGCCTAAGCACAGTAATAAAGGGAGCCTATTATTGAGCCCCAAATGTTTGGAGAAAATCAGGCTTTCTACGATCTTTGCTTTCTACAAAGCAATGAGAACAGCTGCTATGCTGGGCTTATCATATTGCTGAAGTGTTCTGCTGGCCAAAAATGTCCTGGTGCAGAGACATCAATCTCCTTCCCCCTTGGCTGCCGAATTCACTCAGTAGAAAGCCGCCTTTGCAGTCTGGCTTTTGTCGGTGATAGATAGTAGAGTTCAAGGGGGAGAGGAATGGAGCAGCAGAAACTCGTGCTTGTGAGAAGATAAAAGATGCTGGTGGAGGAGAACTGCAGTGGAGGAGAGGTGGGGAATGTGACAAATTGTGGAAGCCTTTAGCATGAAGAGGAAAGTGATGAGACTGAGAGTTCATGGAAGGCAGTGCTCCATCCTTTTTCTCTCCCTGTCATTCTGATTCTGAATGGATGGGTTAGAGTTCTCCTGGGATGCTTCCACAGCAAGGATGTTTGGACTTGGGGAGGTACACATATGGAATTAGCTACCAAAACATGTGCTGCTGTTCACAGTCTTGGATGGGTTTAATGGGAAGATTGAAAAAAAAAATCACCTAAAAGAAGTCCAATAGTAGTAACTGGACCATCTTCAAGAGCAGTTCAGAGGACAGTGTGTTATAGTACCAATCCAGAAATCATCAAGACATAGATTAAGGCCATTTCCACTCTACATTGTTATGGTGCTATTATTCCACTTTCAGCATCCTGTGGAATTCTGGGGTTTGTGGTTTCCTGAGACCAAAAAGCTCTCGGGCCAAGAATTCTAAATGCCCCCCTTTAAACTGCAAACCCCAGGATTCCATAAGAGGTTGAAAGTGGAATAACAGCACTATAACAGTGCAGGGCAGAAATGGCCTAATTGTTGCAGTCACATCTTGGATATGTCCATCTAATAATCGATTAATCATGCTGAGCTTAGTCCTGTGTAGAATCACAGAATTGGAAGAGACCACAACAGCCATCTAGTTCAACCTCCTGCCATGCAGGAACACACACTCAAAGCACCACCAGCAAATGGCCATCCAGCCTCTGTTTAAAGACCTCCAAAGAAGGTGGTCCACCACATTTAGTCAATGTGTGTAGTTGAGAAAGAACAACTGAGATCCTGTGTTAAACAGCTATGCAAAGTCATAGCTGTTATCTCATTCAGCCCTTGAAACCCATCTTAAAAGCCAGGCAGCTGCCTAGAGTGATAGACATCTGTTCTGCTGGTGAGTGGGGTATTATAAGGTAATGTGACCAGCCCCCTCCCTTCAGTGAGGCTGCAAAGAAGAATTGTGACAGGTCCCCAAAGAGGTCCATGCTTCTATTTCCCACAGTATCACTCACTAGTGGGAGAGGGCTGCTCACATCATACTATAGCTGTCGGGATGCCCTCCATATTATAGTAATGGGATATGTAGTCTAATGTAAGGTAGCAGCTTGCTTGAAATGAAAGTCTAGGAACCACAGACTTTTAGATAAACAAAAGCTAGGAATGCACTGATAAGCCCTGCCAGGCTGTCACTGCTTCAAAGTCTCTTGCACTAGGGAGGGGGAAGGATGGGAATGTTATGTACCTGCTATTGCTTTTGAACCTTAGTCCTCTCACTGAAGTTTTGTACAATGTATCGCACTCCAAATAAATAGTGTTTCTGCACTGTACTATTTGCTTGTGTAAATTCAGTTCCTAACAATAGCACTCTGCTCAGCAGCAACATAGACCTCCATAACTCCAGGCAGTTGATAGGGTTTTAAGGTGTGTTTCAGTGTCATTTGTAATTGTGGTAATAGTGCTAGAATCACAGATAAGAATATCATAAGTCTACCTTACAACATTTTAACCTACTGATAGGATGTCCTTGACTCTTGCAGGTTAGTTCATGGGTAAACCAAGGCCTGCAATTTGAAATGAACGTCTGAAGGATGTCAGGTGTCAATGGGAACTGTCACGTATGAATGGTTGTTTGTAAGCAGGCACATTCTATGCATATACTCATGGAAGAACCAGAACTAGCTTGGATAGTTCCCATAAAATACTCTTGTAAAACCTGGAACACTTCCATAGAAACATAATGCAGATTCACCACCCCAATGCAATGAAGCCCCTGGTCCCTGTTGCCTCCAGGCAATGCCTTTTGTTAGTCCTGGCAGATGCAAGTCCCACAAACACACATCTATTTTCCAGTCTCTTTGTTTCATTCTGATTTCCAGCTTTGTGTTTCTGATGGAGACACAAGCAGTATCTGATTATTTATTTATTGGTTTGTTTATTTATTTTTGCAATGGCACCGTCAACTCAGTGGCCATCCACACCCATTTCTATTTAGGTCAGCATCAGCTCTAAAGTGACAATAACAAAGCCAGCGCAGGACGAATTAAAAATAATGAGGTGCATCCACCCTAAGCTGGTGAGGGAAAAAATCAGCATATGGGGGACTATTTTGAGCGCTGGGCTCAGCTTCAATTGGACAGCTTCTTCTTGGATCCTAGAATGAATCTAGGGAAACTGCAGCATTGGTTGACTAAATAAAGCCTTTGATACCTGCAGAGTAACAGACCGTTGAGCAGAAGAAACACAAAATAACTCAGCTGAACCCTGCAATTTTTAGGATGGAAAGGAGAACACAGCCAGTTTCATAGAAATAGTTCTATGGATACCGATCCAACAACATGGGGGAGTAAAAAAATTGCAATGTTTTGAATTTGATCCATTCTCTGCAACTCCTTATCATTTAGGCTACAGGGTGAGAATCCCTTCGGCAAATTATTATGTTTGCAAATAATCCAAAAAGGTACAAAAATACTTTACCCAGAGTTCAGATGTAGGAAGTCTTTGCTAAAAGATTTGGGATATTCCGTCCTTGTCAAAAAGGGAGCTTGCATGCTCGGAACATGTTTGCGAAAACAGAAATATAATTTCAGTGGAAAAAAGGGGGGGATACTCCATAAGTTCTCATCCCTGCATATAAGCATAATATATAGTTTGCCGAACGTAGTTGGAACTGCCAGTACAGGTAACCACTGCTAGGAGGAACATGACTGTGAAAATGGGAAGTGCTTTGCCTCAGAGCCTTCTCCCCCATCCCCCCAAAAATGGTAGACTTTGACACCAGCGTTGCTAGAAGAGGACTATTCTAGGCTTGCAGATTTCCATGTCCAAACTTGAGAGTTAGGGATAAATCATATATTGTCGTGGGGATGGGCCATGGTGATGTTTCAAAGATGATGGTGCAAAGGACAGCCTTTGGTGGTGTCATTAGGAGCCCTGGTGGTGCAGTGGTTAAGTGCTGACACTGTAAGCACAAAGTTATGCCTTTGATCCTGCTGGGCTCCAAGGTTGATTCAGCCTTCCATCCTTCTGCAGGTTGGTAAAATGAGTACCCAGTTTGTTGGAGCCAATTAGCTAACACATTGTAAACCACTTAGAGAGCACTTAGCTGATAAGTGGTATAGAAATATACATGCTATTGCTGTCAAGCATGATACATTAAACATCAATCGCAGTTGCATGGCGCATACCATTAGAATGAGGGGAAGTCTAGGCTAACAAATGAGGGGAAAAAACACTCTTCAAGGAATCATCCTGAGACGTCTCCTCTCCTCTTGAGGAGTGGAGGAGAAAGTCCAAGCTCTGAGACTAAGGGGATGCAGAGAAACTCAGATTCCCTAAATCTGGGAATCCTATTTGGCATACATCCTATCCACCCAGATAACACCCAAATGTTGACCATGAGGAACTTACAGCTCCATCTTATCAATGACTGCACTTTTATTATTAGAAATTTGGTTCCCCAGATCCCAAAGAGTAGGCCTGGGATCATAGAAAATTATTTCCATTTGAAATAGATAATTGGTCCATCTAGCTCATAGTTCTCTGGATATGACTGGCAATGTTCTCCATGATATTAGGCAACTTTTTTCCCCCTGGCCCCAACATAGAACTGTCAGGAATTGAATCTGTGATCTTCTAGCTAATTGAATCGAGGATCTTTTAGTTTTTGCTTTCCATCCAAACTGCAGCCCCACTGATGGGTTTGTATATATGAATGAGGGGTGCATAAGCTGTCACACTTGTAATCCAGTTGTTTATGAAAGAGGCAATAATTATGTTTGCATTACACTGCTTAGAAAGATATGAAGCCCGATACCCATTTCAGGAATACATAACGAACAATATGCATGCAAAATGCAACAATAACTTGGATCTGCATTGTGAAAATTGTGTTATCTGCTCTTGCGGATAAGTAGCAGCAAGCATGAAAGCACAAATATCAACCAAAAAAAATGTGCTTTTCACATTGGAAGTGGGGGGGGGGAATCAATGACAGTTTTGAAAGGGATAGAAACAAGCTGAAGTACTGAAAGCCATTTCAACAGAGCCTTCGAAAGGGGGCGAGAGTAAATAGTCTATTCTCTGCATTCTTGTTTGCTTCCATTTGAATCAAAACACTACAGGAGAATTCTAGCTTCAGATCTAAATGTATGTGCACTTCAAATGCAGTCTATGAGAATTCTAATAAGAAAAGGGATGGTGAGGAAGAGAAATCTATCATATAATGGGCATTTGCTAGATTGGGTGGTATTTTAAATTATCTTTGGAGAGTTTCTTGGACCAGATGAATCAATATTCAGCCTCTCCTTTTGTCAGGATGGGATTGTGTCATGAAAAAGAAAGCAAGGAGGGAGGGAGAAAGCTTTTGTTTACATCCAAAGATTAAAAGAAGCACAATGTTAGAATATGCAGTGGAAGCACTGTGATAGATAAGGTGTCAAGGAGAACTCTAGGAACTACAACAAAGCTTTCCAAAGATAAATAAATATACACCATTATCTCTGCAGCCTCTTGCAAACTTCACTTTTAAATATGTATGACCACAACTTTCTCTATTCTGCTCTTATATCCAACCATTCGTAAAATGTTCCCTTACAAGGCTACGATAAGGGGGAAAAATGGTGGAAGAGATTGCAAAGGGAAATGCTGAAGGTTGATTCCTTTGCAACACAGATTCAGGAACAAGGACAGAGAAAATATTTCTGGGATTTTGTTGTTGTATGCCTTCAAGTCTACTCTGACTTATGGTGACTCTAAGGCAAACTTATCATGGGGCTTTCTGGGAGCTGAGAGTATGTGACACATCCAAGGTCACCCACTGGGTTTCCATGACTGCACAGGGAATTGAACCCTGGTCTCTGTGTTTTAGCCCAATGCTCAAACCACTATACCTCGCTGACTCTCATTGGTGGTATTAGTTAAGTATAAATATATTTGACACACTCTCCAGAAGACCAATTTATAACTACAATAGCCTCTGCACAAAAATCTAGTGTACCTAGCTCTGGAAGCCCATCTTCACACTCAAGCTCTTGTTTCTCAGGCCATTTCCACACCTGACTGTTCTAGTGCTATTATTCCACTTTCAACATCCTACGGAATCCTGGGGTTTGCAGTTTCAGGAGGGGCCGGCTGCAGATAGAAATCACTTGAATCTGCTTCAGCTTAGATGCTGTAGCTAATACAAACCCAGTAGATGTAAACTTTGGCCCTTGCTTGTCCATTGGTAATGGATACTTTTGAATTTGTACAGTCCAAGGATGTGGACATGGTTCTTGGAGAGGTGAAGACAACCACAATGTGTCTTAGACCCTTACTCTTTTCAGCTTATTTAAAAAAAAAAGTCAGAGGAAGACTGTCTGAGTGGTTAGAGGAAATAGCCAATGCCTCATTAAAACAAGGCAGAGGTCCAATATGCCTAAAGATGGCAGTTATAAAGAATTGTTTTAAAAAACGCCTCCCTCAAATGTGTAAGTTCACAACAGGGACTCAGTCCCAAGGCTGGAAGCCCAGGTTTTGCTAGTGAGCAGAAATGAATTTGCTCAGCTAAAAATAATGAACAAACTGTGCTCATTCTTGGAAATTTCAGATTCTGCCTAGAACTGTGTCCCTGGCTGTACTCCAAAACAGGATACCCGCATAAAGTGCATTACAGTAATTAATTTGAATTACTGTAATGCACTTTATGTGGGTATCCTGTTTTGGAGGACAGCCAGGGACACAGTTCTAGGCAGAATCTGTCAGGCAGTAATAAAAGTTGCAGCCCCTATTGTTTGTAAGAATTTATCAGCCAGGTGATTACAGTTCTTGGAGTCCAGACAGTTCAGATCAGCATGATAGAACAATAAGTCCAAGGGAGTGCTGAGTAGCCTGATCAGCAAACAAAGCAAAGTGCAGGTTTCTTCAGAAACACAAGCCAGGAATCAAGAGACAGAAGTGTTGCTTCCTCCAGAATGGTTGGTTGTCAGCAATGAACTTTCCAATGGAGGTTCTGGGATATTCGTGGTCTGGCAGCCTCCAGTAGATGTTGCCTGATTAATGAACATTTCATATTTATGCTTTCTGAGTGTCATGGTCCCTCTCTTTCTTGTCTGCATTCAGCTGTGGTAGGTAATGTCAGGTCCATGGCTGTGTGCTGTAGATCTTGGGGAGGATAATTGTCTGTCTCAAGAACTGGCATGTCCCCATATCCTTCTGTTTTGCTGTGTCAGTCTGAACCTGGGTCTTCAGAATGGGGCATGACAACAGGGCTGCTTTTCAAAAGGGTTCAGAAACTCCAGCTGGTCGATCAAGTTGCACATAGATTAGTAACCAGATATGTCTACAGGGAGCATACAATTTCACTGTTGCAACAACTTCACAGGTTGGCGGACTCTTTCTAGGCACAATTCAAAGTGTTGTTTATGACCTTCAATGTCCATATCCAGTTCAATCCAGGTTATTTGAAGGACTTTATTTCCCTATTGAAGCCTGACCATCCATTGAGATGCCCTAGGGAGGCCCTTCTTTCTGTCCTACCATCCTGACAGGTACATCTGGTGGAACCATGGAAGAGGACCTCCTCAGAGTCTACTTCTAGGCTCTGGAACTCCTTTCCTAGAAAGGTTAGACTGGCAGCCCCCTTGCTACCCCTTCATATGCAGGTGAAAACCTTTTTGTTTCAAAGAGCCTTTGGGGGCTGACTGCTCAGAAGGAAAGGTTCTTTCATATGCTGTGTTAGCTATGTTGGTTGTTTTTTTCAATGGTTATGCATCCAACACCATTTTATTGCCAGCCACAGATGCAGGTGAAATGTCAGGAGAAAATACTAATAGAACATGGCCTCAAAGCCTGGAAAACCCACAACAACCTATGGATTCCAGCTATGAAAGCCTTCAACTTTACATTAAATTTATTTTTGTTTGCTCTAAAGGGTAGGACCTGAACGAATGCATTCAAATTCCGAGATTCCAAGTTAATGCTACAGAGAACTTCCTGGCAGTAATTGCTGTTCAAGAATTGAATAGGCTGCCTTAGAAGATGACAGAATCTCTTTGACTGGAGATTTTTGCACAGAGGTTGAATGACCACCTGCCAGTGATAGTTTAACTGTCAGTTCCTGTACTTTCTACTGGGGTCCCCTCCATTTCAATGATTCTGCATCTATTTACCCCTTTCCTCACCCCAAACATGAACATGATGCCACTGTACTCACATTGCTGTTAGACTTTCATTTGGAACCACAGTTTTTCACAAAGTCTTTGGCAAATTCTATGAATGCACTATGTAACTCATATACCTTACTGATAAAGGTTATAGAACATTAGGATACGTGTTTGTTGAAACCTAAGTAAATAAATAGCAGTGTTAATAATACTAATAATCTGGTTGACTGCACAGCTGTTCAAGCGTCAGTTCGCATTTCCTTTATCTAATTTGTTCCACACTCAAAACAGCAAAGGGATTGTTACTCTATTAATGTTTCCTCCCCATTACTCTGTTTTAACTTGAAGGGACCATATTCTAGGAAGACACATCATGCAGATGGTTCAAATTTCAATTCCTGACATCTCTAGGTTAAAAAAAAAGTACTGGATGTCAGGTCCTCCCCCACTCTTTGCAGAAATACTTCTTAACAAAGGGCATTCCCAGATATGTAAATACAATAATATCTTTCTGCAGCTCTTCTTTACACTTAATAGATGCCCATGAAAGTACTGGGAGAATCATTACCAAGTGGCCCAAAATAAACTTGTCAGCTTGATCGCCCCATATTAGCGATCACTAAGACCTCCTGGAGGTATACTATGGTACAGTAGCACCTTTTGTCTTTGTTTGGAAAGCCCAGAGGCCGTATCAGCCAAGGATCATTTCCAGGAAGGTTTAGGGGTATATTAAAATGTCCTTGGCAAGTTATTCCTGGGATGCTAACAGATTTTGTTTGCTAACGGCTTGTTTCATTCATTTTAAAAGCAACTGGTTGTTTCTGAACTCCAGTCTGCTCAATTCCTCAATAAATACATTGAACTGGATATTGGGGTTGATTTAATTCTCTTGCCTAAGATGTTGCCCATGAGTGCCCCAGGCTAACCTGGGGCCTATTCATACTACACCATTATAGCACTACCATTTCACTTTAACTGTCATGGTTCCATCCCATGAAATCCTAGACAGTTTAGCCTCCTAGTTTGGTGAGACCCCAGAGCTGTTCCCTGGCTGAGAATTCTAAATGTACTTCCCTAAAATGTCACCCTTCCAGATTCTATAGGGTGCTGGTGTAACTGTTAAAATGGAATTATAGCACTATAATTCTGTCGTGTAAATGGGACCCTGATTGGCAAGAAGTTAAAGGCAGCCTGAAAAGAGGGGCTAAGTTCACAGTGGTCAGGATCTTATGTGTCTCTCTGACACACATAATTACTCCTGCAAAAGTGGTGTTTTGTTTTGTTTTTTTCTTCTCCTGGACTCCTGGACTGGAACAACTCCTGGACTGGAAACAACCCACTGCTGTTGCAGAATAGTGATGTTGTGTGGAAATGGCTTTTGTCAAGGATTAGAGCACTTAGTGTGGACTTCAGGGGACTCTATAGGCAGAAAGCACTATAGAACAGAGACCCGTGTGAGAGTATGTTGATGAGCTCAAGACTGTGAGGTTCCATCTTATTACTGTAATGCTAGCTTTCTCAAGCCATTTCCTTGAATTTTAATGTTTCTGCTATATTTAACATGGAAGACGGAGAAGGAGAAGGAAAAGGAGAAGGAGCAGAAGGAGCAGCAGCAGCAACAGAGGAAGAAGAAGGGGAAAAAAAGAGGATTAGCATTTTTCTTAATCACTCCAAAACAGCAAGCAGAAAACAAGGATGGATTGGTCAAAACATTCATCCATTATCCTTGTCGAAACCTATAGGTCTATCTGGTAAACTCTGTTCAGCTGGATTATCCTGACTTGCATTCGTCATTTCTGACTGAGAAGATGTGGATAGCAGAAGTTTAGAGGAAGAAACAAAATGGAAGGAAAAGGCAGATCTAGTTCCATTACATGCTTGTCATTGGGACAGGTCGTATGAATTTTTATGCCCTGAGATCTCTGACACTATCTTCCAAGTTAGCCCCATTCTTGTTTGCCTTGTCCATCCTGAATGTGCCACATCAACCACCCTGGAGGAGATAGAAGTCAATTCTTCAGTGGCAGAAGATACATTTTTTTTCCTGTAGCTCAATCTATGGGACCTTCTTCTGCCTCCTCCTAGCCATGTCATATTTAGTTTTAGGTGTGAGGCAGTCAAAGTCAACCAGAGAGAAGGATGATCATCAGTTTGAGCTGATCAGCAACATCTAGGAGGTATCCTATTATCCAGAACAGGTCAACAAGATCACAGAAAACCAGTATAGGGCTAGAAACAGCCACCATATTAACACTTCATATAATTTGTGGGTGGGAACCAAAAGAGTAAGGATCAGCCACAGAAGAAAAAAGTGCTAAGATCTGGTGCCTTATAAGTTTTCAAAAATCTAATTTTGCTGGTAAGTTTTGAACCTAACATTGAACATGGAAACCTGGGAAGTTTAGAATCACAATTCGAAGGCTTTTGGATTGGTTGATTGCATTAACAAGTGAGCTGAATGTGATATGGACTCATGAGAATGCAAGTCAAGTACTGCCAAATATTGACTGCCACTGCTAGTTAGTTGTCAAATACTGTCAGGTATGGAAAGTGACATGCCACCCTGTCAAATTCTGGGTGGTGGTGCCTACCAGGCATCAAATGCTGTCAGAAGTTGACGGCTATGGCAATACCTATGAGTTGTCAAACACTGATGCCAAGCAGCAAATATTTGCCTAATGTTCACACAGTGAGAAAATTTCTGGAAATTATTTATCCTCAAGAACACAGGGGGAAAATGCTGAGGAGCGTATATGGAAGCAATTTTATGTCAATGAAGTTAAAATCAACCCCAGATAATATTCATTTACTGGAAGCCAGCTGGTGCTGGACAATATCTTCCAAATGGGTTGAGCACACTGGATAGTTCTTTTAGAGGCCCTTTCTGCACCTTACTTTTTTCTGGCGCTGGGGTGCGGGGATCGTGCGTGCAGCCTCCGGTGAGAGGTTCTTGCGTCCCTGCTGCTTCAGCTCCACATGAGCTGCCTGCCTGTGCGAGAGCCCTGCCTCTTCCTTCCATAGTGCAGCCTGGGAGTTTCCCAGGCTGTGCTGGGGAAGGAAGTGTGACCAGCGCAGCTCCAGAGGCTCCGCATGCCAGGTAAGTGTGCAGAGGGCCCAAGAACAATGCGTGATCACACACCATTTTCAGCTTCCAGCCAAAAATGAAAAGGTTTGCGATGGGTGCCTGCCAACCCCTGGAGTGTCATGTGATTGTGAGTGCACCGTGCAGATCAGTCCTCACCATCGCGTGATGCTCCAGGTGCCCTTTCACATGGAAAATGCCATGCGAAAAGGGCCAGAGTCTGGAACAAAATCCAAGGTTGGATTCAATATCCTAACATGCAAGGCATCAACAGCCATTGGAAGATTGAATGGAGAAAGGTTTGCCACATTAATATAGGGCAGTTATGACATGCTTTTTTTGGTGGGGGGATGCATATAGCTAAAACTGAATTAAAGTGAAAACTGGATGCTTATAGCAGTAACTGTTGGATGATATAATTTTTAAAGAAATTACTGTCAGCCCTCAAAATTTACTGGAGTTAGGATTGAAGGATCCCCACAACAAAGTGGAAAAAGCAGAAGTATCAAAATGTGTGTGTGTATGTCTGTGGGAAGGGGGCCAAGACACAGTGGGGAGAACAGACACTCACGATCCAAATCATCTTAAGGGAAAGAGAGGGAAAGGGGGTGGATCAGCACAGTGGCCCTCTCTCACACCTCTCTACTTCCTTGAATAGGTGGGGGAAGTAAGGGAGGGTTTATAGCACTGAGAAATCATAGAATCATAGAATCATAGAGTTGGAAGAGACCCCAAGGGCCATAGAGTCCAACCCCCTGCTATGCAGGAACACCCATCAAAGCATTCACAACAGATGGCCATCCAGCCTCTGCTTAAAAACCTCCAAAGAAGGAGACTCCACCACACTCCGAAGCAGCACATCCCACTGCCAGACAGCTCTGACCATCAGGAAGTTCTTCCTGAGGTTCAAGTGGAATCTCCTTTCCTGCAGCTTGAATCCATTGCTTCTTGTCAGGCTATGAGCCATCCTTAGCTGGCCAGGTGCCTGCTGGTGGAAGAGAAGGAGGAGGACGACGATCACAGTTAGTTTTTTAAAAGGACCGTGGAACCTGCTTGAAGCCTTCAAGAGAGAACACTTGAGGCAGGGGGCAGGGGTTGGAGAAACGTACAGATAATCAATCCATAAAAGTCAAACCTCAAATGTGCAGGGCTGATTGTATTTAATTATAGGAAGAACTACTGGAACATCTCAGCCTATTTTAGCATTAATATATCTGCATTGGAGGCTATGATCCTCAATTTCAGCATAAAAGTTTTGCAGGCAAGAAACAGACCACACCTCCTGCCTCCTCTCCAGAGTAAACCCACTCTTTACATGCTGCCCACTGATGACACAGACTTCTAGTGGCTGGCAGAGAATGAGAGATGTCTGAGAAATATACAGTTATGTACCTATAAATAGCCACTAAATACTCTTAAGGTACCAGATCCCATCTGATCTTGAAAGCTAAGCAGGGTCAGCTCTGGTTAGTAGTTGGATGGAGTCTGTCAACAAATACCAGGTGCTATGGTGTTACTCCACTGGAAAAACCCTATCCTGGGGTCTACAATTTTTATATTAAAATATGATTCAATGTGCCTGAGAGGTCACTCGGATGGGCACATAGGCAGCAATGGTCAGACAATTGGAAACCAAGTCAGACCAGTAAAATCCCCAGCCACGTAGCCCCAGGAGACCTCAAGCTGTGCAAACCCACAATAAACAAAGGGCCCTCAGCCCCTGAGAAGCTGACTTGAGGGGATTAGCGTGTCTGTCCCAAGTTGAGCAAATATCCCATCAAGTGAGGACCATTTACATGAGGTCACACCACAAACAAATGCAGCCAAAGATCCTGAGACTTTGGCAACACCTTGCAGTCCCATCACACAAAGGAAGTTACCATTGTGGAGCTTTGCTCTCTCTCCAACACCCATTGTTTTCCCTGGGAAAGGATTAGTCCTCCAGGTACTTTTTCCTCTACAAACAGTCCCAGTTTTTGAGCAGTTCTTTGGATCACTCCCGGTGTTACTGCCCCGGCTAGCCTGAGCTTTGGGGATATAAAAAGATATCTTTTGATATCATTAATTCGGCTTCACATATCCTTTCCACGTGCTTGCGAGGCTCCCGGACAAGCACGCGTAAAGGCTCAGCCAATAATCACCGTAATATTCCTAGGCAGGCCAGAAACAGCCGACTCGCCGCTTTAGGAGACCTCAAGGCAAGTACCTCCATTAGGTACGCAAGCAACTCTCAAAAGATCCTCTGCCCCGCGCTGGCAGCTTGATGATCGAGCTATACAATGCTCAAGAACTCCGCATTTGCATACCGGCTACTCTATTGATAAATTCGGCTATAATTCAATCATTCAAATTCAGACCTTTTGGAGGCTTTGTATCCAGCCCCAGATCTATTGTTCTCCCAAAGTCCGACCTAGCCTGCAGTCACAATTCTCCTTATAAAAACCCCTGACTTTGAGCGCTTCCTTGGATCGCTCCCGAGTTCCAGACCGCCTTGCTGCCGCTTTACTTGGCGAGCTTTCCCTCAGCTCCACGTGCTGAGATACATCGAACCCCAGCTTCGCTCCCCATTTTCTTCTGGACTTCAGGACAGGTTTCGTATCACCCGAACCAACTATCCCTCTGAAAATCCTGCTATCTTACTCACACCTTTATTTTCCTTAGTTATCTGTGTGCTTGTGTTGCTTACATTGTGTGCCTGTATTTAATAAAGATCATTCATTATTTTCCAACCGGTCTGCTTCTTGACTTGGCCTGATCCTGTAAACACTGGGTTACAAGATCCTGCTAAGTTACCCCGCCTCTCGTAACGCTAAAGCAGTGCTCAGCGCTAATCTTCCCCACCTACTCACGGGACCCCCAGTAAACAGGGTAACACCGGTCATCCCAGCAGACCGTTGCTCCATCCGTTGAGTAATCCCTTGAGCCCTCTCCATGCTGAGCCCCACTTCTCTTCTGTTATTCCTGGACCCAGGACTTCAGGACAAGGCAAAGTATTACCCCTGCTACACCCCCTTCAATATTCCCCTATCCAGTTTCCTCTCTTTTGCTTCTTAATAGGCCTTGAGTGAGTGTGTGAGTGAGTGTGTTGCTGCATGAGATTTTCATTCAATAAAATCATTTATTGGACATTTTTGTTTGGTTTTTGGATTGGCATGACCCCGTAAAAACTGGTAAAAAGATCCCGCTAGGTTACCCTGCCTCTCACATTGGTATTGTTCATGCTCTGGCTAGTGTCCATTCCCCATCACATGGAGCACATTGAGGTGTCCCCCAAGGGACCCCAGAAATCAAAGTAACAATGGGCCATATTTCAGAGGAAGGAACTGGCAAAATGACCTCTGGGTATTCCTTGCCTACGGAAATCCTATGACATTCATGGGATCACCATAACCTGACAGGTGACCTGGCGACACATACACATATATCCACACATACCTATACAATATGCGCAACAAGGAAGGCATGCACCAAGATCTCCCAGAAGTCCTTCTGAGATTTTAGAGGATGATGTCATAGCTGTCCATCTGCCTATAGAGACATAGCGATACACTTCTGATGTGTTCCCCAATCTCCATCAGCCACTATACGGCTGTCTTGCAGAAGGGCAGCATCAAAAAGATGGTTTAAGGAAGGGCTTCACTGAGGCCATTTCTGCCCAACACTCTTATAGTGCTATTATTCCACTTTCAACCTCCTCCAGAATCCTGAGGTTTACAGTTTAGGGAGGGGCCTTTGGAATTCTCAGCTAGAGAGTTATTTGGCCTCAGTGAACTACAAACCCCAGAATTCCATAGGGTGTTGACAGTGGAATCATAGCACTATAACAGTGTAGTGCAGAAATGGTCTAACTTTCTTATTGAAGGAAGCAATGGGAAATTTTAGCAATTTCCTTCCAGCTGTGAGAACTTTTTCAAAAACTGCACCCTTTTTAAGGCCTATTTGCAATGTATCTCCAGGAGAGAAAATCCTATTTCCTGTACAGAAAATGATGTTTACTATCCAAATCAACCATACGTGAATTTTACAGAGAATCAATCTTCAATTACAGCATTTTCTGTGCAGGAAATAATATTTCTGCGTAGTGGCTGTATGAGGCTGGCTTATAGTTATCCAGTAGAGCAGGATCCAGGCAAAGGTTTCTCAAAAGACATCATACAACAGCTTTCTTGAGGCATGTTGGGCTCCTGGTTGTAAAGAGGCGTTAATCACTTTCCTTACCCACTCAGCTACCCCTCCTCTGGTTTGTTTTATAAGCCAAGAGGGGAAAGGAGCTAGTATACATGTGGTTGTTCTTGCCTCCCCAAGGATCCTGCTCTCATCCTCAGGCTGCAGAAATAAAAATTGCCCCTAGGAAAATATATAGATATATTTGCTTCTTTCATTTGCATGCAAGAATTTCAAAACATTTCTCCTTGCTGCACCAAAAAAAATGAGAGATTTAGGAGATGTTTCAATGATTTGTCCCTTTAGAACTCCATGTAAAACAAAACAAACTGTAAACTCCGTATGTATCTGTATGTGTGTACATATTCTTTTCTTTTGCACAAAAACTGGAAAGGACAATGCAAAAGCAGTGTTTTATGCAATTTTTTTTTTGTACAAAAGGCTTGTGTGTGCATGTGTGAATTTGCTGAAGGTGGTTGATCTCATAAAGAGTATTAAAATGAAAGGAAAAAAATGTATAGTAGTTGAATGTCTTCTCTAGATGATGTCTTGGTATATCAAGATACTATTTCTCACTGAGGATATGACAATTTCCAAGTATTTTTTATATCCTTACCAATCTCTGCTTTCGTCTCTTGATTATTGTACTGCTGGAGAACTGGGAGAAATTCCTTTCCACAGTCAAACCATCTTGCCTTTAGAACCATTTTTGATTCTGCACTTGGCTGCTGTTCACCATGTTGTGTTTGTGGGCCTTTAGAAAATCAAAATGGCATGCAGCATATAATGCAAGTTGCAGCCCATGTTTATTTTATATTTAACTAGTGTATTTACCCAGCCTTGCCTGGGATTTTATTTTCTCATTGGTAATACTTGTAAGAAAGATTTGAAATCCTGTGTCTCTAATTCCCCAAACTGTCCTGTCCAGTACCTGTAACTTTTCCCCATATTTGCAAACCCAAATTGTATTCAGAGTTATTAATATGCAGAGGTTGGGTTCCTGAGGGAATATACTGCCCTCCTCTTTGCTGCTAGGCCTCATCTCCATAACAACCAGCCTATTCAGAGCTCTCTGGCTGAGAATTCTAAAGACCCCTCCCTAAACTCCAAATTCCAGGATTCCATAGAATCTTCTCAGCCAGCCAATTGTACGGGGTCTTTGCCTGACACAGACAATCAAACTCTGACTTTTATATATCAGATTTTTATTTTATTTTATTTTTTATTTGACCGTAGCACTGTTGAATTTCAGTGGGGTGTGCTACTGTGTATGTGTATGGGGAGGCACTTGTGCACATTACCTGGGGAATTTAAATTAGCGTCAGCTCCTGAAAAAATTCACCACCCCTTCAACAGAGAGGATGGTAAGAACAGAGTATGGAGTCTTCCTTCAAACTGCCTCTCAGAATGTGATAAAAAGACTAGAAAAGATTTAAGGCAATTTAACAACAATAACAACCACAACACAACCAGAGCTTCATGGCAGGGAAGCAGGGCCTAAGGAGAGATGGAAAGAAAAGGGAGGAGGGGAAGTATTATATAAATTTTATAACTTTAATAACCAGAATGAAAAATCCCATCTGAAATCGCATCTGCTTGCTCCTTGCTTTTTCAGTGGAAACATTTCAAGCCATTTCCTTGGAAAAAAGAGGTCAGAGAGAAACAGAGAGAGAGATAATATATATGGACAGCTCAGCAATGACAACAATCCTTCCAGAGCACACACTCAGATAAAATATCTGCTCTGGTTTCCTTCTCTTCTAAGTTAACACATAAGAGAGAGGAAAAAAGAGATATAACTCCTCATATTCAAGCCCTTGATAGAAACTGCAGGGGAGACGGAAAAAGACAAATATTCCCCTAATGACAGTCTCTCAGATAGCGAGAGTCCAACTAATTTATTTTCCAATATAACTAGGATGGAAGAGGGCATTTCCTTATGGGGATTTCTGGTAGCCCAATGGAGACATGGGTGAGAAAGAAAACCTTAAATATCAGTCAGAAGAAAGCCGGGTCTGCTACAGCTGAAGTTTCTTTTTTTGGATATTTTCACTCTGCCAAGCATTTCAATTTCCCCTTCCCATTTAGACGTGAAATTTTAAATTCAAAATTCAAATTGACAAATCTTAATTAGAACTGTTACAAGGACATTATATTGCTCTTATTAGTGCATTGTTCATGGTACCAGTTCCAGAGGGGGATCTATCTTTACCCTCTGTAGGCAAAACCTATAAATAATTTTGTTTCACCGTAATGAATTGTCCCTCCTCCTTTTATGTGACCTGGGTTTCATGAACTACCATCACCTTCATTAGGTGCATGTGGGTCTGGGTGATAGATTTGTTAAGAATGTTCTCGAGTAAGAACTTACCAAACTTGGTAGATATCTTCATAAATGGAAAAAGAATGGACAATAAACAAATGGCTAGAACAAGGATGGCTTTTTGGGGGGAAAAGTGATGTAGAAGAAAACAAATCTGATAGATTTGTCCATCCTGTCTCACTGCTTAATTATAGGGCTAGATTCCATTTTACATGCCATGGTGATATGGGCTGGAGTATGTGCAACCAAGACACAAAGTATTCTTGTAGAATCTTAGAGATGGAAGAGACCCCAGGGGCCATCCAGTCCAACCCCCTGCCATGCAGGAACACCCTCAAAGCACTCCTGACAGATGGCCATTCAGCCTCTGCTTAAAAACCTCCAAAGAAGGAGACTCCACCATACTCTGAGGCAGCAGATTCCATTGCCAGACAGCCCTGACCATCAGGAAGTTCTTCCTGAGGTTCAAGTGGAATCTCCTTTCCTGCAGCTTGAATCCATTGCTCCTTATCCTAGTCTCTGAAGCAGCAGAAAACAAGCTTGCTCCTTCCTCAACATGACATCCCTTCAAATATTTAAACATGGCTATCATTTCCCCTCTTAACCTTCTCCTCTGCAGACTTAACAACCCCAGCTCCCTCAGCCACTCCTCATAGGGCTTTATGGCTTCCAGACCCTTCACCATTTTGGTTGCCCTCCTCTGGAAGCCCTCCAGTTTGTTGATATCCTACCATGGAAGTCTACCATGGAAGAGAATTCCCAGCCTAGAAGCGGCTGCAGAGAAGTCCCTCTGCCATGTCCTCACCAAAGTACCTGTGATGGTGGTGGAACCAAGAGAAAGCCCCCTCCCAAAGATCTTAACCTCCAGCAGGTTTATCAAGGAAAATACGCTCATTCAAACAGTAAGGGCTTCACCTGTGCTGAAAGGGAAAGATGAATGATCTTCTCACCCAAATTGCCTTGCTAGCAGTGGCCCCCAAGGATTTAAATCAAGGGGGGCATAAATTAAGTCCTTACCATTTAGAATATGTTTGTAGAGATGGAGTTGTGGACCACAGTCCATGCCCTCCGACTGTCCCTGTTTGGTAGAGACAGTCTTGATTAATCTTTTGTTATCCCACTTTTTCAGATGATTTTAAAAAAGTTTCATTTGATGATGATGATGATGATGATGATGATGATGATGATTCATTCCACTTCCCTCCTTTGTCCTTGGCTTACTTCAGGTGTTGCAAACTTGGTTCAAAGTACAAAAGGAGTTTTCACTCAAGCCCTTACCGTACTATGCCGTGATCCCATGCTGTCCCATCACAATCCCAGCAGTGTCATTGCCAGACTTGGATCAGGACCTGAACATTCCCCACTGTACCAGTTGGCTGCCTGTGGATGGTTAGCGTTTGGAACACGCTCCTTCCTTCTGCAATACAGCTGGCCTCTTCCTGAACTGTACTGAAGAAGGAAGCACTTGACAGCACTCCCACCCATCCTGCATGCCTGCAGCCAATGGGATCATTACAAAAAGGGAGGCCATTACCAAATTTTGCTGGTAAAGGTATACAATGCTGGAGATGTGACAGCAGCAGGACCGTAAGGACCTTGTGTGTGGTGGCACACATTGTGGACTGGCAGCAACATGTCCCCATGCATTGTGCAATAAGGGCCTCAGTTATCATAGCAGGGGATGAGGAGAGGTGGGGCTGAATTAGTCTTTCCTTATAGGCCCAGGCAAAAGCAAACTACTGCAGCCCCTCTTAGCTTGTCTGTTCTTCCTCATTAATCACTTTTGTCTTCTTGACCACATTGGTATTGGCTACATGTGTCCCAATTTTCGTCTGTGAAATGTTGAAGTGTACGTACCATCTTTTTTCGCTCTCAATAACTCATCTGTCCTTATTAACACTTTTCTGTGTTTGCTTTACTCCAGGGAAGAGGGTCTCTTTTTTTAAACCACTGCTCTGCTATACATCTGTCTTAAAATTTCTCATTAAAATTTATACTGCCTGGCCAATAGTTACTTTTCTTTGCTTCTCTTTCTTTCCCAAGTTTTCTGATGATGCTGTTTCTGATTATGACCAAATGCAGGGCAAGGAAACTATTAGCCACAAAACAGAGTCCCTGTCAACTTGCTTTCTCTGTTCTGTTGAAACAAGGGCATCAGTCTGCCGGCTTCTTCCCTCATCCTCCCCCAAGAGCTTGCCACATATCAAATGCAGATGGAGCATATCAACCCTGCAGCAAAAGACAGCCGCGGCAGAACTGCAACGGTCTCTTGGCTTGGCAGTGTGGGATCATTTACTGTAGCAATGACACTTGTGCCTTTGCCAAAATCCTTCTTTCTGGCTTCGGAACAAATTGAAATGGCCTGTCTTTGTCCACCGGCACTAATGAGAAACTAGCTGAAGAAAAACAAGCGTGATGTTTGCTAGCACTGAAGCCAAGCTAGAAAACAATGTACACACTGGAAGGAGAACAGGCTTTTGTTTCTAGACCTTAAAAGATGGGATGCCTGAGCCAGAAGTTGGGCATTCAAATCTTAAAAAGTAACTTGCTATATAATTTGTTACAAATGCCAACTATTTCTTTTTTTGTGAAAAGTGTCCAGAATTCACTAAGGCAACTAGGAATATATAACCTAGAGTTCCTCATTCATTACTTAAATGAAAGGAATCTCACCAAGGTACATGTTCATAATCTCTATGTTTTTGCCAAGAGCCAGCATGGCGTAGTGGTGTGAATACCGGACTGCAACCCGGGAAACTGGGGTTTGCTTCCTTCTTCAGGCACCGAAACCCCTGAATGAACTTGGGTGCGTCTCATGCACACTCAGATCCAGAAAACCCCACAATAGTTTCACTTTAGGGTCACCATAAATTGGATACTACTTGAAGGCACACAGTGACAACAATGTGTTCACTGCTTCGGGGAATATGGAGTGTCTGTGAAAGTTCCCCAGTCTTCACTTACTGGGAAGCAGCTGCTGTGATCGATGGAGATCTGTTCCCGTGTTGATCACTGACTGATTCCACCCCCTCCCTTTATGAGCAATCGCCAGTACTAGGGGAAATTGAGACAGGAACCTCATTCTGTCTGCTTCAACAGGTAGGCTAACAGAAATTATGAACCTAAAATGAAACCTAAAATTTCGTGTGTACATTCCCTATCTATCTATCTATCTATCTATCTATCTATCTCTATCTATCATCTTTTTTCCCCTGTCTCATCATAGTATCAACCGAGGTCACATACTTAATCCCATTATACCCCAGGTTCTCCTGGTGAGGACATGAGACAGAACCTTCTCAGTGGTTGCTCCCATCCTGTGGAACATTCTTCCACATGAGACCTGGCTGGCCCCCTCCCTGCTTTCCTTCCTCCAGTAGGAAAAAGCATCTCTTTTCAAGCAGCCTTTTAATGTGTGAGCAGAAGGGCTTTTTGTTTGTTTGTTTGTTTGTTTGCTTATTAGCTGTTTTTAAAATTATTTTACACTTATCATAATTTATAATTTTATAGTTTTTAATATTTTTAATTGTTTAAATGTTTTTAATGTTTTTTTTTAACTTTGTGGAAGCTGCCTGGGTCCCACTTTGGGAGACAAAGTAGCATATAAATCCAATAAATAAAGAGAAATAAAAAGAAATGTTCCTACTAGGGCCACATACGGTTTTCACATGTACTGCTGCAAGGTATGGTTTCATCTTACACTTGTACATCTGATTTTTTTTTCCTGTCTCAGCATAGTACCTTACGTTTATACCTGGTGAAATTAGTGAGTAACCAGTTTTGACCCAGCTGTCCAATGTGTTGAAGTCACCTTGAATCCTGATTCTGCCTCAGAATTATCTCAGGCATTAGCGATCCCTCCCAGCTGATTGTCATCTGCAGACACATGTGTGGTTTTAACAAGATGGAATAAAATGGAACAATAGTTTGATTTAGACAGCTTTATAAATTCACAGGATTAGGACTAAAGAGTGCTAGGGCAACTTTCCTAAACTGCAGATCCCAAGATTCCATAGGAAGTTGCATGGCAGTTCAAATGGAACCTTAGTGATATAAATCTGCAGTGTGAAAGAACACCAACGTTTCAAGCCGCACGATCAACTTCATCATCATTGTTATTATCATTATCACTGGTATCACCACCACCAGCTATAACTTCACCATCCGAAAGAGTTACTAGATAACCTAAATGAAGCAATATCATTCATTGGCTATTTGCTCTAATTATTAAATGGAAATGTTGCACTCAGAAGCAGTATATCTCAGAATGTGAGATAATGCATGGGGAGGGTGTGCGCGTGCTAGGAGGACAGTTGCCTTTATGTAGGCTTTTTGTAGGCTTCTTGGAAGCATCTGGTTGGCTACTGCTGGGAACAGAATGGTGCACCAGATGGACTGATAGTCCAATCCAGCAGGACTTTTATATTTTTAGATGAAGGGAGAACCAAAGCCAGGGAATGCTACCAGCTCACCAGCTAGCAGGTAACAAACTAAGGCACTTGCTTATCTTGTGTGTGTGTGTATGTGTGTGCGTGCGTGCGTGCGGTGCAAATCCCCACTCCAAGCATCCTTCTTGCTGGGCAACTTAACAAGACCAACTGAGGATCTCTTTTCCAAAAACAAGGGAAATATCCCCTTTTTTCAGTTTCAAGCAAAATTGTTATCTGGAAATGAAGTTCTGAAAGCCAGAAAAAAAGCAAAACTCCATGACTCTTAAAGAAATGATCAGGCAGCTCTACCTTCTGCTGAGTTGAAGCAATAGCTCATTTAGTACAGCATTGTCTACTTTGACTGGTAGGAGCAATCTGGTCTTTCTGCACTGTACTGTTACGGTGCTATTATTCCACTTTCAACCTCCTGTGCAATTCTGAGGTTTGTAGTTTCCTGAGGTCAAAGAGCTCTCTGGCTGAGAATTCCAAATGCCCCTCCCTAAACTGCAAACCCCAGGATCCCATAGGAGGTTGAAAGTGGAATAAAGCACTATAACAGTGTAGTGTGGAAAGGGCCTATGACATTAAAAGGTTTCTGATCAAACATCTTTCCTCAAACCAGAGGACTGACTGTCTCAGTGCAAGAGCCCCGGATTCTGTTTTTCCATTTCCTAGCAAAACCCTTCCTCGTACGGTTGATTGTTCCATCCGCCATGCAACAGTAAGCCAGTGTCGCATTTCTTTGGGTTTCATGCACAAGGAACAGTTGTTGGCACGGCAGGTGCATTTTGTCCAACATCTCTGCAGCAAGAAGCAGCAATTAAATGGCTTATTAGACAAACCTCAGGAGATGGAGCAGTCTGTCTCAGATGCTGCAAGCACCAACACCCCAGCAACATTCAGCAAGCCTGTGAGTCTTTCAGAAGGCAATTAGAGATAGGTTAACTCCCCCTCCAGGTCCAATTCATAATTAATCAGAGAAAAAACAATTAATTAATGTAATGCCTGGTAGAAGTCTAAAAAACAGCCATTTTTTTAAAAAGATGAACTGCAGTACTGGTCTTTCACTCTCCTTTTTGTTGTAACACTTATAACTTCATTGCTGTTCTTTTCCTATTTCCTTCTACACTGAATTGCAAACTTTTTCTCCTGTCCTGCACAGGGATTTGGTTAGACTTTCATGCATTTTTTTTTAAAGCTTATACATTTTTGTACTCATTCTCCCTGCTAAGGTACACATTTTTCCACTGATCAAAACAGGTTTGAATCACATATTTTTAACCGTGCACAATTTTTCTTCAAATATATTCATGGCTTGGGGCACATTTTCTTTTCACCAAAACACAGTGCAAGCCTCTGAACTGTATACATTTCTAAGGCAAGGGACCATCCTCAAAAGCTGTAAAATCTAGATTTTTGTTGTGGCATGCTAACTTGATTATTTCTTTGCTTGTATTGTTTTTTTTTTATTTTATTTTACACAGAAAATATAGCTTTTGTACAGTAAATAATTTTATGTACAGTAAAGAGTTTGGTGCAAACTTTACTGCTTCTTGCACAATGCACATGCTTCCTTATGAAACATACAAAAAAAAATCATGTGCAATTTGTGCAGATGGGGCGTTGTGAAGTGCAAAGAATCTCAGTTTCCATTATTCTGCCTTGCAGCATTTCTGAAGCATCAAGAAATCTTGTCTCAACTTGAAAAAAAAAAGTTTTTTTTTTAAAAAAATGAATATTTTTTCCAACCGCTCTCTTTATAAAAATATACACTACTTCACTCTCTCCTGTCACACACATTATTTTACATCTGGTTCTGATTTGCAGATTGAGAGATTTAGTTTCAGAAATGTCATGTTACATGAGTCTATAATTTGTTCTCTTCAGTTCTAGAGGCTGTTGTATGGTCATTAGAACTGACGACTATTGGGTCTTTTGTTTGCCCTTTTGATATTTTTATTTTGGATTAATCATGTTGCCGTAATACGCCAAGAGTTGCTGCTCTATGTGTACTAGAGTGTACTGATCGCATCATACAGGGTCCTGAGATTTGTAGTTTGCTGTAGTCCTTGGAATTCTCTGCTGAAGAGTTAGGCCATTTCTGCCCTACACTGATATAGTGCTCTTATTCCACTTTTAACCTCCAGTGGAATTCTGGGATTTGCAGTTTCCTGAGGCCACAGAGCTCTCTGGCTGAGAATTCTAAATGTCACACCTTAAACTGTAAAATCCAGGATTCCATAGGATGTTGAAAGTCGAATAATAGCACTATCACAGTCTAGTGTGGAAAGGCCCTTGGTTAGTATATAAGAAGGTACCAGTCTGATGCTGGAGCACTAACATCACCTGAATATCCCTAAGAGAATACAGCAGAGTCAGAGCATCACTACATGTTTACCTGTTTCTCCTTCTTCTCCTTGTTTCTGCTCTCTTGAATTCGGGAATGTAACCTTCTCAGGGCAGGGACTTGCCCTCAATAAAGCATTGTGCAGAATGATAATGCTATATTAACAATAACAATAAAGAAGATGACATTTCGTGTCATCAGTGTGTACATCCCCGCGTCCATGGCTGGCTATAAGATATCGAGTTCTCCTTACATGTTCTCTAAAAAGACTGCAATCTAATTTCAAGCATAAGAAATTGGGGTCTTCTTGTTGGGTGAAAGAAATGACTGCAGAAAAAAAAAAGTCCCACTTTTAAGTAAGAAAGAAATGGTCCAAGGCACTCCTAGAATGAACGCTGTTAATTCGAGCAATACCTTGGGTAAGATGCAGTAATCCAAAAATTGCCTCCCAGGTTCAGGAATTAACGGGTCTCCGAATATCTATTCAGGGAAGACAGGTGGGCTGTCGAGACCTGGGATTAGTCCCTGAGCGGTTTTATACTGGCTTTGAGAAGGTTCCATCAGTGCCTAGTTACACATCAGATTGATTGGGAAGCTTTATTGTTTTATAAGCCTCTGCTTGGTCTGTTACCAAGTCACATTAACAATCTGTTAATGGCTTTCATTATTCCCAAAGCATGCACAATAGGTGTGTACAACCTGGAAATGTTCCTTAGAGGAACAAAGGAAGAAAGGGGATAATTGTGTTGATCTGTTCTTCCAGTGACATTTTCCGATGACAACAGCCTACCCAGACGCTCCGAACGATTTCTAAACATCAGCCTCCAATCTGGGGACCTGGACTTAAAGAAAAAGAAAAAAGGAGGGGACATGTTGGAGAAATGTCATTGCGCCCAGTAACAGATTGTAGTACCAGAGATGGCTGATTTGTTCATAGTAACCTTTTTTTTCCTTAGCTCTGACATGGAGGGAAGAGTGGTGGAGTAAATATTCTTCAATTCAAGGTGGGGAAGAAAAGAAATTTGCTGACATTTTAATAAATTTGTCAAACTGATGTGGTCTCTTAATGGAAGAACACGCTTATCTTTTGGTTTTCCGTCACTAGATAGAAATCACAAGCTCAGTAGAAACACATACCTTTCTGTTCTCACAAGTTGCTGTTGTGTGCTTTTAAGTCATTTCTGACTTATGGCAACCCTAACACCAACAGGATTTTCATGGAAGAATTTGTTCAGAGGTTTGCTCTTGCCTTCCTCTGAGGCTGAAAGAGTATGACCTGCCCAAGGTCACCCAGTGTGTTTCCATGGCCAAGTGGGGATTTGAACTCTGGTCTCCCAGTGTCCTAGTTCAACAATCAAATCACCACACCACCCTAAAGCAATTGGATTTACAAAAGTATTGATTCAGTATTCAACAACTGGTTTAATAGATCTACTCAGTTGGGACTAGCCAAATGGAGTCAAGCCCAGATTCAAGTAGAAAAAAACAAAACAGATAAGAAATAAATATTCCTTCCATCTTCAGACTGAGATTCATTCCTCCTCCAATTATAGTTGGCCTTCCACATTTATGGGTTTGACTTTCATAGACTAGATTGTTTGCAAGTTTCTTCAAGCACTACCCGCCCCCACACACCTCGGGGACTTCTTTTCCAGGGGAAACTTTCCTCTTGGAGGCTCTGATCAGAAGGACAGCCCTTTAAAAGCCCACCTTTGGTCCTCCTCCTTCACCACCAACTGTCTCCTGCCCAGTTAAGGAGAGCTCCCTGCATGATTTCTCATGACCACAAACCATCTCCCAGTGCCCCTCCCCCATAGGAGATGAGTAAGATAGAGGAAGTGTAGTTCCCTTTCCTTTCCTTGACCTGGTTTGGACCCTGGATGCCCTTTCCTCTCACCATGCCTTGGCCCCTTTCCCCCAGGCACATGCATTTTGATATTTGTGATTTTCCCACTTTTGTGAGGGTTCTACTTCTCTAACCCTAGCAAATGTGTAGGGCCAACTGTATGTATAGCATGGGTTGACATCCTGTTAGTGACATATGCAGACCTAACTGAAAATTATGCTGTTTTGGTCATACCGGATGGAAGAATTCTGTGCCTCCATCCACCATGACACCACCTCCTTGTTTTTAGGCTGAGTGCTTCCCTTCAGCCATTTGGTTGCCATAGTAGCTCAGTTAGTTGGTTCTTCATATCCTTATTAGGTGTTTCATCATATTATTTCTTGTTTTGTTTTGTTTTTTTCCCAAACTTTTCCCCATAGTCCTGTTATCCTTTCAACGAAGGTTTGTTTGGGTTAAGCCAACATGAAGGGAATGTATGGCAATTATTCCACTTACACATGCTTAGATTTGGTTATAAGGATTGCTATAGTGGAGCATGAATGGAATCCAATGGAATGAGTCAAAGGTTTTGTGGGCAAAGCAGGAAGAGATGTAAAATAAATGAAGAAGGCATCACATACATGTTCTGGAAGACAGCCTTGAGAATATTGCTGCTAAAGTGTGGGTTCATTCAAGGAAAGAGGAGTTACGGGTACTGGAACTGATGAGGAGATTGTCATGGGAAGGTTTTAGTAGGAAATTAGTTCAGAGAAGGAAAAAAAACATAAATTTTGAGATGTAGCATAATAATAAGGCAGGCATGGTTTGGTACAGATGTTATTTGTACAACATCATTATAAGAGTTTGATACCACTTTAACTGGTATGGATCTGTTCTATAGCTTTATTCAATGCAAGAGTTGTATTGTGCAATCCATATATTACTTTACAAGTGAAGAACTATGCTACATAACCCCTGTGCAGCTTAAAAAGTTTGGCTGGATTTCCCATGAAGTTTTTGTACAGATTGTACTATACCTTGGTCCAAGGGAAAACACTTTCCTTTTGGGTGTTTGGTACATCGTTGTCCAAGGCAAGTGTTGGTGAGAAATCAGTTCTGTTGATTTTTTTTTTTAAGATATCTACATGAATCTTTACTTCCCAGATCGAGCATGCAACTTGATGCATTTTGTGGCTGGACATCTAGACATATCAAGGTTTGGGATGCATTCTGTTAAAAGAATTAAAATGGTCACACCAGTATGTACATGCTAAATAAATGTTCAGACAACAACACTATCTACATTTCCAAAATGTGCACAAATGGATTTTGCATCCATTCATTTATCCATTTGAAAACTGCATATAAATACCTCTAGTTTTGGGCTACTTCCAATGTCTGTCACACTTAGAATTGACCCACTGAAACTGAAGGAACCCATTAGTCATAATTGACATTTGACTCATATTTTTCAATACAATTCAGCATTCAAATTTAGACCTCCCTATATTTTTGGATCCATCAGAGGCCTATCTACCCTACCCAGTTATAGTGCTATGATTCCACTCTCAACATCCTGTGGAATTCTGGAGCTTGTAGTTTCCTGAGGCCAAAGAGCTCTCTGGTTGAGAATTCTAAAGGCCCCTCCCTAAACTGCAAGTCTCATAGGAGGTTGAAAGGGGAATAATAGCACTATAACAGTGCAGTGCAGAAAGGCCTTAAGTCCATTGTGTGGAGATATCTTTTTGTCTATCTACTTATCTATCCATCTATCCATCCATCATCTCCACACAATGTACTTATAAAGGAAAAGGAATAGTTCCAAACATCAACAAATTGTCTATCTCTTGCCTAAAGTGACAGAAGGGGAAGGCAAAATGGAGACCTCTCAAAGATTGTAGTAGCAAAGCACTGGGAGACTGCCAGAACACACAATATCTCAGGGATTAACAATAACCACAGGATAGGGTGTTGTGGACCCACTGAAATAAAGATGTGAGAGATCAGTAATGGGGCATAGCATACCCTCCAATATTTCACAGATGAAAACTGGGATGTAGATGCCCAAACAACTTCAGAGTGTGGTCAAGATGGCAAAATGTATTGATGAGGAAAAATATATCAGCTAGGAAAGGTGCCACAATTTGTGCTTGAGCCTACTGGGAAGGGCGAAATTCAATCCCCTCCTTTGCTTTCCCCCTGCTAACTAAGTATAAATTCCTTTTGCATTTTGAAATTAGTCTGCAGCAATTGAAGTAAACTGAGGGAAGTGGGGAGAGGAGAAACTGGGAAATGTTAAAAGCACCTAAAAAGTGGAGCAGCAGAGGATTAACAGGGCCTGTCCCTGCCACATAAGAACAGTTTGGGGCATGGTCTAAAAGTCAAACAACCTTAGATGCCAGTCCAGAGCCTGACATTTCGTGAAAGGTGCACAGTAATCGAATAATCCTTGTTTGGTTTCCTGTACTTCCAGCCAAAATGTAACCCATTTAGCCTCATGACTGTCAAGCTTTCCTTTTCTTCTGTGATTTATAATTCAAGGTTGGGGGGTGGTGGAATCCCAGTCACCATTTTTTCTATCTTTGTTCATCAGGTGGCAAAGAATGACTAGTGGTAGTCTGCATTGACCTGCAGATAGTGTGGTCAAGTTTTCAAAATAGCAGTAAGAGACTGTTGAACCTGCAAGGTTGACAATCAAGAGGTAGCTATTAACTACATCATGTTCTACCTAAATGCCAAATGAAAGTATTGATTTCAGTTAATTGGCCATGTGTTTCCCCTGAAAAAATAACATACTGTCCACATTGTCCACATTCCTAAAGTATATGATGCACGCATTTCTGTCCTTATGAAAAGCCCACACCCAAAAATACAGATGATATAAACAAGATGAAACAATTTTTGGACTTCAGTTCCCAGATGCCTAAGCTAGACTGGCTGAGGGACAGGAATTCTGGGATCTAAGGCTGTCAAAGTTCAGGTTTATTTTCTGCTGCCCCAGGGGGTAGAACCAGTTCTAATGGTTTAAATTTACAGGAGGGTAGATTTCAAGTAGATTTTAGGAACCAATTACCTAAAGAGATGGTTAAGCTTCTTCCTCTGAATGTCTTCCAAACAGACATGCAATTCTTCACTAAGTTTCTTCTCAAAGGTAGCAATGAGTAATTTCAGCATTTTTCCAAACACTATTCGCAGTTTGAGGCTCATTCTTGCAAAATTCACACATAGATGTTTTGTACAGAAAGCAGCAATTTCTGCACAAGAAACAGGATTTTCTGTGCGGAAAATATTGTTTCAATGAAGAAGTAATGGTTGATATGCATAAAATGTAGCTTTCTGCACATAAAATGCTTTTTCTGTGTAAATTAATCATGTGCGAATGTTGTACAGAATGAGTCCTGAAATGTGTCATTTTCTACCCAGAAAACAACATTCTTTCTGCACATTTTTGATATTTCTGTATTAAAATATTATTCTCCATGCAGAATAATATTTCCTGTGCAGAAAATGCTGTTTTCCATACAAAAATACCACTCGTGAATTTTGTCCAGAATAAGGCCATTTATGTATTATATTGTTATACAGTTATTATTCCCCTTTCAACGTCCTGTGGAATCCTGGGGTTTGCAGTTTAGGGAGGGCCATTTAGAATTCTCAGCCAGAGAGCTCTTTGGCCTCAGAAAACTACAAATCCCAGAATTCCATAGGATACTGAAAGTGGAATAATAGCACTGTAACAGTGTAGGCTGGAAATGATCCAAGTCCAAACTGCACATATTCTTGTTACTCAAGGATTCTTCTCATTAGGGTTTCTCACACTTAAGAAACACACTTTATAAAAAGAGAATGCTTCTGGATATCCTTTCCATCTCTATTTGAAACATCTACTTGCTAGGAACATTGTAGCTGAATTTCCAGTACTGAACTTGATAACCTATGAGGCCCCTTCCAACTCACCGAGAAAGAGATATATAAATACTGACACCTAATTTTCAAGCTGATGTTCTCACTGTGAGATTCCTTCTTTTCACCCTGAGGACAGAAGAAAAGGATCCAGGCTTGAGACTCAGGGGCAGACCCACACACACAAACACATACTTCCTCCAGCCCACCGCTCATTGGGTCTTCCTTGCACTTGGGCCTTGAAAAGTACTCTCTGAGCTGTGGGGGTGACATTGAAATCAGATAAAGAAGTACTATAGTTTTCAAATTGCTGATTGTTTTCCCTTGTGAAGAGCTTCAGCAATAGTCCTGCATCTTCCTTTGGTTTTTCATAAAGCATTTAAATGATGCTGTATATATTTATTTCTCAGGTTGTTAAGAAAACAGCACAAAATGAAGAAATCTTGCCACATAAAAAAAAAAAAAGAGAAACAAAATGCAGTCTTTTACTTTGGATTCGTTTGGTGATAGCTTATAAAAACTGGGGGTTTATATGAAGCATTTAATCCATCACCTACAGCCTTGCCTTTCTCATTGAAAATACATTTTTTCCTGAATTGCATTTTAAATTATTTAGTCTTTTTTATAGGTAGAAGGTGATCAGATAGATAATGTAGCATTGGCGCTCTCCAAAACAACCCTGATGTGTTCCCGTTTCTGCTAATTAAAATCACACCATTCTTAGTGAAAGGAGAAGAGGCAGTGGGAGGGGGAAGGAGATAAAGGTTGTTTCTTTCCTCTTTTTTTATTATACCACACGGGTTCATTCGTTAAAAAAAAATCTGGGAAAAATAAAGGTCAGCCGTTAATTAGTGGCTTTCTGAAAGTATCCATTAATATTACATAAATTACAGGGTCAAAAATCCAATTAGAATCCTGGGCTGTATTGGAACTAAATAGATCATTTAATTTTTGGACCACAGTATGAAATGAGTTCTGTGGTAGAAATCAATAGCAGCTCAGAAAGAAAACCTACATATTTTCTCCCTCTATTTCTTTCTTCAAATCCTCAGATATATGAGCAGCAATGGTGATTTTTTTTTTTCTTTTGATATGTATGTGGTTGCATTTTGAGGGCAGTGCACAGTGGGCACAGCCAGCTGATTGGTGCAGTTGTACATATGCACATTGTAACTAGATACCCTCAGATTGTGTGTAACTATTTGGTAGTACATCCAATGTACCATTTGATTCCCTGGGATTATGGACACAACAATTGTGCATATTGGGACAATAAGCAAGTACACTGCTGGTTACACAGTTGATTGCAAAATGACAGCATTCAGAGGAAGAGTGGTGCTGTGCAACCACCAGTGATGTCCAATTTTCTTGGACTCAAGTCAGACTTCAGTTTCTTCAGTGACTTGACTTGGGCTTGATTTGGAAATAAATGATGTACTGACCCGACTGGACTTGTGATGTGTTTATTTTTCATCATTGACTTGCTGTCCTTGGTTCAGCAATATAACAAATCCATCCACCTTGCCTACTGATCACATGATGTTCTGTCTCAAGCCAAAGGTATGGGTGCATTTCTCAGAGGGGAACAGCGAACAGGTTAGGCAATGGGCTTGAGTCAAGGTTGAGGTCTGCTCAGCAGCCTATCCCCATAGCATAATATAGGAGGAGCTTTCTACAGCTTTTCCTAAGAGCAGAAGGCAAGACTTGCCCCCAGAGCTCAAAGTGGATATCTCAGAGAGAATCAGAAAATGTCTTAAGCCATGGGCTTGAGGAGGAAAGATCCTTCCTTCTAAATCTTTTGGAGGTTCAGTAATGGGGAGATGGATTCTATTCCCCACTTCCACCTCCAGCTTTGCAAATGGGAAGTAAGAAGGATCATATGCCCCACTTCCAAAGCTACAGACTCTTTTATGCCCATTGACACAAAAGCCTCCAGCTTCAGGAAGGGGGAGTAAAAAGGATGATATTTTCTACTTCTAAAGCTACAGATGGCAAAATTGCAAATGTGGAGGGCTGACTCTACTTAAATTGTTAAAACTGACTTTATTTAATTCTCTCCAGAAATTCTGGAATATAGGTTAGGGTATAAAGTTGCCTCCCAGACTTGACTTGAAAGTATCTTGAAGGGACTTGAGACTTGACTTGAGACTCGAAGGTAGAGATCTGAAACTTGATTTGAGAGTTGGAGTAAAAGACTTAAACACACCACTGATAACCACTATGTAACTATGTGTGTGGTGGTGGAGTTACATTATACAAGCCTAATGTGGGATTTTGGTCATTATCAGATAACTGAATGGCATTCATATTGACACGTCTTACCTGAAGGAGGCTTTCTTGGATGGAAGTGATGATCCCCAGCTGGAACTGCAAGTGGCTGGCAGAGCTGTTGTGACAAAAGTGGAGCCTGGTTCATCCTCAGGCAACATCTGCAAATTTGGAGAAGGCAGCAGAGGCTTTGCATCCTGTCACATACCAGAACCACTTTTCTCCTCCTTATGCAAAATATGCTGAGGTAATGAGGCCGCCTGGGCTAATTTATTGTAAAGGCTATACCGGTGCTACAGATAGTGGATCCAGTGCTTCCTGGTAACCTTGTGTGATAACCTCTGCTTTGTGCCTCTCTAACCTTTGGCTTGAATATGGACTGTCTGGATTATTCTTCTACATCTCTGGACCCATATCACTTTGGGAATGTCCTTGATTTTCCTAGCCAGTCTTTGCAGGTTGGAGGTGCATACTCTTGTGTACTTTCCTGCTTTAAAACAGGACACACAATGATGGCACAAATTGGTTGTCTGTGACTGAAGAAGTTGTGATGCAAATCAACATGGTCAAGAAAGCAAACTAATTTCCTTAGTTGAACTTCCAGCCATAGATGGATGTCTACTGCTAGAGGGTCTTGAAAAGTGGTAGGCTTCCTTTCATTAATGGTACGTAAGCAGAAGCTGCATGACTACCTATCAGCAAGGATATTATGTATCAGTGGATATTATACATATCAACAAAGAGTCTTTTTAGATGACTTTTGAGGTCACTTCCAACTCTGTGATTTTATGTTTATCCTTGGAACTGTGTGGCTTTTCACTTGGGAAAATGGAAATGAAAATAATACCTACTCACTTTTTTTTTCCACGCATGCTTAACATTCTTCAAAGCTGCACCTTTTGGCCAACTGAAAATGAGCTTTGCATCCTCTATGCTCATTTCCTGCTTGTTCACCTCACTATTTCTACTGGAAGGGCACCTATCTTGTGACCAGCAGCCTCCTTCGAGTCCTAAATGGCAAGAGGAGGAAACAGACAAGATGGGAAGGAGAATGTGCCCATTAGTTGAATTTCTCTGCCTCAGAAGTGTGAGTCATCATTTTCTGTGGTGTTAACTTTAACAGCAGAAGCCTTCTGAGACTCCAGGTTTGCTCAGGCTAATACCAAAGGGTGTTTTGAAATAGCTATGACTCGTCCCCTCGACTTAGACAATTTTGGCACTATCTCATCCTCCACGGTCACTGTGCAGGACTGAACTAAATCATGCTACAGTTTCCTTTTAACGCCACCCTGGTGCTTAATGCATTTCCTTCCTGGGCTTGCTAACACCTTGGAGAGAAATAAGAGCCGAATGCACCAGCCGTTTAGAACTAACAAGTCAATAAAGTCACATTTACGTGACTTCTTTGTTCCCTTCCTTGGTAGGGGAGCAGCTAGTTAGGGGAGTGAAAAGACGATGGAAGAGTCATTTTTTCTTACAATTAGCCTCCATAATGCCCCTCTAGTCTAATGAGCAGAACGACAGAAGAGACCATGCTTTTTTTTCCCCCTTAAAACATGATAATGAGGACTAAGAAATGCATAGTTCCCTTACCCAGCAGCAATGGAGAACGTGTCTAGATGGTAAAACCGAGAGGTTGAAATCAACAGTGGCAAGTTCCAACTAGTGCATGTTTTTCTGGGAATAGGGATAGAAAGGTAGCAACGATTGCATGGAGGGCTGAGTAGGGATGGGAAGGGATTTCCACTTGGGAGTTTAGGGAATTAAATGAGTAAATGCTGACTCAAATTGCACTCACATGCCAAATGGGAAAATATCTCCCTCCCCCTTGTGAGTTCCTATGAAACAATATTTTGGGATGGCGTTAGTCCTGGGTGGTGGGGAAGACATGTGGGTTGGAATCCTGTATGGCAGTTACAAAAGCTTAACCTGGAGTTATGAACTTGTGACTATTTCGTATTCACAATCCCTCTGTAGCCTCTGATTTAGGGGGTACATAGGGACCATGAAAGTCTCTCAATCTCCACTTACCAAGAAAAAGCCACTGTGATTAATGAGTCTGTTCCTCTATAGTCCAAGGGAAGCTGGCTGCTCTTCTTGCCCCCCTCACATGAGTGATTGCCACAGATGGGGGAATTGTGACAGGTCCTTCATTTGCCTGTCACACCAAAGATCACTCATGGGAGGTATGGAAATGGTAGCCAGCCATTTTCCAAGGGACAGGGAAACAGACTCACGTTGATCCTGGTGGCTGCTTCCCAGTAAACGGAGATAGGGGCGTTGATCTGGAATTCACTGTGTAGTACCATAACCACAGTGGCTGTGCATATGTAAAGACCATATAGGATTCTGGCCATACATTTTCATAAGGATGTTTTTTTTAGTGGGGAGATATTTCTGTACAATGTATTATATTGGAAAATGCCATAACCTGTTGTCTTCTTGCATGAATTTGTAAACGTAATAGCCATTAACAGGTAGTTTAAATCTTTGTGAACAATTGTCCTCTCCTGTTGTGTTTTCTCTCTGTGTTGTTGATGGGGCCACCCCCTCCATAGAGATGTGCCCACATGAGCCAGTCCAACTCTCAGCTCTGTTATGAAGCTTCAGAAGCAGCATAGAGGTGACTGGGTTCACCCACTATGAGCAACCTTGCCTTCAGGTATTGTATCTTTAACTCCCTCCTGCAAGTGAAGGCCCTTACTGTGACCTACACTGCCAAACAGATTGCTCCTGGAGCCAAAAAGTACTGCCAATGGGATTGCAAACTGAGGGAAGGGAACAATACTCCTTAATATTTCACAGAAAAAGAAAGGACACAAAGGAATATCAGAGTGTGGTCAAGATGCCAAAGATAGAAAAATAGGAGAAACAGATGACCTAAGAGAAGATGCAACAGTTTGATCCTCCCTGTGTTTACTGGCAACAACAACATTCTGTTCCTCCTCTCCTCTTCTCACTCCTGAGTTAACTGAGTGCAAAATAATTTTGCATGTTGAACTTGGTTTTCAGTAACTGAAGTAAGATGAAGACAAAGACAGCAAGCAGGAAGGGAAGAGAGGAAGTGGGACACTATAAAAACATCTAAAAAGAGAGAAAATGGAGGAATAAATCAGGACTATTCCTGTCAAATTGGGAGAGTTGGAGGATTTGAGATATGGTCCCTGAAGACAGCGAGGTATCTCTTGAACACTATGTTGTTGCCTCTACAGACTTCCTAGGTCTGTGATAAGTCATTTCAGGATCATTGCCCTGTTCTTGGTATATGTTATCCAGGTTCAACTGTTGATCTCAGTAAGATGTCCCAGGAATGGCCCTCCCTGACATGTCAGTGATTGCAAGATTGAAGCCCAGATTCAGTGAAGTGTTGCAGAACTGGCACCTTCTGGCAGATGTGGGACTACTATCATCACTCGGGCAGGAGAACCAGATAGGACTGGTTCCTGTCCTGGAGGTCCCCTGAGGATGAATCCAGATGAGGCTAAGTACTAGTGTGGCACTAGTTTTGAGACAGCTATTGCTGCTGTGGTACAGTTGTCCTGCTCTCAATCATTACAAGCCAACGTATCTCCCATAGCTTATACTTGTCTTCCGGGGGACAAGACAAGGTGGTTTGTCCAGACTCTGATTGTCTAACCTGTCTCCTGTCCAGCTGTATCTTGGATAGCTGGCCTCTCTTTCACTTGGTCTCACGTTGGTTACATACAGAAAGGCTGGTGGGCTCCTTCTGGCTTTGTCCAGGTTGCCGGTTTCCCAGCCTTCTATATCCTCTCCCTTGACAGATTTCCCTGCCTGTGGTTGGGAAAGCAGTAGGAGAAGCCTCTTGGCCTGGTACAGAGGCTTCTGCATCTCCATCTTGGGCACATCTGAGCTTACCCCTTCTTCTGCTTTTGTCTTTCCTGTGGCTTTTATCTTTTCCTGGTTCCTTTCCCTGAGCAATTGCACAAGATACTTGGGGAGCTTCCAGATAAGCAGATATCCAGGAGCCTTGCTGTAGATGTTGCCAGAGCTGAAGGGGCTGGGGCAGCTGTGGTGTCCCACAATAGCCTTCTCTAGCTGTAGGACTCAAGGTAGCTGACAAAAAAATTAGAACAGTTACATATAATTCACTTATAATGAATTATAGCAAATTACATGTAACTTCACTAAAAACATGCCAAACTGAAAATATAATGAAAATATCAATAGAATTCAAAGAGATATTGAACATATAACTACTATTTAAAAGCAAGAAATGAGAGCAATACAGCCCATTATCAAAAGCCTTTCCCTCGTGAACAGCCGGTTTCCAAAGATCTGATGAAACAGGAAAGGCTTTACCTGCCACCAGAACGGCACCATGGATAAGAGTCTAGAAAGGGATGTCCGGAGTCTGGGGTGACTCACTGAGAAGGACATCTCCTGTGTTCTCACTTCAAGTACCTCTGAGGGTCATGGGATGGAGACAAGGGCCTGTTTTGAAGGACTCCTGTCCTAAAATAACCTGTTGTGGCAGATGGTGCATCACTTGTGTTGCACAAAAATCTTGATATACATATGGTGCTCCAGTCTTTGAGTTTGGTAAGGCACGAGCTTCAATACCTCAAGAGCGAATAACAACAACTCAAGGCCTAAATGCCATTGCTAATCCGGATCGGAATTAGTCCTGACCAGAGTGAGAACCGGGCCATTTCTGCACTAGACTGTTATAGCGCTATTATTCCGCTTTCAACATCCTATGGAATCTTGGAGTTTGCAGTTTTGGGAGGGGCCAGCTGGGCCCCAGGGAGGGGCCAACTGTCCCCAACGTCATGTAGTGGACTGAGTGCTCGACTAGCACTTTTGTAGACTAGGGTTCAAATCCCCTTTTAGCCATGGAAATTCACAGGGTAGTCTTGGGCAAGTCATACTCTCTCTGCCTCAGAGAAAGGCAATGGTGAACCTTATCTGGAAAAAAAAAATCTTGCCAGGAATACCCCAGTTTCTTAGCACTGAGAAAAATTGGAAATGACTTGAAGGAATGAGACAACATGAATACATCCCTTTAATCAGTTTGGATTTACCTGCACATTGATTCACTGCTCAATAATTAATTCGATGGGTGTGGTCTAGTTGGGACTAACCAGCAGAATTCCAAGCAATATAATTTTTGTGAACATAAGGCCTCAGTGTTCTATCTTGGCCTCATTGGCTTAATGAATGTTATTCTGTCTGATGCTCCCAAAGTATTCCTCAGGTATGAAGAAAAGGTCTTGCTATTTGGAATTTCATATTAATTAAGCTTTTGCATTCATTGGCCCATAGTTACAATGAGTATGTTTGGGCATTCCTGTTTCCTGGCAATGCAACCTTTCATTGTGGAATCTATCTACATTTATTAAACAACCATTTTAATTAGTCTCCCATGCAGACAACTTGACCAAGATGCTGATCCCATATGAAGAGATGAGAGAAAGACTGAATAGATTTCTGACGGAGTAGTTCTTCAGCTTACAGTTCTAACAGCGTTAACAAGGTGGCTAACGAGGTAGGCAGAAAGTTCTTGATTTCCTTGTTCAATTCTAACTATCTAAGCATGAGCCAGGATCTCAGCCCAGGATTTTTTTTAGTGCAAGTAAAAGAAATAAACTCTTCAAATATGCAGCATCTCCCACTGAGAAATATCAGCTTATCTCCACACAGCTATACACAGGGGAAATGGTGCCAATGTGTTTCCATGAGAAAGGATACCCATAAAGCTTTCAAAGCTCCAAAGCCTGTTATTTAGAAATGAAGGTCTGCTACAAGGAATTGTGTTTGAGGAGATTGACAACAAATACATTAACCTTTATCAGATTTGTGTTTTTTTAAAACAACAACAACAACAAAGAAACGCACACACACAAACACTAGCCAACCCCTTCAGATTAGGATGAGAAGATGAGTTACCAAATGCTCAGAACATGTTCAGCACCACAGTGGAATCTTCACAGAATCATAGAGTTGGAAGGGACCTCAAGAGTGATCTAGTCCAGGTCTCTGTCATCTACTGCTGAAAAAACCCCAGCAGGTTGTCACTTAATATTTGTTTAACAACCTCTACTGAAGAACAGTCTACCACCTAATCAGATTGTTCCCATTAGAAAGTTTTTCTTAATGATTATTCAGAATCTCTTTTCTTATCATTAGAACCTATTGCTTAAGATCTTACTCTCTGGAACAGCAGAAAGCAAGCTCACTCCATCATCAAAATGGTAAAAGCCCTGGAAACCGTGCCCTATGAAGGGCGCCATGTCCTATGAAGAGCTGGGTATGTTTAGCCTGGAGAAGAGAAAGTAAAGAGGTGACATGATAGGCATGTTTGAATATCTGGAAGGATGTCATGCTTAAGATGGGGAAAGTTTGTTTTGTGTTGGTTCAGAAATTGAGACAGAGACCAATGGCTTCAAACTTCAGGAAAAGAGATTCCGCCTAAACATTAAGAAGCACTTCCTTGGAGTAAGAGCAGTTCAACAGCAGAATCTGCTGCCTGGGAGTGTTGCGAAGTCTTTTTCTTCGAAGTTTTTAAAAACAGCTAGATACTATTGGTTGGGAGTGCTTGGATTATGTATTCCTGCATGGCAGAGGGTTGGACTCAAAGGCCTTTGTAGTCTCTTCCAACTATGGCCCTGCGCACCCCAGCCCCCAAGATTGATATGGTTTAATTGGCAATTATTTGATCGTTTGATTGGCACCACATTAATTGGCATTGATGTAAAATGAAACCTGAGGTGACTAGAAGGTCAACCTGGAAAGAAGAAAATTACTGAACGTAAATGAGAGTTTGCAGGAGATGTTGGCAACACCCCTCCCAGGCAAAAACTGACGTCGTTGTCAGACAGATTGCAAGGCAACTCCAGAGACAATAGGCTTGCACTGAGAGCTGGACATCTCAGAGCAGAAAAGGGGAGTCCCCACCAAACTGTGATTGTTTTAACCCTGATCCCTCACACCTGGATGTTTCCCTGCTTTGTCTTCCCAACCTCTCCACAACAGCCATTACCCTTTTGTCACCTAAACACTAACACCATTAACTCCGTCCAGATTTCACTGTTTCTGTTGCAACTCCCATCATCCACTTGGCTGGGATAGCAATTCACACTCATACTCAGAGGGTAGTTTTTGTGTATAAGAACCCTCGTTGTTGAGTGGTTCACTGCGGTCTCACACTTTACTGAATGCTACGCTGCCCATTTAATTCCTAAAGGAGAACCTGTCCTCAAGTGCCTAGCTAAGGCACATCACAGCTTTTCTTCGCTTCAGTCTGAACCAGTAATTGTCACCCAAACCCTAAAGGTTCTCTATCCACACTTTCCTCCCTTTACCTTTAGTTAGTCCTTGTGTGAGTGGATCAGTGTTAGGATCTTTTGCATGTGTGTGTGATTTTCTCAATAAAACACATTTTTAGTTTACATTTTTGACTTTTCCTGTATGATCCTTTAAACATAGGTGGAAAGATCTCATTAAATTACCCCCGCAGGCCTCCTAATTTTGAGTTAATAAATTCCCCATTGTCAAGTTGAGGTATTGGCAGCATGGATGGACCCCTGAGTCACTTATGCTTTGGGGTAACACAGTTCTTCTATTGCATTATTCTATGATTTACGTGACAGCCCTTGAGATTTAACTATCACATCAACTTCCAGTGCCCTTTTCTTCAAGTTAAACATAGCAAACTTGCTTAACAATTCCTGATAGGGTTTCAGTTTCTAGAACTTTTGTCATCCTGGTTACCCTCCTCTGGGCATGTTCCAGTCTGTTGATATCCTTCTTAAATTGGGCTGAACTGAGCATGGTCTTCCAGGTGAGGTCTGACCCAAGTAGAATAGAGTAAGACTATGACTTCCCTTGATCAGGACACTATAATTCTGCTGATGCAGCCTGGAATTGTCTTGCTACACTTCAGTTTCAAAAATGGCCAGACAGATCAGCACCGCTGGCAGACATGAAGTGAACAGTAAATATATCTAATGCAAAGTAGCCACCCCACCGAGTCTCATTTCCCCGACTTTAATGTAGAAGGAAAGAGAAGCTGTATTAACCATCATTTTGCATTTCGTTGTACTGTGCTGCTTCCTTCGTGCTGTGATGTACTGTCATATTCCCCACAATTTGCTGAGAGATTGCTCTGTATCATGTTGCATTATAATAGTCTTTTTCCAGAGGCATTAATTCCTACCTGGACTGAAGTGGTAATGCACAGATGACAAAAGCTTCTGTCATTATGCACTCAGGAACATCTCCAATACAAGGCAGAGCATTTGTACCACTCTGAAAATTATTACGTGGTGCTTATATTTCTAGGAATGCATATTAAACAAGACACCTCCAATAGCTCCCCTTCTCAGCCTATATTTTCACAAAACCATCCGAGTCACCTGGGTAATTGAAATTTTAAATGTCTCTGAGCATTTTTGCTCCCCAGTCGTGCATCGCCTCATCCTTCTACACAAAACTGGACTACGCTTTGGCTAATGACAGAACATTTGCAGGGCAAAGAGAAATGAGACAGATGCATTTATTTAACTGAAAAGCCCATTGGAAGCCCACAGCAGAGCAACAATGGCTTTATTCTGCATTTTTTAACTCTTCCATCCTCTGACTGATATTAGAAAGTGTCTCTACTGTGTCCATTTTAGACAAGGGAAATTCTATCTGAGGTCCAGTAAAATGGCTGAGGCCAAGGCCATTTCCACACTACACTCTTATGGTGCAATTATTCCACTTTCAACATCCTATGGAATCCTGGGGTTTGCAGTTTAAGGAGGGGCTGGCTGGCCCCACCCTAAATGACCAACCCCAGGTTTCCATAGGATGTTGAAAGTGCAATAATTGCGCTATAAGAGTGTAGTGCAGAAGAGTCTCAATAAAATACATGTTACTAAGACTCTTTTGCTTGCCAACGAGAGAAATAATGAGATCAGACACAGAGAATCAGTTGTAAATAGACCACTTTATTTAATTATTATCTATTTATTGTTCCCCTCTTAAGAGTTGCAAAGGGGGAGATGACCTAGTGTGGGAAAAGCTGAGGTAGGTGGTCTTCACCCATGCACTCCGTGCAGATTCCCCTGGATGAAGCATCTGAGGACCAAGGAGAACCCCAAAGTTGTTTTGCTCCTTGGCCAGCCCACAACTGGAAGGGCAACCTGAGATTTCCTCCCCTAAACACCCAGGGCCATGTGACAGAACAAAGGTCCAGGCTGGGATGCTGCAGTGCTTGGACGGGGCAGATGGACTGGTTGCTGCAGGTCTAAAGCTCACATCACAAAATTGTAGAATTGTTGTTTTCTTTGTTGGGTTCCTTCAGTTCGTCTCTGATTTATGGCAACTCTAAGGCAAACCTATCATAGGGTTTTCTGGGGCTGATTTTGTCTGATGTGCCCAAGGTCAACCATTGAGTTATTATTCTCCTTTAACTGACATAGGTCTATCCTATGGGATAGAACCTGGGATTAAAAGTTTCAGTAGGGGAATTTAGACATCTCACCCAGAGTGTTCCAGTGCCTTGCCAAATTACAAAGTCTAGGATTCCATAGGAAGGAACTATGGCAGTTAGAGACAAATAAAAACATTATAATGGTGTAGCATGTATGGGCTCCAGCTCTCAATGCTGGCCAAGCAATGGCCTCCTTCAATCCTTCTTCTCTCCCACTCTCCCCTAGGAAATAGCAATCAGTAATTGCATAGAACCACTATAAAAAATAGGTATGCATTAGGGATGGGAAAAAAATAGCCAAGAGCCCAAAAGTGAGTTCCCTAATAGTTGGAAAAACCTATTGTGAATAATAATAGACCACAGAAAATTTTGTACAGTATTCTCCAATATTTGAATGTCCTGAAGTATTATGGGTAAGAGAACTTGGCCATTTCCGCATTGCACCGTTATAGTGCTATGATTCCACTTTCCACTTCCAGTGGAATTCTGGGGTTTGTAGTTTTCTGAGGCCCAAGAGCAATCTGGCTGAGAATTCTAAAGGGCCCTCCCTAAACTGCCAACCCCAGGATTCCAGAAGAAGTTGGAAGTGGAATAATAACACTATAACAGTGTAGGGCAGAAAGACCTTTAATCTATGAAAGCTTAGGCTACCAACTTAAGTCTCTTAGTCAGTCTCAAAAATGCTACAAGTTCCCGCTGCATACTGAGCCAGAATAACATGACTATGTAATTGAATTCTACTATGGACAAATTATTCTGCGGAGAAAAGGCACATGGTGGTATATTTTGTGCACAATTCCCCTCTTTTTGTGAACAGAAAATAGGTATCAGATGCAGAAAGCATTATATTTGCACCAACCCTCCATCTCATGTTTTTATCCACAGAAAAATTGTTCCACAACATTTCAGGACATCTCAATATAAGGAAAGTATTACGAAATAACTTTTTCTTCCCTCTGTCTCTTGGAGTTGGTTGAAAACTACCAGAATTATTTGTACCCAGATGTGAAGATAATAGTTAAGGATTTACATCCCTAACATCCAGAGACATCTTGTCCATGAGTTTAATTAACTGTTTTAATCCCAGTGGACCATTGATTAAATTGTAGGGTATTTTTTGAACCCCAATGAGAAGTCTAATCTATTGAGGGTTAGAGTCAATTTTAGGGTTACTGTTAGGGTCAAGTGAACATTAAAATGGAATTAAAATGGAATTAAAAACTCTTCACAGTAATAAAATAATTCAAACCTACATTTAAAAAAATAAAAAGCAATGAAATAGATAAAAAGTTATTAAATACAGTGCAATTTAAAACAATGCAACATCCTTAGCTCATTCTTTTAAAACTTTATGTTTTGATAGCCTGTTAGCATGAAAAGGTTTTTTCCTGGTGATGGTGGGAAGGCACGGAGGGGGAACCACAAGGCAGCATTGGAATCATGATGCTAGTAGGACAGGAATTTGAACCTGCTGCTTTCTACCAGTTCTCTGATCTGTATCACACACATGGGCAGTGAAAGACATGATGGCTAGAATTCAGTTAGGGACATATAAAGACCCTAATGTCCGTTTCGCAGATGCTTCAGGATTGCAACTCATGTCCTTCTTTTGCAGCATCCGAAGTTCCCTCCGAATTTACTATAAAGTCCTGCAGCTGCTTTGCACAGCCATTCCATGCTTCATGGTGAGCAAGCAGGATTGGAAAAATGTTTGGCTACATCCTCACAGCCAGATGCAAAATGAAGACATCAGCACTGAGATCTTCCAGGGTTGTTCGGAGTCTCAGTGCTGCTGTAACCACTGTGTGTCTGACTATTGGGAGTGAACTAGCCATTTCTCCAGACCTGCTTGCTTGCCATGAACCATTAAATGACCATGCCAGGTCATTTTATAGTAAGTTGGCAGAATGTGCTTGGTTTAGTATAGCATAAAACCATAAGTTACACTAAACTGAGGGTATGTTGAATTAAGACCAATAGCTGGTATTCTGGACACGCAGGATTTAGAATTCTGTTGGCATCATACATTGCATAAGTTCCCTTACAAGTGTGGTTGCAATTTTTTGAGAGGTTGTAGCATTGTGCAATTGATGTATTCAGTTCACTGTTGTATTAGCGGCCTGACTTGACTTAGCTTAAGTCCTCACTTGAGCAGCACCATTGTAACAGATGGATTTACCATCATGTTGCCTTTTCATTCAACAATCAATTCAATGGTTCAACTGTGGTGGGGCACTGTGTGATAAAATTTCAGTCATAGAGTTGTGTCCTGTTGGCTGGTGCATACTATTGGCCAGTGCCTTCAATGTATGTTATTAAATCACTGGGATTTCAGAAACAGCTGCAGTGTATTGCTTGTTGCACAACGGGACAATAAGCAGGCACATTGGAGAATATGTTGTTGGTTGTACAATGTCAATATTCCTCAGAAGGAGGCTGTAGCACAACTGCCATGCACCTATGTGAGTGCAGATTTGCATTATGCAAGCACAATGTACTATCTTGGCCTGATGAAAAACTTTAGTTGCTTCAATTACTTTTAGTGTCCCCAAATTTTGTGCAACTGTATGTAATATTTGACAAGCCTGCATAAAAGTCACCATCCTCCCCAGCTTGGAATTGTAATCTGTTTTATTCCTTGCCTTGCCTGTTCATTTTAATTAATCTTGTTCTATGCCTTTTCTTTTATAATGCTAGTCATAGACCATAACAAAGATTGATGGTTGATGATGGATCTTGACCAATGTCATGCCCTCCAACATTTCCCAGAAAAGAACTGGGACACCTGTGGCCAAGCAACACAACAGTGTGGTCAATATGTCCAAAAGTGTTAATGAGGAGGAAAACACAAACGAGGAAAGGCTGCAACCATTGGCTTTTGTCTGAACCTACTGGGAAGGGCAAATTCCTGTCTCCACCTCCCCAATCCTTACTTTGGAGTTAATCATGTGCAAACTACTTTTGCACTTTGAACTGAAGTAAAATAAAGACAAGGGAAAGTGGGATGAGGAGAGAGAAACTAGGGCATTTTAAACACAGCTGAAAAGGCAGAATGAAAGATAGATATAGTCAACCGTCCACATGTGTGGGTTTCACTTTTGCAGATTTGATTATTTACAGATTATTTGCTGTCACCTCTGCTGCCTCCCTGTGCCATTTTTAATAGGGAATGCAAGCCTTGTGACACTGAGAAATTGTGACGGGGGCTTGTAAGTCCCTCTTAAAAACCGTGTGGAGCAGCAGTGGAGATGGCAGTGAGCCCCACCAGCCACCCACTTCTACCTTGTGAAGGAACCCTGATGCCTCAAAGGAATCCATGGTGGGCTGAATAAGATAATCATACTTTTTTGTTTGTTTGTTTGTTTGTTTGTTTTAAATATGGTTTGGGTGGGCCTAGAGTTATTAAGGGTTTTTCCACTTTCATGGGAGTCCTGTGCCCCTAACTCTAACGAATGTGGAGGGATGACTGTAATTGGGTAAGTCCTTGCCACATTAAGACAGTTATAGGATGTGCAATGTCCCATGTGTCCAATATTTCATGCTTTATTTCTTTGTGGGAAACCAGGTAGCACACACATGGATTTTTGGCTGATCATTTGGGTTATTTGGATGGAGCTACGAACTAGTTGGGCCAGCAGATTCAGAGGGAAAGCAACATCAGCAGCCCAACTCAAACCAAATGGATGCCTGCAGCAGCAGAAGAGCTGTTATCTTCTTCCTTCCAGAATCCCCAGTTTGACATTATGTTCAAAACCGAGGGGAAGGAATAGGCATTCCTGTAATTATGATGATGTTATACTGGTGCAGGTTGCCTGGACAACATTTTTTGCTTAGCCACGTTGCAAGGATGTGTTTCCAGTTATTTATTCATTTATTTTAATTACTGGTCTATTGTAAGAGGCCTCTTCCTTCATCCACCTGAACTCCACGGCTCCCTTTTCACCGTGCTTCATTGTAATTACTGTATGTTTGACTGACGGGAAAATGGGGATGGCGGGTGGGGAGAGAGAAACCAACAAGGAAAAGATTCTCTTAGCAATCCAATTTCTTTCTACCTCACCTTCAGCGTTACAATGTAAGCAGCTAATAATGTGCCTGTGTGCCTTTCTGTTAAAACACTGACAATGAAAGAAGTATCTTTGGAGAATAGAAGAGGAAGAGAAAGAGAGAGGGACAGAGGGAGAGAGAGAGGAAAATATGGAAAAGAATGAGTTGATTTGCTTGGGAAACTAAATTTAGTATTCATTTGCGGAGTGGCTTAATGAGTATAATAACTGCCAATTTGGTACATGCAGCCTTGGCATGGCACTGTAATAAGGATTTCATAGCCACCTCTTACCCGAGGAAAGATAAGGAAGCAAATACAGTGTAGCCACCGAATACCCAAGCAGTGTGTTTTATAACGTTTACCTTATAATCCCATCATCCCTCCACCCATGCCACCGCAGGTGCATTGGAAGGATAGGGAATACAACTGTCTTCACTCCCTCTTGGCTGCTTGTCTTTCAGTGAGAACCCTGAGGTACTTAAGAATGACAGAGTAAAGAATTTCTGTGTAGATGAACCAGTTGATTTGGGGAATTGAGCTTCTTCCAGACAAGGGTTTTCTTTTGGTTGACTTAATTCCTTTAGCAAAGGGGTGAGAAACCATCTGGGGGGGATTCTTGTCATGTATAAGGAAGTTAGTTATGCCCTGGGTGGAACTGAGCTCCTTGAATTTTAATGAAACTACTGTCAATCTGTCTTATCTTTACCCTGATGCTCAGATCAGTGGTCAACTAGTCAACAGTAAATCAGAGGAAATATGCTAACTGCAGAGGCAAAGAAGAATGTGAGGTAGGTGTGCGTATGTGTTGAGAAATGCAAGGTCTTTTTTTTGAAAAAAGCCATTTAATGTTTTGTGGGAGACTGTGGCTGACAGCCTACATCAGGTTTCTGTAGCATAAATCTTTGCATCACCATATGTGCAACTCAAAACACAACTACATGGGCATGCATATCCTTGTGTTTCCATGTGTAATGTTACCCAGACTTCTGGAGGTCCTGTGTGGGACACCTTGATTCACCTCAAATTATAAAAGTTGGGGAAATTAGTGGAACACTGGCAATAGCATAATGAGGTGGCAAGGTAACCCAGCAGGATCTTTTACCCAACTTTACGGGGTCAGGCCAAGCAAAAGCCAGACAAATGTACCAAATAAATGAATTTAATTAAATGAATGTAGTACCATGCACTCATGCAATCATGCAATCATGCACACAAGGACTATTGAGAAGGAGAAGAGGTGGAAAATGGATAGGGAATATAGCAAGGGGATTGTAGAGGTGGTGATACTGCACCTGTCCTGAAGTCTTCAGTCCGGGAAGTGGCGAGAAGAATGGAGCTCAGCAAAGAGACGGCTGAGGGGATCACTTAACTAACAGAGTGCTGGTCTGCTAGCATGGTGGAGAGTTCTCTGAAAAGACCCTCAAAAACTAGGACTACTTATTTGGCAGAACTTACCTCTGGGGCAGGCCCTCTCCCAGGGAGAACAATGGTCACATCAAAGAAAAGAATGCCAAGCAATGCCTACTTGACCATTTGCATGATTGGTTTATGCTGGGTTGCAAGTGGTTGCGGTTGCAAAGGGTTGCATTATAAGTTTATGCAGATGGACCTCGCCTTGTGGGATTTTTCCAGAATCACAGTTGCTCAACCTGAAGAAAACACTCTAATCCCCTCAAGTCCTTGCCCCCCCAAAAAAAATAAGTTGCAAATGACTTGAAGGCACAAAACAACAACAACAACAACAGGATTCCAGCTTGTATCAAAAGGCCCTTTCTGCCGCACTCCCCCATCCCACCATTGCGAAGGATCGGTGAAGGACTACAACAGTGCTTCTGCATGATGTCATCACAGTCCTGTCTTTCTCTCATCCCCAGGAAGTGCGATCAAGGGTTAAATCATCAATGGGTTTTCCCCATCAATGACCCATGATTGTGCCACCATCTCAGACTTACCTGTCTTATGGAAGCCCTGGAAGCTTGATGGCTATGCTTTCTGCCCCAGTGCAGCTTGGGAAAGTACCTGGCTGTGCTGCGGAAGGAAGAGGTGTGGCCATTGTGCTCCCTTCTGCAGGGAGCCAGCTGGTGTGGAGGGAAGCACTCCTGTCACCCTCCCCTCCCAGCAGAGCCGCTGCCAGGATCCCCACTGGAGGACTTCGCAAAAAGGTAGGGTGCAGAGAGGGCCATAAGTCTACACCATTTGTGTTACCCTATTAGCCATCTAATTTGGACACGTTAAAAAAATGATATTACTATTTTACATTTGTCAGTATTCTGCAGCAGCTACTTAGTTAAATTTGCTTAGTATAGACAAAGTAATTAAATAATCTTTTCTAGCCCAATGCCCCCAAGCCTGAAGGAAGCATCATTCACCCATGTTCCAACCACCAGCAGAATGCAACCACCTCCCTCTCCCCATGCAGCTGAAGTCCAGTTAAGTAGGTAAGGGGGACTGATTTACAACTGTGGTAATAGTGTCCAATCATAAATAAGCAGCAGTCATGAATACAGAACAGTTGCAGTTATATAAATATTGGAGCTCAGTCAACGAGATGCTCCTGTCCAGTAAAATACATGTGTAAGTCGTATGAGAAAGTTCCACATTGTATAATACATATTCTTGTGATAAGTAATGCCACTCACAATGAAAGTTGGTGGCTTTGATGCCAGTTGGGTGGTGAACCTACTCTGTACTTTAGCATTGCTATCATATTTATTTATTATCCCATCTTTCTCACAATGTGAAACTCAAGGCAGATCACTGTATAGATGAAAACAAAGCACAGCTTTAAAAATGGTTGGTTAGTCCATGCTCTAGTTCCCTTGGTGATTCAACATGTAGGTAAATCCAACTGATTAGGTATCTCTCCTCCGGTTAGGACCAACACTAGGATTTACGTCTATTATTGAAATAAAAAGAAAAGTAGTCTTAAAAGCAGGTAAACAATCCTATTAAAAACAAGAGTAATTTAAAAATTTAAAAGTACTGAAAATGCAACAATGAGAACAGAAGCACAGCATCCTCAAACACATGCTTACAAATACCCTTCTGCAGCAACTAGCAAATTGCCAGAAGTCTCTAAGTGAAAGGTGCCTTGAAGGCTCTGAACCTATTCAAGCTGCAGACATGGTCAAATTACTTCCGTCCTGTCCTGGAGTCAAATGTCAAGAGTCCAAAGCGATTTGGATCAGTCCAAAGATTTGGGCATTAGAAATAAGTGAGGAAAAGCCAGAACACTTAACCAGATGAGGAAAAGTAGCGTGTTGCCTGTCTTTTCATAGGCAGTTTAGGACTTTTGTTATTGTTGTTCCTTTGGGAACTAACTTGATCATGAGGAAAACAGCGTGCTGGATTGTGCATATTTGCTATTTTGCTTTGTTCTTTTTGATGGACTTGATTTTAATTGCTTTTAATTCTATTGATCATGGCTAAGACCCTGCCTTGGGAGACACACATCTGGCCTATAGCTGTACCTGATGCTGTTTCCAATCCACCCTTTAAGCAATACATCCCCCATAACATAGATGTTTCTATATAGTGGGAGACCAGGGGAGATCAGCAGAGATGCATCCAGCTATTTTTCTCTAGCTGAAAGTGCTACAGCAGGCATTCACATGGACTTCTGGTGATTTTCTGGAGATTCCTGTAGATAACATCCTACTTGGTCAACTCAGTTAAAGTCATGGATTATGTACCTATTTAGAGCACGTGACCATGTGCCACAAAACCCATAAGCATCTGTGTACATAGGAGAAAATGGCAGAGCTGCTAATAGGCATATTCCTGCCACCAACATCCAAGATAAATATAGGCTTTTTTTGGGATGCTTCTTTGTGATAATTCAGACTGGTCTGATGGAGGAACAAATGCTGGAAACTTGCAGAGTTACCCTCCTTCCTCCATTCACGGCAATCTTAATAAACAGGGTAGTGAGCAAATCCTTGGTGGTAGATCCCACAAAGCAGTCAAGCATATAGGAACTGAGCTGGAGAGAAATAAAGAGAGCAGAGGATGGTTGAGATCCTATAAAAAGAAGGACTTGTTCACACTCACGTGTTAAATGGTAGGCGTCAAGTGCTAATGAAGTGTGGCATTGCACTAGGGATGCCATTCTTCACTAACTTTCTCTTCTCAAAGGCAGCAATGAATAGTTTCAGCAATTTTCTTCCTGCTGTGAGAAATTCTTTGAAAACCATGGTGTCTTCAAAGACTATTTGCCATTCAACACTTGTTCTGCGAAAAAAAATTGCATATGTTTGTTTTGTACAAAAATCAACATTTTCTTCAGGAAACAGCCCTTTCAGCATACAGTTATATTTCAATACAGAAATAGTAATTCCTGCACAGAAAATACTGTTTACTTTGCAGAAGATGTCATAATTGGGAATTTATTCTGCATAAAATCCACACATGGTTGATTTGCATAGAAAACAGCATTTTCTGCACAGACAACAGCCTTGTCTGCATGGGAATTAATATTTTTGCCTTGAAATATTATTCTGCACAAAGAAAAGTCTGTTTTGTGTGCAGAGAATGCTGATTTCTGCAGAAAAAAAACTATGTGCAAACTTTGTGAAAAATGAGTCCTGAACTATGAAGATTCTTATCTATCCTGGATTTTTCTCATCCCAGGTTCTCAACACTAAAAAAAAAAAAAAAAAAGTTTTTGAGCCTTTTTTTAAATATTTTTAAATATTCTTTCCATCCATCCATTATACTAAAAATGTGCATGGACCCCTGCATGCCCAGTACATGAAGTGCAACCATGCACAATGTGCATGCACCTCAGTATGCAACTGCAGGGAATGGGCATGCACCTCAATACAGACTGTGCAGTCATGCACAACAGCTCCACATAGAATCATAGAATCATAGAATCATAGAAATGTAGAGTTGGAAAAGACCACACAGGCCATCCAGTCCAACCCCTTACCATGCAGGAATACCCTCAAAACACTCCCGACAGATGGCCATCCAGCCTCTGCTTAAAAACCTCCAAGGAAGGAGACTCCACTACGCTCTGAGGCAGCATATTCCACTGCCTGACAGCCCTGACTGTCAGGAAGTTCTTCCTGAGGTTTAGGTGGAATCTCCTTTCCTGCAGCTTGAATCCATTGCTCCTTGTCCTGGTCTCTGGAGCAGCAGAAAACAAGCCCTCTCCTTCCTCTACATGGCATCCCTTCAAATATTTAAACATGGCTATCATGTCCCCTCTTCACCTTCTCTTCTGCAGACTGAACATACCCAGCTCTCTAAGTCTATCCTCATAAGGCATGGCTTCCAGGCCTCTCACCATTTTGGTCGCCCTCCTCTGGACCTGCTCTAGCTTGACCATGTCCTTCTTGAATTGGGGTACCCAGAACTGGACATAGCATTCAAGATGAGGTCTAACCAAAGCAGAGTAGAGTGGTACCAGTACCTCCCTCGATCTAGACACCATACTCCTATCGATGCAGCCGAGAATTGCATTGGCTTTCTTGGCTGCCTCATCACACTGCTGACTCATGTTCAGCTTGTGGTCTATTAAAACTCCTAGATCCCTTTCACACGTACTGCCATCCAGCCACGTGTCCCCCATCCTATATTTCTACATTCTATTTTTTCTACCTAAGTGTAGGACCTTACACTTCTCTCTGTTGAATTTCATTTTGTTAGCGTGTGCAATTTAAAACAGAATATAGCCATTGCATATTGAAAAAAAAGCCAAATTGCTTCTATAAGGAACTTAGTCATCTGTAAGACATCAATAGGATCCATACCAATGGTACATATGATACATTGGTTTGGATCCAGTGGTATATTTGTTGGTATAGGTCCCTTGCTAATATGAAATTATCATTCAGATCACTCTTGTCTTACCTTCCTTCCACCATTTTCTCACCATTAGCTTGCAGGAACAGAAATTCAAGTTTTTCAATACTAAAAATAAGTACGTTTGCTTTTCAGTTGTCAAATGTTTCTCACCACCCTAATTAACAGAGAAACTTCGTCGTCCTAATTTCATTTCCAAGAGTTCTGTAAAAATTAATCAAGAAAAATAGTTAAAACAAAGTTACTGAGCTTTTAAAGCCAAGCTCTGAATTACCCTAGCTTCAAAAAGTGTGGGCTTCTACTGGGATAGAAATAAATACATATGTGGTTTTTTTTTCTCATTAGTAAAGGAAGCATTTTTTAAAAGATGTTTTATTGGGTTTATTTTGAAGATGACAAGGCTTTCTCCTGAGACTGAATGTGAATTGATGTATGACACAATATATGAAAGCATCTATGCCTTTGTTCAGCGCTCATTTGTTCCAGCAGAAGATGCATAGGAACCCATCTTGTATGATCAATGAATACTAAGACATCTGTCCCAAATGAATCTCAAGGTTCATTTCCATTATGATCTCCTACAAATTCTGCCATTTAAGTGGCATCTGGAATGGGTTTCCCAAGGACATAAGAGTTAACTTGGAGCAAATGGAATTAAAGATTGGAAGGGGTCACAAAGACCATCTAGGCCAACTCCTCGCCATGCTAGAATGCACAACTGAAGCACTTTTGACAGATACTTGTCAAGCCTCTATTATGTTGCTGTTATATCTTTTCACCGCTGATGGGTTTGTACTAATCCTTTGATCACTCCAGGCTCTTTGCATTTCCAAATGAAAGACTGCCCAGATCATGGCTTGATCTTATTCTATGGTGATCTTCCTTATACACCCTACCTGACTAAACATTATGAGATTGTCATGAGTCCCTTTAATGTTTTGTCACTTGGGATTTAGTGATCGGCCTGTTCCAGACCCCTTTGCTAGTCCCGGGGTAAAACCATTATGTCTTTGGCCATTTCCCTATGAGAGGGGAGTTGTGGTTGACCACGTGTCAAGAGTAATGTTTTTATACTCTGATTCAGAAACTGTGCTCTCTGCATTTTCTCTCATTTACATCGTACTACCTCAGAGAACAGTGGTTGCTGCATCCACAACAGTCCCTGGTCATTCCCATTTCCCTCCCTCAGCTGGCCCTGCCATCGCTGATTGGTCTGGTCTTTTAAAAACACACACATACATTTTAAATGCATTTCTGTGTTGCTACGTTTGTGCGTAGGTATGTATGTTTGTTGATACATGGAGAAAAACATGTCTTAACAGTCCATTAGAAGATCCACTCTCTTCTCGCCGTCTGCTTAATTCATGAAGACAATAAATGATAGCAGCCTGTCCTTTGAATGTCCATAGCCAGTCACTTCTGTGCTGTGAATTGATGTTACAGTTCTGCATGTAGGCAAAAAACAAAGCAGAACCAGTTTGGAAGATTTTCATCAGAGTTTTTCTGGTTTTCAGATGCAGTGGTTTCTCATTGCAGTGAACTGTTCTAGGTGCTGAAAACGTGCAGAACCACGAGGAAAACTACGACACTAAAATGCTACAATGTGCAGACAGAAGGGTAAGAATTCGATGTCACTATGATGTATCAACCTCGTGCGGAAATGGCCTTTGTCAATGCACCCCTTCAGGGTAGAAAATAGGGTATAAAAACCCTAGCTTTGACCTCCGCCATTTGTAGCCCTTTGGACATAGGACATAGTACATAGAGCCTCAAACTACTGTTTTCTGTGCTACCCTGAGACACTGTCTTAGTTCCTCCACTGTCACCTCGTCTTCAAGACTGGTAGCTGTTACCCTCTTCAGCCACTCTCTCTCTGTTCAGCCTTTCTTGCCTCATGTTCTAATACCTTGTGCAGTTCTCAAGAGTGTCTGATTTCTTGTGTTTCTCAATCCAAATAAAGTACTTTGTTTACCTTTAACTGTAGACCTCTCCACAGTTAGTACTGATATACATAAATGAAAAAGATCCTGCTGTTACCCTCCTCTGACAGGCCTCCTTTGAGCTATAATTTCCCCAAATTCTAACAAGATCCTGGCATTGCAGGTGGACTCCAACATCTCCCACCTCTTAGGGTAATAAGATCAACAGTCAAACCACTACCTAATACTGGCTCTCCACCTCTTTTAAAAATCTCCAAAGTTGGAGACTTCACCATGCTCTGAGACAGCCTATTCCATTGTCGAACAGTTTTTACAGGGAAACAAACAAACAAACAAAAAGTTATTCTAATGTTTAAGTGGAATCTCTTTTCTTGTAATCTGAATCACCTGGTTCATGTTATAGTCTCTGAGATAGCAGAAGACAAAGCTTGCTCCATCTTCTACATGACATCCCTTCCGATATTGAAAGAGAGCTATCATGTCACTTCTAGGTCTTCTCTTCTCTAAGTTAAATGTATAAGCCTGGCCCCTACTGAAGTTTCAGAGGAGCAAAACCTCAATCGAGTGCTGCTTTACTGATTGTGGCACTTAACTGTGCAAGGTTGTATCAAATTTACATATGTTACCAATAAAGTACACCAGGTTGAAAATTAAGAGCATTTAATTGAAGCAGTGTAAGGAACAGGGGAGGGAAACCTTAAATCGTCCAGCACCATGGTCTACCTTCTACCTTTTAATTAATGAGTTTATCTCTCTCAGGTATAAATCATGAGCTAGTATAACCTCATTTTCCATTCTCATTAACACATCCAGCTGCTGAGGTTGCAGCCTTGTTGTGTTCCTTCCTTGGTTGGGCTACGAAAATCTTAAACTCCTTGCAGTTAAAAATGTGACCCACAAACCACTTCAGACCCTATATTTTTGTGTTCACATTAGTTCAGTGATGCCAATAATCATAGGCTTTAGAGCAAACTAGACTTCTTAAGTGCTTGAAGGTTCACAGATCAAATTTTATAACCGACGCCAATTATTGTTAGCATGGATATAAATGGGTAAAGATGCTGATGTATTACTTTGGGATCAGATCAAAACAACAACAACAGTTGTGAAATGGCTTCTTGATAGGTCCATCAACATATTAAACATGCTCAGTTGACTCATCACTTACGCATTGGCTGAATAATCAATTAATGAATCAATTAAACTGAAAGCAAAGGAATATAGATGCTGCTTGACAGTGAGTTATACCATCTAACCTAGGACTCTCTGGTCTCACAGACAGCAGCACATCCCAGGCAGGAAAAAATATTTCCTTTCCTTTAACTGGTGTCTGCAGGGACTGAAAGTTGAACCTTCCAAATGCAGATCATGTACTCTGCTATGCAACCATGGTTCATTCACCGTGGGGAATTATTTAGGATCAGTAGCACAGCACGTGTGACTTTCTGGGATATATTTTGATCTAATTACTATTTAGGAAACCATTGCTGCTGTTGTTGTTGTTGCCATCACCCTCATCTTCATCATCCTCATCATCCTGATCATAATATTTTATATTCTGTCTTTCTCCCAATAATGGGATTCAAAGCAGCTAACAACATTTTGAAAAAAAATACAGATTTTAAAAAAACTATGCAAAAACTTTGATAAAAGTATAAATGTTAATTGAAAAGCAATTAAGGTCCTGGACAATGCTTATGCACAGCGTTGTCCATGTCCCATCATTCTCCCATCTCCAGGTGGCACAATTGCACCACAAATCATTGATGGGTGTTACCCATCAACCTCTGCACGACCAGTGATCATGAATTCCTCCTACCACCCTCCCACACTTACCTGAGCTGCAAAGGGTCAGGAAGTGTGATGGCTGTGCTTTCCGCCTCAGTGCAGCCTGGGTGTGGAGGGGAGCACTCCTGTCATACTCCCCTCCCTGGAGACGCTTTACTGGGATCCCAACAGGACACCACCAGAATCAGGTAGGGTGCAGAAAGGGCCTAAATCATAAAGTTAAAACATTAAACATGTAAAAACATTATTATATAAAAGATAAAACTTCCCAGCACATTATTAAAAACCCATCCCATTCAGTTTCTAAAAGCCTGATGGCACAAAAATGTTCTCAGTTGTGAATGAAAGGAGAGCGAGGAGGGAGACATCCTGGTCTCCGTAGTGGGGAGTTCCAAGACTGGGATCGGCCATTGCCCTTTCCTTCATTCCTACTGAAAAAAAAAAGCCTGAGAATGTCTTAGGACAGAGAGAAGGGCCTCTCCAGGCGATCTTAGAAATCTAATGGGCTCACAAAGGGAGATTTAGCTACTTAGTCATTTATTAGTTAAAAAAAGAATTTTATTTATCTGCTGCTGAGAAGAGGAAGAGGAGGAGGTGGCAATGGGAGAGTAACTGACAATGATGCCTAAATAGAAAGTATTTATGTTTTCCCTTCTAGACTCAATTGGCTTGTGAGGGCAAGTGAAGATTGCAGAGACACTACTGAATTCTATACAAGACACTATGATAGAGCAACAGCTTCAAGGAATCCAGCTTGGTCCCAGAAACTTCTGCTGAGACATTCAACAGTCAAAGAATGATGTTGTTAGTAGGGCATACTAAATAATGGTCATAGTCTCCGATCCATCTCAACAAACTGTTTCCTAAAGACACTGTCCAAATGGAAAAAGTCCACTTTCCACTCTAGTCCCATAAAGGTCTATAGGAAAAGAATTACCATATTCAACACACACTGTTGGAAGCCCCTCATCAAATTTTGTGCTCTGATAAGTATATAGCTTCGCATCTTGTTGAGAAGCTACATCATCATAAACTGACTTGCCATTATGTATCATTGCATTGTGCCATTGTGCAACATTCACATTTTGAGCAGTGGAGGGGAGGCATAACTACAAAGTCAGGATCATTTTGAAGTGGATCCAGAAACACGGTCATTGTGCAACAGTCCTAATATAAAATATGCCCAAATGCACAATTTATCCCATTGCACAACAAGAGATCTTGCACTGCTCCATCTTGCAATTCATGGGCATGGTTGTGTAACATGTCATAAACATAGCTCCACCATCATAAAAGTTGTGCACCATAGCTTCTGATGTGGGATCTCAGCTACAGTTTATTAGACTTTCTATCTCTACACTGGCACAGAACATCTTTAAACTTCCCTTATTTATTTGTTTAGTTTTAATTCATACCTTTCTCCCTGAACAGGACCCAAACTGTGTACTGCCAATTGTCAGAATAATCTCTCCACCTTTTTGCTGAGAATAAGTCATAGAAGCTAGTTTCCATCTCCCAAGTATTTTTTATAGTGGTAGAATGCAGATCATAGAAGTATTTGAATCCTAGAGTTGGAAGATACCATTGAGCCATTGAGTCCAATCCCCTGCCATGCAGCAACACACACTCAAAACACTCCAAGCAAATGACCATCCAGCCTTTGTTTAAAAACCTCCAAAAAAGGAGACTCTACCACACTCCTAGGCAGCAGTGTATTCCACCACTGAACTGCTCTTACCATCAGGAAATTCTTCCTAATGTTTAGATGGAATCTCCTTTCCTTCCTTCAAGCCATTACTTTATATCCTAGTCTCTGGAGCTGCAGGTACGCTCCATCCTCCATATGACATCCTTGCAAATGTTTAAACATAATTATCATGCCACTTCAACCTTACCTTCTCTAGCTCCCTAAGCCTCTCCTCACATGACACGGTTTCCAGACCTTTTACCATTTTGGTTGCCCTCCTCTAGAGATGTTCCAGCTTGTCAACATCCTTTTTTGATCAAAGCAGAATAGAGTGGTACTGTGACTTCTCTTGATCTAGATGCTGTGCTTGTTTTAATGCAGTTAGAAATCACATTGCTGACTTATGTTAAACTTGTGGCCTGGTAGATCCTAGGCCCCTTCTGCACCTTACCTTCTTCTGGGGCTGGGGTGCGGGGATCACACGAGCAGCCTCTGGTGAGAGGCTCTCATGTCCGGGGTCCTTCAGCTCCACATGAGCTGCCTGCTTGTGTCAGAGCCCTGCCTCTTCCTTCTGCAGTTCAGCCTGGGACCTTCCTAGGCTGTGTTGGGGCAGGAAGCATGACTGGCGCAGCTCCGTAGGCTCCACACGCAAGGTAAGTGTGCGCCAGGCCCAGGAGCAATGCGCGATCATGCACAATTTTCGGCTTCTAGCCAAAAATGAAAAGGTGCGCGATCGGTGCCTGCCGGCCCCTGGAGCATCACGTTATTGTGAGTGCATCATGCAGATCACTCCTCACAGTTGCGAGACACTCCAGGCGCCCTTTCGCATGGAAAATGTCATGCGAAAAGGGCCCTAGATCCCTATCTCAAGTACTGTGGTCAAGCCAGGTACCACCCATCCTATATCTGGCATTTTTTTCCCGCAGGCGTAGTACCTTACATTTCTCCTGTTGAAATTCATTTTGCTAGTTTTGACCCAGCTCGCTAATCTCTTAAGTTCATTTTGAATTCTGATCCAGTCCTCTGGTATATTAGCTACCTGTCCTAATTTGGTGTTATCTGCAAATTTTGTGTCCTCTGCTCTCTATACCTTCATTAAAGTCATTAATAAAGAGACTGAAAAACACTGGGTTCAGGACAGAACCCTGTGGCACCCCACTAGTAACTTCTCTCCAGGATGAAGAGGAGCACCCTTTGGGTTTGGTCAGACAACCAATTACAAATCCACCCAACAGCAACTTTGTCTAGCCCACAGTTTACTAGCTAAGCCAATTTAGACATAACATGGGGCATGACAATTGTCCAGTAATAAAGTGGTCTTGAGATAAGGCGGTTGTTCATCAGCCTGAGTTTCTGATCTTTAAAATGGGAATTGCAGGTCCCACACAAAGGTGAATAAGCTAAGGTACGACAAACATTTTGCATATTTAAAAATTGTTAAACAAATATTGTTCTCATTAGATTGCAACAAAAATCAATTATGCAAATTAAGTAATTATGCAAACTGCACTGTTATGCAAATTGAGTTTGTGTAATGATCCCAACTGAGTTTCTTTGGAGTGAATTTGGTTTACGTGGGACCATTTTCTTATATTATTAGTGGTGGTTTTTTTTTTTCTTTTACAAAAAATTAAAAAGTAAGACTTGTGAATATAAATGGAACTGCTAGGAGAGGAGCTAATTTTGGTGCCCCCCCCGCCCCCACATATTCTTTTGAGGACCTTGATATTTAGCACCATGCATGTGTTTGGCTAAATGAGCACATTAGTAGGAGCTGACTGTCAAATGATGTTAATACCTTGCCTTTTCATTGCTGCCCTCCAGCTGTCTTGTCCCATCAGGGTAGCTAATGCTGCTATTTCTGAGAGGCTAACTGTGAGTGTTGTCTGGAGGAGGTCACTGGGCTGAAAGGAAAGAAACCAGGTCTGAGTGAGAAAAAGGTCCAACAGAAAAACAAGGTACCAAGATGAAAATGTGGCCTGGTTTCTTCTATAGCTTCCTCTCCACTGGAACATATTGGGCCAAGTACTAATTACTGTCAAAATGTATTTTGTATTAAAGTATGAGGAGTAAAATTCTCATGGTTGGTTCCAGGATATATCCTGGTGCAAGACTTTCCTTCAAAGACAGGAAATCCCCCTATCAGTCAGGAGGTCAAACTGGGAGCCAGTCATGACCACTGGAGGTGATAGCAAAGGAAGGAGGCAGGTCTGAAATCAACAGCTTTGGAATTAATACAGCAGGAAAATGGATGCAGAGATCATACAAACAACCACTTATTCAGTTGCATAGCAACAGGGTGTATGTGATGGGATGTTTCCCCCTGGGCGGCAGTGTTTTTGGGGTGTCCCGGCTTGTAGCTGCACCCCTGTGCACAGTAGCCACACTCCCACACACTGCAACCATGCCCCCATGCCCTGAGCTATACCCCCACACACTGCAGCCACACCCCCATGCACCAAGGACACCCCCACACACACTGTGGTCACGCCCCTGTCTCACCCCTCCTCCACACACTCCAAGCTCTGCCACTGCCCTTATTTCTTCTCAGACACTGGACGTAATGCTGAAAGGCCTCATTTTCAGACTCAAACTGAAGACCTCATGATCTACACAAACTGTCATTTGTGCTGATCCTTCATTGAAAAAAAAAGGGAAGTGAAGAAGTAATATTTTCTTCTTGTTTCTATCATTACTTCCTGCTGCTTTTGGGGAAGGGGAATTTCTGGAAGTGTTTATGGTCTCCACAGAGTCCCAGGGAGAGAAAATGGCTCCCAGACCATCACAGGTACCTATCCCTCTCTAGACTTTGGTCTTAATTTTGTGGCTCTCTAATCTTTCTAGGAACTAAATACTCTAAAGGCACCAGATCTTGTCTTATCTCAGAAACTAAGTGGGGTCATCCCTGGTTAACATGTGGATGGGAGACTGCCAATGAATATCAGGTGCCTATGCTATATTTCAAAGGAAGGAACTGACAAAACCACCTCCAGGTATTCCTTGACTAAGGAAACCCTATGAAAATTACCACCATAACCTAACGGGTGACTTGAAGGCACATACGTACACAGTCTTACTCCAGGTAATGTGGCCAATCAACTTTCCTATTCTTTTTCTGTCTTCCTGCATACTTGTGTGGTTTTCACAGATTGCCAGCATTTGTTTTTGGTCCTTGTCTTTCTGTTTGTTTGTTTGTCTGTTTGTTTTCCCCAGCGTGTTTCCCTCCATCCCCTCTTCAAATAGATCTTTCAGCTCAGAATGTGGTTTGTCATCAACATTGCCTAAGGATCAACCTTCCAATAGACCTATCCTTCCAATAGATCTATCCAGTGGTGGTCCCTTATATGGACCTGCACATTGGCTCTTGCACTTCAGCTCTCAGACTTGCATTTCAACTCTTCACCTACATGAGAAATAATGTCTCTGTTGTGCTCAGGCCCCTGTTGTTGTTTGTTATCACTGAGTTTGTTCCACTGAGCAACCCTCCAGGGAAACTTCTGCCTCAGATTCAGATTTCTTCTCCTAACTGTCAGGGTCCCCAAGGCAGGGCACGACAGTCCCATGGGAAAATGTGTAAGTTCCAGATACGTCTCATGGGGAAGGGAGATGAATCACCATCACAAAGGTCACATCAGAAACCTAGAAGGTTTCACCCATTCTGCGTTTTGCTAGTAATGCCCCCATGTTACATGTTTCATTGCACAAAGAACCCAGTTTCCATTCTATACCATCTTTTGTCTTAATTCTCTCAGCAGAGTTTTCTTTGACAGGGAAGATTTTTCCAACATCCTGGCCTCAGTTATATATCCATAAAATATAGTGTTGACTATGGATTAAAGAAGGGTTGCCAAGCACAGTGTTCAAAAACCTGCCGGTATTGATTTTACACTTTTTCATGCGATTCTACATCATGTTCCTTTTGTTTCTGGCAATCTCCATGACTTTTATACTGACATAAATTGCAATAAAATAGGAATCAGATAATCCTCCTTTTTCCCCTCTGGAACAGCTGTATTACTCCATTAACATGTTTTGTTAATATAGCTGTTCTCCAGGGAGTGTGGCAAGAAGAGGAGAGAGCAATTCACAGTGCAATTCATAGACCATAATTTTCTGTTCCCTCCTTGCATCACTCCCCTTCTCTCTCACTCTTTTTCTTTCCTTCTTTCTATTGATATCAAAGGTGCTTATCAACACAGAGCTACCCAGACAGCACATGTTTTCTTGCTTTTTGGGAAACCATGAAACCAATACAGATGGATCACAAATACGTTGTAGATGTTTGAACCCGTCAGTATCTCAGCTCATCCATTGTGGTGGGTGACTCAGGTGAACTCAAACATAAGGGTAGAATGTATGATGCTGTGACCTGTCATGAGCCCATGAAAATGGTCACCTTTTGCAGAGGCTGGAAGTTCATCTGCCCCAGCTCAGAGAAGAAAGGAAACATTGGTCTTTTATTTGCATAGCTGTTCAGCATCATGGAAATGGTTATTTGCAGAGCTGTTTAGCTTAGCTTTCTACATAACGTTTCTGAGATTTATTGCATATATTTTTAAGGTAGGGACCAGACTTACTGTTGATATCATATGCATGTCTAAGTTCTCCTATGGAAGTGGTTGGACATGATGCAGACAAGCCATGTTCAGTTTAAGATTATGGACAAGAAGTTCCTTATGCAGTCTCATTATGCATATACAAGCCTATTGTGCACTGCACATTGCACTGGCAGATGCACATACTATTTAGTTACATGTTCAGTTGTGCAATATCACAATTCACTAACAAGGGGGCATTGTGCAACCACCACGTAGCTCCATGAACATAAACTTATGTTTCATCTGCTCCCTACGGGAGATCAACCACACATTATTTAATGATCATTCCTTTGTTCTCAAGGTTGCTGTGCTAGAGAAGATAAGAGAAGAATTTTGCAGCTGAGGCTACCAAGGACATGTTTCTGGTTTCCCTATCCCAGGCTACAGTTCTTCTTGTGGAAAGGAGAGTCTAGTAAATGAAGTTGTCACTAAGGAAGAAGAAAAAGATTTCTTAGAAGAAACTCTTTTCTTGGGGATGGACAGATGTCTCAGGTAGACTTGGGTTCCAGGGACATACCTTTTTAATTACTTGGCATTTAATTATTACAACATTTCCTGAGCAAGAAAAATGTGTCATGCAGACAAAATTAAGAAAATGTTGTTTTCTGTACAAATAAAATAAAAATAAGATTTTGCACAGAATGAGTTCTAGTTTGCAAAGATTCTCATCAATCCAGGATTCTCCTTGTCAGGGCTTCCTGAAACTTAAGAAACACTTTTTTTTTTCCAAATATTTTTTTCCAGCCCTGGTGCAGGAGTAAACAAAGTGTGGTTTCCCCAGACCTTGTCCCTTCCTGACACCACAAACAGTAGTGTGTTCTGAAGTTCTGAAAAGGGAATTGCCGCTCAAGGAAGCTTCCAGGACTTTTAAATGGTTAAAGTGCTTCTTCCATCACCATCCTTCTGTCTTCAAAGAAGACTTACTGACACTGATGTTTCTTTCACACAATCTGATCACAACCCGCTGAGGAACACACTCTAGTCCCAGTAACATTACAGCACCCTGCAGTCAGTCAGATGAATCTATCCATTAAAGTCTCAGAGGGCAAATGAAGTCCTGGTGAAGAATAGGAGAGGGGAGAGGGCAAGCATTCTTTTTGCTGACGGACCTAGGTTATTACTCCCCATCCTGCTGCCCTGTGCTGGCAGTTTCAATGCACACCTGTGCAGAATCACAAGAAAAGACACCCTCTGAATGATTGGTGAACATCTCCATGAATGAAAGAAAGAAAGAAAGAAAGAAAGAAAGAAAGAAAGAAAGAAAGAAAGAAGGAAGGAAGGAAGGAAGGAAGGAAGGAAAGAAAATATTAGCTTGAGTTTTGCTAGTGGTGTGTGCATATTTACAGTAACTTGAAGCTACATTTGCACATTTTTTCTTTTGGATGAGACACATGGAGATATTTTCTAGCTCCTTTTGCACTGTTCAAAATCTCCTCCAGAAACTGTCAGTCTCTGGGAGGGGGCTGCTGCTGCTTATCTTCTTACCAGCCACAGGTAAGGGAGAAAGAGACAATTGAGATGATGAAGGATTGGCTGGTCTGGGTTTTGGGAAAAGAAGTAAGAGTTTTTGGGTTTGGGGAAAGGAAACAAAAGTGTGCTCCACAGGGGAAATCACTTTCAATTCTTTTCCCGCCACTGCCCAAACCAGTCACTTCTTCATGTCTTTCCTTTCTCTTCCTCATTTGGTCGATCAAATGGATATAGAGTGGCCCCTTGGAACCTGACAACTGCCCGGGAATGGAAGAGGATAGAACTGTATGGACAGAGAGTTATGATCCTCCTGCTTGATCCAGGATCTGGATTACAAAAATGAAGTGCTTTATTTCTGCAGAGGGCAAAAGGGTTCAGAAAGAGGACCATTGTGGCAGCCCTATAAAACAGCTGCAGTTACAAAGTGACTCATGCAGTACATGTGTAGGCAAAGGAAGCTGGACATATTCGCATAATTTACACAAATTTGATTTACCATTGTGATTATAGCTCAGTTTTCCACCAGTAGGCAGAAAGTATCTCACATGGTTCATCCCACTTTTAGTCTTGTTAACTGCTGTTAAGTTGACCTTGACTTATGGTGTCCTTGTGGATGTCACCCTGTCATCAGCCACTTTGCTCAGGTCTTGCAGACTGAGGGATCTGTCTTCCTTGATTGAATTTATCCTTCTGTATTGGTCTCTTCCTCTTTTCCTACTGTCTCCCACCTTACCAAGCATTATTGCCTTTTCTAGTGTGTTATCTCTTCTAATGATATGGCCAAAGTATGACCATGTAGTCATCCTGGATTCTAGGGGGAGTTCAGGTTTGATTTGCTCTAGGATCCATTCATTTGTCCTTTTTAGCACTCTGGGATATCCGTAGAACTCTTCTCCAGTACCACATTATGAATGAATAGATTTTCTTCTTATTAGCTTTCTTGCAGCAACCCTATGAGAGAAGTCAGACTGAAAAAGGAAGACTGGCTGCAGATCACCCAGTAAGTTTCCTGGTTCAGTAAAGACCAGAGCCTGGATCTTCCAGGTCTCAATCCAACACTCTAACCTCTACAACATACTGGATTTCACTTAGCATTTTTCTGGCACATTATTTGGGTTATTATGGTAACTTCCAAAACATTTAGGGGAATGCAACAAATTACTCCCCACCCAACCTTCCTCAATAGGCTCATGGCAAGAGAACCTACCTGTATGCTCTCACTATCACCTGCATTTTTCCCAGAGATGAGATTCTGGACAGAGTCTGTGCCCAGTGTGCTAGCCAATAAGCCACATTGAGAAAGAGATTGAAGATTTATTTCAGATTCTGCTGAATTAGGAACATAAGGCGCACAGCAAATCAAGCATTCTTGAACACAAACCAAACCATCTTTTTTATAGTCCACAAGGATTACATGTTCCTCCCTAAGGACGAGATAACTCTGTTACCCTGTGAACTGGGGGTCCCGGGAGGGACACCAAAAGGTGCTCAACTAAAGGTGGGGAAAATTAGCTCAGAGCACTGCTTAGTGTTATGAGAGGCAGGGTAACGTAGCGAGATCTTGAACCCTATGTCCACGGGGTCGGGTCGAGTCAAGGAGAATACAGAAGTTGAAATAATAAATGATGTTTATTGAATACAAGCAAAACAGTGTATGCGACACACTCATACAAGATAACTAAAGAAAATAAAGGTTGGAGTGGTATAGAGGGATTTTTAGAGGAGTTGCTGGTTTGGGTGATACTTCGCCTGTCCTGAAGCCTGGAAAAATGGAGAACGAGGCTGGGGTGCGATGTAGCTCAGCACATGGAGCCAAGGGGAGGCTCGCCAAGCAAAAGGGCAGCAAGGCGGGATGAAACTCGGGAGCGTTCCGAGGAAGGTCTCGGAATCAAGGGTTTTTATAAGGAGAATAGTGACTGCAGGCTGTGCCGTACTTGGGGGAAAACAATAGATTTGGAGTTGGAGACAAAGCCTCCGAAAGGTCAGAATCTGAATGATGGAGTTATCTTAGCGATTCTCAATAGAGTAACCAGTATGCAAATGCAGATTGTATAGTCCACCCATCAAGCTGCCATCGCGGGGCAGAGGCTCTTTTGTAAGGGGCGTGCATACTTAATTAGAGTACTTGCCTGGAGGTCTCCTAAAGCAGTGAGTCAGCTATTTCTGGCCTGCTTGTATTGTAGTTTGAATATTATGGCTATTAACGACCGAGCTTGTTTACGTGCTTGTCCGGTGGCCTCGCAAACACGTGGAAAGGAATAGAGAAGTGCAGCCAAATTATGATATCAAGGGATATCTTTAATATCCCCAAAGCTCAGACTAGCCAGGGCAGTAACAACTCTACACATATAGGAAACTATGTGATGTATACATTATTATGTCAGCATTCAATCACTGTGCATGTGTGTATAGGTGGCCTCAAAATATAATACCAAATTCCTGTTGGGGATGATAGGAGTTTCAGCCCCACGGAAATGCAGCAGAAAAATCAGAGTTCAGCTAGCCAACAGCAGCAGCCTTGTTCCCCAGTAAGGATGCTCACACACGGAGGAGTTTCTTCCAAAACAGGAGGCACTTTATCTTGCAGCAAAGTTCTGTTATATAAAAAACATAGGACAGACGGACAAAAGCTTGTGCCAGGCAGCAGGTTTGGTCAACAGACAAATACATAGTAGTGTTGCTTTGTTATATACATATCTACAACCAATCAGGTAGAGGTTTGCACACCTCCCTCTATTATCTGCACACAACCCCAGTTTCTTATGCGACCTTGCAATTACCCACAGCTGGGGCATGATGCAACATCTTTGCAGTGGGCTGATCATTTTCCCAGGGTTCCCTGCCTGGAATCCCTGACAATCCCCTCCAAAATGCTCAGGCCACTGTGTAGGACTTTTTCACAATCCATACACGTCATACAATACATGTTACATCATACCTACAGTACATACATTCAAGGGTACAATTCATCTTCCACCTTACATCCTGGTGGCAAGGTCCAGTTTACTTGTCAACTTCTCATGGCCTACCACTGGAAGGGCCTTTGTGAGCAAATCCGCAATATTGAGTTCAGATGGACAATACTGCAAACACAAAATCCCATCCTGGATCATTTGCCTTACATTTTGGTACCGTACCCCAATGTATTTAGTTCTGCACTTTAAGTTTTCTGCCTCAACCATTGCTATGCAAGCTTGTGAGTCTTCAAGTATATCCAGAGGTACGCTGCAAGGTTCTTGTATGTCTGTCAGCATTTGTCTTAGCCACTGTACTTCGCTAGCCATTTCTGACAATGCTGCAAATTCAGCCTCTGTTGTGCTTAGCGGCACACAATTCTACTTTCTTGATCTCCATACTATGGGAATCTCCGCATACCTGGCTACCAACCCAGTCACTGACTTCCTGTCTGCTGGGTCAGCAGCAAAAGAGCTATCGACATAGCATTCCAGTGTTTTTTGGCTTCCCACCATTCTCAGACACAGACCTCTTGTCCCTTTGAGATATCTGATGACTCATTTTACAGCCACCCAATCTATCTGTCTGGGTTTGGAAGCTTTCACATCCCACTCCTCTCCCATCTCCATGCTGGGATGTGAGGCTATTGCAGAAAAGGTCTAGCTAAGCAAGATTTTGCAGAAATGGGGAAACAGGTGTGAGTAGATGTTAAATAGTGGTTAGTTGTGTGGTCTATAATGGCCGGAGCATCCCAAACTAGGCTAGTTGGAGAAGAAGCAACCACAAGAGCTGAACTTAAGTTGCCTATTGCTTCATTAAACTTCAGTGTAGCATTAAATTTCACTACTTCCTAGTGACAATTCCACTAGGAAGTAGTGAAATTTAATGCTACAGTGAAGTTTAATGAAGCAATAGGCAACTTTAGTTCATTTAGTTCAATTTAACATCTACTGCTTCCATCTACCCTCACATCCCACCAGATCCACTTCTGGGATTGCCATTGGAGGACAATGCAAGAAGATAGGAAAGGGCCCCCGTTTCCTGTTATTAAGAGCTCCTGCTCTCTTGCAAGCCTTGCTTCACTAATCTATTGTAAGCGTCTAGTCACTTGCTGAAGCTACTGGTCAGTTTCTGGACTCTGGGCTCTCTGAGTACCACGGCCATGAGAAGACAGAGCTCGCAAAAGGGTGTTTTTTTTTGGTACATTTGTCATAATCTTCCAGTTGACATGGCCATTGGCTATGCTGGCTAAGGTGTTCTGGGAGCTGTATTTCAAACAAAATAAATAAGAATTAAGAAGAAGAGTGCAGAGTTGGATGGTATGACAATAGGAGAAGAAGAGGCTTCTGGGCTGTATATTACCCATCCCAAGTGCTTGTGAACAAGGTAAGAGCTCTTGCTGTGCAGTGTTTTGAAGTTCAGAACACAAGGGGCTTTGAGCCCCCTGATGCTGTCTGCAGTTTGCCTGCCAAACTCCTTTCCAGGGTCAATAAAACATCTTTATGGGACCGCCTTACCATAGCCAGTATTGATTCCCTTGCATGTACTACTGCAAGAGGAAGAAGGCTTCAAGGATTTACTTCTCTCTTGTTCTTCCCTTTTCCCAAGTATTCATTATTCACTGAGAGAAAGAAAAAAATCCCATTCACCTGGCAAAACTGTGGCTCCCTGGTCCGAATGCTGCTTTAGCAAATTATCGATCTCAATGATGAGAATGGGTATCATTTGCAGCTACTCTGACAATAGACCATCAGATCTGCATTCGGCCCTGCTCTGTTTTCTCTATAGATCTTTCACGCGGACTAGACAAATGGATCATAAAAGGAAGAGGAGGAGGAAAATTCACAGAGTTTGATGGCACATTTGAGCTGAAGCCCAAGTTTATTGGGCTTTCTCAGGTTCTATTTGAAAACTTATAAACACTACACTTCACAGAGCTTTATGGCCTTCCCCCCTCCCCTTTCTATCCAACAATGGATTTTCCATCCCAATAAAATAGATCTATGATCACCCAATGACACTAACTCTAGGGTCACTGGAATGTCAGTGGGATTGACTCTGAAAATGGGGGAAGTTTGACCTTCCTAACAGGGTCAGAAATATCTTCCTACTTAAAGACACCCCCTACCCACCCCCAAAGGAGAGAGATGCAAAGCCAATCTACCCTGAAGCTGTATATCAGTTCATACCAGTTTAGCCATCACAGTATTCCCCAAAGAATCATGAGGTCAGTAGTTTGATGAAAGTGCCATGAATTCTGGTAAGAGTTCCTTATTCCCTCCTCAAAGATCTATAGTTCTCAGAGTTCGCTGGGGGATATTCATAACATTCTCCTCCTTTAAAGTTCTCAAAGGATTACCCAGTCTTCCTGGAGAAGCACTGATGCTGAGTCAATCTGCCAGTCTTCAGACTTCACACAAGAGCACTGGGCCTAGTCCATTTGCCAACGTTCTCATTTCTTTATCTATTCCCTTCAAGCTGTTCCCAATTGTGTATCTACCCAAGCACAGGATTGAACTGGTGGAACAGCACAAATAACTGTATTCTGGCAAGGGTGCTCTTTCATACATAAGCATGCATGTATAGCAGCTGGGACAGCTGCTCAGCAGTGTGTAATTGACCAGAGTGGTGGGAAGATATGGAAAAACAGAAGGCAACTAAACATTTCAGTTTTGCCCCCAGTGATGTCATAGTCTGCATTTATGGTTGACATCCTGTTGTTAAATTCCTCTAGGGAAATAGTTGCACATTTTTTTTTCTCAGATGCAGAAATGGATATATTCAGTTCATGGTTAGGGAAACAAAGTTGTGCATGGATTGGCATTGATAGTGCATGGTTGTGCATATACTGTTACCCCAAAATGTAGGTGTCCCAAGGGCCACCCTATGATGCCAATGTCTCCTTGCAAAAGTGGGGAATGAATTAGCTGGAAGAGGAGGCTTGTGAGAGGGGGGCAACTTAGTGAGACCTTTTCTACCAATGTTTACAGGCACACACAGGAAAAGAATGAGCCATAGATTCAAAAGTAAGCTAAAAATATGTTTTATTGAGGGGAATTCACTCATGCATGCACACAAAATACGAACAGTCAAACATTCACACAAGAGCTAACTGACGGAGAAAAGGAAGAAAAAATATGGATAGAGAGGCTGAGGGCTTTTTGAGGAGGTTTATAATTACCAGTCCGAAAGAGCAGTGAAAAAGTTGAAATGTGGCTTAGACTTCTGTCTAAGGGCAGGCCAGATCAGGATTCAGAGCGACATAGTGGGGTCCAACATTTCATCTGACTGCCACTGACTTCTCAAAACCAAGGGTTTATATACTCTCTTTTCCTCCCTGAAGGGGTGTGAGTTGATTGCTCTCCCAGCCCAGTGGACAATGGGAGTTGCAACACAGACAGTGGGGTCTGGAATAGACTGATTGTTTTCAATGTCTTGGTTGAGTGGGGGTTTCTGGGCTAGCTGCAGCAGGATATGCACACAGGAGGGGCCTCTGCACCTGGGAACCTTACTGTTTTCTGAGGTTGACACTTGATAGGATTAGCTCAGAGCTATTAAATCAAGCTTTCTTGGCTAATTTCAGTGAACTTTTGACCTGGCCATACTGGGGTTAACTTTTGGCTTGTTTTACAGCAAGGGTCCCTTCTTCCACATAGTTTCCAGTCAGTGTATATAATTTATATTTTGTGCCAATTAAACATATCTGCCAATTAATATATATTGCCAATTAGACCTTATCAAAATGTGGTGTGTACACCCTGGTAACAACACATTGTGCAAGAATGTATGTGGATGTGCAGTGTATGGAGATGCACATGTACACTGGGTTGTGCATTCAGCTGCAGAACACTGCAATTTACTTATAAGAGGCATCATGTCACTGACATATAACTCACTGAGCATAAAGTTATGCAACACTGCCTTGATATAAGATCTCAGACGCTGTCTTCTATATGTCCCAAGAATCATGCCTTCTATTTTTCCGACTTGGTTGAGTACCGATGATTATGGAATAAATTCTATCAATAATCTTAGCTAGAGTAGACCCACTGAATTCCTTGTTTAGCTGTAAGTCAACATTTATCTAAATCCCATTGATTCAATGGGTCTACTGTAATTGAGACTACCAATACTACTCAGGTCAACGTGACCACAACTTCCCATACACAAGAGGGAAGAGCAATCAAGCCTAATGGAAAAACAAGATTTACAGAAGTATAAAAAAAGCTTCAGGTTTTAAATAAAACAGTAGAAGGAAATTTCCCAAGAAATACTAGAAATAAAACAAAACAAAGTGTGCTTCTATAGTGTAAATCTCCACTCTCATAGTTAATTGGCCATTATACCACATTGCCCTCCTGCTGCTAAATATCAGCATTGTCCAACCAGTTGTGTTTCTGCAAAAGTGTTTGCTGTTTCTGCCATCCCAGTAAATCAAATAGTACAATGAAGGCACTATTGGATAATACATACCATCCAAGAATGTGCAACTGCATGTGCAAGGGTTATACCTGTTATACTCTGGTGACACAATTACAAACTGAATATAGACAGTAAACCACGACCAAAAAAGAGTAAAGTCACACATGCACTTTTACCTGTTTTTAAAACATGAAGAGGTTGCCACCCATTCAGCACTTGTTTCATCCACCCAGGTCTATTTGCACGAACATCCAGTGGAATTGGATTCCAAGATTCACAAAGCTGGTTTCCAAAAGACATTTGTGTGGGTGCTGGGTTGAATGGGCTGGGAACAAGAAGAAGCAGAAAAAACATGGGTGAAGGGTGTATGCAGGGAGATGATCCAAGGCTAGGAATATCAACTTTGTAACTCTTCTCTCCCACCAGTAGGAAGGAATAACTCACACCATTTTCTCCCTAATGTTACCGAATCTTCAAGAACTGTTCAGTATACCTGCTAACTATCCCAATTTGGCAGGGACAGTCCTGATTAATCCTCTGATTTCCCAATTTTTCAGCCACTTTTAAAATGTCCCCATTTCTCCTTTCTCATTCCACTTTCTCCCTTACTTCTCAACTTACTTCAGTTGCTGCAAATTGAGTTCAAATTAATTTGTACTCAGTTTAATTCAGCAGGGGAGAGGAGAGGATGGGGCGGAATCTTGCCCTTCTCAGCAGTCTGGAGCAAAAGCAGGCTGCAGAAGCCTCTCCTAGCTTGTGGGTTCTTCTTTGTTCATAACTTTTGACATTTTGCTCACATTCTGATATTGTTTGGCTGCACGAGTTCCAGTTCTCATTTTTGAAATGTTGGAGGTATGGTAATGAAAGAGCCAGTGTAATGGAGTGATTTCAACTATGGACTATGATTCTAGAGACCAGAGTTTGAATCCCCACACAGCCATGGAAACCCACTCAATGATCTTGGGCAAGTCACATTCTCTCAGTCTCAGAGAAAGGCAAAGGCAAACCCCCTGTTACCCCTGTTTCTAGCCCGAGTTTGTGGGATATTAAGATATCATTTGATATCAATAATTTGGCCTTCTGTACCCATTCGTCTCCACGTGCTTGCGAGGCCCCCGGACAAGCACGCACACAGGCACGGCCAACAATAGCCAAACCATTCACATCCCGATCTAGGCAGTCCAGTCATTGCCGAGTGCAGCTTCAGGAGACCTCAAGGCAAGTGCAATATTATATATGCACACAACTTACAAAAAGATCCCTTGCCCCGTGCAGGCAGCTTGATGAGCGGACTATACAGAGCTCAAGCACTCCGTGTTTGCATACTGGCTACTCTATTGACAATCTGGCTATAACTCAATCATCTAAAGTACTGACCTTTCGGAGGCTTTGTCTCCAGCCCAAAATTCATTGTTTTCCCCAAGTACGGACTAGCCTGAGGCCACAATTTTCCGTATAAGAACCCCTGACTTTGAGCGCTTCCTCAGATCACTCTTGGCTTCCATCCCACCTTGCTGTTGCTTTGTCCCTTCAGTCCCACATGCTGAGAATCCACAATCCCCAGCTTCTTTGCTTTTACCAGGCTTCAGGACAGGTATAGTATTTCCCATACCAAACCTCCTCTCAGAATCCCTCTATCCAACTCCTACCTTTTATTTCTATAGTTCCTTGTGTGAGTGTGTTGCATACACGTGTTTGATTGTGTTTTAATAAAACAATTATTATTTTCAACATCTGCCTTATCATTGACTCGACCTGACCCCGTAGATGTAGGGTTCAAGATCTCGCTACGTTACCCTGCCTCTCGCATTGCAAACTTGTGCTCTGTGGTAATTCCCTCCCCATTGTTGTGAGCACATTTAGGTGTCCCTCCTGGGACCCCCAGAAATCAGGGTAACACCCCTCTTGACAAATCCTGGCAAAAAAAAAGCTATATGGTAGGTTCATCTTAGGGTCATCATAATTCACAAATGCCTTGATGGCACACAACATGACAATGGTAATGAAGGGAGAATGACAATGGTTTCTCAGGTGCTGACCCCCAAAATATTTGCATTTCTGTTATTTGTATATCCTGGGTGCTATGCAAATTATCTCACAAGAACAAGCTGATGCTGTGAAATTTACTTAATATTAAGGATCCTAATCTGGGATTGGATTTGTGTCAACCAGACCTGGACATGGTGACATTCTTCCTGGAAGACTGTGTTCACAGCTTGGGAGTGCTCCTGGATCTCTCTCCAAGTCACGGCTCAGATAGATGTGATGGACAGGAGCACTTATTATCAGCTTCAGCTGATACACCAACTACAGTTGTCTCCAAATCTCATATTAAGCCAAATTAAGGGGCAAACTTGGGATAGCAATAAAGTTTCTAACAATGCCTGCTTCTCCTATGTACTAGCGCTAAATGTCTTTCTTAAATTAATAATAATCCTCTTTTTATGTTCCATTTCAAGCACATGCTTTGAATTGAACGCATAATATTGTGCTTTGGGTGATGTCCTCCTGACAAAACACTTGGAGGTTTCTTGAACAGTCCTGAGCCAAAGACATTAATACAGGGGACTTTCTATTATAAAAATAACTCCCATCACTTTCTCCAGGTCAATATGCAGTAGTAACTTCCCATTAAGCAGATATTATGTCCTTTTATTACATTCTCCAAGTCTCATTATTCTACATTTATCTGCATTGAATTTGCTATCTATTAGCTGGAGTGCTTAACTGATCAAAACCCCTCCCTACCTGCTTGCATTGTTTCTTCTGGGTGACCTTTCCTCCCAATTTAGTATCATCCCCGTAGCAGAAATTCTTAGTTTAAAATAATGGCCTTGAAGTTGCTCAGAGGAGCGGGCGGAAAAAGTGGTGGACTGAGCAGGGATCTCTGTTGAATTCCTAAGACAAGGAAATGTGTTTTGCTACGCTACCAAAAATGGCACATGCTCATCTTGCAATGTGATAGTGGTTGCTCTATGTCACCCTTCTGCTGAATGCTGGCTCTGTGCAACTGAGTCTACATCCACCGATGTCCTGGGATGCTGTCCTCTTGTGCAATGGAGAAAGTACAGCATGGTGCATTAATGAACAGTTACACACCATCCAAAAACACACAACAGTGTGTTAACGGCTAGACTTGAGGAACTCTGCCTTTTCAAGGATGAAGTGAATACATCCATTCCACAATCGCCAAAGAATTCCAGCCACATGAGTAATAGAACTTACACATATGTATGACACAACAGTAAGAACCCATGTGGTGTGGCGGTTGGAGACCTCTACAAGAACTCTGAAAGACCAGAGTCTGAATAGGTGCTCAGCAGTGGAAATCCATTAGCAAGTCACACTTTCTCACCTGAGAGGCAGCCAGTAGCAACCTTCCGATGAATAAGTCTTGCCAAGAAAATCCTATGGTAGCATTATCATAGAGTTGAAAGGGCTTCATGGCCCATTGAATCCAACCTCCTGCTGAGTGGAGTATCTCCAAATAAAGTTGGATTAAAGTTTGGGGTTGGGCTTGATGGCCTTTGTGGTCTCTTCCAACTCTATGATTCTATGATTCTACCAGGTAGCTGTCCTGCAAACTTGAAGGCACAAAATAACAATGGCAGCACCAGAACTCTGCTCAAACTCAGTCTTCTCATTGTTTCTGAATTCAGATAATATTTGTCTAGAAGAATTTTAAGTCACTTATCATGGAAGTGAAGAGGCCAAGACTGTACATTGGTTGGCATATCCTAATTTTTCCCTCTCTTCCCTTTTTCCATCATCATCATGAATACTATCATAGAATCTTACAGTTGGAAGAGACCACAGGGGCCATCCAGTCCAACTGTCAGGAACCGAATTCACACACACAAATATAACAGTGCAAATACACTATTTATTAGGAGCATGATACATAGTACAGGACTTCGGTGGGCAAACTGGAGGCAATTAGCAAAATCCAAAACATTAAAAGCAAAGAGTTTCTCATCCTGCCCACAACAGACCTTGGAGTTCTGGTTTAGTCAGGCTGCACTTATCACTACATTCCTAGCTTTGTTTATCTAAACCTCTTGTTCTCATACCTTGTTACAAGCAAGCTACTAATTAACTCCTACTACATGTCCCATAACTAAAATATGGAGGCCTACCTGACATCCTGCCTGTCCCCCCCCCAAAAAAGAAAAAAGAATGAATATATGGCATAGCAGTGATCAATAGGGAAAAGGGCAAGTGTGCAGGGAGTGGAAAAGAAAGGGGAAAAGGGGGAGACAACAATTAAAATGAAAATGCGAAATGCAGTATTTAAACATGGATTATTGAAACTCGTGAAGCAGGAACAGCAGGTTGAGTAGGTGGGTTATGCTCCGAAGAAGAATTTGAAGGAGATGGTTTCAGTAAGATTAGTGGACTTGTCGGGGTCCCAATCATTGCTGTCCAAGTCAGACGTGGTCAGTGGGCTGTCCTCACCATCGCAAGTTCTTGCAGCGGTTCTGCCGGCGGAACGTTTGGTTGTCAGCTTCAGGGTGTCAGCTTTGGGGGATACAGGTCGGGTGGTGGGGGTACCCAACTTTTCTTGAGTGGGTTTCTTCGATCCCTGGTGTTCGCTGGCAATCTGGCCTTTCTTCCCACATTGGAAACAGGTGCCTTCTTTGACTTGTTTTTTCTTTTTCTCGCTGCTCAGGAAAGTGGTTTTTCATGGTCCCGGGGTTCGGTGACCGATTTCTTGTGCTTGCCTTTGTCGGGCAAGCTGGACACTTTCCATGATGCTTTCCACTTCTCCGGCTAGTTTCATCCATCCCAGGAGACTGGCAGGATCCTCTTGGGTCAGGCAGTGATCCAAAATGATGGGATTTAATCCATCTTGGAAAAATTGCTTGAGAATGTCATTTTTCCATTCTGGAACCTTAGTGGCTAACTTCCTGAATTCTTGGGCATATTTGCCAACGGTTCTTTTTCCTTGGCACAGTTTCTTCAGTTGGTATGTAGCTTGTTCTTGAAAGAAAGGATCCTCAAACCTTTCTCTAAGTCGATGTAGGTCAGCTGTTTCCTCAGCTCGTGAGTAGAACAGGCTGGAGACCCACTCCTCTGCATCTCCTTTGAGGTGCTGGCTCAGGTATCTGACTCTGGTGGCATCATCAGGGAAACTGTTCCCATAGTCAATCATATAATTAGAGGCCATGTTGAGAAAGTATGTCAGGGTGGCTCCATAACCATTGTAAATGGTCTTCAACTCTCGGAAATGCCAGGGCCCAGCTTGTGGTGCCAGTATCCCAGGAGGTGCAGGTGCCACAGCCACTGAAGCAGCTGCTGCTGCTGGAACCTGGGGTGGTGCTTGCTCAACCTGAGTCACCAGGAGTCTCCAGTCATGCAGCTGAGCTCTCAGTTTGGAAATTTCTTCTTGCTGCTTTTCCACTTCTTCTTTTCTGACTAGAAGTTGTTCCATTAAAATGGTCTCGACAATAGATTTGTCCCATCTTGTAGCCTGGCAACGTTGGCGCTGAGCAGTTTCTGTTCTCTCTCCCCAGGCCCAGGTTTGGCCTCCAGTCAGGGTAGGTGGAGGAATCGAAGGTCGTGTCTTGGGTTTAGCATCAGGGGCCCGGCTTGGGACCATCTCGTCTCTTTCAGCAATTTCCTCACCTCGAGCTTCGACGGCTCTGCTGGATGCTCCCTTGACTTCAGGATCTTCACTTATTTGATACATGTTGTTATTATTTTGTGCAACAGTTCACTCACTCTGTCAGGAACCGAATTCACACACACAAATATAACAGTGCAAATACACTATTTATTATGAGCGTGATACACAGTACAGGACTTCAGTGAGTGAACTGGAGGCAATCAGCAAAATCCAAAACATTAAAAGCAAAGAGTTTCTCATCCCCCCCTCAAGAGACCTTGGAGTTCTGGTTTAGCCTGGCAGCGCTTATCACTACATTCCTAGCTTTGTTTATCTAACGATCTCTTGTTCTCATACCTTGTTACAAGCAAGCTACTAATTAACTCCTACTACATGTCCCGTAACTAAAATATGGAGGGCTACCCGACACCAAACAGCTTTGCAGGAATATGCATCAAAGAATTCCCAAGAGATGGCCATCCAGCCTCTGCTTAAAAACCTCCAAAGAAGGAGACTCCACCATACTCCATTGAGATGGCACAATATTCCACTGCTGAACAGCTCTAACCATCAGGACGTTCTTCCTGAGGTTCAAGTGGAATCTCCTTTCCTACAGCTTGAATCCATTGCTCCTTGTCCTCATCTCTGGAGCAGTGGAAAACAAGTCCACTGTTACTGCAGTTATAGTCCAAACTTCAGGGATATTAACTATCATTTGATATCAAGAATTTGGCCTTCACTACCGATTCGTCGCCATGTGCTTGCAAGGCCACTGGACAAGCACGCACACAGGTGCGGCCGAAAATAGCTGAACCATTCAAATCACAATCCAGGCAGGCCAGTAATTTCTGATTGCAGCTTTAGGAGACCTCAAGGCAAGTACCTTCTTAAGATCACATTATGTATGCCCGCTGTTTACAAAAGATCCCTTGCCCCAAGCTTGCAGCTTGATGAGCGGGCTATCCAACTCTCAAGCACTCCGCGTTTGCATACTGGCTACGGTATTGACAATGCTGTCATAATTCAATCATCTAAAGTACTGACCTTTCGGAGGCTTTGTCTCCAGCCCAAAATCCAATGTTTTCCCTGGGAACGGACTAGCCTACAGGCACATTTTCCCCTATAAGAACCCCTGTGTTTGAGCGTCTCATCGGAACACTCATGACTTGCCTCCCGACTTGCTGCCTCTCCGTTTGACGAGCCTCCCCTCAGCCTCCACATGCTAAGAACCTACGCTCCCCAGCTTCTTTCCTTTTACCGGGCTACAGGACCAGGTGTAGTAGTTCCCCAAAAATCCTCTTGAAAATCCCCTATCTATTTTCTTCTCTTTATTTCCTTAGGACTGTGTGCGTGGCTGCGCAATTGTGCAGTATTTCTTAGTTTTCTAAGTGAGTGAGTGCGTATGTTTGCTGTGATTTATAAATAAAGAAAAACAATTATTATTCACTTCTGTTTGATTATTGACTCGGCCTGACCCCGTAGACACTGGGTAAAAGATCTCACTACATTGCCCTGCCTCTCGCATTGCTTCCTGGTGCTCTAGCTAATTCCCATTCCCCATTATTTTAAGCACATTGAGGTGTCCCTCCCAGGACCCCCAGAAATCAGGGTAACACCACTCCCTCTTTGACGTGACATCCCTTCAAGTATTTAAACATGATTATCATGTCCCCTCTTAACCTCCTCTTCTGTAGACTAAACATACCCAGCTTCCTAAACCATTCCTCACAAGGCATAGCTTCCAGACCCTTCACCATTTTGTTCATCCTCCTCTGGACATGTTTCAGCTTGTCGATATCCTTCTTGAATTGAGGTGGCCAGAACTGGACACAGTGGCCATTTCTGCGCTACACTCTTATAGCGCGATTATTCCACTTTTAACATCCTATGGAATCCTGGGGTTTGAAGTTTAGGGACGGGACGGCCAGCCCCTCCCTAAACTGCAAACCACAGGATTCCATAGAATGTTGAAAGTGGAATAATCACACTATAAGAGTGTAGTGCGGAAATAGCCAGTATTCCAAATGAGGCCTAACCAATGCAGAATACAGTGGTACCACCCTTGATCTAGACAACATACTCCTACTGATGAAACCAAGAATCACGTTGGCTTTCTTGGCTGCCACAGAACACTACTGACTCATGTTCAGCTTGTGATCTACCAAGATTCCTAGATCCCTTTCACACATACTACTATCCAGCCACGTGTTCCCCATGTAGGACCTTACATTTCTCTCTGTTGAAATTAACTGTGTTAACTTTGACCCAACTCTCCAATCCGTCATTTTTAATTTTGATCCTGTCCTCTGGTGTATTAGTAACCCCTTCCAATCTGGTGTTACCTGCAAATTTGATCAGCATGCCCTCTACTCCTTCATCCAAGTCATTGATGAAGATGTTGAATAGCACTGGGCCCAGGACAGAACCCTGTGGCACACCACTAATCACTTCTCTCCAGGATGAAAAGCAGCCATTGTTGAGCACCCTTTGGGTTTTGTCAGTCAATGAATTACAAATCCACCGGACAGTAGCCCTACCCAGCCTGCATTTTACTAGCTTCTGTGCAAGAATGTCATAGGGAACTTTGTCAAAGTCCTTACTGAAATCAAGATATAGTACGTCTACAGCATTCCCATCATCTATCAAGCTTGTAACCCTATCGTAAAAAGAGATAAGATTAGTCTGACTTATTTCTGTGAAATCCATGTTGACTTTTAATGTAATTACAAACTGACTGTTTTAATGATTTGCTCTAGGATCTTTCCTGGTATTGATGTCAGGCTGACCGGGCGATAATTATTTGGGTCCTCTTTTTTTTTCCCTTCTTGAAGATGGGGATGACATTTGCCCTCCTCCAGTCTGCTGGGACTTCTCCTGTTCTCCAAGAGTTCTGAAAGATTACTGTAAGTGGTTCAGAAATGACTTCTGCCAGTTCTTTTAATATCCTTGGATGTAATCCATCTGGCCCTGGAGACTTGAATTTATCTAGTTTAGCCAGATATTCCTGTACTACTTCTCTATCTCTTCTGTGATGCATCCCTCCCCCTTCCTCAGCTGTTCTCCACCTCCCAGGTTGAGTACTTCTATCCTTTTGTGAGAAAACTGAGGCAAAGAAGGTGTTGAGTAGTTCTGCCTTCTCTCTTCTCTCCATTATTAATTGGCCATCTTCTCCACACAGCAACCCTATAATTTCCTTGTTTTTCCTTTTGCTGCGGAAGTATCTAAAAAAGTTTTTGTAATGTCTCTGGCAAGCCTGAGTTCATTCTGCGCTTTAGCTTTTCTGACCTTCTCCCTCCATCTCCTGGCTATTTGCTTGAATTCCTCATGATCATCCTGCCTTTTCCCACATCATTAGTTGTACTCTGATTGTGCTACACAGTCCTCAAGATGAATAGCAATGATGCACCACTGAATATGTGCCCAGTTGTGCAGCTGAATGCAGAATCAATGAACCTACCTGCTCATTCTATGTGCGTTATTGCATTCGGAATGAGCATGTGTATCACAATGTGCTTGTGTATTTTCATGTGCAATGGCACCACAAAAACAGTTCTACTTTTGCAATCTTGAACTAAATGTGGATGCTCTGCATTCGGAAAATAAATTACATCCAATGGTTTTGTAGGGATGAATGGAAGAAGCAGAATGTACCTGTATATAACAATAGAATGGGCAACTGCATGGACACCAGGGAGCAATCATTCCCCCAGACCCCACTGAGACTCATACACATATGCCTCACAGCAAGGCCCAAGTGCCTTTGTTTTTCTATGCAATCCTTTTCAGGATGGTGATACCACTTCTGGACACCATTTTAAGAAGCACTGGAAAGGAAAGCAGAGGTATTTAGTGGTAGTACAGGGTCGTTGGGTCATTGAGGAGGTTTGGTAGCGGGTATTTCAAATTCTTCATGCAATAGATTGCTTTCTGTATGGTTTGGAGCAGAAACTGCCTGTGCTTTATGCCAAACTTTATTTAAAAAATAAATTCAGGTGTTAAGGACTTTGGGAGATTGGTGGAGGAGGACCTCAGAAGCTATAAAACTGGTGTTGAAAAGCTTTAGTTCACTCACTCCTGATCTAGTTCAAATGATTAAAAAAAAAAAAAAAGGTGCAGTCTCCTTATAACAGTTCCTGGAACAGTAAGTCCAAAGACTTCTGGATACACTTGCCAAATACTTGAGCCAATGTTACTTTACCCAGTTTCTTCTTCTACTAGAAAGTGCTGCCCATGCACTCCCGGCTGTCTCATTCAGGTAATTCCTGTCTGATCCCATGAAGGTTCTGGATGGATCCTCAGAGACCTCTGTTGGAACCTCTTTCTAATTGCTTAGTCTGAAATCCTCAATCATTCTCTACAGTCAATATACCACTGCACAACTCATAACAGTCTGATCTTTCTCTCCTTCTCTCCCCTGCCTCTCTTTGGGACACATGGGAAATAGCTACTATTAAGTCACTGGATAGAAAGATCAGGATTATATCAGGAAAGAACTAAGATGTTTAGGATCAGTAAAATTTTTCAAGCTGTTTGATCCAAAGGCTTAAACTTTATTTTTACTCCTTACTAGAGCAGACCCATTGAATCAACTGGATTTGTTCGCATGTTGATTGACCTTTCAGTGATTGAGCTGATGGGTTTACCATAGTGGGGTTTGCAGTTGAAGGATAGGCCTTTAGAATTCTCAGCTGGAGACCTCTTTGGCCTCAGGAAACTGCAAATCCCAGAGTTCCACAGGAGGTTGAGAGTGGAATAATAGCACTATAACAAGTTAAGGCGGAAAGGTACTAACTAACAGGATTCTGATCATTGTCAGTTTGAACCTGAAACAAGGTTTTATATTTGATTTGGGGAATTTTGGTTTGTAGAGAGGGTTTTTTGTTTTGAACCTGACCATCTTTTCAACAGAAAGAACTGTCAAGGTTGGCAGGATTTGGCTTCTCTGGGCATGAGCAGAGTGCTATCTGTGAAGCAAGGCTTTGCTGCAGCAGAGAGTCCCAGTGAAGCAGAAAAAATTCCAGAGGCTCATTAGTTAGGCTTAGAGTACTGATTTATTGCCACACTCTAAGATAAGGCTTAGCAAAAACAGGCTTGCTTTCCAGCAATTAGACAAAGAGGAAAAAGAGAAGATAATGGAGAAAAATCGGGCAGCATCTCCGCTTACAATCGGTATACTGCCAATGGCATGGCAGGTCCAGCTTGGGCAGCTAACTGGCAGCTGTTCAAGGCAAACACCAGCCTTTTTATGCTACCTTGTCACCCTGAAACATGTGGGGTGACCCAATCAGTGCTCTGGCGTGTGGCCTTCCCTAATACACAAGACATAGCCATAACAATCCTGCTGGCCTTGCACCTGGCTGTTTGGCCACACCGTCTCTTCCCTCTGCCGTCCACTCGTAGGAAATCTTTGCCTGCCCGACAACAACCTTGACAAGAACAACCCTGTCTATGCCTCCCTATCTCTCATTTCTGTGTTTCTCCTCTCTAATGCCCCCTCATGTTGACAACAGTTCTTCAGAATGGAATTGTAGCCATTTAAAAACCTAACACCCCCATGTAGACGGAGACACACAGAGAATTTCCTCAATGGGCGAATATTTCTTCAAAGGTGTTCCAGCAGTTTGGGAGCTGTCACAAAGCAAGAGCTTCTCTTTGGCTGTTTCACTTCCTTCCTGTTTCCCCAGGACATATCTCAACCGTTATTGCCTTTTTGCTTTGTCTTCCCCATTTTGCTGTCTTTTTCTTTCATTCCTCCTATCCTTCGTTCTTATTTTTTAAAATGATTTTACTTCCCCTAGGGGAGATTTGCAATACCAAAGCTGTAGCATCATTAAATGCAGTGAAGGAAAATCTTGATTCCTTGATTCTTTGGAAAGTGGATTAACATCCCTGTATATGATGTGAGCCATGGGAGTTTGAAAAAAAAAAGTCACAACCTATATGTACACAAGATCTTATCCTTCTTTGCAGTTCTTTTAATTAGAAGTGGATTCCCTTTGCTGCTGTCAATACTGTTGCACAGTTACACAGATGCATGGGAAAGTCACTAACTGGCAAGATAGGTGACATGTTTTGAGCTCTTGATGTTGCTACAGTATATAGCAGATATCTTGCTGTTCACAATGGATGGCATTAGGTATGTTGCCAATGGTGGCTGTATGAACAACTCTGCACATTGTTGCAGATATTCTTGTGAACATTGGTGCAGATGTTCTTGTGAATCAGCCAAATCTTTACTCTGAGCCAATTCATAATTCCCTTGGGTCATGTCAGTATGGTCTACCAAACACCTCTGGGCACACAGAGCTTGGAGGATTGATCTTGCAGTTCTTCAGTCAGACCTATTCTCTCAGTTAAGGATGGACAGATATAACTCTGATGAAAATCTGGAGGTGTGGCTATCTGAAGCAGCCTGGAAGCAGGTTGCTAGGCAACCAGAATAGCTTCTCGGGAGAGAAACCCTGCCCAGTAGTGTGTGGGAGGAGCTTGTGGCTGAGAGAAAAAAGGTATATAAAGACAAGTACTGGTTGTTCATTTTTTCAGCCCTTCAAGGGGATTCTTAGCAAGATACTATGGAGTAGAGACTCTAATATTCAAGCAGAGATGCCCTCAACTAATGGCTTCAAATGTTAAGTAAGGAGTTTCTCTGTAAAAATGAGGAAGAAGGATGTAAACCTTCCCTAAGTTTCTTCTTAAAGGTAGCACTTAATAATCTCCCCAATTTTCTTCCTGCTCCAGGAAATTCTTTAAAAATCATGCAGTTTCCAAAGGTTGCTTAAAATCAGGACTTAGTCCGTGGGGAAAAAAAATCCCATGTGATTGTTTTGAGCAGAAAACACCATTTTCTGGATAGGAAACAACATGTTCTGTATACAAAATAATATTTTAAAGCAGAAATATTAATTCTTGTGAAGAAAATCCTGCTTTCTGTGAATAAAATGCTGCAACTGGGGATTCACTGCAACTAAACTTCACAAATAGTTGATTTGCATAGAAAACAACATTGGAAATTGGGGGAAAAAAACAGCATTTGAATTTTAAAAGCAGCCATTAGATGGGTACTTCTGAAGGAAATTTTAACCATGGCTTCCTGTATGAGGATGGACTGCATGGATCCTTGGGATCTCTTTCAGTTCTGTGATTCTAATCTACCAGTTACTAATACACCAGAGGACAGGATCAAAATTTGAAATGACCTTGACATATTGGAGAGCTGGGCCAAAGCTAACAAAATGAATTTCAACAGAGAGAAATGTAAAGTCCTACACTAAGGCAGAAAAATGGAAATGCATAAATATAGGATGGAGGACTCATGGCTGGATAACAGTGCATGTGAAAGGGATCTAGGAATCTTGGCAGATCACAAGCTCACAAGATCACAAACATGAGTCAGCACGGTGATTCGGCAGCCAAGAAAGCCAACACGATTTTTGGTTGCATCGATAGGAGTATGGTGTCTAGATCAAGGGAGGTAACAGTGCCACTCTATTCTGCTTTAGTTAGACCTCATCTGGAATACTGTGTCGTTCTGGACAAGTCATTTCAAGTAAGATATTGACAAGCTGGAGGGTGTCCAGAGGAGGGCAACCAAAATTGTGAAGGGTCTGGAAGCCATGAAGCCCTGGGAGGAACGGCTTAGGGAGCTGGGGATGTTTAGTCTCTGGGGGCAGGGGTATAATAGCTATGTTTAAATATTTGAAGGGATGTCATGTCAAGGAGGGAGTGGGTTTGTTTTCCATTGCTCCAGAGACTAGGACAAGGAGCAATGGATTAAAGGTGCAGGAAAGGAGATTCCAGCTGAACCTCAAGAAGAACTTCCTGTCGGTCAGAGCTGTTTTGGCTGCGGAATATGCTGCCTGGGAGTATGGTGGAGTATCCTTCCTTGGAGGTTTTTAGGAAGAGGCTGGATCGCCATCTGTTGGGAGTGCTTTGATGTGTGTTCCTGCATAGCAGGGGGTTGGACTGGATGGCCCCTGGGGTCTCTTCCAACTCTATGATTCGATGATTCAGACAGCATTATACAGTTTGTGGATTTTGTTGGATCTATAATTTAGTACATTGAAAATTGATTGGTAATGCTATGCTCATGGGGATATACCCATTGCCCCTCCAAATAAGAATTTTGCCCTCCCCAAGATGAAATGACACTCTCTAGCATTGCAGCAAGTCAGACACTGGAAAGCACTTATGCCTTGAACTCTTGCATTTGCTAGGTTCACATTCTCTTGATCACTTCATCTGTCTCCTTCCTGTGGATGCTTAAACTATATTTCTAAATGATCAATTTTCAAATTACCGCAACACTAGAAATGCGTGGTCTGAAGGAAAATGTAATTTTATCAGGGTGGAATTCTTATTTGAGAGGGAAATGGTCTCATCCTGCCCCTCATTACTATACCCCTGCCACCTGTTCAGCTAACAGACTTTGCATCTTAAATGCACATGACTGTTTTGCAACCAACATGAATCGCATGTACGTCTTACATATGTGAGTGTACCCAGTGTTTTTTTTTAAAAAGAACTATCTGTGTTGGTCTATTCCCAGAAAACAAAACAACACCAGGAGTAAGTAATTTATTGTGGCATAAGATGCTGCAGAGATGACCAGCTGATGAAGTCTGCTGGGACCTGCAAAAGCTTTTGCCTTGGTAAATTGGTTAGTCTGTCAGTGTCACGGGGATCTTGGTTCTCTTAGTCTGGAAAGTGTCACTGAAATCTGTTCCAAAATAATAAAGATGCAGATTTAATTGACAGTGCGTTTGGTGAGTCGGCACAAGCTCCAAAACTTGCCGTAGTTATCCATTGTCTTCCTTGGCTTCTTCCTCCCTCCCTCCTTCCCTTTCTCTCTCTGTTCGCAAAATTGATTTCCATCTAATGGATACAAAACAGGAGTTTGTGTTAGAAGCTCTTCAGTCAGAGATACAAAATTCCATCTGATGTCTCCTGCCGCCATGCATTATTTACACCTCCCACAGAGTCACATGGCCGACGCTTCAGCATGACAGCAGATTCCGGCTTCCAGAGGGAATCTATGATTAGCTCCTTTGCCTTTCCCTGCCTCTGCCCAGGCTGGATGGAACCTTGCTGGAGACTTCCTGTAGCCTTTTTCCCCATTGGTTGATAGACAAAGAAAATTAATCTATTTTCTATTTTCCTGTCCTGAATTTCTGAACAGTCCCAATCAGGCATAGGAGCTGAATCTTATTGTTAATCCCAACTGGATTAGCCCCAACCAATCAGCAGTAATTTACGTAAGCATTAAGTTACAAAATTGCCAATAGTAGCAATAAATAAATAAATAAATGTTAATCAAGATCGTATTGTCTTATGAATGCATAACCAGGAAATGTCTCTTGGCCTTATCCCATAAACCTACCTTGAAATCCGGCAGCCACACTGCCCTGTTACCCGACCATACTCTGAGGAATGTGCTGTTTTCCTAATTAGGCATCTTTATGGTTGAAACACATGTCCGAAAGTGTGCTGGCTGGAAGCATGTCCCAGGTCAGGATGATCTCAGACATGACCAGGTCATAAGTCCAAAGAGGATTAGGAAGGAAAGCTTCCTAATTTCAGGTGATTCCAAGCTCAGGTGAAGCAGTCAAAGATCCTAGCTGTGAGCATATCCTATGGAGATCTTCCCTATTTACCTTACCTGACCAAAACATTAAGAGAGTGTCAGGACTCCCATCAATGTTTTGTTACCTAGAGTTAAGACGATCAGCCCATTCTGGACTCTTTTGTCAGTTTGTGGGAAAGCAAGTACCGTTTTGTCCACCATTCTTCAGTATAGAAGTAGGGTATAAAAACCCCAGTTCCAGCCCCAGTAATTTATAGTATATTGAGTATGTTACACTGTGCATGGTACCCCAGATCCCTGTTCCTCCATGCAACCCTCAGATGTGTTGTCTGAGCCACTCTGTTTTAATCTTCTGCTTCAGGACTGGTGATTATGACCTTTCCCACCCAATCTCTTTCTCTATCTAGTCGTTCTTGCCTCATTTTCCCATAGCCTTGTAAGGTTCTTGAGAGTGTCTGATTTTCTGTATCTTTATTAATTTCCAATAAAATACTCTGTTTAACGTTTAAATGGACTCTCCTCTACAAATAGTACTGGTACATACAGATGAAAAGAGCCTGTCATTACCTACCTCTCAGAGGCCTCCTTGAAGCTATAATTCACCCCAATTTCTAAAGAGATGCTGGCACTGCTGGTGGACCACAAAGTGCCCCACCTCTACCTCTTGTCTCCAAAGAGTAAGGCAGTGACGATCAGAAACAAGAATCCTGTTGTGGTTTCACAACACAGCCTCACTTACTGGCAGGAGGGGGCTGGAAACATAATCTTGTTGCATCTTAATCGCCTACAGAAGAGACATCCATGCCTCAGTGTGCCTGCTTGCTGTTAAGGTAAGTTTGTCGGGGGGGATGATGATGGCAATTGTACCACAATCATAAATACATTTTAATTCATTCAGAACTGTTACAGGTCCATGACTCTAGGTTATTTATCCATAACTACAATACAGAATGCTGGCCAATAAAAATAATAACCCTCCTCTCCCTATGGGTCTTGGTGGGGAACAATGAAAAAACTTAAACACATCATATAAGTTAAAAGAACATATAAAACCCCCATATTGAAACAAGTACTACATTTAGATTTGTTGGGTCTATCTTAGTTGACACTAACAAAAGGATTTGAGACAGGGTGGGAATTGTGTGGCTTTCCAGGTATTGTACAACTGCCAAGATTCATCACTGCTGGTTAGGTCTGATTGGAACATGCAGTTTAAAAATATCTGGAGAGTGGCACTGATTCTACCCCATCCCAATTTAGGCACTAGTGTCTAGACACCTCCAAAGGAAAGGCAGAAAGTATAACGGAAAAATTCTTCATACTGTCCTCAGTTAAACTTCAGAATTTGTTTCCACAAGATATAGTTACAGTGGCCAACCAGAAAAACTTTAAATGGGGACTCAAGAAATGCATGGAAGATGGTGTCACCAGCAGCTACTAATTGGTTATGTATCACCTCTAGTATCAGAAGAAGTATGCATTTCTGTAGCAATTGCTGTGGAACACGAACGGGAGGGTGCAGTTGCCCTCACAGCCTGTTGATGTACTTTCCATTGACAGATGATAGACCACTATGTGAACAGAACGGACTGTAGTCTTTCCTCCACATTCGTGGGTTTGACCTTCATGAATTTGATTATTTGTGAGATACATGCTTGCCTTCCCTGCTCCAATTCTCCTCCTCTCGTTTATTGCATTCTTCGCCCCAGGCTTGTGAGATTTGTATATAAATTGACATTTTGTTTTGTTTTTCCTCTTGGGTGACCAAAGCCCCCCCTCCACTGAAAGTGTGTCCTTGCTGCCATGTGGCTGCAAATTCTGCTGTGTAATGGCCGCTGATTGGTCAAGTGTTTTCTTTGCTCCTACCCCTTCCCTTTGGGAGGAATTTGCTTTTTCAAGTTGGTGACCAGAAGAATCTAGAACTTCAGAACTCGGTGCTCCATTCTTCTCTGTCTGAGGGGAAACTACCAGTAAGCACTTTTTCTTGTCTTTTTAAATCTCTTCCCCCCCAAGGAGTTCCGGGACCAGAGGTAAGAGAATGGGACAAGAGAGCTCCAGAGGGCAATGGAAGGGAGTTATTTGTGCTTTTTTTTCCCCACTTTTGCAAAGGTTCTTCACCTTGAACCCTTGTGAATGTGGAGAGACCACTGTATTGGACTACACAGACCTTTGATTTTTCTTCTTATGTTCTTTTATCCTTACTCGGGAACTGGAAAAACTTCACTCCCACCCCTCTTCACTGTGAGGTGTTGAGAAAGAGAGGCTCAGAAATGGGGCATCTAAATTGAATGAAGTTTTTTGTAGATTTCTGAAAACCATGTAGTGTTAGACTATAGGATCACTGCTGCTTTGTTGCATGAGCTAGTCAAACTGGCAGCACCAGCTTGGTTGCAGTTAATTGACCTGCCTTTTGTGTTTGCTGTGTGTGCAATCTTTGTTTCACATTGGGGCAAAATTCTGGACGTTTTCATCTTCACAAAATGGCATTCCAAAGTTCTGCCCAAATACAGTACCAGGACAGGAGCACTGCGGGAGATTGGAAGAGTGCTTGCCCAGAGTGTGTGACCAGAAACAAAACAACAAAGGAAGAAAAAATGCTGATCCCCTGCTTTAACAGCAGCCTTGGCGATCACGTGTCAGTGCGCATCCTGGAAACAGTCTTTGCTCAGTGCCTCAAGTTTAGCCTAACAATACGTTAATCCAAAGTAAAATTTTTAAAAGCTTCAGCAAGACAAAATGCAAAGTGAACAACCTTGGAATCTGCTCTTCGATATTGATTGAAACTGCTTGGGCATTCCTGCGGGTAATACTTCCTTTGTTTGCTTAAGCAAAAATAACTCATTTGTCTCTTTAATAAGAACATTATGGATACCCCATGAATTGGTATGTCAGCACTAGTTCGGAAAGATGGTGTGCACGCCGACAGGGCAGCCAAGAATAAATAAGCAACCGTGAGCATTACTTGTCGGTGGCTCAGTAGATGAACCTCAGGGCAAAATATCTCACAACTTTTCCTGATATAAATACTAGCTTGCTTTGGGAGAGGAAATGGATTGTGATGGTACTGCATTGTTAAAATTATCTAACTAGTTTTTTTAAAAAAATAAATAAATAAGACAAAAATAGTCTGGGTTTTGGAGGGTGGAGAGAACAGAAGGAGAAAATGTTTCATCAAGGTTTGATTTATCTTCAATACAATTTGGTATACAGTTAAAATATTCTATACGTTTGCAGCTGCACAACTGTCCCCCAAAGAAGTATGAAATTTTAAATTCCTAGCTTGCACCTATTTGTGCTACACATTTTCATCCATCTAATAAAATCAAAAGAAAATGCATTTTCCTGTGGCATTTCAGTGTTCTCTGCCCATTGTATTTTCCTGACAGTAGACATAAAGAGTCTGTCCTTGGACTGCAGCTCTTGTAGAGTGGTGATGTTGAGTTCATTTTGGGTTTTAGTGTGAACTTTAAAAGACATGTGCAAGGGAATGAATCTAAATGAGGGAGGGGATTCAGCTTTTTAGATTGCTCTCGTTATTTTCTATCAAGTGTACTTCAATTTACGGTGAACTTACACATGAGTCATCTCCAGGTCATCTTATTATCAACAGCCCTGCGAAGATCTTACAAACTTGAGCCTATGGTTTCCTTGGATTGTCCAGGCTTGATTTGCTCTTGAACCTGTTCATTTGTCTGTTGGGCTGTCTGTGGTATCTGTAGAACTCTTCTCTAGCACAATACTTTGAATGAGTTGGAACTGTCCCTATCAGTGTTCTGGCTTTCACAACCCATGTGAACAACCTCTTGGACAGCTCATTAAAAGTTCAGGCATAAATGTTGAGTGGATTGAACATCCAACGTAAATGGGAGCCACCAACTGCTATTGATCCTACCCTTCTTAGCCAGTGTAGGCAGTGAGAAAGACTGCTGGAGTTGCACTTAAGCAAAAGGTGGGGGGTTTCATCCCACTATCTTACAGTACAACTACATGTAGTGAAGAAGAACTGACATACTGGTCTGAATACCATGGCTGTTAATCCTAACTAGACTGGATCCATGGAATCAATGGCATTTCTTATGTTTTGATTCCCTCTTCCACAACTGATTCAGTGATTCAGTTGGAACTAATCAATAGGTTTCAGGTGCATATCTCTCTCCAACTGGTGGTGGTGAATCACAGAATCATAGAACTTGAGGGGGCTCCATAGGTTTCGAGTCCAACCCCTGCTCAGTGGAGGGTCTCCAGCTGGAGCAACCTCAGCAGGTACCTGCCTATCCTCTTTTTGAAGACATCCAGAGAAGGAGACTCCTCCCCCTCTCTAGGAAATTAGTCCCATTGTCCGACTGCTCTTACTGTTAAGAAGTCAAGAAGTGCCTTCTAACGTTCAACTGAAATCCACCATCCTGTAACTTAAAAACATTAGAACAAGTTCTTCCCTCTGAGGATGTGGAGAACATGCCTGCCTTCTCCTGTCTGTGACAGCCCTTGAGGTCTTTAAAGAGTGTAATCATCTCATCCCCGCAAATTCTCTTCACCAAGCTAAAGGTGCCCAGCTCCTCCAACCTTTCCTCATATATTTTAATCTCCATACTTCCCATCATCCTTGTTGTCCATCTCTGAACCCACTCTAATGTGTATATCCTTAAAATGAGACACCAAGAAGATAACACAGTACTCCAGATGAGGTCTCGCCATTTTAGAATTTACTGGGACCCTTGGCTTGTTAATTATGTTTCTATCAATGCAAGCTGAGGTAGCATTTGCCTTCTTTGCAGCAGCATCACACTGCTGAATCATGTTCAATTTATGATCAACAACAATCTCACAGTCCTTTTTTTTATGACAGATATAAATTGAAGCCACAACTTGAGGAAAGAAGATTACCCCTTCCCTCCATTCCCTCCCTCTCAGTCAAGCAACTTAGCACGTATGTGTGTGCATGTGCATGTGATGTACATTTGGAAAATCACCAACTTAGAAATGTCTGTACCTTTCTCCCTGAGCACTGTGGCTCTGATCCAAATTTGTCTCTTTCCATTGCTACTTTTAGGATAATAAAAAGACACCAGGTGATTCCATGCTACGTGAAACTTAATTCTTAATCTGTGATGGGCTAAAATGTCTGATAGGTGTGCATGCTTGATTATGCAGTCTCTGGAGAACCTGTCTCTGTGGCCACTACTTTAAAAAAAAAAAAAAACTCACACTCATGGAAATTTCCAGGAAGTTCAATTATCCTTCAAAATACTCCTTGTATTCTTTGTTTTGCTTAAAAATAAGAGCTGAGACATTGCATCATGTTTGTGTAGTGTAGACCCATACTTATGTACTTAAGTGGTAGTTGTGCTGCACTACCATTCTGAAGACAATTGCATATCTGTAAATGTGTCTGGTGTTTCCACAGCCCCAGTGAATGAAGTGACGCATGGAAGTTACTGGTGAGTAATTGCAAACAAACCAAGAATACAAAACCACATGTGCCAGAGTTACACATTTGGCACTTCATTTATATTACTATCAACAGAATATGAGCATTACTCCGTGGAAAAAAAGTATAAGCATACATGTAAAGGAATTTACAAATGCCCAAAGTTCCAGTAGGATTCCAAATGCCATTTCTATGGAATTAGAAGTAACTTCTGATCACTTCTAGTTTAACTTGTGAGAGGTGGGTATCAGAGAGGGAATGCTGGCTGCTAAACCTGATGAACATGCCTACCATTGGTTCTTGTGGGTTTTTCGGGCTTTGAGACCATGTTCTGGTTGTATTTTTTCCTGACATTTTGCCTGCATCTGTGGCTGGCATCTTCAGAGGAACAGATGCAGGTGAAACGTCAGGAGAAAATACAACCAGAACATGGTCTCAAAGCCCAAAAAACCCACAACAACCAATGGATTCTGGCCGTGAAAGCCTTCGACTCTACATGCCTACCGTTGCTCAGTAAGAAGGCTTTCCACAAGTAAAGAAAGTAAAAGAAAAATAAAATTTCCTTATCCAAAATGCTCCAGGTCCTTAAACCCCTGGAGGAGACTTTCTTTTAGCAACATAGCAGCTACTTTCTATTGATGAAGGAGAAGTGTTAATCATTCAGTATTTTTCAACATTGTTCACCCTTCCAGGTAATGTTAATTGAAGGGGAAAGAGCTTGAATAGCGTGCCTCAGTTCTGTGAGACCTCATTGAATTTAATTCTGAAGTCACCACAAAACCCAGATACCATCCCTGATAGTATAAATAAATAATCCTTCATAAAATGTCATATTTTGCATTCAAATCAAATCATTGTTAAGCGTATTTCATTCTTCAACTTATCTCATGTCTATTCACTCTCGGTATCACATTAATGATTCCTAACAGATGCAGGGAGAGCATGCCACTGTGGTGTCATTCAGGGGAACCCAGCACACAGCCTAGAAGCCAAACGAGGCTCCTAGCTCCCTCAACAGGCATACTAGTGAAATGTGGTGTCAGGGTACATTTTTAGCTTTTAACAGCTTTCTTCTAGTGCTACAGGCTGAAAGATCCATATGTATTTTTCTTGGAGAATACGCTTCTCAGTTTGACTTCTCCAGAACTCAGAAGGGTTGTCTTTGCACAACTCTTGTTGAAACTTTTTTATTGTTCATGATGGTTAGGGCCTTCAGTGGTTCTTTGTCAAGGTTGTAATAGAATCATAGAATCATAGAGCTGGACGAGACCATAAGGGCTATTGAGTCCAACCTCCTGCTATGTTTAGATGGAATCTCTTTTCCTGAAGCTGGAAGTCATTCCTCCATGTCTTAGTTTTTGGAGTAACAGAAAACGAGCTTGTACCATCTTCCAAATGACATCCCTTCAAATATAAAAGCAAGGCTATCACATCATTTCCTAAATCTTTCTTCTCCAGGTTAAACATACCCAGCTCCCTAAGCCACCCGACATAGGACATGTTTCTATATATTTTACCATTTTGGTCATCCTTCTCTGGACACATTCGAGCTTGTCAATATCCTTTCTAAACTGTGGTGCCCAAAACCAGACACAGTGTTCCAGGTAGGATGAGAACAAAGCAGAACAGAGTGGTATTATTACTTCCTTTGACCTAGACACTATACTTCTATTGATGCAACCAAGAATCGCATTGGCTTTCCTAGCTGCCACGTCACTTTGCTGATTGATATTTAGCTTGTGGTCTGCTAAGACTTCTAGATCCTTTTCACATGTACTGTGGTCAAACCAGATATCACCCCTCATATCTGTGCATTTCATTTTTTTCTGAGCAAGTGTAGTAACTTACATTTCTCCCCATTGAGTTTATTTTTCCCCCAGATGTCTACTTTTGAATTTTGATCCTGTACTTTGGAGTAATATCAAAGACAGTATGCCTCTGTACAATAGTTGTGGGGAAACTCAAAACACAGATAATTGTATTGATGTCCTGATCACGCGTTTTCATTGTCAACTGCCTAGATACTCTATAAACAGAAAATTGGATAGGACATGTCCTTGGGTTAATGCAGCTTGCCATTATGTTTTGCATTCTAGAACGCAGAGACAATCTGAGTGGTTAACAGTGAAGGCTCATTGTTCATTGTGGGAAAGGATGTTTATGAGTGACTGTTAGCTGGAAGGTCTGATGGCTCCTATGTCAGTGGGATGGTGCAGCCACCCTGGGTTTTAAATTTTGAAAAAGCTATCCAATGTGCCTTCTAAAGAGATTCAGCACTTGGATAACTCCTCTAAAGTTCAGACAGGATGTAAAGCCAAGATAGATTGTTCTGAGAACCTTCAACCCAGCTTAACTCTGGTATCCAAAACTTTCCCAAATCAAACTGTCCCTAGGAGAGAAGGAAGAATCCAAGCTTCTAGAGGCTTCAACATTTCAGTGCACCTTCTGATTCAAAGAGGTCACAAAACTGGCAGTGTTGGGAGGGAATTTGCTTAACTCCTTTTCAGCCCAGCAACCACATTCCAGATTCATCAGCGTGTCCCTGTAAGACAGCCACAGAAATTAAAGCCCTCCTCTCTCAAATGTTGCATATTAAAATTAATTATAATGCAATGGGGAATGAAGCCTTTTAAAAAGTGTTGTTCTTCTTTTAAGCAAGTTCTAGGCTATAGGAAGTCCCCGATCCAAGACAGAAATGTGCTCGCTCATGTGAATAAGGGGGCATCATTTTATATCATGCATCGTGGGCCTCTGTGTCAAAAGATCCACAAATATATGAAAACTAAGGCATTGCATTCACTGTAGAAGTTGTTGTCTGAGGTTGCCAAGTGGCCTTTATGAATGTACTTTGTTTGAGGAGTGGGGAGATTCTCAGTGTCTTCCAAAAGAGTAGATGCTTTACTAGTGAAACACAAATTCTTTCATGAGAACTTTGGAAGTTGGTGTTGATACTGGAATTGCCATCTGCTTTCCTAATGAAATACTGGAGGCACAGCAGCATCTTCCCTATTAGGTGAAACATCTAAGACATATTTTGAGCTTGACCTCTAAGATCATCCGGCTAAGCCCTTCTCTCGGTCCCATCTCTATCTCAGGTTCATTTGCTGGGAACATAGGAGATGGCCTTCTGGTAGCTTCTCTATGGCTTTGGAACTCCTAGAGAGTCTATGGTGACCTCCTCCTTGTTATTATCCATTAGACAAGTGAAAACTTTCCAGTTCCAAAGTTGGGATTTATTTATTTTTTTAAAATCGAATAAAATAGGTGTCCTGTTTATAGTGTTCTCTGCTGATTTTTATGTTTTATCTTTTAATGGATCTGTTTTAACAGTTTTTAATTCTAGGTATTACTTAATTGCATTTAAATAATAATTTTTATGTTTTTACCTCTCTTTTAACCAATGTTTTTATTTCTGTTTTTTATACTTTCTTAAACCATTTTGTGTACCAACACAAAGGAAAAGATGGGCTATAAATTAATAAATGAATCATTTGTATCCGTCAGCTTGCCTCCTTATGTTCCTACGTGCAACTTGAGATGTTTAATGGCTGTTTATGCAACCCCAGTTAATCAAGAGGTACGTTGAAAGCCCTGGCAAAGACTTACACACCATCCTTGAACAAGTACCTTCATGTGATGTGGTCATCCTTGCAGAATTCCACTTAAACAACAACAGTCTGGAAATATCTGTTGTGCAATAACCAAAAAGGTACAACTTCAGGTACAAGGGAACTTGGGAGAAAGGCGGCCTATAAATATAATAAATAGAATAGAATAGAATAGAATAGAATGGAATGGAATAGAATAGAATAGAATATTACAATAAAAGAATTCTGTCCCTTGTGGTCCAAAATTACTTGTGAACTGTAATAGTTCTAAAGGTACCTTAATTGGACTTTTGGAAATTTCCTTGTCTTTCCAATAACAAGGATTACTCGTCTTCCCCACAAAAAGTATTTTTTTTAAAAAAAAGTACATTTTTTTTAAAAAAAGAAGTCTTTATTGTTTTAAACTATTTATGTTGATTTTATTTCTACACTGCTATGAGATCTCCATATAGAGAATGAGATACAAATATTTCAAACTAATAACAAAAAGAAGAAGAAAATGATTAAGATCTTGCATTAGAGACTATGATTTCTGACTTTATGATGTTGTAGTCAGGTCCTTGATAGGACATACCATCTTCGCCATGAATTGCAACTGTGTGTATCAGGGTGTCCTGCACAGTTTTCTGTTCTGCAATTGGAGTTTCCATTGTGCAGCTAGACCACAGCATTTTGGTATCTCTTTCACAATGGATCCCATAGCGCTCTGAGGGGTCCTGTGGCACAACAGCCACTCTGTGGGCTCCATTTGTTCAATGGTCCCAGACATGTAGCTAAATCTCTCCTTCCCTCCTAAGAATACCAGCATTACACAACTTTATATGATTGGAAGAAAATTTACAATAATTAACAATTTACAAATAACAGGATCCCAACTCATACCTGGAATTCACAATTGCAATTACAAATGCATAACCCAGAGTTAAACATCCATAGCTATTTCATGTTCATGAATGCTATGTAAATAATAGAGTAGGGAATGTTCTGGGATCATAAAAGTCTCTCAGTCCTGACTTCCTGGGCAGCAGCAAATATGAGCAGTAAGGGTCTGCTCTCCAGTTGATCAGAATGCAGCGGACTGGTCTTTCCAGTCTCCCCAAAAAACCCCTCCAGTGAGCCATCTCCCATACAAGGGGAAATTATGACAGTGACCATGCTTCTGAGTTCTTGGATGAAGGAGTAGAGGGCATTCTGATCAAATTTGCAGATAACACCAAATTGGGAGGGGCTGCTAATACTTCAGAGACAGGATCAAAATTCAAAATGACCTGGACAGATTGGACAGCTGGGCCAAAGCTAACAAAATGAATTTCAACAGAGAGAAGTGTAAGGTCCTACACTCAGGCAGAAAAAAATGGAATGCACAGATATAGGATGAGGGACACGTAGCTGGATAACGGTACGTGTGAAAGGGATCTAGGAGTCTTGGTAGATCACAAGATGGACATAAGTCAGCAGTGTGATGTGGCAGCCAAGAAAGCCAAAGTGATTCTTGGTTGCATCAATAGGAGTGTGGTGTCTAGATCGTGGGAGGTAATGGTAAACTCTATTCTGCATTGGTTAGGCCTCATTTGGAATCCTGTGTCCAGTTCTGGGCACCTCAGTTCACGAAGGATATCGACAAGCTGAAGCATGTCTAGAGGAGGGTGATTAAAATGGTGAAGGGTCTTGAAGCCATGCTCTATAAAGAGCAGCTTAGGGAGCAGGGTACGTTTAGTCTGCAGAAGAAAAGATTAAGAGGGGACATGTTAGCCAAGTTTAAATATTTGATAGGATGTCATATCAAGGAGGGAGTGGGCTTGTTTTCTGCTGCTCCAGAGACTAGGGCAAGGAGCAATGGGTTGAAGCTGCAGGAAAGGAGATTCCACCTGAACCTCAGGAAGCACTTCCTGACAGTCAGAGCTGTCTGGCAGTGGAATCTGCTGCCTTGGAGTGTAGTGGAGTCTCCTTCTTCTTTGGAGGTTTTGAAGCAGAGGCTGGATGGCCATCTGTTGGGAATGCTTTGATGTGGGTTCCTGCATGGCCAAAGGAGGTTGGACTGGATGGCCCCTGTGGTCTCCCCCAACTCTATGATTCTATGATTCTGCTTCTGGCTTCCTTGCCTCATGAGGAGTGAGGAGAAATAATCTGTTACATTATGATCAACATGAGAACAGAGCACTGCCACTTACAGCAGCTGATGCCCCATAAATCAGGACTGGGCAAGGATATATTGTTACCCTGCTTTCTGGGGGTCCCATGAGGGACACCTCAATGTGCTCAAAATAATGGGCAATGGGAATTAGCTAGAGAACTAGTTAGCAATGCGAGAGGCAGGGCAACGTAGCAAGATCTTGAACCCAGTGTCTACGGGGTCAGGCGGCGTCAATAATCAAACAGAAGTAAATAATAATTGTTTTCCTTTATTTATAAAGTCACAGCAAACATACGCACTCACTCACTCAGAAAATTAAGAAATACTGCACAATTGCGCAGCCACACACACAGTCCTAAGGAAATAAAGAGATGAAAATAGATAGGGGATTTTCAGGAGGATTTTTGGGGAAATACTACACCTGATCCTGTAGCCCGGTAAAAGGAAAGAAGCTGGGGAGCGTAGGTTCTTAGCATGTGGAGGCTGAGGGGAGGCTCGTCAAACGGAGAGGCAGCAAGTCAGGAGGCAAGTCACGAGCGATCCAATGAGACACTCAAACTCAGGGGCTTTTATAGGGGAAAATGTGCCTGTAGGCTAGTCCGTTCCTGGGGAAAACATTGGATTTTGGGCTGGAGACAAAGCCTCCTAAAGGTCAGTACTTTAGATGATTGAATTATGACAGTGTTGTCAATACCGTAGCCAGTATGCAAACGCAGAGTGCTTGAGAGTTGGATAGCCCGCTCATCAAGCTGCCTGCTGGGGCAGGGGATCTTTTGTAAACAGTGTGCATACATAATGTGATCTTAAAAGGGTACTTGTCTAGAGGTCTCCTAAAGCTGCAATTGGCAATTACTGGCCCGCCTGGACTTGTTTTTCAGCTATTTTCAGCCGTGCCTGTGTCCATGCTTGTCTAGGGTCCTTGGAAACACTTGGAGAGGAATGGGTAGTGAAGGCCAAATTCTTGATATCAAATGATAGCTAATATCCCACAAGTTCAGACTAGAAACTGCAGTAACAATATAACTTAGTTGCACAACTAAAGTAGTTATGTAACTAAGTAGCTGATTTGGCTCCTTGGCCAGTGTTATTAATTACAAGACTAACAACAGCATTAGTGCAAGCAAATTTCTTTTTCAGACATTCTAATGAGTCATGAATTATTTCTGCTCAAAATATCTTTCTGAGCTGTTTTTAACCCTCACCCCATCCTCATCCTTTCTTGGTTCACTGGCTGGTTAACAGTAATGCTCATGAGCAATTTGGTTTTTGCAGTTTTTGTACAAAGCTTTCTACTGGAGTAATGAAAATGTCCAGGCTTCTTTTGCTTTCAAAACTGAATCTGAATGGCCTCAAAAATAAATCCCATTATTTCCTGATGTTTTCGAAGGATGCTGCTCTGTTTCCTCCTTACCAATGCGATGCTTTCCGTAGGGAGTTTCCTTTGGATGGCTGAGTCTGGTGGAGCAGGAGGGGGCAAAGGTTACAGGCAGGCAGGGATGCCTATTGCATCCAAAGGATTATGTTTAAAAGAGAAACCTCCACCCAGCCAGAGACAAACAGTCACATTTTTTTTAAAAAAAATGCAACATTGCAGAATATATTCCCCCATCCATCCTTTTGGATGAGAGAAATACAGTGTTTCCTATAAAATAGTAAAGTTCCAAATTATGATTCTATTAAAATATATATATATACTGGGATGGGGAGGGGAAGCTTCTGCTACATTCTGTGAAAACATTTGTTTTGCTAAGCACTGATGCCTATTGGGGCTGTGAGCACGGCATACCTAGGGAAATAGCTTGGGCAGATAGTTGCCGCAGTGCTTGTTTCCAAGAGCTGCCTGGCTTGTTCATGTTAGAATGTCACGTCTCTGCAGTTTTCCCAGAGTTCAGAGGTCAGAGTCCAACTGATATGCTGAAGCAGGAAGGGAGATTCTTTGGCCCAAAGCGAAAGATGCTCACCATTAACTCTTCAAATGTCACTCCTTGCCTCGGCTGGGAGGTACATTTCTACCTATGTGTGTTAAATCTGTTTCACCCCTCCCTTTGTTCCTCCCTCGTTCTTTTTCTTCCTGTTTTCCGTAAAGCCTTCGGCCATATCCCTTTCGCCAGCTGGCTTGCATTCCATAAAACTATTTGTGCCTTCTGTTTCACCTTTCCCTGCATTGCTTCCTACCCACTTCTCTGCTCTTCTCCCCTTTCTCTGGCTCTTACCAATACCAAAATCCGAAATGTTGTTAGATGACTTATGCTGTACAGTAATATGTGAGATTTTGTCACCATCATAATCAGCAACAACAGTATTTTCCCAACTCTTTTTTTTTTTTTTTTAAATTTGTATCTCACCTTATACACACAGATCTCCGGACACTGCCAAATAGTCATGGCAGTCATTCAATTTTGCAGTTATAGGTCATTTCTACACTAGACTTTTACAGAGCTATTATTCCACTTTCAACATCCTATGGAATCCTGGGGTTTTGCAGTTTCAGAAGGGACCGGAAACTGCAAACCCCAGGATTCCATAGGATGTTGAAAGTGGAATAATAGCACTGTAAAAGTCTAGCTTGGAAATGGCTATAGATTTTCAATGTACATGTAGAAATTTGTAACTTCTCTGTATGCATTAAAACTATATTGTCTTCCCATTGTCTTATAGTTTTACCATTAGCTCTTAAGATGAGGGTAGGTGGGTTGGACCAAATGTAACAAGTAGCCAATGTGGAATATCAGCAATCAGTTTTAACAGTTAAACACTAAGGCCATTTCCGCACTACACTGTTCTAGTGCTACCATTCCACTTTAACATCCAATGGAATCCTGGGGTTTGCAGTTTAGGGAGGAGCATTTACAATTCTCAGCCAGGGAGCCCTTGGGCCTCAGGAAACTACAAGCCCCAGATCCCACAGGATGTTGAAAGTGGAATAATAGCACTAGAACAGTGTATGGCAGAAATGCCCTAAGAATAATGCAGGTACACTACACACACATTAAAAAATATGTCATTTTAAATCTTTTTTTTTTTAAAAAAAAATACTTTAAATGCATTTATAAACAGCAATGTACCCTTCCTCTCCCTTAAAAAAAAATAGTTCAATTGATACAACCAGCTATCACAGCCTTACATATCCTCTGCCTAGCACTGAGTCCAGACACTGCTTATGGGTCTCCCTCACTGTGTCAAAAAATGCTATTCCAAAACTACGAGTGATTTATTGGCAGTCCAAGTGCTGAAATCAGACCCCTATTGTACAGGAGAAATGGTGACCAGAGAAACAACATGAGTGTTAAAACAATTTAAAACAAGTTAGGACAGTTTAACATAGTTTATAAGCAAGTGCATGCATTAATTTGTATTAAATCAATGGACCAGAAGGGCTCCAGCAAAATATGTATGTTTTCCTTTGTAAGGATGGAAAGAATATTAAAAAAAAAATCTGGAAAATGGTTTTAAAAAAGTGCTTTGAACTGTCCTGAAACTCTAACAAGAAGAATCCTGGACTGAATCTTTGCAATTCTGAACTTACTCTGCACAAAATTCACAAAAGGTTGTTTTTGACAGAAAACAGCAATTTCTGTGCCAGAAAAGGCATATTCTGTATGGAAAACAATATTTCAACATAGAAATATTAACTCTTGATCAGATAATGTTGCTTCCAGCACAGAAGAAAGCTGTACTTTGGGATTTGTTCTGATAAAAAGTCACATATGGCTGATTTGCATAGAAAACAGCATTTTGTATATGCAAATTAATACTTCAATGTTGAAATATTAATTTCTTTGCAGACGATGTGGTTTTCTGGGAACAAAAAAAAAGCTGTAATTGGGGATTTGTTCTGCTAAAGTTCAACACATAATTGATTTCCATAGAAACATTATCTATGTAGAAAATAGTATTTTCTGTGCAGGAATTAATATTTCCTTGTCAAAATATTATTTTCAATGGAGGAAACACCATTTTTGTGCAGAAAATGCTGCTTTCTGTGCAAAACTACACATACATTTTTTTTCCTTTCACAGAATAAGATCCATATTCTGAATTGCCTTTGAAAACTGTGGTTCCCACAATGGGAAGAAAACTGATGAAATTATTTATGGCTACCGTCAAAACGAAACTTAGTACTAAATTATATTCCAATTTACTTGACAGCAGAAAGACACTAGCACTGGTACCAATCAGGCCTCTAAGAGGAGGGCCTTCCATAACTGGGCTGGCATAGGAAAGAAGGCCCCCTCCTGCAATGTCTTGTCCCCACTGGTAAGACACAGAGAATGGCTCCTCCAACACACATCAGTTCTCAGTATAGGACATAGGGGAAAAAAAGGTATCTAAACAATTTGAAGAATGGTTGAAAGATGTGTGTTCCTGCATGGCAGGGCGTTGGACTGGATGGCCCCTTTGATCTCTTCCAACTCTATGATTCTAGGATTCTATGAAAAAAATATATTTCCAAAATGTGCAGAAACCCAATTAGAAAACGTAGATTAATGGGCATCTTTGCAATCTTGGAGTTATTCAACTGGTAGAATACACACAGTGAAGGTGAAGAGTCTTAGATTATGGTCATTTCCACCCTACACTGTTTAGTGTTATTATTCCACTTTCAATCTCCTGTGGAATTCTGGGGTTTGTAGTTCACTGAGGCCAAATTGCTCTCTGGCTGAGAATACTGAATGCCCCACCCTAAACTGCAAACTCCAGGATTCCACAGGATGTTGAAAGTGGAATAATAGCACTAAAACAATGTAGGGCGGAAATGACTCTGTCAAGGATCAACCATTTAGGAGGTGATCAATTGTTGCCCCCTTGGTAAACCCTGTCCTGGGGTCTACAACTTTGATATAAAATTAATCTAACCCACCAGAGAGATCACCCGGATTCACACGTAGGCAATAACGGTCATACGATCGAACGAACCAGGTCAGACCAGTAAAATTCCCAGTCACATAGCCACAGGAGACCTCATGTTGTGATAACCCATGGCGGACAAAAGGTCCTTAACCTTTAAGGAGTCCACTTGAAGGGAGTAAAAGTGTTCCTGGAAAGTTGGGCTCTGGAAGCAATAAAATCTTATCGAGTCGATCTCCAGAAACTCACACCACAGCCCCAAAGCAGAGGAAGATCCTGTTATTTAGATGACACCTTGTTATCTTCCAAGAAATGCCAGATGTGGAGTTGTTTTTCTTTTCTGTCCCTGTTTGTTTTCCCCAGGGGAGGGTTTGCCTTCAAAGTAAATTTCTCCTACAAATAGTCCCCATTTTTGAGCTAGTTAGGCAAGAGGGGAGGCAAGGAGAAGAAGTATGATGCCTCCCAGTCATACCAACTGACCGGTTCCCCCCTGCTGATAGCTGCATGATCTCCTCAGCCTCTCTTTGCTGAGCTGCTGTTTGATCACTGCTTCCCAGACCAAGGACTTCAGGAAGAGGTGCAGTATCACCCAAGCTGCGAATCCCTCAACAATCCCTCCATCCTATTTCCACTCTTTATTTCTTTTAGCCCTTGGATGTGTGTTTGCGTGTTTGCATTAGTGCGTACTATTACTATTCAATAAAAGTCATTCATTGGACCTTTTTGTGTGATTTCTGACTGAGCCTGACCCTGTAAAAATTGGGTAAAAGATCCTTAACTACCCTGCCCTCTTTGCATTGCTAAAGCGGTGTTCATAGCTAATTTTCCCCACAAGTGATAATTTTGACAGGTGTTGGGAATCCCCCTAAGGGACCCCCAGCAAACAGGGTAACACAAGGAACAAGTAGAGCTCTTCCTGAGATTCAGGTAAGTCACTACCAATCAGAATGGATAAAAAATGATGAATCTGTGGTCCTCTCTGTCTTGTTGGCCCCTTTATTGGCAACCGACAAATTGTGTGAGATTGAATGATGATATTAGGTGGAATCCATCTGGAACTCTTGGGCTTCTTCTATCCAGGGGTAAACAATGTTTGGATATATGGACTAATAGGTAGATGCTGTAAATCTTTGTATGCTGATGATTGGCTGTTGCATGATTCTACAGTTTACAACTTACAGGTTATTCTGAACAGAATTTACAGGCTGGAAGTCACTGCGATTATATTTTAAGTTTTTCAGACTTCATGTGATGGCCACTGGCATGGATCATGAGCAGAAGAACTTGCAGTGTGGTTGCCCAACATGAAAAGTTGAAATAAATAATATAAACAAGGAGTTCAGCTTGAACTCTATTATGCAACAGCCTGACATAAACATGCCAAGATCTTCTGAGTCTATTAGCCCAAACACTATCTATTCCAAGGTGGAAAAATAAACAAGGTTCTCCTAAGGTGTTGTTGGACTCCACCTCTCATCATCCTGTAACCTTGATCAATGATCAGTTGAGCAACCAACAAGGCTAGGGCAATTTCTTCATGAAAGGGGAGCAGTGCTTCACCGCATGTCAAGAGTGGTGTTTTTATACTCTGATTCAGAAACTGTGCTGTCTACACCATGACCTCCATTTACATCATACTGCTGTGGAGAACAGTGGTTGCTACATAGGCAAAAGTAAATCCCTGGCCACTCCCATTCCCCTCCCTCAGCTGTCCGGCCATTGCTGATTGGTCTGTTTTTTAAATACACACACACACACATTTCTGCATTGCTACGTTTGTGCACAGGCATGTATGTTCATTGATACAGAGAAAAAGAACACGTCTTAACAGTCCATTACCAGATCCATTCTCTTCTTGCTGTCTGTTTAGTGTCTGAAGACAATAATGACGGCAGACTGTCCTTTGATGGGTGGAGAGAGATGGGGACGGAAATGATGGAAGAGAGAGCCTGAGAATGTCCATAGCCAGCCACTTCTGTGCTGTGAATTAATGTTACACTTCTGCATGTAGGCAAAAAATGAAGCAGAACTGGTTTGGGAGACTTACATCAAAGTTTTTCTGGTTTTCAGATACAGCAGTTTCTCATCACAATCAATTGCTCTAGGAGTGGAAAACGTGGAGAACCATGAGGAAAACAATGACGTTAAAACCCCACAATGTGCAAACTGGAGGGTAAGAATTCAATGCTACTACAATGTATCAACCTCATGCGGAAATGGCCTAAGATGACCACAGTTTCCTTCTTCCATGTGTATTCTCCATGGCCCTTTACACACGGCATTTTCCATGTGAAAGGGGGCCTGGAGCGTTGCTCGATTGTGAGGAGCGATCTGCATGATGCACTCACAATCGTGCGATGCTCCACGAGCTGGCAGGCACCGATCGTGCAACTTTTCATTTTCGACTAGAAGCTGAAAATGGTGCATGATCGCACATTGCTCCTGGGCCCCACACGTACTTACCTCGTGTGCGGAGCCTCCAGAGCTGCACCGGTCACACTTCCTGCCCCAGCGCAGCCTGGGAAACTCCCAGGCTGTGCTGCGGAAGGAAGAGGAGGGGCTCTTACGTGAGCAGGCAGCTCATGTGGAGCCGAAGGACCCTGGACATGAGAGCCTCTCTCCAGAGGCTGCTTGCACAATCCCTGCACCCCAGGGTGGGAAGAAGGTAAGGTGGGGAAAGAGCCCATGTATATTCTGATTGGCAATAACTTTCTAGGATCTTGGATGCCGGACTTCCCACTGCTTGTTACAAGAATACTTTCCAACCAATTGGTTCATGGGACATAATATACTCTCAGCGTGAGTCTTCCACCACTAATGAAGAAGCAATACTTAGTGGAGAGTCTATACACTCTCTAAGTGCTCAAATGAAGCACCTACACTGCTGATTCCTTCTTTTTAGTGCATGGATTTCTTGCAATAAACCTCAGCTAGAGAGCAGTCCTTCCTCGATGATTATGCAACATTGTCATTAAAAAGAAACAAATAATTGATACATCTAACTGACCACAGCAGGGGAGAAGGAAGTGGGTGGTCTCATTAAGATCTTTTGTTTGGTAGGAAGGGTATTACTCATTGTCTTGAGTCAACGCTACAAATGACCTATGCCACAAAGATGATGAATGCCTAACTCATTTTCATCATATATTTTAATGTCCCGCTGGCAGCAATCTTTGTCATCCAAACAAAACACAACAACTAACATAAACAAGAAATCTATTATTAAATGCAATGTGATCCTTGCTCTTTTCTGGAATGAGAACTTGAAATGCTTCAGGCTCAGTTTCTGTAATCATATTAAAAACTTCTTCTTGACTCAATACAAGATAGATTAAAGAAAAATGATGTTTTTGTAAAATAAAAAGGCTTTTTTTAAAAAAATCACATCATTTTTAAAAATGGATTTGTCTGTATTCTGTCTCTTAATAGAAGCCTGAATCCTGAATAGAGTAGACTCATTGAATCAATGGAATTTAGCTATTTAGCTCACCATTTGACAATTGATTCAATTGGTCTACTTTACTTTGGGACTAACTGGTAGGTTGTGATCACAGGCCATTTCCACCATACACTGTTAGAGCACTATTATTCTACTTTCAACCTTCTATGGAATCCTGGGATTTGCAGTTTAGAGAGGGGCCTTAGAGAGCTCTTTCACCTTTGGAAACTACAAACCCCAGAATTCTACAGGATGTTGAAAGTGGGATCAAAGCACTATAACCGTGTAATGCAGAAATGGCCATAGTATACAATGAGAATCCTAAGCATAATTACTTAGAAATAAATCCTACGGAGTTCAAGGGAGCTTGCTCTCTATTGAGTGTGTTTAGGATTTCACTGCCCATGTTGAGGTGGAAATTATATGACCTGTAGAGGACATGTTGCTCCACTCTGGTCAACTGTGCTCCTGCAAACAACATCATCAAAATTCAGCAGCAAACCATAGCACTGAATTCCACTGGAAAACTGAGAAATCGCCTTGAAATCAAACAGAAAATCCTCATGTTGAAGAAGTGAGGCATTTTTGTGTGTTCCACTTACATTTGATATTGAGGGGTGTGTGTGTCAGGTTCTTATGGAAAAACTGCCCCTCCTAATTGAAATTGCCCACTTCTAATCAGTATGATAATTAAAAGTAATTTAGTTACAATTTAATTTAATAAAATCTACAGTCATATCTTGCTTGAATATGGCATCGTATCAAATACGTTAAGTTGTGCTGAACTGAAGAAGAAGCCAAAGATAAAAATCTGTCATTTCTGAGGCCAAGAATTATGAATTATCGATAAGAAATGATCAGCTATCAATAGTTTGTGTACACTGTTTGCTACTAGGTATAAATTCTAAACAATTAGACTCAATCAGCCAAAGAATGTGGACATTTTCTCAATAAATACAACTGTATGTTCACTTCTTCCTGAGTTCTATGGGGTAACTATGATAGAATATCACAAACATAATCAAAACGTACGTCCCAATATCTTAACGTCAATACAATAATTTATATATTAGATTTGACAGATATGCAGTTTCCCCAAAGTTCCGTGTACCCAATGAAGTGACAGTGCAGGACTTGGTTGAAGGAATCATCCACCTGTGTTGCTGATTGTGTTGCGACATTTGGATGCAATCTTCAGTCCTTTCCACCCTACATGGTTATAGTGCTATCATTCCACTTTCAACCTCCTGTGGAATTCTGAGGTTTGTAGTTTACTGAACCCAAACTGCCCTCTGGCTGAGAATTCTAGAGGCCCCTCCCTAAGCTGCAAACCCCAGGATTCCATAGGAGGTTGAAAGTGGAATAATAGCACTTTAACATTGTAGTGCAGAAAGGTCCACAGTCTTGCAAACAGTGCAAAACTAGGATTGAAAAGAATTCAGGTAGGGCTTGGAGAAACACAATGAAATATTGAATCTGATATATATTTATATGCCTAGCTGAAACTAGATAGGCCCGTCTTCACTTATTTTATACTTGCATGTGAGAATAAATAATTTCAAAAGTTTTTTTCTTGCTGAGTGATACTAATGTTGATCTAATTCCTGTTGAACAAGTCAATACTTGTGTAAATCACATTGATTCAATGGGTCTCTTCTATCATGGACTCACAGCTGGATTAGCCCTAGGCATGAGCCAGTGTGGTATAGTGGTCAGAGCACTGGACTATGACCCTGGAGATCAGGGTTTGAATCTCTTCTCACCTATGGAAGACCACTGGGTGACCTTAGGCAAGTCACACTCTCACTGCCTGAGAAGAAGGCAAACCCTTTTGAACAAATCTTGCCAAGAAAAACCTCTGATAGCTTCATCTTCATGTTGCTGTAAGTTGGAAATGACTTGAAGGTACTCAATAACAAATATAAAAACCTCTTTATCACAGTTTTTGAGTTTCCTTGAAAAAACAAATACATTTTCTTATCATTGTTTTCTATCAGGTTGCATCATGCTTTCTTTCCACGGTGAAATGTATTTGCATTATACATTTATGTGTTTTTCTTAGTTTTCACATTTGTTCTTGGAATTAAACTAATTTACCGATTTTCTTCTGTTGACTAAAGCATGCTTCTATGCCTTTACGTTATTTTTATCTGTTCACATTTTGAAATGTGCACATTGTATTGTATGCACTTCATTTCTCGGAAATGCTCTGTGAGAGTAAGAAATGTACCAGGGCTGAAAAGGAGGTACACATTTACTCACAGGTCTCAAGAGGAATGAAAATAATGTTGCTTGGTGTTCGTGAAGAAACTGATTGCCATGGGGAAGGAAAATTAAACCAGAGCAGCCATTTTAGGGAAATTTAAGTCAGAACAAAATAGTTTTCCCACATTGTGTACGGGTGTGGTAGAATCTTCTTGTTTTCTATTAAAGACATCTTAAAGCCACTGCCTGATTTCTTCCCTTAATCTAGGCCATTTCCACACTACACTGTTGTCACTGCCCTGGCTAGCCTGAGCTTTGGGGATATAAAAAGATGTCTTTGAATATCACTAATTCGGCTTCACATATCCCTTCCACATGCTTGCGAGGCCCCCGGACAAGCATGCATACAGGCTCGGCCAAATATCGCCGTAATATTCCTAGACAATGCAGGCAGGCCAGAAAATAGCCGACTCGCTGCTTTAGGAGACCTCAAGGCAAGTACTCCATTAGGTATGCACGCAACCTACTAAGGATTCTCGGCCTCGCACTGGCAACTTGATGATCGAGCTATACAACGCTCAAGTATTCCGTATTTGCATACCGGCTACTCTATTGATAAATTCGGCTCTAATTCAATCATTCAAATTCTGACCTTTCGGAGGCTTTGTCTCCAACTCCAAATCTATTGTTTTCCCCTAAGTCCGACCTAGCCTGCAGTCACAATTCTCCTTATAAAAACCCTTGATTCCGAGACCTTCTTCAGATCGTTCCCGAGTTCCAGACCGTCTTGCTGCCGCTTCGCTTGGCGAGCTTCTCCTCAGCTCCACGTGCTGAGATACATCGAACCCCAGCATCGCTCCCCATTTTCTTCTGGACTTCAGGACAGGTTTCGTATCACCCGAACCAACTATTCCTCTGAAAATCCCGCTATCTTACTCACACCTTTATTTTCATTAGTTATCTGGGTGCGTGTGTTGCTTACATTGTGTGTCTGTATTTAATAAAGATCATTCATTATTTTCCAACCGGTCTGCTTCTTGACTTGGCCTGACCCCATAGACACTGGGTTACAAGATTCCGCTAAGTTACCCTGCCTCTCGTTTTGCCAACTTGTGCTCTGAACTAATTTCCCCAACTTATAGCAATTTGGTGTCCCTCCCGGGACCCCCAGAAAACAGGGTAACATTGTTATAGTGCTATTATTCCACTTTCAACATCCTGTGGAATTCTGAGGTTTGTCATTTACTGAGGCCAAAGAGCTCCCTGGCTGAGAAACTGAAACACCCTAAACTGTAAACCCCATGATTCTCTAGGATGTTGAAAGTGGAATAACAGGACTAAATAGAGAAAGAATGCCAGTAATTGTCATGTTCACACATTCCCAGCATGCCTCTGCATTGATTCTGCTTTATTATAGGAAGGAAGAAGGATAAATGACCAGTAGCCATAGTTCCCAGTCCATATGGCACATGTTTATATTGAGAATATCACTGAAACCCCATTAACGACATGCATAGGGCTAATTGCAAATTTGACCTATATATGTCCCTTTTGGTTGCTGCCAGCAGAAATATTCAGTACCTTTTTTTTTTCCAAAAAAGCTCTCCTGTCTTCACCATCTCATCTGTGTGTGGCCATCCTAATGGTCAGTTAGTGGCCAAGACAGGAGAAGGTGGGAAGGCAGTGTGGTGCTGTGTTCCCACAGCCAGACATTAACGGGTATTCTTTAGGACCTTCTGGGGTCCCCCAACAACCCCAAGAAGGTCTAGAAGGATGATGCGTATTTTCTTCAAGTCACCTGTCCAATTATTGTGATGCCATGAATTTCATAGGGTTTTCTTAGGCAAGGACCTCAGAGGTAGTTTTGATGTCATCCTTGTATGACTAACTGCAGAATCAAGCTAACTGTTCATTTCTGGGAACAATTCAAAGTGTTGGTCATGACCTATAAAGCCTATACAACTCAGGTCTGGACTATTTGAAAGACTGTTGTTTCCCCCTATGAACCTGCTATTTGAAAGACTGTTGTTTCCCCCTTTAGGGGAAGGCTTTCTCTCCATCCTGTTACCATCACAGGCTTGCTTGGTAAAACATGGGCAAGGACCTTCTCAGTGGTTGTTCCTACCCTAGGGGACTCTCTTCCACCAGAGGCTGGGCCTCCTCTCTGATTTCCTTTTGCCAGCACACATTTCTTTTCAAAGAAGCTTTTAATGGGAGAGCAGGGCAGCTTTAATTTATTTATTAAGCTTTTTTCTTAAGTAAGTTTCTATAGTTCTTTTTGTTTTTAAAATGTTTTTCATTGTTTTAAATGTTTTTAAACTTTTTTGGAAGCCCACTTTGGGAGAAAAACTGGCTAAATGAATGAATGAATGCATGAGAGTCAACATGGTATAGTGGTTTGATGGTTGAATTAGGACTTTTAGGATACTAGCATTTGATTTCCTGCTCAGCAATGGAAACCCACTGGATGACTTTGGGCAAGTCACATTCTCTCAGTCTTAGTGGAGAGAAATGGCAAGACTCCTATGGATTAAGCTTGCCAAGAAAACCTTAATAGGGTCACCAAAGTCAGAGTTGCCTGGAAGCCACAGAACCACCGGAGAACCACAGCCAGATACATCCTGGATGTACTTGACCTCTTCTGGCTGCTAAATGACCATGGTGTGTGTGTTTGCCATGCTATGGAGCAGTAAACAAAGAGAGAGGGGAAGTGATGAAGAAGAGTAGTTGACCTGTGCAATCTAGGATATCAAGCTATTTCTATTGTAAATATCCCTGTGATGGGTCTCCAACTCTCATGCACCTAATCTCTAAAACAAGGCTTCAGAATTGCTGTGGCAAGAGATACTACGTGCAGGAGTGAGGTTTAACACAAAACCTTAAATCAAGTATTAAGAATCTGTGGCCCTTTGTGTGTGGAACTACAAATTTCTTCATCTCTGACCATTAACTGTGTTGTTGCAAATTGGAATCCAAATGTACCTGGAAAACTAGAGGTTCTTCATTCCTCCTTATCAGATGGTTCCAACAGGCATGATAAGAATAAGCAACAACATGCAGCAACTCATGCTATTTTTTTAAAAAATAAGACAGATTCTATATGAAGGCTTCAGGCAACATCTTTGTTGCCCATGTAGATTCTGAACCTGCATTCATGTTTGCAGCATATAAGACTTTTACTTTTCTTGTGTTGGCATGCTGGACATGTTCCTGATGACCTCGCAATCTGGGACCTATCAATTTCGTGCAATTTTCTTGTCCCCAAGGCATCCGAATGATGGCGGTTGTATCCACATTTGTACAGTATATCTATGGTATTGTTTTACAACCAACAACCACATTAATGATAGTTTTGCAAAGTCTATCATTACCAAACGATATTGCCAGTAACCAATGGTTACAAACAACACCTGGTGTGTTTCGGCACCAAGCTGTGTGTAGTCGGAGGAGTCAAACGAGGATTATGGCTATAATGGAGATGCATCAGAGATGAAATTCTCCTACACATACATTTTATAGGTCAGGAGGTCTAAAGTTCAGATGCCATCTGTTGCTGCCGTTGTGTAGCAAGGAAATGTACGGATCCGTGAGCTACCACTTTTACCTCTTCCAAGTACTGAAGCACTACGTTGGTCACTCCCAAGAACTGGATGTTTGCTCAGTATAATCATGCAGGTGCACATCAGATACTAAAGAACCAGCAGCTCTCATGCCAAACAAAAATTCTCCACTCCCCAGTGTGGTCCAGGAAGTACACATCTGGTACATTTTCTTCAATATGAAGACCAAAATGAATTCATACACATAAACATTGCTTTCTTTTGACAAAGCAAAACTCAGATTTTTTTTAAAAAAATAATCAGACAGCATGCTTAGCTGTTGGATCTTTTCTGGAAGGTCATTCCACAGTCTACAGTTGGCCAATGTAAAGGTCCTCTGGGTGGCTTTGCCAGTCTAGTTCTGGCTGCTCTAAGTAAATGACCCTCAGAGGACCTGAGTGTATGGGGCAGATTGTATGGGAGGAGGCAATCCTGCAGGTAGCTTGAATCCAAACCAGGTAGGGCTTTCAAGGTAATAACCAATACTTCATCCAGAAACTAATTGGCAGCCAGCTGAGTGATTTTAATAGCAATGTGATATGTTCATTCCTCAATGTATCCGTAACCAATCTGGCTGCTGTATTTTGGACCGGCTGGAGTTGTCAAACTTGGTAAAAAGGTAGTTCAATGTACAGCACACTGCAGAAGACTAACCTTCTGGTTACCAGGGTACGCACTACCATCTTTAGATCTCCCAATTCTGGTAAGAGGTGCAGTTGGCATATCAGCTGAAGCTAATAAGTATTGCTGTCTATCCCACCTATCTAAGCTGACATTTAGGAGGACAGATCCAGGAACACTCCCAAGCTGTGAATGCAGTCTTTCAGGAGGAGTGTGACCCCGTCTAGGACTGGTTGACATACCTCTAATCCCAGATTAGGACTCTTAATAGTAAACACCCCTGTCTTGTCTGGATTCAGTTTCATTTTGTTTTTCTTCATCCAGCCCATTACCTCCTTCAAGTGTTCATCCAGAGGAGACAGGCAATCCTTAGCAGAAGCTGCTTTTGAAGGCATGGAGAAATATATCTGGGTGTCATCAGTGTATTGATAGCACCCAGCCCCATGCCTCCGGATGATCTTTCCCAGCAGTTCCATGTAGATGCTAAAAGGGCATTGGGGATAGAATGGCACCTTGTGGTATACCACATACAGGCTCTTTTTTTTGAGGAGCAGCTATCTCTGAGCACCATCATCTGGAACCTACCTGAGAGGTAGGACCAGAACCACTGCATCACAGTGCCTCCGATTCCAAACCCCACCAGGCATTCCAGAAGAATACCATGGTTGATGGTATCAAATGCCACTGAGAGATCTAAAAGCATCAACTGGGAAATTTAAGGAAATTAAGAGATTGATCTGGAACTTTGGAAATTGAAAAGAAGTTTATTATTATGAGGTAGCTGAAGTATATCTGAAGCTGCCTAAGTCTCCACTTTTTACCCCCATATTTGGACCATGAGGCTTCTTATTTTTCTTTTGTCTCATTTTTAACCTAAGAAATGTTACTATGGTACCCTAGAGGTATGTTCTCCATTTTCTTTCCTTCCTCTTAACTTTGGTAACCTTAGAAGCAGGGCACTACCTTCTTCTGTTTCCCCACTGTTCTTCATATCTTAAGAATCTTAGCAGCAATGCTTCAGAGATCCCTCTCCTCTTAAAAAGCCCTGAAAAATAAAATCATGATGAGTTATGGTTGCTAGGAAGCCTCCCTTTGAAATTCAGAGAGCTAGAAAATAGGAATTGCAACTTGGATGGCAACCTCCCCCCCCCCTTTTGGTCTTTCATAATGTCTAGATGAGCTATAAATGCCCCCCCTTTGGGCTTCTAGTGACCCCCCACCTCCACCCAGTTAGGAATTTTGACTTGAACTGTGATGCTGGAGTTTGGATGGCAACCTAAAATACTCTGTCAAATGCTGACGTGTATAGCACAATGTCCCAATGAGTCACAGACAGACAGACAAGCAGACAGACAGACAGACATCTTTTATTTGTATAGGTGTGGGAGAATAATTGGATTTTCAAAACTCCTGGATAAGAGTTAAAGTGATGATCTTTTGCAGGGGGGCCACAATGGAGTTCATTATAAATAAAGTTGTTCTTGTAGGCGTTAGGAGCCATCTTAAAGGAGAAATTCAGTACATCCTGGATCCATGAGGGCAAAGACCTGGAGTCGGTTTTGTTATATCTGATCCAGCTACATTTCAGGGTCAAGTATGTGCAACTTAGTTGCTTCCCAGATGAACAGTTCTCTGTGGAAACCTGTGCTCTTCCTTTAAAACACTTTCTAGTATTGATCTATAAAAGGAGTGAAGGATTTCTGTTTCATTGTTAACTTGGTTTTCTTATTGTCATGCCAGACTGTTACATTTTCCTACCTGGATTTCCACCTATCTGACAAAATTTCCACCTACCTGACAAAATATGAGGTGATAATCATTGATTATAGAGGAACATAATTCCAAGTATGTATACTTAGAATCAGATTGTAAAATTCTTGATGCTGATTTTTTCCCCCAAAAAAGGGATTAACAGCAGACACAGTTTTGGCAGAGTGAGCAAACTGATCTCTGTCCCTCTGTCTTTCTCTTTCTCCCTCCCTCGTACACACACACGTGCACACACACACACGAGCACAAACACACACTAAAATCCCTCAAGATTGTGCAGAATAACTTTCCATATGTAGAGTTGTGCATTGACGATGCTGTGCAACCCTAATATTGAACAACAATGTTGCTCAACTAAATGAACACCAAAATGTGGAACTATACAGAACTAGCGTATCCCAGGATTTTATTTTCTCATAGGTAATACTTGTTAGAAAGTTTTGAGATTCTGTGTCTCTAATTCCCCAAACTGTCTTGTCCAGGACCTGTAACTTTTCCCCATATTCCCCAATCCTATCTGTATTCAGATTTATTAACGTGGAGAGGTTGGGTTCCTGAGGGAATACACAGCCCTCCTTCTTGCTACTAAGCCTTGTCTCCATAGCAACTGAGCTATTAAAGACAGGCATAGTTGACTGAGGCCCCAGAGCTCTCTGGCTGAGAATTCTAAAGGCCCCTCCCTAAACTGCAAACCCCAGGATTCCATGGAATCTTCTTAGGCAGCCAATCATATGAGGTCTTCGCCTGACACAGACAAACAAACTTCAGCTTTTATATATTAAATTATAACACTGTGACTCCACTTTAGCTGTCAAGGCTACATCTTTTATCCATCACGGTTGGAGCTTGCAATTTGGGTGGCACTAGAGTTAGCCGGCTGAGAATTCTAGATCCCAAAACTGCAAATCTCGGGACTGAATAACATGCAGCCACAGCACCTAAAACGGAATCATTGGCAGTATTAATCAGGTAGTGTGAAAGGACCTCTGATGTGCAATTGAATTGGCATGTTCATGGGTGGATACATTTTCTATGGGTGCATGCACATACCTGTGCACCTGCCTATACAATGGCATGGCATGCACAATTCTGCTTCTACAACTGTGAACTGAATACAAATATTCACATCAGGCAAATCTCTTGAACTTCTTCCGTAGGGGAATTAATGCATGCATAAGACACCAAAAAATATTCCAGCCATGGGTGTAAACATCAAGGCGAATTGTGATGCACATATTAATGGACTCTTCCCCAAAAACTGTTATACATGACATGGGGTGCAGGCAAAAAAACAAGGCATGCATGTGGATTTTTGCATCGATTCTGAGGTTATTTTTTTTCTTTCCAGGTTGGAAGATAGCATGAGGAGAAAACTTACTTAATCTTGTTCCCATTGATCTTTTTTCAGTTCAAAGTTGCCATCTCTCCTCTCATATGAAGAACTTTTGAGATCTTCAGAGGAGGCCTTATTTTGTGTCATAATACCTTGTGATGTTTGGATTTGTACACAAAACAGGGCCTTCTCTGTAGCAGCACCCCAGCTGTGCAACTTCCTACCCAAGGAAGTTAGGCTGGCCCCATCTCTTTTAAGCTTTGGTAGGCAGTCAAAAACAGTGCTGTTCCAAATGACCTTCAATTGCTCTATTTAATCTGCTTTAAAATTGTATTTTAGGATTATTTTAAATTGTTTTTAAGGGAAAAAAAACAAGAGTATTTTAATGTGTTTTTAAAATATTTTTATCATTTGATTGTTTTTATTTGTTCATTGTTTTGGAAGCAGGAAGGCAATATAGAAATATCTTCACTCAGTCTAGCATCAAATCCCTATATAATTTCTGTCTATTTGATTGACTGACTGATTGATTGATCGATGTTTCTCTCAATGTGGGGTCCAAGGTGGCATAAAACATTTTAAAATCATATCACAACTTAAAAAAACAAAACAAAAAAGCCCTCTTTTTTAAATAATTAATTATAAGAAAAGAAAAGAAAAACAAAAAAATACATAATGTGATAAACATAAAAGTGAAGGGAAAAAAGTTACAAAAGCAACAACAAAAATTGCTTACATTTCTATTTCTCTCAAAACCATTTAAATAATATTACTTTTTCAATGTAAATCATACTGATTATATATTTTGGTTATATGTATCTGAATCTCATTCTCCTTACATCTTTTGTTACTTATTCCCATAATTAACATTTTTTTAAACATATACTATTAGTAATTTCATAACAGTAATATTAGTAATAATAATAGGTTAAATTTAGTTTGGAAAGGATAGAAATAAGAATGAAATTAAAAAAACAACCTCTTAATGCAAAGCGTAAAACACAATTAGTTAATTGTTATTCAAAAAGCGCAGGTTAAAAAATGACATTAAAAGATGGCTAAAAAATAATAAAATAAATACAGTGCACTCCACATTAAAAGCCTTGTCTGAGGCAGCACACTAAATAAAATAAACAATTTAATAGAACATGGTTTTTACTTGCTGGCAGAAAGGCAGCAGGAAATGGACAAAATACCTCCTGGGGATGGGCGTTCCATAACCTGGGAGCAGTCAGCGAGAAGAGTCTGGTGATGCTGTGGTTAAACACCGGTACTGCAGCCACGATGTTGTGAGTCCAATCCTGCAGGGCTCCAGGTTAACTCTGCCTTCCATCCTTCCGTAGTGTGGTAAAATGAGTACCCAGGTTGTTGGGAGCAATTAGCTAAAAACATATTGTAAACCACATAGAGAGTGCTTAGCACTGATAAGTGGTATAGAAATGTAACTGCTATTGCTAACTGCTCTTGTGTCCTTACCAGACCTGCCTGGGATAGCCTGTTTCTCTACCAGTGGGGATTGTTACCACAAAAGGTGGATGTTACCTCAAATCATGGGTGACTCAGGGATCCACTCATGATGACAGTGAAACAGTGGGGAATGTAGCTCAAAGGGGAGGCATGCAAGAAGGGGGTAACTTTAAGAGATCTTTTACAATTACAGAATGATAGAAACATAGAATTAGAAGAGACCACAGGGGCCGTCCAGTCCAGCCCCCTGCTATGCAGGAACATCCATCAAAGCATTCCCAACTGATGGCCATCCAGCCTTCGCTTAAAAACCTCCAAAGAAGAAGACTCCACCACGCTGCCGGACAACTCTGACCTTCAGGAAGTTCTTCCTGAGGTTCTGGTGGCATCTCTTTCTTGCAGCTTGAATCCATTGTTCCTTGTCTTAGTCTCTGGAGCAGCAGAAAACAAACCTGCTCCCTCCTCAACCTGACATCCCTTCAAATATTTAAAAATGGCTATTATGTCCCCTCTTAACCTTCTCTTCTGCAGACTAAACATACTCAGCCCCCTAAACCACCCCTCATAGGGCTTCATGGCTTCCAGACCCTTCACCATTTTGGTCGCCTTCCTCTGGACACGTTCCAGCTTGTCGATATCCTTCTTGAATTGAGGTGCCCAGAACAGGACACAGTATTCTGGATTAGGTCTAACCAAAGCAGAATAGAGTGATACCATTACCTCCTTCAATCTAGACACCATAATCCTATTGATGCACTGGTACTAGTGCAGGGAAAAACCATCTGGAGATCCAAAAGTAAGCTTATTTTTTTTTTATTGAGGGAATTGCAATCACATACGTAAGATTGAAGCAGTCACACAACTATACAAAGCTAACTGAAGAAAAAGGGATGAAAGATATGGAGAGTGAGAGTTTTGGGTGACAAAGGTGATATTTACCAATCCAAAGAGAAACAGAGAAGCAATTGTGGCTTAGACTGAAAGACTAAGGGTGGTACAAATTGAGAATCAGAGCAGCAGAATGACAGGCAGTACACCAAAAATACTATGAGTTATCTGGCAATAGGCCAGGGATTAAATACTCTTTCTCTGTCCTGAGAAGGAAGGTGTAAATGGCTCTCTGGCAGAGCAGACAATGGAGTCTGGAGAGTGGACAACAGGGACCAACAGCTGCTGCTCACCATCAGCAGCTCTGACAGGAGCTTCAGTTATCACAGCGTGACTCAGAGATCCACCCGCAGTGCTAGTGCCTCTGTGGAATGGCGAGGAATTATTAGCTGAAAGGGAGGCCTGTGAGAAGGATGGTAACCTTACAGGATCTTCCACATATGTATACTGGTATTAGTGCAAGGACACCACTTGAAGATTGAAATTATGTTTTATTGGTGAAATATGATAATCACACGCCAGATTCAAGCAGTCGCATAACCACACAAGGCTAACTAAAGGAAAGGAGGGGAAAACTGGATAACAAGAAGTTAGGATGAAGTGGGTGATATTTACCTATCCTGCAGAGAAGAAACGAAGCAATTTGGCTAGATGAAGGGTCCGAGGGTAGCGTAAGAACGGAAGCTGAAGCAGCAGAGTGACAGCCAATGTCCAGAGTACTACAGGACTTCAAGTGGTCTGTCTCAGTCAGAGTTTAAACACCCTTTTTTTGCACTGAGAGGGAAGATATTAATGGTTCTCTGGCACAGCAAACAATGGGATTCAGAATGGGCTAACGACATAAACATGGGGTGACAAAGCATTGATGGGAATTGTGATAGCTCCTTTATGGCTGGGCAGCTGAGGAAATAAAGGGGAATTTCAGAAAGATGAAGGAATGGGTTGAAGACATTCGGTTGCCCTATTGAGACAATTTTGGTTGCTATTGTTTTTGAAGGCTGATTCACAAGCGCATTAGCACCAGAGATTCCTGACTAGTCCCTTGACTATGACCTGCCCATACCCTGAAGTCCCGTCTGATCAACTTTTGCATGTGTTCAGCCAGTTCTCTTTGTCTCCATGGCCATAACATTATATCATTTGTATTTTATGCCATTTTTATATATATATATATATATATATATATATATGTATGTATATGTGTGTATGTATATGTGTGTGTGTATGTATGTATATATGTATATGTATGTGTGTGTGTGTGTGTGTGTTAAAAAAAATAATTGCATAAGAAACAGAGTGGATATACCCCATTGAGAGATATATCACACCCTCACACCCTCCACTTCCATGTTCATATTCTCCAGTTGAAGCTTTTTTGTTTCCATTTACGCAAAAAATTAACAATTACATTTCCATTTCCATTTCCATTTACAGAAGAGAAAAACAATTACATTATTTCTTTCTTTGGTTTCCTGTATATTCATGTTTTTATCCAATGCAAGACTCCTCTCCATTCCCTTTCAAAGTTCTGGATAGGTTTGTTTTTCAGTAAAAATGCTAACTTTTCTGTCTCTACCATATCCAGAACTTTTAATTTCCACTCTCCTAAGTCAATATCTTACTTTTCTTTCCAATATTGCGCATATATCAACCTTGCGGCTGTTATCAAATATAGCAATATCTTCTGATGACTTCTTATCTCCCTTTGTTGTCCTAACATATTTAACAAATACAATTCCGGTATCATTTCAAAATTCATTTTACAAATTCTTTGAATTTAATCATGTATCCCCTTCCAGAACTTTCTTGCCCTTCTGTAAGTCCACCACATATGAAAAAAAGACCCAGGTTTTTCACTGTACTTCCAACATTTCACATTCCCATTTTTGGTTATTTTTTGTAATCTTTCTGGGGTCATATACCATCTATGCAGCGTTTTATAATAATTTTCTCTTAAATTTAAGCTTGGTGTAAATTTTATATTAGTTTTCCGTACTTTCTCCCAAACTTCTAATTCAATCGGGTGTCCCACATTCTGAGCCCATTTAACCATTGTATCTTTAACTACTTCTGATTCCATGTCTCTTTTCAACAATAGTTTATAAAATTTGGAGATTCTCTTCTTCTGACTTCTCTTCATCAATAAATCTAATTCATTCTCTTTTCTCTCAAATCCATACAATTGTTGATCCATTTTAAATCTTTCTTTTAGTTGTCGCCATGGGAACCAATTTAACTCATATCCATCAGCCTTTAATTCTTCTACTGTACACATTTTTGGTTTATCCCCATCCCATTTCAATATGTCTTGATATGTTAATAAATTTCCTTGTTTTGTTGGAGCAATTTTATACGCTTCTTGTGGTGAGGTCCATGTTGGAAGTTTTGTGTAGTACTTCCACTTTATTTGTAGCCAAAACTTTAACAATGTCTTCCGAATGCAATGATTGTTAAGCTCTTTATTCACCACTAATCTATCATAACATAAATATCCATGCTATCCAAATCTGTCATTTATTTCTTCCAAATCTTTCATAGTTGTTCTCTCTAATTGAATCCAATCTTTATCTTTAATCCAATCTAGATAACATAGGTATACACAATGTCATTATAAGACTTGGAGCGTGCCAAAATCCGCCAGCAGAAGAAGAAAGCAGGGGACAAACTTTTCATCTACTTGTTCCTATTCCGCTGCATCCTGCTTCATCATCTGAAATGTGGTTCTCCTTCTCTGAATGCTTTGGGGACTGCCCGAAGAATTCTCCAATTCGTTTTTGCCAAGGTGGTGTTGGCCTCACACACACTGGATTGCCACCAGCATATTTACTCTCAGCTTTCCGTGGTGTAGGAAATGATGTCACATTAGTGCTACCTGAGCCAAGTACCTTCCGTGGAGCACTAGCAGCTAACACTTTTCAGTAGGCTCCACCGGTTCCACCACAGTCCAACTTAGTCTGCACCATCCCTGCTGCAATTCGCCAAGACCAGCGATGCGACCAGAGGCAAAGCAACCATGCCCAGCACCAGCAGTATTTTATGCCAATTAAATAATTTCCATTCCAAATCATATCTTGAAGTGTGGGTGTACAGCATGGTAACAGGAGGGGGGGGGATATTCCATGCCTTGAAAGAAACCTCCTCAACCTTGTGCGTTAGGCAAGGTTTAAGGGAACTCTAGTATCACGCTTTAGGATTGCTGTAAATTAGAAATGACTTGAAGGCATACAACATCAACAAACATCATGTTTGGTTTTATGTATGCATTCATCTTGCTGTACCATTGTCATCACCACCACCATCATAATCTTATCTGCTTTGGGATTTCTCCCTTTTGTTTTTACAAAACTGCCTTTCCCTGTGGCTTTGACCAGCCGCTCTCCTGCTCAACTTCAGAGAAATGCCAATAAATGAACGAAAAATATTTGTTCATCATAATGTTCAGCCCAAACCATGACTGATTAGTGCTGGGTGGGACACCATCAGAGACAGTAATCAAGGTTACTTCAGCATTGATTTTTTCCAGAGGTGAAGTCTCTTTGATGTATGACTCCATCAGCACCTGCAGAGCCAAATGGTGCACATGAAATTAATCCCAATTAATTAGGCTATTTGTTGATGGTGCTCAGCTCATTTATGTTGCAAGGTAAATATTAATTCAGGGCCCCCTTTTTCACCTTGTGAAGATAGTTAAATGAGCAGGGTGTTGGGGAGAGCATGCCAGAACATACTAGAAACTTTAAGTAGCTCCTACCTGGAATTTAAATATCTTTGCTTTCTACAGATAACTAGGTAACCTCTCCTGGCCTAACCCTCTCCCTGAACCTGTGAGAAATTTCATTCACTCATGGAATGGATCTCCTTCTTCCCATTCAGTTGATGCCCAGTAAAGTAGATTGGGGTGGAAGTTACAATTATGGCAAAGGTGTCACAATTGTAACTAAGTAGTGATTGGGAATATGGAAGCGTTACCTAGATTTAATAGCTGCACTTGTTATGCACCAATGCTAATCTCTCACCAATGTTCATAGGGTCCTTTGCTAGCTCTGCTACATAATAAGATTAACAGACCTCTACTGGATACAGATGTTATGCAACTTTACAATTCTAATTCCCACAGATGTAAGCCCAGTTATGTAGATGTACACCTAAACAGGATTCTGGTAATTATATTTAATTCTTATGTGCCAAACAGATAACACGTAGTCCTCCTCATACTGATAATAGATTTAATTACAGTTGGTCGTCCAAATTTCCAAGTGTTATGGCCCTGTGCACCCCCCACCCAACATTGATATGGTTTAGTTGGCAATATTATTGATTGGCACTACGTTAAGTGGAATTGATATAAAACGAAACCTGAAATGACTGGAAGGTCAAGCTGGACAGAGGCAGATTACTGACTCTAAATGTCAGATAAAAAGGCAAGGCAGCCACACACCATCCCAGGAGAAAACCAAACTCATTGTTAGACAGATTGTGAGGAAACTCTAGAGACAATAGGCTTATGCTAAGGGCTGGATATCTCAGAGCAGTAAGGGGAGGTTCCCACCAAATTGTGCTTGTTATAACCCTGATCCCTCACACCTGGATGTTTCCCTGCTCTGTCTTCCCAACAACTCCACAATACAGAGCTATTATGACAGTCATTGCCCCTTTGTTACCTAAACCCTAAGACCATTAACTCTGTCTGAACCTCATTGCTTGTGTTGCAACTCCCATTGTCCACTTGGCTGAGAGTGATTCACATCCATACTCATCAGGCAGATTTTGGGTATAAAAACCCTTGATTTTGAGCAATCTCTTGCAATCTGTTACTGAATGTCATGCTGTCTGTTTAATTTGCGAACAAGAACAGTCCTTAGGTACCTATCTAAGCCACATCACCACTTTTCTTTGCTTCTCTCCAGACTGGTAGTTATCACCTGAAACCTAAAACTCCTCTATCTACAACTTTCCTCCCTTTACCTTTGGTTAGTCCTTATGTGAATGTTTGGATCTTTGTGTGCATGTGTGAATGTTACAATAAAACACATTTTTAGTTTACATTTTTGAATCTCTGGCTGCTTCTTTCTTGTGTGATCCCATAAACACTGGTGTAAAGATCTCATTAAGTTACCCCCCTCTTGCAGGCCTTCTAATTTTAAGCTAACTAATTCCCCACTGTTAAGCGGAAGTACTGGCATTGTGGGTGGACCCCTAAGTCACCCATGTTTTGAGGTAATACTGGTTTAGGGAAACAGGAGCCTTGCACAAGTGGAAAAATCACAAATATCAAAATGTGTGTGCATGTCTGTTGGAAGGGGTGGGGAGAATGAGCACACAAGGTCCAAACCACACCATAGAAAGGGGTTGGGTTGACATGGTGCCCTATACTTTTGCTCTTTGGCCCGTCTCCTTCCTTGGGGGTGTGGGGACATTGGGAGAGGGTTTGTTGTGCTGAGAAATTGGACTATGAGCCATCCTTAGCTGGCAGGCAGCAGCTGGTAGAGGAGGACCAGAGGCAGGTTTTAGAGGGCTACATGGCCTGATCAGTCACTGGGAAGAAGGTTTCCCTGGAAAGGAGGCACCTTAGATGTGTGTGTGTGTGTGTGTGTGTGTGTGTGGCGGGGAATAGGCAGGGATTGTAGAATCAAATCCATGAAAGTCATATCCTCAAATGTGGAGGGCTGACTGTATGTGATTTGGCTGGTACAGATAGGATAAATTTAATTAAGTTTACTTTTTAAAAAATAATTTGATAACATTCATAAATTTCCTAATAAGCAGCAGAGAAGGACTTGAGTCTGTTGTTTTTAAAACATGAATTTAACCAGAACAAGGGAGATATTCATCTATTTCTCACTTTGGGCTTATCTGAATTTTGGGTCTGTTCTATCAACTGTACATGCAAGTGGATGTCTTCAGTTGACACAGATGGAGGAGTTGTGAATCATATCTTTGAAAACTAGCGATGGTGGGAGATAGATTAAACTTTCTATCAAAAGCTGTTTTGTGAAATGACATAAAGCTTTGTGTATGGGAGGGAAACATTAGTGACACACTACTTACAAAAATAACCTCTGGTTAAAATTCAGGAAAAGGGTAAAATCTGGTCCTAATGAATGATTGGTTTGAGAAAGTTTAAAATGCAAGGCTTATGTATAGCATGGTGCTTTTGTTTTATTTTTGTGAACTAGTTGTTGGTTTTTAACTGCCACAGGCTGTCCTGAGGAATGTTAGTGCACTGGAAGGATGGAATATGAACATATGTATGTATGGATTTCTCTAACTATATCCATTTCTATAATCCCATTAAGTACTTAAACATGTAGCATTTATGAACAAATAAATATCCCATTCTTAATTAATTAATTAGGGTATTACAATGGTATCTGGGGTTTTGCTAAAAGTGACAACTTCTTTGATCTTGGGAAGGTAAAATTATTTCATTTTCCTAAAAGTTTCTGTATCTTCTTTCTTAATATAGGGTTCATGTGGGAGAAAATAGCATAATTTGAGGTGCCATACAGACAATGCTTATGAAAAGAAAAAGCTAACAGAACATCACCTTCCAAAATCACAAAAAGGTACCAAAAATAGCATAGTTCTCCTCTCTCTCTCCATCCAGCACTGCAAAATCCAACAGGGCATTTTAGAACCAACCGCAGGAAGTAGCCGGCACCAAAAAGCTAGTTTCTAAAAAAGTTAATTTTTCACCTGTCTGTCATGCCCATGTCCCGGATCCCAGACAGGACCCTTCCCAATAGTGACAGCCTAGAGACATGAGAGGAGCAGTACTTACAGCAGCCAGCGTAGGTGGAAAAGGGGGAGCCCAGGGTTCCGGCAGCATTTATATGAGAAGGTCTTGTTAATTAGGCCACAGTTAGGCAAGATTCCGACCCTATATAACCAGAGGCCAGACTGGGAGGAAGCTGTTGGAGCCAACTGATTCCATCAGTGATAACAACCCAGCTGACTCCTGTATTCCTGCTCATATTTCTGGAACCCTTGACTCTCACCTGGACTATGCCTTTTGCCCTTGGACACACTGTGTCTGAACTTATGGTAAATTTGGACTCTGTTTCTTTAAACTTGCTGAGAACTCAGATTGACTAAAACAGACTTTGCTTGCTAGGTCCTGTTAACAGCATGACTAGGTAGCTGAAGGCCTTGGACACTGCCTTCTGAAAATATGCAGTGTCCCAATAACGCAGTTCTTCTTCGACCATTACCAGAAAGAACGACCTTGTTCCTACTAAGCTCCCATTAGATGTGGTTAACAAGACCTCATGTGGTAACAGTGGCAGCTGGTTGCTTGCTTGACACAGTTGCAGTGAATCCACTGGAGTTTATTCTGTACTTCAAAGGAACGCTCCAAAGTGCATGTCCTGTTTTGTGAATTAGCTATCCAAGCTAATGGGCATAACCTGAATACCTCCATTAAAGTATGAATGAAAACCTGGAGTGGATTCACTGTACCCCTGACATGAAAGCCACCATTCCTCTTATCAAAAAAGGCTCCCTTTAAATTCCTCCGTGTTCTGGCAGACTTCAGAATCATCCTTAAAGAGTGTTCACAAATGTCAAATACCTCTTAACTGTGTTCATTGTGAAAAGCTTTGTCCTGTGTCCAGTAAACATCAAAGATTTGAGTAAGAAGAGTATTATAAAGGATTCTCTGCATAATGGCAACAAACTGTGGAATTCCCTCCCACAAGTGACCCACTTTGCCATTTTATTGCTGGGATTTAGAAGAACCATTATGCTTTCCTTTTTAGTTCTCCACTGCCCCCTTGGCTTTATAGTTATGATTTTTCCTATGGTGTCTTTTGTTTCTGTTATCTTTCTGCCACATTGAAGACTTATCATGGTGACTTTATTGTGGATTCTTCAAATTATGAGACTGTTTTAAAGTGTTTGAATGCAAAGGTGGGATGAGCACTTTTGATAAAGAAAGATGCAGCCATGGCAGTTGAAGCGATATCAGTGTGCAACATAAATGTGATGAGGAAACATTCCTGAAGTTCTCTGTTCAATTTTGAGCACCATAGTTTAAAACTGAATATTGAAAAGCTGCAAAGTATCCATAAGAGGGCAACCAAGGTGAAATCAAGATGACACAGGGATTCGAAACCAGGTCCTCTGAGGAACAGATGAAGGAACTTCTTATGTTTGGATGCAGAAGTCAAAAATGAGAGGTAATTGTGATAACCATCTTCAAAGGCATTTCCCCTCTACACCGTTATAGTGCTGTTATTCCATTTTCAACATCCTGTGGAATTGTGGAGTTGGTAGTTTCCAGAGGCCAAAGAGCTCTCTGGCAGATGATTCTAAAGGCTTCTCCTTAAATTCCAAACCCCAGAATTCCACAGCATGATGAAAGTGAAATAATAGCATCATAAGAGCATAATGCTGAAATGGCCTTAATCTCTGAGGGACTGTCATGTTGAACATGGAGTGAAATTGTTTTCTGATGTTCAAGAAAGTAGGAACAATAGATTCAAATCACACAAGAGGTGATTCTGACTAAACATAAGAAGCACTTCCTGATGATAAGAAGAACTACTTGATGGAAAGAACTTATTTGTCAATGAAGGTGGTAAATACTTTTAAAACAGAGGTTTGATGGTCACTGGTCAGTAATGTTTTAGGTTTAACCTAGATGAGCCTTTAGATTTAACTAGATGAGCCATGAACTTCCTTCCAAATCTACATGATTCTATGTGTGTAGAAAAACAAACATAATTTTGTACACACCTATTTGGCATTAAGCCTCATAATTTTAATGAGGTCTACTCATGAGTATATGGCTGCAGCTTAACTGAGGCCATTTCCGCACTACACTCTTATAGCACAATTATTCCACTTTCAACATCCTATGGAATCCTGGGGTTTGTAGTTTAGGGAGGGGCAAGTGGCCCCTCCCTAAACTGCAAACCCCAGGATTCCATAGGATGTTGAAAGTGGAATAATCATGCTATAAGAGTGTAGTGCAGTGTAGAGACATCAAGAGATGTGCATGCATGTGTCTACACCACCTGTATGAACGCCCATATTCTGAAGTAGTGTTTTTGGCTTTGTCAACTGCCACAGCTTTGCTTCTTTTCATGAAGCAGGCTGTGAGTGTATCAGTGCTGCTGAATTTACATGTGAATAAGAAATAATTATCTGTGAGCCCATGGGTTGGGATTTAATAGTTATTTTTTTTTCCCCCAACAATATACCCTTATCTTTATGGAAGCAGTACAGCCCATCAAAGAGTTGTCGCTGATGAACTCACTAATGAGTTTCCAATACTTAACCTTGTATTTTGCTTCATTACAGGAGGCTCCATTCCCTCTAGTTTTACATTTCGTATCAGAAAGTTCATTTAGAATCCAGTCAATCTTCTGGTGCCAGGGTTGCTCTTTAAATTTTTCATTCAGGGAAGACACAATGGGAATAATGTTTGTATCTGTCAAGGAGACACATGAAAACTTCTCGGCTGCATTGTCTGTAGGAAAAAAAAGAAAGGGGAGAGAGGGGGGAAAAATAAATCCACAGAAGACGGGACTCAATAAAGAAAATAAAAAGAATTGAATGAAGACACCAAGGTCCGTTTGTTATGGTGAATAAGTCATTGGCAGCCAACAGGTCTATAAAAGGAGACAGCTGAAGTCCTTAGATTAATATTTTATTTAAAGATGACAGTGTCAAATAATTGCTTTTATTGGCTTCTGTTGCTTTTCCCTATGTGATATTTGCAAAATTGTCAGAGAAGCCATCCAAGTAATGTTGTCTAGGATCTTACTGAGTCTTGTTGTGGTGTCTCAGTTCCTAACAGGGTGTGCGTAGAATCTTAAATGTGGCAGTTTGATGGGACTCACAAACTTTTCTAAGTTTAATCAGTGCCTCTTGTACCAATTTAATTGTTGGAAAATCTGTCCACTTGTGGATATACGAACCGAAAGGTCCACAGCTAATCCAAAATGTCTTAGTTGTTTTATCTGAAATGATGGAGAGTTTCATCATCATCATCATCATCAAGCCTTTATTGCAGTCAGCAGACCTTGAGGCGATATACATTCTCCACACAAGTACATAGTTATATACATTCTACACACAAGTAAAAATATAATATAAAAGTATAAACAGTCTGTGTTAAAATAAAGCACAGGGTATAATTAATTATATATAAATGCATTTTAAAAACAGCTTAATAAGTTAAGTTTAAAAGTCGATAGAAAACACCAGGATTTAAACATATCATATATAAAAATTTCTGTTAAAATCATGCAGCCTTATTTCTGGAATACAGCTTTTGGTGGCCGTATAGTTCCTAAAGCTTGTTTACACCAAGAGGAATCATTAAGTTGCCAACATTTGTGTACCATGGCCCTTTAAGTTTTGATAGCACAGAAGAAAAACTTTGTGACCTCCTCTGTTATTCTTTTTTCAGTATTCCCTAATAGATATATTAGGGACCATTCCATTGGAAAAGGGATGGAGAGTTTCAATTGAATTAAGTACCATTTATGGAAGGGCTTAGTCTGTATTCAGCTAATATGTATTAAAGTGGAAATTTTGATCCCCAAAATTTCCAGTATTGGTCTTTCATAATATTATCTCCGCCTTTTTCCCGTTATGTTTTTACTCCCATATTTCCTCCAAATTTGTTGATAAGAATGATATTGAAAATTTCTGAAACCAATCCTTTCAGGTCTCTATCTCCTTGGGCCTTTCCACACTACACTGTTATAGTGCTATTATTCCACTTTCAACATCCTCTGGAATCCTGGGGTTTGCAGTTTAGGGAGGGGCCTTTAGAGTTCTCAGCCAGAGAGCTCTTTGGCCTCCTCAGGAAACTACAGACCCCAGAATTCCACAGGGGGTTGAAAGTGGAAGAATAGAACTGTAACAGTGTAGTGCGGAAATGGCCTGAAAGACTCATTCAGCAGCCCCAGAAAAATGAATATTCTTCCCCCTACAACATCTATTTATCCTATGGAAAGAAGCTCTCCTAACAGTTTCAATATTTGAATGTATAGCATATAAATGTCAACCTTGCAGTGACATGTATCTCGGATATATATTTTAGAAGTTTATGCATGAAAGGTTCCTTATTGATTCATTATTGGTACATTTTCTAGTGGTTAGTATAGTACTTAGTAATAAATTTGATTTAACTTCCTTTTCCTTTTTTTTTTTAAACATCTTGTGGTGTTTGCCCTTCATTATACATTCTTCACAATAAAAAACAGCCTGAAAAAAGTTCTCTTCCATTTGTTCATACCCTTATGCTGCCATTTAGTATGAAAGAAAGAGCTCAAGAGGAAGCTTTGCTTATTTACTTGAATCTTCCCAGAATTATTTTTTTTTTCCTGCTGTGTCTTGTTTTAAAATTGTAGAAGTAATGACTGCAGATCCGGGGTGGGCAAAGGGCAGCCTAGGACCCAAAGGATGGTCATAGAAGTCCTCAGAAAGTCCCCAGGCACCCAGACACTAAGTTTCTCTCTCTCTTTCTCTCTCTCTCTCTTTTTTTAAAAGTACCAATTCCACTATGTATATTTTTTCAGCTGAAAATCCAAAGTCAGCTTCGAATGCAAATGTCTTTTTTTCTTTGCAAATTTTTTTCTTTCCTTACCAAATAGAGCCCCCATCACCTAAAAAGTTTTAAAAATAACAGCTGAAAATCATTCACAGTGACAGACAAAAGTTGTTTTGCATTGGTTCCAGTGTGTTGAAATGTGACCCTGTGGAATCCGGGGAAGGGGGGAGACAATAGGAAAGTGACTCCCTCTGTAGTTCTCCATCCCTGCAGTAGAGGTGTTGATTTATACCTCAGGTATTCATTTAAGGTCCTCCTAGATTGTTTCCTTTGGAAATAGCAAGAGAAGAAAGGAAGCAAGAAAAGGCAGAGAGAGACAGAGGAAAGAGGAACCCATAATTTTGCACAGTAAAATCATGGTCTGTGCATTGGACATCTTGCGAAACTTTTTTTTTTAATGTTCCTACAGCCGTGGAGGATTCGGAAGGTGCTTACGATTCAAGCATCTTGAGACAGATTAAATTTGCTGATGACAGTTCATTTCTGAGATGCTTCCAAAGGAAGCCTGATAAAACATTATCTGAATTCATAGTTTTGATGAGATGTCCGCTTGGACCATGGAGAAAATGAAACATCTGAAGGAGCTGTGGAGCCTAGGGGAATACCTGGTTTCATATGACAGTGATTCTTGCAATCTTGGAGCTCTGCAATTTTGTATCGTATCATAGGCTCAGGGTTAGCAAGACAGTGTGAAACTACAGGCCAATTATTTGATCGTTTCAAGATTTCTTTCACGTAGGCTATCAGTGGGCACTCAGTGCAGACCAAAATAGTGAGGAAATCTGAGGGAGGCTCAGCAGAATTACAGACATTGAAATTCAGTCAGAGAAGAAAGAAAACTTCGGTTCAAAGTTATTGCTATTGAATTAGAGACGGTCAAACAATAGTTATGAGGAGAAATGTCGTTGGTTCCAACAGTTTCAATGAAACTAATATTTCCACATCTCCCAAGAGTTGTTGCAAGAAAGTGTGCAATTCTCCTTGAGTGTTCACACATTCATGAGGCATACAGAGGATTTCTCAGAAATAAAGTGTGCACAAACCAAATGTGAATGACTAGAGTATGCATAATTGCATAACAAAGACAGAAAAACCACAAGCACACCTTATGAAATATGCATTAAGCAAAGAAATGCACACCTTACCTCACATGGATTTAAAATATGAACTAATTGCAGTCTCAGGAAAACAGAATGGGCTGTATCCTGTTACTGGTCCTAACTAGAGTAGAACCTTCGAATCAAAGGCATTTGCATTAGCGCACCATGCAACAATTAGCTCAATGGCCCCTCTTGTTAAATGTTATCCCTAACACTTGAGAGTGAAGAAGAAGAAGAAGAAGAAGAAGAAGAAGAAGAAGAAGAAGAAGAAGGAAGAAGGAAGAGAACAGGAAGAAGATTTACCAGTTGAAGAAACTTAGGGCCTATCTAGACTACACTGTTATGGTGCTATTATTCCACTTTTAACCTCCTATGGAATCCTGGGATTTGCAGTTTAGGGAGGGGCATTGAGAATTCTCAACCAGAGAGCTCTTTGGCCTCAGGAAACTACAAACCCCAGAATTTCACAGGAGGTTGAAAGTGGAATAATAGCACTATAACAGTGTAGGGTGGAAATGGCCTCAGGATGGAAGGAAGGAAGGATGGATAGATAGACCCCACATGTTGAGTATACTGATCTATCCACCTGGTTCACTTGGAGAAAGAGCCTTTCCACACTGCACTATTATAGTGCTATTATTCTACTTTCAACTTCTGATGGAATCCTGGGGCTTACAGTTTAGGGAGGGGCATTTAGAACTCTCAGCCAGAGAGCTCTTTGGCCTCAGTAAATTACAAACCCCAGAATTCCACAGGAGGTTGAAAGTGGAAGAATAGCACTACAATGGTGTAGTGCGGAAAGGCCCTTAAGACTAGCCAAGCCCTCCTTCTGTTTGACAGGTGAGTTTGGATCATAATCTTCTCCACAGTCAAGGTCTCAGGAAAAGCACAGCTGAAGGACACTGTTGTTAAACACAGCCAGGAAACTGGCTGGACAGCTCTGCCTATGAAAGACAGAGAACACCATCTTGTTGTGGGGAGCAACACCATTGCTGGTTTTCAGCCCTTTGCATGATTCCCTAGTTCTCACTGGATGTATATTTCCCAGATTACTTAAAAACTTGATTACAAATAAGCTCCCTCCATCTGGCTCTGTTTGAAGGCATACTTGACCTGCTTTATTTCTTGCTACTGAGTCCCCCAGACACACAAAATAGTGAAACTTGGCTTCCTTCTGACCATAGCTTATGGATTTTAAATGCTCAGATTTGTTAAAGCAGGGCATTAGGATTCAGGCCAAAGTCTTTCAATATGAGTCAAATCAAGATATGGACAAAAAACGGGATTCAGAGGAACTGAATGACACCGAAAGTGAGAAATTATATCAAGTCTATTAGATGCTTGTATTTGTTAGCAGCCTGACACAAAGGCTAGGGGTTGTGACTCTGACATTAGCAGGCACATTATGGGCTGCAAAGCAGAGAACCTGATAGTTCAGAAATGGGGATCCTCTAACCTTCCAGATGTTAAGAAAGATAATTCCCGTCAGCCCAACCAACCTGAGGGATGGCATTGTGGAAGCCCAAGACATCCAGAGGGCCAAAAACTCCCCTATCTATCTAGTACATAACTCTATGGAAATATTTTCTTCTGACCATAGACCTGTTGCTTTATCATTGAATCAAATTTGCATGACCCACTTGTGTGGAATTACCATGCAGGGATTTTGCTACCATACATCTACTCTCTGCTAGTGGTGCTTACGTGCTGGACCACGTAAGCCACCTCCTTTCTTCATCATTGGCTTTGCTGGATAGAACTACTGGTACTAACTGTCTAACAAAAACTGGAGGGGCACATGATTCCCACTCTGACCTCTGGCAATTTATTAGGGTTGGAAGATAAATTTATCTTTTCTATATTGCAATTGAACTTTTTTTTTTTTTTTAGATCTACTCCACTTGTTGTATCTGCTGGCTTCAAGCTGAAATACCTTTGGATAGCTTAGAATAATCTTCAAAGTACCTTTTCTCCCTTTGACTAGTTCAGCAACAATGAACCTGAGTGAATGAAAAAATGAACAGATTGGAGGGTTGGGCCAAAATTAACAAAATGAGTTTCAAAGGGAGAAGTTTGAAATATTACATTTTGGCAGGGGAAAAAAAATGGAAAGCACAAATATAGGACTTTGAAGTGAAAGGCATCTATAGGCCATAGCAGATAACAAGTCAAGCATGAGTCAACAGTGAGATGGGGTGGCCAAAAGAGCCAATGAAATTCTAGGTTGAATCAACAAGAGTATAGCATCCAGATTAGGGGAGATAATAGTACCACTCTATTCTGCTTAGAGAATCAGCATGGCATAGTGGTCTGAACACTGGACTGTGTCTGGAGACCGGGGTCGGTCATGGAGACCCATTGGGTGATCTTGAGAGCAACACATACTCTCAGAGCCCCATGATAGGTTTGCCCTGGACTCATCATAAGTTGGAAACAACTTGAAGACACACCATAAAGACTTCCACATAAAGAGATCCACTTCCACTCAGATCTCAACTGGAACATTGTACCTGTTATGGGGACAACCATTCAAGAAGGATATTTAAAAACTAGGACGTGCTGAGAGGACAGTGATCAGAAGGGTGAAGATTCTGAAAAAAACACACTCTATGAAGAATGGCTTAGGGAGCTGGCTATATTTAGCTTGGAGATGAGGAGGCTGAGAGATAATGTGGCAGCCTTGTTTACATAAGGCTATTTACCTCCAAGGATGCCATTCAGAAGATTGAACTAACTTATTTTCTGCTCCTCCAGAGACTAGAACAGTGGCTCTTAACCCAGAGTCCAGGGAGCCCTGGGAATCCACGGAGCCCTCACAGGGGTCCATGAAGCCCTGCTGCTGGACATCAACAGCAGCAGAAACAGGGATACAGTAACAGGAGGTGCTGATGCCAAAACTGCTTTCCAAATGGGGGAACAGTTTTGGCATCCACACCCCTCCACTGCTACATCCCTGATGAAAGGGAGACAGTGGCAGGCATGTGCGCATGCCCAAATTATGACTATGGAGACCAGGGTTTGAATCCCCACGTGGCCATGGAAACCCACTGGGTGGCCTCAGAAAGTTGCATTCTCTTGGCCTCAGAGAAAAGCAAAGGCAACATATCATGCCACAAAAATTCCCATGATAGGTTTTCCTTAGGGTCACCATAAGTCAATTTTCAAAGGGGAAAAACATGATGGTTATAAAAAGCCTCCCCTTGGCATCAGCACTTTGTTGTTTTGTGCATTCAAGTAACCTCTGACTTATGGCAACCCTAAGGTGAACATATTACTTGCTTTTGGGGAGGCAAGATTTGTTCAAAGACTGTTTGCCTTTGCCTTCCTCTGAGCCTGAGAGAATGCGATTTGACCAAGGTCACCCAGTGTCTGAGCAGGGATTTGAATCCTACTCTCCAGAACCCTTAAATAATAAATACACATCTGAATATTTTTTAAAAAATCAAATATTTAAATCTACATTTAAATATTTAAATCTTGAGTTAAGTCTTGAGGTCTCCAGCAACAAATTATATTTCATCAGGATCCCTGTTAAAGAAAAGGTTAAAGATGATTGAATGTATAGCATGAATGTATAGAATGTATATACATGAACACTATAAATAAAATAAAATAAAATAAAATATCCCCCTAAACATTAGGAAGAACTTCTTTACTGTAAGAGCCATTTGACAGTGGAACAGGCTTCTTAAAAAGTTGTGGACAGTCATTTTTTGGGATGTTTCTAAAGAGAGGTTGAATGGCCATCTCTCAAGAATGCTTTAATTGTGTATTCTTGCCAGGCAAAGAATGAGACTAGATGGCCCTTGTTTGCTGTGAAAATTATATAATTTCATGATTTTTATGCAAGGAATTAAAGGAAGCAATTATTAATCATGACTTGAGTGGGCGGAATTGATGAGTTGGGTGCAGTTTGTACAGATTTAGATCGAATGTACCTCCTCTGAGTCCTAAGCAAATTTTTAAAAAAGTGTTCTAAAATATACCATACAATCATCAGGAATGCAAAGGGTTGCATTGTGGCCAGTGAGTCTATGAAGAGGATTTCAAAGTCATAGTTTATAGAACCAAGCATGCATGCCTTCCCAAGGGATGTGACAAGAGCAAGCAGTCTCTATTAAGAGATCAGTGACACACAGCAGAGAGTCAGTGTCCTGCCCTCAAGAACTCTTGAGGAGAAGCCATAAAGGGCTTTGACGGCATTTCGTTAAAATCTCCCCACTGTTTTGATGATATTCTTCATTAGTTTAGGGCAAACTGTAAGTGAATAGCCAGTAGGGTAGGACTTTTGTACCTGTCATAGACACAAGGGACCGAGGTTAAAATTTGGTCATGAAAGGCACCAGTGACCTTGCTTAATGCTGCGTTTGAACAACTGAAATGTTGGGTTTTTGTTAAAAATACTGACTGAGATCCTGCATTATCCTCATGTTGTGTAATCTCCTCGTCTTCCTCTTCCCCCTCCTCCTCTTCCTCCTCCTCCTCCTCCTCCAGCCCAGCTTTTTTTTTCCATATAGTGAGACTCAAGGTAGCTTTCAAATTATTGCAAGCGATACAGTTTGTTTGTTTATTTATTTGTGGATTGATTGATTGCTTCATATCCCACCTTTCCCCTTATGCAGGACTCAAGGCAGATGAAAAATATCTGTCTATCTGTTCTATAGATTGTTTAATCTATTTGATCATCCACCCACCTACCCACCCACCCACAATTAGATTTAAAGAAAAAAAAAACAGTTAACATTCATGAGAAGACAACAGAAATCAACAAAATACTGCACTATTAAATGTCTGTCACAGTCAATTCTCTAAAGCCTAACGTAATTGGAAAGCTTTCATTTGCTGGTGGAAGAGGAAAAAGGAGGGAGCTATCCTGCATCCCTAGAGAATGTTTGGGAACAACCACTACAGATATCTTTCCTTGTTCCCACTAAACTTGTGTGGTAATCCAGTGATTATGATATACCACCTTTCTTCTGAATGTAAGCATAGGGTAATTGGTGTTGTGTCTCTGACAAGGTGCTTGCTCATTCAGGAAAAACAAAAGATTAAAATACAACAACATATGGACATCAAGAGGATGACACGAACAATTTCGGTCTTTCAAATAATAGCCCCTATTCACACATTCTGTTCTGTAAATGTGTGAAAGGGCAGTATTCTTGTCCTCGCCAACCATCACGGCTTTGCTTGTACGAGTCTGAAGCAGAAGTCTTCTCATATCTATGCAGCCTTTCCATGCAATTTTGAATCCTGATTTTCTATATGGAGAGTCCCCAATTATGCAGGAGGCTTTCTGCTTCACTCTGGTTGTGTTTTACATGAACAAAGCACTGACAGAAGGATTTGGGTTTAGGATATCTTATCCTTGTGTGTTTAACTTGTGTATAGAAAGCCTGAATAGGGCAAATGTATCATTTTGGAACACACAAGGAATAACAAAGCTAAATAACTAAATGATAACTAATCAGGGGATGGACTGTAACTCAGTAGATGAAGATACTATTTAACTGCAGCAGATCCCAAGTTCTTCTGGGATCTCTCATTGAAAAGACGCCCTCCTGTAGGAAGGATAAGGAGAAAATCTGCTTGTATTCTTGATGGATTTTTGCCAGAACAAGTATTGTACCTGTTGATTATGGCTATGATGCAACTTTAGGCAGATATGCCCAAGTGATATCCAAATTCCACAATCCAAATCCAGTCTTCTATCTCCAACAGTCATCAGCCAGATACTGTGAATATCTCTTAGAAAGATGTGTGTGTATGTGCCTTCAGATTCTCTGTTGCCTTACAGTGACTTCATAATTTCATAGGACTTTCTTGGGCAAGGAGTACCACAAGGTTTCTTCTCTAAAATATAGCTTACAGCAACTAGTATTCCTTGGTTGTCTCTCATTCAAGTACTATCAAGGTACTATCAAGTACTTTCAAGATCAGATGTGATCTGTTGGCTTTAGAGTATTTAGGCCCCCACTCTGAAAGGTGCAGGAGTAATATTTTGATGTTCATTTTTCAGCGCCCAGAAAACAGTTGGAATTTTCCATTTATGACCTTCTTCAATGACTTTCCCTACAATGTCAGACTACTGGGTTGAGAAGAAATGTTGATTCTTCAGAGTCTTCCATGTAAAGTAAGGAGATTGATTGGTTTATGCTAAAGTTCAGTTTCCTTTAAAGTCTGTGTGTCTTCAGGATTTTTTTTCCCATGCTGCATTTAAAAAAAAAAACAAAACCTCAGAGAATGCAGAGATTTACAGCTAAGGGCATAAGAGCTTATAAACATGATACTTGTTTCCCTCAAAGAGCCAATTCACCAGCTCTGGTCATCTGAATGACCCAGATCAATAAAAAGGCCACACGATTTACTATCCTCTTTTCTAGATATACAGCAATAAAAAAGACTCCAGTTTGAAAATACTAGTACAAACTCACGACTGATCGACATGATCATGGCAGCCTATATTTGTAACCACTCTGTTTGTTTCAGTATATTTAGGAATACAAAGAACTTAAAAAATGAACCTAACTCATTGATTCTAATGGAAATTATAAACAAAAGGAAGGTCTCTGCTGTGTCAGCCTGAGGAGATGCAAACTCAGGGTCTCATTTGGGGAAATGTCCAACCAGGAGCCTGAGAAAAACTCACCAAAAAAGGAAGGGGCTCATTGATTCAATGCTAACTTTTTCTGAATTAAAACCTACAGCTTTCAACCACATCTACAGTTGTTGGCCGATATCCAGCAGCTAATCCCAAGTACAGTAGACCAATTTAATCAATGGAACCCTGGTAAGTCAACAGTTATGCAAATTCTGTTGTTTTTAAGTTGGGACCACAGTTGGATGATGTAGAAATCATGTTGTTCAGCAACTCCCAGCACTGTATACCATTAGCTGTGCTGGCAAAACCTGCTTGGAGTTGTGTTCCTTCAACTTCTGGAGGGCTATATGATTCCCACCCCTGATTTAGACCATTGACTTTCCATAGGAATTCTAAGGCACATAGTAAACAAAAGTAATTAGGAATCAGAATCATATAACCGTAGAGATGGTAGAGACCACAAGGGCCATCCAGTCCAATCCCCTATCATGAATGAATACACAAACAAAGCACTCCACAGAGATGTCACCCAGCTTCTAGTTAAAAAATTCCAAAGAAGGAGACTGCACCACACTCCGATGCAGTTATTCCACTGTTGAACAGCTCTTATTGTCAGGCAGTTATTCCTAATATTTAAGTGGATTTTCTTTTCCTGTAGTTTGAAGCCATTGCTCTGTGCTCTAGTCTCTGCAGCAGCAGAAAACAAGCTTGCTCCACCTTCAATATGACATTCTTTAAAATAAATATTTTATTTTAATAAATAATAAATAAATATTATATATATATATACACACATAAATATATATATAAACACTATAATAAATAATAAATAAATATTAAATAAAAATTTAAATAAATATTTAAGAAATATGTCACCTCTTAAACTTTTATTCTCAAGCATAAACATAACTAGCAGTCTAAGCCACTCCTTATAGGGCATGGTTTTCAGGCCTTTTATCATATTGATCACCCTTCTCTGGACATGTTCCAGTTTGTCAAAATCTTTCATGAATTATGATGCCCAGAACTGGACACAGTACTGCACATGAGGTCTGACCATAGCAGAATAGACTGGTGCTATTAATTCCCTTGACCTAGATTCTACACGCTGTTGATGAAGCCTAGAATTACTTTAGCTTTTAAACTGCTGCATCACACTGTTGACTCATGTCAAACTTGTGTTCTGCTAGATTCTGGATCCCTATTTCATTTACTGTGGTCAAGCCAAGTGTCACCCATCCTGCATGTGCACATTTTTTTTTTCTGGCTAAGTTTAGTAGCACTGATTTCTCCCTGTTGAAAATTATTTGGTTAGTTTTGGCCCAGTTCTCTAATTGTTAAGGTCATTTTGAATTCTGATCCTGTCCTCTGGGGTATTAGCTACCCTTCCTAATTTGGTGTCATCTGCAAATTGGATAAGCATGCCCTCTATTGCATCATTCAGATCATTGCTGAAGATGTTAAATAGCACTGGGCCCAGGATGGAACCCTGTGGAACCCCACTAATCACTTCTCTCCAGGATGAAAATGAGACATTGGTGAAAAACTTTTCGGTTTGTTCAGTTGACCAATTCAAGTCCACCTAACAACAACATTGTCTAAACCACATTTTACTAGCTTGATTACAAGAATATCATAGGAGACCTTGTCAACAGTTTTACCCTCAAAAAAACACAGAAAGTCCATCACATGCATGAGAAAACATTCAAATATTCCCATTCCAAACTCAAAAGCATTCTAGAAACCTGTACTGCCTCAAATTTAAAATATACCAATGGCAGCATACTACTTGCAGCAAATAGCAAAAACTTGGAATGATTACTAAAGAAAGTCAAGGAAGAAAAGTGCAAAGGCAGTTTTACAGCTGAACATTAAGAAAATAAAATAATGACTATGGATAATTTGCATAACTTTAAAAGAGAAAACGAAGACCTTGCAATAGCTCAAGATTATTCATACATAGGCTCAGTCATTAATCAGAGTGGAGACTGCAGTCAAGAAATCAGAAGAAGATTAGGATTTGGAAGGACAGCTATAAAAGAACTAGACAAGATCTTCATGTGTGAAGATATATCAATGAATACCAAAGTCAAGATTGTCCATGTCAATTTCTATGTATGGTTGTAAAACTGAACAGTAAAGAAAACTGACAGGAAGATGATCAATTCATTTAAAATGTGGTGCTGGAGGAGAGTTCTGGAAATACCTTCTACTGCCAAAAAGACAAACCGGTCAAAGAGGAAATCAAGTCTGAATTCTCCTTAGAAGCCAAAATGACTAAATAATGACTGAGAACGTTGTACTTTATGCACATATTGAGAAGACATAACTCACTGGATAAGACAATGATGCTTAGAAAGATATCCGGCAGTAGGAAAAGAGTTAGACCACACTGCAGGTGGCAAGACTCAATCAAAATAGCCACAGACCTGAGCCTCCAAGACCTGGGTAGAACTGTTGACAACAGGATGACCTAGAGCTCTTTTATTCATAGGGTTGGCTTAAACTGAAGTTGACTTGATGACAACCAACAACAATTTAGCAGACAAACATGGTGGGAGGTAAAAAAAAAATGGTTATATTTGAAGTCTTCAAACATAGAAAATGACTTTAAAAAATCTGGAAATTCTTGTAGTCTCATTCAGTAGAGAGAAAAAAATTGGAAGTTCTCTTATTCATACGTAGGTTTGAAATAAGGCAAGATTTGCATTTCAATTGTCAGCCAACACATGTTGAAAGAAGGGCTTATAAATCTACGACTGAACACATGGCTTACATCAGAGGACCTAAACTGAGTTCCTGGAAACAATCACAATCTCAGGTAGCAGGAATGGAAAAAGTTCTCCAAATATTGCTGACAGTCTCTGTGACAGACAACCGTGAGTGCTGCTCTTCAACCAGGTAAGATAGACATCAATGTCTTGTTTTTAATGAGAGAGAAAGAAAAAAGGAATTGTTGTGCACGCCACAGGTCACTGTAGAACAAACATTGCTTCATGATTATGATCACAGTTCCATTCAGTTCAAGGTTGTCTATATTGACTAGGCATCACTCTTTACTGTTTCAGGCAGACGTCCTTCTCAAGGAATGTCAGCCCTTCTTAAGAGCCTCAGAGTTAAGTGAATCATCAAATTAAAATGACATAACTCTTACAGTTGCTAAGGTATGTGAATAATACAGTGGGACTTGTGTCAGCTGCCATGGTCAGAGGCCATATATGTCTGAGTTTCAAATCAGTGTTCTGGGCATGTAACAAGAGCACACAGGACCTTTCTGCATTACACTGTTCTAGTGCTATTATTACACTCTCAACATCCTCTGGAATGCTGGGGTTTGCAGTTTAGGGAGAGACCCTTAGAATTCTCAGCCAGAAAGCTCTTTTGCCTCAGGAAACTACAAACCCCAGAATTCCACAGGACATTGAAAGTGGAATAATAGCACTATCACAATGTAGGGTGGAAAGGCCCTTAGTTGTCCCAGTGTCCTTCTTGTGAACTTCTAGAGTCATCTGGCTGATAATTTTTGTAGCCTGAATGGTGGATGAGTTAGACCTTGGTGTTATCTGGTGAAGTGACTTCTCATGTATTTACACATCTAATTTGGTCAGTAGATAACACTCAGTGTCACCCTGCTGGCTTTCATGTTCTAGAAAACTCTAAGCAATATAAAGCTTCAGAAACAGCTGCCCTTCTTGCTGATAGATCTCAGAAGGACAACCCTGTGAGCAGCTCCTGGAGTAATTAAGAAGTCAGTAAATGTATGTGTAACTCATTTAGAGTATCCCAGTTGGACTGTACTTGTTAATTGATAAACAGGCATGCAAGAACAGCAACTTTAAGGTCTTTTGGTTAAGGAACTTGGGACTCAGGAGACCACTGTTGGGCTGTTGAGGCGGCAGCCAAATTGCTGCTGGTGACTTTCTGCAAGTCCCTTGACTGCAGGTATCACAAGAAGGAAGATAATAGTACCTTATCTCAGCAGAGACCAATGAGGAAAACCTTATGAGGGCTACAAGGATTAAATGTTATGGGGAATTTTATTTGATCACAGTCCTCCAACCTGGTAGATCGTAATTTCCATTCTCCTGCCTAGTCTGGTATAGGGAAGGCAGATGTGTGCAATTTCCCACTATCAAAAATATGCTGAAATGTCAAATAAATTATATGAAAATGATCAAACTACAATTGAGTCAGCTTTTTTCCCCCAGATATACTTGTCTAAACACTGTCCACATCTACAGAATTCACTGCAGACAAAATGTGGTGGAAACTCAAAGATGCACAGCTTCCCTTCCAAAAAATCTTTCCGATGTTTTTTTTTTTTTAATTTTGTCGAACTCATTGATTTTCTTTTCTTTTAATCCTTTGCATTCTCACAAGCAGCACCTTGACTATGGAACTTCTTTTCATGAGAGGTGTGGCTGGTTCCATTCCTTTTAAGTGCCCGATGGGTGGCCAGGACTGCGTTATTTTGTATAGTCTTTGGTCCTTAAAAAACTCCCAAAGTTTTGGGAGTGTTTTAATAGTGCATGAATTTATTTTTTTTTTTTTAAGTTTTGATTTAAATCAGACAAAAACATCCAGCCACTTCTATAGGGAAACTTGTTCATGTGTAAGTTACCAACAGGATTTCAGTCCTTGGTTACAGCTAAATTCAAAGCAAAATTTGGAATTCCCCTTTAGTCTTATGTTGCGGACATGCAGCAGTATTCTGGAAGACATTAGGACTACTTAAGCCTTGTTTTTGACCAGTCAGGATCTCCTTCTCTTCCGTGAATTCCACATACAGGTACTAGAAAGGAACTGTAGGAATCTTTTAGGAAGACTTTCCAGGTCTGACTGGCAAAACAGGTATACTTGATGGAGGACTGCCAGTATTACAACAGGAGGAACTAAAGTCAGAGATATGTCATGATGTCGTGATGATGTCAGTGCAGAGACACAGAGAACAAAGCCCTGGAAAATTTCAATGTTCCACTGTGTGAAGGAAGTACAGAAAGGGAGGACAAGGATTTCTGTGTACTTCAGACAATAAATCAAAGAAATTATTAAGGATATGGTGAGCCAGCATGGTGTAGTGGTTTGAGCATTGGACTACAGTCCTGCAGACCAGAGTTCAATTCCACTCTCAGCCATGGAAACCCACTGTGTGATTTTGGGTGCATCATATACTTTTCAGCCCCCAGAAAACCCTATGATAGGTTTGCCATAAAGGTTGCTATAAGTCAGAGATGATTTGAAGACACACAACAAGAAGTAAAGATGTCCACAAAATATGCATCTCCTGGCTCAGAAATAAAAATTTCAAAGGGCACAGTGCTTAGTTCAAGGGCAAGGTAAGTATTTTGGTTTGCAAAGTTCTTTTCTGGCTTGGATTTCAATCGTCAGTACCTGGCCACCTCTCGATATCATTGCATTGATGGCCTATGAATGAGTATGCACCTGGCTGCCACCATGTTATGGACCAGAGGCTCTTCTCCTACTCAATGCTGACTTCTGCCCTTGTATAGGAGATGCAAACTTCCCTGGGTTCCTTAATTAAACACTACCACCACCCACTGGACTAACCCCTCCCATCTTGGTAACACAGTGGGATGTCACCAGGCACCCAACAATCCCTAAGCTTAGAGATCTCTTTCCTCCCCCGACCCTCTCTGGGAGAGAGGAAATCTGTCTATGCATGTAGCCGACAAGCATATGGAAAAGGAATTGAGCAGGGTTCTTTAAGGAAATGTTTATTCTAAGAACAGGAAATGTAATACAAGAGGTATCACTTTACATGAAGGCTCCTTCCCCCAGGCACAGTTAGAAATTACAAGTTACAGATCGTTACATCATATCAGCCAGGGCTTTTAAAAGAACAGAACATCCTAAAGCGAGTAACTAAACCTCCTATCTATTCACATTTTTGATCCGGTCCTGAGATGGTCTGTGGAGACAAAGCTGGGAAGCAAGGCCTAGCTCGACCAGCCTGCAACCAGTGATATGCTTGCCTCTGATTGATGGTCATTGTCTCTCTCTTTGTTCTCTCTCTTCATGCTCTTCTGGGGTTTTTTAAGACTTTTTCATAGAATCTCATCTTTCTCCCCCTGATTGAGATCTCTTGTGATCTGTGATGTTTTGTGGTGCTGACCTCCAATAAAATGTAACCTAAACCCAGCAGGTCATTAACCCTTTGTATACCTGGAGGGAGAACTATCTCCCTTCAGCACTGTTACCTGGATAATAGGAAGCCTCATGATCACAGCACTAACCAAGAATGCACAGCTACATGGCCACAGTCCTAATGGTTAGTCTTAATTAGTGTAGACAAGCTGTGGAATGGGGAGTCAAAATATGCGTAAACCCAGGTGTTTCAAGGGTTCTTCTCTACTTGCATATAGCAATAAGATTCATGTCCATGTGAAATGGTTACACATATGGAACTCTACCTATGGAAATATGAAGCAAATTGAACATTGTCCAAAAAAAACATAACTGCATGTATAAGGAAGTTGCACATCTTTATGACACCAACCGGATCCAGAACATAGTGTTTCCTGTAAGTAGCTGAAGCACTGGTGAGAAGGTGAGATGTTCTTGACACCAGTGATGGAAGGTGGACAAAACCAGAAAAACCTTCTTTGCGGTGAGGTGCGTACAAAACAAATTACACTGAAACATTCTTTCATTGCAACTTTCTCAGGCTCAAAGAGATTCTTCCCTAGAGGTGAAAATAATATACTTGAGACATATTAATTCTCAATGTAAAATGTCCTCCTTTGTATAGAACGTGTTTTGCAGTTTAATAATACATTTGCATTAGCATAGAAATAGCCTCATGTCTTCATTAGTTATGCTGATTAATGACAGAATTCTGATACAACAGAGCACATACCTTATTGCTTCTTGGTGCTTCACTTGTATCTAAAAAACAACAACAGAACTTCCTAGCCCTGTATTTGATTGTGTTTGCAGGAACTAGTTCTCAGAAATCATCAACAGCCCTATAAAGTTCTAAATTCAGTTTAAAATTCAGAACTGGCAAAACTCAAAACTAGTGAAAGGATAGGGGTGACAAGAAGAATCAAACAAAAAAGTATTGCAAAATGGGTTTGTTGAGTGTCAGAAAACCCTAACAACCATGGGCAAGCAAAAACTTTCACAGTATATGATTTCGTTTTTTAAAAAATACACTTATTTCTCTGGTACAGAAATTAGCACTTTCTTTACAGAAAATAACACAGACATATATATTTTTGCACAAACCAGAATTAAACAGTAAATAGTAATTTAAAGCTATGCAGAGAAAAATGGGAAAAAGTATTCATTGTTGTCTTTATGAACAAAGTTAATGAAAATTTGCATCCCATGTGAGAACTGAATCACTGCATACCATTTTCATCGGTGGAAAATCTAGAATCTGGGCTCAATCCGATGTTAGTTCCATTTGGAGAAGCCTGTTGATATCAAAGGGACTAAGGCCATTTCCACACCATGCTGTTATAGTGCTATTATTCCATTTTCAACACCATGTGGTATTCTGGGGTTTGTAGTTTCCTGGAGAGGCCAAAGAGCTCTCTGGCTGAGAATTCTGAATGCCTCTCCCTAAACTGCAAACCCCAGGATTCCATAGGATGTTGAAAGTGGAATAATAGCACTATAACAGTGGAGTGAAGAAATGGCCTAAATTTGATATGAGTAAGAAGCCCTTCTTAATTTTGCTGGATTTACTGTAGGGATGACTAACACTGACTCAGCCTTATGGTGGTCAACCTGTGGCCCTGCAGATGTTGTTGGACAGCAACTCCTGGATTGCATCCTGTGTTTGTGTTTTGAGTAATGAAAGTGACATGTTAAATGTCCAATTAGGAATACAACAATGACTTCATAAATTCCAAACAAGAGAGTCTAAGTCCACCATTGTCATCTCCAATAAGTCTGATAATCTCTTGTTTCTGCAAGATCTTCCCAATTCTTTTCTGTGGAAGGGTATCTATCTAAAGCCTAAAGTCTAGGATAGGAATTATGCAACTCTCCAGATTTTGCTGGACTTCATATCCCAGCATTCCTTACCATTGCTGGCTAGTGCCACTGGAACTTGTAATCCACCAGTATTCAGAGGTTTGCTTGATTCTTTCTCTGCCTGAAAAAATGTGTATGTTATTAAAATATTTTCAAAGCGGGTCAGTTCTTTCATTAGTGCAGCCATTTAATCCAAGATATGGCCATTTTAAATATCCCTGATGTGTTTTTGATCAACTGTTCTTTTTCAAGTCTATCTTAAACAACTAAATTATTCGGTTCTCATTACTGGAACAGTGTTTGGTGTACGGATAAAAAATAGTTTAGGAGCCAGGGGAACACAATTCCCCCTGAGAATTCACATTTCAGAAGGAACAAGTCTTTTTTGAAGGAAAACAACACAGCTTCCAGAAGAAGAAAAAAGTCAGTTCAGTGTCACCAACCTTTTAGAGTTATTTGGGAACATCAGTGAAACTGGTGAGTAGGAAATTATCCACTAGGTATTATTTACTTAGACTTTCAAACAGGAGTGGAAAAGAATTGCAGAGGAGTCCAAACTCTCATCAACATTCTTCAGTTTTCACTTCTTGCAACAGACTGAGAGACAAAATACAGCCTGCTTCAGAAATTGGCAGTTGTGGTATGCTTTTGAGAAAACAAATGCATGTAAAACTATGTACGCATCTTGAAAATGTGGAAAACTATAGATAAGTGTGATTGAAAAGAGCACACAAGCATGGTTTAGGAGTGCAGAATAATGTGTACAAAGTTTTTATTGTTTTATTTTATTTTTCCCCTGGCATGCAACTCAAAACTACTTACAACATAGGTTAAAATAAAGTATAATTAAAAATCTGAGAATACAGCACTGAACAAATAAACAAAAAGGACGATAAAGTTGGAAGAGGCCCCATACGGCATTGAGTCCAACCTCTTGCTCAGTGCAGAAACTCCAGCTAGAGTATCCTCAGAAGATAGCTGTCCAGACTATGTATAAAAAGTATCCAGAGGAGGAGACCTCATCACATCTCTAGGTAACTGATTCCATTGCTGAACCGCTATCATTCTTAAGAAGTTCCTTCTAATATTCAATCAAAACTTGCTCACTTGTAACTTAAAATCGTTAGACCTGGCCCTATCCTGTGGGACAGCAGAGGACACACCGGCACCTTTCTCTCTATGACAGCTCTTGAAATACTTAAAGAGTGTAACCATGTTACCCCTCAGTCTTCTCCTCACAAGACTGAACATGCCCAGCTCCTTCAATCTTTCTTGATACGTTTTGTCCTTATTGTCTTTGTTGTTCCTTCTCTGAACCTGTTCCATCTTGCCTATAATCTTCTTAAAACGAAATACTCAAAACTGAATGCACTGCTCCAGATGGGGCCTGACCAATGCAGAATATAGTGGGATTATTGTTTCTCTGAGAATCAGTGTGATTTAGTCATTTGTCTTAGACTACAACCCTGGAGGCCAGGGTTTGATTCCCCACTCCACCATGGAAATCAAAGATTTCTTAACTTATCTTTATCAAATTTAATTGACAAATCAGAGTGTTAGACTATATAGCTTAAGTGATTAACAAGTATAGAAGAGTGATCAGCTTACCCTTCCCCATTTAAACCCATTTAAACTGTTTTGGGAGTGGTATTTACCAATCTTTCCATAATAGGAGGCCATTCTTTCTGAATTTCTGATTCTGCTCTTCCTCTAATTTGGTGTGATAGCATATCCATCTTCTTAATTTCAAGGAGATCATGAAGCCATTGCTTCATTTTAGGTGTGTCCTTTTTCTTTCAGACTCTTGCAGAAGCTGTTCTGGTGGTGACCATCACTGCATAAAGTAAAATTTTCCAGTATTTTCAAGCAAAAGTTGGATCAAGCTCATGAGTCATGTTCAAAAGGTATGATTTAGAGGTCATAGATAATTTCTGGTTGAAAATCTCTTGAAGCATATTGTGAACTTGCCTCCAATAGACTTTCAATCTTGGGCAGGACCACCACATATGAAAAAAAGTTCCAGTGCCTTCTCAACATTTCCGACATAGGCCAGTGTCAGCTTTATAGATTTTTACTTAGTTTCTTTTTAGTTTCTCTTAGTTTATCTCATAGTTAGCTTGGGTTTTTTTAAAGCTTATTTTTAATAGCTCTTTGAGAGCCAGCGTGGTGTGGTGGTTTGAGCATTGAACTATGACACTGGACAACAGGGTTCGATTCTCTGCTCAGCCATGGAAACTCACTGCATGACCTTGAGCACATCACATATTCTCAGCCCTAAAAAAAATCCTGCAATAAAGTCACCTTAGGGTCATGGTAGATTGGAAAAATCTTGAAGACACACAACAACAACACTTATTTGTTTTATATGCTTTTTTTGTGTGTGTGGTGGTGTGGGAGACCTGTTGGCTTACATGCAGTATACAAATACCTGAATATATACAATTAATGTATGTGGTGAAGATGACCCTCTTAGAGCCAAACTGAACCCAATGTTTGCCTGAAGTTTCAATAAACATACCAGAGATGACTGTTCTCAGTCCACCACATGATCCCATTCTGGATGGGGCCTGTGCTCACTCCTGACTGATTTTAACTTATGCTGACCATATACACCACCTTCAGAGCCAAGTGGCTACCAAAGGGGTAGTGATTTCATCTGCCCCCCCCCCAAAATGGGCTCAAATTCAGCTTGGAACTCATACAATCAATGGATTGTGTCTGTGAAGCTCCTCTTTGTTCAAAATTAAATTGGCTTGATTTGAACACAAGACTGATATCACATTTACAGATTCCTCATACAAGACTTGCTTCATTCTACTGCCATACTCAGGAAGCACAACAATGGACATTTCCATGTGGAAGTGTGAATCCATCTCATTTCAGTTCTGCTACTGCCCAACAATTTACCATTGTGGAAAACCAGATGGGTAGGCCTTTCATCTGATCCCACAAGGCTTCTGTTATATTTCTATGTTCAGAATCCCAATGATTGTGTGATAATTACAGTCAAAAGTAATGCATGGCTCTATGATGGGTTTGATAGTGTACATTCAGAATTTTGGGATCTAGGCTAAAGTCTCATTGAAACCAGCAGATGCTAAAAATGTCCAAAAGTATGTAGGTTCTCCCAAAGGCATCTAAATCTTGAGGCATATTCAAATAACATTACTGGGCACACACTGGATTCTTCACCTCTTACACATTCCCTATCCTTGAATTATTCTGGGGAGAAACAGTCTTGGTAAGGATGATTTTACCCACACTAAGGATATTAACAAGCTCAGAAATGTCTAGATCTTGATTATATCCCTTGGTATTTCATGGACCTTCGTGGCACTAATAGTAATAAAATAAGAATACAAAACTGCCTGGTTTGATCTTGAATTAGAGTGAAGGAGTTTGTTCATCTAGAGCAAATGGATGGGGATAAAAGCATCCTCACGTGGCAAAGAGTGGGGTTCTCCCAGTGGTATAGCAATGTTACACAAAATGAATTTCCACTACCTGGAAATGGCTGACTGCAACCTTGGCCACTGTTGTCATGGCTGAGATATATAATAACAGACATGCATTAAATTTAATGATCCCAATTTTCCAGACATCATTGTACCTAGCAGCAATGTTACAATTATTGAACACTTTTTGGAAAAAAAAAAACTAGACAAAGAACAGAGCCCCCTTACTAACTCTACAACAATTTGGAACACAGTTGAACCATTGATTGTGAATATGTCCAATTTCTATTTCTAGAACACTTCTTAAAATTAGAAGGCAATAATTTGATTTTAAAGCCAGTCTGTGAAATATAATGATCCCGAAGCCAGTGATGAATACCTTAGTATCTTTTGACCTTGGAAGACATTGCTCAAGGTCACCTGTACCATCAGCACACCATTACCTAAAGAATTCTGAATTTCTCCCTTCCCTTCTCAACTTCTAGGCTATGATCCCATCAGGTTGTTTCAACTTGTGTTACCATTAACATTTGTTTTTGTCAAACAATATCAAGGAATGTCTAGAAAATCAATCTTTAATAAGTTACAGTAATGTTTTCAATTTCCTGTCATCTGCTTTAACGTACATGTGTACTCTGTCATTTCTCATCACTTTCTAAATCCATCTTGTTATCAGCTTGGTATAACTTAATGTACAGCTAACTCATTCCTGGGTGACCTTAAATCATACACTACCCGGGAGGCTTCCTCGAAGAGTCATTCTTTCTTTGCTGTGAAGGTGACAGAGATAACAGAAAGGGAGCGACTGTGCAAATCAAAACTTCAAGGGGGACTTTTGTGCTTGGCCAAACTTGCTCGAAGGAAATAGTCAGAGATGGTGACAACCAAACAGTTGTCATCTTTTAACCTGGTAAATCAGAGGTGGTCCTGTCATCTGCTGAATCAACAAGGCAAGGCAGCAACAACAAGCTTCTGATGAGAACTGACATGTTGCTTTAACTATCTGCACTGCATAGGAAATAATAGGGAATGACGATGATGATGGAAAGTTCTTTGGGACCTATGCAAGTTTACATACGCAACATGGCTCCTTCAGTACAGGGGACGACTTAAATGCATCCTTCTTTTCCAACTCTCATTGATATTAGTTCTGCTGATGATTGTGCAGTGAGAACACCACAGACAACTTGCACAAAAACATGCAAAATACACCCCTCAGAATAAAACCATGCCACTAAATGACAAAAGTGGTGCTCGGCAGCAGTGGAAGGGATGGGGGCTGAAACAACAGGAGCATTCAAGTTGTTCCCTAAAATGTCTGCACAGGAGTACTGAGGGCAAACAAGCATAGTTAATTCATATTTTAGGTGTAACCTTGGAAGAGATAAGTTTTGGATTGGGTTGGGGGAGTGGCAAATGAACCGGATTTAGGAATATGAATTGGATTTCTACATCTGCCTGGATACAGTTGGGGATGAAAAATATCAGGAAATTGTGCCATACCCAAGTCTCTCACAGCAGATCCTCAAACCCATTGCCCAAATTGGCTTGAGTGGATTCTGATGAAAACCCCACTTTGGTCCCTTTTAACAAATTGATGCTCACTTTTTGCTGTGCTAATGCAAATTCCTCTGCCATCAAAGTGATGTGAGGTTGATGGCAAATGTAGGTCACTGGATATATGAAAAGGACATGCTATTTAATTCGGTCTATCAAAGCAGCAAATGTGATTCTATCATTTATATGAAATCTACTGACATCCTTTGAGATGCTATTTCTTATGAAAAATTCTAGACAAACTCCTTCTGTAATGAAATTTCTACTTATTGTGGACCAAACTGAGAAGACATAAGTTCTCTCTCTCTTTTTCTTTTTCTTTTTCTTTTTCTTTTTCTTTTTCTTTTTCTTTTTCTTTTTCTTTTTCTTTTTCTTTCTCTTTGTCTGTGTGTGTGTGTGTGTGTGTGTGTGTGAGAGAGAGAGAGAGAGAGAGAGAGAGAGAGAGAGAGAGAGAGAGAGAGAATTGAGATCATACTATTATAGTATTTCTATTGGGCTGCCTTGCCCACTTTAATCCAGCATCACCAATTTAACTGGGAAGATGTGTTTGTTAGTTAGTTAGTTAATTAATTAATTTTTGCATTTCTGTTCCCAAACAGCTCCTGGTCAACACAAAAGTGACCAATATGTATATTGACAATTGATTGATTGATTAATTAATTATTAATTAATATTTATTCAAATATTTATATCCCACCTTGTACCTGAGATTCTCAGGTTGAATTACAATAAAATGAATTTGAACACTGATTTTTTTTTTTAAAGTAAGAATAATTTAAGGGCTAAAAGCATATTAAATACGGAAAAGAGTTAAAAAATACTGTTCGCTGGAAACTATTCATGTTCAAATTTCTACAAGCCCATCATGCAGCAAAGCTTTAGGAACTAGCCATTTTTTCACTTGGTAAAGGAACGACAGTAGAGTTGGTGCCTTCAGGCCTCTAAGGGGATCGTCTTCCATAACTGGGGTGCCACAGCTGAGAAGACTCTCTACCTCATCCTACCACAGCGTATGGTCCTGATGGATGGGAAACAGAGGAGGAGCTGTCCCACAGAACTCAAATCTTGGGCAGGTGTATGTTGGCAGAAGCACTCCCTCAAGTATCAAGATCCCAAGTCATATAGAATTTACAGTGTAACCACCAACACCTTGAATTCAGACTGGAATGATATTGAAAGCCGCTACTATTCTTTTAAAACTGGTGTTAGATGGTTTCTGTATGACAGTCCAGTTAGCTCTCTAGCTGCTGCTGACAGGAAAGCGGAAAGCCACCAAATTTGTGCTAGTTCTATCATGCTTTTGGAAGTACAGAGAAAGAAATGGAGGAAGCCATTGATGTTAGACTAGGTAGTACTCTGTCAGCAAACCAGGACACAGATTATCCTTCTTTCCCTTGGTTTTTAAACCCTTTTTTTTTTTTAAAAAAAAAGAGGATTCGAAAGATTCGAGATTCAGGAGATTTGTGGATTCCCAGAACCTTCCAGGGATTCGGATCTGGATTCAGAAAATTCTGAATTTGTCCCATTCCTAATATGAACACTGAAAATCCCCTGTTCTTATTCCTACGTAACTAAATCCACTTGCAGATACACAACTCCAAACAGGATTCTGGTCAAAATGTTTAACAATTGTACACTAGTGGACTAGTAATTTTTGAATTGCAGGTATTCATCATGCCAGTGATCAAAGTTATACTCTCAGGAACTAATTCTTAAAAACATCAACAAATGCCTTCAATCATACTGCTTTTCCACTAGTACCTATTCGTGTGATTCTTTCATTCCACTGCAGGTCCAACATGGTGGCATTCACGTTGTGTCTACGTTTTGTTTTTGTTTTTTCCCTACTCTCTCCCTCTCCCTATCCCCAAGCAGGGTGAATTCATTGCACTTCCAGTGTCTGGACAAAGAGGACAGCATGGTGCCGATCGAGACATGTTGCCTTTATTCCAACCTCTGTACTCTTTTTTTTTTTTAATAAATATTTTGGTGTAATTGTATACTCGCACTCCCCCGGTGGTTGCCCTCACAATGCAATTAAACCATTTCAGCACACTACAACTACACCATTAAGGCGAAACAGAAAATGAGCCGTGAGTCTGGAAGAGTGAAAGGCTGAATTGCCAAAAGGATGGAGAAGAAGCCTCCCAAGATGTCAAAATTGTGCAAGGAAAAAAAAAGTTCATGCACTAGGTAGTACAGACTGGGGAAGAGAGGCAGGATCAGTTTAGACACTTCCTTCTCCGTTGCAGCATGGGAAGTGGCCGGCTACACTGTGGAAGGAAGGCACTTGTGGCAGGTGGCTGGGCGCAGAGGGGAGCACTCAGGTTGTAGTCCCATTCCAGCAGTAGCACGGCTGGGATCATGACTGGATGACAAAAGAGAAGGTGCAGAAATGGCCTTTCAGTAAAATCCAGTAGAAATGCAAAATGAAAAGTGCTAATAGAGTGCTAATAAAGTGCCTAAGGAGGTACATAGAACCTCTGCGTTCTTTTTTGCTTAGTCCACCACCATTTTGACAATTCTCCCTTGCTGTTTGACAACTTTATAGCAAACCGGTTTTATACAGTCACTGCTAGAGCGTGTGAAAGAGTCTCCCTCAGTGTCTTCACATCTTAGGGCAGCTTTATAGAACACATACAATTCTCCAGACCCTCTCCACTGAAGTATTCTCTCACTGTAGGCCAGCCTTACAGAAGACACAGAACTCTCCAGACTAAGATTTTTAGTAAGGACTTGAAAAACGGAAGTCTCCAGTGAGTGCTAAACATGGAAACCAGGACCAAGAGGTCTATCCTTGTCCCAAAAATGCTGAAAAGACAACCAATTCCCACAAAGATTTCTTCATTCAATTCATTACCAGTTGTTACTCAGAGATAACGGGAAGAAAATGTTTGTTTCTCTGTGTGCCTTTAATTGCCTCCCGTATTAGAATGCATCTTTCCAATAGAGGCAAATGTCATTTTCACATACACTGCCATGTTGTGCAGAAATTATTTCCCATAGTACATTATTCACCAATGTTTATGAGTTTCGGTGTAAGCCATTTAAAAGGCTCCGGAGATATGTATCTTGTCAGCTCGATTCTGCCAGAGAGACATTCGGTTTGAAATAAACTGAGCTTGAATCCCCCTCCTCGTCTCTTTTTTCTTCCCTTGCAAAATTTGGCGCTGTTCTTCAAATGTTAACTAATCTAATGAGTTTCGCGTTGAATTGTGAATACATTTTAATTTGCCATTCAAGATATTGTAGCATTTAATATTTTGCCTCGCAAGCAATCTACCACGAGGCACATTCCTCTTTCTTTCTTCCGTTCTTTTTTTTTTTTTAAAAAAAAATACCCTTCCACAAAAATTTCTTTCATACAGTCTGATTAAAATCCAATTAATTACAAACACAATTAAACCTTTCTGCAGGAGTTTGCTGAGGACGGCTGACGGAAGTCAAGTTGTCAATCAAAGATGCAGCAGGGAGCACTAATTGGAAAGCAGCAAAACTTTCAGCCTATGCGAATATAAAAAGGGAAAAGAAAGGAAATCATTCAGCCCTTCATGTAATATGCACGTTTATTTGGAAATGGCTTCCTCCTTTGATTCTTTTGCTTATCATTTGATCAATACAACTTGCTTCTGATGGCAGCGTCCATGACGAAACCCTCCCAAGGCTCCCAGCGATAGTAAATATACATACAATAAAAAGGCAATTAAGAATGAAATAAAGGAGAGTGCGAGGGAGTGGGGAAGGGAAGGGATTGCAACATAAATGTACTATCCAGTGTTATTGGAAAATCTTTGCAGCTTAATGACAGTCAGAGTTTATGTTTTGTTTTCAATTCCCCTCCTTTCCATTTTTGTATTCACTGTCATGTGCAAATCCTGAAGTGTTAATAGCAGCGAAAATAGAATTATTTTCACTTCAGTCTCCAAAAAATGGAAAGAATATTGATGGTTGGTGGCTTCTTTGCCACTCCTTGTCAACCCCAAAATCCACATTGAGGTTGACTCCAAACTTTAAAGGAGTACCCTCTAACGTGCTGACCCTGTTTGGGTTTGGCTCTTTTAAGAGCTCTTTTAGAGGCCAGAGCAAATTCACCATCACACCAACAGGGAGGCCACCAGCTACCACTGGGCAAACAAGAACTAAGCAGGGCTTTTCAGAACTGGGACTTCTAAGGGTTTCTTATTCATAGGGTCACCACAAGTCAGAAGCAACTGGAAGGCAATTATCCACAACAACAAAGCAAATATGGCCTAATGAACTAGTGGTCAGATTGAAGATTGTGAATGTTTGCCCAAAAAATCTTGGAAGCTCAGTGGGCTTTATTTCTCATGTTCCTGAGATGGATTTAACTATGACAACACACTGTGGAACATTCTCTCTCATTTCAAACCTTTCCTGTCTGGCACTGATGGCAATAGTTCCAAAATTGTGGTTCAGTCATAATATCTGGGGGAATTGTCTGCTTACCTTCAACTGCTCATCTCCAATTGCAAACTAAGTGTGTATGTGTTGTGTGTGTGTGTGTGTTGTGTTGTTTTGTTTTGTTTTGGAAACATAATGGCTGCTTTGGTATCTGAAAATTACCACTTCGCCCATGCCACTCCTTTCAGTTTGGAGATGCATTTGGTGAGAAACTGGCTATTCAAAAGAGGCCTTTTGCTAGGATTTGTGTTCTGTGGTTTTATTGATATTGACATGCTTTTAAAATGATTCTACATTGGTTTAAGATACTGAGCTTTTAGTATGTAAGGTTTAGTTAGTCTTTGAATTGAATATTTTTGTGTGTACCTTGTTTTAATTTGAAGGAAGAAAGTGACCATACAAAATAAATATTGATTAATTAATGTCAGACAGTGAGTGCAAACAGAAATGGAATGCAATTGTGACCAACTGGAGGAACAAAAGGAGGGTGCTAATGGCATACTTGTTTCATTTTAGTCTGCCTTGCAGTGCAAGAAATGCATGGACCATTTTACACTACATAATAATTACATCTATGTTTCCGTTTCGGTTGCCACAGCTGTATCCTGTGGAATTATAGCTAGGTGGGGCACTAGAGTTCTCTCACTCAGAATTTTAAATGTCCCTCTCTAAACAGTGGATCCCAGGATTCCATAGAATGTTCTCGTGGCAGTTAAAGTGGAATCGTAGTCCTATAATGGTATAGTCGGAAAGGGCCTAGGCTTATCTGATGTAGAACTGAACTGGTGAAATAGTTGTAATAATCTCAGTGTTAGCTGGTAAACCAAATCAAACCCATGAAGAAAAATAAATTGTGATAAATAGAATGGAGTCTCTTAGAAGCGGATGTGACTGATAGGATACAACCCTGAAAAGGAATAGGTTCAGGTGTAGAAAGAATATTCAAAAATATTCAAAGCAATGGTCAAAAATGGGCTTCTCAAACATTAGAAAACGCTGATGAGAAGAGATCTAAACCAGTGAAGAACTTTCAGCTTCAGAATTTATTCTGTGCAAAAAATAAAAAAATAAAAAATGTGCATGTGTTTTTGCATGTGTATTTTCTGCACTGAAAGAATTTCCTATAGAAGTAACTTGTTTTGTGGCTAAAAACACACTTCTCTATGCAAACAGTAGATGATTGATGATGATGATTGCACAAAATAAGTCCCAAATAATTAATAGCCTTTGCACTATACAGTGTGCAGTGACTTTTGGCAGCAACCAAAAAAAAATGGGAAAAATTTCTCTCTTACCTGGGAAGATGAAATTTATGATGATTTTTACATCCCTAGGTAGGTCCCACTTACACGTTGCTTACTAAGGCCTTATCTCTTACTGTACATTCTTGTCTGCTGAACATTGTCCTCTGAACAGGGGCTGTCATACCTCTGGTGCTATACTAGTTTCCATCGCCACTTTGCCAAAATACAAATTCTGAAAGTTACAAAAGGTAGGGAAGCTAGGCTCTTCCCCACTGAGGCTGTCACAAGAGAGGGTGATGGGCTTCCCTCCCTGCCCCGTTGAAATGACGGGATGTCATTTTTCAGTAGTCGACGGTGAGTAATTCAGCAGCGAGCCAAAGGACATGGCTGAGAGGGGTGTAATAATTACAGCAGCATGTAGAAATCCTCCCGTGTATTTCCTTGCAGGAGGATGATCTCGGAGAATTTCTGCAAGGCCAGCTTCAAGTAATTACTGTCACTTCATGCTTATCTGTAGGCTCTCTTGCTAGGTAGGTCCCCCCTCCCTTTTTCCCTGCCACTCCTTCTCGAATATACCGAGTTGACAAAAGGAGCCATTTGTCAAGATGGGACTATGGCACCTTTCTCTCTCTCCCCCACCTCCTCCTTTCCTTTGCTGAAATTATGTGAGAGATTACGGTCTGGGCTGGGACGATATGTACCATATCATCTAAATAATAGAACCCACAATGATCAATGACAAATGGCCATTAGTGCTGACCTATTCAGCCATGTCATTGAGGGCCAATTTGGACGTCTTTATTTCAGACATGTGAAATTGCCACTGACTTTTTCTTCCCAGGGTGGGGGGTGGCAATTACATAGATGCCTGGCCTTGATGCAAGGCAAGAGATGGATACTGAAACAACTGATGATCACAGGTCATTTATTCCATTGCACAGGGTACAGCAGCCAGGGAAGGCGGGGGTGGAAATGTGGTTCAAAGGAAGGACAACACATTCCATGGCTGGAACAGCAGAACTATCTCCTTTTTAAACTGCAAGAAACGAGTTGGGAGAGATGCAAACTTCTAAAGTAATGGGACCATGAAGAATACTAAGACAAAAACAGCCATTCCACCCCCAAAAGAAAACCTTTCTTCCAACAAAACAATAGACTCCAGAAGTGGAGCAGAGGTGGAAAGAGTTAAAGGAATGGCTCAGATCCTATGTTTTGTTTGCATAGTGTGAATCTAAAGTCACGTAGTTTTAGGGAGATTCTGCTACTGCACTGTTACTCTGTCACTCTGCAAGGTGGAACATACAGTAGCTATTTCTGCAATCCCAGTGAATCAAGTGGTATACCAAAGGCACTGCTGAAGAGTCACATGCCATCCAAGAATGCAGAACTGCACATGGAAATGGTTACCTTTGTGGGATTTTGTTTTCACACAACTGTGAACTGGACACATCTCTTGTACATTGGCCATCACAGTACAACTACACATGTAAGGAAACTTACCCAGGTGCATGACACCAGTAGGATTCCAGTCCACATTGGAACAGGTTTAAAAGGATGAAAAAAGTGTGGAGGGGATTCTTCTTCTAGAAGGTAGTGCCTTTGATAGACACCATGATTCCTTTCTTTTCTTTTATTTCATTTGAAATATATATATTTTCTCATCCCTTGTGGTGTTATGCTCATCTCAGGAAAAGCAGGAAGCCTGGAAAATAAATTCACATTAAATGGTTATTATTAAGTGGATTTATTCAAGTCATGAGCTGTGAGACTGTGAATAGATCCAGTGTAGGGTTGTGGTTTGAATGATGAACTAGAACTTTGAGACTATTGAACTAGGACAGAGTTTTACCAAGATAACCCTGTGATGGGGGCACCATAAAACAGAGCGGACTTGGAAGCACACAACACCACCAACAACAAATATGCACGCATGCCTTTTGGAATGTTGTTGTTGTGTGCATTCAAGTTATTTCCAACTTATGGAGCTCCCAAGGTGAACTTATCATGGGGTTTTCTGGGGGCTGAGAGTGTGTGATGCACCCAAGGACACCCAATGGGTTTCCATGGCTGAGCAGGGAACTGAACCCTGGTCGCCAGGTCCATCGTCCACTGCTCTAACACTGGCTGTCTCTGAGGTAGTATTAGGGTAGTGATAAGCCTGGCACAGAGTCCCTCTGGGTGATGCCAGATGTTTAATTGTAGTTGGTGTGTCTGGTGGACAGGTGGTGTGTCATGATAAAGAAATCCACACACAAAGGTTCACAAAGGTAAATATCAGAGATAAATATCAGCCTGATTAACTGACAGCGTGCCTCACACATGGTATCCAATGGTGAGTTTAAACAGATAAGGATAGCCATCCTACATGGCTCAGCGCACCATTTATTCCACCCCAGACCTACCACAGAAGCCCTGAAGGCCCCCATTGCCATTCTATGCCTGCTGGGGAACAAGGGCAATTGCAGAAACATTTGTGTATGACCTTGTAGTCAGATATGAAGTTATGAGATCATTCATAGGGCCTGACTGTGTCCTGCCTAGGTCATATCAGTTGGTCTAATCCTTTTGCTTCTGGTTACAGGGACAAAGTCAGACTCTTCTGTGATCTATGACCGCGTTCCACTGGGAATGGAATGACTATAGGTGACACTTCAGCAGGTCCACTCTTTGGGGGTGTGCTTTGATCACTCTGGAAGGAAGGGAATAGCAACCTCATGAACATATAGAGAGGAACGATTAGCTTATGCCTGTGTGCCAATAACAGGATCACAGACAATGTCTGCAACACAGGTTCTATAAGGTCATTTAGAAGAGCCCCATATTTGGTAGTAGTTAGTGGGATCAAGAGAAGGAAAGGTCCTCATATATGATCTTGGCAGAACTGGAAACAGTAGAGGTAATGACAATCAGCTCACTGGGAGTCTGTGTACATATTCCATGTTACAAGTGCTCCAGTGGCAACCAAAATTATCCACCTAGAATATGTGCATGTTGAAATATGTGTACAGAAATATATACAAAGGTCTATGAGGAAAAGAATGCTTCCAGTTCAATGAAGACCACAATTACACCAGTTTTGATAGCTGAACATGAACACGAAAAAAGGCTGATAAAATTGGTTTAAGGATGTACAAACAGGCCAGTGAGGACTGAACTTCATATGAAACGCAGACAGAGGGGTCAGCCAGGGACAGAACACAGAGGAGAGTGAAGTAAAATAGAGTGGTATATCAAAGAACAGTTTGACTGTGGAATACACTGACTCCGGGTGTGATGACATCTCTTTCTTCGGAGGTTTTCAGACAGAATCTGCATGGCCATCTGTTGGCAGTGCTTTGATTATGTATTTTTGCATGGCAGAAAGAGTTTGGAATGGATGGCCCTTGCCGTCTCTTCCAACTCGATCATTCTATGATCCTTCAACAAAAAGCACACCATGCTGTTAAAAAAATAGTGTTGCAAGACTTTATGTCTTAAATCAAGTAGAATTTGCAACAACATTTTGTCATATATCATCACCAGTGGTAGCTAGCCACTTCTATGTCAGCTGGGCAGTGAATCTGCTCCATGTTTTAAACCAGGTGAGCTCCCCAATGTGCTGAAATGAACCATATCTCTGAAGTTGGTTCAGTTTTTCAGAACTCTCTGAATGAAATCTGAAATAGATTCACTAACCCTACTAACATGGGACATCTCCCTGATATCACGCATGCAGAGCATCAAAGCAATCTCTACCATTTCTCAGGGGTGCCTGTTTGTTTCCATTCTATTCACTGTTATAAGCATAATAATGGTTAACAACCACAACAGTAATGAGGGTGATGTTTCCTCAATCCTAAACATTTTCTATCTCTCCCCCCAATTTGCTACCTTTTCATGTCCTTGATTTTGTGGGTCAGACGAACCAATGGCTGTGAAATCCCACAGCCTCCAATGCTAATCCAGGGGTAGCCTGAAGTTCTTAGTTTTTTTTTCCTTTTAAGTTTGAGACAGTTAATTACTTGGGACTCAAGATATGTACAAGTTACCCAGGTTTTCACCATTAATCAAATAAATGAAATGAAAATAATTAGTTGATAGTGACTTTCTGGCTTATTAAAATCAGATCCAACTCCAATCAACACTGCTCAGAAAAAATCAAATATAGCACACAAATGAAACCTTCAGGCATCTTTCTCCCTCCCTTCTCTGCTCGCCCCCCCACATGTTGGTTTCCCCTGCATGTTGCCTTTTGAACCACTTTCTTTTTTTTTTTTGTTCAAATGATTTGTTTGATTAAAGCTCTTGAAATTGGACAAAACCACAGAGTCAATGTCTTAGAAATACAGGAAAGGTGGGAGGGATGTATTTGTCCATTGGCCACCATTTTGCTTGTTCGTTTGCAACAAAGCAATTCAGAAACAAGGATGTGGCTGCAGTATTAAGCCACTAGTGCTAGTTATACTTTCATTAGAAGATTTTGTTCTTATTCCTCCCCCCACCCCAGCTTCTGTTTGTCTTTCTTTCTTCTTCCCCTGTTTTTCCTTCTCATTTTCCCCCTTCTCCTTTATAATGGGATTGAAGAATAGTCAATTACCTCCTTTTTTATTTTACTGTCTCCCAACCATGTGCTCATTAGAACAAATGTTACCATTATCTCTTTTATTTTATGATTATTAAATTTGGATTTGATTGCTAATACTTGTCTTTTTACTGTGGGTTTAAAGGGGAACGCCGACTATTACATACCCTTTGGAAAAAAATCAAAGAGAACAAGATTGCAAAGGATAGAGAAGCAACAGCAGCCACCCGAAGACATTTTTAGGAGTCCTCGAAGAAATAAAAGAGGCATCCAGTCCTCTTCCATCATCCCTGTGGCAGGGATTATTGCAGTATGCAAAATTTAGTTGAGAATAGGAAGGAATGGAAAGAAATGCATCAAAGTATGCATAAATTACATTCTAATGATAGTTACACTACTTCCCCATATGTACCTGCCCAGCCTCTGAGGTCCTTGGGAGGGGTCTTTCTCTCTGTCCCACCACCTCTACAGGCATGGCTGGTGGAGACACAAGACCGGGCCTCCTCAGTGGCTGCCTCCACACTCTGGAAATCCCTTCCCAGGGAAGCATAATAGACCCCTCTTTGTTACCCTTTCTTTTGCAGGCAAATGCAATTTCCGAACTACATTGCTATAGTGCTATTATTCCACTGGAATTCTGGTTTGCCATTTAAGGAGGGACCTTTAGAATTCTCACCCAGAGAGCTCTTTAGCCTCAGTAAACTACAAACTCCAGAATTCCACAGAATGTTGAAAGCGGAATAATAACACTATATCAGTGTAGGGCAGAAAAGGCCTTTGCCAGCTAGCCCATGCTTCCCAGAATCCCTTGTGAATTACTTCAATATGGGGGTGAGCGAAGTGATGATGGGGTCTACCATTATCTTGAGTGACGGAGCTGAGGGTTGTAGGCCGACTTTCAGGTAAACAAAGAGCTAATGATATGATGAGTTAGGTTGCATTTATTGAGGCACTACCAGGTAAGATCAGCAGAAAACACAAAAGACAAGTGGTCAGTGGGGAGGAAAAGCTTGTGTGAGGTATGAAAGCTTCCAGACGCTTTAGAGTGAGAGGTTATAATAACACAGTGCCAAATGTTATAAGAGAGATTTTTGGACTGATGGAGGTGTAGGCGATGTTCTTCCTTCCGCATTGTCCATGGGGAAGCCTAGCCATAGGCTAGAGAAGGAGGTTCAGACAACCAGCTTCCCAGGAACAGCCAAAGGTCCAAACCCCCAACCGTACCATGAGTGGAACATAAACGTCTAGTTTGTCACATTAAGGATTATATTTCTTTCTAATCTAGAGGAAATATGATTTGAGTCTGTTCTTGTAACTTTGAAACTACTCCTAAGTAATGCTTGAAGGGAAGATGACTTCATATACAAGATACCATTTGCTAATGTAAGACTTGCCTGCGTAGAGTCAAAGCTTTCCTTAAAAGATCTCCTTCTTTCCACATTCTCTCCATGTGCCTTCACTCAGTGTGTGCACATACATGTGTGTTGGGGGATGATAGGAGTTTCAGCCCCACAGAGATGCAGCGGAATAACCGCAGGACAGCGAGCCAACAGCAGCAGCCTTGTTCCCCAGTAAGGATACTCACACACGGAGGAGTTTCTTCCAAACAGGAGGCACTTTATCTTGTAGCAACGTTCCGTTATATACACAACATGGAACAGACGGACAAAGGCTTGCGCCAGACACCGGTTTGGTCAACAGACAAATACATACTGGGGATTGCTTTCTTATATACATATTTACAACCAATCAGGCAGAGGTTTGCACACTTCCCTCTACCATCTGCACACGACCCCAGTTTCTGATGCAACCTTGCAATCAACCACAGCTGGAGCATGATGCAGCATCTTTGCAGTGGGCTGATCATTTTCCCAGGGTTCCTTGCCTGGAATCCCTGACAATCCCCTCCAAAATGGTCAGGCCACTGTGTAGGACATTTTCACTATCCATACATGTTATGCAATACACATTATATGATACATACATTCAAGGGTACAATTCATCTTCCACCTTACACCTTGGTGGTAAGGCCCAGTTTACTTGCCAACTTCTCCTGGCCTACTACTGGAAATGCCTTTGTGAGCAGATCCACAGATGGGCAATACTGCACGCACAAAATCCCATCTTGGACCATTTGCCTCGCTTTTTGATACTATACCCCAATGTAGTCCTACACTGTAAGTTTTTTTTGCTTCAGTCACAGGGGACAACAAAATACCCTCCTTCTGACCTTTTAGGGATGAGCATAACTTTGCTTCCTGACTTAGCATGTTGGGTGCTTCCTGACCCACTTTTACTGGAACCACTACTGGAACTGGTGCTGGCCTCAGTGCGTGGCTCTTGCTTGACCCTAACTGCAGGTTTAGCACTAGCTGGCGGCGTTGAACTCCTTGGTGTGACGTCGAGTGAGACTTCTGGCTTCTCCTCCTCAGTACTTTCTTCTTCATCGTCAGCCATCACCGCCCCTCCATCTTCAGAGCTTTCAAGTGAATCCGGGACACTGTCCTTTTCCTTCTCAGACATTACTGCCCCTCCACTTTCAGAACTTTCTGGAACACTTATCACACTTTCCCTCAGGGGAATCAAGACCTCTTGATCACAGTGCAGTCTTTTCCCACTTTTCACACTGTTACCCAGGTTACAGTGCAGTCTGTCCCATCCTGCATGGATGTCACAGTTTGCACTCCTGGAATACACTATTTTGCCAGCATGGTGTAGAAATCTGTATTTGTTACCTTCATATCCCACAAAGAATAACTGTCTGGATTTCTCCTCTCCAGACCTTCTGAAACATGGGGGAATATACACACTAGCAAACTGACCCCAAACACGTAGATGCTTCAGGTTTGGCGCCCTACCATACAATAGGTAATATGGAGTTTGCTTCACACTTGAGCTCCACAACCTGTTTATGTGGTAGTTTGCTGTCTTTATTGCTTCTCCCCAAAGTCCTGCTGGTGTTTGGGCATCCTCCATCATACAGTCCTTCATTTGTTTTAACAGCCCAATTCTTCTTTCTGCAAGACCATCCTCCCCAGGAGATGCGGGGTTGGTGGTTTTATGCCTTATGCCTTTCTTACGCATCCAGGCTTGCAGGTTATTGGCCAGGAATTCTCCCCCTCTGTCTGACACAAGACTGGCTACTTTGTAAGGAAATTCCCTCTCAACAGCATTCACCCACTCTTGGAACTTTTCAGCTGCTTGGCTTTTCTCTTTCAGTAGATAGACATAGGAGTACCTGGTGCGTCTCTCTACAATTACCAGGACATACCTATTTTGCCCTTCAGTTGGCTTGAATGGTCCAGCCAAATCTGCATGTACAACCTCAAAAGGATGTTGGGTGACACACTTGCTTTTCTTGGCAATGGGATAAGCCTTTACCTTAACCTTTTTGCATACAGAGCAATCTAGAAACTTAGGGCAATTTCTGACTTGTAAACCAGGGCACACCTTTGCCAACTCCTGCAAACTTTTGTAGCTGACATGCCCCATCACTCGGGGGAGGTAATGTACATACTTATCATGTAGAGGTTTGTTACACAATGGGTTAACGTTTGCCACTTTTCCTTTGGGTAACATGTGGTACAACCCCTGTTTTTTCACCCCTTTTGCACAAAACACATCATTCTTAGTTATTGTACATTTCTCCCCTTCAAACACCACTTTGTAACCCTCACTGGTCAGTTGGGAGATACTCAAAATACAATTCTGCAGGTTGGTAACACACAACACATTATTGAATGATTTACCAAAGCATGGCACATATGCAGTACCCATCTTCTGCACCTTGCTTGGTGCCCCATCTGCAAGAGAAATTGCTGTTATATTTGCATTTGTTACATCATTCAACAGCTTTAAATTATTCACCATGTGGTGAGTTGCACCACTGTCTAGCAACCACACACCACTCTCAGACTGTTCTTTTGCCACAAACACATGGCCTTCAGCCTGTGACAACACGCCCCTCCGCTTCTGGGCTGTCTTCTTCCCTCTGCTCGGCGCTGGCATTCTGCAGTCCTTCAGGAGATGGCAGACTCTCTTGCACCTGTAGCAGCGTCTGGCATAGCTGCACGCTGCTCCTTCTTCCTCCAGAGCCGCCTCTCCCACTGACTGCAGTCTGGACTCGAACTGCTTACGTTGGAGTTCCTCCAGGATCCTCCCAGCTACCAGGTCTACAGTCAGCTCTTCCTCACGCACACTCTGCAGGCTGCACATCAAAAAGTCCCACTCCTTAGTGAGGCTTCCCAGCAGAATAAAACTCCTTTGCGTTTCTGGGATTTTTACCCCCCTTTCAGCTGTCTCTTGGAAAAGCTGTTTCATCAGCGTGAGGTGCTGTCTCACACAGCCTCCGGGACATAACTTTGTGTTATACAATCTTTTTGTCTATAACATTTTGGACAAACATGAGGAAGGCTGATGCACACGCTTTAAAGCCTGCCACAGCTGATATGCTGTTTCTGCAGCAGCAGCGTGAATCAACTGGGAAGGACTTAAAGTAAGCAAAATAACTGCTTTGGCTTTCTCGTCCGCACCTCTGAACGCAGCTATTTGGGCAGCAGTCGCTCCATCTGGGGGCTGTCCCTCATTTTCCATAACGTGCCACAGGTTCTCCTTCGTCAAAGTGGTTCTCACATAAATTTGCCAGCTTTGATAATTAGAGTCGGACAGTTTCTCAAAACGCAGATACTCTCCCTCAGTCATGCTGCTGCCTTTGTAAGGAAAAATTCAACAAACAAAGCAGCTGGCCGCAGTGACCTTGATGAGCTCCGGACTGAAGATTAACTGTCTCTCTGCCAAAACACAGACTCCCAATGCACCGAAGAGCCAGGCAAACAGTCAAAAACAGTCCCAGTATCCAGGGGAAAACAACTACAGGTGAGCTGTGGATCCTGTGCACTGTGGGCGTGGGCCCATAACCACTGTTGGGGGATGATAGGAGTTTCAGCCCCACAGAGATGCAGCGGAATAACCACAGGACAGCGAGCCAACAGCAGCAGCCTTGTTCCCCAGTAAGGATACTCACACAGGGAGGAGTTTCTTCCAAACAGGAGGCACTTTATCTTGTAGCAACGTTCCGTTATGTACAATACATGGAACAGACGAACAAAGGCTTGCGCCAGACACCGGTTTGGTCAACAGACAAATACATACTGGGGATTGCCTGGAATCCCTGACAATGTGTACAGGATTCCAACCTTCCAGGGGAGAAGGAAGGGGAAGTCTGTGCCTAGTCAGAGGTCTTTTCCACATTTAATCAGTTAGTTATTCAAAACCTTATCAAATGCTTTGCTGAAATCCAGATAAGTGACAGATAAGTGAGATCCACAGCATTTCCATCACCTACTTAACTAGTGACTTGATTCAAATATATACATACACACACACACACACACACACACACACACACACACACATATATATGGGATTAGTTTGGCAGGATTTGTTCTTGTCAAACCCATGTCAAGCTTCAAATTGGCAATGGAAACTGACTGGGTCACCTTGTATAGGTCCCACTCTTTAATCATAAGAGAAAGGCAGTGACACCCATCCCCCTGAACAAATCTTGCAAAGAAAGCCCCATGATAGGTCCAGGTTAGGTAGGAAATGACTTCAAGGCACACAATGGCCATTTCCACACAGGCTAATAGAAACGGTGCAGAGCGTCCTCCAGGGAGGACATCTGCACCCGGGAGCAGACTGGGTCAGACCTACTTAACATAGATCCACACCTCAGCCCACTCCGGAACGACCTCAAGTGGTCATCAAGTGTGCTTTTGAAAGACCGCTTAAAACAGGTCTTTCAAAAGCATGGAGCGTGCGATTCCGTGCCCGCTCTCCAGTGCAGATTTGCCGGCTTGCACCAGTGCAAGCCTGTGATCTACCAGGGACGGGTTTTAGGCTGGTGAGCTTCAGCAGTTGGTCAAGACCCTCGACCAACCGGAAGCCGCCATTTTCGTCCCCGGAGTAGTGCAGAACAACGAGCACGCACTACTCTGGAGCAGCGCAGACCAGACTGGGGAGCCAAAAAGTCCGATACGTAGCGGCACGGGGCGATTCCCTCGGCCCGTGCGGAAATAGCCAAAAACAGCAACAACACGGCAGCAGCAATAACAGCACAATCTGAAGCTACCACAATTCAGTCCCCTTTGGTACCACCACCATCAGCTTCATCACCACTACTTTCCTCACTTGGCTTTGGCTATAGATATCATTCCAGGGTGAAGACTCTACAATTTGTGCTAGAAAGTAGGTAGAGACTGAGTGAGAACATGGACACTCTCACACAGGTACAAGGGTTTTTACAGTAACTGGATACATGGGAACTGCAACTATTGTTATTCTCCTACACATGCATAGTGCATTTAAAATGCATAACTAGGCACCATGGGAACTGCAGCTATTAACATTCTCCCACATATACACAGTGCAGCTATGGTAGATGTTTATCATGGGAACTGCAGCTGTTACCATTTGTCCACACATGCTCAGTGCATTTGAGGCCAGACACTGGGGAAATGCATCTGTTTGTTTTTTGTTTTTTCTACACACATGCAATTAACTTCATGTGTCATGGGAACTGAAGATATTGCCATGCTCTTGCAAACATAACAAGTGTGATACTGCACTTAGGGTGGATGGGTGTCACACGAATTGTGGGCCTTCCTGTTCTGTCACCTCAGTTTCCAAACTCACCTTAGTTTTCAGATACTCTAGACTGCAGTTGTCTTGTATTTTTCCCTAGTATGATGCCTAACCAGTTCTCAGCAGGAGTCAGAAGCTAAGGCTGCAATATAAATAATGCATTTTAGTTTATTTTTTTCCTCCCTCAAATGAGAAAATCAAAATCGAATTCCATATTTGCACTCAAGAAATAAGAAGAGGCTGGGTTACAGAGGCTAAACAACTTCAATAAAATAATTACAACAATAATAATTGAAATATTGTTACAAATGAGGTAGGCTTTCAAGTTTCTTGCTCTGATTGTGTGCATGTGTGTGTGGGGGGGTGCATACAGGCATCCATGTGTGTGTGTCCAAATAGTTACTGAGCCAAATTAAATTCTGCATAAAATATGACCACAAGCACAATTGTAATAACTATTCCTTTCTTGGCATTTTCATTCCTTTTGCTTTTTCTTCTGTGGAATGTATTTTCCCTGAGGACACTCATGAAAGGAAGCATTTGTTTATTATTGTAAGTAAAAAATAAAGAAATAAATAAAGGCAGAAGGGGTTTGGGAATGGAATTTTGATTGCCCAACCTGTGATGAAGGAAATACTCTTCCCTCTCAAAAAAGAAAAAGAAAAAGAAAAAAAAGCTAGAAAAAGCTACAAATGATCATGCTTTAATAATAATGTTTTAATGACAATGTTTTCAAAGTCTTCAAAAATTTTGAACTTTTTAAAAAATCCAATTACGAAGCCACATTCCTCTTATTCTGGGTTTGTTGTTATAACTAAGTGTGTGCTATGAGCATAGCACTCAGGGGAAAGCAAACTAACATCCTTCAGATGATTTGGACTGGATCTTCAATAAGACCTAGCCAGCACAACCCATGGTTAGAGTTCATGGGAGCTGTAATCCAGAATAATCTCACAAACATGGGTTTACCTCTCCTTTGATTAGACAATCCATAGAGAACAAATCTAGGAATGGCCACTAGCCATGCCAGTAAATTGAAATTCAGCCTCTGTGTCCAGAAACCAAATATACCTCTAACCATCAAATAATAGAATAAGAGAACAAGCATGATTCGATGCCTTTGTATCACAGTGCATGCTTCCCTGTCACAGGAGTGTTGGGGTGCCCATTAGTATGTGGTGGCAGCTGATTGAATCGAGAGGCTTCTTTCTGGGGTTGCTCTCATGTAGCGCTGGGCAATTTCTAGAGGTCCAGGGCTTATACACGCTTCCACCACCCTGATCTCACAAGTTAGGAAGAAACACGGGACAAGTTTACAATGTTGGCCTCTCTCTAAAAATTTTTTAGAGTCAGGACAGGTTTTTGAAAAGAAACTGGAGTCATTAAACACCACTCCTGGTTTTGTAATTAAAACTTGTAATTAAAAGCACAGGGGAGGGGGCAAACCATATGCTCCTTAGAGGCTATGGACACCATTGGTCATTGGAGGGGGAACTGATGCAGCCACAGAGGGACTTGTGGGTATCCAAAAATGGGTCTTACATTTGCATGAACCCATGAGACACACTAGGACATACCTTTGAAATTGTCGGTGATAGTCTCAATCAATTCTCTGCTTTCTTGCCTTTTCAGATGCTTTTAAAATGTCCTAGGCCCTTTCAACAGCATGCTCCCATCCCACAATGGTGATGGGATTGTGACGTGACTGTGGTGACGGTTCTGTATGATGTTGTCGCAATCCCATTGCCAACAGTTGTGATTGCAGAGTAAATCATCCACAGGTTTTTCCCATCAAGGACAGGCAATTGCACAACTGTCCCAGGCTTACCTGCCCTGCAGAAGCCCAGACGCACAATGAAGATGGTTCCTGCCCCATTGCAGTCTGGGAAAATAACCTGCTGAACTGCAGAAAGAAGAAGCATTGTGCTTCCTTGAAGATGGAGCCAGCTGTTGCGGGGCGAAGTGTTCCTTTTGTGCTCTCCTCCCTGAAGAGACTCTACCAGAATCCCCACAGGATGCAACCAGGATCCAGTAAACTGTGTAAAGTGCCCTAGTTTCCTTCTCCCACTTTCCTCCTTGGAGGAAACTGAATTATAAGTGAAAAAGTAATTTCTGCTTATGTAAATGGCTAGAGGGAAGGCTTTTACCCTTCCCTGTAGATTCATTTTCTTTCCTTCTTTCTTTCCTTCTTTCCTTCTTTCCTTCTTTCTTTCTTTCTTAGCTCAGTACCTAAATTCCAGTTTCTCTGGTTAAAAGTTTTGTGTGCTCTTTATTGTTTACCTCTCCTCTCTTGTTGCCTGACAACACTAGTTTGACCGCACTCTGATGTTGGTCACCTCTTGTGCCCCAGTTTTCATGTATGAAATGTTGGAGGGTATGCATCTCTACTTCTAAATACAGATAATCCTGTCCAAAAAGGGTTCTTCAAGCATATTGTTACACACAATGTCTGTGTTCCTGGCATGTTTTTGTTGTGAAACTAAAATTCCCAGATCCCAGCCTGTTTTCTGTGTCTCAAGTTAAACAGGAGGAAACTCAGGGTTAGAGCATTATCTTGAAAAATCTCTTTCTCTTTCTCTTTCTCTCTCATCCTCCTATCTTTGATTGTTTTATCACTCTTGTTACATTCTGGTGCTTTGAGTTATTCGCCCTTTTCCTTCAAAGCAAACACCAGGAAATGGTCTTGGTCAAACTGCAATGCCTATGTATTCTTGAAATTAATGCTTGGAAAGCTGTTGAAAACACAGCACAGAACTTGGAAAACAGGACATTCAACTAGATAATCATATTTTGTTGTTGTTGTTGTTGTTGTTATTGTTGTTGTTGTTATATTTGGAGTTATTTATCTTAACATATCCTGAGCAACTGTGGTTGATGCTTAAACTTTCATGATGAATTATGAGAGCCCATCTCTCTGTCATTTCTGCAGAAGGTATGCCTTGGTCTCAGATATTGGCCCTGAAATCTCAGGGTCTGGGGTTCTCCTGAATTGAACAACCTGGTTAAAACATGTTGAGTTATCCACAGGGACTCATTTCAAGAGACAGCATGGTAGGCTGGACCAAGCATTGAGAGACCTGAACTCAGAGTATGCTCCAATTCTTGAACTGGTTTTAGAAATTCCCCTAATTCCATAAGCATTCAGTTCCCAGGATAAGGCAATCAACCATAAATTTAGGGATGCTTTCGGAATTTGATCTTTGCCAATCTCTGTGAATTGGTATGGTTCTTATCTTTTGGGCTAAAGCAATGCCACCTTATCCATTAGAAACTTTAGGCACTGGGCTGAGGTCCTACAAAAATGATAGGGTCTACAAGAATAGGGTTTTAGGGCCTAAAAAACATCCCTAGTGGTAAGTTCAGGGAAAGCAGACAGTCAAACACAAGAGTGCCTAGGGTCTACAAAAATCTTAATGTAGCCCTGGGCTAAAGTGTGGGCCAAACCATAATTAGATGTTTCAACACTTCCCAACAGTTCTAATGCAATTCTCAGGCCATTGTTATAGTGCTATTATTATTCCACTTTCAACCTTCTATGGACTCCTGGGATTTCTAGTTTAGAGAGGTGCCTTTAGAATTCTCATCCAGAGAGCTCTTTGGCCTCGGGAAACTGCAAAGCCCAGAATTCCACAGAATGTTGAAAGTGGAATAATAGCACTATAACAGTGTAGTGCAGAAACGGCCTTAATCCCATGTGTCACATCAAAAAAAAAAAAAAGATTTTGAAGTAGGGGTGTGGTCCATAAGCCTCATATGGACCTAGAATGTATTTTCTAGCCCATGGCTACCCTTACACTGTTCAGATACCCCTGGATGAATAACACTTTTTGTATTTATTCCCTCAATGTTTTTTTTCTGCTCTGGGTTAAAATTGCTAGATCTCAGGACTTGGAATTTACTCTCCAGTTGTGATGAATCTTCTCCAGGCAGAAGATGAGGGTCCAGTTCTCGAGTTTTGATGGGCTCAGCTCAAGGCAACTGGATAAGACTGTGTACAAATCTCCAACTCAGTTAGCAATGTAGCAGCTTGCAACCATTTGCAAACCTTAACTGATTTGTCACTGAAACAGGATCAATTTATAAAGTCTGTAAAGAGAGCCTTTAATGAGATCTTGGCCAGAGAGGGTGACTGGGTTGTGTTTAAGCAGCTAAGAAAAAGACACAGAGAATTGGTGCCTAAGGCTGGAAGCTATTGGCAAAGACTGGCAGAAGTCTGAACTGGTGAATGTAACAGCACTGCATTTTGCATGAACTTTATCAAGTTCATGCAATAAAGACATGCTTTATTCTGATGTAATTGCAATAGAGGATACAGTTTGTCTTGTGACTATTGAGTCTGTCTGCCTTATCCAAAGTCACCAGTAACAAAAATTAAAAAAAAATGCTACTTTAAATAAACAAATAGTTTCTGAGGGAACACTTGTGTCCCTGTTCCTTTTACATGAAGGTTGTGCTTGAGGGTGGAGTTAATGCTGGTTGTCTGGACATCTTCTTAGACTGGACCTGCAAAACCAGTCTAGTAGAAGCTGAGGATCTGTCACAGGCAGCAGGAGTTTATCTATTAATTAAGTAAGTTTTTGCCTTCTTTCCTAGTTGTTGTGTCTCCAGAGGTCACCATCTGCTCTGCTTTGCATCCACTGTCCTGCTACAAGCAAGTAGTCTAGATTAAATGTTTCCTATCCCATCTTCTTAAGTAGGTGAATAAGAACAATCCCTTCATTTCATTTTAAGATATCTGTTTTAACTTATAAACAGGAACATGTTGTCTCTTTCCCTCTCTCTATTTGAGTGACAATCTGTGACCAACTCTGGCTGGCACATGACACATAACTCTTAGACCCTTTCTGCAGGGTGCTGTTGTCCCACACTGGGGACAAGAGAAGGACAGGACCCAGATGTCAATTATGCTCAACGTTATCTGTGTCCTATTGTTCTCCTATCCCCAGGCAGCATGATCCCACTGCAAGATCATTGACAGGTTTTACTTGTGAATGACTGGAGGTCATGCAGCCCTCCTGCCACCCTCCCATACTTACCTGAGCTGGGGAGGGTCATAAAGCAAGATCACCATGCTTCCTGCCCCAGTGCAGCCTGGGACAGTGCCCAGCTGTGCTATGGAAGGAAGAGGTATGGCCATTGTGCCTCCTCCATTCCTGCAGACAGCTGGTACAGAGGGCAGCACTCCTGTCACACTTCCCTCCTGGGAGAGGATCTACCAGAATCTCTGCAGGACACCGCTGGGATCCAGTAACCTGCGGAAAGGACCTTAATGGCATCACTTAGGACTGTCCCTAGGTCTCAGGTTTTCTCCAAGAAACCTCAAAACCTGGGATGATCCTGCACAGGCAGCCATATCCTGGATCCTTCAGAAATGAGATTCAGTACTCCAAGCCAACTCCCTCAAATCTGAAAAAAAGTAAAACCAGAAGTGTATCTCCAGATCCAAGCTCTTTTAGTTTCTTTTTTACCCCCACCCACCCACCCACGCACCCACCTACCTCAGGTTTCAGGCCTTGACATGGCCCAGGGTGGGCACTGAGGTGCAAAAAATGCTCCCTGGTCCATTGGAAGTTGCCCCTCCCTATTTAAAAGTGTGGATTTGGGAAGCAAATACGTTTAGCAAACTTTATTGTGGCAAAAAATTTAAATGTGATGGTTATTCAGATTATTGTAAAGAAGACAAATGTGATGTGGAAATTAGACAGATTCACCTGCTCCTGTATGAAAGTGAGAGGAGATGAGATTTTCTGTTAGGAAATGTTTGCAACTGAGTGCAGGGAACATTGGAAAAACTCAAAGTAAATACTTTGTATATCACCAATTGGAAGAATGATAAAGTAGACAGACATAGTCACATATATACCCAAATGCATGGGATTAAAGTATTTTTTGTGTGCAGTAACTCCTGTGGAAAATGTGTATATTTGGTGCCATTCAGAGAATGGATGCAGCCTATTTATATCTGAACCTTTGACTGATACAATCAGGGGTGAGAAGTATTGGCAATAGCCTGCCATTTGTCTGACCCATTGATGAAATAAAATAAAACAGCAGAGACAAAATGCTAACAGAAAAGCCCATAAAGGGGGAAAAAATGAGTGAACAATAAATATTGTGTCTAAATGCAGGAGAAAGCAATGGAGGCCTGCAATGGGTAAAAAGAACTCAAAGCTTCCAAAACTTCATTTGATTCCTAAACAGACTCCCGCTGGGAAAATATATAAATATATATAAAAAGACCAAAAGCTAAAGTATGACAGGTGAAGAGAAAGAACTGTATTCATCATTGTTTTTCTTCTTTTTCATAATAACATTTCAGAATTCAAGTGGGCAGTCATAACATTTGTCTTGTGTGCTGGAGCAGTACTTTTTTATCTTAAAAAACAATCACCTCAGTTGTCTCAGTCCTGGACGGGGGCAAGGGAGGGGGTAGGAAGCTTCAGTAGCAGTTCCTGTTGTACCATAAGGATGGCCTCAAATGTCTTGATCTGCGTGGATGGTGTGCAATCACAGAAAATGAAGACTCCCCCCTCAGAAGAAAATAACCGCTCAGTATTGCTGGTGCTGCTACCATCAGGTCTGCCACCACTTCCTCCTACCACCACTAGTAGCTATTTGTTAAGTGCCAGAAACAGTACAGAATGGATGGGTTCTGCAATGTACTGTGTGTGGGGCTGCCCTTGAAGATAACTTAGGCCCTTTTTGCTGGCATTTTCCAAGCTAAAGGGCTCCTTGAGCTTCGCACAAATGTGAGGAGCAGTCCACACGATGCACTCACATTTTTGCGACGCTCCAGGGCCTGGCACGCAACGCTCAAGCACTTTTTCATTTTCGGCTTTAAGCCAAAAATGGTGCATGGTCGGGCATTGCTCCCAGGCCCTGCATGCACTTACCTTGTGTGTGGAGCCTCGGGAGCCGGGCCGGTCATGCTTCCTGTCTCAGTGCAGCCTGGGAAGGTCCCAGGCTGCACTGTGAAAGGAAGAGGCGGGGCTCTCACACAGGCAGGAAGCTCATGCGGAGCTGAAGAAACCTGGACGTGGGGACTTCTCACAAGTTTCTGCGCCCCAGCGCCGAGAAAAGGTAAGGTGCAGAAAGGGCATTAGAAGCTACAGCTGATGAAATATGAGTGCTGATGGGAACGTCTTATAGAAACCATAGGACAGCAGTCCTAAAGGAATTGCATAAGCAGTTGATATGCTTCCAGTCTGAATTCAAGGTAGTGTTTAAGCTTTAAGACTCCGGGACTTCACTACTGGAAGGAATGGTTGTTTCATTTAATTATCATCAAGTGTACTTTGCCTTATGGCTGTCACCATACCCTTCCACCTCTCCAAAAAGATATGCAATTTCTATAAGTTGGACTTATTAATGATCAGAGAATATGATCAAAGTCACACTGATCAGGGACATGTTCAGGATCATGATGGTGGAAAAGTCTAGATAGGATTATGCAGAAAACCCCAAGGCTGTTGGGTTTCTTCTAATCCCTTCACCGCTTCAGACTCTTTGCATTTTTAAACACAGTGGAAGATGAACTGCCCAGATTAGTGAGCAACCAGAGACATTCCCTTGATCTTACCCTATGGCGATCTTTCCTATACACTCTATGTGACCAAACATTAAGAGATTGTCATGAATCCCATCAATGTTTTGACACTCCACAGTTAATGCCCATTCTGGACATCTTTTTCAGTCTTATGGGAAAGTCAGTATAGCTTTTTCAGTGCACCCCTTCAGGGTATGAAATATGGTATAATAATCCTAGTTTTACCCCAGCCAATTGCAGTATGTAGTAAGTAATATGCATTAAATGGTATGTGGTACTTAGTACCCCAGACTGCCATTCCTCTGTACTACCCTCAGAAGCTGTCTGAGCCCATCCACTGTGACCTCCTTCTTCAATAATGGTAACTATCACCCTTTCCACCCCAATCTCTCTCTATCCAACCTTTTCCACCTCACTTTCTGATAGCTTTATATTGTTCTTAAGAGCATCTGATTTCCTGTACGTTTGTCAATTCAAATAAAATACTATTTTTTGCTAATATTCTCCCTCAATTTTTTTCAGATTGTAACCCAATTTTGACAACTTTGAAAGTGCCAAAAGCTGAATTCATGTGGAGACTAAATGAGAACATTTTGAAAGACAATGTTGTTGAACAACTTAGTCAACGAATAAATTTATATTTCCAAGAAAACATAAACAAGGAAACTTCCTTGAACACTGTCTGGGATGTGGCTAAGGTAGTTTTACGAAGCTTGCTCATATCTCAAGAAGCTCAAATTAAAAAGAAATGACTAAAGAAAGAAGCTCAAATAGTCAACTTATTGAAAGAAAAAGAAGATGAATTTAAAATAAGACCAAATAATGATAGAATCCTCAAAGAGATTAAAAGTCTCCGAAAACAACATGCAATCCTGTTAGAATCACAACTGGACAGAAAAAATGTTATATATGAAAAAACATTATTTCGAGTCAGCTAATAAAACCTGCTAGATGGTTAGCACATAAATTGAGAAAAGAAGATATTTGGTTCTGGCCGCATGGCGGGTGTGAGAGAGTGTCCAGAGTAGCGCTGCACAGCTCCGAACTCCCAGCTGAAGGTACCCAGCTGGATCGAGACCATCTAACTCCAGCTAGCTATCCCCTGGATAAGGGGCATGCGGAAGAGGTCTGCAGGGGAACCGTAATTTGTCACCAAGCCTTCTTCGAAAGAAGAAAGAGCGGGGGTGCGTAAGATCGAAGGACCGCAATGGGACCTCCAGGATCGCCATGATAGCGGCACGAGCGCCACTGTCGGCTTTTAAATTAAGAACTCAATAAGAGACAACAAGAAAAGTCCGATCTGGATTACAAACACTTAAGAGCGCAAGAGTAATGTACCTGCTTCAAAGATAGCAAGCAGCTTGAAAAGACCCCGAGGACTATAAGCTGGAGAATAATGGTGGATTTCTTAAAGAGACAGTCAAGTTGGTGAGTGTACTGGCTTCAATTTCCTTTTCTTTGGAGGATAATATTACAGATTAAATTTGAGGTTTTGTTATGGACATTGGAATCTGGGCAGGACTTTGTTTTTAAAGGCAAGAAGTTGAAGAAGGTATCTCTCCTTTTTTCTTTATAAAGAGACTGATTTGTGGAGCTGACAAACTTTTAAATTTGTGTATGGAGACGTAAAAATGGAATGATTGCAGCTGTTTGATTCCTGCTCTTTTTTTAAATATTTCATTCGGACTGAAGGATTGCTTTTTGTGTTTTCATGTTTTTAAAATTGATATTTAAATTGATATTTGAGGCTGATTTTGGGGATTTAAAGCGGATTGGAATCTTAGTCTTTTGCTGCAGTTGTGACTGGATATGACTGTTTAAAACTGGCACTGGGAGCTGATTAAAAATTGACAGTAATGGAAATGAACTCAAGACTTTTAGTGACTGAGTGGCTTTTCTTTTTCATTGTGTATCAGACTCTATTTCTTCAATTGTTTACTGGATTATCTTATTGACTATTTCATGGTTTAACGGATGGAAGAACCTATATAGACTTTGGATTACGATTTGGACTACAATTTGCTTTTTAAGGAGTTTTTTATGAACTGATAGAACTTTGAACTGGTTATTTTACTATTGGATTTTTTATCCCACTTGATTCTTCTATTTCTAAATGGATTTTAATGGACTTTGATGAGTTTGAAAACAGACAATAGTGGGGACAATTGGCTGCAGAATCAGACTGAAGTCGACTTTCCTCGCTTGTTTTGTCTCCGAAGACAGGCTAGAGAACTGGAAGCTCCCCTCCTACGCAGAAAGCGGTTTGAATGTGCAGCTGGTATTTGAGGCTTTGGGTGCTGTGATACGAGAGAAGGCTGTGAAGGCCAGAAAAACACATCTGGGAGGAGGGATTTGGGATTGTTAAAGGGAAACTAATTTCTACTCGCTTACTTTACGATTTGATCATTTGATTTAATTATTTGGTATTGTATATAAATTTATTATCTTGCAAACAATACATATATTAATTGAATACACTTGGACATTCTGGATTTTGATAATTCTAGGTATAATTCATTGTATTAATTGTTTCATTTTACTTACCTATACAAGTTGAGTTCAAGATTTAAGACTGCTTATAACTAGAGTACATTGTTTCCATAGTTGTATGTTCTAGTGAAGGTGCCAGGCTAATAAGCTCATTGAAATAGCAGTTACAGGTTAAGAGGAGGGTGGATTTGCAAAGTGAATTGAAAACCTACTTGCTAAAGATCAATGGATCAAAGAACAAGAAAAGCCACAGCAGCGGCGGCGGCGGCTGTAACCATGACTACCCAATCGGTAAGGAGAACATCAGTGGACACGTCCCAGAAACCCCAAGACATAATGCAACAGATGATGGAGGAATTAAGGAACATTAGAGAAGATATTAAAAAGACAGTGACAGATATTAGACAGGATTTAAAGGAAACAAGGGAAGAAATGAGAACAGATATGAAACATGAGATTGAAAAACTTGGGAAGAAGCTGGAAACTTTGACTAAGGACGTCTCAAAGATAAAGACAGAGACCAAAGAAATAAAGGAGCAAGTTAAACAAGTACAAACAGAAATGACAGTGGTTAAGGGGAAACAACAAGAAGAAGAACTTCAGACAATGCAACAGGAATTGAGATATCGTGAAAGATGCCTTCGCTTTCGAGGGGTCCCTGATTCAAATGCGGAAGACTTATATGGAAAAATGATCCCGGCCTTGGCAGAATTTCTAGACATAGACGAAGACAAAATGGAGATATGTGTTGACAGAATGTTTAGAGTTGCCTCTAGAACAGCAAGAGACAGAAAACTCCCAAGAGATATAATAATAACCTTCAACCAGACTGTTACTAGAGATAAAATCTTACAACATAGCTACGAAGGAACATTAAAGGTTGAAGATAGAGATGTAAAAATTTTTAAAGATATATCATTCCAAATCCTTAAGAAGAGAAAAGAATACAAACCTTTGGCCAATTTGTTGATGAAATACGAGATAAACTACAGATGGGAGAAGATCGAGAGAATCTCTTTCAATGATAAACAACAGCGATACAGAATTAACTCAGTCTACAAGGCCAAAGAAATGATGGAAAGACTGAAGAAGGACTTTCAGAAGACACCAGAATCAGATAAAGATAATGAACAACAAACTTTGGAAGAAGAAAAAGAGGAAAGAGGAAAAGAGGAAAGAGAGGAAAAAAGAGGAAAGAGAAATACAGAGGCAAGGAGAAGAAGCTGAAGGGTCAACAAGACAAATATTGGATTCAGAACAAGAAACTGAAGAGGAAGGAGAGCTTGCAGGAGTGTTATTACAGTAACAATATGATTGGATTGCACAGATTTAACAAATAAAATAGCAAAAATGGGGCTTAAAATATATACTTGGAACATTAAAGGATTTAACTCAGAATATAAAAGAAGACAAATATTCCATCATCTGGAAAAGCAAAAATTGGACATAATTTGTTTACAAGGAGTTTGAATAAGAACTCAAGATTTGAAATTTGTACGGAATCCCAAACTAGGCAGCTGTTTTGCGACTACGACTGACCAGAAGAAAAGAGGTGTATTGATATATGTGAATTCAAGATATGATGCACAAATAAAATTTCAAGATAAGAATGGATGTTACCTTGCGGTAGAAGTTGATACAAAACAAGACAAGATATTAATAGTAGGAATATATGCACCTAACGCAGACAAAGGAGAATTTTTTCCTAAAATAAATGCTGAAATACAAAGATGTGTACAAGACACAGGCAATTCAAATGTGGTGGTACTTGGGGATTTTAACGGATTAGTGAATCCTACAGTGGACAGAACAGTGCAGAAATTGATACTGTGAAATAATGGAAAATTACCTAAAAGTTTTTTCCAGATGATGGATGATTTAGAGTTATATGACGTTTGGAGATATAAAAACGGACAATCAGATGGGTATACATTTTCTTCAGATAGACACAAATCTATGTCCAGAATTGATATGATTTTGGCATCTTAAGAACTGCTTTTGAAGACAGATGAAACAGATAGTCCTCCAAATTTGTGCTCAGATCATTTCCTGCTACAAGTGATTTTCAAGGTCATGATCAGAGAGAGGACATGGAGGATCAATGAAGAAATTTTTAACAAGGAACAGTATATTCAAAAAGCAAAAACAGAGTTAATTAATTATTCAATGAAAATATGACAGCTGAATTACCAATGAAGACAATATGGGATGCAAGTAAAGCTGTGATGTGTGGGAACTTTATCAGATGGTCTGCTGAAATTAATAAGGAGAGGAAGCATATAGAAGAAACGATTTTGGGGAACATGAAAGAATTGGAGAAACAGATGAGGAAAAACCTGACAGACAAAACTATAAGACAAAAGATTAAGGTATGTCAAGCAGAATTGAATCAATTAAATTTGGGACAAATAGAACAACAGATGCACAGACTAAAACACACTTCTTTTGAACAGGCTAACAAACCTTCTAAACTTTTGGCTAATTTATTGCGAAAAAGAAGATCAAGAAATATAATAACAAAGATTGCAACAAGGAAGGGAAAGACAACAAAGCAAGAGGAGATAAAACAGGTATTTTACTCATATTACATAAAGCTATTAAGTAATATCTCCTCAACAAAAAATCAAAGAGAATTGGAAGAATATTTGGAGAGTAAGAATAAAATTAGATTTTCAGAAGAACAGAGAGAGATTTTAAACAAACCAGTATCGATGATGGAGATAGTAGAAGCTATCAGGAACACAAAGAATGATAAATCTCCGGGACGTGATGGCTTTACAGCAAAGTACTACAAAATTTTGGAACATGAACTCTCAATTCCACTTCAAACAACAATAAATGAGATAAAGAACGATGGATTACCAGAAACATGAAAAGAAGCTAATGTAGTTTTGATTCCAAAAGAAGGAAGAGATGCAACGGATGTTAAGAATTACAGACCCATTTCATTACTAAACACGGAGTATAAGATTTTTGCCGCTATTTTGGCAGAGAGACTTAAAAAAGTTCTTCAAGAACACATTCGTGAAGATCAGAATGGTTTTTTACCTAAGAGAATGGTGCATGACAATATCAGGACAGTTTTAAATATAATTGAATATTACGAAAAGCATAATGAAAGAAAACTAGCCATGGCATTTGTTGACGCAGAAAAGGCATTTGTTATGGTCAATTGGTCATTCTTGAAGACGACTATCAAGCAAGCACAAGCGGGAGAAAAATTTATTTCATGGATTGAAGCAATATATTCTCAACAAACGGCGAGACTAATTATAAATAGAGAACGTACCAAATGGATTGAAGTACTGAGAGGAACAAGGCAGGGTTGTCTCCTATCACCTCTGTTATTCATCATGACATTAGAAATACTAAACGATAATATAAGAGAAGATGCAACAATAAGAGGAGTCCAGATAAAGAAATATCAATATAAACTCAAAGCCTTTGCAGATGACTTGGTACTTTTTCTTGATGATCCCCTTAAGAGTGTTCAAAGATTGATGGAAATTATTCAAGAGTATGGCGATTACTCTGGTTTCAAGATTAATAAGGAAAAAAACAGTGTACATAACAAAAAATACGAGGGAGAAAGAAGAGGTCAAATTCAAACAAACAACAGGATTTAATAAAGGACAGAAAGCCAAATATTTAGGAGTTTGGATTACAAAAAGAAACAATGAATTGTATCACAACAACTCTGATAAAAAATGGAAAGAGATAACTCAAGATTTGGCAAAATGGACTCAACTTAAAACATTGCTGTTGGGACGAATATCAGTGATAAAAATGAATGTTCTTCCAAAAATGAACTATCTTTTTCAAAACGTACCTATCATTACAAATATTAAACCATTTGTTCAATGGAAGAGAGACATAACCAAATTTATATGGCAAGGCAAGAAACCAAGAATTAAATGGAGAATTATGATGGACCTAACAGTGAGAGGAGGTCTAGGCCTGCCGGACTTACAGGTATATTACAAGGCAGTGGCATTCACTTGGATAAAAGATTGGATGAATCCTCAAAATATGAGAATGCTGGCGTTAGAGGGAGCTGATTTAAGAATGGGATGGCATGCCTATACGTTCTATGGAAAAACAGTAATAGATAAAGATTTTATGCATCATTTCTTAAGGAAATCGTTACTTAAAATATGGAGCGAATACAAGAGGAAGAACATAAGGCAGCTATCCAACTTGGTCTCTCCGCAAGAAGCCTTTTTTGGAAGATGGACAGATACAGACAAATGGCTACGATCTGGAGACTTACTAGAAATGACAGAAGATTGCGGTATGAAGATGAAATCAAGAGAGAAATTGGAAATTGAAGGAATAAAATTAAGCTGGTTTCCCTACAGACAGCTAAGGGAAAGATTTCAAATGGACGTACAAACTTATGGAATACAACAAAAGGAGCAAATCCAATTATTGCGATTGTTAAGAGAAAATCCACCACACTTATTAGCACATTTATATCAAGAAATTTTACATCAAGAATGTGAGGAGGAGACAGTTAAAGCAGCGATGATACAATGGGCACAAAAAGTTAGAATGGTGGGAACAGAGTTGGCAACAAACACAGAAATTTACTGCTGCTCAAAATTTAAAAGAAACTTATTATAAACTATTTCATAGATGGTACATGACACCAGAAAAATTAAAGACAATTTATAAGACGGGTACAGGGCAATGTTAGAAATGTCAAGAGAGTTCGGGTACACTATTTCATATGTGGTGGTCATGTCCCAAAGCAGAAAAATACTGGAAAGAAATACATAAGAAAATATGTTCAATTTTGAAGATTCAATTTGGGATGATACCTGAACTTTACTTGTTAAACATGACACACATATTAGATGGAATGTCAGTGAAGAAATATTGGAGAATTATACTATACATGGTGACGACGGCCCATATTGAGTATACACGACTGGAAAAATGAAACTATACCTACTATTGAACAGTGGTGGACAACTTTTATGGAAAGTAGAAATGTGGACATTCTTACACAAAGATTAAAAGGGAAATCAGATGAAGACATTAATAAAGAGTGGAAGATTGTTACGGATTTGGGTTGGGTGTAGACAGAAAGCAATGCATAATTCATGATATCAATTACTATACAGGGTAATAATCATAGAAATATCATGTAACAATTAAAGTAGAGAAATATAGCAGGAACTAACGAATTAAGTTTGACTACTAACATTTTATTGCGATACGCGGTATAACAAATAGAGGAAATATTAATAATTGTAATCCAGAAAGGAAAGGAAGAAGAAGTAACATTGCATGTAAACATTGCAGAGATAATTGTTTTATTTGCTGAAACTTTAATAAAATTATAATTAAAAAAATAAATTGAGAAAAGAGAATAATTACAGAAGTAAGAATTGGAGATAAAATGATAAAACAACAAGAGGAATTAAAACGAGCTTTTCATCAATATTTTTCAAACCTGTATGCAGATGGTATAAAGCATCATAACGCTTCCCAAAGAATCAAGGATTATCTAAAAGAAATTAATATACCACAATTAACAGAAGAACAAGTGGACCAACTCAATAGACCAATAACCTTAAACAAAATCTCTGAAACAATAAAAAAAAAATGAAACCAGGGAAAGTTCCGGGTCCAGACGGGTTTTTGGATACTTTTCATAAAGACTTTGAAAAGGAACTGATATACCCCTTTCATGAAATTATAAATTGACTGAAGATGGAAGAAATTCCTGAGTCATGGAAGTCTGCGAATGTGACTCTGATCCCTAAAAAAGGGAAAGATCCTAAATTATTATCAAGCTACAGGCCCATCTCTTTGCTTAATGTTGATTATAAAATAGTTGTGAAGATCCTTGCAGAGAGGCTAAAAAGAATACTATCAGTCTGGATCCAGGAAGGTCAGGTTGGTTTTTTAACAGGTCATCATCTAAAAGCTAATATTAGAATGATCTTGAATGTAATCCACCATGTTGAATCTCACGAAAAGAAGAAACTAGGCTTAATCTTCCTTGACACTGAAAAAGCATTTGACAATGTTTCTTGGTAGTTTTTATAGGCAGTCCTTCCAAAAATGAACTGTGGTAATAATTTCCTAAATTGGATAAAAACATTATATTCTGATCAACATGGTCAAATAATTATTAACTCTGAAAAAATCAAAGCTTGCCAGAGTAGAAGAGGTACCTGACAGGGCTGCCCCATCTCGCTGTTACTTTTTCTAATTATCATAGAAGTCCTTCTGATTCAAATAAGGGAAAACAATGCTATAAGAGGGGTAAAGATTGGGAAAGCTGAAGTGAAAGTACGAGTATATGCCGATGATAGAAGACCCGCTATAATAGAAGACCCACTATGTTCCTAGGATTCTTTAAATCAGATGCCAGAAAGTTTCAGGGACTTATCTGGTTTCAGAATTAGTCAAGAGAAAACAGCCCTGTTAACCAAAAACGTGACGTCAACTGAAGAGAAAGACTGCAAAGCAAAATTAAATTTAAAATAGAAAAGAAGATTATATGTCTGGGAATTTGTTTAACAAAGAAAAATCAAGACTTATTTCTTAATAATTATGACACGAAATGGAAAGAGATCAAAAAAGAGACTGAATCCTGGGGGAAATTAAAGCTCTCCCTTTTGGGAAGAATCTCAGCAATCAAAATGATGTTACTACCTCAAATCAATTTTCTGTTCCAGAACTTACCATTAATAATAAAGGCTGATGTCTTCAAATGATGGAAGAAAGAGCTGACTAACTTTATTTGGGCTAGGAAGAAACCCCGAATCAAATGGACTTCCATGATGGATGTTAGAGAAAGAGGGGAACTAGGTCTCCCAGATCTCAGGCTGTACCTACATGCTAATATTATGTACTGGATAACAGATTGGATAAGATTAGAACATAGCAAAATTCTGCTCTTTGAAAGAGCAGGTATTGATAACGAATTGCATTTTTATTTATGGTACTCTAAAAGACAACCACAGAAAGATTTTTTTGAACATCCCATAAGGAAAATTTCATACTTTTCATGGAAAAAGTTTAGGGAATGGTTATGCCCTAAGTTCCCACTATGGATATCTCCAATAGAAGCTTTTCACCTAGATGAGCTTAAAACACAGAGGTGGTAGACCTATAAAGAGCTGATAAAATTTGAAGACAGCACATCTATGCTTAAGAAAAGAGAGGAACTTTTGCAGGAGTGTTTGACTGTCCATGGTTCCTTTGCATCCACCTGCTCCCTAGATTCAAACAGGATTTTAGCAAAGGGAAGATAAATAATAGAAAGACAGATTTAGATGTTATTTTGGATGGAGGAGATAAACAGTTGACTTCCAAATTTTATAAACTATTACTAAAATGGGATCTGAAGCAGGAGGTGATTAAAAATACGAAGCTCAAATGGGCCCAGAATGTTGGGCGTCCAATCGAAATACAAAATTGGGGACAAACATGGAAGAACTTGAATTTTACAAGATGTCAAATGTTTAAAGAAAATTATTACAAAACGTTCAATAGATGCTACTTAACACCAATAAAACTTGCAAAGATCTATAAAGGAAACATTGATAAATGTTGGAAATCTAAGGCTGAAAGAGGGACATTCTTTCACTGTTGGTGGGATTGTAAAAAAGCCAAAATAGATTGGAAAAACATCCATATAGAGATTTCGAAAATATTGAACACAAATTTCCCCATGCTACCTGAAAGTTATTTGCTGAACATGGTTGAGCTAATTGAGGGATTTATTGGCAAGCATAACTTTTTTATATCTGGTAACTAAACCCAGATTATTTTTCGCTAGAGACTGGAAAAAAGAGAAAGTGCCAGAAATAGATGAATGGTTGTATGAGATATGTGGTTTGATGCAAATAGATAAACTTACTATTTTGTTGAAAGATAAATCTCTGAATAGATATTGAGAAGAATGGGGAGAAGTCTGTAACTATTTGGAAAAGAGATGGGGGGCTTTGTCAGTAATCACGTTGAGAGACTGAGGATAGTTATTATGCTGGACTCAATCACAGAGGCTATTTCATCTAACTTTACTCTATTTATTTTATATTGATATTGGGGCTATTGGGGATATTCATCAATGAGAAATTGATAATTGTATGTAATTTCTGTATTTCCTGTATTTTATCAGGTTGTATTGACTTCTCCCCCCGCCACCACTTTTCTTGTCTGATAGGTGCTGTATGTAATCTGAGAACAAAATTAACATCCTTCATCAGTCAAAAAAAAAAAAAAAACTTTAACTTGAATCCTCTCTACAGTTGGTACTGTTATACACAGGTGAAAAGATCCTTCCATTACCTCTTCTCACAGGCCTCCTTAAAGCTATAATTCCCAAAATTCTAAGGAGATGCTGGCATTGTGGGTGGACTCCAATGTCCCCCACCTCTTAGGATAACATGACAACCCTATGAATGAGAGATCTCCAAGGCACCTCGAGATCAACAGCCTTGCTTAGGTCTTGCAGGCACAAGGCTGTAGCTTCCCTGATTGTCTGTCTACATATAATGTGGTCCCCCACTCCTTTTGTTATCTCCAAATTTACCACGTATTTCCATCTTTTCAAATGAGTTGTTGTCATCTCATGATATGTCCAATGCATGATAGCCTCAGCTTGGTCATTTTTGCTTGAAGGAAGAGTTCAAGCTTGATTTGCTCTAGGACTCATTGATTTGTCATTTGGACAGTCCATGGTATTTTTAGACCTCTCTTCCAGCATCACGTTTCAAGTAAGTTGATTCTTTTCCTGTCACCTTTCTTCAGCTTTCACAACTGTATGTGGAAAATATGGAAGAATGCTTCTCCCTACATATGCTTGACTGAGGTCTGCTGGACCTGAGACCTGCTTCTCTGACCCACAAGTGAGAGCAATGCATTGTCAGATCACACGGGGAGGGTCTCTTCTATTGGGGCACCCCGATTCTGAAACAACCTCTTTTTGGAAGCCCAATTGGCACCAACACTGGCTTCATTCCAGCACCAAATTGTCATGACTTTTTTTCAAAGTTTTTGGGATCTAGCAATGTGGGCTCAGTCCATATGGGGAGGTGATTTGAAATTATTTTAATCTGTTTCATGTTTTTAGTTACTTGTTCATTCTGAGTCAGGTCAAGACATTTCCTCCTCTGTTGCAACTGGTGTTTTCAGTCTACAACACTCCACAGGATGAAGGGACCCTATATCTACTTCATGATCCCCAAAAGCTGTGTTGGATGGTCAAAGCTCTGCCACCGCTTGTTCCAGAAGCCTGTGATCTTGGCTGCCCTCTTCCCTGTCTAAGAAGGTTTCTTCAAGGTAAGACATAACTCATACCTTCCAACAATGGACAAATGAAAACTGGGACAGATGTGGCCAAGCCACATGAGAGTGTGGTCCAGATGAAAAGAACAGACACCCTAAGAAAGGCTGCAGCAATTTGCTTTTGCCTGGGTCTCCTGGGAAGGAAAAGATTTGGCAGGGCCAGTCTCAATCAATTCCCCCATCATTCCACTTTTCTAGCTGCTTTTAAAATGTTCCAGTTTCTCTTCCTGTTTCCCCTCTTTGTCTTCAGCTTACTTCAGTTTCTGCAACTGGATTCTAAGTGAAAAAGTCGTTTAACATTCAATTAACTTGGGAGCGGAAAGCAGGGGGAGTCTTGCCCTTCCCAGTTGATTCAGGTGAAAGAAAACTGTTCCACCTTCTGCCAGCTTCTCTGAAACGCATTCATAAGCATGATGACATTGTTGTTGTGTGCCTTCCCGTCATTTCTGACTTATGGACACCCTAAGGCAAACCTATCATGGGGTTTTCTGAGGCTGAGAGTATGTGACACACCCAAGTTCACCAATGGGTTTCCGTCGCTGAGCAGAGAATCCAACTCTGCTCTCTAAGGTTGTAGTCCAGTGCTCAAACCACTATATCATGCTGGCTTTCATTACCTGGATCTAGCACCACAAACAATACTTCCTGTTGTACTGGAATCCTAAGAAATTTGGCCAAGTGTTTGTGTGTGTAGGGGGAGAATCTATTACTAAGAGGAAAAATAAAAAGCTGAGTATTATAATTTTTCACACTGCGACAATTCCTTAGTCAGCTGTGGAAGTGACCCAGAATGGTGTAAATCAGCTGTAAGCCCCATTGCCTCTGGCTGGGATATTTAACTGAAAATACAAACATAGGCAAGAATGAGGGTTATCAGTTATAACAAGATGCACCGTCTTCTCAAAAGCTTGCATTTATATCAATAAGTTTCACCAGTAAAGGATGTCTGACCAAACTGGAGTTTAGCAATGATTAGGGAAGAAACCAGAAAAGAACAGCATGAAACAGTTACACGGTGGTCCAGTCAGCCTGGAATAACTGCATTCATTTCCTCTGCAATGGTGAGCTTTTGTTCTGCAGGTCTGAACGTTTGGCATTTATGCTTGCCAAATACAGAGGACTAGGGCTGTGGGATTATATTATAGCTGTAAAACAGGAATAACTACATGCACTCCAACATTTCATAGATAAAAACTGGGAAACAGGTGGCTTAGCAACATCAAAGTGTGGTCAAGATGGCAGAAGTTATCAAGCAAGAAAAACACACAAGCCCAGAGAGGCCACAGCAGTTTACTTTTGCAGGAACCTCCTGGGAAGGGTAAGATTTTGCTCCCTCCTCTCCTCTGCCCCTGTTGAGTTAACTGAGTGCAAATGACTTTTGCACTTTGAACTTGGTTTGCGATAAGTGAAGTAAGCTGAGGCACAGAAATGGGAAAGGGGGAGGAAGAAAAAGACAGTGGGCCATCTTAAAAGCAGCTTGAAGAGTGGGGCAATACAAAATTAATCAGGACTCTTCTTGTCAAACTGGGACACTTTGAGGATATGCTTCGGTTGCCACAGTAAGGGAAGCAATTAAAAAAACACCTCTTCCATTTATTGTTGCTGGGAAACCATTCAAAGATGGGACAGAAGGGAAAAAAAAGGCTTGACATGGGCCATTTCTGCACTACACTGTCATAGTGCTATTATTCCACTTTCAACATCTTGTGGAATTCCGGGGGTTGCCCCCCCCAAAAAAACTGCAAACCCCGGGATTCTACAGCTTGTTGAAAGTGGAATAATAGCACTATAGCAGTGTAGTGCAGAAATGGCCATAGTTACAGAGGCTTCTCCACTTGGCTTCCATGTGTGAAAGCCTGCTCAGGCAATCATTGTAATGACTTCATGAACTGTCTGTTTTTCTCTAGATGGAAGGATAAATCTGTGCATAGATCTAGAAAAATCAAGACAGGAAAACACCAGGGGAATATCTGTAGGTGTATTGACTCACTACACTGATATAGTGCTATTATTCCTCTTTCAACACCCTGTGGAATTCTGGGCTTTGCAGTTTAGGGAGGGCCCTTAGAATTCTCATCCAGAGAGCTCTTTGGCCTCAGTAAACTACAAAGTTCAGAATTCTACAGCTTGTTGAAAGTGGGATAATAGCACTATAGCAATGTAGTGAGGAAATGGTCTCAGTCTTTTCAAGGTATGTTGGGATTGGAAGTTTAATACCTACCACTGCACTGATTAACTCTGATAGAGGGTAATGTTCAGAATGATAATGCTCCTCACACACACTTACAATCCGTACAACAATTTTACAACTCTCCTGAAAAGTGTGTGTTTGTTGGGTATGTGCACCAATATGCATGCTTGAATTTCTCCTTCTAATGCAGGATATCACTTTTCCATCCTTAATCTTTTCTATTCTCGTGCAAACATAATTTAAAAAAATGCTGAAAGTATGGCCTGTTGAGTAGTTATCCCCCTCCAAATAATGATAATCAGATCCAGTTAACATTAAGAACCCACTTAAGCATTCTTAAGCCTTGGAATCTCAGAACATTTGTATGGGGTAATGAGTAGGCTATTTGATAATTGTTTAGGCTATTACATTATTTCACAGACATGCAAATTTCACAGATATGCAAACCTAGGAAGAAACAGAGATGTATCAGTGTCTTGGTGCTTGCTTTCGTCACGTTACCTGCACTGCATGTAGCACATCATACATTCATTACATTGCATTATATGGAAATTAAGATGTTACTCATTCGTAAAGACTGAAGCTTTATCTCTATTCCTCTTTTTATCAGGCCTTTCAATAGTTAACACATAGAAGAACATTATCATCATAGTCCATATAACATTAACCATTAAGAGTATCATATAGTCTGTTGAAGAAATATACGTCTCAAAAAAGGCATCTGTGAACACAGGCATCCAAGGATTAATCTTCCTGATCACCGTTAAATTCTAATAGCATCCTTTACAATCATAATGGTGTGTTTGCCTAGATGCTTCTTACCAGTATGTCAAGATGTTTCTTATCATTACTATCTTTCAGCGTATCTTTTGAGTCTGTCTGGGCAGTTTATCAGAAACAGTAGAGCTTGCAGGTGACATAGACCATTTCTGCACAACCTTACTTGTCTCGGGAAGGGGATGAATTGCTGGAAGTCCATGAGTCATGCTTTAGCACAACGTTGCCACAGTCCTGGTGCCAAAACGTCCCCATCCATCATTAATTAATATTCCATCAGTGGAAAAATCCACTAATGGCCTGCAATAGCATGACGCTCCTGTTGTCGGCACCCATGTGGAACAGGTGCAAGTGCAATCTGGGCACTTACTTTCCCAGTGCAGCATGCGAAAGAGGCCCAGCTGCTCTGTGGAAGGGAGGAACACGTGCCTGGCACTCCTATTTGCAGGCAGCCAACTGGATGAAAAGGGAAGCATTGGGGACATGCTCCCATCCTGGCAAAAGTGCTGCTGGGATGGTGCTGGGATGATGATGGAAAAGGGTAAGGTGTGGACATGTTCATAGCTGCATTCTCATCATATGGTGCAGATTGCAAAGCAATCTATCTGCTAGCTCTACCTTGATTCCCAGCTGAAATTTTATAACACTAAGATGTGATCTCTCCCTTCCTCAGTTGTTGGGACAACTGCAGATCTTGGCATTATCCCACAGTTTTTGGGATATCTCCCTTTTCTTACATAACTGGGATGTTTTTTGGCTGGAACTCCAAAATGTCAGAGGGATGGTGGATGATGGGAGCTACACAAAAACCCAGTAGCACTTCCCTCCAACACTGAGCTCTGGCAAAAAGACAGTTCACCAGAGTCAAGTGTTTAAAAATCACCATACAGCAGAGTTTAGTCACACAGCTTGAAGCGTCCCAGCAGAGTGTTTAACATCAGCAGCAAAGCACTGAAGCCAGGAAAAGTACTCCCACGCAAATGTTATCTTCCAGCAGGAGGCTTTACTCTTGAGTTACAATACATACAGTATATAAAATTCTCCAACAGAGTATTCAGCATTCAACAGCATGCAGAATATAGCCTCTGGCTGCTCTCCAGACATCACGAGGGCATAGTGGGCTAGAACACATCCACTTATATACAGCCATTGCTGATGCAACTCTAGCAGTCCTTGCTAGATCCCATGTATAATGCAACCTTCTTCCCTGGTTACACACCCCAATGACTCATGCAGGTATTACAAGGGATTACATCATCCACTGTCATTCCCAGGTGCCAGCTTAAAGGTACGTCATATATATTTTATTTGGACTTAGGTTCTGTCCAACCTTTCCTCACACAAAAGTGGTAGATGACTTCAGGCAGAAATAGAAGGAATGAATGACAAGGCAATGAAATAATTGAAGACTAACCAGGGTAAAGGGTATTGAAATTAAGACAAAACTGGAGCACACACTAACCCCTGTCCCACCTAAATGAGTTTGACTTGAAAATAGAGATAGGAAAAAAACAATCATATTTATTTGTTTCCAAGAAAACAATAGTTTTCTCAACTGACGGGAAACACTGTCAGGAAAACTAATAGACCAGATAGAATTTTGCACAACTTTCTCTGGGTATTCAGTATCTCCAATAGTTGTGGAGGAATTATTCTGTGGAGGGAAAAAATATATGTACTTTTTACAACTGCAGAACAATTGTTTTCTGTATAGAAAATAGGTTTTCTAAGCAACAAAAAAAAACCAAAATGTTTTTCTCTGCAGAATAATTACTCCATTATACTTTGGAAAATTCAAAAGCAGTGAGAATACTATGGAAGAATAGTCTCTTTTTCTCATGTCAGACAGAAAACTAATTGTTTGTTTTCATATGTGAGGTCAAAGTATTTGAAGATTTACATTTTTATTTGAAAAAGTGTCCGGATTGTGATAGCATAGAATCATAGAGTTGGAATGGATCTGAAAGGTTTTCTAAGTGGCTACAAATCCTCAATTTAAAATCTCCACCAAAGGAAAGTCCACCAACTTTCAAAGTATTCTGTTTTATCACTGGATGGCTCTTGCTCCCTATTTCTCCCTAATAGTTAATTAGAAAATATTTTCTTACCATTTGAATCTACTGATTCAGGTCCTACCTCTTTGGAGCAGGAAAAAAACAAAAACAAAAAACAAAACAAGTCCACTCGATTTTCCACATGAAAGCCCTTCAGATATTTAAAGTCGACTATCATATTCCGTCTAATGTCTTTAATTCTCTAGACCAACTCCTTCTACTCCTGCATACCCTCCATTATTTCAAAGCTGAAAATTGGGACATGTGTGACTGAGCAACATCAGATCGTGGTTAAGATGGCAAAAGGTATTAAAGAGGAAGAGCAAACAAGGTAGGAGAGACTGCAGCCATTTGCTTTCGTCTCAGTCTACAGGGAAGGCCAAGATTCCTTTCCCTCTTCTCCTCTCTGCCTTGCTGGAGAGCAAATTACTTTTTCAATTTGAACTCAGTCTGCAGCAATTGAAGTAACCTGAAGAGAGAAGGTGGAAGGAGGAAGAAACTGAGACATTTTAAAAGCAGCTGAAAAAGTGCAACAGCAGAAAATTAATTGAGACTGTGACCATTTCTGCACGACACTGTTATAGTGCTATTATTCTGATTTCAACATCCTATGGAATCTTGGGGTTTGGGGTTTCCTGAGGCCAAAGAGCTCTCTGGCTGGGAATTCTAAACTGCAACCCCCAGGGTTCCATAAGAGGTTGAATGTGGAATAATAGTGCTCTAAAATTGTAGGGCAGAAAAAGCCTATATCTGTGATGATGGGACAGTTGGAGGGGATGCTGCTACTTCTCGGGTCCAGTTTCCAGCAACTTTGTCATTTTAATTGTCCTCCTCTGAACACACTTGAGTGGACACACTTTTGAAAAAGCTTGCCGTTGATGTATTAAATCTGTACGGTCCCAGAGCAAAGAGGTGGCGTTCGTAGTCAAACATCAAAATATTCACATTCCCAGCTTCCAGACAAAAACAATTCAATAAGGAAAGCTATGATTCAAAACTAAATTGTACTAAATTGTGCATAGGTCTTTTGTAAAATGTCATTTACCGTTCACTCCTTTAAAGTAACATTTTCCTCCAAAGGATGCTATTCATTATTTTATTTTCATTCTGCTTTCCTAAAACGAACAGCTCGATAACGTTCAAGCCCCTCACTCTTGGCTGCATTCTGTCTTGTTTTCCCGCAGTTATTTGGTATGCCATCGCCTCATATATCTTTATATACTGACTAACGCTGCTAGAACGCGCACTCCTGAATTTGTCCTCCACGTCCCAGCAAAGGCTAATCAAGGCAACCTGTTCTGTAAGGCAGTGCCAGGCTATCAGAAATCCCTGAAACCCTGGCACTTTTACCAGATAAAAACTATGCCAGGGCTTGGGCATTGTCCTTCAGAGAAACCTGGAATTTAGTCAGGGGCAAAGCCTATATTTAAGTCCCCTGCTTTGCCAAGCTGACTGAACTCCCAGGAAAGAAAAAGAAGATGCCAAAATTCTTTCTCTTTTACAAAACCCTGGTTTTTATCACAGTGTATTGGTCTACTGTAACCTATTACCTGGTAGGACAATCCTTTCATTTTAAAAAAACAAACTTGAAAGTAAATCCCACTGTATTCCATGGACTTAATTCCCTAATCATAATATTTAGCATTGCAGCCCAGATCAGCTCATTTTGCTTACACAGGGGAAAGGTCTATTAAATTCAGTGGGATTTACTTGTGAGCAGACAAGGAGTTGCTTGCACTATGAAAAAGCATGACCAGATTCAGATCATATTGCTTCAAATCTCAGCCACAGAGATTGGAGTAGATTTCTTTCTCTTGGTCTTTGACCTCAGTCTGGAGATGCAAGAATGAGAATGCAGGCATTCCTTAGGGGAGTTGCTGTAGGGATTATTTACTGATTAACTATATTATTCTCAAGATTATCAAATGGGACTACAAAATAACTTGCAAGAATGTCAGAGCAAACCACATCATCCTCAAAGCAAACCTGAAAAATAAACCAACATAATCCAAGAAAATGGCAGCAGGTGCCAGAAATTCATAGCTCAACTGGTCCTCAAAGCCCTCTGGAAAACCTTGGCCTGACCCTTAGGACCTTTCCACCCTCTACTGTTCTAGTGCTATTATTCCACTTTCAACCTCCTGTGGAATTCTGGAGTTTGTAGTTTCTTGAGGCCAAAGAGCTCTCTGGCTGAGAATTTTGAACGACCATCCCTAAATGAAAACCCCAGGATTCCACAGTATGTTGAAAGCGGAATAATAGCAATATAACTGTGTAGTATGGAAAAGCTCTTAGTCTAGAAAGAGCATCACGGAAAGAAGAAGGTGAACAGCTCTCAGAAGTGTTTTATATTTCCTGAGAATCACCACCAAAAAGCACCTGTTCTATGTACGTATCTTGCATGGATCTGAGAGAAAAAGAATATGGACCAGGACCTCGGTAGATGAATGTAGTGTAGGGCAAATTCATATGACAGAATGTAAATTCCCAATAATCAATGCTCTTGATTTTTGTTTCCCCATAGATACTAGATATTGTAAGCCCTCATTTAATCTGTCCTGGTTGTGGAACAGTTGCGTCCTTGGACTTTCATGTGTCTGGAACACACAGCAGGGCATCAGCAAAATATCAATTAATAGAGGGATGCAGACATTCACTTTCATATATACAAAGAAAAGATGGAAGCAAGCAGGATTCCTGGATGAGGATGCTAGCATGCTCCCATGCAAAGATACTTTCAATGTCAATAAGAAAGCTATCTTTCATTTTCAATCGTATAGCTACATGCTCATAAGGCAAATCCTCATGTCAGGGAACCATGATCAGCTAAAGGTTCTTCATTATACAGACAAACTGTACATGTTCATAATGGTAAGCAGGTAGGGATTTTTCTCAGCCATGTTTTATATGTGGCTTCTGGATTAGTGATCACATAAACATTTGGGGTGGAGCTAGCAAGACCACTTGCCCTGCACTCCCATGCTATTGAGCAAATGCATGGAATACAGAGGTTTACCCACAAATACATTCAGTTAAATTATCTTGAAAAGAAAGAAGAGTAGCACATCTGAAAACTTTATGGAAGGGGCTGGCATTTAATTGGCTCTCTAACACCACCTGATTGCCAGGGCTAGGAGAAATGGAGGCTGTGATCAGAGGCAGATCTAGGGTAGGGCAAATAGAGCATGTGCCTTGGATGCCAATGTCCAGGAGACACAAAAAAAGACATGCATATAGGGGTATGGGGTGTGGGTAGGTGTAAGAAGGCAGGGGGCACAACTTCTTGCTTGCCCTAGGCTCTGTTTACACTAAATATGCCACTGGCTGTGATTTACTTTTATGGGAGACTAATATTTCTTCCTTCCACTAGCAAGCTAGCTGACGCAGGGAATTTTCAAGACTTCATTTTCAGTTCATTCCACATGTAGCTGCATCCTCCAATGCTACCCCCAAAATCCCATGTTGGATTTAGCACTGTGATGTCAGAGAGCAGGGAAAACAGTGGGACTCATCCAGCTATTTTCCCACAGCAGGGTGCACTGCAACAGGCATCCACAGGGACCTCTGGGCATCCTAGGAATATCCTTGGGGATGGCATTCATCCAGATACAGAAAAATAAGTGGACATATTCCCACTGATCTCTCCACTCTTTGAAAACACAGCAATTGCTGTGTTGGGATGGGTAGGACTGTCTGCTTATAAGGTGGGTTTAGGGGAGATTTGGGGCCACTGTGTGGTCAAACAGAATTCCAAACTCCGCAATGGCTAAAAGATTGAGTTACAATGACCCAAGTCCAACATATACCCTTGTAATTTACTCATGTCTCTTTCTTTCTTTCTTTCTTTCTTTCTTTCTTTCTTTCTTTCTTTCTTTCTTTCTTTCTTTCTTTCTTCCTTCCTTTCTTCCTTCCTTCCTTCCTTCCTTCCTTCCTTCCTTCCTTTCTCTCTTTCTTTCTTTTCCTTCCTTCCTTCCTTCCTTCCTTCCTTCCTTCCTTCCTTCCTTCCTTCCTTCCTTCCTTTGAATAATGAATTAGAAAAAAGACATCCCATCTAAACAATAAGAGGAACCAACTTCCTGATGGTAAGAGCAGTTCAACAATGGAATATGCTGCCTCAGTGGAGTGTGATGGAGTCTACTTCTTTGGAGGTTTTTAAACAGGGGCTGGATGGCCATCTGTTGGGAATGCTTTGATGGGTGCTCCTGCATGGCAGAAAAGGGTTGGACTGGAGGGCCCTTGTGCTCTCTCCCAAGTCTACGATTCTATGATTTAATGATTCTGTGAATCAGTAAACAGTAAGCAAAATGAAAAAAAAAGGGGAAATCGTAAATAGGTGGAGTACTATCAAGAAATAGTGATCAGGTGATATCAATCTCATGCTTGCTTAGTGTAAATCTGCATTCATGTAATTAAGTGGTGGTTGTGCTACACTACCATTCTGCTAAATATCAACAGTGTACTGCCAATTGTGCATCTGAAAATGCACTTGCTGTTTCCATATTCCCAGTGAATCAAGATATATATTTTAGGCAATGATTAGCAGTTACTCACTGCGCAAGAATGTGCATCTACCTGTCCAACAGTTTAACTTGCAGAACAATCTTTGTGCAACTGAAGGTGGATGTTATGCCATGGCGACAAAGTGATTGTGTTAGAGAACTTACATGTGCCTAAAACACCAAGAGGATTCCAATCATTAAGCATAATAATACAAACAAATAGAAGAGTCTAGAGTCAATGACAGCTGTGATTAGTCCAAAAATAAGACCCTAAGGCCATTTCCATACCAGGCTTCTGAAATGGTGCAGAGCGACCTCTCACGGAGGTCTTCTACACCATAGAGTGGACTGGCATGGACTACTTTTTGGAGTTCCACACCAGAATCCACTCAGGAGCGGCTGGAACTAACCGTGCTGTGTGTTTTTTTAAAAACCTCTTTTTCAAGGTTTTTAAAAAAGCACGGAGCTTGCAGCCCCGCACTGCTCCGTCACCCAGCTCCGAAGTGGATTTGCAGGGGTGCACAAGTGCTTGCCTGCAGATCTGCCGGGGGCAGGCTTCCAGCTGGTGAGCTTCTGTGGTTGGTGGAGAGCCTCCACCAACCGGAAGCCACCATTTGGGATGCCGGAGGACTGCGGAGCAGCGAGCTCGTGCTGCTCCGTGTCGCGACAGACTCACCCGGTTTCAGGTAAGCTCCGTTTTTGGGCGTTTTCGCCCGTTCCCCCCCCCATGTGGAAAGGGCCTAAGATTATTGATCAAGTAACATATAATTGTGGCCAGGAATGCTCAGGTCCAAGTCAGGCAGGTATAAGTGGAAATCATGGTGAAAACTCTGTGAGGAAGGCTTAGGATTAAGCTAGGCATCAGACCTAATCCACAAACGCTACTTGAAAAATGACATTATACAATGAATTGCATCATTTCAGACTGGGTGAGGGACTTAATTTTTCCAAATCTTCAATCACATTAAAAAAGAAGAACCAAGAGCAACAGCTAGTGGACAGGTGCAGAATCTCCCTGCTTGATGTGAGCACAGGTGGAGAAAGTATAACCTGCAGACCCCACATAGTTCTAGAACCCCATATTGCAGTTCACAAAGCCCCCTGTCAGTCCTCAAAGACTCTTACCCCCCCCCCCATTTTGGCATGATGTGGGGATAAGTTTTATTCAAAAACCACACCAACCCCCTCAATAGACAAAACACCTCCTACATACTCTTAACTCTTCAGGCCTTGCTAGTAACTCAGCTACTGGACCATCAAATGGGCAAGATGCCATCTGGATATTGTTCCACTTCTGGCTGCCATTTTCACCAGGATATGGCTAAAAAAAATGAGGTATTGTCTCACATTATAGAATGCAGCCTGAAGAGGATTTTGGGGAGAAATTGGCCATGGAACTCTGGACAGTTGCCTACAAAAGTATCAATACCATCATCATCATCATCATCATCATCATCATCTTGCTTATTTCAGTATGAGAGACAACACTGCACAGAGAGATTTTCAATGAAGAGTTATGCATTAAAATCTCCTGAAACACAGAACATCACTTGACTTTGGAGAAACTTTGACAGTTTTAGCTGAGTATGTTCTTCCTGTTTGCTGGCATAGCTATGTTAGAATCCCAGGATTCTTCTGGCCTCTAAGGATGAGATACAAGACCCAGCTCCATCTGTTGCTGACTAAAACTGAAAGCTTTAGTTTACAGGCAATTACTGAGATATTCTGGCCTTCCCCTGCAGTACAAAATCAGCACCACAATCATCAGCATCACCACCACCACCATGATTAAGCTTAGTGTGCGGGAGAGCAACACAAAAGGCATTCCTTACCTTAGCTTTGCAATTATACAATCCATTTCTGTATATTTTCATCGTTTGTTGCATGTGTAGACCAGACCCAGGCTCACTGGGAACAGGAAGGAGTTACTGTTGTTCCAGTAGTGATCTAGAGAGAACTTTTGGAAAAAAATTGTATCCCTGGAAGCAATAGAAAATGGAAGTTCCAATATTAGTGGTGTGGTGGTCCTACTCCAGGCTTTAGCTTGAACTTTAAAGGATCTAAGGATTTTTCCACTGAATCTATTAAATGCTTTGAAACTGCCTTTGACATTCATACTAAAACCCACCCTACTATCAACCACCATTGTTGTACTGCTCAGACATGTGATCCAGCATGGATGAGATGTCTCTGGCAGGCCATAGGTTTGACATATGGTTAAGGGATGGTCCTTTTGGCCAAGATGTCAAGGGAGGGCTCATAAGGGTTGAGAGGAAGAAATACTCTGGTACAACCAAGGTTGGATGTCTCACTCCTTTCCAGGCCTTCTCTTCCATGGAAGCATTAATTAGAGTCACTGGTTTGGTGGCTGTTCTCAAAAACTTCAGTGATCCAGTTATCCCCATTTCAAACCTTTCCTGTGACTGAAGGGAGTCACAGCATTAGGCTGAAACTTAAGCCATTTCTACATAACATCGCTGTCCCTTAATGGGGATGTGTTGCTGCCACTCTGCGAGTCACGCTTTCGCAAGAGGTCATCGCAGTCCCACTGCCAATGCGTCCCCACCCGTTGCAATTGTGAGATATTCCATTATGGGAAAAGATCTGGTCATGGCCCCTGGTCATGTGATGCTCCTGTCCCAGCGGCTATGCAGAAAGGGAAGAAGAATAATCTAGGCTGCACTATGAAAGGAAGGCATGTGTTGGTCACACTAGCCTTCCACAAGCAGCCAGCCGGGTATGGAGGAGAGCATTCAGGTTGCTTTCCCATCTTGATAGTGGAACTGCTGGGATCACAACGGGACAACAACAGAGATGGGAAAGAGATGCAGAAATGGCCTTAGACTTGAACATGATTCTCTCCCACCTGCTCTAATGTTAGCCCTTCAACCAACAATGAGATGCAAAGCTTTATCTCCCAAACCAGTGCTGAGTGGAGAAGAGTGAGAGTGGCCCGGCTCTCTCAGTTCTTGGAACATTTCACTCCAGCAGCAAACTTCAGCTTCTGACTTCAGCTTTGAGCAAATCATGCTGGCAGCTTATTTGTACTTGTAAGCAGGCAGAATACATTCCTCCTTCCATTCTTTTACTGTTCTGTTGATTCACCCCGCTCTTTGTTCCACTCCTGAATATCAGTTTAACTGAGATAATTTTTCCATTTAATTTCAGAGCATGCACAGTTTGATGCAACTTTCAGTTCCTTCAGTTTTTAAATGTAATTCTTCACTCCTCATTACTCATGCCTCTGTGAACATAGATAAAACACTGCCCCCCATCAAAAAAATAAAATAAAAATGAAATAAAATAAAAAGGAATCAATCTTATATATTGTGTCAAGATTTTTTCAAAACTATGAATGGTGTTACTGGCTTGCATGTGTGCACCTGTGTACTGCCAAAACTTTCAACACAAATAAATGTGCAATCACTTGGACATTTTTTTTTTGTGGGGGAGGGAGTAGTGTTTTATCCATGTGCACCCATGCATGCATAATGCAGAGCAGGGAAACACGTTGATGAAGAGGAAACAGTGAAAGCTCCAGCAAATGGCTGCATACGCAGCACTCTGGAAAATCCAGATATAAGGAACAGAAAAATAGGGTAGTCCTAATGCACCCAATCCACTTTGGAAACAAGGCCAGCTCCATGTTCTAGGGAAAGATTTGCTTGCAAATAGTATCCTCAACTGCACCCCATGATTTTAGACCACTCTCGTGAGAACCAAAGATTGTGATATATTTCATGCTGTCTCTGAACAGTTTAGATATGCAAGTACCTCTAAGCTGTTTTTCCCACAGCCGAAAACGGCTGAGTTTAGTGGCTGCTATTCCTTCATCTGCTGCTGTGTGGCATTGCTTCCCTTTGGATGAACAAAAGCTGTTCTGAATAAGCCTTCCTTGCTGCTATTGTCTGTAGCAGATTCTTTCAATCTAGTGCTGTCCTCCACCTCTCCCATCGTTATAACAAACTGTACTAATTGTTATGTTGACTATTATGGTTCAAATTGCTGTATTTTGCTGCTGTTCAAGAATGTTATCTATATTTCTGGAAAGCTACGGGGAGCAAAAAGCACCGTCTTAAAACAACTGTTGTTAACATTATTTTATTTTTATTTTTTTAAAAATACATCTACAAATACAAGAACCTGTGGTGATGACATAATCTTTTCTGAGAAATATATTTTAATTCAAAGACCCCATAATTGATTTCAGAAAAAAAAGAGCAGAGTCTTATGAGGTGGCTTTTTTTTATTCTTCAGTTTTGTTTTTTTGCCTATCAATGGTTCTACCCTGATTTCATCATTGTGGTTGTGGTGGTGGTTGCCACCCTATCATCATGCCCTGGGGTAAGCACTTTCGAATTTTAAACTTTAGCATTTATCTTTGCTATCATGCTGTGAAGATAAATATCCCTTCAGGAAGATAAAACAATGATGATTGCAGCTGGGATATCAGGAAAGTATGGGCGAGGGGTGAGCTGCTGTTTCATTAGAGAACCTGAAAGCTTTAAAATAGCAGCTCCCCTGGAAGAGTTTCATTTGGGTGAAAGTAACCACTGAATTAATTAAGCCCATTTCTGCACTAGACTGTTATAGCACTATTATTCCACTTTCAACATCCTTTGGAATCCTGGGGCAGTTGTTACACCCCAGAGTATCCCTAAGAGAGGGCCCCTAAAATTGGCATGACTTCCCCCATATTGGATATTGGCTAGCAAAGGTCAGTTGCAAGTAAAAATTGGTTTTGAATTAGATCCTTAAGACCAACAACGCCCTTTTCTGCTGCATGGGAACGTAGACAATGTCCTTTAGGCTAGAAGACAATGACCTATTGTTCCAAATCACTTATCTCTAGGCAGCTACAATAGACTCTCTCCTTGATTAATAAAAAGGTTGTCTCAGCCCCAAGCCACGCTGATGAACTTTGCGAGGATAGACAATCGTAGTCTATCAATTTGGAATTTTAAACCTATCACGAACCTGGACTTTCCCGGGAGAAACAATACCGAGGAGAGGTCATGATATTTGCCTGACGTTATATTCCGCGATCATCGCCCATTAACGCCACTTTACGAGCCTATACACAGCCTGAGGACAGAAATTGGCTATAAAAATCATCACTTTTTGAGCCTCTTTGGAGAGCCTCCCAGACCGGACAATGGCCCGTTTCACTGCTACCGAGGTGTCCCGCTTAAGCCTCTCAGATGCTGCTGAGAGCTAAACGCGACTCGCGTGTCCGACTCGCCGCGAAACCCCGCTGCTTCCAGCCTTCCAGCCCTGGGATCCAGCCTCCCCTTGGTGCTTTACACTGAGCCTTCGCTAATCTTCTCCTTCTCCAGGACTCCTAGACTATGGTCCGTATGCCCTCTCTCCCCAACTGTCTCTTATTTCCAACTTCATTCCTGCAGCCCTTGTGTGATTGTAGGATTATTTGTTAACGTGTGTTGCGCCCTTCTTTGTTAGTTTTAATAAAGTTACTTTAGACTGTTTCTCTGACTCTTGCGTGGTTCTGACCCCGTAGACATAGGGTTAAAGATCCCTTGCCCTGAGCTCTCGCAAGCTTTGAGTTTCTCTGTTAATTCCCTTAATTTGAAGTCTGTTTGGGTGTCCCCAAGATACCCTCAATTTTCAGGGTAACACCAGCCCCTCCTGAAACTGCAAACCCCAGGATTACACAGGATGTTGAAAGTGGAATAATAGTGCTATAACATTCTAGTGCAGAAATGGCCTAAGGTTCTAGAAGTAGGTGGAATGTGGCCCTTGGACCATCTTTCACACCCCAAGGTTGTTTTTGTAGCCCCTACCCATTCCTATAGACCATCTTTTTTTCTGTCAAATAAAGGAAGGTGAGTGAATTGCCTTATCTGGAAGCCTCAAAGAGCAGTGATTCATCTTTTAAACAGGCTCCCTCCTCTGCACTGTTTAACATTTTAAAAACACTCCTTTTTCAAAACCAGAAGGGGACTTTAAGCCACTTGCATTTTTGTTTGGTTTGGGTACTCTGTTTTTTTTGTTTTTGTTTTTCGGTGAGGGGGAGCTTTTAGCTAATGTTGTGGGCCTTGAGGTTTCTGGGAGAAGAAAATTTACCTTCAGATCTGCCAAAGTTGCCCATTTCTTCTAGAAACAATTGCCTGGGAGTGAGTCCCATTCAATTCTATTTTGCCTGTGTCCTTAGTTAGACACGCCTAGAACTGAACAGTAAATCTTCCTCAGTTAAGATTAACAACAGAGCAGAGCTCAGAAATGTTACCCATTCAGACTACAGTTCCCAGAATTCTCCGACCAGTGTGATTTGCAGTTCCAAACTGCACATCAAACCTGATATGTATAGTGACTAATGGGGTGCCACAGGATTCTGTCTTGAGTCCAGTGCTATTCAACATCTTTATCAATGACTTGGATGATGGAATAGAGGGCATGCTCATCAAATTTGCAGATGACACCAAATTAGGAGGGATAGTTAATACCCTAGAGAATTCAAAATGACCTTATCAAATAAGAGAGCAGGGCCAAAAATAATAAAATGAATTTTAACAGGGAAAAATGTAGGGTATTACACTTAGGAAGAAAGAATGAAATGCACAGATCTAGGATGGGTGAAACCTGGCTTGAAAATAGTATGTGTGAAAGGAATCTAGGTATCTTAGTGGACCACAGGCTGAACATGAGTCAATAGTGTGATGCAGCAGTTAAAAAAAGAAGCCAGTGTGACTCAAGGCTGCATTAATAGGAATATAGTGTCAAGATCAAAGGAAGTAATAATACCACTATATACCACTATATTTTTCTTTGTTAGCTGGAATACTGCATTCAGTTCTGGGTGCCACAATTCAAGAAGGGTATCGACAAGCTGGAACATGTCCAGGGGAGGGCAACCAAAATGGTGAAGGCTGTGGAAACCATGCCCTATGAGGACCAGCTTAGGGAGCTAGCTATGTTTAGCCGGATGAAAAGAAATTTAGTAAGTGACCTGATAGCAATGAGAGGTTTTACCTAAACATCAGGAGGAACTTTCTGACAGAAAGAGACACTTGACAGAGGAATATGGTGATGGAGTATAGTGGAGTCACTTTCTTTGGAGGTTTTTAAACAGAGGCTGGATAACCATTAGCTGAGGGTGCTTTGAGTGTGTGTTCTTGCATGGCAGGGGGTTGGACTCAATGACCATTGTAGTTTCTTCCAACTCTACGAGTCTATGATTCTGTAATGTCCTCAAATGACAACTGTGGATGTTGACACTCAGGCCTAGGGGTGAATCTTTGAGGCTATTTACATAAAACAATTTGATTAGTTCCATCGACTTTTATGGATCCATACTGAGACATGCTACGACTTGTAGTTTTGTGAGATAACTAGCTCTCCCCAGCAGAAAGGCTGGATGCTGGAGTTTATAGATGTGCACTAAAACTCTCTATGAGGGAATTCTACTACAAATGACGAATCTCAGGATTCCACAGGATGGAGCTATGAGAGGTACAGTAGAATCACAGAATCACAGAGTTGGAAGGTACTGCAAGAGCTCTTTAATCCTGCCATGTAATATCAGAATGTTATATGAAATGCAGAAGCATTCTCTTTTATCAAATGCAATTGCATTTGGGAATATCTGTTAGATGTTTCCAAATGGAGTTGCATTCATTAAAGGAAGAAACAGGGAGTATCTAACAGACATTCCTGAATGGAATTGTCATCATTAATGGAAGAAACATGGAGGTTCCAGTCTAGTTAAAATATCTAACAAATTGTGGGGTTGGGGGCATAACAGAATTTCAGTCAGGAAGGATTCCATTCTACATGTTCTCATTTGTAAAGTGTGGACTTCTCTGTTCATGTCTGCTACTGAAAGAATTCGGTCCAGACTGTCTGAAAAACTGTATCTCCTTCTATAAACCAGCATGGATCTTAGGATCTACAAGGAAAGGCTTTTTCACACTCCCCCACCTTTGAAGGTGTGGTTGGTGAGGACTCATGGAAGGTCCAGTTGGCCCTCGTCTTTTCACTCTTTCTACCAGCCGGTGAAGATGCTTTTATTCAGGCAGGCTTTTGGGCCCTGAATTTTAATTATGGAGCTGTGTAAAATGATGTGCTATATCTTTTTTTAATATGTATTTTTAAACTCATTTTTTATATTATTTTTAAATGTTTTACCTGCTTTAATTGTGTCTAAGCGTATGTTAATAATGGGATCGTTTAATTTCTTTTTAATGTTTGTAAATTAAATGTTTTATTGGTAATTTTTTAAATTATTCTAATCTGCCTTGGATTCCATATTCAGAGAAAGGTGGGGGATAAATTTAATTAATAAAATAAAGTAAAGTAAAATAAATTACCTTCAGGTCCCTGAATATTCAAAATACGATTGGGTCTCCTTACAAGTTTTGAATCTAGCTCTAGTATCGTATGGTAACTACACTGTGACCATGAGTCTTGATTCTTTTAACATGGTTGTCTCAGAGAATACCACAATAGTTTTATGTATTAAGATATGAACATCTTGGAAGGAAAAAATAGCTTTGTTTTTTATGACAAATTTCCTGCTTTATTGCAGACCCTTGGAACTGGCCGTAAATGCATGTTTCAATCAATATAGCCACTTGCTTTGAATAATGTGTATTCTGTTTGGGAAACCATTGTTTTAGCTCTCTGTAATGAACACAGTCTGCATTTTGCAATGAATCTGTGGGGCACTAAATGGGAAGTTACTTTAAAAAAAACATGGAGGTATTTGTTTATTTAAATTACAATGCAACATTTTTGTCCTTTGGGATTCAATCAAGGTACCTGAGAAATAACATTGTTATAAAGGACTGCCCTTTTTAGCACTGTAAGACTGGCATTTTATAACATCTCCTAATTAGAAATACTTGTCCAAAGTCAAACTTATCCATTAAGAATTGTTCCTTGTTTTCCCTGTAAAAAAAAATCCAAAGTTTGTAAAGAATGCTGCGTGGGTGTGCAGTTTACAGCAAAATTTAGTTCTGTCAGTTCTTCCATCACTGTCTCTCAAGTACAAACACTCCACTGTGTATATGAAGTTTGAGTTTAATAGTCTTCCCTCAAATACTCTGATTAAATCAGAATTCTTTGCATGTGGTGTTCTACCATCATGCCAAAGTCCATACATCTCTCTTGAGAACAATACCAAAATAATCTTGGTGCAATCATTTGTGGAATCATTACGGATACCTGTGATGGCAGACATTTACATTTTTGCAAAAGAAAACAATGGGCAATAACAAATCATTTAACTATTTTCCTTTGTGTCACAGGAAAGTCCTCAAAAAACATGGAGTTTTCGTGGACTATTCATGTTTTCTGTTTTATTCTGAGAAAAAAAAATCCACATTTTTTTGGGGGGGGTTGCACAGAAAACAGTTTTTTTTTTCAGGGGGGCAGAGGAAACAAAGCATTTTTCTGCACACAAGACTTAATATTTTGAGCAGATATTAATATTTCTGTGCAGAAAAAAAATCTATGCCAAAATCCTTTTTTATTAGTTGCAGAGAATAACTCCTGAATTACAAAGATTCTCATCTCTCCATAACTCTCCTGTCCAAGGTTTCCCAACACTCAACCTACAAACCCCCTCTTTTCCTCTAGGATTCAAATATTTCTGAGTATCATTTTCACTTCTCATGATGAGAGATCTTTTCCTATTTCCTCAGAGCAGGGAAAAGCTGATGTCTTTCCAGGCAGTGGTGGCTGCTGACCTCCATGCCAGTGGTATTTTTTAGCCTGATCTTTCAATGAGCTCTCCAAATTACTGAACCCTATCCTCAGAAGAATCTCAACTCCTTGAATATGTCCTTCAAAGTTTGGATTGAACCTGGAATGTATTTACTGTCCTACTGATCTGGGAGCTGCTACCTGTCTCATCTATCCTTGGACCTGGAGAGCATCTTTTCCTTTTGGGGCCTGGCACAGGTACTGCAAGTCTTGAAAAGCAGATATTATGTGAACATTTCACTTAGGAGAAGACTCCCATTGAACCAGACACTCATCTTAGATTTTAAAAAAGCGGACTTCTGTAAACTTAAGGAGCTGCTGGCTGAAATTCCGTGGTCAAGAACAGTGAAAGAGAAAGGAGTTCAGGAGGCATGGGAGTTCCTTAAAAGGGAGATACTGAAGGCACAGTCTAACACTGTGCCAATAAGGAGGAAAAATGGAAGGCATCTGAAGAAACCAGAATGGTTGACTAAAGAACTCTCAGCTGAGCTAAGTGTTAAGAGAAACGTGAACAGGAAATGGAAGAGGGGGGAAACCACCAAAGAAGAATTTAAGCAAGTAGCCAGGAGATGTAGGGAGAAGGTCAGAAAGGCTAAAGCACAGAACGAACTTAGGCTGGCCAGAGACATTAAAAACAATTAAAAAGGGCTTTTTTAAATATGTCTGCAGCAAAAGGAAAAAGAAAGAGGCGATAGGGTCGCTGCGCAGAGAAGATGGTGAATTACTAACAGGGGGAAGAGAAAAGTCAGAACTACTTAACACCTTCTTTGCCTCAGTTTTTTCCCAGAAGGATACAAGCACTCAACCTGGCAGTTGGGGAGCAGGTGAGGAAGCAGGGGAAATGCGGCATATAATAGGTAGAGAGGTGGTACAAGAATACCTGGCCACACTGGATGAATTCAAGTCTCCAGGGCCAGATGAATTGCATCCTAGGATATTAAAAGAACTGGCAGAGGTCATTTCGGAACCGCTTGCTATAATCTTTGAGAAATCTTGGAGGACAGGAGAAGTTCCAGCAGACTGGAAGAGGGCAAATGTTGTCCCCATCTTCAAGAAGGGAAAAAAAGTGGACCCAAATAATTATCACCCAGTCAGCCTGACGTCAGTACCCGGAAAGATCCCGGAGCAGATCATTAAGCAGTCAGTTTCTAATCACTTAGAAAGCAATGCGGTAATCACTAAAAGCCAGCATGGATTTCTCAAAAATAAGTCATGCCAGACTAATCTTATCTCTTTTTATGATAGAGTTACTAGCTTGATAGATGAAGGGAATGCTGTGGATGTAGCATATCTCGATTTCAGTAAGGCCTTTGACAAAGTTCCCCATGACATTCTTGCAAAGAAGCTAGTAAAATGCGGGCTGGACAGGGCTACTGTCAGGTGGATCTGTAACTGGTTGACTGACCGTTCCCAAAGGGTGCTCACCAATGGCTGCTTTTCATCCTGGAGAGAAGTGACTAGCGGAGTGCCACAGGGTTCTGTCCTGGGCCCAGTGCTGTTCAATATTTTCATCAACGACTTGGATGAAGGAATAGAGGGCATGCTGATCAAATTTACAAATGACACCAAATTGGGAGGGGTTGTTAATATGCCAGAGGACAGGATCAAAATTCAAAATGACCTGGAAAGATTGGAGAGCTGGGCCAAGGTTAACAAAATAAAATTCAACAGAGGGAAGTGTAAGGTCCTACACTTCGGTAGAAAAAATGGAATGCAGAAATATAGGATGGGGGACACGTGGCTGGATAGCAGTACGTGTGAAAGGGATCTAGGAGTCTTAATAGACCACAAGCTGAACATGAGTCAGCAGTGTGATGCGGCAGCCAAGAAAGCCAATGCAATTCTCGGCTGCATCGATAGGAGTATGGTGTCTAGATCGAGGGAGGTACTGGTACCACTCTACTCTGCTTTGGTTAGACCTCATCTTGAATACTGTGTCCAGTTCTGGGCACCCCAATTCAAGAAGGATGTGGTCAAGCTGTAGCAGGTCCAGAGGAGGGTGACCAAAATGGTGAGGGGCCTGGAAGCCAAGCCCTATGAGGATAGACTTAGAGAGCTGGGTATGTTCAGTCTGCAGAAGAGGAGGTTAAGAGGGGACATGATAGCCATGTTTAAATATTTGAAGGGATGCCATGTAGAGGAGGGAGAGGGCTTATTTTCTGCTGCTCCAGAGACCAGGACAAGGAGCAATGGATTCAAGCTGCAGGAAAGGAGATTCCAGCTGAACCTCAGGAAAAACTTCCTGACAGTCAGGGCTGTCCAGCAGTGGAATATGCTGCCTCGGAGTGTGGTGGAGTCTCCTCCTTCTTTGGAGGTTTTTAAGCAGAGGCTGGATGGCCATCTGTCGGGAGTGCTTTGAGGGAATTCCTGCATGGCAGGGGGTTGGACTGGATGGCCCATGTGGTCTCTTCCAACTCTACATTTCTATGATTCTATGATTCTGTGATTCTATAATTCTTTCCTTGAAGGAAACAATATATGCAGTACCACATTCTCACTAAGGATTCTGGGACTTGGTGCGTGAGATCTAGCAAGAAATCCTGTTTCATTTCAACTGCCTAGTCCCAGTCCTTGGTCAAACATGAGATGATGTCACTGCCATCCTTTTGTAGAGAACCTCTGACGTATTACATTTTGGAAAAATCAAGTGGAAGGCTACAACTGAGACAACCAATAGGATGAAAAGATAGAAGTAAGCCCAGCATGACTGTATGGCACTTTTTGCAGGACATTGTCATCTGTCAATGGGGATGGGAGAAGGATGGGACCGTGATGATATCATGCCTAACTGTTGTCATGGCCCTGTCCTTCTCTCATCTCCAGGTAGTGCAATCACAGAGTAAATCATTGATGGGTTTTCCCCATCGATGACCTGTGATTGCTCCCCCATCCCCCACCTACCTGGTGTGTGGAGGGTCCAGAAGCACAGTGGCTGCGCTTCTTGCCCTAGCTCAGCCTGGGACAGTATCTGGCTGTGCTGCAGCAGGAAAAGGCAGGACCATTTTGCTTCCTAGATACCAGAGGCAGCTGGTGTGGAAGGGAGCACTCCCACTGCACTCCCCTCCCAGCAAAGCTGCTGCTGCGATCCTCACTGGATGCTGCCAGGAAAAGGTAAGGTGCAAAAAAGGCCTATGTAGAACCTCTGTCTCTCCCATCCCCCAGTGTCTGCTCCAATCACATCACATTGTGCATTTTGTATTACTAGATATGACCTTGACTTAATGTAAGACAGCAGGAGCTGATGTTAGACAGCATCCACAAGTCTTAGGATATAAGCAAGATGGAGAAAAACTGTCACCAAGAGCTATTTTGGAATTCTTAGTCTTCTTAATTATTTCTTCATTGTATTGGGTTGCTGCTGTTGAAGAACTAGTCCAAATCATCCATTTTTTTTTACATGTCTGTAATACTGCAGGAAAAAAAAAAGAACATCAAGTGGTAGAAGCCTATTGTAGGGGAGGAGGAGAAGAGTACTTATTCTCATATTGGGTAGAGTAGTACCATATGTCTTCTGGGATAAGCTACAGAACATAAGGTGCGAAAGCATTCATGCCTATTTGTTAGTTATCCTTGGTTAGAGTGTGGCATATGGCTCTGTGCTTGTTCACCCTAAAAGGAAAATTAGGGACCTAGGAGCTGTTTTTAAGGAGCAGCGAGGTCAACATTGGCAAGCGGGTTGCTTTGAGTTTTGACTGCTTGCCAGTACTTGCAGAGGAAGAACACTTTTCCTATTATCATGGACATATCTTTAAATACTAGTTAAATCTGAATCTTACTAGTGCAATACACACTTTGATATGTCTCCATGTGTTCAGTGTACCATTCTCCCAAGTAAGTGTCTGTAGGATAGAATACAGGCAGTCCTGGGAAGACTCAATAATAGTAGCTGCCTTAGTATATCTTATATTGGTTGATCATTTAGTATGCTTCTGATTGATCATTCTTGAAGAGGCACAACTATGTAGCAGTCTTGGTGGTCTCATTTTGCCAGATCTTTGGGGGGAGAAGGTCAGTCCCCCCATCATCTAGTTTTGGGGATATCCTTCCCCCTGCACTCATTGTTCCTGGGTGAGCCCTGGAAAAGCGGAGGCTGTATTTCTGGACAGAAAGAGACTTGACGAAAGCCAGGGAAGGTTATAATAATTGGGGTAGGTTATAGTAATTGGATTACATGAGGGCAGCAGCAAAGGAAGACCGCAATGCCAATGCCAACGAGTGGGAACTACTTCCCCAACACTTGATCTTTGAGAGTCCTTATTGGAATTCCCCCACCTCCTGCTGTTCACTGCCACAGCAAGATACAGCAGTGTTTTCAAATTCTTCATGAAGGTCTCCTGCTACCATCTGCTTGTTGGAGTCTTCACTGGCCATTTCCAGACTAGATTGTTATAGTGCTATTATTCCACTTTCAGCATCCTATGGAATCCTGGGGCTTGCAGTTTAGGGAGGGGCCTCAAAGGCAAATCCCAGGATTGCGTAGGATGTTGAAAGTGGAATAATAGCACTATAACAGTCCAGTCTGGAAATGACCATTGTATCACCTCAGTTGCTGCTGTGGGGGATAATCTCCATGTTTTCATAGTACCCCTTCCCATTTGGAAACCATAGGTGTAAGTAAAGGAAAAAAAATGTTTTTTTTGTGGACACTGCTAGGCTTGGACAGGATAAAAACCACCAGACTAATAGATAATTTTTTTGTTTGTTTTTTGAGTGGGAAGTAGTTTGCCTTTTCTTTGTATCTTCTATTGGTTGCAGCCTAAAATAAATATTACTCTGTTTAGGCTTTCATAATGGAGTCCTTGGCCTCCTGGAACAGAAGAGGTTAAGTCTAGAGCTTGCAGAATGTATTTGAGACAGGGCTCCTGTAATTTTAATAATTAACAGATTGTAGATCTGAGTGTGACTCAGAAATTACACATAGTGTTTCCATGCCATTATCTCACTTAGAAACACCTAGCCTAATGAGTACCAAATTCACTAGAGGTAGTGATGAGTAAAAAATTCACGATATGTATGTGTATATACATACATACATACATACATACATATACACACACACACACACACATATATACATACATACATACACACACACATATACATACACACACACACACACACACACACAAAAAATATGAGTACCAAATTCACTATAGGTAGTTATGTAAGTCTTTGCATTCAATATCTGGTCATGCAAGGACAAATACTCACCATAGCTATCTTCCTTCTATGTGAGAAAACAGATTTCTGCACAATTCTTGAGAGGTATTTGCACTTTGTGAAGTTTCTTGAGGAATTATGCTGTACTACAAGGCATTTTTTTGTTTTGTTTTGTTTTCTGGAGCAAAGCCCACGTTCTTTTCACAAGTATGATTCCAAGGATAGGAACTGTGTTTTCTGCACAAATCATGCTATTTCCCACACAAGAAACAGGTTTTCTATAGGGAAAGAAAAAAAAGTGGGAAAAAGTCAATGTCAATTTCTGCAAAGAATAAATCTCCGAGAGGCAACCATAAAGAATGAGAATTCTCACCATTGCAATATTCTGTTCAGTGAATTTCTCCCAGACTTCTTTATTCTTCTGGGAAAGGAACTATAGCATAAGACCTCACTTGTCTAGCACATGCTGCTGTTTTGTTTTGTTTTTTAACTAGGAAAATCTGGCACAGTCAAAAAAGCAAAGTAGTCATTGCTAGATACACAGCTCAGTAACCCTTGACTATCACCAGCACTGAAGGCACCTAATGCAGAAGTATTTTAATTTTTGTCTTTTAAAATACACATAAAACAGACTCAAAAGTGCACCTTGAATAATGAATGGACCACAGCTCAAATTCCACCATTTGTTCTGACAAAAAAGAGAAGAGAGATAGAAAGAAAAGACAGACAGACAGACAGACAGACAAAAAGCAAGCAAGCAAGCAAGCAAGCAAGCTATCATACTTCAGGTGTAGGAAATTAGGGACAGGAGCTTAAACTGATGATAAATGTCACCATGGTTTAGCCCTGCAAACTGTTCATTGCCTATGGGCCAGTCTACATTCCTATCCCCATGAAGGCAGCAATGTTTGGAGAGCTTTAGGCTTGTTTGGAGTCAAACACTCAGAATCCTTTAGCTGGTATACCCTGCCTTAGACCTTTACGTGTGCTAGTAAATGTCAGAGAGCACTTGTTTGCAGCAGAGCAGTGGAGCTGATTAAGAAGCAAGACACCATGCCTTAAAGGAAAATAAGCTAAAGCTGTATTAAGCTGCTTTGAGTCCCCTCGGGGAGAAAAGGGGATAAAAATAAGGATGATGATGATGATGATAATAATAATAATAATGATGATGATGATGATGATGATGATGATGATGATGGTGGGACAGTGGCGGACCAAGGTTCAACAGTGCCCAGGGCAAGGAGGTGGGGTGAGCAGTGGCGAGTGGGGCAGGGGTGAGTGCATGGGGGAGGGGCCAGCAGTGTGTGGAGGAGGGGGGATCGGCAGGAGGGAAAGGGGCAATCGGTGGCTGCAGGAGAGGCAATCGGTGGCAGGGGGAGGGGTAATTGTGGAGGAGAGGTGAGCACACTGGGGAGGGACAATCAGTGGTTGGAGGAGGGTCAATTGGTGGGGGAGAGGTAAGCAGTAGTGGGATGGAGGGGCAAGTGGCTGTGGGGCAGGCAGGGGGTTCTTCTTTTTTGCACTCTCTGACATCGGCCCCCGTGGCATGAGTCCCAGTTGCCCCACCCTAGATCCGCCTCTGCCAAGGGAACTCCATACTAAGAAAGTTACTGGGAGCTATATAGCTTAGCTGGATTCTCAGGGAGGCATGGAAAGAAGGAAGAGGAGTCAAAGAAAAGATGCAGAGAAATTCCTAAGAGTAGCATCACAGAGGGATCAGGATAGGGAGAGTTCGAGAGGGAGGACACTTTGCGTCACCCTAACTAACTAACTTTATTACAGCTGCCCAATGTGAGGCATTCTGAGTTCTTCAGTGCTAAGAGTTGTTGCACTTCTAACACTAAAAGGGAATGGGAGATAACGTTGCTGATTCCTCAGATATATAACTACCCAACCATCTACCAATCCAGTAGGAGTTCATGATCATGGAAAAATTTCTACCAAGCCATCTGCCCTAGTTAGATGACAGAACCAAGCCATCTAATCCAGAGGAGAGGGATATTCCACATCACCTTTTATCACCCCTTATTCCCACCAAACCACCTGAAACATCCAAGCTTTTCTCATTTCAGAAACTGATCAAGATTTGGCCTGGTTAGTATCTAAACGGGAGATGCTCGTGAAACATCAGAGATTCCCCACCTGGTCTAGGAAATAAGCTTATCTATGATCCTGGAGAACCACTAGTAGTCCCGCCTGTTTATACTGTGTGAAATGGAACAATGGTCTGACTCAGTACAAAGTATGTTCCTATGTTCCTTACTTCATTCTTTTAGCTGGATACCAAGGAATTCATCTGGAAAAGTAGGCCTTCTATCACTAAACTATGGTCCCTCCTCTAAAGTTTTCCACTGGTGAGTCAGTGTGGATTACCTTAATGGCCAGAAGTTTTCAAAACAACTGAAACAGAAGGCCTGCCATTGGCAGGAACTGTGTCTGCTTCAGGGAGTATAAACAGAGGCCATTTCTGCACTATACTGTTGTAGTGTTACTATTTTACTTTCAACCTCATGTGAAATTCTGTGGATTCCAGTTTCCTGAGGCCAAAGAGCTCTCTAGCTGAGAATCCTAAAAGCCCCTCCCTAAACTGCAAATCCCAGGATTCCAGAGGAGGTTCTGAGTGGAATAATAGCGCTATAACAATGTAGAGCGGAAATGGCCAGACTTGCAGTTTTTCTCATCCTTAGTGAAAAGGGATGTCTGGTGTCTGTTGATATTTCTTACACATGGGATGGTAGTTTTTGGGCTATGAGGTAACATCCATATTCTGTTCACAGCTGTATAAGTGGAATTCCACAAGTGTAACTGTTGCACATGTTTTTTATAGTGGTGTAAGCCGAGTTCCATTAAGTGTATCTGTTACACATGAAGTTGTGCATTCTTGTATGAACTGTAACTGTTCATCAACTACCTTCAATGTACCACTTGATTCACTGGAATGTACAGAAACAAAGCATTGGCAGATAAAAAAAAATCAGTTGTACAATGCTGGCATTCAGCAGAAAGGTGATATAGGGTCATCACACTAAGGGCCTTTCCACACCACACTGTGATAGTGTTGCTATTCCACTTTCAACATCCTCTGGAATCCTGAAGTTGGCAGTTGAAGGAGGGACATTTAGCGTTCTCAGCCAGAGAGCTCTTTGGTTTCAGCAAACTACAAATCTCAGAATTCCATAGGAGGTTGAAAATGGAATAATAACACTGTAAGCACATAGTGTGGAAAGGCCCTTGGTCATGCAAGTAGAGACTTACTTTATACAAACACCACATAGGAACTCAATTCTGATCTCAGTGAACTGAGACACCCATTCAAAACAGCAACTCCTGTAAGATTATGTTTCCATTTAAGGGTCATTTTTGCAACAACAACAATAAATGAAAGTGTGTTTTTTTTAAAAAAAATGGAATTCACAGTATTTTGTTCAAAACGCTCAAGCATCTTTTTTTGTGTGTGTGAACGAACCCACATTTTGTGCAGAAACATTTTTTGCACACAATGCATTTTTTTGACAAAAATTTCTTAGCCAAATGTTGACAATAACATCCTGAATTGCAAAATAATAATAATAATAATAATGATGATGATGATGATGATGATGATAAAAATAAGAATAAGTTAAATCTCTAGTAATCTCACCCAGCAGGAAAAAAAATAATATTTTTGAATGTACTTTTCCTTATGGAAGCAAATGAAATAGGCAATGAGTCATAATCCTAGTCTGCTGTTAAGTACTGGAAACTTTTTTTTTTTTTTTGACTGAAGGAAAAAGTTTTGACTCCCTATGCCAAGAGATGAACAGTCTGTTGCAGTTGTCAAATTTTGGTCTCCGGAGATCTCCATAAGGATGCTTCTCCCCCACCTCGTCTCCTTATTGCACGGTGGTCCTCTGATTCCATAGCAACAGTGATGAGCGGAAAAAGACACAGAGAGGTCTCTTTTTGTCGGACCTCGGAGTGCACACGTTGAACTCCCTCCTTATAGTCGCCGTAATTTTAATTGTTGCCATGGTGATGAAAGGAGACATTACAAAATGCACAAGCTGTTAAACAAGCTGAGAGGGAAATACAGAAAGAGAAGGGAAGAGAGAGAGTGACAGGGAGGGAGGGAGTTTTAGAGGGAGAAAGACAGAGAAGAAGAAGGAGCTGAAAATGAACTTTTGCCAAATTCTCTCTTGCACCAAGCATCTGTGGATCAACTGAAGGCTTGTCCCAATCATGTACGTTACTCATCTGAAGTAAGTCAGCAGAGGGGAGTGTTTTCTAAACTCAAGATAAAGTGAGAATCATAGAATCATAGGCCATTTCTGCACTAGACTGTTATAGCGCTATTATTCCACTTTCAACATCCTATGGAATCCTGAGGTTAACAGTGTAGGGAGAGGCTGACCAGCCCCTCCTGAAACTGCAAACCCCAGAATTCCATAGGATGTTGAAAGTGGAACAATAGCGCTATAACAGTCTAGTGCAGAAATGGCTATAGAGCTAGAAAGAACTATATTCACATCTAGTCCCACCCCTGCCATGCAGGGATGTACAACTAAAGCACTTCCAAATGATTTCCATCCAACTTCTGTTTAAAGGCTTCCAAAGATGGAGACTCTATGACCATCCAAACTGGTCTGTTCTACTCTTGAACACCTCTGAGAGTCAGGAAATTCTTCTTAAAGTTTTGATGATTTTTTTTTCTTGCAATTTGAATCCATTGGTACTCAGCACAGGTCATCCGCCAAGACAACCAAAGCTTTCTCAATCCCTTAACTAGTCTTGAAGCCCCGATAGAAATGGGTCCAGATAATCAGTCTCACTCAGAAACCTCTGGAGATAGGAGGCCACCACATGCTCAAGAACCACTTGCTCAAAAATGGGATATTGGAGACTGTCTGATAATTATACCTGTGGGGGATAGGAAGGCCTTTTTAAACAAGGACACTTCAACTGCCCCCTTTAGGCAAGTTGGGACCATGGCCTGCTAGAGAGAGACATTACACACACCCCTTACCATTCTAGCCAGTCCTCCTCTGACTTCTTTGAGAAACCATGATAGACAAAGATCTATCATATATGTGGTGATTCCTATTTTTCCAAGGATTCTGTCCACATCTTCAGTCTGTGCAAGTTGAAAATTATCCATTAGTGTTGTGCAAGCAGGGTCCGAGCTTATATCCACAGGATCTATGTTAATTGTAGCATCTGAGTTAGAATGGATCTGAGCAATTTTATCTGGAAGGTGCTCAATAAATTGTTCACAGCGGGCTATCGTGTTGTCTAGATTTTGTTCTTGAGGTCCAAGGGTGGTCCCTAATGTTTCAAAACCACACTGTTGGATGGCTTTTTGCAGATGCAATGGTGGCAGGAAAATTGCCATGGCGTAGGTCGTTTTGTAGGCTGTAGCCTCCACTGTTATAGTGCTCTTATTCCACTTTAACGGCCATAGCAATATCACATGGAATCATGGGATTTGCAGTTTAGGGAGAGGCATTTAGAATTCTCAGCCTGAGAGATCCAGTGCCTCACCAAACTACAAACCCTGGAATTCTGAATGGTGCAGCCAGGGCAGTTAAATTGGAATAATAGTGTTCTAACAGTATAGTGTGATAGGGACCTGTAATTGGTCAGATTTTTTTCTGAGTTTTCTGCCAATGTCACTCTAAGTCCCTGGCCCCTATCACAAGATGGCACCATTCCAGCATGAGGGTGCATCACTTCTGGTCCACAATGTTTGCCACTACATGAAGTCATTGTGGTCCCACTGCTGTGGCATCCCCAGCTGTTGCGATCACACTGTGTACCATTACCAGAAAAAAATGTGGTAATGGCCTCTCTTCATTCAACGATCCTGTTTGCTATGGGCGTGAGGGAAGGGTGGAAATACTATCGAGTGCTTCCTTTCATAGTACTGCCTAGGAAGAGGCCGGCTGTACAGTGGAAGGAAGGAGTGTGTCCCAAATGTGACCCACCCACTAGCAGCTGACCAGTGAGGTGGGGAGCATTTAGGTCCTGATTGCATTGCTGAGATTGTGGTGGGATGATGCCAGATTGCGGCATAGTGTGGAAAGGGCTACTGTCTCACTTGTTTCTTTGTTGTCAGCTCCCTAGAGTACCAGGGGGTGGTTTAGCTCTACTCTGTGAGAGGGAACACTCAGGAGTGATCATGTCCACTTCTTTAGTCATTTCCTCATTTCAAAGGTCAACCAGGGTCTTGAGAAGATCACAGGAAACCCCCAAGGAGTGATCAGGAATCCATCCAAATCCATAAATCTCCTGGCGTTTACTATCTCAATCATTCTTACATCCCTGCAGAGGCCTTGAGTGTGTCTAAACCTGAACTTACAGTGGTCTGTCCATAACAACAGAACTAAAGAAAGTCCCTCCACTCCCAGATCACTATCATCTCATCCAGAACTGAAAGGTCCAGAGTGTGCCCAGCAGCATGGATAGGGCCAGGTATACCTTGGGACAGACCCATAGTTGTCATGGCAGACATGAAGTCTTGAGCTAATGTACGGCAATCTTAGCATGGATGTTGAAGACCCACAGCACTGCAAGCTGAGGAGACTCCAGTACCAACCTCAAGATCACCATGTAGTTTTCTAAACGTGAACCCATTTAACTATGGAATATAAAATATTGTTGTATTCCAGTAGACAGGTTCTATAAACAACAGGAGTACTCTCCTTTTAATGTTCTTGTCTAATTCTGCACCAGACACAAGCAAATGCAAGACTAGAGCCATGTCTTATAGCCAATGCATTGGTGTGTCTGGAAGTCACCTTTTGTGAAATACTTACTGGAATACTTACTGGATGATGTGAGAACATGGTTTTTGAGTTTGGTAGCTCATCCCTTCTAAATGAAAGTTATTTTGTGGTATTAGTAGCTCATAAATTCTATTATTCTGCCACCCCAAACTGTGAAGCAAGTGATTGCTTTTCATACTATGAGATGTGGTAGACCCACACTTATTTTCCAAGTGTCAGGAATGATTACCATTTGTTGTTGTTGTGTTGCTGGCTGCCTTTGAGTCATTTCTAACTTATGAAGACCATTAGGAAAACCTATCATGGGCTTTTCTTGGCAAGATTTGTTCAGAAGGGGTTTGCAATTCAGAGAGCTTAACTTGCCCAAGGCCATCCAGTGGGTTTTGATTGCTGAATGGCTTCACCACATTTGGTTGTTACCCACCTAACCCACCTAAAAACTATGTCCTGAGGGTCCTAATTATTTTATATCAAACATAGTGAGCCATAGAGATCTACTGGAAGGACACATAGGCAGTGGAGCTATGGAGACAGATCAAAGAGTAGCCTGTTTTCTGTCACGCATCCTAGGTGAATCTTGCAAATGGCTCACACAGGCCGTTGGAATGAATTTTCAGCCATGACAACACCAACAGGAGAAAATAAGTCTCTGGGAACAAATAAACAATGCAAACATCCTGGCATGTGACACCTTGAGGTATGCATCCCCAGATGAGAAACTCATCTTGCAGGAAACTACAAGGATGTTTGGCTGTATTTTCTTTGAACTACAAAGCTGAAATCCATCTTCATAAAACTGCGGCCATCTGTTCCCCAGGACATTTTTTTTCAGTTCTGTTTACCACTATAACTAGCCCCCTTTTTCTCCTTTTTTTCGGAGTTCTCCCAGACCTGCAAACCATGCTGCTGGTAAGCTCCCCTCAGCCTCAAAAGGCAGGGCTGAGATCAGCTTTTTGTTCGTTTTCTCCCAGCTGAAGACTTCTGGACTGGTACAGTATTATCCCAAAACCCTTTTGTCTCTCTCTCTCTCTTAATTTTCACCTCTTCCTAAATTTCTATAGTCTTGTATGCTTGTTGGAGTGAGTGCAGCTGAGTGATTGTGTGGATTTTAACATCTTTGCCAATAAAATACTTAAATGTGAACAGTTAGCCTGATTCTCTGTGCTCCAACTCCGTAAACACTGGGCAAAAGATCCTTAATTACCGTGCCCTCTTTGCATTGCTAAAGCGGTGTTCATAGCTGATTTTCCCCACAAGTGATAATTTTGACAGGCATTGGGAATCCCCCAAGGGGCCCCCAGCAAGCAGGGTAACATGGTCTCCTTGATATCATACCCATGTCATACTATAATTGTATCTAGGTAGTGACTTGGAAACTTGCCGCAGACCAGAAACTGACAGTTTGTGGGTGGGAACTGGTCCATGGACTACCATATTGAGTAGCGCTAAAGTAAACAACAATCTTCTTTGCATACAGTACACAAAAACTACACAGTGACAGTTATTATAAAGACACCATCCAGGAAATGCCAAGTTGGCAGAGAGTCTTGGCTATTGTCCTCCAGCTAGTTAAGAGGTGGTGTATGAGCTGGAATAGCTGAGAAATTTAGCAGTGCTGTGTATCAGTTGTCCCACCTCTGTCTGGAAATGAACATGATTCCAATTAAAAACCAAAGGAGACAATTTGTGCTGGTACTTTGGCAGCAAGAGCTCTCAGGCTGCCTCTAGACTCCCAAATTAAGTGAAACATCTGACACAGAAACATATGTTTTTTGGCATTGTTCGAAAGCCACCACTTTTGAAGGGAATGGTATTGAAATTCTACAAGGTGTGAAAATAGCAGGTGTGGGACTTTATCTTCATTCCAGAAGTGATAGGAAAAAAGTATCCCTCCGACATGGTCTGTTTGTCTACCAAAGTTAGGAAGTGTCAAGATGGAACTGTGCAGTTTGCTTTGCCAAAGTTAGGAAGTGTCAAGATGGAAACGTGCAGTTTGCTTTGCCTCAACACTAGAACTCTTTTCACCTCTCCTTTTACTAACAGCAAACCAAAATGGGTGCCATGATGTCATCACATTGTCTGTTTCATTGGCTGCTGATAGGGGAGCTGGGAAAACTCTCAACTTGGTGACAACCTAGTTGGCCTGATTAAATGTTACTTTGTGAAAGAGGAACAGGAAAGATTGAGGTTTTGACCTGATTCCAATTGCTAGTCTCACTCTAATTAAAGCCGTACAGTCAGTGCAGCCTATGTAAGTGTTGATTTATTCTTTTTCAGTTGATCCAATGGGTCTACTCTAGTTGAATCTAACATTTGGATTTAGGCTTCCGTTTCCAATGGAGCTGCGTACTTGCTATAAAATCCAGTTCAGATTTAATTAGTGGTGTAGCTATGGGAAATTGAGGTAAGATGTTCCCTCCAAATAAGTATTCTCTCCCACAATGCAATTTTCCTTCACTTACTTAATTTCTAGCATTGCAGTAAGTTGAAACAGGGACTTCCATTTCCCAGAATACACCTCTCTCTGTATGAAGACCACCAGGCAATGCCTAGTCCATGTTCTATAACTCTCTAAAGTTAACTAACTGAAGGGGAGGAGAAGTGGTCTTGTGACTAAGATATGGCCCAAACCACTATCACACGGGATCTTTAACCTGCACTTACACATGAACAAGTTGCTAACAGGACGCCAGCCATGGCGTGTCAGTTCTCAGAAATGCATGACAGCTGGCACACCAGTTTTACCGCATGGAAATCAAGCCTGAAAGGTCCAGGGTGTGGTAAGAGAAGAACACTCCTTTAGTTCACTGTCTAGCTGAGGAACTGAACAAGATGGGTTTACTGTTGTTTATTTTGCTCAGCCAAAAGAGCATGCCAAGAAAAGCGACAGGAAAAAAAAAAACTGCAAAAGTGCCTTATTGCAAGGGCAAGGATGTTTTCTATAGACTTAAAACACAAATTTCTCTAAATTCCCCCAAATGCCCTCCACCCAATCACATTCGTGGGATGGTTCTGCCTAGAGATGCACATACACATAGGATTCTGTAGTAACACAGTCTTACAGCAGCAGAGTTTTCCTTATCAGTTGGCATTGTGTGATTAACTCAGGTGCAAAAACTCAGATAATGAGGCTTTTTGACTGGTGAAGTCTGAAGTCTGTGACCTTGTGTAGTCTTAGCAAAGCACTATTTTTAACTGGAAGCATAATGAATGTTATATTATAGTAATAAATGAAGTATTTGTGTATGTTTTCTTGATATAGAATCATAGAATTGTAGAGTCAGAAGGATCTTTGTGGGCCACTAAGTCCAACTCCCTTCTCAGCACAGGACTTCCAGCTAAAGTACCCCAGCAAGTAGCTGTCCAACCTCTTTTTGAAGAAGTCCAGAAAAGGAGATTCCACCACCTCTCTAGGCAACTGGTTCCTTTGCCAAACTGCTCTTACTGTCAAGAAGTTCCTTCTGATGTTCAACCCAAAATCTACCTTCCTGTAACTTAAATCCATAAGACTTTGTCCTGCCCACTGGGGTAGCACAGAACAAACTTCTCCGTGGCAGTCCTTAAGGTATTTAAAGAGAGCAATCATGTCCCTCATCTGTCTTATCTTCACTATGCTGAACATGCCCATCTCCTTCAACCTTCCTTCATATGTTTTGTTCTTCGTACCTCTTATTACCCTTGTTGCCTTTCTCTGAACCTGCTCCAACCCGATTATATCCTTCTTAAAATGAGGCAACCAGAACAGAAGACTTAATATAACTATTATGAGTTGCTAGCTCATTTCTTAGATTTTTTTTCAATAGTAATAAAAGTTATTTTTATGGAAGAGGGAGAGACCATGGTTGAAAATGGGCTTACAGACACATTTTGGAGCAATCAGAAGGACTGAGATAGGTTTGGTCAGTGAGGCTGCTCAGTGAAAGAACTTGCTCAGACATTGAATCTGACTTGGTTATTGGAACTTTTGTAGAGACTGGTGGGTTTTGATTGACTTGACAGGCTCAGCTGGCAGTATTCAGTCTGAAACTGAAGAAAGCTTTTAACCCACACAGTTTAAGTCTGTGGTTCTCCATATAAGGGAAGGCTTGTTGTTGGACTCCCAGAAGCCCTCACCAGTGTGACCAAAGATCTAGGGTTCTAGAAGTCAAATTCCAGTGACATTATGGATCTTGTTGACTGAGGAACACTGTTTTGGTCTCACTGGTTTTCTGAAACACTTGGAAAATTTGCTTTTTGTAGAGCAACTCATAGAATGAACCCATCAGCCACTGGGTGTGCTTGTGACAGTCACTGTTTCTTGGCCTGACCTATCCCATAGGATTGATGTGGGGATACAGTGGAGAAAAGGAGAGTCAATAATGGTCTGCACCCAGTTAGTAACATATGGGAACTTAATATCATCTTATATCTGTGTATGCATTTTTGGTCATTGTAGAGGCCGGTATTCATTTCTTCTGGTCATTTCTGAAATGACCAGAGCCTCTTCTCAGGACTCCCTGTGTGGCTGTAATAGTCCCCATTGACATTCTATCGCTAGTGGAAACCAGAAGGAATTGGAGAAGAACCTTCCTATGTTCCCATAACCAAACACAGACTGATGACATCATTTACTGAGACCTCCAGTGGATCTTGGTGAAAGATATTCTTGGATTGTGTCCAGCTCTTGGAACATAGCAAGATAATTTTCTGATTTCCCCCCTACACACACACACACACACACTCACACACTCCATCACCCACAGAATTGCCATAGCATACACCATCACCATGATGTCATGAGTCCTGCAGCTGGAGACAGAGGTGTTACAGTAGAGTTCCTCATGTGGAATACTTGCTTTATTTATGACCATGTAGGATCTTGGTTGCTACTTCCCTTTCCCCTTCTCCCTATTCACTAATTCTTCCATTCATGGAGATGTGAATAGAAGAATCTTGCAACAGTTCTACTGGCTGCCAGTCCATTTCTGGGCACAATTCAAAATGTTGGTGATGACATTTAAAGCCCTATGTGAAAAAGATCCAGGTTATTACTGTCCCATATGAACCAGCCCATGCTTTGATATCTGCTGAAGAGGCCCTTCTCTCCATCTCACCACCCTCGCAGGTAGCCCTGGTGGGAACACCAGATAGAGGGCCTTCTCAGTGGCTGTCCCCAGGCTCCGGAACTCCCCTCCCAGAGAAGTTAAGCTGACACCCTCCCTACAATCCTTCCATAATCAAATATAGATGTTTTTATTTAGACAGGCATCCAATGTATGTGGCCTGTCTAACAGAGTACTGTGTTTTGATTAATAATTGAGATTTAGTGACATATTTCACCATTGTTTTAATCATTTTAATTGTTTAATTACATTTTAACTTTTGTGTTTTATGAGTTTTTTAACTATGGGCCCTTCCACACTACAATGTTATAATGTTATTACTCCACTTTCAACCTCCGATGGAATCCTGGGGTTTGCAATTTAAGGAATGGCCTTTTAGAATTCTCAGCCAGAGAGCTCTTGGGCCTCAGGAAACTACAGACCCCAGAATTCCTACAGGACACTGAAAGTGGAATAATAGCACTGTAATAGTGTAGTGCGGAAAGGCCCTATTTCTTTTTTAATCTGTTAGCCACTTCGAATTACAACCCAGGGAAAAATTGGGGTACAAATAAAAATAATTGATGATGACGATGACAATGATGATGATGATGATGATGTGGTATAGAGAATACAGCAGAGATATACACTTCAGGTCTTCCTCCACAAGACTGTACATTATACCAGTCCGCAGTATTACACACAATACCCCCCCCAACTTCATACAGTACCGATGCATTATGGGTAGATTCTTGCAAAAAAGGTGCATGTACACAACACATCATGTAGCCATAAGTTCCATATGCTCCTTCTCAATTTTATGGGTACTCACCACTTTTAGACCCTGGCTCCTTTATTATTATTATTATTCAGCTAAGTGCCAGGGACATGCCACCCATAACCTTGCACTGCCTTTTTTTCCTCACTAAAAGAATTAAAGAGCCTCTCAATTCTGCATAGTTATAGAAGAACAGGGGGGAAAAAAGAAAGAAACCACTTGGGAAGGAAAGACTGAGAGATGACCTAAGCCAGGGGAAATCAGTATAGATAAATAAATAAGAAATAAAAAGAAAGGCAGCTGGAGAACGTTAAGGAGACAAGATGTAATTACCCCAACTGGACCAAGGCCAGGTCACAGAGGTTAATACCCTCGCCCTCTGGAGTAGCACATAGAAATTGTTAATGGCTGGAAATATTGAGTGCATGAATCTCAGAGCAACAGTTGCTATGTGGCATATCCAGCAGCTTCATGCCCCATGCTGTGGCGATATTATGGCTTTCATCTGTGGACCCAGAGGGCAGGCAATGTTCATGGCTTTATAGCCCACAAAAACCAGATAGCGGCATTTCAGCCACTTGTATACAAATACGCAGCAATTAAAGCACATAAAAGAGGCATGCACCATAATTCCACCGAGGGCTGTAGTCTCGTGCAATCAGTTTAATCCACCTACAACATAAAAACCCCCAACATGGTTACACAAGAGTACGTTTTATCAATTATTGATTTATGAACATCTGAGGCTTCCTTTAGACACCACTTAATGTTCTCGGGTTTTTTATCATCTCGGTGCCGTGTTGAGAGAGGGTCTTCTACAGTGGTGCGAGTCTATACTGTTTAAAATTCCACATTCTTCAATAGATTACCCCATTAAGCATTATGTTTTCCAGGCTGTATAGATTAAAGTAATTAAACTTGTCCTCAAAGACCTAGCACTTTGATTATGGAATCGTTCTCCTGCCTCGAGCACATTTGAGGTGATTTGCAATAATATTGTCTTCGAGAATTTAGGAGCCATAAAATGGTGAATGTGCCAAGATATGGTAGCCTTTGGAAGTGGGAAAATGAAACATCCTCATTGATTGATTTTTTTTTTTCCTTTTTGAAAAATACACAATGGGCAACTGAATGGAAGAGACTATTTGTATTTGGAAATTAAACAATGGGAAAGTTTTCTCAGCATTTGTCTGTTGGAGTGCAACATGTGTATTTTATTTATTATTGGACCACAATATTTATTATTGGACTATATCCACTCTTATAGTCATCATCATCACCATCATCAACATCATCATCATGTTCATCATTGTTGTTCTCATCCCACCTTTCTCTCAGTTGAAGACTTGAGGCTGCTTACAATTTTTTTTTTAAGTTTAAAATGGACAAAATGCTAGAATTAAAAAGTGATTCTAGAAGTGAACTTACACATATGACGCCATTGCATATCACTGTATATTGAGTGTTGTGCAAAGCACACTATTGTGTATTATGCATTTATTGGTAGTTGTGCATGGTTGTGCATTCCATTTTGATGCAGGATCTCAGCCAATAGTGGGTTATTGCCTCACTTAATTTCATTAAAGGCAAAGATTTTAATATTGGGTTTCTCTATGGATGGGCTCCTCAGTCAGGATCTGTTCAACCCAGAACAGGACCAGGTGGGAAACCTGACCCCATGAGTCTCTCACGCCCTGGATTCCACTTTCAACCTTCTGTGGAATTCTGGGGTTTGTGGTTTACTGAGGCCCAAGAGCACTCTGGGTGAGAATCCTAAATGCCTCTCTGTAAACTGCAAACCCCAGGATTCCATAGGATGTGGAAAGTGGAATAATAGCCCTAGTGTGGAAATGGCCAATGTGCAAAAATTGCAGCCACGCATCTCATGTGTAATGCATGTGTAAGACACTAGCAGTATGCAAGTCAAAATGTTTTTAAAGAATTAAGTGCTCTGCCACATTTAGGCAACATTTCTTCTGGGACCTACAACACCCTGGTAGCATCTGTGAGAGAGAACACTACCAATTTCAAAACTCCTTTGGTTTAACTTAGACATCATTTGGTGCTTAGCCCAAGCCAAAACTTCTTTTGCTTAGATGAAATCCAGTGGTACTTCTAAGGTGAACAGCCTTAATCAGAATAATTGAATGTATGCATCATATTTAGCAATTAGTATGGAAACTCATGCCGAAGTTGGATGATCTACTGCACATGTCCCCTGTATGGAAATGTTCTACAGATACACTAAAGATTATACTAACAATGGGTCTCTTTCCTCTCTTTCACATATGTCTGGAGGTGTCTTTGTCTGAGAGGTATGAACTGCATTTTAACTTCACTGAATGGAATCCATCACCTCCCACCCTTTTCAAGTCGGAGAATCTAAAAGACTTAGTCTGGTCATTAATCAGCCCCCAATCATTAAGCACAATTAAACCCTATAATCATAGTTATAATTATTGGTAGATTAATTTTTCAATTATTAATTAAAAGTCTTAATTAAAACTTTTTACAGAGTGTATACTAAAATTTGGCTAATCATTTCACAGTTTATCCAGTGGGTGCTAATATTGCATTCATTTTCATTTGGGTTATGCAGCCCTCCACTGAGTTGAAACTCATCAAGAAGCCATTATGAACTTACCTTGTTTGTGGAGGCACTGGAAATGCAAAGGAAACTACCTGGCTGCACTGTGGCAGGAAGAGGAGTGACCATCACACTTCTTTAAACACAGAGGCAGCCAGTGTGCACAGGAGCACTCTTGTCACAGAGCCAACACCATGCCCCACACAGGATATCTCCATGACCAGGTAAGGTGCTGAAAGGGCCTGAGTCTTAAAATCTTCAGAGGAGGGGCTTCTCTTGGTTCTATCACCATCACAGGCATGTTTCATGAGGACACAGGAAGGAGCCTTCCTGGTGGCTACTCCCAAGCTGTAGACCTCACTTCTCCTTGAGTTTGATTGCCCTCTCTCTCTCATCCTTTTTTTTTTCTGCCACAGGTAAATAATACTTTTTTCCCCCCTCAAGGCAGGCCTTTGGTTTTTCACCCTCGGTGAAGGGTGCCAAACACCCTTGGCAGAAGGGTGTTTCGGTATGGTGTGCTGTAATTCTATCCATTTTTATTATGTTTTAAATGTGTTTCAAATGCTTTAAATTTTAAATACATTTCAAATTGTTTTACCTTTCCATTTCTGATACAATACAATACAATACAATACAATATATTAAAAAAAACACTTCTGTATAGCAAGATTTTAACTACATTTTGTTTTACTTGTTGTAAGATTACTTGGTCTTGTGCTGGGAGAACGATGGGATATGCATGAAATACAATAAAATGACATCAAAAATACATCGCTGTTGGCTGAGGAGCCAGACTAAGGCCATTTTTGCACTACATGGTTATAGTGCTGTTATTCCACTTTCAACCTCCTATGGAATCCTGGGGTTTGCAGTTCAGGGAGGGGCCTTGTGAATTCTCAGCCAGAGAGCTCTCTGGCCTCAGCGAACTACAAACTCCAGAATTCTACAGGAGATTGAAAGTGGAGTAATAGCACCATAACTATGTAGGGAAGAAATGGCCTATATGTGCCAAACAGCTATTGAACAATCATGGGAAGGGTGAAACTGGTGGAGGATCCCTCAGAAACAATGGCAGTGGCACCATAGCTAACACTTGTTTGTGCTGCACAGTAAACCCCATTTTTAATCCTTTTACCATAAAACCCTATGATGAGACAATCCAATATGTAACAAGAGCATGAGAATATGACACTCCCAGGTCAGAAGGCACTCTGTGAAGTACTGGGGTACAGCAGAGGACAATTATAAGTAGCATTTGTGGCTAATGACACAGCCAGACCAAAGTGAAAAGAATGTTCAGCTGCTGACATGCTCAAAGGTGAAAGCAAAGACTGAAGCTACACCACACTTTTTACAGAAATATGTGATGTGAGAAGCATGACTCAGGGGATGCTAAAAATAGTAAAACAAACATGGAATGTATAAATTTGCCATGCTTCAAGTGAGTGAGCTAAAGTGGACAGGAAAGGGACATTGCAAGTTATAATTGCATGGTGGTTTACTCAGGAAATGAACATCTAAGAAGAAATGGGGTGGCATTAATAATGAGGAGAGATGTAGCAAAAGGATATAACACAAAGTCTTACTGGGCTGCAGTGTTGCATTGTGCTGGTGGTGTAATCTGTAATCAGGAGAAGAGGCTACCATCAGGACAGAATCCAGAGAAATGGAATTGTTTCCAACTGGCAAGAAGGTCAGTGAAGGCTGCATTTTATCACTCTATCAGTTTAACTTGGTCATGAAAGCTGGTGAGTGAAGAAACCTGATAGGAAGAAAATCAATTCATTTGAAATGTGGTGCAGGAGAAGTCTATGGATACAGCACACTGCTTTAAAAAAAAGGGAGGGTGTCCTAGAACAAATCAAGCCTGAATTCTCCCTAACCAAGATGACTAAATGCCATACATTGGGCATATCATGAGAAGGCACAACTCACTAGAAAGGCAATGATACTTAGTAAGGTAGAAGGCAGTAGGAAAAGAGGAAGATCACATTGCAGATGGATAGACTCTATCAAGGAAGACACGGCCCTGAGTTTGCAAGACCTGAGTGAAGCTGTGGATGACAAGATGACTTAGAACTTGAAGTTCATCTAATGACAATTAACAAAAACAATCTTGTGGGACCAACTGAAATGCTACAAAATATGCAAGGTTTAAAATTTCCAAGAACTCTTTATTAGGCTAGATAGCCCAAAACCTAGGGGATGATGATGATGATGTGAATTTTTATAATATGGGACAGTAACTTCACATAACTTTGGAGGACATACATGGTGTTCACTGAAAAATCTTCAAATGTATTCCTAAAGTAATTAAAAATAATTAATGTATTTATTTTGGGGAAATGGGAAATTCAGTGGTTGCCTTTAAACCTTGTGACTATAACAATAATTGACCTCTCTGTTCTTGAGCTATTCTGGAATTGTAAGTATAATTTCTTTTCTTTTCTAAAAAATTACTTTCTAAACTCTGTTAAGTACTGGAAGAAACCAGTCACGTAAAACAACTGAATTATAGAGACAAAAAATACAATCCAAAAGTTTCATTGTGGAGTAAGGAGGCATTTTTTAGAAGCAATGCCACTTCCTGCAAATCTTTAAGTATTTCAACAAATGAAGGGGGCAAAGTAATAACTGTACTTCCAATATGACCTCAAAAATGCAGTCAATTTCCTTTTTGTCAGTTCCCTTGGCTCTGCCTTGATCTATGAGCCCCAAGTTGTGTTGACAGCACATGCAACTAAGTTAGATAGTCTGTGAAGTTCCTGACACAGTTTGGACATGGGATGAGCTTAAATGCCAACTGAGAGATAACAAAAGATGGGCTAGCTCCATAAATTTACTTTGTGTCAAACCTTGATACTTCGGAGAATGGCAGGAATCAATACTGTCAGAAACATCCAATCATCAAACAAATAGATAAAACCCTCTCAAAATATCAAAGTGAGGATGGACTTAGATTCATTCCCCAGAAATGGAAGTGCCAAGATTGCAGAACTTCACTTTGGCAGATGATGTTATGTAACAAAGCTTTCTACTACAAACCATTCCTTTGTACATACTCTTCTCTTTGTCTGTGTGTGTATATAAGAGAGAGAGAAAGAAAGAGAGAGACAGAGAGAGAGAGACAGAGAGAGAGGGAGGGAGAGATCACCAAAGCCAAGATCCTACCTTGTGCTTGCAAAATGTAAATCCACACTCACATAGTTAAGCGGTGTTTTTGCTACACCAGCCGTCTGCTGAACGTGAACACCATACAATTGATTGCGTATCTGCCAATGTTCTTCCTGTTTCCACAATGCCAGATGATCAGGTGCTTTATTAAAGACATTGTGAAATAGGTATACATCATCCAAAATGTACAACTGTGGTTGCAACAGTCATTCTTGTGTAAACCCACTTGCACATCTCTGAACTGAATATGGATATTTTTCCACAGCCTCAAAAAGTACACCGGTATGTAAAAGGGAATTTACATTCATAAAACACCAATAGGATGTTAGACAACATGGGCTGTATTTGTTGACACACTTCTTTACCTTTCAGGGTGAAGAAATTTCAGACATGGGAAGCTGGCATTCTGCAGGAGTTGTATGCACCTGTAGCATTCCTTTACAGATATGGTTGTGCTTTTGTTCAACTTTGTTGTCATGTCTGTATTCAGTTCACAGCTGCAAAAGCAGAGTTCTACAAGAGTAACTTGTGCACGTGCAATTTCAGATTCTTGAATGCTTCATTTTTAATCATCAATGCCTTCAATGTATGTTCTGATACACTAGGATTATGGAAAAAACTAACAGTCTGGTAGATATGCAATAGAAAGAAAAAGGGTGGTATGATATAGCCACCATTGTGTTACTGCCCTGGCTAGTCCAAGCTTTGGGGATATTAAAAGATATCCCTTGATATCACAATTCGGCTGCACTCCTCTATTCCTTTCCACGTGCTTGTGAGGCCACCGGACAAGCACGTAAACAAGCTCGGCCGTTAATAGCTGTAATATTCGAACTACAAAACAGGCAGGCCAGAAATAGCTGACTCGCTGCTTTAGGAGACCTCCAGGCAAGTACTCTAATTAGGTATGCACGCCACTTACAAAAGAGCCTCTGCCCCGCGATGGCAGTTTGATGGGTAAACTATGCAATACCCAAGTACTCTGCGTCTGCGTACTGGCTACTCTACTGAGAACCGCTACGATAACTCAATCATTCAGATTCCGACCTTTTGGAGGCTTTGTCTCCAACTCCAAATCTATTGTTTTCCCCCAAGTACGGCATAGCCTGCAGTCACATTCTCCTTATTAAAAACCCTTGATTCCGAGACCTTCCTGGGATCACTCCCGAGTTTGATCCCACCTTGCTGCCGCTTTGCTTGGCGAGCCTCCCCTCGGCTCCACATGCTGAGTTACATTGCACCCCAGCCTCGCTCTCCATTTTTCTGGGCTTCAGGACAGGTGAAGTATCACCCAAACCAGCAACTCCACTAAAAATCTCTCTACACCACTCCAACCTTTATTTCCTTTAGTTATCTTGTGTGAATGTGTCGCATACACTGTTTTGCTTGTGTTTAATAAAACATCATTTATTGTTTCAACTTCTGTGTACTCCTTGACTCGGCCTGACCCCATAGACTTAGGGTTCAAGATCTCGCTACGTTACCCTGCCTCTCGTAATGCTAAGCAGTGCTCTGAGCTAATTTTCCCCACCTTGAGTTGAGCACGTTTTGGTGTCCCTCCCGGGACCCCCAGTACACAGGGTAACGATTGAACTACATGAGAGTAGACATATACTACCCAAGCATGGTAATGGATCTCAGTTATCTCCTGAATCTTTTCCCTTCCCCCCCGCTATATATATATGTATATGTATATATATGTATGTATGTATATATGTATGTATTTATTTAGAGGACTTAAGCTCAGGACCTGGTTTGCTGAATAAATTCCTAAGCTGATTGTTAATTCTTACCTGCTCTTTTTGAAAAACTATAGTTTATTCCTAATTTCTAATAATTGTAAAAAGATCTATATATGGTAGAAATCTGTAGAACCCTCTTGAAATCCTACTCTAGTCTTGTCTAAGGATGTTTGGGGAAACTGGTTTTTATAAATCCTGATATAAGTTGACCGCATGCACACTAAAGAGATGTTACTCTGAGAGACAGCTATGTTCATCTGTTTCAGCATGAAGGAAAAAGTAGTCTTGTGGCACATTTAAGATTAATTAGTTTAATTCAGCACAGACTTTCATGGCTGCAAACCATTTCTTTACAGGCAAACAGGAAAATGCACTTTTTTTTTTGAAAGAAAAACACTGTTACTTGGATTTCATACTCCCTAAATCTTGATAAATTAATAAACAAACAAATAAATTCACATTTTAACGAAAAATACATTTGAAATACATATTTTAAGACTTTGTAGTTTAATGTAAATAAGCCAGTTTCACATCATTATATAAATGAAATGCAATAGTGATAGTGATTTCAAAAATGACCAATTTGCTGATCCTAAACTGTGATTGGCTTCTCTTTAAATCCCTTATTCTTCTTCTGAGGCATGGAAGCACCTCCCAAATTTGATACATGTTTTTTTTTTATGGAAAATGTATAACAAAAATGGATTTTCAGACATAGCCATCACTTTACAAAAGTCTCCAAGATTTATCATCTTTCCTGTCTTGAAAGCTGACATTTTGCCTAGAGCAAAAGCCAACATTTGTCAGTATACATTGGTGTTTTTTTTTCCCTGAGAAAGTTCCAGAGTTGCTGTTGTTGTTGTTTTTTCCCTTTTTGTCTTTTTCACCCACATTTTTGGGAGATGGATACCACTTTGCAGAATGTTTTCCAAATAGTTTTCACCATTTTTGCGTGTGCTGGCTGACATTTCTGCTGCTCCTCCCCAATCCATGGACATTCATGATGGTCAGTTGTTGCTTTTACTTGCAAAGATAGAAAAGAGAAGAAGCTACACTGCTCCCACTGTTAATAGCAAGCTGTACTCTCACAATGCTACCAGATTATTTCTCCCGTGTTGTGGTGTGCCTTCAAGTCCTTTCCAAATTATAGTGACCCTATGACAGATCTATAATAGGGTTTTCTTGGCAAGACTTCCATGGCTGATCAGAGGTCTGAATCCCAGTCTCTCAGAGTCCTAATCTAACACTCAAGCTACTACATCCTACAGGCTCAATTTGTGGCAGCTGTCTCATAATATTCTCCAGAAAAATTTGTTCAGAGGGGGTTTGCCTTTACCTTCCTCTAAGGCTGAGGGAGTGTGAATTGGCCAAGGTCACTCAGTGGGTTTCTGTAGCTGAGCAGAGATTCAAACCCTGATCCAATGCTTAAACTACTACACCACTTTGGCTTTCCTGCTACTTAAGAAATGAAGATAAAGGCCTTTCCACACCCTACCTTTTCACACAAACATCTATGAGGATCTTGGCACTGACTCTGCGAGGAGGAGAGAATGAAGGGAGTGCTTCCCTCTGCCAGCTGGCTCCGTGGTGAAAGAAGGCCCATGGGAACATCTTCTCCTTCCTTCTGCAGCCAGGCACCTTCCCAGGCTGCATTGGGGCAGAAAGCACAGCCGTTGTGCTTCTCGTGCTTCCACAGGACAGGTAAGTCCATGATGGTGGTGCAATTGCAGGCCACTGAAGGGAAAAATTCATCAATGATTTAATCTGTGATTGTGCCACCTGGGGATGGGAGAAGGACGGGACTGCAATGAGGTCATGCAGAACTGTTGTTGCAGTCCTGTCCTTCTCTCATCCCCATCGCAGGTTGGGAGAGTGATGTGGAAAGGACCAAAGTCCCTTCCTCCATTTTATTTGTGTACAGTTAAGATGAAAACCAAGACATCTGCTGAGATCCTGTATTGTTAGGCACCATGATGATGACAGGGCCTCATCATCATAGTTATGTTTGCTGATGATGCCCCTTCCTCTGCTCCCCAATACTCTGTCAGCTTTGGAGTGTCCCAACTACATAGTCTTCAAGGGGTTGCAGACTGGGGCTCTGGAAAATGATGTCTGCAGAACCCTTCCATTTATGGGACAAATTAAAAGCAGGCAGCAGGACAGACCCCTTGAGGTCTTGTTGTAGCTGTTTCTTTCTATGAGTACCATTAATAGAAGAACACTGCAAACATCATCTCCCAGTGCCCCAATCTACAGAAATCCTTCAGTGGGGCACTGACTCACTAAAAAGGTAGACTTTTTTTTTTTGAGGGGGGTAACAACTGCAAATGTGAAGTTATGAGGTTATAAAACCACCTTAAAATCTTGTAACTATTGAACAGGCTGCCAGCCACTATCTGGACACAGATAAAAACCTGAAAAAACAAGATCCTGACTGAAACAAGGTGCAGCCTGAGCAAAAACATTACAGAGAATGAGGCCCTCCATACCAATTTGTCAGGATGGCTACATGCCCACAGTTCCAAGACCGTATGCCTCTATATGTCCATGGCTGCAATACCACATGCCTCTGTACATCGGTCATTAAGGAGCACAAAATGGAAGGCCCATTTGCACTACTGTGCTGCTGGTGCTCTACCTATAGAGGCATATAGGCTGAAATACTAGATCTTGCCTACACTCATGCATTTACATGATGGTTGCGGTATACCACCCTTCTGATGAATAGAAACATTGTGCAACCAATCACCTATCTGCTATTGTGCTTGCTGACTTCCCCATTGCACAATGGAGAATGCATAGTTTCTGTAATTCTAACTAACTCAGTAGTGTGTTAAAGAGAAAGATGCAATAGTTATGCATCATCCAAGAGCACACAACCATATGTGAAATGGTTGCAATGGTTGCTCTGTTGTGTAACAACCAAAAAGTACAATCAATTGTGGACAGGAACTTACATGATAGGCTTTTGGTCTTATCCAACATTGTTTTTCTCATGTTCTTCCCTTCTAATTCACTTCAAATTTAACTTTGGGTGGGGGTGGGGATTGGTGCCAAGTCAAATGCAGATGACAATTCCTTTTTAAGAGACAAGTAAGGATATTTTACATCAGAATTGGTTCTTGGATGGAACTTGTATCAGATCGCTCAGGAATTATAAAGATGTGCCTTTCCACTTATTGTTTCTATGCATTTTGTAACGTGCATTAAAGAAAAAGGGATGATCAAAAGTGAATGTTGCAGCCAGGTGAATTCCTGGTTTCAGAGTGATATTTCCCTGTGGGTCACAGAGGTTTTGTTATCACCATCTCTCTCTTTTGAATATACAGAGCCCTGCACAAACAGTACAGTGAGAGTCCTAATGCATTCAGAATCATTCTTGTCATTCAGGATCTTTCATTTCATGTTTCAGATTTTTTTCCCCCAAGGGGCTTTGGGGGAATCCATTTCACACTTCTAACACATCTGTTCTTCTTCAGGCTTCTCTGTCTCTTCAGAGCATTCAAATAATCACACACACACATCTTCATACAGTTTCTCAAGTAGGACTTTAATGACCAAGAACAGTTTAGGGAACTCCATTGATGACTGGAGCAGTCCTATGTCAAGTTAAAGATGGATGAATCACATTTCCACCATTGTAGCCATAAATCAGCGTGCAACTGTCAGGATCTGAGAAGCTCTCAGAATGATTTTTGCTACATTTACCCAAACTTCACTGCATTACCATCCCATCCTCTGTTCACATGAAATTTGTGAAATGTGTGTTGGCATCCTGCATTACAGTTAATGGATTCATAACCTAGAGTTACAGATCTGTAACTGTTCCATATTCCGTAATGTTACGTATCCCCGATCGTGGCACTATTGCCGTAAATGCTCCACCAACCTACCTTAGTAGCCAGCAGTAATACTGTTTAATGGAGATCTGTTCTACTAGTGATTGGGGTGGAGGAGGAGGAGGAAGTTTCCAGCCCCTTTCCACAAGTGAGCAAGGCTGCAGCAATCAGAAACAGGAGGAACTGCCAATCAGGCATAGGAGTTTTAGTGATCAAATTTTGTGGGACCACTGAAGACAGAGCTTAAGTCCTCCAGCCTAGTCTTGGAGTGGAAGATCAGGCCCTACACCGCCACCTCATTCTGAGATCCATATACTTAGTTTCATGGCTAGGTCAAATTTTGAACCCAGGGTTCCCCAGTCTTTGTCCAACAGCACAGCCATTATGCCAGAAAAGATATAGCTGGCCTTTGTGGTATAAGAAAGGGGAAACAACAAACAACAATCACAACAGACAAGAATCTTCTCACAGCCTGAGAAAACAGTACTAGAATAGTATTTCTGAAAATGCTTTCCCGGACGTGTACAATGAAGATGCTGTGATGGAAGGTAACTTTTTGATGGTCTCCATGAAAGAAACCAGGGCGACTGGTGATGGGAGCTCAGTGTCAGAACTTAGCACTGGAAAGGGGCAGCACAAAGGCTAATTACACCTGATTGCCCCTTCATGTACCCTCCTTGATTTTCACTGTATGGTCCACCCCTCTCACCCTCAGTGCAATGTGAGATTCATCTGGTTGCTTCTAGGCTAAATAGGACTCCCCCCCCCCTTTTACTTCCTCCCTCCATTCCATGCTATATCTGTAGGACTTGGACAATTGGCTTTGGGTAGTTTCATTTGGCATGTAGCTGAGGGAGAATATAAGACTTTGGTGGATCACCTTTTGACACACATTTTGGTGTAGGGTAGGGCTATGGAACTCCCTCTTTAAGTCCCTGCATCCCAGGGAGTGAGGAAGAAGGCTATCCTTGAGGCTAAGCTTAGATTCAGGCTCTCACTTATAGGGCCCATGGGTTCAGTGGGAGTTCCTTTGGTTACCTTCCAATTAAGCCAGGATGGGGAGGAACCAGTAGCATTTGGATAGCCTTGGGGTTGAGCTGTTTGGCCCATGAGAGTGCTGAGGAGGTAGTCACAGGATTACACCTGGGCTACAGCTCCTCCACTGTCTTGTTCCATTTCCAGACCAACACCACTGTAACAGGTTAGGTCAAACAAAGTGGCCTTCATTTAACCCAATTCTCTGTGTCTGGCCTTATTGTATTATTGTTAACATATTACCAGGCTGTACTCCCATTCTCCATCATATGGTTTAATTGTCAAAACATATATTTATTTGGTGTGAAATATAAATTATATCTTGCTATGACTGGGAGCTTGCTGGTGAAGAGGAACTGGCTGCACACAAGTGTTGCAAAACTAAGTCAGAACAAGACTTCAGGGCATGGCTAGCTCACAGTCAGGGAAGCCCCAGACAAAGGACTTGCAGATGTCCCTCTACAACTCTATAAGGCCCCGCTTTGGGGGTCCCCAATATCAGTATGATTTGGATGGGCACCATACCTAATTGGCATCATATGTAATTAGCAACACATTTTATTGGCTCTGATATCAAATTCAAGCCTGAGAGGTGATAGAGAGGTCAAACCGAGTGAGGGAAAGAATTTGCCTGTAAATGTGAGAAGCATAGGTCAACTCCAAAATTCCTCCAGGTAAGACTGAGTCATTTGTCAGGCAAATACACATTATTCCTGTGGATAATAGGCTTAAAGAGAAGCTGGAATTTTCCAGGGAATCCAAATGTGAGGAGCCCACCAGGACACTGATTGACAGATATCCATCCCTTGTACACCTGGATTCTTTCTTCTGTCCTCACAGCACCCACAATAGACAGCTATTACAACATCCATCATGTCTTTGTCAATCAAAGCACTAAGCCCATCAACAGGTCAAAGACTCATTGTCCACAACAGGTTCCCTGTGTCTTGCATCTGGAATCTTCACAGCCACAAGCCATTTTCAGGGTACAAATACCTCTGATTTGAGGATGCCCAGTGTAGTCTCTTGAAGGTCTACCCGTCACTCTGTCCATCTGGCTCCTGAATGAGAACTGTCCTTAGGTCCTACCGAAGTCAAAACACATTTCTGCTCTTCATTACTCTTCTGGACTGGTAATTATAAATCCCCCCCCCCAAATCCCTCAGCCTCTCTATAATTTTTCCTCCCTTTCTCTTTCAGCTAGCTCTTGTGTGAATGTGTGATTGTGTGTATCTTGTGTACACGCATGAGTGAATTCCCTTCAATAAAATTATTTATTTCTGCCTGGTTTTTGGCTCTTTAGAGGTTTTTAAAAAGCACGGAGCACGCGACTGTGCCAAGGACTGGGCTAACGAATGAGCAAATCAACTTGCAAACATCCCCTGCACTAGAAGGTCAAATAGAGACTGAGGTGCCCTGGCCAGCTCATGATGGAGAGGGAACCAGCAGTGATGCAGAGGAGCTGCAGCCACCTGTGCCCAACAGCCCTCAATCACGCAGAAGGCTGAAATGGGTTGTGAAGAGGGAGGCTGCTTGGACTAGGCTGAGGAAACAATACCAAGCAGCACCTGTTCACAGCAGCTATTTAAGTTTGCTGGCATGGCTGCTTTTTGCTTGCAGCAAATTACTAGCAAGCCCTCACAACCTTCGTGTCCCCTGCTCCCTGAAACCCTCCCGACGGATCTCTGCCTCCTGAACCTTAGGACTGGACCTTGACCTGGCTTGGCTTGCGTTTTCCTTTTATGTGGTATATTCAGACTCTCCCTGCAAGTATTCCTGACCTCCCTCCTCCCCTTGCTGGCTGAGGCTCAGCAGGGAGAGATTCCTGACATCTTGGATCTTGTGTGTGTGATTGCAATTCCCCCAGTAAAACAAAACAAGCTTACTTTTGAATCTCTGACTGGTTTTTCCCTGCATTAGTACTGGTATGGACAGGTGTAAAAGATCTTGTAAGGTCATTAGCCTCTCACAGGCCTCCTCTTTGAGCTAATATTCCCCACTGTTTCACAGAAGCACTGGCATTGTGGGTGAACCCCTGAGTCACCCACATTTTGGGGTAGCAAACCATAAATAAAGTGTAAAAAGGAGGAGATGGCCAAAAAATGGGTCCTATGACACCTTTAAGACAGACATTCATTTAAAGCTAATTTATTTCAGATTTATGTAGCAACTTTAAAACTTTACCGGGAGGGAAGGTAGGTTCTTTTCAGAGGAGAGGACTTTTCTCTCAGTGTAGGACTCACGCCTGGCATACAGAAGAGAAGACAATACTAATGGCTTAATGACACTTTAGAAATTCCACCGAGCAATAAGGATGTGGAGGAGGGTCCAACTTTAAGTGATTTTGCAGCCTGGTATATTAAGAGCATCTGTTGGAGGTTTTATGATTTGAAAACTTTGTAGAGTCACCTCAACCATGCTCATCTGCTCCTGTCTTTTGCCCACAGGAGTCTATGGGATAGATGAGGGTAAAGAGTGTCCAGAGGTGGGCGGTGGAGGCTGGAGGCACTATTTTTGCTTCCAAAATGGGGTCCAGAGCTCAGCTTCAAGAAAGTTAACTGCTGTGAGGGAAACCTTCTTCACAGCCATGGCTGTTGGTTTCTGTGTCTGTGATTTCCAGCTGTGAACGCACAGATATATTTCTTGAACGGTGGGGAAAAAACAGTCATTGCAGATGGATGGAGGGAGGAGGTGTTCTTTAGATAAATGACCCTGGAGATGGAAAGACAATGTGTGTCAACCATTTTCTGACAGAAAACTCTGTCTGGTGTTTCTTTTCTTTTCTCTCTCTCTTTTTTTTTCTTTGAATATTTTTTTTGAACCCAGCAGTATTGCAAAGCTGTCGCAGCAGGGACACCTGCCTTGAGACACACAAGAACAGAGATACACGCAAAGGTTGAAAGTGTGAGGGGTGGGGGCAGAGAAGAAGAAGAAAAGGTTTTAAAAAAAATAATGGCAAGCCACTCGCTCCTTTGAAGTGCTATTTGGTTCAAACATCTTTTAGAAACTGAGGACACACAGTGTTGCCCCTCTTTTGAAAGCAGCCGTTCTAAGCCGTTTGAAGATGCACCATCCCCGTTTTGCTTTCTTTGTAATATTAATTTGTTTTGATTTATAGCTTAGTCCTCCTGAAGGTTCAGGGTAAATTGGGGGGGGGGGGAAGAAATGCCCCATCAAAACAGCATAAGTTTAGAGAAATAGAGTATGACTACTAAGGAAAGGAAGTGACAGAAAAATAGAAAGAGAGAGAGAGAGAGATGTAGTGGTTGGAGTGTTGGCCTAGGACTCTAGGAGATTAGGTATTCAATCCCAATCAGCAACAGAAACCCATTGAGTTGCCTTGGGAAAATCACACTTTCTTAGCCTAAGAGGAAGGCAATGGGTAAACCTCTGAATAAATCTGAGCCAGGATGGTGTTGTGGTGTCAGCATTGGACTTTTGGAGACCATGGTTTGAATGCCCCCTGGGCATGTGAGAAGGGACTCTGACCATGTGGGCAAGTCACACTGGCCCTTTCCACACCCTACCTGGGACAGGAAGTGCAGCCATTGCACTTCTATAGCTTCTGCAGGACAGGTAAGTGTGCCATGGAGGTGTGATCATGTGTCATTGATGGGAAAAACCCATCCATGATTTAAGTTGTGATCGCTCTGCCTTGGGACAGGAGAAGGAAGTGACAGTGATGACATCATACAGAAGCATCACCATGTTCCCATCCTTGTCCCATCCCCATTGAGGAATGAGAGGGTGTTGCGGAAAGGGCCTTTGTGTCTTACAAATATGTAAGTTTCCTGGCAGGTGTTTCCCTGCAGAAGCAACAGTGTCAAGTGCAGAACTTCTGCATTCAGTTCAAGGTTGGGAAAGTGGAGCTGCATGTACGATGCCATTGTACATGTAGACGCACATCAGGTTCTGCATTCAGTTGCTCATTCTGCTGCAGGTTTATTTATGCACTTGTTTGTGCAACATTGTCATTGTGTTTATTTATTATTGATTTATCTAATTTATGTCCTGCATTTCTCTCAGCATGGTATCCAAGCCATTCTAAACAAAAGTTGTGTGGCACAGTCAATACATCACTCTGCATGTGCAGATTGATAATAAATGGTTTAGAACTAGGATTTCAGCTATATTTCATTCCAGCCAGAGCCTCAGAGTTAAGGATGGAAGGAGCAGTCAGAACTATTGAAAAATGGTTGAAAGACAGTTTTCTCAAGTTCTGGGAACCCTTGACCAAGATAGTCTGAAATAGATGGGAATCCTCATTGTATGGAAAGTATTCTGTGTTAAAAAAAGATGCCCATACTGCTTGTGTCTGTATGTACCCCCCCCCAAAAAAAAAATTCCACACATAAATCATCATTTCATCATTTCAGTTAAAAACATAGAAGTAACATTTCTATTAAAAATAAAGTTTTCTTCACAGGAAACTTGTTTCTGTGCTAGAAAGACTTTTCTGTACAGAAAAATAGGGAAAAAATGGTATATATCTATATGTTGTTGTGTGCCTTCAAATCTTTCCAATTTGTGGAGGCCCTCAGGAAAAACTATTGTGGGGTTTTCTGGAGCTAAGAATGTGTGATGTGCCCAAGGTCACCCAGTGGGTTTCCATAGATGAGCAAGAAATTGAACTCTGGTCTCCAGAGTCATAGTCTAATGTTCAAACCACTACACCACACTGGCTGTCATATATCTATATATCTATATCTAGATAGGTAGCCAGACAGACAGACAGACAGATATAGATATATACACACACATTCCCCTGCCTCCATCCTAAATGTCATTGATATGGCCTCAGAGGAAAGGAGGAATAGGAAGTCAGATCTCCATTGTTCTGAAGCCCAACGGCTGAGCACAGGCTCTCCCTTCATTCCAACTACTGCTCCTGTGGCCTCAGAGGGAGAGAAGAAGAGTCAGGCACAGTTCTGCCATCCCCAGGCCCAGCAGCTGAGGAAAGCTCCCACACCTCAATTCCACTACCACCACTGTGGCCCCAGAGAGAGAAGAAGAGGCAATATCTGTGGACTTAATCCCCTATCCCATTGCCACTCCTTTTTTCTTGTGCGTTGTGTCTTATTTAGGTTGTAAGCCTGACAGCAGGAAACTATCAAAGTGTCCATTTTTAAGCTGCCCTAGGAGTCTTTGTGGCTGAAGGGGGGGGGGGTTAATATAAATAAATAAAAAATTTGTGGGGGCAGGCAAATAACCGTGCACAGTCTTCAGAAGCTGCACAGCTTCTGATTACTTTCTAGCAGCAAGGAAGAAAATGGGGAAGTGGTTCATTGTTGTCTGCAAGAACAAACTTGATGAAAAGTTGAAGGATTTCACAGCCAGAATCCATAGGTTGTTGTGGGTTTTCTGGGCTTTGAGGCTGTGTTCTGGTAGTATTTGCTCCTGAATATGGCCTCAAAGCCCAGATAACCCACAACAAACTTGATGAAGATTTGCAAAAGTACCTCAGAAAGAGGGAAGGAATAGCAAGCAATATCAATAGCATGTGTATTTCTATATCGTTTATCAGCTAAGTGCTCTCTAAGCAGTTTACAATGTGTTAGCTAATTGCTCCCCACAAACTGGGTACTCATTTGACCAACCTGCAGAAGGATGGAAGGCTGAGTCAACCTGGAGCCTGGCAGGTTTGAACTCACAAACTTGTGGCTGCAGTATCAGCATTTAGCCACTGCACCACCAGGGCTCTATAGGTTCTCTTTGATAGGGTTGGGAAAAACCAACTGCCTTTTAGTTCTCTCTCTTGCTTTAATGATATATCTCTGCATGGAAAGGGGTTGGACTTGACAGCCCTTGTGCTCTTTTCAAGATCTATGATTCTATGGCCCTTTTCATCTCCCTACTCTTTTGCAAAGTCATCTGGTGGGGATCCTGGCAGCAGCTCTGCTAGGAGTGGAGCACAACAGAAGTACTCCACTCCTCACCAGCTGGCTCCCTGTGGAAGGGAGCACAAGGGCCATGTGTCAAGGTCTGGGGCATGGGCAGCAAAGCTTAGCACATACAGGTACCAGTGCTGGGACAGGGAACAGGCACTGAGTCAAGAGGCCACAGGTCAGATTCTAGCAAGTCTAAGGTAACAGAGGTATATGTGGTGTCAGGAGGGCCAGGAACAATTAGGCATCCAGAGAGGCTACAAGCAACACAGAAGACCATGTTTCTGTGGCAAAGGCGGTAGAGTAAGCCCAGCCCTTATATAGCTGACTGCTGGCTGTTCCAACTGGCCTGCACCAGAGCAGCCAGCTGGGTTTGAGGTACTGGGCAGGATTCTGCAAAGAGCAGTGTCAAAACCAGGATTCTTGCAGGCAGAATCCTGTGAGGACTTAGTCATAGACCCTAACCCTAACACCATGCCTCTTCCTTCTATAGCACAGGCAGGTAATTTCTCAGGCTGTGCTGTGGCAGGAAGTGCAATCGTTGTACTTCTGGGGCTTCCACAAGACAGGTTAGCGCAGGCTGGTGGTGCAATTGCAGGACATTGATAGGGAAAACCAGTCAATTATTTAACTCACAATTGCACCACCTGGGGACAGGACAAGAAGCTTCAGGAAGAAACATTGTTGTGGTCCCATTCTTCTCCCATCCCTGTGGAAGAATAGAAGGGTGCTGCAGAAAGGACCTATGATTCAAGAACACTGCCATCTGTAATTGTTCCAATCATTCCAATGACCATACTGGTTTGAGGGATTGTTTGAGTTCTCACCAAAAAGGTATTTTCCCCCATGCTTTGGATGAACATGAGGCTGAAAGTAAGCTCCCCTCTGTCAGTTCGTCTGAAGGCGGCCGCCATTGTGCTCTTTCTATCCAAGACTCATCAACAGCAGCTGCTCTTGTTGGATCTTATGGCTATTTCTGTACCTTACCCTTTTCCATTGTCCTCCCATTGTGATCCCAGCAGCACCTTTGCCAGGATGGGACAGTGACATGAACCCTCCTCTCCACACCTGCCTGCCTGCCTGTGGATGGTAGGGCAAGCAACATGTGCCTTCCTTCTGCAGCACAGCCAGCCTCTTTCCCATATTACACTGAGTAGGGAAGTGCCTACATTATGCTTCCGCCCATTCTGCATGGCTGCCGGCGAGGGGAGCATCGCACAACTGTGGGCTATAAACATTTTTTTCCATTAATGAAATATCCCACTATCATGATGGCTGAGGGCACATTGGCAACAGGACTGTGATGACACAATGCGAAAGCAAAACTTGTGGACTGCTGCCAACACATCCCCATCAAGCAATTGTGAAGGCATGTGGAAATGGCCTATGTCACCGTGTTGCAACATCATACCAGGAATGGTAAATGAATTTCTTTATTATCATCTTGCCTTTTCCCTTTCTTCTCTTGTACGGAAAGCTACTGTATTAAACTGTAAACCGTCTTTGCTTTATTGGCTCAAAGGTGATATATAAATGGAGCAATACTTCAAGTATGGTATACAACATAAGGGAATGTTAAGAGGTGACTGTACATCATCCTCATTCTCCAGAAACTCTCTCGGTCTAGTTGTTCATTTTCTTCCGGCCTTTCTTTTGAATTGAGTGGTGAGACAGGGCGAGTGGAGAACATCTGAATGGAAATTAATGTACCTTGTTATACCTTTTCCTTAATGTGTAAATTTATTTATAATTTTAACCTAATTTATACATTTTCCTTCATGGACTAAAGTGTGTTTTGTGTATAGAACTAAAAAATAACTTGTTTCTTTTTCTTTTTTTCCTAATAAGTTAATTTGGTGACTAGTTCATTTTGGTTCAAATAAGCAAATGTAGAGATGCTTCCTCCCATCAAAAAAATAAAAAAATTAAAAAAAAGGCTGTAATTTGCTACTTTTCAGTGGTATGCAAATAGGTGCCTGTCTATTACTCATTACTAGGTATGAGTGCTGACTCAGGCTGTTTCTGCACAGCACTGTGATGGTGCTATTATTCCACTTTCAACATCCTATGGAGTCCTGGGGTTTGCAACTTAGGGAGTGGCCTTTAGAATTCTTAGCCAGAGAGCTCTTTGGCCTCTGGCTACAAGCCTGAGAATTCACAGGAGGTTGAAAATGGAATAATAGCACTATAACAGAAATGCCCTGAATCTGAAGCACTGACTCAGTGGGAGGGAAAGCAGGAAGAGTCACATGAGCTGCTGCTGCTGTTATCTTACCCTACACGCCCGTCCTGCAGGATATACTGGAAATACATGAATTGAAGGCACACTGACCAGAAGAGGTCTAGCTGACCCAAGACTCGTGTTCATATCATGAGTTCAAAGGGAATTAAGTGGGAAACCCTGGAATAAAAAAAGGTTCAAGCTGATCTTTTCATCAACCTCAGATCTTTGCATTTCTGAATGGGCCCAGATAAGACAATAAGGGACCATCTCTTTTGATGTTACCTTATGGAAACTTTTCCTACGCCCCCTACCAGTCCAGACTTCAGGAAGTTATCATGATTCCCATAAATTCTATCACTCTGGTGTCAAAGCAATAACTTATTCTGGAACTCTTTACCAGCCCCATGAGAAAGTTTTAAGGTTTTGCCAGAACACCCCTTCCAGATAGGAGAAAGGGTGTATAAATGCTAATTGGCCCTGGCAACTTGTAGCATTTTGGGCATAATATGTGGCTTCCAGACCACTGTTCGTCTGTGCTCCCCTGAGATGCTATCTGAGCCTCTCTGCTTCATCCTTCTTCCTCAGGATTGGCAGCTCTCACCCTCTTCCCCCAATTTCTTTCTCTATCCAACCTTTCATGCCTTACATGTCAGCCTTGCATGGTTCTTAGAGTGTCTGATTTCCTCTGTGTTTGATAAAATACTTTGTTTGTCTTTTACTGGAGCCTCTCTGCAGTTAGTACTTGTCAGGAATTCCAGGCAAGAAACCCTGGGAAAATGATCAGCCCACTGCAAAGAGGCTGCATCATGCTCCAGCTGTGGGTGATTGCAAGGTTGCATCAGGAACTGGGGTCGTGTGCAGATGGTAGAGGGAGGTGTGCAAACCTCTGCCTGATTGGTTGTAAATTTGTATATAAGAAAGCAATCCCCAGTATGTATTTGTCTGTTGACCAAACCGGTGTCTGGCGCAAGCCTTTGTCCGTCTGTTCCATGTTGTGTACATATCGGAACGTTGCTGCAAGATAAAGTGCCTCCTGTTTGGAAGAAACCTCCGTGTGTGAGTATCCTTACTGGGGAACAAAGCTGCTGCTGTTGGCTCGCTGCCTGTGGTTTTTCCGCTGCATCTCTGTGGGGCTGAAACTCCTATCATCCCCAACAGTACTGGTATACATAAGTAAAAAGATCCTACCATTACCCTTCTGTTGCAGATCTCCTTTGAGCTGCAATTCCCCCAAAATTCTGAGGAGAGACTGGCATTGTGGGTGGATGTCAACATCTGCCATCTTTTGGAGTAAAACTGCCTAGTGCTGCAACTGACAACAAGGACTAAACTGGAGACAGAAAAGGACAGAATGCAACTAAGGAAAAGAAAGGAATCATTGTCTACATTTTCTCTACATTTTCTCCATTCCTCCATGCTGCCTGACCCTGAAGAGGAGAGGAGAGGTAAAATATTGCTGCCAATCTGTGTGTATGAGAAAGAGACAGAAAGGGAGTACAATGTACCTTTCTAAACTACAGTGATATTAACAGTAATTAGTTCCATTTAAAAAAGTAACAGCCCCTGATTTATCAAGTTCCTATTGATCCATTGAGTCTTCTCTGGTTGGGCCTAATTGTTGGATTTAGACCATTGACTGCAGCTAAGGACATTTATGACTGAACGATCTCCTCTGCATATAGTGGTGTTAGTTTCTGAGTGAACATGCATAGATTGTATTGTATATTTATTTAAAGTCAACACATGAAAGGGAGTTACAATTTTTACAGTACATGTGAACACAGTATCATGTTCATACACATCTAGCACGACTCATAGTGTATATAGGTCCATTTCAATTCTTACCACACGACCCTTGTCTACATTTGTGAATAGCTGGACCACCCATTTTGGGATATCTAGCCTGGAGTGCTTCCACACCATGAAAAGAACAGATGCTTCTAAAAAGGGAATGGAGTAATGCCATGCTGATCCTGCGTCTAAGGCACTTAAATATGTGGCTTATTGCAGAAAGATAAGCAGAGAAAGGAAACATACAGCATTTAGATGAAGCCATCAGTTATCTGGTTAAATCTACAAAGACAGAAGACATTAGGGGAAATTGGATGAAAAGAAAATGAAAGCAGGAGTGTTTTATAGCAAAACAACAAAAATAACACAACCACTGTCTTGGGAAAGGGGAATTATGCTAATACTTCTGCTAATGGAGAGGCCAAAGAATATGCTAGAGAATTTCCCTTTCCCCTAGAGAATTTAAGTGGGATATCCACATATAGCATGAAGAATTTCAGGAAAAGATATGTACACAGCCTTGGTGGGAGCCTCTTCTTTTATCCATATCATTAAATAAGCTCTTATCTATATATTTAATTCATCCAGCATTGTCAGTTCTTCATCATTTTTTAGGCAAAATTTGGACTACTTTTTCAGAATCAAGGTATATTAGGGAAGTGTCTAGAAATGATAACACAGCTTGCTTTGTTAATAACACCACTTTTTGAAACTGTATTTACCTAACCTGAATGGGAATCACCCTCTCTGAAATGAATGGGACTTTTCTTTCTCTCTGTGGCTTAGTTTATAAACCCAAGGAAACTATAAACCTGACTTCAGCTTGAACCTTATTTGTAGACCCTCTGTCACCATTTCTAAAAACTGTACATGGTAAATTCCAAAGTATGACCATTTTACTGTCTTTCAACAAGATTTGTATAAAAGGAAAAAAGTTAACTTGCACTGAGTTTTCTAACAATAGTATTGGAATGTTAAGGATAAGTAGTTAGCATGGTAGTTAGGATTACAGTTGAAATTAGGATCTAATGTCCATTTCTTATATTTTCTGAACAACTAACAATTCTAGTGTAGTGCCCCCACCCATGGGGCTAATAGACTGAAAATTAGACAATGTATTTTCTGATACAAACACACATATGTCTATATCTATATCTGTTTCACTATGATGAACTACAATATTAAGAATACAACACATCTTCTCCCCCCCCCCCCCAAAGTGAACTTGGCTTTGACTTTGGGTAACCATCTGAAGAACTCCAAGAGTACTGATTATCAATAACAGAAATTGTCAGATCTTGCAAACTCAGAACCATGACATCTATTATTGAATCTATTTATCTGTAATGCTATCTTCCACTTTTGCTACTACAGTCAGATCTCCACGTCTGTGGGTTTCACTTTTGTGGATTTGATTATTCACGGATTATTAGCTTTCACCTCCGCTGCCTCCCTAGGCCATTTCTAATAGGGACTGCAAGCCTAGTGAGATGGAGAAAGTCCAAAGGAGGCTTGTAAGTCCCTCTTAAAATTAGTGTGGGGCAGCAGTGGAGGGGGCAAGAAACCCCACCAGCCATCTACTTCTGTCTTATGAAGGAATCCTGATGCCTCAAAAAGCTCTATGGTGGGTTGAATTTGATAATCATACTTTCTGTGTGTGTGTGTGTGTGTGTGTGTGTGTGTGTGTGTGTTAAATAAGTTTGGGAGGTCCTAAAGTTATTCACATTTTTTTTTCCACTTTCATGGGTGTCCCGTGCCCCTAAAACTTGCAAATGTGGAGGGATGACCATACTTTGCTGTTTACAATTCTATATTGAAACTCTATAGTTGAGGACTTCGAAGGAAAACATGAACCTGGAAGAGAAAAACATTCCATCATGTATGAGGGTTGGGATACTTTGCTGTTTTTTTTGTTCAGAAGGTATTGTTGCAAAGCTCAAAGGACATACAAAGTTGTTTAGATGGCTGAAAGTTACTACTTCTTCTGTTGCGGGAAGACAGGGCTGATGCAAGTGTTTCCTGAGTGGCAGCCTCTTCTAGGGAACCAGTTTTACATGGCAGATAAGACAGGAATGGCACACAGTACCCAGAAGTACTATGTTTACATTATCCACACAAGAAAGGTGATTGTAGAGTTATAGGAGCACAGCGATAAGCAGGCAGTCCCAGACATCACAACACCTGCAAATATCTGATCAAGCCTTGGGAAGAAGCCATGAAGTTCTCTATGTACATTGTTTCTACAGTATTGGTTGATGATTAATAGGTGGTGCAAGCATGGTCTTAACATCAGGGGTATGTGTAATAGTCGCTCTTGATTGTACTTGGAAAGCTCATCTGTCAGAAATAGTTATAGATGGCTCCAAGCCTTGGAGCAAACAGTCTATTGACCTGATGTCAAATCTCCCATTGAGGGTCAATGAGTTCAGGATCTCGCAGATTGTTCTCATCAAGTGATAGAAGCAGGTTGCCCTGGTGGCTAATTAACTAATTAATAATAGACACTCTAGAGGAATATTTCTTTACACATTTTGCACCAGTCATCTTGACCTTGCTTTCCACATGCTGTATTAATCTGGTTGAAATACAAATGCAATTTTCACTAAGATACACATCCATACACATTTTTGTCTTCCCAAAAAAGGCAGAATATTTTTGTCTTTTATGTTGCCACACCTCAAAAAAGAAGTTAGAGGAACATATCTTCTTGCAAAAAATGAGATGTGTGTTGTCTTGTGCCTTCAAGATGACACTGACTTATGGTGATTTTGTTGTAGGGTTCTACTAGCAAGCTTTCTTCAGGGGAGGTTTGTCATTTCCTTCCTCTGGAACTGAGAGAGTTTGACCTGCCCATGATCGTCCACTGGGTTTCCATGACTGAAAGGAAGTTTTTACCCTGGCTATTTCCACATCAGACAGTTATAGTGTTATTATTCCATGTTCAACATCTGATGGAATCCTGAGGTTTGCAGTTTAGAGAGGGGCCTTTGAGACCCCTCCCTAACTGCAAATCACAGGATTCTATTGGATATTGAAAGTGAAATAATAACACTATAACAGTCTAGTGTGGAAATGGCCCCTGTCTCTCAGCATCTTAGTCTAGCATTCAAACCACTACATCACGCTGGCTCTGTTCAGTATGTCTTCATGCAGAAAATCTACGTCAAAGAAATGTTCTTCTTTTCCCATCTGTGGTTCCAGTTCAAAGCCCAGTAACATGGTTTGTGTGTACCCCTTTCTGGGTTCTATGAGGTGAATTACAAATGAATACTGCTAATACAGTCACTTCAACAGTTTGTAAATTTAAGTCATTTGAAGGAGGAGGAGGAGGAAAAAGGCAATATTGCTTTGCTTTTAACAAATTCAACATATATTTTATCATCCAAAGATCCATGCATCTAATGAGGTGCTAGTGCAGAACTTTGTTGTGTTCCTTCAAACCATTTCTGATTTATGACAACCCTAAGGAGAACCTATCATGGATCTTAGAGCATGTGATGTGCCCAAAGTCACCCAGTGGGTTTTCATGGCCTAGCAGGGAATTGGAGCTTGTCTCTAGGTCTTCAGGATCATGATCGAATGCTCAAACTGCTATACGATGCTGGTTTTCAGTACAGAATTTACTTGCAGAAATGTTCCTGTATGCTGCTGAACAGTGATTGAATATAACCTTGAAGCCCTAAATAAAACTACGAAAGGAATTGTAACACATACCCAAAAACTCCATGCATTTTATCCTCTGCTAAATCCATACATTAAAATCTTATCATTTAATTCAATGTAACAAGGGCTTTTTTCTTATCCCTAACAAAAACAGCTCTTTTCCCTTTTTTTTTTCCTGAAGTAAACTAGTAAGTAGGGACCTTTCTTTAGGGTTTTTCCATCCCTGAACTATACCAAGAACTTATAGGGCTTGTGTTTGCATTTTTTAAAAAAAAAACACATCTCTTTCTTTTCTAAAAAAAAATGTTCATGTTTCGAGACATGTTTCAAACCATGTGCTTTGCAGTCACTCCACCAACTGCATGTTAGCCAGTATTTCACATATTTTGCATGTGTGCACTGTTTGTCCAGCTACAACTATAGCCATCCAACCACGTGAAGATTCCAAGGGAATCTCAGGGGACCCTTTCACAATACACAGTTATAGTGTTGTGAATCCACTTTAATTGCCATGGTTTCATCCTATGGAATCCTGGAATCTGTACTTTACAGAGGACCATTTTGAATTTTCAGCTAGAGGGCTCTAGTGCCTCAACAGGCTACAAACTCCCTTTTCCCACAAGATACAGCCATGGCCAATCAACTGGAATCACAGTGCTCAAACTTTGTAGTGTAAAATGGCCCAGGATTTCAAACAAACCATCTATGTGATGATTCCAAAAGAATAGCAGGTAGTACAAGAAGTGTGGACCTAGACAAACCTGCCAAACTCAAAACAAATTAGATCACTTAAACATCACTTGCAGAAACAGACTAAAACTGAAGTATAATGTGGAATTGTTTTGTAACAACATAACTAAGCACTGTCCTTGGAATTGCTTGGGATAATCTCCATAAAAAAGTGTTTCTCAGAGTATCTGAGAAACCACCTACCTAGGGAAGGCTATCTAGGGAATCAGCATTTTCCTCCCAATGAACAAAGTATATATGTGTCTATTGGTTCCAACTGCTTTTTTCCTAGAAAGTTGATGCAGACCAGCAGCCAGTGGTTTGTGGACCCTGAGCTTGTCCACAGATCACTGCTATATAAAGCCCAGAGAGGTAGTCGGAGCCATTTGACAGTGGAATAGGCTTCCTCAGTGGAGTGTGGTGGAGTTTCCTTCTTTGGAGGTTTTTAAGCAGAGGCTGGATGGCCATTTGCTGGAGATTATTTAAGAGTTTGTTCCTGTATGGCAGGGGTTGGCCATTGTGGTCTCTTCTAACTCTATGATTCTATTCTATGATTCTAGGCAAACAGTGTTCTTGGATTCACACATCTCTCGGGCTTTTTTGGTAGAATTTGCTCAACGGTTGCTGGATGGACTTATTAGAAACCTCAAAGGGACCCAGTACTTCCTTCAAGACAGCCCTTGTGAGAAAACGGCTAAACCTTGAACCCTGACGCACCCTCCCAGAGCCTACTCATTATTTGGGATTGAAAAATGTGCACCTGTTCACATGGTTGATGGGTACACAATATGAAGTGGCCTCCTTCCTTCCAAACATTTAGCTTTCATCAACTTGCTTTCTCCTTGTTTTTTTTAAAAGGAATAATAATAACTTGCCTGTCATTTTCATCTGAGGCAAGTGAGAAAGATTGATTGTGATTTCTTATCAACATCTGTCCAAGCCTATAATTATTTGCATTTGAGAAGGATTCCAGCTCAAACAAAAACAAAGGGGGCGGGAAAAAAAGAAAAGGAGAGGGAAAGGGAGAAAGAAAGAAAGAAATGTTGCTGGGATGGGACATAACTGGCCATTTTCTCCACAGACATACAAAAATTGCTTAACCATGAGAAAAAGAGATAGTGTGACATTCTTCTCAGTTCTTCCCTCCCTCCTCTTCCCTTTGCATATCAAAAATCAAGTCTAAATAACAAGGCTTGCTTGTTATAAATGCTCATATATCATCTCTGCTCCCCAAATAAGCGGCTTTCATAATAATGGCATGCAAATAGAAATGACAGAAGTCATGCAAATCATTTCACGAGTAAATCATGGTAATAAATTCTAGTTTGACTGAAATGGCAAAAATTTCTGAGGAATTAGGAAAAAAGCGGGAGGGATTCGGCATGCCCGTGGACTGGCATTCATCATTCTATTAGCTCCCAACTGGACACTGTAAATTGTTTTGTGTGTATTTGTGTGGGTGTTTTTTTCTTTCCCAGCTCACATTCAAGGTTTTGGAGAAGCCTGCTGTTGAAATGTCTAGACATCTGTTTCATCTTTCAGAGTGGCCCATCTTACAGCAGCTTCCATTATCCAGGAGACATGGAAATGTGTTACTAGAGTTGCTACTGAATGTAGCCTCTTGGACAAATCTGAGGTAAATTTGGAGGGAGTAAAATATCCTAGGCTTGCAAAAGGAGATGAATAGAACAGTTAGAAGAAACCTAGCAAAATTTCTGAGCTATTTCTCCACATTGCAAAACTGCCACTGAATAGAACCTCAGGTGAAACATCTATGTGGACTTACTTATGCAAAACTGCTATGAAGATAAATACATGGAGGAGCAGGAAGACAAGGAAACTGATTCCCGAAACTCAGGGGCCAGGTCTAAGTTTCAAGGTCTTGGGGTGAGGGGAAGATTCTCATGGTAAGAGCTAGTCCCTGTTCTTGCAAGATGTTTTGGAGTCACTACTAAAGCCTCTCCAGAAACTTCATCCTCTCTCCTTTCCTTCCTTCCTTTGTCTTCTTTGGCAGACTGGTGTGTGTGCGCGTGTGTGCGTGTGTGCGTGTGTTTAATGACTGACAGCTTCTGAGCAATGGTAGCTGACGCTCAGTATGTCATGTTATGACATCACCAAGCCATGTGTCTCTGTCTCAGTATGATCAGGCACTGTTCTTGTTGTCAGGTTCTGTCCATAAAATCTCAGGGCCTATGATGCTTCTCACCTGGAAAACGTAAGTCTTTTCCACACAACAACACTCTCCCATGTCATCCCGTCACAATCCCAGCAGTGCCTCTGCCAGGATAGGAGCGTGTTCCCAATGCTCCTCTCTGCATGTAACTGGCTACCTATAGAAAGGAGCACGAGGGACACATTTCATCCTTCCGGACTGCAGCCGGCCTTTTTTCCATGCTTTAGTAGGGGAGAAAGTTTGTAGATAGCTCTTCCTGCCCTTCTTCATGGCCAGTTGCAATGGAAGGCTCACACAACTGCGGATCATTGACAGAGTTTCTCCTTCAATGACATAGCCCATGATCATGCCAGTGGGCAGCACGAAAAGGGCAGGACCATGACAAAGTCTTGTGCAAGTGCCATTGCAGTCCTGCTCCACTCATATTCCTATGCCGGGATGCCTACATCGTGCAGAAAGGACTTTAGTTATAGAAGTCAGAGCTGGAATAGATCTAGCAGCAGTAATAGCAAGCAGGAACTAGAAGAGCAGTCCTAAAGTCCCAGGGGAGCCAGTGTGATATAATAATATAAGTACTGGACTAGAAGACTGGGAGAGTGGAGTTCAGCTCTCAATTCAGACATGGAAACCCTCTCCTAGCCTCAGAGGAAAGCAGTGATAAGTATTTTCTGACTAAATCTAAAACCCTTTCACGAGATCACCATAAATTGAAATTATAGCAATGACACCAACACACCCAGGTACTATACTTGAATATCCTTAAGGATTTTGCAGTTCTCTCTCTTCATGGACAGAGTGACAGATTTGTGGTTAGAGGCCTCCCTATTGTGATGACATGATGCTCATTGTCACTTGTCTACTGGCAGATGGGACATTAAAGGGAAATCATGTGAAGTTGGAGCTCAAAGCATACTTGTGGATCCAACATGTCCTCTTCATTCCCTACAAAGGAAAAGTGGGGGGGGGGGGAGTATATATCATTTCTGGAGCTGGTAATTCTATTCAATTGTGATCAGTGGACTGGAGGAAATAGAGGGTGGTTGGAGGTGAAATAGCCTCCCTATTTTCTGCTGGGAAGGCATACAATCTAGCAGTGACTACACTTGGAATTTCCTGCACCCAAGAATGCAGGTTTGCTCTGTCAGCCTTTATTGAATACGTTTTTCTTGATCAAAGTGTTCTGCATACATTCTCTCTGTAATCCTTGTAAGAGGGCCAGAATTGTTACTCCCCTCACACGGAAGCTGGGGGACGAAACAGAGAGTGGCTTCTGTAAGGCCAGCTTGTAAGCTTGTCACGAAACAAGATCCTACAGCAAACTTGTGGACTGTAGGTGGAATATTTGAGAGATGTAAAAAACAAGACACATTTCCACTAGGTTTGCAACATTTCTAACTAAGTTTTATTGAAGGCAGCTTTCTGAACTCAGGGATTCCCTCTTGTGGGATAAGGATGGGGCATCTGAGAAACCTCCCAATAAAATCAGTGGGGCTGCAAAATGTCATCCTTCATGATATTTATGTAAGCAGCCCTCTTTGCTTGCTGAAGCACAATGAGATTCCCCAAACCTTTTCCAACTTGTGTAACGTAAAATGCCAGACAAGAGAGAGAAGGAAAGCAAAGAAAGCATAAAAAGGAGATGCAAAACACGCAAAGCCATAGACCTATCAAGAGGAAAAGATGAGATGATTGTATCCTTGGACACTAGGAGTATTTCCTAGGGATGACTGAAACTTTTAATGCACTTTTTATAAGTGGGATTTATCAAAATTGTCAACATCTGAACACGTGTGAGAGAGAAAGCTAAAAGATATTTATAACATTTGCATTTAGTACTAGAAAAAAAGTGACCAACTTTTCTAAAAACTCCTTGTTTTTCTTGTTATTTTGCTGTCAAGTTGACTTGAACATATGATGACCTCATGAATGAGAAACTTCCAAGACACACTGTCATTAACAGCCCTGCTCAGGTCTTGTAGACTCAGGCCATGGCTTCCTTGATTGAGTCAACCCACTTGAAATGAAATCCTCTTCTCCATTCCAATTCACCAAGCATTATCATATTTTCCAGTGAGTCAAGTGATGTTGTGATATGTACAAAGCAGGATAGCCTCAACGTAAAGTCGAAGCCTTTCACAGCTGGAATCCATAGGTTGCTGTGGGTTTTCTGGGCTTTGAGGCTGTGTTCTATTAGTATTAGTCTCCAGGGCCAGATGAATTACATCCCAGGATATTAAAAGAACTGGCAGAAGTCATTTCTGAACCACTTGCCATAATTTTTCAGAACTCTTGGAGAACAGGAGAAGTCCCAGCAGACTGGAGAAGGGCAAATGTCATCCCCATTATCAAGAAGCGGAAACAAAGAGGACCCAAATAATTATCGCCCAGTCAGCCTGACATCAATACCAGGAAAGATCCTAGAGCAGATCGTTAAAAAGTCAGTTTGTAATTACTTAGAAAGCAATGCCGTAATCACTAAAAGCCAGCATGGATTTCTCAAAAATAAGTCATGCCAGATTAATCTAATCTCTTTTTATGATAGGGTTACAAGCTTGATAGATGGAGGTAATGCTGTAGACATAGCATATCTTGACCTTAATAAGGCCTTTGACAAAGTTCCCCATGACATTCTTGCAAAGAAGTTAGTAAAATGCTGGCTGGACAAGGCTACTGTTAGGTGGATTTTTAATTGGTTGACCGACCAAACCCAAAGGTTGATCACCAATGGCTGCTTTTCATCCTGGAGAGAAGTGACTAGTGGGGTGCCACAAGGTTCTGTCCTGGACCCAGTGCTATTTGACATCTTCATCAATGACTTGGATGAAGGTGAGAAGGGCATGCTGATCAAATTTGCAGATGACACCAAATTGGGAGGGGTTGCTAATAACCAGAGGACAGGATCAAATTTCAAAATGATCTTGACAGAGCTTGGTCAAAGCTAACAAAATGAATTTCAACAGAGAGAAATGTATGGTCTTGCACTTAGGCAGAAAAAATAGAATGCACAAATATAGGACGGGGGATGCATATCTGGATAGCAGTATGTGTGAAAGGAATCTAGGAGTCTTGGTAGATCATGAGCTGAACATGAGCCGGCAGTGTGATGCGGCAGACAAGAAAACCGGTGTGATTCTTGGTTTCATCAGTAGGAGTATGGTGTCTAGATCAAGGGAGGCAATGGTACCACTCTATTCTGGTTTGGTTAGACCTCATTTGGAATCCTGTGTCCAGTTCTGGGCACCTCAATTCAAGAAGGATATCAACAAGCTGGAACATGTCCAGAGGAGGGCGACCAAAATGGTGAAGGGTCTGGAAGCCATACCCTATGAGGAATGGCTTAAAGAGCTGGGTATGTTTAGTCTGCAGAAGAGAAGGTTAAGAGGGGACGTGATAGCCATGTTTAAATATTTGAAGGGATGTCATGTTGAGGAGGGAGTGGGCTTGTTCTCTGTCACTCCAGAGACTAGGACAAGGAAAAATGGATTCAAGCTGCAGGAAAGAAGATTCCACTTGAACCTCAAGAAGAACTTCCTTACTGTCAGAGCTGTCCGGCACTGGATTATGCTGCCTCGGAGTGTGGTGGAGTCTCCTACTTTGGAGGTTTTTAAGCAGAGGCTTGATGACCATCTGTTGAAAATGCTTTGATGGGTGTTCCTGCATAGCAGGGGGTTGGACTGGATGGCCCCTGGGGTCTCTTCCAACTCTATGATTCTATGATTTGCTTCTGATGTTTCGCCTGCATCTGTGGCAGATCCTCTGAAGATGCAAACCACAGGTGCAGGTGAAACGTCAGGAGCAAATACTAACAGAACATGTCCTCAAAGCCCAGAAAACCCACAACAACCTAGGATAGCCTCAGTTTGCTCATTTTGGCCTCTTAGAAGAGTACAAGCTTGGTTTTCTGTACCATCCTTTTTTGGGTCATTTTGGCAGTCTATTGTGTCTTAGAACTTTCCTCAAGCACCAGGTCTCAAAAGAGCTGATTCTGAGAAAAGACAAGAGAAATAGAAGTCATTTGCCGGAAGTCTTCTACAGGACTGATGTGGCCAGAGGTAGCTTATCTGTGTAGAGTTTATTGGGAATCAGTCTTTGAAAGGAGTTTTGCCTTTGCCTTGGAGGCACTGAGATACTGCAGCTCAGGATGGGAAACACTGCCATTTTAAACTCTGAAGAGCTATTGCCAGCCAGCTAAGATTGGAGTGAACAAATTGGAGATTGGAGCTCTTGGGGCCACATGGGGTTTTCAACACTATTTTGTAACCCCTCCACACTCCCTTGTAAGCCCTTTTTGTGCCTCCACCAAAAGAAGATTACTTATTCTCATGGACAAGGGGGTCTGGATGGAGTTAATGGTCTTAGCGTTAAGTGACAAAGAGTTAATGGCTGTTGTAATAGCTTTTTAATGGTGGATCAATAAGGGAGCAATACAGAGAAATGTCCAGATGCACAGAAGAAGGGATTGAAACGGTCATTTTTTTTTTTAGGGAACTTCCCTTTGCTATTGTGTGGTATCAAAGACAGTGAAGCTTGATCTCAAGCCTATTATCTCTAGAGTTACCTGGAGATTAGTCTGACAATGACCTTGGCTATGCCTAGAGACGATCTTCTGACCTGTATGTGTTCAGTCAGTAATTTTCCTCTTCCTGGCTTGACCTTCCAGTCACTTCAGGGTTCATTTTATATCAATACCAATTAATGTATTTTGCCAATTGAATCATATTTCACCAATTCAAACCATACCTGACCAGAGAGTGTGTGTGTGGCCTGGTAATATAAATATAGAAGAAAATGTCATCCAGGGTCTGAGCAGGAGAACATGGATCCTTGTGAAGGAGCATACAGAAGGTAGGTGTTGAGTTCATGGAGGGGGTAGCAAGGATGGTAAGAATGCAAACCCACTCCAGATATCAACCATACCTCAAGAGAGAGTGGTTGAAAAGAAATGTGCATACTAAGTGATAACTCCATTATATTTAGTCAATGGCTGGACACTGTAGTGGAAACAACACTCACAAGGCATGAAATCCCAACCCCCATAAAAAAAAAGATTTCCCAACATATCACTGAACTATTAGATAGCAGGGAAGGACTGCAAAATGACATTGATTCAAGGTATAGAAAAATTGGACAATTTTGATTCCTCCCTCATTTAAATTTAGGTAGCTTCAAGTTCTTTGTTCCCCAAATTTGGGGTGAAAGTTTTGCAGACTTTGGAAAATTCTTCCAAAAGGAACTGAAATGAGATTCTATCTGATCTGCAGTGGCCTCATGCAAAACTTGTACCTATCCTGGCATGAGGAAGACCATGTCGTACCTCCCTGCCATAAATTAGGCAAAAATCTTGAGTCTGTCAGGGGGGAAAAAAAAGGAAGTTACAAATATGGTTAGATGCATAGATTCATACCCAGACATTGAAAAACTAGCAACTGAGAATCTTAGGTCTGCTTGGATGATTCTGATGGCTTTGGTCTTTGGTCTGTTTTCATCAAAATCAAAAACAAAAACAAAACTTCTTATGTTGTTTGTATTTCAAATAGAGAGAAATCTGTGGGTAAACTCTCATGAATAATGGAACTGAAATGGAGCTGAATCAAAGTTCTCATGCATCCCTAGCTGGGCTTGAGAGAGACTGGATATCCCACTTGTTGATCAACAGAAGAATTATTTTGTTGACAAGAAACTTCTTTTCATTGTTCTAAGGAAACCAGCAGTCAAGTTTCAATTTGTTATTGCTGGTTAAATCTGACTCTCTTCTAAAGATGTTCAAACTCACTACTACCTCACCTCCTGAGAGCCATTGCTTATGTTATTGAAATTCCTTGTTATTCCCCTGAAGTTCCTTAGCTCTTTTCAAATTTACTACAAAATTTTGTTGGCCCCTCTGTTCCCTTTCTTTTGTAACGGCACTGTAGATACTGTGATACTGTGTTAAAAATACCTCCTTTTACATTTATCACATGTATTACTGAATAGTATCTGTGACAGGACTGAATACAAAATGAAGAAGGATGTCCTAGCCTTTTACTGACTGGCTTGGTATACATCAGGGTACACTGTGGCTCTCCCGGTGTCCTTGGACTACAAATCACATAGAAGAGCATGTAAGTGGTTACAAATAACTAGTTGAAATTGATTTGTTACCCTGATTTCTGGGGTCCCGTGGGAGAAACCTCAATGTGCTCCAAATAATGGGGAATGGGAATTAGTGAGAGCACAAGCTGTAGCACTACAAGAGGCAGGGTAACCTAGCGAGATCTTAAACCCAATGTTTCCGGGTCAGGCCGAGTCAAAAACCAAGCAAAAGTAGATTATAATTGTTTTCTTTATTTAAAAGACAGTCATCGCACACTTATGCACTCACTCGCGCAGACCTAAGAAAGTAAAGGAAGGAAGTTTGATAGGGGATTTTGAGAAGGATTTTTCAGGGGGAATACTACACCTGATCCTGTAGCCTGCGTAGCCAGCAAAAAGTCAGTTGGAGTGGAGATTCTCAGCGCGTGGAAGCTGAGGGGAAGGCTCGGCAAATGGAGCGGCAGCAAGGCGGGATGGAAGCCAAAAGCGATCCGAAGAAGTGCTCAAAACCAGGGGTTCTTAAAGGGAGAAATGTGCCTGTAGGGTAGTCTGTCCCCAGGGAAAACAATGGGTTTAAGGTTGGAGACAAAGCCCCCGAAAGGTCAGTATTTTAAATGATTGGATTTTGACGGAATTGTCAATAGCGCAGACAGTATGCAAATGGAGAGTGCTTGACAGTTGAGTAGTCAGAAGCGCTAATCTCGTCAAGCTGCCTGTTTGGGGCACAGAATCCTTTGTATGCTTGGTGCGTACGTAATTTAGATTTAAAGTGTACTTGCCTGGAGGTCTCCTGAAGCTGCATGCCGGAAAATTACTGGGCTGCCTGGATTTGTCTTGTATTTTTCAGCTTGTTCGACCATGTCTGTGTGCGTGCTTGTCTGGGGGCCTCTCAAGCACGTGGAGAGGAACAGTTTGGAATGGCCAATCTTTTGATATCAAATTATATTTAGTAGACATCGGGCTCGGACTATACACCACGGTAACAGATTCCCCACAATTTCCCGAGATATAACCACATCACATTACAATTACTACTTAATGAAGGATAACTTCACATATTTTTTGTCATAACTATTACCGCCATTGCTAGCCTAAGCTTGTGGGATATTAAGATATCATTTGATATCAATAATTCAGCCTTCTGTACCCATTCCTCTCCACGTGCTTGCGAGGCCCCCGGAAAAGCACACACACAGGAGTGGCCGACAATAGCCGAACCATTCAAATCCCATTCTAGGCAGGCCAGTCATTGCTGAATGCAGCTTCAGGAGACCTCAAGGCAAGTACCACATTATGTATGCACGCTACTTACAAAAAGATCCCCTGCCCCGCGCAGGCAGCTTGATGAGCGGACTATACAACACTCAAGTACTCTGTGTTTGCATACTGGCTACTCTATTAACAATTTGGCGATAACTCAGTCATTCAAAATACTGACCTTTTGGAGGCTTTGTCTCCAGCCCAAAACTCACTGTTTTCCCCAAGTACGGACTAGCCTGCAGCCACAATTTTCCCTATAAGAACCCCTGACTTTGAGCACTTCCTCGGATCTCTCCTGGCTTCCATTCCGCCTTGCTGTCCAGTGGGCCTTCCCCTCAGCTCCACGTGCTAAGATCCACACTTCCCAGATTCTCCACTTTTAACCGGGCTTCAGGACAGGTATAGTATTTCCCATACCAAACCTCCTCTCGAAATCCCTCTATCCAACTCCTACCTTTTATTTCTATAGTTCCTTGTGTGAGTCTGTTGCATACACATGTTTGACTGTGCTTCAATAAAACAATTATTATTATTGTCAACTTCTGCCTTATCATTGATTCGGCCTGACCCCGTAGACTTAGGGTTCAAGATCTTGCTACGTTACCCTGCCTCTCGCATTGCCAACTTGTGCTCTGTGCTAATTCCCTCCCCATTGTTGAAGCACATTTAGGTGTCCCTCCCGGGACCCCCAGAAATCAGGGTAACATAACAGCAATATTTTACTTATTTTTCTCATAACAATGGTGTGCCCTCATTGACTGATGGAAAAGGAATATCACATAGTTGAGGTATTGTGTCCTGAACTTTTGTGGCTGTTGTGGTGAAGTTGAAATAGACTAGAGGAGAAATATGTGTTGTACCAAAGGCCAATGGCTTCCAGCACTGAGATTTTTAAAAGGAAACTAAAGAGAACTTATTATTTTAAAGAAAATAGAAAAATAAAGTCACCTTTTAATGGTGTAAGTATAATGATAGCAAAAGTCTAAAGGCTAGGAACTCTTGCCAACACTAATTTCTTTTGAAGTAACTTGTAGGACTGTCCCTTTGTCCCATACTGCTGGCTGTCTTTGGTTTAGCTGATGGAGCATCGAAGCCAAATATATGGAAGATCAAAGGTTCCCCATATCCAGTGTACATGGTAGTATAAACCTAAAACATGTCCTTTTGCATGGACACTTTCTATCTACTTTCTAATAGGATTTTCGACCTGGAAATGCAAGAAGCTGAACCTACAGCTCATTGCAATCAAAGTATGTGCCCCACCAGTGAGTGAAAACTCCAAATATATCTGCAATCTGAACAGCCTCTCTCACTAATTCCTTAGCTTGGTTGACGGAACTAGAGACATACAGAGACTCTTAGAGTCAGCAACCTTTGCATGCCTATCCTAGCTGGTAATTGGTAATTTGCATGCTTTCTGACTTCTTACATGTCTGCTTTTCTACACCCACTCTCTTCTTGCTTCACCTGTACTTGCTACCACTTCTGCCTGTTCCTCTCTTTCCTCTATAAGACCCTATGTTTAACCCTGCACACACACACACACACACACACACACACACACACGAGTAATGCTATTGCTATATATCTTTTTACAAAGAAGACTTGGTTTGCTTTTCTTCTGTGCTAGACCCAGTGTGTATTGGGATATCGAAGCAACTGCATACTATTCAGGTTGCCAGTTTGATTAATCTGCTAGAAAGATCCAGTACTGTCGCTTGCATTCATCAACACAGACAAACTTTGTTTTGTTTTTTTATTTTTTCCTTTTAATCCTTTTAATTGAAGACTTCACCAAATCTGAGACTTTCAAGGAGCCATTTTATCTGTGGTATAGCATACATATTGAAACACACACACACACACACACACACACACACACATACACGGTGAATTCCTGGGATTTTTGGGTCAGGCTAGGGAAAAAAAAGGCAGGCTTGAAAACCATCATTGCTTCTCACAGTTTAGACTGAGAATGGGCAACTATGGAGGAAAACAGGGGCAATTTTCACCCTGCCCTCCTCAGTGGGTTGCACTCCTGTCCTCTCCCATAGGCAGATGGGCAGCTGGAAATTAAACTGTTAAATAAGAACAATTTCTGGCCATTTCCAGCATTTTTTCCCTCTTTTTGTGAGTTGGCGGTGGTGGCTTTCCTGGCATCCAGTAATCCTGGATTCTTCGAGAATTGGCTTTGAACCATTCTTGTATAACTTTCACCCTCACAAAATACTGGGCAGACAGAATTTTGAGAAGGGATCTGATGGGGTTTGGGGTCCACCAAAAAGTCCTGTGGTCAGTCTGTGAATCTATATGCCACAATCTGCTCAGCCCTGACATAGAACCCTTCCACACCACCCTCCTGTCCCGTCATGGGGACAGGAGAAGGACAGGAATGTGACAATGCTTCTGCATGATGTCGCTGTGGTCCCATCCTTCTCCCTTCCCGAGGTGGCACAATCATGGATTAAGTCATTGATGGGCTTTACCTGTCAATGACCGGCAATAGCACCACCATCCTGGACTTATCTGTCCTGTGGAAGCTGCAGAAACACAATGGTTGTGCTTCCTGCCCCAGCACAGCCTGGAAAAATACCTGTCTGTGCTGTGGAAGGAAGAGGTGTGGCCCTCATGCTACCTTCTGCAGGGAGCCAGCCGGTACAGAGGGGAGTACTCCTGTCATGCTTCTGTCATAGCAGAACTGATGCTGGGATCCCCATCAGACAAATGCAGGAAAAAGTGGGATGCAGAAAGGGCTACAGAAAATAGTAAGATGGATGAGTGGTTGACTTGGTATCAGGCAGCTGACCAGACTTTGATTTCACTGTAATCAAACTTTGATGGTGGTTCTGGGAAGAATCAAGGCCACTGGTTGTTATCCCTGCCTCTCTGGCATACAAACAATAGAAACAAAGGAACAATAAACACACAGTCAGCAATTAAGCATGTTATGGAATGTTCATCAGAGAAGAGGAGACTCTCTGGAGCCTCTCATCATGTGCTGAACTACAAGCATTACTGGATCGTGTCCTCAAAAGATCACATCCCTGATCCTTAGTGTGTCTGAAGGTCTGGGGTTTTAAAGGGGCTACCCCTCAGCCAAAGACTTCAGAAGGACTCTTTCCTACACATTCTACACTATCCATATTTTCCCAGCGACTGCATGGTTATCGGTGGCTGTCTATTTCTACCCAGCATTCTAATTTCTTAGGTGAGCAAGATGCTAATCAAGCAGCTTGAGACCAAGAAGCTGATGAAAATAATCAAATCCAAATTTGTCCAGGGGGAAACACACTCAGCTTTGAAGTAGGAGAGAGGAAATTGTCATGTTGAAGCCATTGGAGACAGGCTTCCTGTTAAAAAGAAGGCCCTGGGGAGACGGTACCTGATTTGCTCCTAGTCGGCTTGGCATCTCAGTGACAGGGCAATTGTAATTAGAAGGAACCAAATGAGAGAGATGCCAGCTCCCCTCTCTTGTAATTCAGACAGCAAAGTTACAGCAACGCTGCTGCATTCTGTTTAAACTGAAGGGGGAGAGTTGCAGATATAATGCTAAAAGGTAACACGTTTCTCCCCTCTGGGGACATCTTTACATGCAATTCAGATCTGTCTCTGAGGAGAAAAGAAATAAGATGCAGACACTGGGATCCAGATGTTCACATTGTTCCCACTGGAATTGCTAAGTCTTTTGGGAAGTATGAGCAAGGGTGGAAACACAGGTTTAGTTCTTATTGGAATATTTCAGCAGCAACTCTCTTAGTAGAGCAGCAAGCTTTTAAAATGCAGAGCACTTGCTTTCTGTGCAGTCTAGGGCCATTTCCTTCCTACGCTGTTATCATGCTATTATTCCACTTTCAACATATCCTGTGGAATCCTGGGCTTTGCAGTTTAGGAAGAAGCACTTAGGATCCTCAGCCAGGGAGCTCTTTGGCCTCCTCAGGAAACTACAAACCCCAGGATTCCACAGGATATGTTGAAAGCGGAATAATAACACTGTAACAGTGAAGCATGGAAATGGCCTAGGTTGTCAGTACCCTAAAACATTTCGGTTCCTGTCCTTCCTGGCTCTCTGATGACATTATAAATGTCTACAATGCACACATGTAGTCAAAGTAATTGTGGTCTGCTTCTCACAGATGAAACTACAGAAACCAACATTCTGAATGAATCTAGGTATAGAAGAGGTAGCCAAAATGATCAAGGGGCTGGAATAATTCACCAATGAAGAAAGATTGCAATGGTTTAACCTGTTTAGCCTAAATAAACTAGTGAGTGGGTGGTGTTATGATAGAGGTATATAACACATCCATAGCATTGAGAAATTAGAGGGAATTTACACCGAAAACAATATTCAATAAAATTGGAAAATCATAAAAAAGGTGTTTATGGAGTGTACTGAAAGCTTGGAAAGGGGAGTTCTCTGCTGAAAAGAATCTTTGAAGCTCAGAACTTTTTCTGCACAGATATTTGCATATTTTTTTTCCAACAGAAAAAAAATATTTTATGTACAAAAAAACACATTATTTGCTGTACAGTGACTTTTTTTTTCACAGAATAAGTCCCCAACGACAACATTTTCAGCACGTGGGACAGCATTTTCTGTACCCCTCCCCCAACAATGTTTCTGACAGGAGAGGCTGTTTTCTGTCCATAAAGTGATATTTTCTATTTAAAGAAAAATTCTTGTGAATTTTGCATAGAATAAATCCCAAACTGTGAATAATCTTTGAAAAGTAAAGAGTTTTCCAATGCATCCTTACATTGGGAAAAAAACTGCTAAAATTTCTCTCTACTTCTTTCAGGAACAAAGCTGGTGAAGGATTACATTCCTACTGTCTCATAACAAAATCATTCACCAAGGAGTCATACAATGAAGCTCAATGGTGGGAAAATCAGGAAAGGTAAATGGCTCCGTTAACATGATACGTCGCAAAATTATATAAACCAGCACAGTGTTGTTGTTTGGCCATTGGACTACAACTCTGGAGATCAGGATCCAAATCCTGGCTCAACCATGAATATTCTCTAGGAGACTTTGGGCAGGTCATGCTCTCTCAGCTTCAGAGGAAAGCAAAGGCAACTCCCCTCTGAGCAAATATTTCCAAGAAAACCCCATGATATGTTCACCCTAGAGTCAGCATAATTCAGAAATAACTTGAAGGTACATAACATCATCATCATCATCATCATCATCAATCATCATCATCATCATCATCACAATCATAATCAACAATATAGTTAAATCAGGAGATTCCCTGCATAAGATGTAGTGATGGCTGCCAATTTGGGCAGCTTTAAATGAGGATTAGATAAATTCATGGAGGTTCCGGCTATCAAGGGCTACCCATCAGGATGGTTATATACAACCCTAGTATCAGTGGCAATACAACCTTTACATACCAGTTGTTGGGGAATGTAAGAGGGAGAGTACCGTTGCAATCCTGTCGTGCTAATAGGTTTCCCATGGGAAACAGCTTGGTCATTTTACAAGCAGACTAGTCTAGATGGGTCTTTGTTCTGATCTGGTGTGACTCTTCTTGATGTTAATGTCCTTAATGTGTTTTCATATCTTTTTTGGTTGACTCAGTTAGGCTTGGACTTTGACATTTGTTAACTCAAATGCATAGGCTCCACACGTATAATCTAGAACTTTTACATAGTACTGATTATGATTCGAGAGACTATCCATTTAAACGTGTAGATTCCTTTGCAGGTATGGCCTGAGAGAGTACTGTTTCCAACAGAATCGTAACAGCTGCTCTTGAGATTTCTCTTACTGTTTTCCCCCAATGATTGGTATTCAGAGATGTACCTGCTGTTCACCTATATACAGCATACAGATAGGATGACTGGAGCCATTGATTATGCATTATTCTGTGAGCTGTGACTCCTGCTGTTGGTCCACATCTCGACATATTTTACTAAGATATGGAAAAAGAAAGACAACAAAATAAGTTGTTGTAGTTGTATGCCTTCAAGTTGTTTCCAACTTATGGTGACTCTAAGACAGCTCATCGTGGAGCTTTCTTGGCAAGATATATTTAAAGGAGAATTTGCATTTGCCTTCCTCTGAGGCTGAGAAAGTGTGACTTGTCCAACATCACCCCATGGGTTTCCATGGCTGAGTGGGGATTTGAACCCTGGTCTCCACAGCTGTAGTCCAATGCTCAGAGCACTAAATCATACTGCCTGTTTTGGAGAACATCCAAAAGCACAAGCATGTTTCAATGTAAGGCCATTTCTGCACTAGACTGTTACAGTGCTATTATTCCATTTTAAACATCCAATGGAATCCTGGATTTTGCAGTTTTAGAGAGAGGCTTAAAGGAAATGGCCTAAGACTGTAATATCTAGGACTATTTCTCTTCTGCTTGTCTCTAGAATTCAGTTTAGTTCATGATGTCATTTTTGAAAGAAAATAAAATCACCTTCCCCCTTTCCTTTTTTGACTCACTCTAGCTTTTTCCCATCACCTTGTTCTGTCGCAAAAGTCATCTGCAAAGCACAGCTCTGCTATTGCCTCTAGTTCTTATGTTTACCAAATTAAATGCTTTGTGCTCAGCCTGTAAGGTGGATTGGTTTCTCCTTTGGTGTGTGTTCCATTTATGATGTTCTTTTCAGTGCCTTGAGTCAGCAATCCTAACATCAGTGCTGGTCAATCTCTGCCAGTTTCCAGATCTGTCCTTGCCTTTTTGTGCTGAGGAGGGGGGCTAAACAATGACCCAAGAAAATAATAAACTACAGATATTGCTGTAGTCAAGGATTTGCTTCAATTCATTACTATTTTCAATAGTCTAAAATAAGTGGTCTTTAGCATCTGCTTTACATTTAAATGAACAGGAAGAGTCACCAACCAGGAACCGGAAGCAAAATAACACCTTTGGGTGAGGGCAATGACTGAACCTATTGGCTCAGATATACTTATATAGTTATATTCCTCTATATCCCTCTATATAGTTATATTCCTCTCTCTATCAAAATATCTCAGTATGGTGTATAATAAAATCTATTTGGACCAGTTTGCCATCACCAAAATTAGGCCCCTCCCTAAACTGCAAACCCCAGGATTCCATAGGATGTTGAAAATGGAATAATAGCACTTTAACAGTCTAGTGTGGAAACAGCCTTAAAATGTAATGCAGAATCCTCATGGTTAATTACAAAAGTGCAACTTTTGTATACAATTCCCTATTTGGAGTCATTGCAGAAGTTGAGATTCTTTGCCAGCCATGCAACAACAAAAAGCTCCTCCAAACCAACCTATTAAGCAGTCTATTAAGATAGGTCCCCTAACATGGTAATTTCTGTGTTGTTGAAGAATGAGGAAATTGCTGGAGATGCATGCAGATATTTTCCTGTAGCTGGACACACTGACAGGATGTCATCTACAGGGACTTCCAAGGGTACCAGAGGACCATACATTTGTCTGTCACAGAGCATCCAGCTATAGGAAAATAATGGAATACATCCCCACCGATTCCTCCTGCTCTCCCGTAACAAAGAAATGTCCATGCTGTGGACTGTGTCACTTTTAATTTTGGAGGGATAACACTGGGAGATATAGCTACAAAGATGTAGCTACATAGCACAAGTGTCTCTCTCCATGAAGGATTCCAGCCATATAGTCTAAAAGCACATTGGACAATTTAAAACAAGTTGGAAATGTTTCAAATTTCACGTATCAACAATCATTAGGACACGAAAGGTTGATTAAAAGTCATTGGTGACGGAATGAAGCTAACATTGCTGCCAATCAGGCTTCCAAAGGGAGAATGTTTCACAATTGGGGTGTCACAACTGAGAAGGGCCCCCTACTGATGGGAAAGAGAGGACAACCCAACCAGCAGTCATTGATTCTAGGAGAGGAATACATAGGGAGAGGTTCTGCTTTAAGTACCAAGGTCCCATTCCATTTGGGACTTTAAATGTCATCATCAAGTTGCCAGCAACTTGAACTCGGATTCGTGATGGTTTTGCAGTCAATTTAACTTCTTCAAAACTGGTATGTATGGTTTCTACTAGGTTTTGATCACCAGTCTAGTTGCTGCATTTTGCGCTAACTATAGCCAGAGCGATGTAGCAGTTTGAGCTTCGGACTATGACCTTGGAGATTAGTGTTTGATTCCTTGCTCAACCCTGGAAACCTACTGGGTGACCTTGAGTGTGTCACACACTCTCAGTGCCCATAAACTCTGTGATAGTTTTGCCTTAGGTTCTCCATAAGTCAAAAATTACTTGAAGGACCACAACAACGGTAGCTTTGAAGTCATCTTCAGAGGCCACCAACATACAGCTTATTGCAGTAGTCAAACTGGAGTAGTCAGCTTAGAGAGAATGCACACTCTGGTCAGCATGTTTTTAGAGCACTAGACCAAAGCAACAATGGTGCTGTTGGGGTGGGGGAAGACTTCTCAGAGCAGGCAAATTTTGTCTGCTTTCCCTTATCACCACTGCATGAACTTGCAAAAAGTGCATATGTTGGCATCATGTACCAATAGGTTTCTAGCTGTAGATTTTATCACGATAGGACCAGGAAACATTGACTCAACTCCATGGAGGAACTTCATGCTGGAAATAGGCCTCATTGGGAGAAGACATTTCTCACTCCCACCACATTAATAGCTATAGGCATTGAGAACATGAGAGAGAACTTTCGTGGTGCTTTCCGCTTGACTTTGGAACTCCTCCTTAGGCAGGTTCCTTCCTTGTTGTTCTTCATCAGGCAAGAGAAGATTTCATTTAAGAAAAAAAAAATGAAGGCTGTAAGATTTGCATTATTTTACACCATACAGTTTACATGTTTTAATCTTTTTTTTAATTGCATGGTTTAAACAGTTTTATCAAGATTTAATTTATAATTTACCATGATTTAAAAAAAGTAGTTTGATTCAGTTTTTATGTTGAGTTTTTAACAGCATTTCATTATATTGCAATAATTTTAATTTGTAAGCACCTTGGGTCCAATCTTGGGGAAAAGGTAGGACATAAAGTTAATCTTCTCCCTCCTCCCCCTCCTCCCCCTCTTCTCCTCCTCCTCCCCATCATTATCGTCATCATTGTCATCATCATCCTCATCATCATCTTTTGGTAAGTCTACTAAAATGATTTATGGGGGGGGGAGTTAAAATCCTTATCTTCCCTCTTCTTATTGTGACTTGAACCATGAGGGCACATCCCAGGCTATGGGTTGGTCTGTGAAATCAGGTGGTACAGTTGATTCTTACACCCAAAATTTCTCCTCCTGTTAGTGAAACATATATTTGAAAGTCCTATTTGCTATCCTCAGTTTGTATGCAGAGTGAACTAGGCAGTCCCTTGAAATATCTGGTAGATCAATTTTTCACTGGTGTGTGATCATGCTGAGCTTCCTTTGCTTATGAATATAACAAAGCAAGCATTTGTTAAAGAGAATATGTCTGGACAAGAAAGATAAGAGAAGTCCTAACCCTGACTCACTAAGGTGAAGAAATAAGAAGCCATTTTTGCATTTTCCCAAAGATGCCTCCATTTGAAGTAGTGGTGGAAAAATGAGTGACATCAGTCAAGGGCATTTCCGCATTACACTGTTATAGTGCTGTTACTCCACTTTCAACATCCTGTGGAACCCTGGGGTTTGCAGTTTGGGGGGGGGGGTCAGAATTCTCAGCCAGAGAGCTCTTTGGACTCAGTAAGCTACAAACCCCAGAATTCCACAGGATGTTGAAAGTGGAATAATAGCACTAAAACAGTATAGTGCAGAAAGGCCCCAATTCTAAATGTTAGTCCAAACCAAAGTTGACTGATTGAATCGCTAGATATTTAATTATTTATTTTAATTTATATCCTGCTTGTCTTCTGACAAAGGAATCAAGGAGACTTAAAATTTGTTTCAGCAAATAAACATTTAAAATCTTACTCCATGAAAGTTAAAGAAAATGCACCTAAAAAAAGATCAGTTCAGAATACAGTGTCCAAACACATTTAAAACATAATAATGAAACAAAAGAATAAAAACACAGCGTGCTATATTAAAAGACTCTTCTGGCACATGGATTCTGCCTTTAAAGAAACCCACACCTTGGCTCCATACTTGGCGAGACGGAGCCAACTTAGCCATGGGAGACTGGGAGTTGCCACCAAGAATGCCCTCCTCTGTGACCTCAACACACACGCACGTGATAAGGATGTTGCTGGATCTTTGTTCTGAAATCAATTTGATTTGGGTAGCCAAACTGCACAGTTTTCATTTTGACATAGTGACACAGACTGCCTCCTCAAACCGTTTCAGCAGAAAAATCTTTAGCAAGATATGATAAATATGCTAGTATAGAAAACCATGGTTCTGAATTGTTCTGAATACATCTGGTTCTGAATACATCTGTTGTTGTTGCTGCTGCTGCTGCTGCTGCTGTTGTGTTTTCTTTTAATTTGCTGAAGGTAAGTATGTTATATCAAGAATAACTAACATTTCATCTGAGGATGAGATGTACCCACATGTTGATTCACCCGTTCCGTAATGGATTCAGTGGGTCATTTCCACTTGGGACTAACAGAAAGGATTCAAGTGTACTAGCCTAAGACAAAGGAAAGGGCAACATAGGTTAAGGCAGACAAAAGCCAACCTAGGAAATGGTCTCTGGAGCAGCATAATCGTGAAAACCTACTGGGTTACCTTGGGCGCTTCACATACTGTCTGGCCCAGAAAACTCTGTGATAGGTTTGCCTTGCCATCTCCATTAGTTGGAAATGACTTAAAGACACACAAAAATGACAGAAAACCTACAGCAGCCAATGAGTACATATATGTGCTGGTCACTTCAGACATTGGAAATAAATTGTTGTCAGTTCCCTCCCCCCAGCATGAGATAGCCTCAGGACCACTGGTCTAGGAAACATAGGGAGATTTCTCTCTCTCTCTCTCTCTCTCTCTCCTATCTCTCTTTCCCCGCCAAAACCTACATTTTAGTGCAAGCTGAAGACCTTCCTGTGCTATACAAGTATTGCAAGATGATCCCACTTTAACCATCACTGTTCTGTTCTATGGAACCGTGGGATTTGTAGTTTAGGGAGGGGTAATTAGCAGCCTTAGCCAGAGAACTCCAGTACTTCCCACAATTACAAACCCCAAGATTCCATAGGAAGCAGCCATGATAGTTAAAGTGAAATTATACTGCAGTAATGGTGTAGTGCAGAAGGGCCCTGAGTTACACCATCATCCCAAACACATATAACCCTGAATAGATTGGCCATTTTTGCCAAACTGGGGCCATTTCCACACTACACTGTTATGGCGTTATTATTCCACTTTCAACATCCTATGGAATCCTGGGGTTTGCAGTTTAGGGATGGGCATTTAGAATTCTCAGCCAGAGAGCTCTTGGGCCTCAGGAAACTACAAACCCCCTGAATTCCACAGAAGGTTGAAAATGGAATAATACCACTATAAGAGTGCAGTGTGGAAATGGCCATTGTTTGAGTATTCTATGCATTGCAAGGAAACTTCATGATAGGACTACACGTAGCATAGAAATGTGCTTGAACCAAGCTCACAGTGCCACAAACTTTTTGAGTGCCATTAAAAAAAAAAAAAAAGGCGTGCTCCAGAGGGGTGCAAGTTTAATATGGCACAGTATGTGCAGTGTAGCTCAAATATTAACGTGTTCAAAGGAGTGTTTACTGCGAAGGAGATGGGAGATTCATTAGTGGCAGAAGAGTGCCATAAGCCAGCCTCCTCCAGAGGCACAGAAGTTACTAGCAATGAAAATGATGTTTTGCGAAGGACCGTGCCATCTGCAAATTTACACGTTTGACGGCTTACAGGGGGGGTGGGGGTTGGAAAGGAAAGCATGAAATTATTCTGAAATACTGATGAGAAAGTTCAAAAAAAAAATAGGAGAGGCAAGTGCTTAGGAAATATAATCAGAAAGTGTTCTGTTTTTCTGATAAAACCTAGCAGAAATGGTAATTTTCGTTTATGTATTTTCTTCCCCTTCTTAAATGCCATCTTTCTCATTCCCCAAGGGAGCTGTAAAATATATATTCACCTTCCAATACTAGAAGCCCTCTGTTAAACAATGCATTCAAATGATGATGTTTCTACTGTATTTCCTGCATCACTCCTGACATCCAAACCTGACGTGTCTGGAACCATGGAAAAAAAAATCACACGGTGAGTGACAGGCATCTGGGGACAGTATATTAAACTTTGATGCCGTTCAATAAAAATACATCAAGGGAGATGAAACCTTTACAATTCTCCAACACATTTTTTTCTCGATGGTGTTTCAAAAACAAATAAAGGGAAAAAAAGAAAGAAAGAACCTGAGGGTCACAACTGAGCATGTTGAAATGTTTCATCAAGCACATCTCTCCAAAATGTAACCTGACAGCATTTTTTTTCTCCCATTACTCGTTTTCTCACTTAAATGCAAAAGAGATGCACAAATGATGTAGACTTTTGTAAATAAAGATTTTTCCTCCCCAATTTTAACACCTCGGCTGCCATGCCTGGAAAGCAAAATCCTGTTTGTATCAAATTTGTTGTCAAGCAAAGGATGTGGGAAAACTTCCTGAAATTGTACACTATTCTTGTAAAGCCAGTTTAGCTTCCAACAACATGGGGGATAATATGGCTGACCAAGAAAGCATAATTCCTGCATGCCTGAAGGCACAAATTCAACAAAATAATGGGGTTGGTTATTTATTTATTTGAAAACTGTCAATTAAGCTCTCGAAACATAAGGTGGCTATATAATCATAACTGTTTGATCCCACTTTCAGCTGCCTTGAGTTCTGAAGAGGGAAAAAGATGGGATTAAAAGATATCTTCACCACCAACAACATAAAGATCAACTAATTCTGAAATTTAGAGGGCTAGATTATAGAACTCTAAGTACCCCAACAAACTACAGTTCCCTAAATTCTATAGGACAGAATCATGGCAGTTGAACAGGGATTAAACTGCTATAATTATGCAGTGAGAATTTATTGTTGTTGTTATTCTCCGTCAAGTTAAACGTTGACTTATGGTGACCCTATGAATGAAAGATCTTCAGGACCCTCTGATTATCATCTGCCCTATTCAGGCTTCTTTTGTAAAACCAATTTACTTGTAAAGTGGTCTTTTTCTTTTCCTCTGCCTTCCACTTTACTGTCCAAAGTGGGCCAAACACAGTTTAATCCTCTTTGCTTCTTGTGAGGGTTCAGGCAGTAGAGATAAACCCTTAGAAAGAATAGATCTCTTGACAGACAGAATAAACACTGTTGGCCTATATGGAACACTGTTCAAGCAACTTCTTAAATTCTTCTTCTTAAATTCATACATGTGTGTGTGTGTGTGTGTGTGTGTGTGTGTGTGTGTGTATGCATATATATGTGTGTGAGAGAGAGAGAGAGAAAGAGAGAGAGTTTTTCTATTATTGACCATTTTTATTCTCTTGGTCTCCAGCTTGTTGATACCCTTCTCAAACTGTGATGCCCAGACACAGTAGTCCAGGTAAGGTTGAACTAATGAAGAGTAGGGTGGTGCTATAAATCTCTTTGATCTGGATTCTATAGTTTTGTTCAGGAAGTACAAAATTGTATTCATTTCTGTTTTGGTTTGGGTTGGTTTTGCTGATGTATTACCATCTAGACTTCTGGTATACTAACATGCCCCTTATAATTTATGGTGTACCACTTTCCCTTCCGTCACCTTCCTATACACACTAGTTGTGACAAAGCAGTAAATACATTTCTAGACATTCAAAAACGACCATGGTAGAATGTTCCCTATATGACAACCAGACAAATAAAATTAGGGTATTTAGAAAAGAGGGGAAAAGGAGTTTCTTCTGAAAGAGCTCACCAGGATAAGCCAGAAACTTATAAGATAAAATAGGAAGAAATAGGAAAGATCATGATGCCTCCATGATTCAAAATGGTTGAGCATGAGGCCCACCAAGCCTCAATTTGGCATACTGAAATCTCATGAAATTTGACCCTCAATTCAGCCAAGATTTCACCCAAGAACTGACTGAGAAGTCTCATGTCAGCCAAGAGTTTCAGCCATCATATAACTTTAACTCCAGACTTTTGCCAAACAGGTCCTCAGTCATGGGTGTACGAAGCATCACTGCATCTCACTTGGTACCATGGTCCCCCTCTGCAATCAGTGGTCAAGAAGGAATCATTTCTCAATGCACAATTAACACCCTTTTGTCTAAGATTGCATGAAATGTCTGCAGATGGACGAGCAGTCCTATTATTATTACCTGTTTTCTTCCTTCCATAAATCACTCTTCTGCCTTCCAGTCTGGTACTTGACACAGCCTTAAAGAACTTTAAAAGAAGGAATAAAACTCGATGTACTCACATTCAATTAATATTAGTCATATTATTAATACTTGCCAGTTAAGGACTTATCAGCAGATAATTGACCTTGTCAGTGTTCTGAGCCCTTTCCATTGCTTCAGGATCCTTTAAGTCCCATCATGGTTAATTATAACCTGAGAAAGTCAAAAGGAAGGGCTTTTGTCCTCCTCCTCTGCACCCTTCTGTAATTTAAGTGCAAAACACGAAAGAGAATGGCGGGGAAAAGTGAAAAGAAAAAAAAATCTTTTTAAGTATTTAATTTCCTCAATTAATATAGTGACTCCTGCAGAGTGGTTTCCCCCAGGGCCTGACATATATACCTGTCTCAGACCACCAGACAGCTGACGTACAATACGTGTTCAGACAATTTTCCTTCCCAGGGACTTTTATTTTTTAAAAATAAAAGTGCATATTTGATACAGATAGACGATTTTCTCTTTTTCTTGCTTTCGCACCCTGATCTCTAATACAACAAGTCCAAAGTGGAAGGAGATATTTGCACCTTTCAGCCAGCTTATTTCCTGATGCTACTAGATGTGGGCAGGGATGTCCAAATTGGGTCCATTCTTTGCAGAATTGTGATTTGAGCAGTTTGGAGTCATAGTACCCTTAAGTATGAACTGTCACTAGAGACAAAACTGAAGCTACTGTGGTTCTTTCTTTATTATCTGAACTTTGTGATGCCATCACAGGGACACAAAGAATATTGGAGAATATTTATCAAGTATCAGGAATCCCTGATAAGGAGAATCCTGAAGTGAAGGTAATTGTTGTAGTTCAGGACTTATTCTGCACAAAATTCACAATTTCATTTTGTATAGAAGACATTTTCTATTCCAATTTATTTTATTTTCACTGTTGAAAATCATGTTTCCTGCATACTAACTGATGTCTTCTCTGCAGAAATACTGAACTATGAATAATCTTCCAAAACTGTGTACCTTTCAAAGACTTTCCTCACACTGGGATATAAATTACTGAAACTTCTTGCTTCTTCCTTTGAGAATGAAATTAAAGAATTATTTCCTTATCCCGTCAGGCAGCAGAACTGATTTCTATCCCAATATGTATTAGATGCGCACACTGCTTTCTCTTTGATTTCTACATCAGACAACCAATTCTGTAGGGTGCATGTGTGTTCATAGCATAACTAAAGAATGGACATTGGCATTTGGTTGACCACATGTTTATGGAGAAAACTGATGGTGACTTCTCCCGAAATGATGGTAAGGGGGAGAAACTGGATGTTCTTCATTCCCACTGGATTGTGAACATATCTCTTTGACTTTCATTCACATCTCTATGAAAAGAATCAGATAGATTCTTATCTGGGCTTCTACCTCACCAACTTTCAGAAGGAAAGACATCTCTCTGCTGGAACCTTGCAGGAGAAAAAAATCAAGGAGATAGCAGAAAGGCCACAAGCAGACAAAGGCCATTTCCACACTATATTGTTATAGTGCTATTATTCTACTTTCAACATCCTGTGGAATCCTGGGGTTTGCAGTTTAGGGAAAGGCATTTAGAATTTTCAGTTCTTTGGCCTCAGTAAACTACAAATCCCAGAATTTTGTAAGATTTTGAAAGTGGAATAATAGCACTATAACAGTGTAGTCTGGAAATGGCCAAAGACGTCAGAAGGAAAGATGAATCCTTTAAAAAAGAGTGAAGCACACAATTCAAAAGCTACAGAATGAGAAGGAAAGAGGTAAATAGGTAAAAGAGTAGGTGTCCTGTCCTGGAGAGATATCAGATGCAGCAGACAATGGATTAATGCTATTGACTCATTGATGTCCATGAGAGTTGATCATATCATCTGAAATAGATGATTTAACCTGGTCCAAGCATTAGGTGACCTACCGGAGATCCATGAGAAATTCTTCACAGTAAAAAGCTTGACAAGTGAGGGCAGGGGGTCATGCAGAAGGTATGATCTCACTGCCATTCCCAACCAATGAACAGTTATGGCCTTGACTTGGATGGTCAACCTATCTCTGGCTATGCAACATACATGCAGCTTCGTAAGTATCCTTAGACATGTGATTTTACATTTTGGCCCATTGTGCAATAAAGGTATTCAGTTCATAGAATCACAGAATCATAGAAATGTAGAGTTGGAAGAGACCACACGGGCCATCCAGCCCAACCCCCTGCCATGCAGGAACATCCTCAAAGCATTCCCGACAGATGGCCATCCAGCCTCTGCTTAAAAACCTCCAAGGAAGGAGACTCCACTACACTCTGAGGCAGCATATTCCACTGCTGGACAGCCCTGACTGTCAGGAAGTTCTTCCTGAGGTTCAGATGGAATCTCCTTTCCTGCAGCTTGAATCCATTGCTCCTTGTCCTGGTCTCTGGAGCGGCAGAAAACAAGCCCTCTCCCTCCTCTACATGGCATCCCTTCAAATATTTAAACATAGCTATCATGTCCTCTCTTAACCTTCTCTTCTGCAGACTAAACATACCCAGCTCTCTAAGTCTATCCTCATAGGGCTTGGCTTCCAGGTCCCTCACCATTTTGGTCGCCCTCCTCTGGACCTGCTCCAGCTTGACCATGTCCTTCTTGAATTGGGGTGCCCAGAATTGGACACAGTATTCAAGATGAGGTCTAACCAAAGCAGAGTAGAGTGGTACCAGTACCTCCCTCGATCTAGACACCATACTCCTATCGATGCAGCAGAGAATTGCATTGGCTTTCTTGGCTGCCGCATCACACTGCTGACTCATGTTCAGCTTGTGGTCTATTAAGACTCCTAGATCCCTTTCACACATACTGCCATCCAGCCACGTGTCCCCCATCCTATATTTCTGCATTCCATTTTTTCTACCTAAGTGTAGGACCTTACACTTCTCTCTGTTGAATTTCATTTTGTTAGCCTCATAGTTGTGCAAGTGAAGCTATATAACCGCTGTGTTCCTTTAAGTCATTTCTGACTCATGGCAACCCTAAGGTAAACTTATTAATGGGTTTTCTTGGCAAGATTTGTTCAGAGGGAGTCAGCCTTTGCCTTCCCCTGAGGCTGAGAGTGTAACCAGCCAAAGGTTACCCAGTGAGTTTCCTTGGCTGAGAAGGATGTGAACCCTGGATTTCCAGAGTTGTACCATTTAAAATGCTATACCATGCTGGTCCATACCTGCCTCAATTGCATACCTATTTCAAATGGGCCTAAATTCTATTGTTGGTCCCAACTAGAGTAGAGTCATTGAATCCAGTGATTTTGGGAACAGTACATGACTAATTGTTGATGCCTTGAATGCACAACTTTATTTCCTGGGATTGAAAAAAATATATAATGCCTATGTCTGTCACATTCCGAAGAAGTGGTTCAGGGCAGTAGAGCCAGAAAAATAATAGCAATAGACTGGCAAATGACTCATGAAGCAGAAAAATGTTTGGGAGTAATGCTATAGGCAGGTTGAACAGTAAAGAGATAAACACTAAGTTTGTCTTGAAAGGGGAGAAGAAGTCATTATTGCAGAAGGTAGCAGATCTGGGATCTAATAAGGTATATCCTAGAAGATATATTTTACTACATCTTATGAGATATAATTTATTAGAACTCAGAGATCCATTATCTGGAGCAAGAAATGAAGCAAGAGTGTCTGGGGAGAGCAGGTTTCCACTAACTTCAGGCTGAGTCCAGAGATTTGTTTCCAATACCAGAAACAAGCCAGGAGTCCATTCATGTTCTTCGCTCCACTACCCAAGAAAAAGTTTATGATTGTTATTGCTGCTGCTGTTTTTTCATGTCTTCAAGTCCTTTCCAACTTACAGTGAGCCTAAGGCAAACCTTCCACAAGTTTTTCCTGGCACGATTTGTTTACAGCGAGCTTGGCCTTGTCTTCCTTTGAAGCTGAGAGCATGCAACTTGCCTGTGGTCACCCAGGAGTTTTCATGGCAGAGCAGGGTTTTGAACCCTGGCCTCCAGAGTCATAGGCCCTTTCCTCATGACAACGGCATCCCAGCATAGGGATGTGAGAGGAGTGAGAGTGTGACAACGCTTCCGCCTGATGTTGCTGCAATCCCGCCCTTCTCTCATTGCCAGCCAGTGCAATTGTGGGTGATATCATTGATGAAGAAACTCTGTCAGTGACCCCGGATGTGAGCCTTCTGTTGCAGCTGGCCATGCAGAAGGGCCAGAAGTGCAATCTACGCACTTCTTCCTGTACTGCAGCATGGCAAGAAGGGCAGGTGCAGTATGGAAGGCTGGAGCATATCCCTCACACTCACTTCTGCAGGCGGGCAGTAGTGTGTGGAGAAGAGCCTTGAGAACTTGCTGCCAGGATTGTGATGAGGCACAGCACAAGAGCTTTGTCGTGTGGAAAAGGCCATAGTCCAAGGGCCTTTCCTCCCTACACTGTTATAGTGCTATTATTCCACGTTCAACCTCCTGTGGAATTCCGGGGTTTGTAGTTTCCAGAGGCCAAAGAGAATTCTAAAGGCCCCTCCTTGAGCTGCAAGTCCCAGGATTCCATAGGAGGTTACACCTGGAGTAATAGCACTATAACAGTGTAGGGCAGAAAGGCTCCAACACTCAAACCACTATGCCGCTGCTGTTAGATGATTGCAAATCAACAACCATTATCAATTTACTTACAGATCCTAATCTTTCTAACCCTGATGTAGGGCTTTTTTCTTCCAACAAATGCAACATGAAAAATCAAGTGTGCCTAATATTACCCATATTTTATTTTTGTGGATTTATTTTCATCATGAGTCAGATAGTTGGGGGCAGGGAAGGCAGCTGGAGTCCTCAACCTGCTTGTGCTGGACTTTCTAGACTCGGCAGATACGAAATCACTCCCCACCTGGGACTTTGGCGTACAAGAAGGAACCGAGCAGGAGCCTCTGTCAAGTTGAACAGAGAGTGTTTTATCAAGCAAGGAACATTACTGTCAAGAAATTACAACCTCAGCATTGACATAAATGTTGACAACGCCATTTCCGCTGATAGTGGTATCAGAGCAGATTATGATTCACACAGGACTGCCCAAAGAACGATGATTTAGATGAAACGCTCCCAAATAAGAAAAATCCTGTAAGGAAAACTGCGAATGACAAGGCTTTTATCGGCCCACTGACGAGATGAAGCACACTCTCTTTTCCATTCTTGGTAGCCTCCTGTCTTTGGAGATAAACTAGCTGTAATGAAAACGTACTCCCTCAACTTCCCCACCCCAACATAGCCTCCCCTTCTGTAGTCCCCACTTTGGTGACAGAGAAAAAGGGGGGGGGACAAGAGTAGGGCGTATAATGAACATTGTGAAGTGAGTGATATCCAAGAATAGTGCCATATTTTTTATTCAGCCCATGCCAGGAATATTAAGAGCAAGACGGACCCAAACCCCCCAAATTTCCTAAATTTGAAACATAACCTTAGGAATTTTTGTCACATGATGAGACATGAATATTCTCTGGAATTTGAATCTCCTACATTTTTCAGAAACACATTAGTAATCACATATCAGCTTAATCCCTACAACTTAAGCGGAGAGTGGAATTCATGATTGCGGTTGCAAATGTGTGACCTAGAGTTATACATTTCTCGCTGATTTGTATTCATGATCCCTACATATTCAATAGTGTCAGTATACATGGGGATTCTAAATCCTGATTCACTGGGGAGAAGCTACTGTGAATGATGGGGGCTTTTTTCCCTGTTGATCAGAACCCACGAGAGAGACATTTCCACTCCCTTCCTGTGAGTGATCTCTAATGTGACAGCCAGAAACAGGATTTCTGTGATCATTCCTCCTCATGCCAGAGATCATTTATGGGAGGGTTGTGGGAATTTCAGTTTGCTGTGTCTGACAGATGGGAGAACAGACCTTTGCCACTTACAGCAGTACCACCGGATTGTGTGTTTGTGCATGTACGTGCATCAAAAGGTGATGCTTAAATATTCAACTAAGCTACTTGCATTGTTGCTTAGCTGAGCAACTAAGCTAATTCCTTAAGGCCTTTCACCTTACACTGTTAATAGTGCTATTATTCCATTTTCAATCTTCTGTGGAGTTCTGGGGTTTCTAGTATACCGAGGAGGCCAAAGAGCTCTTTGGCTGAGAATTCTAAAGGGCCCTCCCTAGACTGCAAACCCCAGGATTCCATAGGACGTTGGAAGTGGAATAAGAGCACTGTAACAGTGTAGTGTGGAAAGACCCTCAGATAAGTGCTATACAAAAAACTATGACCCAAAAAGTTTTGCTTTCTTAAAAAATAACAATAGTGGAAGCAAACTGATTTAAGAAAAAAAAAGTATTGTCATTTAGCTAGCTCAAAGACTGCTTCATCCCATCTAGGGGAAGTTAGCTGGGATCTTATTGATATTTCGTACAAACACAAGTTCCCTTACATGTGCAGCTGTATTCTTTGGGACACGGTGCAATGTCTGTGTTAGCTTCACAACTGCGTAATCAGAAATCCACAGATATAACAATTTTACCTACAGTTGTGCATTGTTGGGTGGTGTATAACCCCTCATCGATATCTTCAGTGAACTACTTGAATCGCTAGGATTGCAAAAACTACTTGAATCACTGGGATTGCAAAATTATTATTATTTTTATTTGCACAAAATTAATATTTTCTTCTTCTCCTTCTTCTTCTTGCGAAAAGGTCTGGAAATGTAAAAACACAATGATTGAAAATGCATAAAATGAAACTCTTGCTACATTGTCCAGTTGAGAAAAAGTGTCTGGAATTATCTTGCACAAAAGGAGGTGGGGGAGAGAGGAGATTGCAATCTCTACTGAAGATTCAAAGACAAGAGAAAGCAAGAGAAACCAAGAGTGAACCTTCCCATTCGCCACTTATGCTCATAGAATGCATTATTGATTTATAACTGTGGGACACTTTCAGAGCCTGCCCTCTATTGAGTCTCTCATCTATTTAACCTGAGAAGAGTGCTTCAAGTATTGTGAGCACAAACCAACAAGGAACTGAAAGAGGGAAAAAGAGAGGAGGAGGAGGAGGAGAAGGAGGAGGAGAGGGGGTAGAGACAGACAGACAGACAGGATAGATAGATAGATAGATAGATAGATAGATAGATAGATAGATAGATAGACAGACAGACAGACAGATGATAGACAGATAGATAGTCTTGTTTTTTTCTTTTTCTATGCTGCTTATATTATCAGCCAAGTGATTTTCACCTCAGTAGTGCAATGAATATATCCTTATGAGTTCTGTCCCCTGGGCGCAGTTTTTCTACCACTAAAAATAAAATAAAATAAATAAATAAATAAATATTAGTAAGTTAAATTATTGTTTCCCTGCATGACTGGTTTTAGCCATCAGACATGTTTTGTTTCTTCTTTATCTCTCCTATCTCCCTCCTCCTCACCTCTAGCTATCACCATCCAACCAATGTATGCCCACTGGATCTACAGGGAATTGATTCAGGGTCTTTCCACACTACACTGTTATAGTGCTATTATTCCACTTTCAACCTCCTGTGGAATTCTGGGGTTTGTAGTTTCCTGAGGCCAAAGAGCTCTCTGTTTGAGAATTCTAAAGGCCCTTCCCTAAGCTGCAAATCCCAGGATTCCACAGAAGGCTGAAAGGGGAATAATAGCACTATACCAATGCAGTGCAGAAATGGCCTCAACTGTTTCTATGCGTAATGTTTTCCATTTGGGAAACCCATTCAGAGCCCTAAAGGACTACATACTCCAGCAGCAGGAGATCATTCCACTTGGGGGTTGGGGGGATGTCAGTTTATGCCAAATACAGTGGGAACTCTGAGGGTATTTGGCATAAACTGACATCCCCCCAACATTCAGACCACAATGATTAATCTGTCTAGATCTAAAGCAGAATGCGTCTTTGTTATCCCTGAACATGGAACAATTGCAAGTCAGGGAGAAGGGTGAATTAAAGCTATTCTCCACCACAAGTTAACATTCTAGTAGAGGGAACTGAATGAAAAATCCCCTAGTTACACTACACCTGTGTGAAGTGATATATCCCAAATGCATTGTGAACCTCCTCAATGAGACACGGTCAACCTGAGTTCATGTATATTTGCCGTCAAACTGAGTGGGCTAGAGCACACATTGCAAGCACTCATTGAGAACCTAGCTGGTACATACAGAGTGTGACTGCTTCATGCATGTTGTGCTAAGGATATAAATCTTCAGTAATATTCCTCTCATAGGAAGCAAGAAGTTATTTTAACTGTTTTCTTCATGCTGCAAGACTGCAGAGTTTTCTAAGGCTAACCACAATTCAGGAGTTATTCTGCACAAAATCTGCATGCAGTTATTTTGTGCAGAAAACAGGAAAACAACTTCTCCTGTGCAGAAAAGGCTGTTTTCTGTGTAAAAAAAACACATACGCATTTTGGACAGAATAAGCCCCAAAGTGCAAAGATTCTCATCAGTACAGGATTCTTTCTGACAAGGTTTATCAATACTGAAGAATCATGCTTTTCAGCTATTTTATAAATTTGTTTTGAATATTGTTTCCATTCCTTTATATCTCTGTGTTTTCCCCAGCTGCCAAACCCTGTGAGGTCATTGCATGGTCACAGAGGAGAATGGAGAAGGCCCTGGGATCTCTATGGCCTTCCAAGTGTAGCATCCACTTATTTTATACTCAGAACTATCTTACAGGGAAGGCTAGGTTGAGAGACAGTGACAGTCCCAAGTTCACTAGTGGACTTTGTAAAAAAGGGGGTATTTAATCCAGGGTCTTCCCAATCCCTTTCTGAAACATATAACTCCTGCATGTATGAAACACAGATCATAAGTCCAAATTGGACAAAATCCTACATCAAGGACATGAAATAAATATAATGAATGAGATCTAGGAGCAGATCATCAGCTGAACTTGAGTCAGTGGTGTGATGCAGTAGCTTAAAAAGCCAATGCAATTCTAAGTGGCATCAATAGGAGTATAGTGTCTTGGTCAAAGGAAATAGTAGTACCATTCTATTCTGCTTTGGTCACACCATACCTGGAATACCGTGTCCAGTTCTGGACACCAGAGTTCAGGAAGGACATTGACAAGTTGGAATGTGTTCGGAGAAGGGCGACCAAAATGGTAGAAAGCCAGGAAACCATGAAGTCTATGAGGAGTGGCTTAGGGAACTGGGTATATTTAGCCTGCAGAAGAGAAGGTTAAGAGGTGACATAATAGCCATGTCAAAATATTTGAAAGGATGTCATTTGGAAGATGACTTGAGCTTGTTTTCTACTGCTTCAGTGACAAGGGCCCTTTTCGCACGGCATTTTCCATGCGAAAGGGCACCTGAAGTGTTGCGCGATTGTGAGGAGGGATCTGAATGATGCACTCACAATTGCATGATACTCCAGGGGCCATCAGCCACCAATCGCACACCTTTTCATTTTCGGCTAGAAGCTGAAAGTGGTGCACGATCGTGCATTGTTCCTGGGCCCCATGAGCGCTTACCTGGCATGCGGAGCCTCCGGAGCCACGCCGGTCGCTCTTCCTGACCCAGCGCAGCCTGGGAAACTCCCAGGCTGCACTGCGGAAGGAAGAGGCAGTGCTGTAACGCGAACAGACAGCTCGTGTGGAGCTGAAGGACCCTGGATGTGAGAGCCTCTCACCAGAGGCTGCTTGTGCGATCCCTGCATCCCAGCGGCAGAAGAAGGTAAGGTGTGGAAAGGGCCTAGGACATGAAGCAATGGATTCAAACTTCAGGAAAAGAGATTCCATCTAAACATTAGAAAGAATTTTATGAGAAGAGAGAAGTTTGACTGTGGAATGCACTGCAGCAGATTGTCGTGAATCTCCTTCTTTGGAGGTTCTTAAAGAGAAGCTGGACAGCCCTCTGTCAGGATTGCTTTGACTATGCATTCCTGCACAGCAAGGGGCTGGACTCAATGGTCCGTGTGGTCTCTTCCAACTCATAGAGTCTATGATTCTATTATTCTAAGTGCACTTTTCACTTGTGGAATTATGTGACAAATGTGCATTAGTGAATTGTGACACAGCTCAGCAGAATGTGAAAACCAATGTGAAATAAATAATCACAATGCTCTGCACACATCAGTGTGTGCAATACAGAAAGGCACCACACGCACAAGAGCACCACGTGTTCAACTTTGCTTATGCAGCCCTTGAGTGGACAGAAAAGTACAGTCACATGTGTATGTGCATTTATCTGTGTAAGTCACAAACAGGAAGCCGGACGATATTCCCCCTCCCTCCCTCTTACATTCTCTCTCACGCGCACAAAGTTGTCCCTAGATTCACCAGGAAATGGGTTTAGTAGTAAATTCACATTTCTTAGATAATGTTCAGGAGTTGCAGTCCTGTTTAGCTTTTAAATCTTAATCTCTTGCCCAGAACTTTGCCCCTCATTTCTGTTTGTTTACCTTTTGCTGGAATTATAAAAAAAGCAAGATGGGGGGGGGGCTCTGCCTGATCGATGGATGTGGTTGCTGGAGAGAGGGATGACATCTCTAATGGAGTAATGATACATTTTAACCCCTGTATTTGGAATGCAGCACCTGGGGATTTGTTAATCTCGAGTCTCCCTTTGATATTAATGGGAGCCGTGTGGTGTAAATGAGCAGGTGAGCATTTTGAAAATTTAATTTCATCTTAGGATATAAAGTGGGAGAAAGCGCTCCAAGTCTCAGGCTGAATAACTTGTGATTCGTTTGACTGATTGATCGAAAAATATATTGCAACCTGCATTTTGGCCAGATATTTCCATATCTGTTAACAAGGTATACCAAACATAATATTAAAATATTATTAAAAAATATAGGCCTAAACCTTGTTGTTAGTTAGTTAGATTTACCTATGTGTTGACTCACTATTCAGTCACTGATTCAATGAATCTATTCCAGCTGAGACTAACAAGTTTCCAGCCATGCTATGTCCTGTATATGGACACATATGTGTTAAAACACATTTTTTTAAAAAACTTTATTACCATTAATTAGCAGCAACATTCAGTATAGCAGCTGAACTGAAAAAGAAGCTAAACATGTATCCCTCCCCCCCCCAAAAAAAAAATCAACAAATATTCCCTTCCCAGTATGACCAGCAGTTTTGGTTGATACAAATTCACTGGCTACAGCATTCCCATTAGATGGCCATCCAACCTCTGCTTAAAAACATCCAGCAAGGAATATTTGACTGGTTTCTTAGGCATTCTGCTCTACTCTTAAGCAACTTGTGCCATCAGGAAATTCTTTCCAATATTTAGTCTAAATCCTTTTTCTTGTCATTTAAACCCGTTGGCTAAGTTCCTAGCCTCTGGAGCAGCAGAAAACAAATTTCCTCTATCATCTGTATGACAACCGTTCAAATAGTTGAAAATGGCTATTATATTGCCTTTAATCATCTCCAGGCTAAACATAACTTCGCTCTATCAATGTTTTCTTTTAGGATTTGGTCTACATTCTCCTCAGCCCTCTAATCTTCTTGCTGCCCTCCAGTGGAGGCCATCTGGTTGCTATCATGTGTAAAGTGGAGTGCCCACAGAACTGGACACCAGCACGCCCGGCCATAGTGTCGTTTCGTGCAATCTGGACACTATAACTGGGATTTTACTGGAGTGTTATGCATGTATCAGTTCCCTTATACAAACAGATGTACATTTTGGCCGTGCTGGAAGATCAGTATTCCGTTCACAGCTGTGTGAGCAGAGTTAAACAAACGCAACCCTTTCACATACAGTTGCTATTTCTTGGATGACGTTTAAGGACTCATCAGTTCCTTCAATATACCCCTTGATTTACTGGGATTGTGGAAAAAGCAAGTATATTTGCGGATAGCCAGTTGGTTGCACAACACTGATATACAGCAAAAGGATGGTGTTGCATAATCTATACCTAACTATGTAAGGATAGAGTTACGTTCCGTAAACACAGTGTAGGATCTCAAGCATTCATATTTCTCTTATGCCCCTTAGTAGATGCTACAACACATTGCTGACTGTGATTAGCATGTGATTGACTAAGTGTCTTTCTGCACTACACATTACAGTGCTATTATTCCACTTTCAACAGCCTGTGGAATCCTGGGGTTTGCAGTTTAGGGAGGGGCAATTAGAAATTCTCAGCCAAAGAGCTCTTTGGTCTCAGTAGACTACAAATCCCAGAATTCCATAGGATGCTGAAAGTCGAATAATAGCACTATAACAGCATAGGGTAGAAATGGCCCTAAGGTCCCTAGATCCATTTTAGATACACATATATTTGCACTAAGTAATTTTTTCTGCCTAACTGTATACTATGGCATAAATTCTCTTTTTAGTCCCTATTAGAGTAGCCCAAAGTGGCTTTATGATCATGTTGCCTCACCATTCAATAACTGACTGAATGAGCCTACTCTAGCTGGGATTAACCAACAGGGTTCTAGCCTGTATCTGTTGGTATCTATTTTTTTTTTATGGTTTTATCCATAGAGCTGGAAGAGGCTGCAGGAGTCATCCAGTCCAACCTCCTCCCATACAGGAACACACATCAAAGCATCAAAATGGTATAAGACTCCTGAAAAAATACAAGGAATATACAAAACCGGAACAGGAAGGTGTTGGAAATGCAGCACTCAGCTTGGTACAATATATCATATGTGGTGGACCTGCCCAAAGACACAAAAATATCGGAAAGAAATACACAAGAATATAGAAAAAAATCTTCTACACGCAATTTACTATGACCTCAGAAATTTATTTATTAAATATACTAGGTGGAATAGATAATTAAACCAACAAGAAATGTTGGAGAATTATATTATATATGGTAATAGCTGCAAGAATAGAATTTGAAAAACTTTGGAAAAATGAAGATGTTCCCAAAATTGAGCAATGGCTACAAAGTACACAGGACACGAAAATAGCAGATGTTCTATCACAAAAATTAAGAAACCAAACAGAAGAAAATATAAAAAACGAGTGGGCTCCAATAGAAAATTACCTCCAACATAAAGATTGAAAAAACGTTAAATATAGTAAATATATATAGAACATTCAGGAATGAGTAATAGGGGGAAAATGCATTATTATACCCTAATAGGTTTTAAGAAAATATGTATTAAAGTATCAATGTTATTCAATAGAATATCTAGAATACAAGGACCTGGAACAAATGTTAGTAAAGGACAATTACAGAAGTACGTAAATAATTGGTAACATTTATGAAAATACTAAGATTTTAGGTAGAAGTGTAGGAAGATAAGAAAATACAGTAATCTTTCCTGTGTATATAAATATAGAGGATGGAGAAATTGTTTTAAATGTATGTTTTGAATAAAAATGATAAATAAACAAATAAATAAAAATAAATAAATAAATAAATAAATAATCCTCCAGAGAAAAAGGAGACTCCACCACACTCCATGGAGGCAGCACATTGCACTACTGGACAGCTCTGATTGTCAGGAAATTCTTCCTGAGGTTCAGGTTGAATCTCCTTTCCTGCAGTTTGAATCCATTGCTCCTGCAGCAGAAAATGCCATGTGGGAACACACATCAAAGCACTCCTGACAGATGGCCATCCAGCCTCTGCTTAAAAACCTGCAAAGAAAGAAACTCTACCACGCTCTGAGGCAGAATATTCCACTGCCGGACAGCTCTGACTGTCAGGAAGTTCTTCCTGAGGTTCAGGTGGAATCTCCTTTCCTGCCTCTTGAATCCATTGATCCTTGTCCTACTTTCTGGAGCAGCAGAAAACAAGCCAGCTCCCTCCTCGACATGGCATCCCTTCAAATACTTAAACATGGCTATCATGTCCCCTCTTAACCTTCTCCTCTACAGACAAAACATCTCCAGCTCCCTAAGCTGCTCCTCAGAGGGTTTCATGGCTTCCAGACACTTCACCATTTTGGTCGCCCTCCTCTGGACACCCTCCAGCTTGTCGCTATCCTTCTTGAATCGAGGTGCTCAGAACTGGACACAGAATTCCAAATGAAGTCTAACCAATGGAGAAGAGAGTGGTACCATTACCACCATACTCCTATTAAAGCAACCAAGAATTGTGTTCTTGGGCAATCCATGCTTGCATTTCTTTTTAAAAGATGAAGAGTTCCTTAGATATTCCACTGCTATATATTCCAAACTTTTAAAACAAATATAGGTGTGAGATAATGGCATTTACCATTGCTCAAATTCTGGAGGCACTGGCACTCGAAATAAGAATATTTCAAGCTACTGTGATGATTTACTTCCAAATGCCACGGTGACTGCACCTACCCATGTACAGCAGTGGCTTCTGCCAACTGAACAGGGCTATAAATAGGAAATTATATTGACTTGGACAACTATCAGAGCTGACATTCCCCCCTCAGTTGCTAAACTTGCCTCTTGTTCTTCCTTCCTTCTTTCCTGAACAAATGTATGCCAGAGGTCTTGGCATATAAATTTACATTCGAGGAAGCTAAAAATTATAAACTCAAAAATGTGCAACTAATGAAATGCAACTTAAGTGTGTGAGATCAATACCATTAAAGTACAGTCCACTCACTGTGATGGAAGTCTACAAATATGTTACTTCCACGATCTCATGCAGAACCTCTTGGCCATTGTTGAATAATTGGAATAGAAAGAATATTAAAAAATGGTCAAAAATAATGATTTCTCAAGTGTCAGAAAACTTTGAAGAGGACAATCCTGAACTAATGAGAATGCTTAGAGTTTTACATTTATTCTGTATAATTTTTCCCCCACACAGTTTTCTGTGCAGCAAACAGCATTGCCTGTTTCTTGCATGGAAAACACTTTTTTTCTCTGCAAAGATGTGATGCACACATTTTATGCAGAGTAAGAACTGGTGCAGTTGTCAAAGATTGTATTGCAGAGGAAAGAAAATTGCTAAAATGGCTTTCTCCTTCCCTTGAAAGGAGAATTAGTGAACAGTTACATGCCTACAGAGGATGCTCTGATCCTGATATTATGTCCTTTGAAGACAGTGGTCCAGGATGGTATAATCTGGGCAAATGGGCAAATACCAATATACATGGTGAGCCTAAGGATGTGGAAAATTCCGTTGATTTTTTTTTCTATCATAATCAAAGGTCTTTTTATTTTCCCCAAACCTCTTCTGAAGTTTTACTGGAGCAAGACACACATACATTCCACTGCCTTTCACCAATTCTCTTCAGGTTTTGTGTTTGCAAATATTTCAGTGGCCATGGAGATCTTGAAAGGTCACCTGTACACACCAGAAGCAAAATAAGCACCCTTTCTTATGGCTGCAATAATGAGACAACATGCCCTAGTCTTTCCTCTGCATCTATTCCAGGAACTAAAGCCAGCAGACAAGTGCACAAAATAATACAATAGTTAGATGAGAGGCAGAAAGCAAAGCAGGAGTCTTAACATTTATTTGGTGGAAGACAGGAGTTTCTAATGTCTCCCTCTGGTCTCCTAAAAATTTTAAACATTAAGAGAAAAGGAACACTGTTGCTTCCAGAAATTTTAACATTTACCATAATGTGTATGAGAAAGAGAAAAAGAGAAATTTAAAAGTATAGGAGACTTTGCTAGCAAACGGCTCCCTCACACTGTTAAGCAGGAAGGGTTAGGCTTCATGCCAGCATCAGCTCCTTGCTTTCAACCGAATTAAACTGGCTTAAACCAATGTACTTTGGCTTAACTGGACTCTGAACCGGGTTGTAAAAGTTATAGAGTGAAAACATCAGGACGACTCTCCCGAGTTTTCACGGTCTGTTTCTTTGCTTGCAGCCCAGATCACACGAATGTATTTAGCTCTTAAATGTTTACCTACTTGAGTTGGAGGCAGTGACCTTAAATGGTTTTTGCAGCTCACAGCCTGTTAAAAAAAGGCAATTTTGGATCCCTGAGAAACCAATGGTTGCATCACAACACACTTTTCACTGTTTTCAGAATGCTGGGAATACTAAACAGCACAATTACAATATCTTGCCTTAAAAAAAAGTCAATTTTAGTATCAAAATAACAGTAGTAGGAAAGAAAAACACCATTGTCATGATGGTGGTGGTGGGAGAAGTATTCAGGTTCTGAGAATAGTGGGATGATGATGATGATGATGATGATGATGATGATGATGATGATTAAGTTTGTCAGTCTGCTAAAAATTATGCTGGGTTTAGAATTCTTCAATGCTAAGACCTAAGTCAAAGTGAAGCTTCACCATCACATGAGTCACCTGGAAGCTTCGCTTTGTTACTCCATGAGCCTACCCCCATCCCAGGAAGAACAATTCTAGGTTAAAAACACATGCAAGCCAGAGGTAACCAGATTGGCACATCAACAGTCAGGCTAGGGAACGGACAAGAGATCAAAAGACTCGAAACTTCCCCCTGTCATGTCCCCATAGGAAACCTCAGAAAGGCATGTAGGCACAGGTAATGGCCAGCAGCACAACAATACATTGGGGGGATTGCTTGATTCCCTCTCCCCGGAACACCTGGAACAAAGGAAGGCATACAAAAGCAAGGTCCGGTTACCTGGTGCTACCATCATGCAGCCATCAGGCGGCTATCACACCTGTGTAGTTCGGCTATTGTTCTTTCTGGGAAGATGGTCTGACCCCAGGACATAGCCGGCCCTATAACTAGACCCTGTTTCAGGCTCCATTTTTGGAGATCTCCCAGACTTGACTGGCAGGCTGTCACTCTGACTGTTGAGGCTTCCCTCAGCCCCTCCCCTACGCTGAGTTCCATTTCCCGCTCATTTTCTTTCCAGCCAAGGACACTGGGACTGGTACAACATTGCCCTCTCCTCTGATTGCTTCCACTTTTCCCCTATCAATTTTCACCTCTTCCCATTTCAATAGTTCTTGTGTGTTTGTGTGAGAGTTTGCAGCTGAGAGAGGGTGTGTCACATGAATATTCTAATAAAACATCTTCAGTGAATTTATAACCCAGTCATTTCTGATCTGATTTCATAGACACTGGGTTATAAGGTCTTACTGTTGCCCTGCCTCCACTGCCAGAAGCCAGTACTCTGCTCATTTCCCCCAATTTTGGCATTTTAGAGCAAATCAGGGTGTCCTCCAGGGATTACCCCCTAGAAGTCAGGGTAACACCATGGCCCCAGAGCTAGAATGACTTCTGGGTCTCTTCTGGCTGTAAAAAAAACCCCTATCTTGTCCACTTTGCAAGAGGGGAACAGCCCAGGGAAGGCAAAAAGTGTAAATAAATTAGCCTTCACACTCTCCTCAGGTACTGGAAGATATTAAGGAAAGAAAAAAAAAGTTCTGTTCAAGAAGGTGGCCATGGCATTTGTCTCTTCAAGTTTTCTTGGGGAACAGCAATGTCTCCCCTAAAACCATCAGTTGTCCACCCCTGTCTAAACCCTATTGTTAGTCTTTGGCTCTTCCTGCACCCTACCTTTTTGCAAGGATGTCCAGTGGGGATCCCAGTAGCAGTTCTGCAGGAGGGGAGCATGAGAGGAAGGGTCCCCTCTGCACTGTCTGGCTCCCTGCAGAAGAAAGCACAATGGCCACGCTCCTTCCTTCTGCAATGCAACCAGGTACCTTCACAGGCTGCTTTGGGGGAGAAAGAATAACCATCGCACTTCCCGGGCTTCTGCAGGACAGGTAAACCCACAATAGTGATGTGATCATTGGTCACTGATGGGGGAAAACCTGTCAATGATTTAATCTGTGGTTGCACTGGTTGGGGACAGGAGAAGGACAGGACCACAATGACATCCTGCAGAGGCATCGTTAGGGTCCCGTCCTTCTCCCATCCCCATGGCAGGTTGGGAGGGTGGTGCGGAAAGGGCCTTGGAATAGCACCTTTGAAATAAATGGGTTAAAGTAATTGGGACTAACCAATCAGATTCCAGCCTGATTGGTTAGTTCCTGGTTGGTTAGGGTCTGTTTCCATCAAATATTGGCTGCTGGCTCTCAGAGTCCTAAAAGGAAAACAGACAAGCAAACAAAGCCAAAGAAGGACCCCAAAAGTTGAAGTATGCCTACATCAGACATACTTAACAAGCCCTGAAAGGGCCTAAGAACTCCTCTAAATCTCCACCTTTCTATTTTTTTTGGGCAGAACCTTTTAAGTAATGATTGGCCTGAATTGTGGCTTTGGAGTCCTCACAAATCAGAAACTTTAATTTATGTTATGGTACAAATTCAGAATGCTTACTCTCCTAAGACTGACACTAAAAATATTCTGGATAAATATATAGAAGATCTGATTAAAGCAATACACACCTCAGTTACTCTAATATACTTTGTAAGATTCTTGACTATCAGTACCCGTGCATTTCTGGGACTTTCAGATCTGAAAAAAACAAATTCAATATGAAAAATAGACAACCACCACACAGGAAATCCCTCACAATCTCTCTTTAGCTGACAATGGATGCCAATGAAGTATTTATTTACTGCAGAAGTTAACGTGATTATATAATTGACTCTATATTCCATCCACCTTGACATTGATGAGAAAATTTTTATGTGAAAGACTCAAGGAATTTCACAGACAAGCTAAAGTATTCGTGAAATTTCCCAGTAGATATTGGAATAAAATTGTGAAGAAATGTAAAGGATAACAGTTTTACACAAGCAGAATTAACTGTATTCAGAAGAAAAATATGAGCAACAACCAGTCCCATACCATTGTCACCACTCTGGGGGAGGGGGTTCTAACAGAACATGTTTAGAATTCTTACAAAAAAACTTATGAAGTGTTGTTCCTTATAGGAATTAATGGTTTCATATAATCTCATAACATCACTGTACCTGTGCTCTTTAAACATGAATGAGTGAGAGAGAACTTCAGACTAAAGAAAGAAAGACAAACTCAGACTAACTTTAGATGGACCAATGAAGAAAGATAGAGCATGTGCCTAAGGAAATAAACAGGAAATAACATGTGGCTTTTCTGCCCTATACTGTTATAGTGCTATCATTCCCCTTTCAACTTCCTGTTCAGTTCTGGGATTTGTAGTTTCCTGAGGCCAAAGAGCTCTCTGGATGAGAATTCTCAAAGCCCCTTTCCTAAATTGCAAACCCCAGGATTCCATAGGATGTTGAAAGTGGAATAATAGCACTATAACAGTGTAATGCAGAAAGGCCCATGGATGTAGGCAGTATGTAAACTTTTAGAGAGTCATTTAAAGTAGCAAATACTGAGCATAAGCAAGCTTAATCTAAGCATGCTATCCTAACAGAAATTCACAACTCTATATTCCTCCCATATAACTGTCTGTAAAATAACTTTTCTGGTATTATAAATCCAGTGTCCAGTTATTTTTTTTTTAAAGTAAAATTCAAGTTAGTGCAAAGGACATATTCTCGTTCTCATGCCCTCTTTTGACCCTATAGCTCGATAAATAACTGCCAAGTTTGGTAGCATCTCTTTCATCTCTCTGCTCTCCCCCTACACCACACTGTCTCATGACCTCACAAGATCACCACCATCATTTTCATTACAAATTCCATGAATTTTATGGCTCCCATTTTAATACAACTCCACTAAAAAATGTGAAGATTATGAAGCAAAATCATTAGTTATATATTCAGAGGATAAGCACTTTCACCTTAAGAAAAGAAAAATGCCCTGTAAACTTGTCATAAAATGATCCATTAGATATGTTAAATGGCTTATTAAAAAAAGAATGCTATGCCACAGAATACCCCCTTCAGCACCTTACAGGAGAATTTAGAGAAGACAAGGGACTTAAATAGACCTGAACACACAAATTGTATTGTGCCATAATAATCAACTTTGCATTGTAAATGATTGAGAGAAAAGGCCATACAATAATGACAAGGTTCTCTAAACTGGCTTTTGAGATAATTATTGCAAGTGAATTCATGCCCAGAAGGTTCTTCGGTTTTCCCCAGATCCACCACCTATCATGGCTTCATCTGGCTTTGTTTTTAAAATAATCATTGTTAGGACAAGTCTAAGATCACCTGATTCCAATGAAATATCAAACTATAGTTAGATCTAAGCTTCGGTTTTTGACAACATGAAGCAGGAGAAAGAAAGAGTGTGTATTCAGTCTGTAGCTCCAGCAGGTTAATTCCTATCATATTAAGCCATGATTTCACATCAACTGATTTGGATCATATAGTTGGGCAAGGCAAGAAACAAATAATGATATGGCTAATTAAAGAATTGTGACTAAATACTGACAGTAACATAAATTTAATCTGAAATTGCAAATAGAACTAAATTCAGAGAGAAAAAAAATATGTGAATATATTTGAGTGAAGGAAAGTTTCTTCATAATTTTTTTCAGAAGGCATTGTGAACACCTTCCCCTGAAACTACTGGAAAATATAGGCCTGACTCCTGTTCTTAGTTCTGAAAAGTGGCAAAATTATTTATTATATTATTTCTTGAAGGAAGCAATGAGTAACTTCAGAAATTCTGTCCCTGCTATGAGAAGAACTCCGAAAGCTGCAATTTCTGAAATCTATTGGCAATTTGAGACTTACTTCAAGCAAAATTCAGATATCCTTCAGATAGAAAGCAGCATTTTCTATGCATAAAATATTGTTTCTGTGCAGAAATACTACTTTGTCTCCAGAAAATGTTTTTAATAGAAAATGCTGCAGTTGAGGTCCTATTCTGTGCACCATTTGCAAATCAGAAGTTTTCTTTTTCACAGAAAGCAACTGCTTTGTTCTCTGCATTAGAAAAGGTAATACTGTGCGAAAAGTACATATACAAGTACAGCATTTTCTGTTCAAGAGACTGCATTTTCAGCTCTTTCCTGCACACAAAACACTGTTTTCTACAACAGACCAAAAAAAAAAAAAAAAGGAAATTTTGTACAGAATAAATGTCAAATTGCAAAGATTATTTTCAGGCCAGGATTTTTTTTTTCTTGTTAGGGTTTCCCAACAGCTGAGAAACACGTTTTGGGGAATATTTTTGAATATTATTTCCATTCCTACCTATATTGATTCATCACTTAATAACTGATTCAGTGGCTCTACTCTAATTCAGACAAACCAATAGGATTTCAGACTTGAACAGTGCCTGAATATCACATGCCTATCATCCAAAGTGCAAATCCTATTCTGATTGAGTATTTCGTTTGAATCGCCCTGTAATTTCCTCCACAGAGCAGGCTTGTTGAGGCCATTGAGGGTGAAGATAGCTGCTGTTTTTCTTCTCTATTTCTTTATTCAGTTTGGATCTTATCTTTTCAACAAATGGTGCACACTTATACTCAGCATAGGAGGTCCACAGCTGATGAAGGATATGGGCCATTTCTGCACTAGACTGTTATAGCGCTATTGTTCCACTTTCAACATCCTATGGAATCCTGGGGTTTGCAGTTTCAGGAGGGGCCACTTCATTTTAGCCTAGATGTAGCATGCCACCGAGTCATAAAACTGGCACTATCAGGAGTGGGAAAGAAGCTCTTTAAGAATAGGGCAAAAGGCTAAATCTAGCTTTTCAATCAACTAGAGCAGACCTGTCAAATTCAATTGAATTTATGTTAGTATTGACCAACAAGTTCCCTTCATTTCACTAGGCCTGCTCCAATTGGGAGTGAAATTGGACTTTACCTGCCAGCTTGATTTATCAATTGCTATCCCACCTGTCTCCCAATATGAGACCCAAGGCACCTCACACGATGGTTTAAAATAAAATATAATTAATGTATTAGATAATACAAAAGTTTTTTTAAAAAAAGTCACAGTAGCTGGAATTCACAAGTGTCTTTATGGTTGAATAACCTCAAATGATAGATCCATAACTGATCTGTATTCACAAAGTTTGAATAGCCACCATTATGGCATTATTGCTATGATCATGAATACCCTCCCAAATCTACTTTACTGGGTGGCTGCTGGAACAAACCGAAGAGATCCATTAGGCCAGCAATCAGGGAACAGGACAATCGTGTTTCCACTCTGTGGCATTCAGAAGGCTGTGGCATTCAAAAGCAGTCTCATCACAGCCTTGCTCGCTGGTGGGAGAGGGGTGGAAATGTCATCAGCCTGCAGCTAAGTTGCCAACTGAACAGAACTCCTTGGTTTGATCCAGTGGCTACCTGGTAAAGCAGGTTTAGGACTGTTATTCTAGGAGATGCTACATAGCTGCACATATACAACCAAGTAGATGATGCAGAATTCTGGCCATTAATTTAGAAAAGTTTTATTTTTTTTTTATTTTTTTAATGGCATGAAAAGAATGTCAGCACAATGCACCCTAGTTAAAAGGCCTATATCAGACGGTTAATACTCAAAGGCCTGGGTAAATAGAAAGCTCTTCCCCTGGCAGTGGAAAGAAGTGATGGCCTACCTTCTTTACCAAAGCAGGGAATCTGGTAGCAATTGCCAAGACAGCTCTTTCCCATGTCTTCACCAAATGTGTCTGTGACAATGATGGGAATGAGAAAAATCCCTTCCCCAATGATCAGAAAACACAAGCAGACTCATGCTAAGATAGGTATTTGGGGGTGGGTTTGTTTGTTTGTTTTTTGTTCAGGTAGACCAAAGTTGTATAGGCCTTTATGGGTCATAAATTCTTTAAATTCTGTCCAGAAATGCACCAGTAGCCAGTGGGAACATTTAAAACAGAGAAGTTATACGTTCCCAGTAACAGCTCTGGTCAGCTGTCTGGCAACATCATGTTGGAATACCAGCAGATTCCAAAACAATTCTCAAACAATAAGGTTCTTATTCAGTTTAGCTGACAGTGCAATGTTAAAGTAAGCTGGGTGGTTCCATGCAGGAGTAATGCTGGAGAAATCTGAAGTAAAGTAGGAAAGAGTTCAGAAAATATTTTCTTCCCTCTGGAGTTCTGCACAGTCCTAAATCGTTCTATGGACAGTCCATCTGCACTGCATCCTGGAGATGACATTCAGTTGATCATGTGAGAGAAGCAGTGATGATGACCCTGAAAGCCCAGCTGAAGTGGATGCTGCACTGAAAGAAGATCTAATTGTTGGCTTAATGTCTGTGGAATTCAATTAAAATCCTGTTGTTGAGGGGCTGGGTTTCCTATCAGGATCTGTTTAATGGCTTACTTTGAAAAGAAACCATCCAGAGCCATAAGAGTTTGGGTGAAATGGGTTTCTATGAATCAACATTGCACAGAGAGCTTGCAAGGGTCTCAAAATAGAGAACTCTTGCTAGGCATGTCACACACCCCCTCTCGCTGTAAATTCTAAACTAATTAATTAAAAAAGAAAAGTCTGCAGAGTTCACAGTTGCATCCCACCATGTGTGAAATTCCAATTCTCTCCAAGTGGAATGGAACTTCTCCCACTGAGTTCAGAGGAGGCCATTTTTCACACAGCACGAGAAGATAAGTTGCAGCTCTCAAGCATGTGGAGCGACCCTCTGATTGGAAACAAACTAGAGGATAGTCTTTCTAGTGCAAGAAAGACCAGCACGGTGAGGGCATCTTTAATCAACAGAGAGATTGACACTAGATCAAGGGTCCACCTAAAAATTCTGTTTTTCACAATCAGGGCTGGATATATATAAACACACACACACACACACACACACACACACACACACAAGCCAAGCTTCTGGTTGTAGCAGGGGTAGACAATATGCATCCCTGGTGTCACATGTCTCCTGAGATGTTTTTCAGCCCTCAATCCCTCCAAATTCCTTGGATTGCCCCTTTTTTTTTCTTCCAAAGAAAGAGTGAATTAATTTCAGAAACCCTTAAAAGTGTTAATTGATTCTTTTAATAGGCTACAGTGTCTTCTAGAAGTAGAACTCTGGACATGGGGGGAGGGGAGGGTGACCTTTTCAGCAGTCCACCTGGGCTTCAGAAGGTCATAGAATAGATAATTTGGCCCCTGGACCATCCAGGGTGTAGCTATGGAATGGGACAAAATGAAAGTATTGCTCCTAGAAGTAAGGATTTTGTCCCCAGATGTCATTTCCCTTCACTTCCCAAATTTCTAGCATTGCAGAAAGTGAGATACAGAAAATCATTCACAGTGAGAACCTTTCTATTACTCTGTTCTATATCTCTTAGTAACTTTGTCCATTTACTTTGGATGCCTCAATCATGGCTGGCATTCTGCTTGGAATTTACCTCGTTGCAAATGGCCTAACATGCACAAATCTGAATTGAGTAGTATTGCAATGTCCTTATTCACCTGGGGCCTGCTGTGACATTGCAACATACAGGCATCCATTGTGCAGTGGTAGCCAGTGGAGTGACTGATGCATCATGGCCTGATGGGAAATGGGAACCAATGCCCAATGGGGTGCTCCCTGATGCTTGTGAACACACCTGCTAGGAAAGATCTGGAGCATGATGGGAATGTCCAATGCACATCAGAAGTGCCCAATACACATCAGAGCACTCTTGTCAACACCTAGATGCACATCTGCCCAATTCAATAACAGGCCTTTATTGCATTATGAAATGCTAACGTTACAAAATGTAGACTGTGATGTAGGATATCATCCAATATCTCTAAATGCTCAACTGACAGTTTTAGTTACTGCAGTGATATAAATTTGGATGTTGGGGGAGAAGATCCTCATTTTGTCCCCTTCCCCTATATTTATAGCCCTGGACCCATCCTAGGTCAGATTATGAGGGGTTTCTAAATTAAAGAATATTTTCCCATAATGCTTGGGGATCTCTTTGACTGAGCTAGTTTAGAGTCTCAGTATGTCTTAACCCAGTTCTGCTCACAGAACATCCAGATCTCTTTCCCTGCTGGCAGACAGGGCTTGAATTAATAACCCATCATTTTTTTTTTGTCCCCTCTCTCTGTGTCATAGGCCCTTTTCACACGGCATTTGCCTTGCAAAAGGGCCCCTGGAGTGTTGCGTGACTGCAAGGAGCAATCCACACGATGCACTTGCTTTCATGTGATGCTCCAGGGGCTGACAGGCGGCAATCACACGCTATTTCATTTTCGTCTTTGAGCCGAAAATGGTGCGCAATCACACATCGCTCCAGGGCCCCGCGTGCACTTGTCGTGTGTGCAGAGCTCCGGAGCCGCAGCGCTTGCACTTCCTGCCCCAGCACAGCCTGGGAAAATCCCAGGCTGCACTGTGGAAGGAAGAGGCGGGGCTCTCACGCTACCAGCTTGGGAGCAGGCAGCTCATGAGGAGCTGAAGCGATGGGGACACGAGAGCCTCTCACTGGGGGCTGCTCGCATGATCCCTGCACCCCAGCTCCGCAAAAAGGTGAGTTGCAGAAAGGGCCATACACTGGATAACTCACAACCCACAAATCCACTCTGAGGTCAGCAGTACTTTTTTTTTGTAGCAAATGTAAGGAGCACAGCACAATTCTTCCGCAGTTCCTGAGACTAAAGCATACATGAAGCTCTCAGGTTTTCAAGACAGCAGTCCAAATTTTAGGTTTGCAAAGCTGTGATTAAAAGGGATAATAAATCTAACATTGTCCCACATCTTTCAAAAGTTGTCAGGCCTGCATTTGCTTTCCTGCTTCTTATTCTTGGGGTAGAAACACATTTTCTGCCTTTTATCTAAGACATTTAAAGTTCCCAAAACACTCTGCTTGACACTTTCATTTTCACTCACTCTGATCATCTGCCTCTCACTGGATACATTGTAGGGACAGGCAATAATGTTACAACCAAAGGTGGGGGATCTTGAGGTCCTCCAGCAGTGCCAGTGTCTCATTAGAAAAGTGGAGAACTAAAGCTGAAAGGAGGCCTGTGAGAGGGAATAACCATTGGATCTTTTCACCCGTGTATGCTGGTACTGACTGCGAGAAACCAGTTGAGAGTCAAAAGAATGCCTTTATCAGGGGATTTATGGGTAAACACAAGCAATCAAGCACAAACCATACAAAGCTAGTGAAGGGAAAGGAGAGAAAGATTGGATAGTCAGAGATGTTTGGGTGAAGTGGGCAATAATTACCATTCCAGAAGCAGAAGATCAAAGTGAGATGGCTCAAAGAAAAGTTTTGCTGCCCAACCCACAAAATGAAGAGACCACACACAGGGCTTGGGTTGAACTAGGGCAATTTATTAATGTATGCCTAATTAACATAAAGCTGGAAGTGAACTTGACCTTGAACTTGGGCTTGAATTTAAACTTGACCATGAACTTGAACTTGAATTTATGACCTGAGAAGGGGGGGTCAACAGCATGGGTAGGCTAAGGCAAGGGTCAGCTCCAGACCTCTTCCCCAGCCCTCCTTGGGCGAGGTACCAGGCCCCAAAGCCAACCCATGAGGCTGGATTAAAACTTTGGCCGGCCCTTTTCTAGAAGGCGAGCCCACAAACTGCAACCCCCCGTCTCATGACGGTAGGGGCAAGTCCTGGGCCCGCCTCAAGGACAGGATTTATCCTACACCAAAGGGTGCCATAGGTACTCACCAAAACCCTTAGACCGCCCCCTACCAGCCATGGATAAGGGCAAGCGTCTGCTTAGTCCTTATCCCCCCAACTCCCACTCAGGATAGCTTCAAGCCCCCGTTGCAAATCCCGTAGAAAGATTTCATTGCCCTTGGATGACAAGTGTACCCTGTCGGGCCTGTACAGCTCAGGTTTATCAAAGACAATGCCACAGTGAGGAATATAGTGACCCAAGCCCTGTCTCATAGCATTGCGAATTTCTCTGTTCGCTCACCTACGAGCGAACTCCAAGGGTCAAGGATCCCCTCCCCCATCCCATACTTTTCTTTGAATCGTTGCAGACCAAGCAATGCAGGTGCCAGGCCAAGTACTGAGAATAAGCCGCATATCATGAATGTCCTGTATGATCAAGGCCTTTCCTTTCAAAAGTTCAAGGTCATTACCACCCAGGTGAATGACCAACACATCAGGAGGAGGCCCACAGCACTCCCCAAACAGCGCAGGCAACAAGCCATGCCAGCGAAGGCCTCTCTTGCCAAGCCATTGGAGCGAGGCTCGGTCACCCAATCCCAAATGTGGGCCAAAATGGCCATCAAGAGCCTGCCGCTCTGCCCAAAAGATGAAACTGTGACCACAGATCAGCACTCGCTTCCTCCCAGCCAGAACAGGATAATCTGAAACGAACCAGAAACGTTATAACAGGTGAATCGGCCTGACATAGCGCCGGTACGCCCTGGACTTCCATCTCCCAATGCTCTGGATGTCATCAGCATTCATGCCCATCAAAGCTGCAGTGGAAGCTGCACCTATGCAAAATGAATGTGTACCAAATTTGGTGCCTTGTAGGCCTAGAAAGGTCAAAGCCTTTTTCCTGATGGCCCAGAATTGAAACCTAGTGAGCGGGGTTGTGTCAGCATGACAAAACAGAGGCCCCGAATGTGTCCCCTGGCTGGCTATATAAGCCCTCAGCACCCTGACTGGGCATAAAGCGGCATCAGAACATTCCTGTAAAGTAACCACAGTGCCCCGCCTGGCCTGGTCAGTTTTCGATCCCCTTATGTGAAGGCATAAATGCAGCTCACCCCAGGTCAGGTCCTTAAACTCTAGGGCCCTGCCACACCTGTCTCCCTTACTCTGAACCACCAACTCACTTACCCTCAATGCGCCAAAAAATGCAGTGAGAGCCGCCGAGTGAAACAAGAGAGCCTCGTATGCAGAAGAGCACAAGACTTCCCATGTGCCGCCCAAACCCTTCAGAATGCCAGGAGAAAGTGGTTTCCTGTCATCGCCGGCCATCCCTTTTTGCCTGAGCCACCCTTCGATAAATTTGCGTATCCTAAAATAGCTGGTGGGATCAGGGAAGCCTCGTGCCTTGGACCAAAAGGCCAAGGCGGACATGCGGGATCTAATGGATTGAGGGGAGAGGCCTGCTTCCTTAAGGGACAAGCAGAACTGCAAAATGTGGTCCACCGGGAGTGCCCATGTGTCCTGTAACCCTTTAGATTTCTGAAAGCTAGTGAAATCCTTAGTGGCCTTATTGTAACTCTTTCTGGTGCTGGGCACAATTGACATACCGATGATCTGTGCTATCTCACCCCGCCAAGCTTCCACAGATCGAAGGGCTTCGGTTCTGGGAGGACGGCAGCATCTGGTGCCAGTTCTCTGAAACGTTTTATCTGCATACGGGAGAGAGAATCAGCCAAGGAATTTTCCACACCAGGAACGTGTACAGCTGTAAAGACTATGTTAAAATGGAGACGTTGAAGCCTGAAAGCCCGCACCAAGCGCATGACGCGCTGCGACCTAGAGGAGAGAGAGTTAATCACTCTGACTGTGGCCAAGTTGTCACACCAAAAGTGGACTGAGGCGTTTGCTAAGTCACGTGCCCAGATGCGAACTACCGCTACTATTGGATAAAATTCCAAAAATGTAAGGTCAGCTGTGAGGCCTGCCTCTGCCCAACTCCCGGGCCATCTCTGTGCACACCACCTGCCCCTGAAAAAGACACCAAAACCGATGGATCCTACTGCATCAGATGATATTTTCAGTGCATCCCTGACTTTGATTTCATCCCGCCAAAAAAAGACACCATTGAAGTCAGCCAAGAACTCCTGCCACACTCCTAAGTCCAGTTTAATCCCTCTGGTGATCCTAATTCTGTGATCCAGTTTGGTGATGCCCTTCATGGTATCGCACAGGCGCCGAAGGAACGCCCTGCCAGGTACCACTACCCAGCAGGCAAAATTCAGGTGCCCCACGATCTCCCGAAATTCCCTAAGGGTAGCCTTGCGCCTACCCATGAAGGAAGCCACCCTTGACCTGAGATCCTGAACCTTAGCTGGTGGCAGTTTACAAGCTTGGTTGACTGTATCCAATTCAATGCCCAGAAATGTAAGCTGCTGTGTGGGGCCCTCGGTTTTCTCATGTGCCAAGGGCACGCCTAACTCCCCCATAAGAGATGTGAATTCTGCCAAGAGGAATGTGCACTGCCCAGAACCGCAGCGTCCTACAAATAAGAAATCATCCAAATAATGCATAATGCCCTTAAGGCCTGATTTACTTTTGATGGCCCATTCTAAAAAGGTGCCGAACATCTCGAAAGCAGAGCAAGACACAGAACATCCCATGGGGAGGGAGCGATCCACATAGAATTTGCCCTCAAAGGCGAATCCCAAAAGTTCAAAGTCAGATGGATGAATGGGCAGCAGGCAGAAGGCTGACTTGATATCAGATTTGGCCAGCTTGGCCCCAACACCATGCCTGCGCACCACCCGTACAGCTGCATCGAAAGAAGTATACCTAACCGAACATAACTCAGCCGGAATGGCATCATTAACGGATTCGCCCCTGGGGTAAGACAAATGGTGAATTAACCTGAATTCACCTGGAGCTTTCTTAGGGACAACTCCTAGTGGGGAAATTCTAACATTGGGAGTGGGAGGCTGGTCAAATGGACCTAACACCCTGCCTTCAGCAACCTCCTTCCTAATTTTCTCCATCACTACGTGCTCTTTGCCTATTACTGATTTAAGGTTATTGGCCATAAAAAACTGCCGAGATCCCATACTTGGGATCCTGAACCCCCGAGTAAATCCCTCCCCCAGATATAGAGCTGCGGCCCGGTCTGGGTAAAAGCGGAGCCAAGTCAGCAACCTCTCCACATTAATTGGACTAGGCCCCTTTGTGAAGTGGTGGCTGATTTCCTGGCCCCCGCTTGCCACCTCCATCCCTGAGGCTTGTCCCTCCCCCTCTTCCCTTGTTGCAGTTGTGAATGGAGTGAGAGCCCCAGCAGATCCCACATAGGTGCTTGTATTTGCAAGGGCGATGGGCACAAAACCCTTGCATCCCAAATTCCCAACAGAGCTGTATTTGCTGCTGCTCCTGCGAGCCCTGAGTGCGGGGAGGCCCTCCAGACTTATTGAACTGCACCAGATGACCGGAGTGGGACCTCTCACTGAAAATGGGGCGAGCCGGGTCAACGTCTGCATCCACAATTCAGGGTGTATACTGTCCCATCGCAGGCTTGGCTGCTTCGCTGCCCTCATCCTAAACTTCTCATCATAGTGCAGCCAACCAGTCCCAGCAAAATCTGCATGAGCCCTGAAAATCGTGTTCAAATATACCACCAGGGAGTGAGCCCTGGAGGGCTGGGCCTTAACTATCACGTCCATGTAAATGAGATAACCTATAAACCAATTAGTCCAGTTCCTGTCAATCCTGCGTTTTTTCAATTTTTCCCTCTCGCCTGCGTCCAAATTCTCCTTCTCTTTCTTATCAAGCTCTCGATACAAAAGGGAGAATAGGTCCACGTATTCTCCCTTCAGTATCTTTTCAATAGTGGTTGAGGTCAGGTGCACATCCAATACCCCTGACTGCCCACCTGCATTCTCCTCAAGGCCTGCATCCTTGCTTGACTCCCACGATACATCGTGGGAATGCAGCGTCAGCCCTGATGGCAGCAGAGAGGGTGACGTTTGTTCCCCAGGGGAAGAAGGTGAAGAAGAAAACGATAACTCTGGGAAACCTGCTGGCGGAGCCCATATTATATTCCTCGGTGGTGTAATGAAACTCCAGGGCCATGCTACAGACGCAGTACCTTCCTCGTGGCCAATAGACTCACCCAGTGCTGCTCCTGCTGCTTCCGACTCTCCCGAGGGCCCGGCCTCCCAACTGACATGTTGTGATGAGGATGCTTGTTCCCACCTCTCTGGAGGCGATTCGCTCCGCTTCTTACCCGATCTGTCCTTCTCAATAGCGTCTAGCCGTGCCAAAATCTGGTTAATAACACTCACTATGCATGGAGACCCTCTGCTTCTCCCTTCCTCTGTTCTGCCCCACAGGCCGCTGGCCACTCTCAATGGCCTGAAGCTTAGCAAAAATGGCAGCCACCGCATCTGCTCCCCAATCCTCATCCAACGACGAGGACACTGACATTGGGGCAGCTGAGGCCTTGGCTGGTGTGGCCCTTTTGGCTGGCGTGGCCACTTTGGCCGGCATGGTCCCTTTGGTTGGCGTGGTCTTCTTGGTTGGCTGCTTGCCCTTGGATGCTGATGAAGCTCGTTTGGAAGCCATCGGCACCACTGGCAGACCTAATAAACCCTAACTCCCTTAACCAAACAAAACAAAACCCACAACAAAATGATCATACTCTCTCAGCCCACCAAGGCCCACTGGACACTCTCTCACAGCCCAGATGTGGCAAAACTTGAAAAAGAGCACCTTCCCTCCAGAAGAGAAGTGTAAAAGCGAGAGCAATAGAGAGAAGGGGTGGAAAAGAAAAGGAAGTGAGAAGGCACACTCTCTCAGCCTGACATGCACGCTCTCTCAGCCTAACACGCCCTAAGAGAGAGAGGGGGGAGGAGGAAGGAAGGGAGGGGGGAGGAGAAAAAGGAAAAGAAAGAAAGAAGGAAAGAGAAGAAGAAATAATAATAATAATAATAATAATAATAATAATAATAATAATATATAAAAGTTAGGCAGGGCAGGGAAAGCCACAACAACTGCTCTCCTCAAATAGGTCCCCCAAATGCCCAAGGGCCTCCGAATGGGCTGCTTCTAACTTCTGCTGCCGCCGCCGCCGCACCAGCAGCCCTCCCCATGGCCTAGGGGGCCCACGGCAACCCTGCCGCTGCCGAGGATTAGCCCAGGGAGGGGGGAAGAGGTGCAGACGAGCAGGGGAAAGGAGGAAGAAAGGAGGGGAAAAAAAAGAGGGGGCGAGGGGGCGAGGGGAAAGCCTGCTGCTGCCGCTACCGTAACAACAGCCTCCCCCCCACTGACGAGGCAATTCTGTCGCTGCCGCAGCCGCCGCCGCAACAGCGACCCCCCTCAGAGCCTGGGGGGCCCACAGGAACCTCCTCCCCTGACAAGGATCAGCCTCAAGAGAGGGGGAGATATGAGGAAGAGGGAAAAGAAGGAGAAAAAACAGGGAAAAGAGAAAAGCGAAGGAAGGGGAGTAAACAAAAACAAAACAAAAGCCTTGAACCTGGACAGCCGCAGAAGTGACTGTCAGCTGCTTCCTTCTGCTGCCGTAAACAAAGGCCTCTCAGGCAGCCACGTGGCTGGTTTTCAGGGCCAGCAGCATCAGCCCCCTCTGTCAGCCTCGCCAGCAAACAAAGAGGCTGAGGAAGGGGCGGCGCGGCACTAAAAAGGGGTCTGCAGACCCCGCCCCCTCCCCATCCCACTGTGCGACCCTTGTCGCATGGTGCTTGCATGGTCTCCTCTTCGCGGGAGGGCAGCAAAGGTGTCCCCCCCCGCCACTTGTGGTCACGCGGGCGGTGGGAGACGAATGAGGGTAGCACAGAGCACGAGAACCTGGGATCCAATGGACAGTATGGCATGCCTATGTGCCTTGAGGGTACTACAGATTATCAGGCTTGGGGTCAGAGTTTAAGTACCCTGTTTTTCTGCCTGAAGAAATGTGTTGACTGCTCTCTGGCAGAGAAAACAGAAAGGCTTCAGAACAGACTAGTGGTCTTAACTTCAGATGACAAAGCATTGATGGAAGTTGTGATATTCTCTTAATGCTGTACATGTGAGCGAATAGAGGAAAATTTCTGCAGGAAAAGGTTACAGGATTATGACCATGAGTTGCTTCACTGGGGCAGTCTTGTTTGCTATTGTGTTTGAAGGTTTGGTCTTTGAGAGGATTACCACAAGCTGATCAGTTTTGGGGCTTTCCCATCGAATCCCCTTGAACTTATGACCTGGCCATGCTGAGGTTATCTGTTTTAGCATGAGCTTCCAAGTGAAGTCCTTTCCACATGCCTTCCAGCCATAAGTGTATGGTTTTTATATAAGAAATGATATCCCTTCCTAATCAAACGGTATTTCTCACTAAATTATACTGTACCATGGAATGGGGGTATATGACATGATAACAATAAAGTAATTAACCAGTTGATACTTTGCAATAACACAGGCAAGCTCCAAATGGATATCATTTGATTGGTGAGAGATATCATTATTGCAATCATCATTGTTGCAATCTTCACCTAAAACTGGATGCTTTGTAGCATACTTGCTTAACTTCTGTGGAGCTCTATGGCATTGCATCTACATTGACTATAATATGCCATTTCAATATCCATCCAGCAGATCAACATATGGCAGGGGTTGGCCATTCTGACAATCTGGTAGGTAGTGGTACACAGAGACTCCATAACTCCATAACAGCTACACAAATCCTCTTTGAGCTCCTCCCTGTGCATTTGATAAAGGCATGTAGCTACCTCTGCCCTAGCCCATTTGCTTCATTACACCATCCCTCTAGAGAGAAAGCCATTCTCCATCCCCAGTGCTATTTTCCTAAAAATGTCTCCACCAAGATTCATCTCATCTGCATTCGTCTCTGATGCCTTAGGTTGAAAGAAGAGCAAAAAAGGGGGGAGCGGGGATGGAGAAAGAAACATATGAAAGAGATGTGATCAAAGCAAGACACAGAGATGGAGAAATGCTTTTCATGTCTTCCATAGATTTTTTTTCAGGCTAAAGGATTCTTGTCAGAAACCCCAAGCAAAGAAGCGGTAGTCGGCCTCTGTGTTATGACAGGGTCTGGAACATGGTGCCACACACAGGTCACCTTCTGTTATCCAAAGCAATCAGAATGAGAATTTAAGCCTAATTCTAACAAGCCAAAGTGCTCATCATCATCATGAACACCCAATAATAACCTCAAGAGTTGACTAGGTTCTACCATTTTGCCACATGCCAGATGCCAGAGGGACACTGAGGACCTACTTATATGCTTCTGGATTTGATTGGAGTCAAGCCTGCCTACCTAATGCCCAACAAAGAGAGCCTACCCAGGTAACTGGATTACTGATTGCCTGATTTCTGAGAAAACCTCTGAATATTTTATATTTTCTGAGACAACGGTATGAGAAGTCAACCAGTCATTGATCTGTTTTTCCTGGTTGGCTCTGGATACCTCAGAATCATCCCAGTCACATCTAGAAGCATTCCTCTGGGAAGATGTCTAGTCACCAAAGAAATAAGATGGTAGGTCTCTGCTTTTTGTGCCACCTTTGCCAGCTACAGAGGATTTCCCTGTTAAGTCTGGGGATGCATTTTTTTCCCATTGCTTTGTGATTCACCCTTGACCCTTTCTCTCCTACTTCCTACTTCTATTTCTTCCACCTCTTCATCACAGCCCTCTTTTTCTGTTAGTGGGGAGAGACATTAGTAATGAGTATGGCTTCTGAAAACAGCAGTGGTCAGCCTTGGCTTTCCTCCTACCTTCTGCTTGATAATGCTTAGTGACCTAAAACATGTTTTAGATCTGCAAAGTTAGTTCTGCACATTTTCTTTCCTCCATGAGTAATATTCCAGGGAGCTGGGAAATCTCATCAGCAAGAATTGTAAAGATGGATAAAATAGTTCCAGCAAGAGCTGCTGGAATCTTTTGTGGGAATGGATTGTTATTCAGGCTTCTCTTGACTGAATTAGTGCAGGAGAAGTGATTTGAAAAGGATATCTTTGTGCATATTAGGGATATTCAAGGACTTCATTCATTCCTCATTTTGAAGAAGAATGCTCAGAGTCACAGTCCTTAAAGTAAAGTGCTGATCAGAATGCTTTTGTCCTTCTGATTTTGCACTTCTCCAAAATGTAATGCATTATTGGCTGAAGAGACAGAGGGAGAGAGTGGAAAGGAAAGATGATTAGACAACCTACAGGTACTCCATGTGTACAGGGCCAACAAGTGACCAACACTGCAGTTTTCCTTATAAACTGCCATTTTATGAACTTTCTTAGCAGGACACCTTTTATCTGTCTATCATCTATCTATCTATCTATCTATCTATCTATCTATCTATCTATCTATCTATCTCTGGCTCTTTCCTCAGCAGCCTCTCATCCTGCCACATGGATGGGAGAACAGCACTACGATGACACTTCTGCATGACATCATCGCAATCCTTCTCCTGTCCCCAAGAGGTGTGATCACAGGTTAAATCATTGACATGTTTTCCCCATTAATGACCCACAATCATACCACCATCCCACACATACCTGTCCTGTGGAAGCCCTGGAAGCATGATGGCTACACTTTCTGCCCCAGTGCAGCCTGGAAAAGTGTCCAGCTGTACTACAGGAGGAAGAAGCATGGCCATCATGGTTCCTTCCACAGGGAGATAGTCGGTGCAGAGGGGAGCATTCCTGTCATGTTTGATCCCCATCAGAGGACCACGTAAGAAGGCAAGGTGTGGAAAGGGCCTATGTTCTATGCTGCTTTTCTGCTAATAAGGGATCCAAGCTGTCTAAATAATCTCAGTTAAGCCAACTACAGTTAAAACTGTGGCTAGTGCTTTTTTTTATGAAAAATAAACAGTTGAACATTGACTTTAAAATCATTAATTGAAAACAGTTTTCAGAGGGAAGTTAAAATGTAAAAATAAGAATAGAAGTGCAAACAGTAATCCAACACTACTCAGATTATAAAGCCTTCCACAGCAGTCAGTGATCACTCAAAGGCCTGGATAAACAAAAAGGTTTATCACAATTTGGTGAAAGGAGAGCAGAGAGAGAGAGCCAGACTAACTCACTGTGGCAAGGAATTCCGCAGCCTGCAAGCAACCACTGAAATTGGGCTACCCCGTATCTTAACCAAACGTGTTGGTAATGGTGGTGTGACTAAAAGAAAACCTCCCCCACAAGGATCTTAAAACTCAGGCAGGCTCATATTGGGAGATATGCTCTTTCAGATAGCCTGAATCTAAGACCCTTTCTGCATCAGCATGACGGCAGCACTCCCCTCTGCACGAGACTGGATCCCTGAGGAACAGAGAACAATGGACACACTGCTTCCTTCTGCAGAGCAGCCAGGTACTTTCCCAGACTGTGCTGGGGCAGGAAGTGTCACCACTGCACTTCCTGGCCTTCTACAGGACAGGTAAGTGTGAGATGATGGCACGATTGTGGGTCATTGATGGGGAAAATCTGTCAATGATTTAACCCACAATCATGCCACCTGGGGACAGGAGAAGGACGGGACCGTGACAACGTCGTGCAGAAGCATCATCACAGTCCTGTCCTTCTCCTGTCCCCATGGAGGGATGAGAGGGTGCTGTGGAAAGGGCCCAAGCCACAGAGAGCTTTATCGTTAAGGCCAGCATCTGGGTTTGTCACCAATGTTTCACAGAATTCTGGAAATTGTAGCTTGATTAGAAACTTTAATGTTCTGCACCTATACTCCTGCTTTGAAAACAAATACCTTCTATAAAAGAAAGAGAGAGAGAGAGGCAGAGAGAGAAACAACTTTTCAATTTCCAGTAGAATAGAATGACTGTTAAACCAGTTTAAGCTTTTTATGTATTTAGATGCCTTACTACGTGGTGCTCATATGGATGCAGACATGTCAGAATCAACTGGTGTGGACATAATGTGACTATCATAAATGCATCTCTATCAAAGTCAATTCTGGCTCCTCCTGTATTCTCAGATTCCCCGGGCTTTTTTGGCGTGTATGTTTTTCAAAGCTCTCTAAGTGCTCTGTGTTTCCATTTCCCTACCTCCTACCACCCTGAGGAATTCTTAAGTGAGAAGAAGATGGAAAAATACAGATGGCATAATTATATATTTTGCAGTTGATTAATCACCACAAAACATTAATCACATTTGGTATAACAATAGATAATCAAATTCTTTATAGCTGAAATTAAGTTTCTTTCTGATAAGGAATGGGTTCCTTTAGGATATTGACATGGCTTTTTCAGCAGCTGTTTTGCTTCCATTCCACATCTGCATTTGTTTGGAAGCTGCTTTAGGGCTTTGGCAGAAATATGGCTTTAAGGTTCGTTGCGTGCTTTCAGGCATCCATGTTGACAATAGCAGAAGGAGGGCTAGGGGAGATGTTTCCTTACCAGACTGTGGCTGATGTGTTTCAGCTTGCCCGTTCTCCAATGTACATCAGATACTTTGTGCATTACTGTGTAAAACCAACTCTAAGCTTTGTTTACTATGCAACTCCCTCCATCTGGTGTTACACTTATTGGCCAGCATCCTGTTGGTTAGGACCAAATTGTGTAGACCCATTCAGTCAATTCTTTACTGGGGAGTAAATAGATAGGTATAGTGGGTCTACTCTAGTTAGGACGAACAATAGTATTTAGGCCATATTGTGCTACACACAACTCTGCTGTTGGATGCCAGTATGCCACAGCTGAACTAAGGAAGCAAATGTGCAACTTAATGCACAGCCATATGTGGATCCATGTGCAACACACACCCATAGGCATGATGGCACCACATATACAACTCTGCTTCCACAATTTTGAAATGAATATGAGTGGTTCACACCGGACAAAAATGTCCAAGAACTTCCATAGGGAAACATATGTTTCCATATGACACAAATAGGATTCCATCCATAAAATCATAAAAGCTGGAAGGCTCCCCATGAACCCCTGAGTCCAACTTGTAGCCAGTGAAGGAATCCACCACTAAAACATCCCCTGAGAGATGGCTGTCTAACTTCCTTTCCAATAAAGGAAGCTTATCACCCTTTGACATGCACATATATATGGCAAAGTAACCAAAGTCTGTGTCCAAACCACCCCTACCGTCACCTATGAATAACACCCATGAATAGCATCACTTTTATATAATTACCCTTTTTATTGCCACAGGAAAGAAAAAAGTTTTTAGAGCAGGAGTGGTCAAAGTATGGTCCTGGGACTACCTGCAGCCCCCAATTCTGTTTTTGTGGCCCTGGTACACATACAAACACCAACTAAAATCACTTAATTGACTTTCACATGTTCAGTCCATTGGATACTTTTGTCTGATGTAGAACAGCTACACTGAACTCAAGGCTGTGGAAACAGAGTTATGCATGTATTACTATTGTGCACGGTTGCTTATCACGCGGAGATATACATGTGTATCACACAGGGTTGCATTGGCACATTTTTGTGTCATATGTCATTGTGCAACCTCACAATTCACATGCAGTGTGGTGTAACTCCGGGAATATAACATTGTGTTCCATTTTAGCATGGGTTCAAGGCCTCTGAGCTTCCCAGACTATACTGTTTTCCTGCCCTTACAGGAATGGCAGTATTCTAAAGAGCTTGAAAGGGACTCCCTCACTCCTTAACACTTTTCTTTTTTTCAAAATTGTAAGTGGATGAATCCTCAAACCCACCCCCACCATAATTTTAAGCATTTTTGGCACTTTTCCAAAGCAATGCACCATGTTTCGGCCCAGCATGGTGGTTCTGCATATAGCATATAGTCTGAGCAATATACTTTCCCTCCAAACTGGCCATACAGATTCAGAAGTGCCTGCTCTACCTCCTGAATGGCCATTTCATGATTCACAGGGAGAGGACAGCATCTGAGAAGCATCTGGTTATGACCTTGTAGCCTGAGGCAAAATGATCACAGCAGCACTGAGATCCACTGGGAACTGCCAGAGATCTCCGCATTGATGCAATTATTTTGCATCTGGCCATGGCAAGGGAGGGCAAAGAGTGGGCTGTGGTCATCATGTGGTCTTCACGGCCATTTTGTGGCTCCCAGGACTCCCAGGACTCAAAAATATACTGCCCTAAAATGTCTACTAAAAGGTGTGGGCCAATTTTTGTTACTTCCTCCCACCACCACCAATTTAAAGTCAGGAGATGACTTTTCGGGAGTGACTTCTTTTTATTTCCTATTGTTACAAAAAAACTTTTCTGGCCCTAAAATGGCCCAAATTGAGCTAAAAACATGGTGAAAATGCTCCTTCCCCAGAAAACATTTGAATGATTTTATTTATTTATTTATTTATTTATTTATTTATTTATTTATTTATGGCAAGTACTTGTTTTCTGCTGCTCCAGAAATGGAGCAATGGAATCAAATTACAGGAACAGAGATTCCCCCTAAAGATTAGGAAAAACTTCTTGAGAATAAGAGCAGTTCGTCAGTGGAATATTTTTTCTTGTAGTGTGGTGGAGTCTCCTCCTTTGGGTTTTTAGTCCAACTTTTAAAGGAGCTAAGGTGCTGAGACATATCTCCCAAATATGTTCAGTATCTTAAATGGCCATTGTGGTCTCTTCCAACTCTATGATTCTATCATTCTATAACTTTATATTAATTTGCCATTTACATCTAAAATTTAATAGTAGTGATTAAAACATCTTATCTGAGCGAAGCTGAAAAATGTCATTCATGATTTTTCATCCATATGTCATCCAGCTGGAGCCGAAGAAAAGTATTAGGATTTAGAAGTTCAAAACTGTTCCTCAGGACAGATGAGGAATGTCTGAGTAATGTGTTGTCAAGTAAGTGACCTAAATCTTGTGACTGAAATTTTGAAAAATTCCATCTCTGGGGCATTTGAAAGAAAAAAAAAAGTAGGTTTGCAAATAAATAGATAAATAGGCTTTGGGTTAAGAAGCACTTGGGAAATGTAGAATTTGTTGGCTCTTTACCACAATCCCATTACCTAATTAATAACTTAAACGTGGAATTAAGTTAATGCTAAAATTCCAGCTTTAAGTCAGTGCCTTTAATTAAAAATAGATTTAATTAAATTGCTCTTTTTGTTGGAAGATTTGAAACTTAATTGATTTGAGCTGGTTAGTTCCTATCTCCCCTTCAGATGAGTAAGATGTTGAATGCTGTACTGGGCTGGTAGTTGAGCGGTTGTCTCTTACTTTGGGAATTATGATAGGATAACATTCCCTATCATGTGTTGAGGCAGCAGGCAATGCCTCCTCAATGCAGGGAAAAAGTGGCTTTTGAAGAGGGCAACTTGTAGCCCGGAATGTCATACTTGTTTCCTAGGTGAGCAGAAGTTCTGTGACACAGCAATCTAGCATTGTTTTCTAGGCGTGAGGAAGAGCTAAGGCACAGCATTCAATTCTATGGGTAGAGTCCAAAATGAGATAGCTTACACAGACGTCAAGAGTCTTAGGCCCTTTCCGCAGCACCCTCCCATCCCGTCATGGGGACGGGAGAAGGACAGGACTGCAACAGCACTTCTGCATGATGTTGTTTTGGTCCCGCTGCTTTCCCATCCCCAGGCAGTGCGATTGCAGGTTAAATCAATAATAGTTTGCCCCATCAATGATCTGCGATTGCACCACCATCCCACACTTACCAGTCCTGCTGAAAGGCAGAAATTGCTATGACAGTGCTTCCTGCCCCAGTGTAGCCTGGGAAAATATGCGGCTGCACTGCAGAAGGAAGTGGCATGTCCATTGCACTCTCTTCCCCAGGGAACTGGCCATCACACTCCCTTCCTGGCAGAGCCACTGCCTGGGTCACCACTGGAAGCTGCCGCAGGGAGCTACAGAAAGGGCCTTAGCGAGAAACCAGTGGAAATCACATGGGTTTCACTTAACATAGAAACATCTTTTGAGATTTTTCAAAATGTTCTTCAGTTGTTGAAGTTTCGACTTGGGCCAAACATCAGTGGAACTTCAGAGAAAGAGGTCAGTTTTGATAACAACTATTGGAATTTCTCAAACAAAGCATGGGAATCAGATTTCTTTCACTTTCACATTAGACTGAAAGCAAAATTAGAGAAAAACAAACTTTCCTGGATTCAATCCTGGAAGAACTTTGAGAGAACCAAGAAGACTTTTAGAGGGTTTTTTTCCCCTACTTCACAATAAATTTATAAAACAATCCATAATCTTCAGCCTTTAAAGGGGTCTCTAGGGCATCTGATAATTAAAACAAGTAATACACCACACACACAATATGATAGTGAATTTCTCATGGGTGGGAAGCAAAGAGAACTTTGGGGATCCTGGACTGTTAATACACTGCTCTTCATTACAAATATCTTGCGTGAAGTATTTTTAATCAGAAATTGGGCCTTGTTCCAAATGTTCGTACAAAAAGCAATGCTTTTCATTGCTTGTGTTTCGAGGCCTACATTTGACAGCTGGACAAGCTGAGAATTTCAAAGCTTCTCTCTATCTTCCTCCCTCCCCTCTTTCTTTCTTTTTTTCTCTTTTCTTTTAAAGAGATTATTTCAACTGTTCTATAAAATTTGATCTATTTAGACTTTCAGACAATGCTCTAGGGCATGTAAAGTCTGTTTTCTGAACAAACAATTTGCACTCAAAATGGGAATGTTAGCAGAACATCTGAAGAGCGTTGGATAGTAGGGAAACCGTGTGTGGTACAAGTTGAGGTGAGTGATGCTCTGCCAATGAAGAACACCAAAGGAAACAGGGGAAAAAGAAAAACACAGTGAGAAATGAAATGTGCTTCTGTTGGGAATTGAGAGGTGGGCAGAGCCAAAGAGAAAAGAGGGGAAGCAAAGACAGGAGGTGCATTTTGCTCTACTGTTGCATCTACTACAAACCCCACAGCATTTGTTCTTGTCAGAAAGGGCCAGCAAGTTGAATGCAGTCCAATTCAATCTCAAAGCACAAAAGCAGGGACAAAATTACCAATCAGAATGTCAGTCAACCATATTTATGTTGTTAATCAGAAGATACCAGATACAAGGGCATCTAGGTTGGAAAAAGCTTAATCACTAGATTATCCTACGTGGCCATTTAGGGTAGCTCTGGGTAGAGTACAGGCACTGAGGGTCTTTTTTTGGTGAGGAGGGTGAGAGGAGGATTAATTGTTATACCAGAAGGGACTACCACATGGCTTGTGTCAAGACACATGTTTCTTTTCCTCTAGACAGACACAGCCAAAAAGGACTTAACTGTACATCTAGTACAAGCCAGATATGGAATGCCATCATAAGGTGACAGCTACACCAATGAATTCAGAGATAGGCACAATGTGTGTACATGTTCTGCACTAAAAGCAAAGAAGATTACTCATACCCAACAGAAAGGATGTAGAGAAGAGCCAACCCCCTTTCTGTCCTATACTGCTATAGTGCTATGATTCCACTTTCAACATTCTAGGGAATTCTGGGGTTTGTAGTTTACTGAGGCTAAAGAGCTCTCTGGCTGGGAAACCTAAGTGCCCATCCCTAAACTGCAAACCTAAAGATTCCATAAGATGTTCAAAGTGGAATAATAGCACTATAACAGAGCAGTGTGGAAAGGCCCAAAGTCTCAGGGTGTTGAAGAAGATGGTTTTAGGCCCTTTCTGCAGGACAGTGGTGTCCTGGCATGGCAACTTGAGAGGAGTGGGAGTGTGACAACACTTCTGCATGACATCGTCACAGTCTTGCCCTTCTCAGATCACCAGCTGTTGCAGTCATGGTGTATATTATTGACAGAAAAAACCCTGATTGTGTGAGCCTTCCACTGCAGCTGGTCATGCAGAAGAGGTGAAAGTGTGATCGTGCACTTCCTTCCCCACTGCAGCATGGGAAGAAAGCTAGCTGCAATCCGGAAGGAAGGGGTGTGTCCCTCGTGCTCCCTTCCATCGGCAACTGATTGAGTTTGGAGGGCAGCACTGGGGTCACGCTCTCATCCCAGCAGAGGTGCTGCCAGGACAATGCACAAGAGTGTACTCCTGTGGAAAAGGTCTCATTTTTTCCAAACAGCCCAATGCGTTTTGATCTAGAAATATTGAATAGCCTTTTTCAGGGGCTGTTAAAAGAGATAAGAATGAAAAGGGACAATACATAAACTACAAACATTATAGCAGGAGACAAATTACAATTTGCAACATCAATTTGGTATGCTTATATTTTGCATCACATTGCATGCAAAATGTCACAATTTTAAAAACCCAAATTAAGCCAAACAAACTTAAACAAGAACAAAATACTATCTACAGTGCCCCGGGGGGGGGGGGTGTCCAAAAAAAGTATCTCCAGAGCTTGTGACTGACAACTGGTGGTTTGAGAAGTAGGAGGCAGAATATGCCAGGCTCAAGGGCATCTAGGTAGGAGGCAATCTTATAACTAGATTATCCTAGGTGGCCACTTAGTGTAGCTCTGCACAGAGAACAGATACTGAGGGGTGTTTTTTGTTTGTTTTCATTTTAGTTTTGTTTTTGGAGGGGGGAGTTGGCCATTGTACCAGACAGAAGGGACTTCCATGTGGCTTGTGTCAAAGCATGGGTTTCTGTTGCCCCAAATAGAGCAGGCCAAAGTGGATTTGACCATACATCTACTATAGAGCAGACATGGGATACCATCATGCATAAGACAGCTATGCAAATAGATTCAGAGACAGGCACAGTGTGTGTACATATGTTATACACTAGCCATTCTTCAATGCCTTTTAACCTTTTTTTCCTCCCTACCATCCCCATTTGCTAGTATTTATTACTTGAAAGTGACCAGGCTCCAGCAGCAGGGTTGTGTACTGTTAATCTCTGCGTGAGAAATTATGAATCAATTGTCTCAAGCCATCCTTGCGCTGAATGGCAAAACCATGCAATCGAATGCACATCTGAATGTGCAACTGGGCATACAATCAAATGTTCATACATATGTGTATCTTCTGTAAACATGTATGTGTGCATATCCATCTATGTGTACAATGGTGCCACATGCACACCTTCACTTCCACAATGTTTAACTGAATGCAGATATTGCATATTATACAAAAATGTCCAACTGCTTCCATAACAGAAGTCATCCATACATAAGACAACAACAGGATTCCAGTTATGCAGTTGCATATTCTTGGTTAGTACGTAACCATTTGTCCATGCTTTCAGTGTACGAGCTGATTCACTGTGGTATCAGAAACAGGAGCTGTGCTTTCTCCATCCACAAAGGAACAATAAGGGGCACATTGCCAAATACACAATTGGTTGTACAATGTCCATGTTTAGCAGAAGGGCAGCATAGAACAACAAAACGGAAGTACTTAAGTATAGGTTTGCATTACCCAAGCACAGTATAAGATCTTGGCTATCAGCATAAAACAGTCTTCTGTTTGCTACAATAGAATATGAAGGTTGCACAGAAAAGTCTTAGTGAGGCTTGAATGATGGCTAAACTCCCTTAACAGTTTGTGCAGCCATAGCTTTTCATTCTCGGTTAGGTAACGGTTTAGAAGTCTAGGAGATGTTTGAAGATGGCCAACCCAAAAGGATGAAGGTAAGCAAAGTGTTTATGAAAGGGAATAAAGATAGACAAGCACACTTTTTTAGGCAGAAAAAGCTGTAGCTTTGTGTGACTAGCACTGGAGAGTGCCTTTTCAGCAGTGTGACATCTAAATGATCTATTATAAGGCAGAGGATTTGCCATCGGAGTGTGTAAGCTCTCTGCCCTCAGCCATGCTCAACCTGTATATTTAGTAAATAAATTCAAATATTGCAAAATCCCTTAAGCCTACAGTGATCCTCCAATCAAAGGAAACCAATACCAGGTGAGGCTTTTATTCCAGAACTTCACAGCATGCAAGCAGTGTGAGAGGGCATGGCATGTAACTATAAATTTGCACCTCGGCCAAATACAAGTTGAACAGCAGAAACCAGCATTGATTAGGAAGCTCTCTTCTTGTTGAAGCTTGTTCCTATTGTGATGCTGACCGAGTGGATTTGCATATGAAAGCTATGGATGCTCTGGTGTCTGGGGCCATGGGGGGTGGGAGAGAGAATGGGTAGGTGCTCTTTGTGTATTTATAGAAAATAAACTGCTAAAGAGTGACAAGTGGCTGTGAAAGTGAAGGGAGAAGATGAAGGGGGAGCCGTCGAAAGGAGGGAAAGTGAGATGGAAATCTGGCAGCTTTTGACAGGCATGCATAATTCTTCTTAGAGAGTAGAGTCACCTAGGGAAACAAAGTGAGAGAGGCCATTAAATCTCAGGAGTTTTATTTTTTTTCCCCCCCAGAATTCTCAGAACTCATCCAAGTTTACAGGGAATGCAAAATGGCTGAATGCCAAATGAAGGCTGCAGTCTACGCTCCTGGTTGTGTCAGTCTGATTATTCGAAGCTGCATAAATTTGAAATTCCATGGAGTGGATAGGCAGGTAGGTTCCAAAATACAGAGACTGTACAGGTGGAATCAACCACATTTATAAAATTAGAGAATTTTATAAAAACAAGACTACTTTCAGAAGAGATATTCCACTTTGTGCGGGTGAGAGAAAAATGGTGGAAGAATAAGCAGACTATGCTGTGCATCTCTGAAATCTAGGTAGGAATTTGTTCATATCTTACATATTTCTACTTTCCCTTACAGAAGCACTTGGGCATTTTTGTTTGATGCAGAACATCTACTTTAAATGGCTATAATTCTTTACTAAAGCCATTTCCGCACGAGACTGTTATAGTGCTATGATTCCACTTTCAACATCCTATGAAATTCTGGGGTTTGCAGTTTAGGGAGGGGCCGACTGCCCCCCCCGAAACTGCAAACCCCAGGATTCCATAGGAGGTTGAAAGTGGAATCATTGCGCTATAACAGCCTCGTGCGGAAATGGCCTAAGTTTCTTCTTGAAGGCAGAAACAAGTAATTTCAGCAATTTTCTGCCTGCAGTTTTCATAAACTACTCACGGTTTGGGACTCATCTTTGTAAAATTTGTCTGTAGTTGTTTTGTTTAGAAAGTAGCATTTTCAGTGTAGAAAACAGAATTTTCTGTACAGAAAATAATCTTTCTGTGAAGAAATATTAATTCCTGTTCAGACAATGTTTTCAACGCAGAAAATTCTGTTTTGTTTTGTTTAGTTTCCCCCCCATAAAACAACCATGTGTGAATTTTGCACAGAATAAGTCCTGAACTGCAAAGATTCTCATTCAGCCATGATTTGTTCTCATTTGGGCTTCTCAGCACCCAGAAAACCATGCATTTCAATCAATATCTTTTAAATATTCTTTGCATCCCTATTATATTCAATTCAAAATTGAAGGAGTGGAGTTGCATATATGGTGCCAATGTATATATAGTTGCTTATTACGGATACATATTCATTGTGCATTGCCCTTTTGGTCACATATTTGTTGTCTTTGTTTAGTTGTGCAGTGTTTTCATTCAGCACAAGAGTTGTGCAACACAATTAACATGCGATATTAGAAGTGAAAATTTATACAACACTACAATGATGCAGCATCCCAGCATCCCAGCATTATCTACTTTTGGTTTCTTTCTGGAATTTCTGTTACATCATCATTATTGGCATTTTCCTTATACTAACTCAAATCATTGATTCATCTAGAGCAATGTTTTTGAGATTCAGTAGAAGCATCTCAAGTGTATATCTAGCAATGAAAGAAATAATTGTTGTTATTCATTTCCCGGTTGAAAAATTGTTTCCTGTCACCCAGGAAATCTGACTGGGAGGATTTTTCAGTTTTTATTCAGTATTCACACACACCAAAATGTTTCAGGAAATTATACAGAAATCCATCTGGTTTTCCATGAAAGTTGTGGGGCTGCAAATAAAAAACACTGTTTCTGGACAGCCCCGTGTGTTTCTTTGTGAAAGATACCTGATTTTTATTGTGTTAGATATTGCATAGGTATATAGTTCTTTTATTGTGTTAGAATTGCATAGGTATAGAATTCTTCACCAAGTTTCTTCTCAAGGGAAGCAATGCAAAAATAAAACAATTTAAATCCCACTACAAAAAAGTCTTTGAAAACCACAGAGTTCTCAAAGACTGAAATTTGAAACTTGTTCTATGAAAAAAAAAAAACACATGGTAGTTTTGCATAAAGGACACTTTAAAAAATACAGTATTTTTCTGCACTGCAAACATTATTTCTATGGGGAATTTTTTTTTTTCCAGAAAATCCTGTTGCCTATACAGAAAAAGTTTTCTGTGCAAATCAACCACATGCAAAGTTCCAAAATATGAAGATCCTTGTAAATCCAGTATTCTTCTTGTCAAGGTTTCTTAACAGAAAACATGTTTTTGATCATTTTTCTGAATATTTTTAAATATCTTTTACATCCCTACTTGGCACAAAAAATGCATATGGTTATCTGGAAACAATGGCCTCTTTCTTTCTCTTTCTCTCTCTTTGAACAAAGAACCATAATTCTTGTACAAAATAAATAAATAAATAAATAAATAAAAAATGCACATTTCTGCACAAAATAATTTTCCAAAAGAAGTGCTCAGAAGTATTTGTTTTCAGTTTATCAGAAAGACAATTATGGAAATTATCCATCCTCATTTGCAAGTAGGAATGGAAAGAATTTTTGATAATATTCAAACAATGATCAAAATCTATGTTTTAAAGTTTAGAGAAACTGTGATGAGTTCTGTTCTTCTGTGCAAAATTTGCATGAGTTTGCTTTGTGAAGAAATGATATTTTCTTCCTCAACTTTTGGGGAAAAAAAAGGGGGAAAAAAGTACTTCTATTAGCATAACACTCTGCCAGCATATATGACCAACAGGTTCCTGTCTAAGGCATCTCACAAGAAGCTTAAAGACAAGTACAGGTAAAGACGACTGTCTTTGAGGCCAGTTGAAGCTGTTATACATTTTAAATTTCAGCAAGACTCTGCCTAGTTCCTAGCTCATAAAGAACGACAGAAGACCTTCCTGACCTGTATATTGCTCCTCCACAAATAGTACACCATTCCTGGAAGGGACCTTGTGGTTACTTGAAGGAAATGGCATTTTCACATGCAAAATATCACTGACCCATGCATTGAAACTTTGTTCACTGCTCAAGTCCTAAACATGCTTACTTGAAAGTTAATTCTATAAAAATCAATAAGACTTACTTCAAAGAAAATATGTTAAGGTCAGGAATGTGAATATGAAATAAATAAGTGCTTTTTTTCTCCCCAGTCTCTCTCTCATGGCTCTAGCTGGCTCAGTACTACTTAAAGCCACGGACCTCTGCCAGTCTGGGAACCATTAGCTGCCAGTCCATAATAAGGTTCCAGGAAAGCAAGAAACAGTGGAAGCCAATGGAAATGAATATGTTGGTGGCCCCAGTGATGTGCCCGTCCACCACTTCACATGGGTTGAGAAGCACTGGTCCAGATAATATCCCTCAAAGTCAGTATGAGACATCAACATGAAGGCTTATGAGTGGAATGTATGTGTAATAAGGAGATCTTGGCTGGTATTCTACATGAGCTGCTTAATTAAGTAAACTCTCTCTGGTCTAAACCTGATGGAACCATTATTTAGCCATGTCCCCATCACTAGCAGAACAGACCTCCTTCTCTCCATGCAGCTAATGTTCAGTGAAGTGTGTGGGGAGGGGGAGTTACAATCGTGGCAATAGTGTCACAGCCATGACTAAATAGTGCTCATGAATATGGAACAGTTACAGATGGTTAGTTAAGTATGCTTAACTAAGGCCATTTCCACACTAGACTGTTATAGTGCTATTACGCCACTTTCAACATCCTATGGAATCCTGAGATTTGCAGTTTAGGGAGGGGGCTTTAGAATTCTCTCCCAGAGAGCTCTTGGGCCTCAGTAAACTAAAAACCCCAGAATTCCACAGGAGGCTGAAAGTGGAATAATAGCACTGTAACAGCCTAGTGTGGAAATGGCCTAAGTAGCAGTTGACGTAGAATAGTGGCTGTCAGTTTTACCTGTACCAGACTTTGATTTGGATTACAACTTCTGTAATGTTATCTGAAGGACTCTGGCAGTTGTAGCTTAAAAAAAAATGTTTTTTCAAGGTTCCATATTCGGAATTTAATCATTATCACTTAGGCCAATTTAAAATACAGTTCATTACTCTTAGTTTCAGCAGGTCTTTCTTTCAGTTACAGGGGGAAAAAATCCACTTAAGTGGATGGTAGGCACTGGGTGAGCAATTATTATTGGAGGGAGGACATTTCTTGAAAAAGGCATTGCAATTTCTTTACTAATGCTGTACACCATCCTTGCCAAAGCAAGTGGTACAATGTTGACTTCAAAACACATACAAAGATGCCTCTGCCCCCAATTAGGATAACATCAGTTTGCATAGCCCCGTCCTTATCAGCAGAAGACAGGTATGTCAACATCAGAGAGAGATTGGGTTTAAAGAAAGTGTACAATAAATTGTTTGAGGGGGAATCTGGAAAAGACTGGGCTACTTGCAAGTCGCAGCTTTATCTCCTTAAATGTCTATCATTTCATTATCTGTCAAAACAAAACTTACACCCTGATCCTCCATTGTTGTCAGTGGAACTGGCTTCCAGTAAAGAATATGAATAAATAAGCGTTTACATCATATTTTTTCAAGGTTCAAAGAGTTTCACAACAGTATGTGCAATAAACATTGCAGTTTATAGTATTTGCAACACCATGGAGGCTGGTATTATTTCATTGACAGGGCAACAACACAATAGGGATCTAATGAAGGGCCTATTATTGAGTTCACAGATGAGGCATGTTGGGAGTTAGAGTTTTTCAGGGTGTTAGCCCTTTGGGAAATTCTGTGAAAGCTAAAGGTGTGAGGAATTATCCTTCTTTTAGCAGAGTTGCAGAAAAAAAGCATGTCCCAATCTCTTTGTGGCTTTCCTAAAAGGACACTGACCTGGAAAGCAAAACAAGGCAGGCAGTTTCAGTTCCAGACTTAGAAGATTTACTATTTACTACTTTATGGGGACAAAGCTTAAGGACCTTGGTGCGCAGGTGGTCATTTCATCTCTCCTCCCTGTTCAAGGATATGGTGCACAAAGGGAAAGGGCGATAGCAGAGGTCAACAACTGGCTCGGCACATGGTGCCGCCGGCAACGGTTTGGGTTTTTGGAACACAGCCTGAATTTCCATGAACGTGGGCTTCTGGCAAGGGATGGGCTGCACCTCACGAAACTTGGCAAGAATGTTTTTGCAAACAGTCTTGCACGGAGGACTAAGAGGTCTTTAAACTAAGTTCTGCTGGGGAGGGAGACAATATTATTCAGGGCAAAGACACGGCAAGTGCAGGGGGGAAAGGCCCAAATTATATTGACCAAGTAGTACAAGCGTCCAATGGTGGGAGGAGTAGAAACTATAGTACAGGACTTGCAGGAAGGGCCTGGAGATTTAAGTGTCTCTACACTAACGCGCAGAGTATGGGAAACAAGCAAGATGAACTTGAACTCCTAGTACAACAAAATAAATACGATTTGATAGGCATCACTGAGACCTGGTGGGATGAGTCTCAGGATTGGAATGTAGGAATAGAGGGGTATAGCCTATTTTGTAGAAATAGACCAAACAAGAAAGGAGGAGGAGTAGCCTTGTATGTCAAGGATGTTTTCACCTGTGAAGAGATCCGTGACTTAAACCCAGAAAGCCAGGTCGAGAGCATCTGGGTAAAAATTAAGGGAGCGAGAAACAATAGGGATATTCTGGTGGGGGTTTACTACAGACCTCCAGCCCAGACTGAGGACCTTGATGACGCCTTCCTCAACCAAATGACCAAGCATTCAAAAAGGAGAGATACAGTAATAATAGGAGATTTCAATTACCCGGATATATGTTGGCAGTCAAACTCTGCCAAGACAGCAAGGTCCAGCAAGTTTCTTGCTTCTCTTGCAGACAATTTCATGGTCCAGAAGGTGGAAGAGGCCACAAGGGGATCAAATATTCTAGATCTGATCCTGACCAATAGGGATGACCTTGTTAATGAGGTAGAAGTGGTTGGATCTTTAGGGGGGAGTGACCATGCCCTATTGGAATTTGGCATTCAGTGGGGAGGAGAAGATACGTGTAGCCAGACAGTCATCTTAGATTTTAAAAAAGCGGACTTCTGTAAACTTAAGGAGCTGCTGGCTGAAATTCCGTGGTCAGGAATAGTGAAAGAGAAAGGAGTTCAGGAGGCATGGGAGTTCCTTAAAAGGGAGATACTGAAGGCACGGTCTCAAACTGTGCCAATAAGGAGGAAAAATGGAAGGCACCTGAAGAAACCAGAATGGTTGAGTAAAGAACTCTCAGCTGAGCTAAGGGTTAAGAGAAACGTGTACAGGAAATGGAAGAAGGGGGAAACCACCAAAGAAGAATGTAAGCAAGTAGCCAGGAGATGTAGGGAGAAGGTCAGAAAGGCTAAAGCACAGAACGAACTTAGGCTGGCCAGAGACATTAAACACAATAAAAAGGGCTTTTTTAAATATGTCCGCAGCAAAAGGAAAAAGAAAGAGGCGATAGGGTCGCTGCCCAGAGAAGATGGCGAATTACTAACAGGGGGAAGAGAAAAGGCAGAACTACTTAACACCTTCTTTGCCTCAGTTTTTTCCCAGAAGGATACATGGACTCAACCTGGTGGTTGGGGAGCAGGGGAGGAAGCAGGGGAAATGCGGTACATAATAGGTAGAGAGGTGGTACAAGAATACCTGGCCACACTGGATGAATTCAAGTCTCCAGGGCCAGATGAATTGCATCCTAGGATATTAAAAGAACTGGCAGAGGTCATTTCGGGACCACTTGCTATGGTCTTTGAGAAATCTGGGAGGACAGGAGAAGTTCCAGCAGACTGGAAGAGGGCAAATGTTGTCCCCATCTTCAAGAAGGGAAAAAAAGAGGACCCAAATAATTATCGCCCAGTCAGCCTGACGTCAGTACCCAGAAAGATCCTGGAGCAGATCATTAAGCAGTCAGTTTCTAATCACTTAGAAAGCAATGCAGTAATCACGAGAAGTCAACATGGATTTCTCAAAAATAAGTCATGCCAGACTAATCTTATTTCTTTTTATGATAGAGTTACTAGCTTGATAGATGAAGGGAATGCTGTGGATGTAGCATATCTCGATTTCAGTAAGGCCTTTGACAAAGTTTCCCATGACATTCTTGCAAAGAAGCTAATACAATGCGGGCTGGACAGGGCTACTGTCAGGTGGATCTGTAACTGGTTGACTGACCATTCCCAAAGGGTGCTCACCAATGGCTGCTTTTCATCCTGGAGAAAAGTGACTAGCGGGGTGCCACAGGGTTCTGTCCTGGGCCCAGTGCTGTTCAATATTTTCATCAACGACTTGGATGAAGGAATAGAGGGCATGCTCATCAAATTTGCCGATGACACCAAATTGGGAGGGGTTGCTAATACACCAGAGGACAGGATCACAATTCAAAATGACCTGGATAGATTGAAGAGCTGGGCCAAAGCTAACAAAATGAAATTCAACAGAGAGAAGTGTAAGGTCCTACACTTAGGTAGAAAAAATGGAATCCAGAAATATAGGACGGGGGACACGTGGCTGGATGGCAGTACGTGTGAAAGGGATCTAGGAGTCTTAATAGACCACAAGCTGAACATGAGTCAGCAATGTGATGCGGCAGCCAAGAAAGCCAATGCAATTCTCGGCTGCATCAATAGGAGTATGGTGTCTAGATCGAGGGAGGTACTGGTACCACTCTACTCTGCTTTGGTTAGACCTCATCTTGAATCCTGTGTCCAGTTCTGAGCACCCCAATTCAAGAAGGACATGGTCAAGCTGGAGCAGGTCCAGAGGAGGGCGACCAAAATGGTGAAGGGCCTGGAAGCCAAGCCCTATGAGGATAGACTTAGAGAGCTGGGTATGTTTAGTCTGCAGAAGAGAAGGTGAAGAGGGGACATGATAGCTATGTTTAAATATTTGAAGGGGTGCCATGTAGAGGAAGGAGAGGGCTTGTTTTCTGCTGCTCCAGAGACCAGAACAAGGAGCAATGGATTCAAGCTGCGGGAAAGGAGATTCCACCTGAACCTCAGGAAGAACTTCCTGACGGTCAGGGCTGTCCGGCAGTGGAATCTGCTGCCTCGGAGTGTGGTGGAATCTCCTTCTTTGGAGGTTTTTAAGCAGAGGCTGGATGGCCATCTGTCGGGAGTGCTTTGAGGGTGTTCCTGCATGGCAGGGGGTTGGACTGGATGGCCCGTGTGGTCTCTTCCAACTCTACATTTCTGTGATTCTGTGATTCTGTGATATTTTACAGTTTATAATATATAACTTACAATTTACAATTACAATTACATATGAATTGGAGAAATTAGGTCCTAGCTAACTAACAAAAAGATTAGGTAAGATAGTAGCTTCATTCTTAAATTCACCAACTTCTTGTTAGAGAGGTTTGCATAGCACAAAGAAAGGTGCTAAAAGCAAGATTGCAAAAAGGGGTGTAAAAGAGAGAGAGGTGTGACCATCTATGTAAGGCCAATAACTGACTCCAGTGTATATCCTGGGTCACATGCTCTGGATACCATAACCAATCATTTTAAAATAACACACAGCAACATTCAACCCTATGCTAATTAAGCCCCATTAGTCCTAGAACAAGAGGGAGACAGAGAGAATGTCAGAATTTTCCAACAGGGTGAAACCATTGATGCCCTGATGCATAACTCAGATATTTAACATTATTGAAATTGAGGCCATTTCTGCACTAGACTGTTCTAGTGCTATTATTCCACTTTCAACCTCCTATGGAATCCTGGGTTTTGCAGTTTAGGGAGAAGCCTTTGACGCCCCTCCCTAAACTACAAACCCCAGGATTCCATAAGATGTCGAAAGTGGAATAATAGAGCGATAACAGTCCAGTGAGGAAATGGCCTGAGAGTTCAAGAGTAGAACACTAAATTTTTGTAACTGAATTATATTATGGTGCTTCTAACCTTATTCCTTTCTTTGGTACTCAGACTACCACTTGGACAATGTGAGGAGATGATGATGATGATGATGATGCACTTGCCCAGAATGAAGAGGCCATACACGTGCAATGTGGTATCAAACAAGGTCACACTTTGTTAGCTATTTACAAATCCCCAACAGGTCGTAGCGTTTACCCTATTATGGAATTGTGGTAGTGACTGGTGATCTTCCACAACCTCTTGCTCCCCTAAACAGGACAAGACACCTGAGCTCCACTGTCAGGCTATAACTTCATAGCTTAACAGCAGCTTGCCTTGCCTCCTGGGAGATCTTCCCCATCCTAATCCCCCTCAAACCTCACTCTTTAAAGGGAGGTATGGCCATGGCTGGCCCCCAACAGCTCTTCCCTTCCTAGAACCTGAGCCCCATAGAACCCAATGAGCCAATATGGAAACTAAACCTTTGTCCAACCAGCACCATTGTGCTGCTCATCTCTCTACCATTCCCCCATTTAGCGGCAACACCCAGCCAATAATTCCCCTCTGCTCCATGAGCCAAAGGAGTGAGGTAAAATGTCATTGACACTTTTCTTTTCCAACTTTGGCAATCAAGTGACCAAGAACAAAAAAAGACCCCAAAGATGATCAGCCAAGGCTACAGTGGCCCACAAATTAGGAGGTAAGGCTGATCAAAACTAAAAGAGGCTGGCATCAGGGAGAGCTGGGGTATTATACCACTCTTCACTCCGCTCTGATTCTCAGTGTTTCATGGCATTTAACATCATGGTCTACATGCCAGCCTCTACTTCTACGGCATTCATAATTGGTCCTGCCTCACCAGCTACTCATAGAACTATGGAGGGGAAAATACAGAGCTCTAAAAAAGGATTTTGGAAAAATCCAGACTGCACTGATTAATCAACACTCCACATTAAGACCAAATCCTTGGCAATTCTGATACACTTCAGAGGTCTCCATGTCATGGAATGTGACAATGTCAGCATCAGTAGGTAGCAGGACCAGAAGACCCCAGAACACAGGCTTTCAAGTAAGAAATATGAATCATATGTGCAAAGTATAACTTTCTCAATGACAGAAAGGACGACAAACAGAGTCTGCCAAGAAATTTCATGTCCAACTCTGTAAGAGTGTGAGAACAAGGCAAGGGGAACTTTGTGTGTCTGTGTCTGTGTGTTTTAATAAGGTTTCTGTAATTTGTGAATAAGTGCCAGGATTGAAACAGGATGATGTGGGAGAGTGTTGTTGTACACAGATGGCCTTTCTCTTCAAGGTCCTGTGGTCCAAGACATGGGGAAGGGGCCTGTCATAGGGCTAACCTTGGGATTTGTGGTCTCACCTAAAGAGTTCAGTGGCTTGGGTGGGAATTCCCTGGGCCTACCTTCCAGTTATGGTCAGCTGGGAAACAACACAAGTACTTGGATTGCTGTTATAGCTGAGGTGTTTCACTGAAGCGAAGGTTGAGGTGGTCATAGGGTGACACCTAAACTTTTAGAAAGCTGATTTTTATAAACTGAGGGAGTTACTTGCTGAAATACCATGTTTCTTAAAAGTGAGATACTAAAGGCACAATTGAAAGCTGTGCCAAAAAGAAGGGAAAATGGCAGGTGTCTAAAGAAACCGGAATGGTTGATGAAAGAACTCTCAGCTGAGCTAAATGTTAAAAGAAACATGTACAGGAAATGAAAGAATGGTGAAATGACCAAAGAGGAATTCAAGCAAATAGCCAGGAGATGTAGGGAGAAGGTCAGAAAAGCTAAAGCGCAGAATGAACTCAGGTTTGCAAGAGACATTAAAAACAACAAACAGGGCTTTTTTAGGTATGTCCGCAGCAAAAGGAAAAACAAGATGAGAGGGTCACTACGAGGATAAGATGGCCAATTATTAACAGGGGGAATAGAGAATGCAGAACTACTCAATACCTTCCTTGCCTCGGTTTTCTCCCAAAAGAATAGAAGTACCCAACCTGGGGTGTGGGGAGCAGGTGGGGGGGGGAATGCAGCACAGAATAAGTAGAGAAGTAGTACAGGAATATCTGGCTAAACTAGATGAATTCAAGTCTCCAGGGCCAGATGAATTACATCCAAGGATATTAAAAGAACTGGCAGAAGTCATTTCTGAACCACTGGCAATAATCTTGGAGAACTCTTGGAGAACAGGAGAAGTCCCAGCAGATTGGAGGAGGGCAAATGTTGTCCCATTTTCAAAAAGGGAAAAAAAGAGGACCCAAATAATTATCACCTGATCAGCCTCACATCAATACCAGGAAAGATCCTAGAGCAGATCATTAAACAGTCAGTTTGTAATAACTTAGAAAGTAATGCTGTAATCGCTAAAAGCCAGCATGGATTTCTCAAAAATAAGTCATGCCAGACTAATCTTATCTCTTTTTATGATAGGATTACAAGCACGATAGATGGAGGGAATGCTGTAGAAGTGGCATATCTTGACTTCAGTAAGGCCTTTGTCAAAGTTCCCCATGACATTCTTGAAATGAAGCTAGTAAAGCGCAGGCTGGGCAAGGCTACTGTTAAGTGGATTTTTAACTGGTTGACCGACCGAACCCAAAGGGTGCTCACAAATGGCTGCTTTTCATTCTGGAAAGAAGTGACTGGTGGGGTGTCACAGGGCTCTGTCCTGGGCCCACTGCTATTCAACATCCTCATCAATGGATGAAGGAGTAGAGGATATGCTGATCAAATTTGCAGATGACACCAAATTGGAAGGGGTTGCTAATACGCCAAAGGACAGAATCAAATTTCAAAATGACCTTGACAGATTGGAGAGCTGGGCCAAAGCTAACAAAAGGAATTTCAACAGAGAGAAATGTAAGGTCCTACACTTAGGCAGAAAAAATGGAATCTACAAATATAGGATGGGGACACGTGGCTGGATAGCAGTACATGTGAGATCTAGGAGTCTTGGTAGATCACAAGCCGAACATGAATCAGCAGTGTGATGCAGCAGCCAAGAAAACCAACGCGATTCTTGATTGCATCAATAGGAGTATGGTGTCTAGATCGAGGGAGGTAATAGTACCACTCTATTCCGCTTTGGTTAGATCTCATCTGGAATACTGTGTCAAGTTCTGGGCACCTCAATTCTTTTTTTTTTTAATCATTTTATTCAAATTCAGATATAAAACAAACAATTATAACTGTCAACTTATTTGAAATATTTCTGATCTTCCACACTGATCTAGATTTCATTATCAATATTTCTCAACGTGCTTAAAATATAGTACTACATTTTAGTGCTTTTATTACTTGTTGATTCTTGCATTTCCACCTCCATATTCCTGCTTCATGATATATATCCTGTAGCCCCCTCATAATTTATCTTAAATCATGAATCACAGATTTCCATCTGAAGGTACCCGGTAATTACCCATTACAATTTGCCATTCTTTTTATATCTGTTCATCTGATTTGGGCACCTCAATTCAAGAAGGATATCAATAAGCTGGAGTGTGTCCAGAGGAGGGCGACCGAAATGGTGAAGGGTCTGGAAGCCATGAAGCCCTATGAGGAGCGGCTTAGGGAGCTGGATATGTTTAGTCTGCAGAAGAGAAGGTTAAGAGGGGGCATGATAGCCATGTTTAAATATTTGAAGGGTTGTTCTGTCAAGGAGACAGCTGGCTTGTTTTTTTGCTGCTCCTGAGACTGGGACAAGTAGCAATGGATTCAAGCTGCAGGAAAGGAGATTCCACCTGAACCTCAGGAAGAACTTCCTGATGGTAAGAGCTGTCCACCAGTGGAATATGCTGCCTCAGTGGAGTGTGGTGGAATCTCCTCATTCTTTGAAGGTTTTTAAGCAGAGGCTTGATGGCCATCTGTCAGGAATGCTTTGAAGTGTGTTCCTGCATGGCAGGGGGTTGGACTTGATGGCCCCCGGGGTCTCTTCCAACTGTATGATACTATGAGTCTATGATTCTACCTGGCCTCAGCTGGACGCACACCAGGTTTCTTCCAGCTTTTTTTTCAATTCCAGGCCAACACAAATAAAGTTGTCCTCATGTAACCCAGTGTTCTGTGTCTGATCTCCTTAATCCATGGCTGGTCATTAAATAATAACACAAGAAGCAATGGAGTTTCTTGTTTTCATCTGCAAGTGGAAAAGTGTGAATGTTGAAATCTAACAGCCTTCCATTCTATGCATCAGTTCTACCTATGGGTAGTGCACATGTCCATTAAGGCACCTATTTTTTTGTTTCTACAAAGTCTTTTTTTCCTCACTAAAGGCAAGGACCCTCAACTGAGATCACGTCCAACGCAGGATGCAGCCACTCATCTGAGGTCTATATTTAAAATAAGCACAGTAATAAAATGACATGTGATTCAGTGAAGAACCATTGTCACTGAATGTTCTGCTCAGGAACCCATCGACAGCATTGTTATTATTCACTGTTTTAAACTGATTTCATTTTAAGACACACTGAGATCTTTGGATATAGGGAAGGATATAAAATATCTAAATCAATCAATTAAAAAAAATAGTAGTCTTCCACAAACTAATATTCCCACAATCATGGATTCATGAATCCCTTTAAAGGGAGGCTGGGCAACTATTTTCTTGGAGGGGTGTTCATCGTCTTCCATGGATCTCTGAAGGACTAGACCTCCTCCACACATCACAGTTTCCATCTCCAAATATTTTCTCTCTCTTTTGCTGGCCTAAAATGATCAGATGTTTTTGCCACATTTCCTCCTACCTTGGGGGCAGTTTTAGCTTTAGGAAATTTTTTTTTCATTCTTTTTTAGGTTTGTCCTGAGCCTAAATGGTGTAGCGAGACAGGAGGACATTTTGTGATAGAAGAGGAGGAATAATGATAAGGAATTTTTGGGAGGTCCTGGAGCACTCTGCAAACCTCAAAAATGTCCTGGGGGGTACGTATTACACTCTTCTCCCATATTATACTTTTCCTGTCTCCACTTTAAAGAGAACAATGCAATTCTCCACTGAATTACTACCAACTTCAGTCTGAAAGTCCAGGCCCTGAGATCTGGCAAACCTATTGGTGGAACACAGAAAAAAGTCCCCCTTGGCAGGCATCAGTCCTTGCACAGGTTTGTAGAGAGATAACTCTTCTTTCAAGTACTGAGGCATCAAAATTTAGTGTGTTCTTTCAACTGGTAGGACACAGAAGAATCTCTGCCCCAAAAGATCTCAATGCTCAGGCAGGCACATATATATGTGCAGAGAGACACTCCTTCAGCTCTCAAGGTTCCAGGCTAGTTGGGGCTTTAAATGCCATCAACCACCAACCTTGCATTCAGAGAGAATTGTGATAAATCTGTAGAAACTCTTTATGAGAACTGAGGTTACAAACTCCTGCTGTAGGCTGTAATTTTCTTCCTTGACTTCCCCCTACCCTTCCCCATTTCATTCTATTGCCATCTCTTTAAATACATTCTTTCCTAAATTATCTTGTAATTGGGAAATGCTGACTTTTTTTTTTTAACTCCAATGTACGTTGCCTTCCTGATGCATAATTCATTTTCACTTTGTTCCTTGTGCTGCGTGTGCAATTGAATTTTTTGGCAGCCAAGTGCAGGAGAAGAAGAAATCAACAATGCCATAAAGGGGCAAGAAGGAAATCAGACTGGACGGCTCAGAGGAAGAAATATTAAGGGTGTCACAATATGTTGTACTCAGTCCTCCAGAACAGAGATTGGGAGGGAATTCAGCAACGGTAAACTTAATGGGAGTGAGTGACATTTCAAGAGGGGAAATAGCTATTGCTGATGTCATTGCCGGCTTTCATTTAATTGCTTTTGCCAATGACATATGCCAATGTCTTCTGATCATCTTCCAGGTCTTAAGATACTTCTCCATCCTCAGTAAAGAACTTCCAACAGGACCCAAACATTCTCTTTTCAGAACATTGAAACAACAAGTTATAAGTAACTGTTTACTTGTAATTGGTTATTGACTCTGATTACAAAGATATAACTGAATTAGGGAATCATAAAGCTGGAGAGGACTGCAGAGGCCATCTACTTTGCATCCCTGTCAGGCAGAAATGCAAAAAATACAAAACTAAAGCACTTCCAAATGATGGACTTCCAGACTCTAAATAAATAAATAAATAAGAAAGAGAGAGAAAAAGACAATCTATTGCCTTTCAACTGAGGCCCTTTCTGCTCCCTACCTTTGTCCCGACACATCTGGTGATGATGGTGGCTGTGACTCTCTCAGGAAGTGTCGGGGTTCCCTCCATATTTAGTGTGGAAAAGTATTATGGATGGGCTATCTAGTAGTAAGATGCTTGTAACATGTAGTCTCAGCAGTTAGATAACTTGCCTGCAGCTGCACACTATAGCAACATTCCTAAGACACCGTTAAGAAAACATCCAGAGTTCTCACCAGATAGTTACCTGGTAACAGCTTAGTGGTTATAGAAGCAAGGTCATCTGTAATTGGCTTGTGGGAGTGAGGGTAGCATTATAACTTACTGTCTCTAGAAATTTCCTCAGTTTGAATAACTGAAGTCATTGTTCTCTGTTCATTCTCAATAATAAAACTTGCTTTCGCATGTTTATTCTGCGCATTTGAATCAGTTCCTGACAGGAAGGGAGCACAATGGAGTGTTCCTATCCACACCAGCTGCCTCTGGAATCCAAAAAGCATGATGTCCCCAACTTTTCCTGTGACAGAGCAGCTGGGTACTGTCCCAGGGTGCTCTAGGGCAGAAAGTGCAGCCATTGTGCTTCGAAGGCCTTCACAGGGAAGGTAAGTGTGGGCGTGCAGCGGGATGGTGGTATGATGGCCTGTCATTGAGGGTGGAGTAGAAAGAGCCAGAGTCTAAATGAACACTTGTTATTGTCAGGAAGTGCTTCCTAATGTTTTTATAAAACCCCCTTTCCCCTTATGAATTTGAATCCATAGATTACAATTACAACTCAGGAATAACTTATCTCCCTTTTGCAATGTAGCTGCAACTTTTTTATATCTGATCCAATGGCCTTCTACTTAAGTTGCTTCCTCCTTTTTTTTCCTGTCCAGAAAGAAGCAGGTATCACATGGGCCATTTCCACCCAACCCTGTTATAGTGCTCCTATTCCACTTTCAGCCTCCTGTGGAATTCTGGGATTTGCAGTTTACTGAAGCCAAGGAGGTCTCTGGTTGAGAATTCTCAAGGCCCCTCCCTACACTGCAAACCCCAGGATTCCATAGGAGGTTGAAAGTGGAATAAAAGCATAGAACAAGTCAGAGCAGAAATGGCCATGGATTCTCCATAAGGGCTTTCTGAGCAAATTCTTCCACATGGAAGCCAGCTTGGGGAAGTCCTCTAAGCAGGTGTATTTTTGAATGGATTTCAAAAGCAATGACTATAAAGATGTTTTTCTTTTATAAACCTTGATACAGGTACTCACAGTAGTTACTCTTGTTTTTCAGCCACAAGCCTCACAGCATCAATTCACTATACTGTGCTAGTGTACAGACCAAATATTCTTACAGAAGTGACAGTGTCCCACTGCCCCAAGTAGTGACATGTGTCCTCTCCCCCCTTCCTTTTGTGTATCTGCACTGTTGTAATCCCCCCTGCCCAATGGGTGTTTCTTCCCAGGTCAAATTAAAGATGAATGCTGATGAGCTAAAACATCAGGCAGTCCTCATTTGAGTGATTTCTTCAGACGGGCAACTTTTTGCACTCACTGTTCTTTCAGTTGCTAAGCGAGTGAAGTTCTCTGATTGCTCTTCCAGCAACATGGAGAGGCTGCAGGAGCCCAGCAGGGTTGACAGGAGACTTTGCAGGCGGAAGAGCGTGATCTAATCCCGCTTTTGCATACGGTCTGCTCTTATTAGGAGAGAAAGTCTCATTAGCTAATTGCTTTTCTTTGCAAGGGGTTGATGCTGCTTCTCAGAGCATGTCTGCACAGGAATTTCTCCCACTCCATGTTGAAGCTGTTCACAACAGTGAGAGCCTACAAGATTTTTGACTGGCACAAGACTCTCTGCTGAGGAAGCTGTCTTTGACGATTGCGTGGAAGCTGCAGCAGAAAGGAACTTCTTGCTTTATGAACAGGAGTCAGCCACAGAGACAACGGTTAGGATCCTAAATTGGGGTGGTTGTAGTATGGTCCATGGGTTACACATGGTCCTTGGGCCCCACTTTTGTGGTCCCTGAAGCTCCAGTCCAATGCAAAATTTCCACAGTCAGTTCGAAGCTTCCCAACCCACCATTTTTTAAAAAATAATGTGATATCAGGTCATTTTTTTCCTCCCAAACCATGCAGAAAACATTTCCTGATGCATGAGAACAAGCAGAATACACTACATCCACATGCATTTCAGAACCCCATATTACTCCAGATCCCTCCATTTTCCAAACTGGTTTTCTATCCCTGCTTTGAAAGTCAAGGCTGAGCCAAATATTTTGATTTTAGATGTTTGTGAGTCATTTGAAGATTTGGGGTGTGTTTTGAAGATTTAGGGTGAAGATAACAATATAGATCTTTCTGGATCCTATTACTTTCTGTCTCACTCCCACAACTGTAAATATGTGCTTAATAGCCTAAGGGTTTGATATCACTCTGCATTGCATCTGAAGAAGTCGATTGATATCCATGAAAGCTCATGCTAAAATGTAAACTAGAGAGTCTTAAAGATGTTGTCAGATATCTTTCCCTTCTCCTTCCTTTTCCCTTTATGGGTGCATACATGAGTGTGTTTTGACAAAGTCTGGAGGCCAAGTGGGCAAAAAGCACTCCAGATACTGCTTCCTTCAGGCCAGCTTATGTTTCCACTGCCATCATTGTCTGTTTTCATGACTGAACTTTCTACCAGCTCCATAGCCTTCAGGCTCACCAAATCTTGTATTAATAAGTAAAGGTTGGAATCCTGTTGGGGTACTTCACAAGTGTAAAATTAGTTGCTCGAGAGGTTACACTATCTCAAAGGATAAATAAGTGTGGTCCTCTATGCAACTACTCAATCACATTCTCTCAGACTCAGAGGAAGGCAAAGGCAAACCCCCTCTGAACAAATCTTGTCACCCCCCCTCCCGGAATAGGTTCACCATAAGTCAGAAGTGACTTGAAGGCACACAACAAAAAAGTGCCACTGAGAGGGTGAGGTTCTTTCTAGATCTCATGTCTTTCCCCTTTGAAAAATGACTTATGCCGGCCCTAAGGCAAACCTATCACGACGGTTTTCTTGACAAGACTTATTCCCTTTGTCTTTCTCTGAGGCTGAGAGAATTTGACTTGCCTGAAGTAACCCAGTGGGTTTCCATGGCTGAGTGGGGATTCAAACATTGTCTCCAGACTCACATTGTGGGCATATGCATGTGCTTGCCACCATGTCCCTTTTATCAGAGATGTGGCAGCAAGGGTATGGACCAAACTGCTCTCCAAATTGCTCCCTTGTTCACAAATGAGGACAGCACTCACAACCATCCCCCACTGGCACATCTCTATTACTGCTGCTATTGTTGGTGTCCAGAAGCAGGGCTTTGTGGACCCCTTATTAGGGCTTTGTGGACCCCTGGGTCTCCAGACACAAAGTTAAGAATCCCTGGTGCATTTGACATTGTGTGCCCAAATAATGGATCTGGTATCATTATTCCTAGTCAGTGAGCAAATACTTCTCCCTATTATACATAATAGAGTTACAATAGCAGCACAACAAATAGCTAACAATTACTGACCTTTTCAAGACACCTGAAATTAGGCCAGATATGGGATGAACTACTTCCTAATTGTGCAATATTACATTTATGAACTGTATTTGACAGAGCAGATTCACATCTACATGACTGTATTACAAGAGCTTAACGCTAGATATGAGTGCCAAGTTAAATGAAGACTTTGGCCTGAAGCCTACTGCTCAGTCCCAAGTACAGTAGAGACTTGGATGGTGAGCTGGCAGATCAGTTAATATCATGAATTCAATGGATCTACTCTAGTTGGGACTAATAATCAGATTCAGGTCATATGTTAGGAAGGGGAAAAAAAGCAAGAAGAGATTTTAGCAGTTTTCATCCTGGTATGAGAAAGTCTTCAAAAACTAAATAGTTTCCAAAAATCTATTTGCAATTCAGGACTGATTTTGTCAAAACCTCATATGTAGTTACTTTGTGCAGAAGACAGCATTTACTATTCAGGGAATAATGTTTTATGGACATAAAATAATATTGCTTCACAGAATATTATTAATAGTATTAATAATTTTTCTGAGCAGAAAATAATGAGTGTTTGTGTGTGTGTGTGTGCGTGCATGTGCATATGTGCAAAACAAACACATGTGAATTTGGTACAGAATAAGTCCTAAGCTATGAAAATTTTCATCTGTCCAGAATTGTTCTTGTCAGCATTTTTCAAATCCCAATAAACACATTTTAAAGCTTTTTTTAAAAATATATTCAAATATTCTTTCCATCCCTAATATTGGAAGACTTGTGACACGGTTTCAATGCCATTACTTAGAGCAATTCAACTGAAGAAACTACTCACTTCACTTTGCAAAGGATGAACCAAAGGTCAAACTATCTCTAATATTGATTACATCTGGGCCATCTGAAATTATCTCACACATTCAAATGTAGCTTCAACCCAAAACTTGTTCATGGAACCCTTGGAAGTCCTTCAGAAGTTATAACTGTTCTCCAAGTCATACCTTAAAGTGTATTGCTTGGAACCTGAATAACTCATTCTTCCATTTCTTTTCAAACAAGAGCTTTGAAACCTTTAATCTCAGAGTAGCTTTTGCCACCAGCAGAAGTCACAGCTGTATATCCCAGTTACTTATCCTGCTGATTCTATTTTCAAATTTCTTCCTTGTCTGGGGTCCTCCAAAGATCACAAGGATAACACACTCCAAAAAGAATTGTGTCATGTGGTAGAAAAGAAGAAAAGACTGTTTGGTTCCCTTGCATTCTTTCCTTCTGGATTTTGCCAGTGTCTTCATGAATGTTGACAAGGTTTTAGGTCAGTGTTTCCTCTGTGGCTAATCTCCAGAGACTTTAGGAGAGCTCCTTGACCTTGTTGAGGAACAGGAGGATATTGTTCATAAATGCATTTGGCTTCCTCTCCTCTCTTCCATTTCCTTTCTGCTCCTTTCTGCTGATGCTCATGAGTTTCCTTATTTTAGGTTTTCCCTCTCTGTCCTTTGTTGCAGTTACCTTGGATCTAAATGGTAGAGAGTGTGATACAGATGCAACAATTAAGGTGGCAAAAAGAGCCTAAGAAAGTACTGTATCCTTTATCACTGAAAGGGAAGATTCTGGGGGGAAAAAAATACAGTAGTTCATAAATATATTATCATTCCTGAATCTGTTCCAAAATATTAATCTGTCAATATGACTGCTGGGTTATCTCACATGAGAAGAATTAGCAAGTATGCTTCTCTATGAAATAGATGTATTAGCACATTTCTCTTGGTGCTGAATAGAAGACAAGTGTTACTGCCCTGGCTAGTCCGAGCTTTGGGGGTATTAAAGATATCCCTTGATATCACAATTCGGCTGCACCTTTCTATTCCTCTCCATGTGCTTGCGAGGCCACCGGACAAGCACATAAACAAGCTCAGCCGTTAATTGCTGTAATATTCAAACTACAATACAGGCAGACCAGAAATAGCTGACTCGCCGCTTTAGGAGACCTCCAGGCAAGTACTCTAATTAAGTATGAACGCCACTTACAAAAGAGCCTCTGCCCCGCGATGGCAGCTTCATGGGTAAACTATGCAATACCCAAGTACTCTGCGTCTGCATACTGGCTACTCTATTGAGAAACACTACGATAACTCAATCATTCAGATTCTGACCTTTCGGAGGCTTTGTCTCCAACTCCAAATCTATTGTTTTCCCCCAAGTACGGCACAGCCTGCAGTCACAATTCTCCTTATAAAAACCCTTGATTCCGAGACCTTCCTCGGATCAATCCCGAGTTTCATCCCGCCTTGCTGCCGCTTTGCTTGGCGAGCCTCCCCTCGGCTCCACGTGCTGAGCTACATCGCACCCCAGCCTCGCTTTCCATTTTTCTGGGCTTCAGGACAGGTGAAGTATCACCCAAACCAGCAATCCCTCTAAAAATCCCTCTATACCACTCCAACCTTTATTTTCTTTAGTTATCTTGTATGAGCGTGTCGCATACACTGTTTGGCTTGTATTTAATAAACATCATTTATTATTTCAACTTCTGTGTTCTCCTTGACTCGACCCAACCCCGTAGACATAGGGTTCAAGATCTCGCTACGTCACCCTGCCTCTCGTAATGCTAAGCAGTGCTCTGAGCTGATTTTCCCCACCTTTAGTTGAGGACATTTTGGTGTCCCTCCTGGGACCCCCAGTTCACAGGGTAACACAAGCTATGTGTCCCCTTTTGTGATATTTCCATATTGTTTTGTTTTCTCTACCGTCAACAAATCCCAAGCTCTGTTCTTGGTGATTTGAGTGAGCACATCACTGTTTTTTGATGATATCAATATCTATGCCATCAGTGACTGATTCAATCAGATGGACTTTAATCTAACTATTCATCAAAAGATAGCCTTGGAAAGCCATTTGCTAAAAAAAAAAAAAAAACAACCTTTAAAATTTAACAGAGGAGGCTTTGAATTCTCCTCTGCCATTTTCCTCCTGGCTCTTGGACTTCCCAGTCATTTATTCTTGTTTTATTATTCCATTAAAAAAAATCTAAAGTTTGTACCATGCACTATGCATGTGTAGTTTGCTTATTCCTGCCCCTAATATATGCATTTTCTAAAAGGGTCCAAAAGATAGGAATTGCATGATATCATGAAGTTTATTTGGTGGAACTTGGAAAAATTACTGTTTTTGACTACTGACTATAGTGACTGATGGTTCTGGGAGCTGTGGTCTCCAGAGTAACATTTCTAAGCTCAATTATTTTGTGTAGCACATTTTTGCTAATATACTTGTGTGCTCTGGTAAAACACTGAAAAAAGTGGCTTTGATTTGAGTATTATTGTATCAAGATTGTTTTTTGTGGAAGTACATGGACATGTTGGTGGAATACTATGGGGAAAGAAAGCCAACCTCATGCAGTCACATCAATAAGGGTGTTGTTGTTGTTGTTTTGGTAGTGCTCTGTCAGTTTCCACATGCACACCAGTGATGTTCCCCTACCGAAGAGGGGGGAGATATAAAGGATCTTCAGAAATTGACACCTGACAACAAAGCCTGGTCTAAGTTTATATTAAGCATCAAAATTCACTTAGCAGTTCTCCAGAGTTTGTAGGTTATAGAATGCAGTGACCCAAAGGAACAACAAAAAAAAGGAACTAAAGATGAAGACATTGCATTGCTAAATATTTAAAATAATCTAAGGTCATTTTGGCACATTACCTGCTCCTGTCATCCTCCCATCAGCATCCTGGCAGCACCTTTGCCAGGAAGGGAGTGTGACAGGAGTGCTTCCCTGTGTATCTGGCTGGCTCCCTGCAGAAGGGAACACGAGTGACATGCACCAGCCTTCTGCAGTGCAGCCGGGCTCTTTCCCATACTGCTCTGGGGAAGGAAGCACCTTCATCACACTTTTTGCTCTTCTGAATGACAGGTAAGTACAAGAGCATCACATGATTGCAGGAGCTTAACAGATTTAATTCATTAAACGACTAACCCACAATCATGACAGATGGGGGGCAGGTTGGCAGCAGGGCCCCCATGACATAGTGCAGAAACACAGCTCATGGACCACTGCCAACCTGTCCCCGTAATGGGACTACAACGCCATGCAGAAATGGCCTAAGAGGACAAGTGTCTGTGTCCACCATGCCCTCTGCATCTGACGGTGTCATTTTTAAAGAGTAAAGATCTTTAACTTCCCTAGAGACAAAGCTACAGTCAGAGCTATGTTATTCACTTCTCCAGGTGGCCTCTAGGTAGATCCTGACCATGTTTCTATCTGCAGAGTCCTCAGACTCCTCAAATTAGACCTGCTATCTCTTCCTGTTATCAAAGAGAAATGAAAGTGAACAGAAGGAAAATCTGAATGAGCAAAGGGGTGAAGGGAGAAAAAGACCAGTGGGGAAATGGAGAAAGAAGAAAAAGGGCAGGGAGAAGGTACGGGGGAGAGACAGAGAGAAGCAGTAACCATCACCAGAGACAAAGCTGCAGGCAGGCTTGGGACATTCATTTCTTCGGAGCATAGGCAAGCAGGCCATGTCATGATACTATCTGTCTATCCTTCAGCCTCTTCAGACAACTAAGTTGTGGATGGAGGAGAAAAAGTGAGTGAGTGAGCAAAGGAGAAAAATGAATGAGCATTGGGGTGGAGAGAAAGAATGACCATCACTATAGAAAAAGATAACAGCAAGAGTAGAGAAAAAAGACTGGTGGAATGAGGGTATAGGGATTTCCAGCCCTTGTGAAACTGAGTAATTCTGCTCGTTTTAGAACAAAAGGAAAAGATGGGACCCCAGGGTTCACTCCGCCAGGTCAGCTGAGATACAGCTGAACTATAAGCTTCAGTGCTGTCTCCTGTCCCCACTTCACTACTCAGTAAGCACCACTGAGTTCAGTGAGATTTGATGCTGCATAGTAGACATGTACAGGATTCTTCAGGGAACAGAGGTATAAAGAACATGCACCTGATTTCAAAAAAGAGTTCATTGACAGTTGGGACTTCCCACTGGGAAAATTGGGATACGCTGAGAACTTCTGAGTCCAGGATTTTTTTAAAAAACAAAAGTTTATTGTTGTTGTCGCTGCTACTGCTGCTGTTACTCCTATTGTTTGCAACCAAGTCAACTTCAACTTATGGTGACCCTGCAAACCTCCAAGAACCCTGGTCATCAGCTGCCCTGTTTAGTAGCCCTCATACTAAGGGCTGTAGCTTCCTCTTTTGACTCAATCCACATGCAGCGTTGTCTCTCTCTTTCTGCTGTCTCTCACCTGACCGAACGTTATAGTCTTTCCCAATGAATCATGTCATCTCATGATATGCTTACTGTATGGCATCCTTAGTTTAATGATCTTTACTTCTCGGGAGAATTTAGGCCTGATTTGTTCTAAGACCCATTCATTTGACTTTTAAGCAGTCTGTGATATCAGTAGAGCTTTTTCTCTAGAACCACATTTAAAACGAGTCTCTTGTCTCGCTGTCAGCTTTCTTCACTGTCCAGCTTTCATAATGCTATGTAGCAATCAGGAATCCTACAGACTGTGTTTAAATTCTCTGTGAGGGGTGCAGAATACATTATTTTCTGTAACGGAACTTTGCCTCTCATTCTAAAAACTGGGCAAAAATCTTTCCAAAGCACAGATTTGGCGGAGAAAAAGGTCCAAACCATCACTCTCCCCCGCCCCCCGCAAAAATGGCCAAGATATATAATGGTGCTTCAAATGGGTGCTGAAAACATGAACAACATCTGGAAACTTTTTACCATATATGGTGGACATACAATAAGACCAAGAAGTTCTGGAACCAAGTCCATCTAGTGGTGAAGAAGATTTTAAAATTCAGCTTTCAGAAAGAACAGAACTTTATTTGCTACATTTGATAGACACTCCACTGGAGAAAAAATTCAGGAGAATTTTTTGATATATGACAAAAATGGCCAGAATGATCTATGTGTTATGTGCAGAATGATCTTGGTTGTCTAAGCTGATGGTCTTAGTAGAGATGGATAAATTAACAATTTTGCTGAGAGAAACAAAATTGGTGGCATTTGTGAAAGATTAGTCTCTGTTAATATACGCTTTGAAAGACAAAAAGGAATAACCTATCAACTATTAGTTTTGAATATTAATAAATTGTATAACTAGCGTTGCCAGGTCGTTTTTAGGGGATATTTGACTAGTAGAAGTTGATTTAATCTTATTATATATAATCTACATTGAGGGAGTCTGAAACCAGTTTTAGAGAGAGTGTGTTTGTTCTGTCTGCGTTGTGTGCTATGACTGGGTTATTTCATTCTGTCATTATTGTTATGGGGGTGATAGTTGGGTATGGGTAGTTGTGGGGACCAATAGTTCTATGGTGTTGTGACGGATAGTGTTATGTTATGTAGTATTATATATATAAAAAATAAAACAGAAGAAGGTCCAAACCATGAATAGTCCTTGGAAAAATATGTAGTTTTCTCATTTTCTCCTGCAGCAGGGAGAGAACTGTTGAAATTATTCAATGCAAAAATGAAATAAGGAAAGATTTATGTCCCTAGATGAGAGTTTGCTTTGTTTTCCTCTTCTCTTCTCATTTCTTTTCTTTTATTGTGTCTCATGACTTCTTGATGGTAAACCTGCAGGCAGGGGTTGGTCTTGTTTTTCATATGCTCACAGCGCTGAGTAAATTTGAGATTTGCAAATTATAAAATCACCTTCATCTATCATCAGTGTCATCATCATCATCATCATCATCATCTAACAGCAGATAGGGTGGAATGAGAGACAGAGAATGGGAGAGAGAGATTGAAGCCATTTCTCTCATCTTACTGAAACTCTTTTGGCCTCCTCTGAAATTTCACCCAGGAACGAACCCCCAAATCCACTTTGAATTTTGCTCGCAGCACCATTTCAATGGCAAGTCTGACTAATAAAACCCAGTATGGAATGGTTTAGATGTTATGAGTCTTCCTTAATAGCAGAGAGGGGAGAAAGAGTTGATGAAACTTTTATGCATGAGGCTCATCACAGAAGGAAAAGCTGAGGAAAGCTATGATGGTGGGAGGAGGAGCAAGAGGAAAGAGGGAAAGAGGGAAATCTTTCAGAAGTTTTCAGATGCTTTAATGTGGTGGCAAGGTGGGGAACGAAAACATATGCTAGTGAAATATGGAAATGGAATATAATTCAGCAGGACAGCCTTCCAAAATGATAGAGAACATGGGTGGTTCAAAGTGGAGCCCATTCAGAAGACTGCTACTCCCATCAGCCTTATCCAGTATTGCCAATGGTGAGGCATGCTGACAGTTTCAATGCAACAGCTTGTAGGGACCTACATTTTGCCAATGCCTTCAAGATTACTAATGGTACTACAATTTGGGACAGTGGAAAATACTGGTTCAGATGGCAGGACTCTAAGCAATGGATTCAAATGCCAAGAAAGAGTTTTTGATGAAACCATAGCTTCCTTCAGAAGGTCATAGATTCTCGTTCACTGGGGTGTTTAAACCAAGATTGGATGGCTACCTCTCAGGGTTGTTTTAGCAGTGAATTTCTTCATGGAAAGGGATTGGACTAGATGGCTTTTGCAGCACTTTCCAACTTTATGATTCTATGATTTTTCATTTTATCAGAAGCCCCATGGCAAGCATGTTGGAAATGTGACAGACCACAAAAATTGCCTCCAAGAATTAGGGTCACAGGCCACCTGAACTAAGCAGATGCTTGTCCTTAAATGTGATGCAGCAATGTGGGCAGAAGATGAAGTGTGAGCACCCAGAAGTGAAAAGGAGCTGCTGAAACTTACCTACCATGATTATGAAGGTTTTTTTTCGCAGGTTAAGACTTGTCCATTGCATTAAAGTGTGCTGACCCCAACATTTCCTCAAATGTAGGAAACTTGATTGCATCATTGGTTATGATAGAAAGACGTTGCAAAAGCAGCTATCCTGCACCTTGTTCTGTAATGCCTTTGCCCCAGATATGTATAGGTAGCTGAAGGCACTAGGGTGAAGCTCTGCTAAAGAATGTGGCCACTGATTGGCCACAGGGAGGCCCAGGGAAGAAGTTCTACTCCATAGGGATAGGGATTATGCAAGCTACATCTTGTCCTTCCTCTTGCGCAGTATGGAAGGTAAATAGTGTACACCAATGTTTGTCCTTAAATCAGTAACTGAAGGGCCAATCAGTAATTGAAGGGGGGTCAATCAGTAACTGAAGGGGGATCAGAGCTATTCTTGGGAGCCTCTATCAAAGATTCTACAGCAGGAATATATAACATAAATCTCTGCAAATGAATTTACACATTGTTTATACTTCACAATGCTTATGTTGAGCAGCAAAGTCACATGACTGAGCGCTCACCCAGATATGGAACCTAATGCACATGAAAATTGTATCCACATGCAAGAATACTGCATGTTCTTTGCAAGTGAATCACATGGGCATTTGCAGCTGCATGTATAATGGCAACAGCTCTGATGCTGCAGTCAAATGATAAATATAGATATTTTGCATTGGACAAAAATGCCCCATTGCTTTTGTGGAGGAGTTTACACATACATAAGACACCAACAAGATTTTAGCTGCTTGAACACATGAGGAAAGGAAGAAGTCATTATGCCTCAATGACCACTGGCATAACTATGCTGTCAGAGACTTCATGCCCCCCACCAGAGTAAGTATTAGGTCTTAGTCATTGTCTCCAAATCCCTGAGCAACAAAAGAGTTAGCAGATGAGGAGTCAATGGAGCAAATCCTCACTGGAGCCCAGAGAATGCCTTGTCAACTATCCTGGGGGGGGGGAGTAGTTGTTGCAAGCTTTAACAGCTGAACTAGCCTGGCTCCATCTCCTTTGTTACCCCAAAACCTGGGTGACTCAGGGGTCCACCTGTGATACCAATACCTCCATAAAAACGTAGGGAAATATTAGCTCAGTAAAGGAGGCTTGCAAGAGAGGGGTAACCAGGCAAGATCTTTCCACCTATGTTTGTCAGTACTTCCGCAGGGAAGAACCAGCCAGAGATCCAAAAATAAACTAAGTTGTGTTTTATTAGGGGAATTAATCACTCACATAAGATCCAAACAGTCACACAATCACGCAACGCTAACTAGAGGAAAAGGGAGGGAAGATTTAGATAATGAAGTTTTAGGATGTAGTGGGTGATATTTACCAGTCTTGAGGAACAGCAAAGAAGCAGCGATGTGGCTTAGACTCATGTCTAAGGACAGTAAATAATCAGAAATCAGAATGACAGAGTGCCAACTTGCAATTTGTGTACTGTGAGTTAGTGGGTAAAAACTGAGGGTTTTTATACATGATTTCTGCCTGAAGGGCAAGGGTTTGAACGGCAATCCAGCCAAGTAAACAATAGAGTTTGCAGAGTGGACGATGAGGTCTGGAATGGGCTAATGGTCTTAGTATTAGGTGATAAAGGGCTAATGGTCCTTCTGATAGCTTGGTTCTTGTTGGACAGATTTTAGGATAAAGGAAAGGTTGCTTGGTCAGAGGAGGAGGAGTTAAGACAATTGATGGTTTGGTTGGAATCTCCCAGTCACTATTGTCTGAAAAGGCAGTCATAATGGCTATCTGCAAGTCTACTGTTTCTGGAGTTATGTGGTGATTTCCTGACTATGACTTGACTATACCTAGAAGTGTTTTCTGACCAAATTCACAGATCGCATGTTCAGCCAGTGTTTTCTTCTTGTCCAGCTCAGTCATACAGCCATAGCAGGGCATATTTTATAGCAATGCCAATTAAATCATATTTCACCAATAAATCCATATCAATATGTGTGCGGGTGTGTGATCTGGTAACATCTTACTCCTCCCTTAACTATGCAGGCAGGTAGACAGCCTTGTACACATACACATGGAGTCTCTGCACCCTGCCTTCTTAGCATCACTGTTGGAAAAAGAAGAAAAAAAGGAGCATGTCTACAGATTGCAGAAAAGTGCTATCAAACTACCAAAATGCCAGATTTCTTCCCAGTGAATCCCCCTTCTTTTTTAACTACTTTTCCCCCCAATTCCACTTAGAAGAATGGCATATAATAATTAGGTTCCCAGTTATGCCAAAACATGAAATACACTTCCTTAAGAATGGCCTTTTAAAAGTTCAGGTCTATTATTCGTCTCATCTTTCCTACCAGTGAAACAATAGAGATTTGTCTCTTTTTAAAAACAGACACACGGTAAGGCAGGTAGGAGTTTTGTCAGCTTCTATAAAAAGAAGTGAAGATTGCAGTCAATTTGCGTTCTGTTCCAATCTTGCAGGGAAGAGGGAAGTTTTCTGTACATTGACTAAGCAAGATGTACATACTGTCGGCGCACCCAAGCTAAATACCGTCTTCTGAATCCTATTTGTTCCATTTTTAAAGGAAGCTAGAATCTCTACATTGATTTGTAGCAAGGGTGGGTAAAGTCCAGCTCCTAAACCCACATAACCTGTTTTGCTATAAAACAGACTTCTCTAAAGCCAACAACCCTTTCTAGGTTTCCTCCACCAGAAAAGTTGCTGCTGTTCTCTCCCCAAACATTTCAGAATGAACAAAACCATAATTTGGAGTTGAGATTTCACAGGGACAATCTACCCAGTCACCCACCTCTTACCCTAGAGCATGTATGAAGTAGTTGGGCCTGTTGATTGTATCACCCAAACCAGTAGTAGATAAGAAATTGAAGACCAGGGGTATACTTTGGATTTAGACAAATCCCAGCTATAGAAGTAAGTTTCAGTGGTTTTAAAAGATGTCTGAAATATTTGACCCCTTTGCACCAAATAGAGATGGAAATCTATACTTATTTCATTCCTCTATGCAAGAACACCATCACCAAAACACATTAACATGCTTCTTTTGTTGAACATAATGAGAATTTACTGCATGTTGCTCTTTTTTTAAATTTTATTTTGTGTGTGTGTATGTGTGTTTATTTTATTTTCAGATTGACACTTTTTTGGAGGGAATAGTTTTTGTTGTTATTCAGTCTATTTCTTGAAGAAACAAAGAAATGTTGAATCATAGGGTAGGAAGGAGCTCTATGGGCCATCAGGGTCAACCCCCCTGCTTAATGCAGGATCTCCAGCTAAAGCATCTCCTGCAGGTAGCTGTCCAGATTCTTTCTGAATATGTCCGGTGGAGATCCTACCACCTTTCTAGGCTATGGTTCCATTGCCCAACCCCTTGTACTGTTGAGACTTTCCTTGTGAAGTTTAATCAAAATGTACCCTCCTGTAATGTAAAACCATTGAACCTGTAAGTCTTGGTTTTTTTCTTTTTGTGGCAGCTTGCATCCTTCCTGTAGATACCTGTTTTCTTCCAAATTATGGCTGAACACCGTTCAAATGCAATGGAGTCCAGACAAAACCATGAGAAGGGGAACTATACATTCATTCAGTTTCCTTCCGCTCTTCTATTTCTGTCTTTTGCTAGAATGCATGGCCATGTGTGTGAGAGCACTATGAGGCCAAGAAAGTCTATTCCTAACTGCTGGTTGTGTGGATTTTCATGGTGGCCAATTCCATAAGCTAAAAACATTTGACTGCTAATTTCCTGTTGACAGACATAGGAAAGGTCCTGGAATTAATGGTGCAGGACAAGTTTACAAACTGTCAGCCTCAGAAAAGAAAATTAGTCCTTCACAAGCTAAATATACCATAAACTGGAAAAGAATGATTCCCTAGGAAAGTTGTTTCAGACATGTAGAATAGGAGGGGAGAGCTAGATAGAAAAAGAATCAGCCATGTTCTTATAAACTTTCTACTGATGTTTCATTGCATGTTATCAGTGGTCCTAGTAGAAGGTGAGTTGAAGTATTGCACTTTAAAAAAAAGGATAATCCTTCTTCCATTTTGCTTCAGATACAAGATTGGGGGACGAATCCCATGGCTAATATTTATTATTATTGTTATTGCTGTTGTTGTTATCATCATCATCATCATCATCATCATCATCATCATCATCATCATCATTTTGTTAATGAGTTTCAGGCAGGATTGTTAGCTACCATTTACTATAAATAATCATTCTGTAGTAAACTGTGTTTAAGGACTGGGGAAATTTTGGTTAGGACAGTCCAGGTGGTTGCTGGTAGCTTTCTTGTCAGTGAGTCTGTGACCCTTTCTGCAGCACGCTGTCATCCCAGATGATGATGAGATCTTGGCAGAACCATGACAACAGTTCTACATGACATTATTGCATTCCTGTTACAATCCCATTGCTGACCATCAAGATCATGGAGTAAATCATTGATGGTTTTTCCCATCAATGACACATGATTGCACAACCGTCCCAGACTTACCTGCCCTGCAGAAGCCCCAGCAGTGTGATAGAGGTACTTCCTGCCCCAGTGCAGCCTGGGAAAGGACTCAGATTTGCTGCAGAAGGAAAAAGTGAGGCCATCACGCTTTCTTCATTCACAGAGGATGGCAGCACTGCTGTTGTCCTTCCCTCTCTGGAGAGGCTCTACTAGATCCCCATGGAGCACAGCCAGGATCTGGTAAGCTAAGGAAAGGGCCTGTGACTCCACTCTGGGCTTCAGTCCATCCTTTAAATCAGGGCTGGACTGAGGGGCACACATGGCCCCTGAATCTTGCTTTTGTGGTCCCTGAATTCCCCCACCAGTCTACCAACTCCCAAATATTTTTTTAAGTCAGTGTTATTTTGTGGCAATTTTCATCTCAAAACTACAGATAAAAGCCCTAAACGCATGAAAATAAATGTAAATAATATCCACAAGCACTCCAGAACCCCATGTTACCCTGCCTCCAAAATACTTACATTTTCCTTTGTGGTTCATCTCAACATGGCCACAGAATGCCAAATGACATTCTTGATGCCATTTTGAGATGGACTGCAAAGGAAAACTGAGATGTTTAGTCTTGCTATGTGAGGAGTGTAGCCCACAAGAAGGGGAAGGTTGGAGGAAAATTGGTTCCTGGCCCTCATCAGTTGTTCTCCAGTTTAAAGCTGGCAAGGGCCCAGGTCTGCATCACTGCATTAAACAGGATCTGGAAGGGGAAATCCAGGCAAGTCCCGGGACTTACCCATGATTATGAGCAGAAACATGGTCCAGGCAGTACAAAGCTCCAAGGGGCGAGGGGCCAGCCTTGAGAAGAGTCCAAACCAGAGGAGCAAGTTACCAGAAAGATTAGTCTTAAGGTATATGCTGAAGACAGATCCACAAAGCCAAAAATGCCTGACAAGTTTGCACAGAAGTTTTGGAGCTATTGTCTGCAGCAACAAGAACAATTTGGGCTGAGCCCACCTGAGAGAATAATGCCAGAAATATTGGTGCATAGGGAAGTTATGTGTTCATGGATAAGCCTTCTGTTCTCCTCACATACAGCTCCTTCTTCATGTTCAGAGGTTACTGTGGCCACCTCTTTCTTAAGTCTACAGTGGAGGCATCCATAAATGGTAAGTCCCAAAAATAGCAACTCATCCCCAGGATCCTTTCTCTTATCCATTCTTCTATTGTTGCAATCCTGCCCGAACAATGGGACATTGAGTTCATCAGTGCTTACTCCTAGGTAAGTGGATAGAGGACTGCAGCTTAAATTAACAAAGAAAGTTCATTGCAAAAGAAGTAGCATGTGTCCCGTATGCCAAGAGCTAATTTAATAAGCAGATCCTCCTTGCTGGTGGGCGATTAAGTCAAATTGCCTCTCTAAACTTTTCTCTGCTGCATTTCAAATGTCAACACATTACCTTGCTCTCCCTCTTAATTTCTCACAAAAGAAAATGCAAAATGAATTCATTATGCTAGAGTAAGTGGAAAAAAAGTGATGAGTTTTTCCAGAAGAGTATGCAATGGGGAGAGATTGGGATCGACGATTATATGGAGATATTTGAATAGCTGGCCATTAACGGGAAGTTCCCCATTACTTTGCTGATAATTATATCCTCTCCTGAGTTTTCCCAAAGGAATAATACAATGTTCCCAGGGCAGGAGATAATGAAAAATACCATTCAGGTGGTACATATATGCTGAGAATAGGATGGTGTGTCTCCCCCTTCCCCCCACTGTGGCGATTGTAATATGCATACCTACACAATATGTTAATTCCTGTTTAGTTGTTGGGAGCTGGGTACAGGGCAAATAAATGTATCTTGAAAATGGAGTTGGCAGAGGGATATCTTTCTCCTGGCATAATTATCTCCCGTGTTTAGTGGGCCCGGAGTTTCGCTGAGTACATTTTTGTTAGCTATTATGTAAATTACTTTCAAAACCCACCATGGGGTAATAATGAAGACTTTGGAAAAGATCTCGCAGAGATAAAGCTCCTTCCATCTCCCACCCGCTTCTCGAAAAAAATGGAAGGAGGAGGAGGAAGAAGAAGAGGAAGAAATAATTGCTTTAGATTTCTACTAATTAATCCATCATTTTGCAGACACATTTCAGTTCAGCAGTCAAGCAAGGAAACACAAACACAACACAGAAGAAAAGTCAGGAGAGGGAAATATTGTGCTAGTAAAACAACCCTTTCATTTACAGTAAGCATCCAGTGTGGGGTGGCTTGTCTCCTCCCCCCCGCCCCCGATCTTTCCAACGAAAACATAAAATCTCACACACGTAATCACTACCTTATCATTCCTTGGCATTTTTATTGCAGTTCTATTTTCTAGTTTGGGGGCAGCTTGCTGTGCACTGTATCGCCACCTCGGATTCATTAATTTTCACAGAAAACTCAATTTGCATCAAGGAAAAAAAAAACACTGCATGCAGTTGGATGGCAACTTTACATATCTGGAGGCCTCAGAGCCTGAGGGGAAATATTTAGATCAAACAAACAGCAAAAAAGTGAGTTAAGGAAAAGTTATTGCTACATTTGCATTGTAGACTAAAGGAGGAGAGGGAGACAATGAGCTTGGGTAAGAGAGTTGCCTCGGTTAAATGCACAATTGGTTGTTGTTCGGTTCATTTGTTAACCTCTTTCTAGATCACACCACCAGCTCCAATGAGCAAGAGGAGAATTTGTGAGGCAGAAAAGGTCTGTTGAGACTCACCACGCACTCCTCTCCTTGTCTGCTAAGAGGGAGAGGGGCAAAGAATGGTTGCAAAGGTTTTCATCCATAATGTGAAAGCAAGTTTCAAAGCATCCAGGTATCGCTCCAAGAAAATGGCCACGTGCTGAGCAATTCTTTGCACTTTGGGACTTCTTTTGCCAAAAATTCACCAGGGCCACATTTCGACCATTTTCTTGCCTGCCTTTAAATTTAGTCTGCAGACTTTGTCCCTTTCTGCTCCACCCTTCCAAACTTCCATAGGGAGGGGAGAAGGACTGGACGGTGATGATACTTATGCACAATGTTATCATAGTCCTGCCCTTCTACCTTCCCCAGGCAGCATGATCATGCCACAAATCATTTATGAGTTTTCCCCTCAATGACCGGCGATTGTGCCACCATCATGGATTTACCTTGTCTGCAGAAGACCTGGAAGAACAATAGCTGTACTTCTTGACCCAGCAGAGCCTCAGAAATTACCCAGCTATACTGCATCAGGAAGAGGCATGGCCATCACACTTCCTGAAACATTGAGGCAGCTGATGTGGAGGGGAGCGCTCCTGTCATATTCTCCTCCCAGCATTGCTGACGCCAGGAACCACACTGGATGTCTCCACAACTAGGTAAGGTGTGAGAAGGGCCTTTGTGGTTGTCTTCCCAAAGAATATCCCATAAATATCTTTTTTCTCACTGGCTAAAAAATACCTGTTGGTCTGTTTTGTTCAACATCCACTGTATTAACATTCTCCAGACTCATTCATTATGAATTTGTTATGCCAATGGGAAGAGAGGGAATATATTTCACACTATTTTGATTATATGACAGCTTGTTGAAGCCCAAAAAGCATCAATGAAATGAACAAAATCTCACAAGACGTCTCTCATATTCCTGTTCCTTAGAGGTAATAGGTTTCTCCCATTAAAAAGCTAACTCCAGTATGTGTTAATTCTGCAAACACTTCAGTAGGACATCTTGTTTTCAGGTAAGTAAATGATTCAGTGAGATCAATAAAAAGGGACTAATATACTGTGTGTAGCAGATTTTAAATCTCTCTGCCTCATTCCTACCCCACCTTAATCCCCGATGTCCCATCAATGTGAATAGTCACTAACACAGAACAAGGACAGTATCAAATGCAACTGTGGCCTCACACTTCACTTTACTCAAATTGGCCAAGGAACTTCTGAGACCAGTGAGCTTGGTAGTTCTCCTTCCTCTGCACTGGGGGAAGAAAACTATCAGCATCCTTCAGCTCCTGGTCCTTCTAGCACAAATGTCCGAGGGTATAAAGTAATCAGAAAGGTATACAAAAGAGAGTTCCCTGGGAGTTCCTTAGCATATTAACTGAGTTATATTGGGTTTGAAAGAAGGATATCTAATTGTACTTATGCAGGGAGTGATGCTGCTTGGGAGAGTAGGACTTTGATACCCTCCATGGTTGAGATCAGGGTACTTGGAACCTGACACAGAGTAACAGAATGATACTTGTGATGGGGGTAGAGTTGGTGGCTGTTTAAGGCCCAGTTGTCCCCTCACATGCCTCTTTGGATCTTCAAAGTGCAGTCCGTGCTCCCACCCTCAGTGTAGTGTGAGACTTCTCTGGTCACTTCAGGAATTGGTAGGAATCCCCCCCCCCCTTTACCTGTTTTTTTCATTCCCCATACTGAAGCCCTTTCCACGCCTTACCATTTTCTGTTGCCATTCCATCACAGGGGAACTTGACTCAAATGCTCCCTTGCCCTCCACAGGCTACCTGTGGAAGGGTAGCACAAGTGACACGCACCTTCCTTCCACAGTGCAGCTGGCCACTTCTTGTGATGCACTGTGGAAGGAGCTGACTAGATTGTACTTCCTCCCTTTCCACATGGCCGCCAGCAATGTGAGCATTGCACGATTGGGGACCATTACCAGATTTTTTTCCATTAATGGAATATCCTGCTAGTGGAATGGGTGGGGATACATTGACAGAAGGACTATAATGACATCATGCAGAAACATGACTTGTAGACCAGCAGGAATGCATCCCCATCATGGGACAATTAAGTCATGTGGTAATGGCCTGTATCTTCAGGACCTCTACAATTGGCTTTGGATGGTGTCATTAAATCAGCTTTCACCTGGCAGGTAGTGGGAGGGATAATATAAATCTTCAATGATCATCTTTGGCACTCTTTTGGTGTAGGGTAGCGCTCTTTAACCTTCACTTCTAGGGTTCTGAGGCCTGGAGTTTGGGGAAGGACATTAACTTTGAGGTTAACCTGGGATCTGGGCTCTTACTTGTAGAATTCTGAGACATGAGTGAGAGTCCCCTGATTACCTTCCAAATATGGATGGATGGGAAGCAACCCATAGTCTCTGAATTGCCCTCAGGATTGATCTGTTTTAACCAAGGGAAAACAAAGGAAGTTGTCAAGGAGTTGACATCTTTCTCCATCTAAACCAGTAATTAGGTTGCTTCCCCCTTCTTGCTTCATTTTCATGCCAACACATCTTTAATGGATTAGGCCAAATTATGCGAACCTTATTTATCCCAGTTTTCTGTCTCTGGTCTCACAAGGAGGGGGAGTAGCCTTATATGACAAGGATGTTTTCACCTATGAAGAGATTAATGACTTAAATCAGGGAAGCCAAGTCGAAAGCATGTGAGTAAGAATTAAGGGAGCAAGAAACAATAGGGATGTGATTGTGGGGGTTTGCTAAAGGCCTCTGGGCCAGCCTGAGGACTTGGGTGAGGCCTTCCAGATGCAGATGGCCACACATTCAAAAAGGAGAGATGCCATGTTAATGGGAGATTTCAACTATCCTGATATTTGTTGGCAGTCAAACTCTGCCAAGACTGCGAGGTCCAACAGACTCATCACCTGCCTTGCAGAAAATTTCATGGTCCAGAAGGTAGAAGAGGTGACAAGGGGATCAACTATTTTAATTCTGATCCTGACCAACAAGGATGGCCTTGTTGATGAGGTGGAGGCAGTAGAATCCTGAGTGGGGGAGTGACCATGCTCTTTTGAAATTTGTCAATTAGTGGGAAGGAGAAGCTAAGTGTAGCGAGACACACATCCTAGACATTTAAAAACCTGATCTCTATAAACTTATGGAGTTACTTGCAGAAATCCCATGGTCAAGAATACTGAAAGAGTTAGCAGTTCATGATGGATGGGAGTTTCTTAAAAGTGAGATACTGAAGGCACAATTGAAAACTGTGACAATAAGGAGGAAAAATGGCAGGTGTCTAAAGAAACCGGAATGGTTGACAAAAGAACTCTCAGCTGAGCTAAGTGTTAAAAGAAACATGTACAGGAAATGGAAGAATGGTGAAACCACCAAAGAGGAATTCAAGCAAATAGCCAGGAGATGTAGGGAGAAGGTCAGAAAAGCTAAAGCACAGAGTGAACTCAGGTTTGCCAGAGAGATCAAAAACAATAGAAAGGGCTTTTTTAGATATGTCCACAGCAAAAGGAAAAACAAGGAAATGATAGGATCACTGCACGGAGAAGGTGACAAATTAATAATGTGGGGAAGTGAGGAGACAGAACTACTCAATACCTTCTTTGCCTCAGTTTTGTCCCAAAAGGATAGAAGCATCCAAACTGGGGTGTGGGGAGCAGGTGAGGAAGTGAGGGAAATGCAGCACAGAATACATAGAGTAGTAGTACAAGAATATCTGGCTAAACTAGATGAATTCAAGTTTATCTGGCAGGGCCAGATGAATTACATTCAAGGATATTAAAAGAATTGGCAGAAGTCATTTCTGAACCACTTGCAATAATCTTTCAGAACTCTTGGAGAACAGGAGAAGTCCCAGCAGACTGGAGGAGGGCAAATATCGTCCCCATCTTCAAGAAGGGGAAAAAAGAGGACCCAAATAATTATTGCCCGGTCAGCCGGACATCAATTCCGGGAAAGATCCTAGAAAAGATCATTAAACAGTCAGTTTGTAATAACTTAGAAAGCAATGCTGTAATCATTAAAACCCAACATGCATTTCTCAAAAATACGTCATGCCAGACTAATCTTGTCACTTTTTATGATAGGGTTACAAGCTTGATAGATGGAGGGAATGCTGTAGACGTAGCATATCTTGACCTTAATAAGGCCTTTGACAAAGTTCCCCATGACATTCTTGCAAAGAAGCTAGTAAAATGCAGGCTGGACAGGGCTACTGTTAGGTGGATTTTTAAATGGTTGACCACACAAACAGAAAGGGTGCTCACCAATGGTTGCTTTTCATTCTGGAGAGAAGTGACTAGTGGGGTGCCATAAGATTCTGTCCTGGGCCCAGTGCTATTCAACATCTTCATCAATGACTTGGATGAAGGTGTGGAGGGCACACTGATCAAATTTGCAGATGAAACCAAAATTGGGAGGGGTTCCTAATACCCCAGAGGACAGGATCAAATTTCAAAATGACTTTGAAAGAGTGGAGAGCTGGGCCAAAGCTAACAAAATGAATTTCAACAAGGACAAAAGTAAGGTCCTACACTTAGGCAGAAAAAAATGAAACACAGAAATATAAGATGTGGGAACATGTGGCTGGATAGCAGTAGATGTGAAAGGGATCTAGGAATCTTGGTAGATCACAAGCTGAACATGAGTCAGCAGTTTGATGCGGCAACCAAGAAAACCAATACAATTCTTGTTGCATCAATAGGAGTATGGTGTCTAGATCAAGGGAGGTAATGGTACCACTTTATTCTGCATTGGTTAGGCCTCCTTTGGAATACTGTGTCGTTACTGCCCTGGCTAGCCTGAGCTTGTGGGATATAAAGATATCTTTTGATATCAATAATTCGGCCTCCTTTACCCATTCTCCTCCATGTGCTTGCAAGGCCCCTGGACAAGCACGCACACAGGCTCGGCCGATAATCGCTGTAATATTCCAACACAATACAGGCAGGCCAGAAATAGCTGACTCGCAGCTTCAGGAGACCTCAAGGCAAGTACTTCAATTATGTATGCACACAACTTTCAAAAGATCCTCTGCCCCGCGCTGGCAGCTTGATGATCAGACTATACAGTGCTAAAGCACTTTACGTTTGCATACTGGTTGTCCTATTGACAATTTGGCTATAATTCAATCATTCAAATTCTGACCTTTCTGAGGCTTTGTCTCCAGCCCCAAATCTATTGTTTTCCCCAGCTTCTCCACTTCTAACCAGGCTTCAGGACAGGTGAAGTATCACCCAAACCAAGAACTCCTCTAAAAATCCCTCTATCCCACTACAACCTTTATTTCTTTAGTTATCTGTGCGGATGTGCTGCATACACTGTTTGATTGTATTTTTAATAAAACAACGTGTATTATTTCAATTTCTGTGTGCTTCTTGACTCCGCCTGACCCCGTAAACATAGGGTTCAAGATCTCGCTAAGGTACCCTGCCTCTCGTATTGCTAGCCTGTGCTCTTGGCTAATTTCCCCAACTTATATAATTGAGAGTGCATTTAGGTGTCCCTCCTGGGACCCCCAGAAATGAGGGTAACAGTGTCCAGTTCTGGGCACCTCAATTCAAGAAGAATATCGACAAGCCGGAAAGTGTCCGGAGGAAGGTGATCAAAATGGTGAAGGGTCTGGAAGCCATGCCCTATGAGTAATGGCTTAGGAAGCTTGGGATGTTTAGTCTGCAGAAGAGGAGGTTATGAGGGGACACGATAGCCATGTTTTAATATTTGAAGGGATGTCATGTCAAGGAGAGAGCGGTCTTGTTATCTGCTGCACCAGGGACTAGGACAAGGAGCAATGGATTCAAGCTGGTGGAAAGGAGATTCCACCTGAATCTTAGTAAGAATTTCATGACGGTTAGAGCCTTCTGTCAGTGGAATATGCTGCCTCAATGCAGTGTGGTGAAGTCTTCTTCTTTGGAGGTTTCTAAGCAGAAGCTGGATGGTCATCTCTTGGGAATGCTTTGATGAGTGTTCCTTTATAGCAGGGGGTTGGACTAGATGGCCCTTATGATCTCTTCCAACTCTATGATTCTATGATTCTGTTTCATGGTTGGTTATCAAAGATATAATATATCCTGGTTGCACTTATCTTTCAATGTTCACTAGAGGTGAACAAATTTTAAAATTTTAAATTGGTGTGTGATACGAATGTATTTGTTGGCTAATTTTCTTCTCAAGGCAAAATAAAAGAAGATGTCATTTTAGTTATTTTCTTCACACTGCAAGTTTTTTTTTTTATGAAAAAATGATGCAGTGTTTATAGATTATCCACAGTCTTAGACTCACTCTGTGCAGATTTCACACATCGTATTTTTGCATAGAAAACAGGATTTTTTGCAGAGGAAACAACAGTTTGTGTACAGAATATGCTTTTTTTCTGTGCAAAAATAAAGAAATAAATACATAAATGCGCAGTTTCTGCCTATAGAATTTTCTGCACATGAGACAGTATTTTCTGAGCAGAAAATAATTCTTATCTGCAGAAATGCTGTCGGTCTTTTTCCTCATACAAAACGTTGTTTTCTGAACAAAAATGCCACATATGAATTTTGCCCAGAATACGTCTCAAATTATGAATATTTTGAACATTCCAGGATTCTTCTCATTGGGGTTTCTTAACATTTAAGAACTTTTTTTTGGGGGGGGGGTCCTCTTTGAATATTCTTTTCCTCCCTGTTACGGATACTTCTGCATTGGAGAATACAATGGTTCCAATAGAAAATGCATTCGTAAGACCTCTGAAGGACTTCTGAAAATATCTAGGACAGATCTGGAAAAGAAGCAAATAGGCTACAGTAATACATTGTGGCAGTACTGGTGTGACTAGTACTCCTCCTTCACTCACACATTTGTAGTCAATCAGCAGATAAGCAGATCTACTCCATCCAATGCAGCTGCTGGCTGGTAACGTTAGCCTTTATCTTATGCTGAGAGGGTGTGATTTGTCCAAGGTTGCTCTGTATGTTTCCATGACAAAGCAGGAATCTGAACCCTGGACTTCTGTAGCCCTTGTCAAGCCAGCCTACTACGCTAGCTCCCACCAAAATATCCCTCTCCCCCCTACAGAAATAGAATTGATATTAAAGCAATCAGTAATGCAACATGGATGCATCCATGAAAGCTGTCACTCAGTAAATCAGCTCTTTTTAACAGACTCCTTTATTACTTCCCCCTTTCCTTTTTTTAGACTAACAGACTAAGAAGACTATTGCTTAGCAAATTGCAACAATAGGAATGCAAATCTTGCATTTTATCCTCATAAGCAAGAATGAAGACTTGTTTTTGTTTTTGTTTTGTCCCTGCTAAGATCAAAAGAACCTTTTTTAAAAATGGATTTTTGGAGATGTTTAACATTTGGGAACGTCTTGTGAACATGTTGGCTGAGATCCTACACTGGGATTGCATGGCATAAATCTCTGCCTGTGGAGTTACTCATTGATCCTTTGTGGAATGGTAGCATTGCGCAACATTACATACCCAAATGGACAACTCTGCTTCCACAACCTCCTCTCTTTAGATGTGGAACAGAGAATCCTGACCAGCATCCTGTTAGTGACTTATACATGTGTACATTTTCTTTTAGAAGCAGTTGGATTTTTTTTTTCTCAAATATGTGAGCCTGTTTCCGTTTGAATCAGTTGGAATCATTTCACAATGAGATGTTGTTGCACATTGAACTTGCAAATGTGCGTCAACATCACAATCATACTTTTTACATTTCTTTACATATTCAGTTGCACAAAGTTGCAATTCACTAATGTGTAGCCATCACTTAATGCAGTGAGTGTAAAGTTATACTCTGTCTTCCTACTGTAGGATTACAGCCATTGTTTCTGCACTGAAAACAAGTTGTTTTAGTAAAGTTCCTGCTTTCTGTTCCAAACATTTATGTGTGTGTATCAGATTTTTTTTTCCTGCATTTTTTTGGGGGTGGTGGTGGCGGTACCTGAATGGCAAAAGTTGTTGCGGAGGCTAACGTAATATTTTTTCAATCCCATTTTCATCTTGGGATAGAGCATCAGCATTCTTTAGACTCCTATGCAGAAACTTTTCTCCACAGAAATACCTCCAATCAACAGAACTGCAACTGAAATAAAACAAAAATATTTACAGTAATACTAGACCATGATGAGAAAGGACTGTAAACTTCATCTAATTACAAAAGGTGAGGTGCACAAGATTCACGTTCAAATTGTTTTTTTCACATTTCCGGAGGTTTTTTTTTTTCTTCAACTTGCACACAGAAGAAACTGTGACGAAAATCGAAACAAAATTTTCAAAAAATAGTTCTAGTATTTTTTTGCTGTGGTGGTGGGGGGGAAGAGACAAACAGAAAAACCATGCTCACATCTTAAAATCAGAACACAAATGTATGGAGGAATCAAGGGCCTTTCTGCACTACACTGTTAGAGTGCTGTCATTCCACTTTCAACATCCTGTGAAATTTTGGGGTTTGCAGTTTAAGGAGGGACATTTAGAATTTTCAACCAGGGAGGGCTTTGGCCTCAATAAACTACAAACCCCAGAATTCCAAAGGATGTTGAAAGTGGAATAATAGCACTATAACAGTGTAGTGTGGAAAGGCCCCAATTCTGAAACTATACTTCAATCAGACATGAATAAGTGAAGGGTTAGAAATCCCCAGTGTCCCTCTGGAAAATGATGAGTCCTTGGACATTTCTAACATGACTGTGATGCCACATTTCAGGATGGAATCCAGAATGTTGTTCTTCCAGATTCCAAGTGTTGTCTCGGCTTATCACTACTTGCCTGTTTTCTTCGTATTCCCCACCCACTCTTTCAGCTCAGGTCTCTTTCTCGCACTGAGCATGCCAATTCCAGTCATCCCTTTTTCTGTATGAAGTGCTGGGAGCTACGTGGCAAGCTCTAAAAGGCCTAATATGTCCTCCCCAGGCCTTGAGTTTTGATTCAGCTCTCACAGTCGTCCACTCACTTTACCATTTTGCTTTCCCTGTGACTAAAAAGTTCCCTTGACTTGCTGCTTCTGTTCCTCCCAAAATACAGATTCCAAGTGTATTCTGGGAGCTAAACTGGCCCATTATAGGTCTCTTTCCTGGGGTAGAAATATATATATATGTATATTAAAAAAATGGGACTGTTCAGAAACTCCAGGAGATACTTTGAAGAAATCATAGCAATTTTCTGTCACTCGTTTTCCCCTTCCGGATACCCTGCTGCGGAGAGATGCTTCCCACAGCTCCACCTACAGTGGAGACTTTGCTGCAGGCGACTGGAGGGATAGATTAAACATTCCATCTGTGGCGTTGTGGTTCCTCTGAGGTTCCAGCACTGTTCTTTCTGAGGAGAGATTTATAGAGGCACTCATTGCTTTGTTATCAGTCTCACGCCAAAGAGAATTCTCAATGTGCTGGTGGCATGCACTGCCATCTTCAACTTTGCCTTGTTTTACAAGGCACAACAAATTCTCAAAATATAGAACTCCCAATGATGTCTAGGAAGGACAACTTTCACTGCTCAGTAGGTACCAAGGATTTTGCCACAAGGAATGTTCACCCAACCTCAGAGGCCATTTTCACATTGAACTGTTACAGTGCTATCATTCTACTTTCAACATCTTGCAGAATTCTGGGGTTTGCAGTTTCCCGAGGCCAAAAATCTCTCTGGCTGAGAATTCTAAAGCCCCCTCGCTAAACTGCAAACCCCAGGATGCCATAGCATGTGGAAAGTGGAATAATAGCACTAAAACAGTGTAGTGCAGAGATGTCCAGAGACAACTTTCTCTGGGGACAGATCAGTTGAGAGAGGAAAGAGAGGCTGTTTCTGGGCTACACTGTTATAGTGCTGTTATTCCACTTTCCACATGCTATGGAATCCTGGGGTTTGCAGTTCAGGGAGGGGCATTTAGAATTCTCCCAAGAGCTCTTGGGCCTCAGGAGACTACAAACCCCAGAATTCCATGGGATGTTGAAAGTGGAATAAAAGCACTCTAACAAGGTAGTGCGGAAATGGCCGCAGAGAGATATGGGTTATTGGTGGAGGCAGTGCGGTTTGAGTGTTGGACCAGGTCTCTGGGAGATGGTGGTTCAAATGCCCACTCAGACAAGGAAACTATCTAAGTGACCTCAGGCAAGTCATACTCTCTCAGCCTCAGAGGCAGGCAAGGGCAAACCACCTCTGGTGGAGCAACACCTGTGATGAGTTTGCCATAAGTTGGCAGCCATATTCCAGCTATTCCAGCCATAAGTTGGAAATGACTTGAAGGCACTTAGCAAGATCTTATTGAGTTTGCAAGATCATATAGGTTTCAAAGCAAGACCAAGGACTTTTTGTTTGGACTACAGCTCCCAGAATCCCCTAACCAAAATGTCTGCTTGGAGTTGCAACCCCAAAGGTAACAAATTCAAGCTTTGCTAGAGTAATGCGACTTGAATTAGCTGCATAGGTTTGCATGATGCAACTTTTGGTTTCATACAAAATGAAGAGGCCAAAGCATAGTTTAGTAGTGTGGATGTTTTCCATCCCACCACCCACAGCAAGTAGCTTAGTGGTGGCTGTAGGGAGGTAATTCTTCATTAATTTGCATCTCAAGGGAAACAATAAGTAATTTTAGCGATTGTCTTACTGCTGTGAGAAAGTCTTCAAAAACTACACGTTTTTTTGTAGCATATTAGGAATTTGGGATGTATTCTACAAAAAATTCACTCACGGTTGCTTTGCGCAGAAAGTGGTATTTGTATCTGGCATGCCTAAATATCCAAAAATCTAGAGACAAGGAAAATGGAACGCAATAAAGTGAACAAGGAAGGGCTGGGACAGAGTTTATAGTACTTGGTTTCAGGAAACTATAACTCCCAGAATCCAACTGCTATGTTGGCTGAGGGATTCTCGGGTTCATACCCCCCCACACCAAGAAATATCTCCATGTTTTGTGCTAGAAGATCCACTGTTACAGCAGGATATGAGAATTCTGTGGCCTTCCAGAATTGCAACTGCTGGAATTCCTCCTCATTGACCATGCTGATTAGAATTGCTGGGAATTGCAGTTTAACATTGTCAGAAAGTCTTTATAGTTCACATTCATGTCAAGGGTTTCTCCTGCTCCTATGCTCTCCCCTTGACACATACTTCTATTGGATACAAGTCCCTAAAAATCAGTAGGTAAAGAGTGTGACATGAATCAACAGTGTGATGTGGCAGCTAAAAAGGCCAATGCGATTCTAGGTTGCATCGCTAGGAGTGTAGTGCTGAGATCAAGGGAAGTAATAATACCACTCTGTTCTGCCTTGGTTAGAGCTCACCTGGAATACTGCATCCAGTTCTGGACACCACAATTCAAGAAGGATATTGACAAGCCGGAAAGTGTCCAGAGAAGGGGTACCAAAATGGTAAAGGGTCTGGAAACCATGTCTTATGAGGAGTGACTTAGGGAGCCAGATATGCTTAGTCTGATGAAAAGAAGGTTAAGAGGTGACTGGATAGCTATGTTTAAATATTTGAAGGAATGTCATGCTGAAGATGGTTGCTTGGAGCCCCGGAGGTGCAGTGGTTAAATGCCGGTACTGCAGCCACAGCGTCGTGAGTTCGATCCTACAGGGCTTCAGGTTGGCTCAACCTTCCATCCTTCCGTAGGTCAGTAAAATGAGTACTCAGCTTTTAGGGAACAATTAGCTAAAAACACATTGTAAACCGCTACTGATAAGTAGTATAGAAATGTGACTACTAACTGAGAAGATGGAGCAAGCTTGTTTTCTGCTGTGCCGGAGACTAGGACATGGAGCAATGGATTCAAACTGCAGGAAAAGAGAATTCACCTAAACATTAGGAAGAACTTCCTGATGGTAAGATCTGCTTGACAGTAGAATATGCTGCCTCGGAGTGTGGTGGAGTCACCTTCTTCGGAGGTTTTTAAACAGAGCCTGTCTGGCTGTGTACTGAGGGTGCTTTGAGTGTGTGTTCCTTCATGGCAGGGGGTTAGTCTCGATGGCCGTTGTGTTCTCTTCCAACTCTATGATTCTATGGTTCTATTTTAGTCTACCATCCATCCTTCCAAAAATTGTGTAAGGATGATACAGCCCCAGATTACTTCTGTCTGGCCCGTTACAATCCCCTTGGTACTACAATACCCATGGTCCAGTGTTGCAGACAAGGTGCACTTCTGGGTGTGTGCAAAGTAATATCTGATTTCCACTTGGCTGGAAATACATATTAAGATGGTAGTCTTAATTCCTTGTATCTTTTGTTTCCCCGTGGTATCCAATTATTACTGCTGCAAATTGAATAATAGTTTCTGTATAGACCCAAGTTGGCTCTAGAAAATGATTCTTCTAGAACTGGTGGCTATCCATTCAAAGGAAAGAAGCCAAGAAATCTGGACCCTGTAGTCTTTCTTGAAAGAGTTTAGAGATCTTTCCCTAAAATCTCTCTCTATACACTGCTGCATAAGCAGTGAGTTTAAAGAAGTTTCATAGTTTCTATTTATGTCTGCAACCACTCCCTCCAAAACAGTATTCGCAGGGGCAGCCAAAATAACCTTGTTTTATCTAGCATGACTGAGATCAGCTGACTGGAACCCTTGCTTCTGTTCGTCCCTGGGCCCAATTCTCATTTTGTGTTTCCTTGTTTCTATTTAGAGTTAATGGCAAATGTCTTTTCTTTGTCAACTGTCAGACTGACAGAACACACTGTGTGCATTTGGGGCTGGGAGCTGGGGAGATGGGGGAGGCAAAAAAGCAGCGAGGGGGGAGAACCATCTGTTTCCTTGACAAGCATTTAGTCCCAATATTTTATCCTGAGTAATTATGCCGGGTCCCTCGCTGTTTGGCATCTCCCGGAGAAGAGGCATTAAAAATGTCCACTATTAAATGCTTTTCACATAGAAAGCAGGGTTTTATGACCCTGTAACTGCAGGATCAGTGGTTTTATGCTCTTTAGCCTCAGCGGTAATGTGCGTTTGGTTCCCCCACGCAGGCTGTGCTCAGGGTACTGTTGATTCAGTAAGCAACACTCCGCTTCGTCTCTGTGGATGCTGGACCTACGGAGTGTTGATTGTTTCTCCCAGTCCTGCTTCACAGCCTGGAAGCGTATTAGGTGGTGCCAGCTTTGGCGCACTTTCTCTTTCTCCCTTTTAGCCCTCGCTGGCAGAGATCAATTTCCTCTTCTTCCTCTCCTGTCGTTCTTTCTAGGGTCTCCTTCACACCGACCCCGCTATAACTGTGATGGCTACCCCCAAAGGTGGGTGATCCACCCACAGGGCCAATGCCTCCATGAAACAATGGAAGAATGACAGTTCAAAAAGCAAAGCCTGAAATAAGGGGGTAACGTAGCAGGATCTTTCCACCTAAGTATACTGGTACTAATCCAGGGACCCCAGTCGAAGATTCAAAGAATGTTTTACTGGGGAAAAATCACAAGCACATGCAAGATTGAAACAGTCTGACGGCCATGCAAGATTAACCAAAGGAAAAGAAGGAAAAATTAGATAGTGAGAAGTTGAGGTGAAGTGGGCAATATTTACCTATCCTGACAAAAAGAGATGGAGTGATGTGGCTCAGACTGGGGTCTGAGGGTAGCACAAGAATGGGAATCTGAGCAGCAGAGTGATGGCCTATGTCCACTGTACTACAAGTTGCAGGTTCAGAGCCAAGGTTTAAACACACTTTTTCTACCCTGAAGGGGATGGTATTAATGGCTGTCTTACAGAGTCAACAGTGGGGTCCAGAATGGGCTAATGACCTTAGCATTAAATAACAAAGCATTGATGGGAAGCGTGACAGCTTTTTAATGTCTGTCAGGTAAGGAAACAGAGAATAATTTCAGAGGGAGGAGGGAACAGGTTGATGACCATTGGTCACTCTGTGTTTGAAGGCTGAGTCGTCAGGGGATTATTGCAAGTTCATCAACACCGGAGCTTCTGAACTGATGTGACCTGGCCATTCCCTGAGGTTCCATCTGACCTATTTTTGATGTGTGCAGCCAGACCTCTTTGCCAGCATGGCTTTTCAGCCATAACAGCGTGTGATTTATATTTTGTGCCAATTAAATAATGTCTATTCCCAATCATATCATGGAGTTGGAATGTATGACGTGGTAACAACATGGCATCCTGGGATTTGTAGTTTTGTGAAGTATCCAGAATTATCTGCTGGAGAGCTCAAAGGCTTCATCAAACTCAAGTTAGAGTGGGGTCAAAGGACTATAGTTTGCAAGGTGAAATTAACCTATGTGTCTTTTTTTTAGATTTCTGGGAGGTTGGTCAAATTCACGCTGTCCAATGACACAGCTTAACAGCCTGTCAGATTGAGTTGATTAAATATTTCAGGCCAGTTTAGCTTTCTTTTTAATGTCACTAGGAGAAGGAAGCAGTTTCAAGCAGGAGGAAGAATGGTGGGTCAGGCTATTTTCCACCAACATGGTGAAGTCTTTAATTCTTGGTTCTCTGTCTTTCAGGCTCTGCCATAAGTCACCAGGTATAGTAAAGCACTACCAAGTGAGCTAAGTGGTGACTTCGCTACTACTACGCTACTACGTTCCGTCTCTGAATGAATCATTAAAATGTCATGATGTCAATTTCTGTCATCATATTTATTAGTGTGAGAAGAAGGAATTATTGAATCCCACCTTTCTCCTCTATTTCTTATTCTTCTTTTGAAAGTAAAATAGAAGTCTAATGTGATCACCAATATACACATACCATGTTGTGATGCTACCTTTCACAAAAATAGCAATACTTCTATTGAAAGGTGAAACACATATATTTCTTTGTTGCTGTCTGGTGAAGCTTCTCTCAGACCATTCCTGTGTGTACTGATGTGTGATATTTTGTGTTTCACAATTTCTTTGAAATTTATATACATATTTCATATTGGGATATATATATCTCAGAACAAAAGGCAATAGTTAGAATCAAGAAAAACATTTTGCGCAGGAAACTTTTTTTTGCACCATTTTTTTCATGGGAAAAATATCCGGAAGTTCAAAAAAGTCATCAAAATACACAAATAACCTCATAATTTTGTGCAGTGGAAGTGAAAAATAAAATTGTTGTCTTTTTCCCCCATGCAAGAAGAAAATAAGCAAAGAGTAACTGTACATCAGCACAGTATGTTTTCTCCTCATCAGGGATGAATTGGGAGTCAGATTAGTTGATACATTTACCTTGGTCCCCTGAGTGATAGAAGACGTCTTTTTGCCATAGCATGTGATATTCCTCACCTACATGTCTTATTTTTAGTAGGGATGGACCAAATGAATAATCGAATCCTGGGTGAGGATTCAAGATTCCCAAATCTGAATCCCTGTGCCAAAATAGGCAGACCAAGTCTTTTGAATCTGCCAACTAAATAGATTGTTGGAGACTGGGACGCCTGAAAACTAGGGAGACTGGGATGCCTGAAAACCAGGGTGACCATACATACAAAGGAAGATAGTAAGTAGGTGAGGTTTTCCCTTGGAGTAATAACGGCCTTTGCTAACAATTTCACAAATTACATCTGGGCTTGTATTCTAAGATATTTAAATTTAACATGTCATATTTAAGTTCAGTACTTGACTGGAAGCTACAGGCTTGAGATTTCAAGGACAGCTGAAACATTTCCTTGCATCCCTCCCTTTCAAAGCTCTTTCGGACACAATACTGGGCTTTGGAGTTTTACAAGGGTCACAGCCTTCTCTGCCAAAGTGTGCTGATGCATCGTCAAACTACAAGTCCCAGGATGCCAGAAGAAGCTATGCAAAGAAAAGCCAGTTTTGACATGGGTTATCTCTCTACTGTAGTATGTGGCCTGTTTACATAGGCAGGAAAAGGTGGGATTAATCCACATTTTCCTGCCTGTGTAGAAAGGGCCTTAATGTCATTTTCAATCTGGGGAGATCCTGAGGCAAAACTAGGACGATTGTCTTGGCCAGATTTCTTCAGACGGAGGTTTGCCTTTGCCTAGGCTTTTGCTAAGGCTGAGAGAATGTGTCTTGCCCAAGATTATTTTTCTTTCCCTTGCTTTTAAAACTCTTTTTTAAACAAGGATTCAAAATATTCGAGATTCGTGAGATTCGTGGATTCCCAGAACCTTCTAGGGATTCGGATCTGGATTCGGATTCAGATAATTCTGGATTCATTCCACCCCTAGTTTTTAGCATCTTTTGTTTTGTGCTTGATTGCTGGAACTTTCTTAAGCTTGAATCCTATTGCCTTTTCACAATTAGAGTAGACCAACTGGATCCATAGAAATTACCTTTCTGTTTACTTTTGCTGTTGTATGCCTTCAAGTCATATCTGGCAAACCTAAGGTGAACCTGTCATGTGGTCTTCTTGGCAAGAGTTGCTCAGAAAGAGTTTCCTTTTATCTTCTTCTGAGGCTGAGAGATTGTGACTTGTCCAAGGTCAGCCAGTGGGCTTCCATGTCCAAGTAGATTTTTGAACCGGAGTTGTATTCCAGTACTCAGACCACTGTACCACACTGGTACCATTCTACAATTTATTCAGTGGATCTCTTCTAGCTGGGACTAAGTAACAGGATTCCAGTCTCAATTTGCAAGTCTGATTGCTAAGGCACATGTCTCTGAGTAAAAACTTTTATGGAAGTAGGGAAATGAGTTAATCATAAGGAATGTGCATTCTCTTTAACATCTAGTTTGACTTTGTGTCCCTCCCTTTTTTCTCCCTGATTGATAGATGCTGACATTGTATCCACAAGAATTTGGGTATACATGGTAGCACGTCAGGTCCCACATGATTACTCCAGAATGGTGTTCAGCAAATAGGAAAAGGATTTTCCCATATACTGTCCATCTAGAGGCTTTCTGCACTACACTGGTATAGTGCTATTATTCCATTTTCAACATCCTGTGGAATTTTGGGGTTTGCAATTTAGGGAAGAGCCTTTAGAATTCTCAGCCAGAGAGCTCTTTGGCCTCAGGAAACTACAAATCCCAGAATTCCACAGGAGGTTGAAAGTGGAATTATAGCACTATAACAGTATGGTGCGAAAATGGCCAAAGACAGCATTATGAGCTATGAGCCTAAAATGATGGAAACTGAGTTTCGGCTCATCTCTTTCCTTCCTTCCTTCCTTCCTTCCTTCCTTCCTTCCTTCCTTCCTTCCTTCCTTCCTTCCTTCCTTCCTTCCTTCCTTCCTTCCCTCCTTCCTTCTCTCTCTCTCTCTCTCTCTCTCTCTCTCTCTCTCTCTCTCTCTCTCTCTCTTTCTTTCTTTCTTTCTTTCGGCAATCCAAAACCCATGTGGAGATTGGTAATGAGTGCTCCTTAGAAAACTCTCATTCTGCTTCAGGTCCATTTAACCATGGTGACTGCAAAGTTATAAAGCAAAATGGTTGGAATTAATGACCTTTTCCTGATCCATTGTCCTGGCCGGCATCATCCATGAATTATGCCAGTAAGCCCTTGTGTGGCTGGCAGTAGCAGTTGGTTGCCCATCCTTCGAGGAACGAGTGTTTTTTCCATTCCAACAAATGGTGGACCAGCGCCCATTGGCGTGAAGATCAAAGGCCTGGATGCCACAGTTGCTTTGAAGTGAATTTGGCAGGCATGATGTTCAATAAATAATGGCAAGCCATTTGCATAAAACAGGGATTAAAATATGCATTCACCTGCATACAATGTGTATTTACTGTACTTTATGTTTGTTTAGACTATTTCTTTTTAATCTTTCAAAAAAGGCATGAATTAGCAGCTGATGAACATGCAGCCATAGAAGCTTTAAAACCCTGAACATGTTTTGTTCATCCTTCCCTCCACAGCTTTTCTACATGATCAGTCCAACTGCTTCCAAATGTGTTCTGTCCTTCATGGCTTGACATTTATGGAATATTCCTGAAAAATGCATGTTGTTGTGTCTGTGCAGTACCAGGGCTGGATAGACTTTGGCCTGTGGACTTCATGCACTTCCAAAGGCCATTTCTGTGGCCTACCAGTCACATCAGCCCTGATGACCCTCATACTGATTTTTCCCTCCCAAAAAATGTTTTGTAGTGTTGTTGTTCTTTGCTTTTGCAGTCCTCCTGGATGTGAAGTTTTGACGGAGAGCAGGTTTTAATATCCACCAACCCCCAAACACACACATACACAGAGAAACAGATTCACAAGACTATACATTGACTTTAGTCACTTCTAATACTTTTTTTTTAAGGAATTTGCCACATTTCCAGGTTTACCACAGCCAATAATGGGCCGTAGAGAACTGAAACTGGAACTAAAACCACTAGAAGTTCCTCACCTTTATATTTTTACCTGTTTCAAATGGACTGATTCAACCACTGCAGCTCCAAAAGACCCAGATGGTCTTTCCTCCATAGCATCTATGTTGCTGCCCCCCCCCATCTTCTGACAAAACAGGTGTGGGTAACAAGACTCCCATGGTCTCCTTTATGTAGCCCTCCCAAGCTCCCATTGCTGCCACCAGACTTGATGGTATAACTAACTAACTTGGTGGTGCTGGAACAGTAAAAGAACACACATTTGAGGCCTCGGATAGGGTTCATAGTTTGTTTCAAGGGTATAGCTATCACGAAGGGAGAGACCATTGCCTTCCAGCAAGAGTTCTGTTCCCCCAAGACTTTCAGTTCTCAGATTTCTAGCATCCGTTGCTGTTGTCTGCTTTCCCAACTTATGGCATCCCTAAGGTGAACCTGTCACAGGGTTTTATTGACAAGATCTACTCACAAGAGTTTGTTATTGCCTTATAATGAGGCTGAGAGAGTGTGGCTTGCCCAAGACCATACATTAGGTTTTCACAGGTGATTAAGGATTTAAAACTCAATCTCCCAGTATTGTAGTCCAACACTCAAATTAACACCGTATTGGATCTTTTTGGCCCTTTTATTGCCCACTCCTTTTTTTTCTTTTTAACTAGATTCCAGAAAGAGGAAGCCAGCCATGGGATCTACCAGAGTTTCTCACCCCTGTCCAATACTGGTAGAAAAGATGTTGCCTCCTAACCTTTTCAGGAATATGATCTCACTCCTGCTTCTGGCTCCTTTTCCACTGCCCCACAAGTCCTGAATAGGTCAGCAGAAGCTGCACATTGTAGGCTTCCATTAAAAAAAAATCCCTTGCAACCTTTGGGCCTTATATTGAAAATGGCACTCATGAAATCATAGAACCTTAGAGTTGGAAGAGACTATAGAGGCCACCTAGTCTAACCCCCTGCTGTGCAAGAATGCACACATAAAGCACTCCTGGAAGGTGTTTAAAGACCCTCACAGATGGAGAATGTGTACTAGAATGAATGCATATGCATTTGCACATGTAAAAATGTGTTTCTTCTCTAATCTCTTCTATTTGCATTTCTTTCATCATCCATCACTTTCAAAAGTAACACAGTTGCCTACATTGCACATCAAGGAGATAGAGTGTCACCTTACACTCATGGAACTATGCTATGGTTGGGTAGTGCTGCCTTGTGTATGATTGCAACATTGTGCAAGTGAAAGTCCAATCAAATGTGCATCAAATCTGCATGTGCAATGCAAACCTATACATCATGGCATTCCATGGGGACCTACACTTCCACAACTTTGAACTGAATGCAAATGTTCCCCATTGCACAAAAATATTAACTGCTTCCCTAGAGGAACTTACACATTGTAAGGGTTTGGAATTTCCATATGAATTTACAAAGTGAGATAGTTAGCTCTCAGATTCACTCTAAACACATGTTTCATTTGCTTAAGGGATGTGTTAACGCAGTAAATGAACATTTCCTAGTTAATCAGGCCTATAGTAAAAAATAATGATGATGCAGGTTTCAGTAGGTATAGCTTCTGTCAGAGGATGAGCAGGGACAGCTCACATTGATGAGATAGGTAAGAAAACTCCCAACTTAGATTGCCTGGCAAACTTTGCAATATGTTTGTTAGAGTGGGGGATTTTTCTCCCTGTTTGGCTGGGAAAGTACCCACATCTTTTAGAACAAGGGAGTGTTACCCCAAAACATGGGTGACTCAGCCACCCACAATACCAGTGCCTCCATGAAACAGTGGGGAATATTAGCTCAAAGAGCAGGCCTGAGATTGTGGACTAACCTTACAAGGTGTTTTACAGCTATGTTTACCAGTACTAGCAGAGTGAAGAACAAGCCAGAGATCCAAAAAGTAAGCTTAATGTGTTCTACTGGGAGAATTGCAACTGCACACACAAGATTCAAGCAGTCAGCCCACCACACATGGCCAACTAAGGTAAAAGGGAAGAAAGTTTTGAATAGTGAGATTTTCAGGATGAAGTGGGTGATATTTACCAATACAGAAGACCAGCAAAGAAGCAGTGATGTGGCTTAGATACAAGTCTTAGGACAGTACACAATAGGGAATCTGAGTGGTAGGGTGGCAACCAGCAATTGCTGTACCGTGAGTTGACTGGCCAAAGACTAGGGTGGAAATACTCTATTTCTGCCTGGAGGGCAATCCCATTAATGGCTCTCTGGCAGAGTAAACAATGGCATCCTGAGAGTGGACAATGAGGTCTAGAACGAGTGGATCAGGGCCCTGGAATCATTATTTGCATGGTAAAGACATCAACAAAATTATGTCCAATATTTTCAATAAGCATATAGATTTTTTTTTATTTTTATTTATTAAGTTCAACCGTCATTACGAATCAGCACAATAAATATAAATCAGTATGCAATAGATCCATATGTATATGTTGCCGCATACTCCATAAGAAATATCAACCAACAGTATGAATCCAGCATTACAGTATTATTCAATACTCAGTTATACCCCCAAAAAAGATATAAATGAAATAGATCAATAATTAGATAATTTTGAGTTTGTCTATAACTAATATAACCTAGAAGAACAATCGTTATTTTACCCTAACAATTACTATACCTCAACCAAGACCTATTCCATATATTCACTATTTCTTATCCTAGAGTATTGTTATGAAAATCTAATATAAGAATCTAATTGAACTTAGATGTAACCAAAAAAAAAAAAAAAAAGGAAAGAATATGAGAGAGATACAAATATAAGCAATATAAGAAGGAAAAAAAAGAAGGAAAAAAGAATAAAAAGGGGGGGGGGACAAAGGAAAGGGAAAAGGAAAGAAAAAAAGAGGAAAAAAAGAAGAGAAAGAAAAAGGAAAATGGAAAAGGAGAAAGAAATAATGTGAGTGAACTAAGATTATGAAAAGAAGAGATAATATAATATATAAAATGAATTTACAACTCTATTTTATGATATACAGTTCTAAAAGAGATATTTCTCCCCATCTCTCTTTCCATATACTTTTTCAATAGGCATATAGATAAATGTACGTACACTTTTCAAAAGGAGGAAATCCTTCATATATTGCCACAGGCAGAGTGTCACCCCTTCAGGACAGGAAAAATCTAGTACTGGTAGGATCTGCGGTAGATTTCACTGGCATCTGCAATCCTGAACGTTAGTCATTTTCAGCTGGAGAATTCAAGGCATGGAAGTAAAACCTTAATTATTTCAGTACTGTAGGAAAAAAAAAGGAAAAAAGAAATCGTCTCTCCTCCAGGTGACATTCAAGAGTTTTGCACATTATGGCCATTTCCGCCCTACACTGTTCTAGAGCTGTTATTCCACTTTCAACCTCCTGTGAAATTCTGAAGTTTGCAGTTTCCTGAGGCCAAAGAGCTCTCTGGCTGGGAATTCCAAATGCCCCTCCCTTAACTGCAAACCCAGGATTCCACAGGATGTTCAAAGTGGAATGATAGCACTATAACAGTGGAGTGTGGAAATGGCCTATGTGTGCACGTGTGTGCTCCAAATCTTTTCCAACAAAAAGATATCCCCGAGACATTCCCAAAGAGCTGCATCCATAGCACTCACCAGGGCTAAATTATAGGAAGCATGCAACTCCCTCGTTAGGAAAGTTCCATTGTTTATTGGTCTGTTTCTGGGTACAATTCAAGGCACTGGTTATAACCTATAAAGTCCTATCCAGCTCAGATCTGAGTTATCTAAAGGAGCATTTTCTCCCCTACGTGCCTGTTACTATGGCCAATAGCTCTCTCCCAGGGTGTACAATTTATTAATTCACCACATCCAACCGATATCTCCATGTGGCTAATATTAAAAATCATTCCATGTGTCTGACAGGGTCACTGTAAGTGCAGGTAGGCAGGAAAGGCTGAAAGGCTGAAGTTAGGAAAATTCCGGTCAAGCCACAGTCTGTCACGTAGCTGGGGACCCCTCTAGGCGTTCTGACCATTAAACAGACCACAGGGCCCTCCGTACTGGTACGGTGGCTCGGTAGAATCACAATCAGCCTGCCCAGGGGGAGCAATTTCTCCTCTACCTACGCCTTTGTCTCGCTCAGGCAAAGTCATTCACATGACGCTGAGGAATATTCAGCTGGAGATGTTCACCTTTGAGGGCTTTTGATCTAGCCCTCCTTGCTATTGTTCTCCCCGGGAGAGAACTAGCCCTCCAGGTATATTTTTTTCTATAAAAACCCCATGTTTTTAGCTGTTCGAGGTTCGCGTACATTTTTCCTCCGGAATTGCTGTCACTCTGCTGAGCGTTCCCCTCGGCCAACCCCCCCCCCCCCGGTGCTGAGTTTCACCGCTCTCAATCCTCTGTTTCAACTTTGACTACCCGGGCTTCAGGACAGGTGTGGTATTGCCCATACCAAAAAATCCTCCTCTAAAAAAATCCCTCTATCCCACTCCAACCTTTTATTTCTACAGTTCTCTGTGTGAATGTGTTGCATACACTGGTTTGGCTGTATTTTAATAAAATCACAATTATTATTTCACATTTGTTTGCTCCTTGACTTGGCCTGACCCCGTAGACATTGGTTAAAAGATTCCGCTTCGTTGCCCTGCCTCTCGCATTGCTGGCTTATGCTCTGGACTAATTTCCCCAACTTATACAATTGAGAGAGCATTTCGGTGTCCCTCTCGGGACCCCCAGAAATCAGGGTAACATGCCCGTCCAGATTTTGAGAACTTTGATTAGGCCATTTTCTCCATCCCACCGTCACCTTGTGGACATCTGGTGGGAATCCAGGAGGGACCCTTCTTGATGGTTGATCCCAGGATACAAAACTCCCTCCTTAGAGAAGTTACACTAGTGCCCTCTATGGTGTCCCTCCATTGGCATGGATCGTGTCAGTGTATGCTTTCTCAGAAAGGACTTCTAGAACCTGTGAACAGCTAGAGAAGATTTTTTCTGTTTCCATAGATCCTGGGCAACTGACTGGTCATGCATAATGGATTTTTAATAGGTGGTGGTGTCTGTATTTTTTAACAAAACAAGTCTGCTTTTAATGATGTGGATAGTGTAATCACATTTTAACTCCATGTGTTTTTGGTGAGATGAATTTTCATCTGCACCTGTTCTAAATTTTGTAAACCCTCTTGAGCCTAAGGGTCGGACAAAAGGTGGAACATAAACACATAAATAAATCAGCATCACCATCATCATCATCTTCATCAATCATCATCATCATCATCATCACCAGCAGCATCTCCTTTCCTGTCAAAATCCACATCAGTATTCTTTGTTGAAAAATCAAAAAAGAATTGGAAATATCAAATACCGAGAGCTAAGCTAGTAGAAGACGGAGGGTTTTTTTAAAAAAGAAAAAATAATAATAAAAAAATAAAATATTACATTCTCCCCCTTTTCTGTTACCCAGCTATCAATCAAATTCTTTCTGACACTGCTTCATTTATGGATTGTTGCAAAAGTGGTGAAACAATGCTCAGTGATGATGGTGTAAAAAAAAAGAAAAAAGAAAGTTCCCGGGGAATGAAATTGGTATGAGTAACCCATTTCTCAACCTTGCACCAAAGCAACTCTGCAGTTGCACTCCCAAATCCCTGGCATTGTTTAAGCTTCAGCTCTATATAAGAAAGCTAATCAAATGGCACTAGGGAAAATTGACTCGGGTTTTCAATCTCCTGCCATATCTTGATTGTACTTATTTCAAATAGCATTTGCTATTCCCTGCATATGCTTAGGAACATGGCCTGTCAAAGCGAAGCCGCACAACTTCAAACCGTGTTTTTTTTCTTTCCTTCCCCCCTTCCTTCCCCACCTCAGCAACTTTTTATATATTCCCTTTTTACATTTTATTATAGCATAACATCTGAAAATGAAATAAAGATTATAGGCAACGCTTCAGGACCTCTGCTTATGTGCTTGGCCCTGAATATCAAATCTTGTTGATAGGAACTCGCTGCCTCGCTATTGTAAAAATGGTCAAAGCCTCCCCACTGACCATTTCTGTAATTATTTCTGCTTGGGAATGAAAAATCAGATAGTGTGTGTGTGTCTGTGTGTCTGTGTCCCCTCTTCTTTGACTCAATTTCTGTCTTATTTTTTTTCCCTCCCCTTCCTGTTTATTCAAATGATGCCCGTCCTGCTGAAAGATGAAAATCTGTATTTATTTGCTCCCGCTATCTTGAGATGTAAAGGAAAAATAGCAAATAGGAAACAACAACAACAACAACACAAGTGAGGCAATGTGATGAGGAGACCAGCCAAGCTTTTTCCACATAACAATATGTTGACTTTTGAGGTGTCTTCTCTTCTCTGCTTCTTTTTCTCTAAAGATCGAACAGAGAATATATTATGACGAGGTCTTTCTCAAAACTAACAGCCCTCGTTTCAAAGACACCACACTCCTGTTGAACGAAATTGTTTTAATTTGTTCCAGTTTTTTTATTTTTTCCAGTCACGGGGTCAAATAAGTGGGAACATGGCTCAAAAAACAAAGAGTGAAAGATATTTTATTCAAAAGGAAATGCACACATCTAATGATGTTCCTTGCAAATTTGGGGATTGGAGCTTTAAAGTTAGTAATGGAACTGGTGAGGCCTCATGGCTTCTGTGGCAGTGGGTCTGCTCTAAGTTTTAGTCTGAAATTTAAAGCCATTATCAGAATCCTGGGATTTTCAATTTAGGGAGAGGCCTTCAGTATTCTCAGGCAGAGAGCTCTCTGGCCTCAGGAAACTGAAGGATCTGATGATAACCCCCGTCTCCAAAAAAAAGATGACCGATGCCGTTGACTTGCAGCGGCAACAGTTTTTTCACCCATAAAGTATTACTTTTTCTTGGTCCAGAGATGGACAACATTCAGGCTTTTAGCCTCATGCAACCTCCTCGGCTCTCCAAAAGAGTCTCTGTTGCTGTTGATTTCACTACACAGGGGTGAGAAAAAGTATCCCAGCATATGATTCTCATCTTCTAGGGCATATATGATGTGTGAGATGTTTAAATGAAAAGCAGTTTTGTGAAAGGAAAAGTTCCACCACACTGCAAAAAATTCACACAGAAATAATGACAGCAGTGTGGTCATCAACCGTTGGAAAGGGAGCGCTTGCCAAGTCCATAGAAAATGTCCTAACTAAGGGCCCTTCTGTACTACACCATTATTGCACTATAATTCCACTTTAACTACCATGGCTGCCACCTATGGAATCCTGGGATTTGTAGTCTTGGGAGGTACTGGAACTCCCTGGCTGAGAATCCTAAATATCCCTCCCTAAACTGCAAATCCCATGGTTCCATAGAACAGAATGGTGGTTGTTAAAGTGGAATCATAGTGCAATAGTTGTGTAGTGCAGAAAGGCCTTAAGTGATTGAATGATTAGATTAAATGGTTGGGTAATTATACCTCAGGGTCTGTAGGTTCAGGTTCATGAACAAATCAAATGACTAATGGTAAGGAATTGACAGAGACCATCTATGACCCCACATCTCCTCACTCTGAGAGAGCACCTAAATACTCAAATCCAATCCAGATTTACTTCTGGTTATTGCTTTTGCAATGAGTGTGTCTAAGCTCTAAACCCAATAACTTGTGCAATAGCACATCTTCTTTTTCTTGTCTGGAAGAAAAACAAATAGATCAGAAATCTGGGAAGGGATGTGCCACACCACTGGATATTTGAATGTGGTTAGTCTTATCAAACATCTTTTCAGCCCCCCCCCCCCGAAAAAAAAGCACAAAATTCCTGACAGGTTTTGCCTGAGGTTCTCTCAAATTCATTTAGAATTTCACTTTAGATGACATCTGGTGACAACCTGTGTGTGCACAGAGCTCTCCTAATACGTTTTGCTAGTCTCTTTGAAAAGCTTTTGGCTCCTTCAAAATTCATGAAAGGTTTCACCCAAGGAAGAACCTCACATGAACTTTGGATGTCAGTTTTGAGTGAAATTTCAGTGGCACCTTTCAGATCTAAGAATGGTTTCATACTTCATCATCTAGAATAGTGGTGTGGAATTAGTGGTGGATAAAGATGAAAGAAAGAAAGAAAGAAAGGAAGGAAGGAAGGAAGGAAGGAAGGAAGGAAGGAAGGAAGGAAGGAAGGAAGGAAGGAAGGAAGGAAGGAGCGAGCATCATAATTTGAATAGTCAACAATGCCACAAGAGGACCAGGACAGGTTCACACATGCATGTTCAATATTTATTGGTCATAATCCTGTCGGTGTTATACAAATGTTTCTGTTTCCTTAGATATGGGCTTGTAAATTTTTTAGCAATTGCACGTGGTTACATTCAGTTCATTGTTGCAAAACCTGAGCTCTGTAGCTCTTTCACATGCTTTTCTGCTTCCTTGATGATATGTGGCCACTTGCCTGTACCATCAATGCACCACTATAATCACCAAGGTTGCAAATATAGCACATTGTATTTCCTACTTCAGGATGGAAGAATAAGCTAACACCTTAGTAGATGCACCATTAGTTGTATATTACCAGAAGAGTAATGCAGCTTAACTGAAGAGCAACTATGTGAGTATTGTTTTACACTGTGGGGGCAAAATGTAGCATCTTGGCCATTAATTTCTCGCACCAAATAATGGTGACAACACAGGTATCATTTTGGTGCCAAGTCAAAAATGGGATTTTTTGTTAAAGCCTTTGGACCTAACTGATTTTATCCAGGTTGTACACATGCTATAGTTAGTGTTATTTCAAGTGGTTTTAACTGGTTTGAAACTGAACATGCTGCCCCAGTGGAGTGTGGCAGAGTCTCCTTCTTTGGAGGTTTTTAAGCAGAGGCTGGATGGTCATCTGTCGGGAGTGCTTTGATGGGTGTTCCTGCCTAGCAGGGGGTTGGACTGGATGGCCCCTGGGGTCTCTTCCAACTCTATGACTCTATGATAACTTCTTAACTCTTAATATACATACATACATACATACATATATGGTCTTTTCAAAATGATTATTATTTATTGTTTTAAATTGATTTTCTTGTAAGCCACTCTGACATCTTCAGATGTAGTACAATACAAATACTTTAATAAATGAATAAAAATAAACCATAAATAAGTAATGGGTTCCATATATGAATGGGATGTCAGAGATGGCGCCACCTTGATTGTGCAGTCTGTTTCACTTGTATCTATTTACCCATTCAGATGCTAGTTACCAAGTGTAATCCCTCTCCCCCAGAATTTTACATCCTTTCATGGAACAGTTTGTATTGCTTCAGTTTTCCTGATTATTACTCATGTATTTTCTTGCAAATGGAGCTGGCACGATGTAGTAGTTGGAGTGCTGGAGTACAGCCTTGGAGACCAGGGTTTGATTCCCCACTTGGCTATGGAAACCACTGGGTGACTTTGGGTGTCTCATACACTCTCACCCCCAGAAAACCCTGTGATAGGTTTGCCTTTGGGTTGCCATAAGTCAGAAATGAAAGCACACAACAACAACAAATCTGTACTACCAATTCCCTTGTTTTGAAACCTCATTTGAAAGTGAGTGAAAGAGAAGGATAGAAGAAATAAAGGAAACAGGAAAAGGAGAGCAAGTAGAAGAGGACAAAACAACCTTCCATTCTGTTTGACTTAATTCCTTCTTAGTTAATCTGTAATTGGAGGTTAGTTTGTGTGTGTATATGTGTATGCTTTTAATATGCATATTATTTCTCGTTCAAATTAATTTGCTTAAACATTCATGAAGGGGAAGGATTTTAATAGCAATGTGCCACATGGTTTTCAATTACTGGCAAAGTGGGGTAGCCAGTGATCCATAAACAATCAGAGTTTTCCTGTGCATGAGTGCATGTGTGTATGTCCACATGCACGCAAGAGCCCTGAAACAAAATTATATGGCCTTATTGGTGGCCATTATTGAAGGATCTTTTCCCTGTCCTAACATACTAATCTGTTAAAAATTAAAAGAAGAAAACAATAATGATTTCAATCATTACTATCTTTACATGTCCATTATTATTTTATTTTATTTTATTTCTTTTGTTGCAACAAGATGGCACTCCTTGATGTGCTAAGTTTTCTTCTGTGTGTGTGTGTGAGAGAGAGAGAGAGAGAGAGATAGGAATCATCCCTCTCTGTGTGTTGCACCACAATGATGATTTACTAGGAATCCTTCTGGGCTGTTTGGAGATGCACAAATGTAACCATGAGATAGAAAAAAGTAACTATGAGAAATACAATTAAATGAATGAATGAATGAATGAATGAATGAATGAATGAATGAATGAATGAATATTTTTTGTCCTTTGTTTTCTCTTCCTCTTGAAATTAAATCTCGTCCATGTTGAAGAGCATAGTCTTGAGTCTCTGCCCAAACAATGGAACCAGAAATAAAATTCATGCACCCGTGTTGATCTACTGACACCGTTACCACTGCAGTGAAGGTCCAAGCTGCATTGCTCATTATGAGCTCTGGGCCACTAATTTTGGGTTGTGATCAGAGCAGGACTGACTAGGATCATTAAGCAGTGCCAATTTTTGATGTTCTGTCAAGGTAGTCCTGTTCCTAGCAAGAAGCAGGATGAACCTGTTTTGTGTGATTGACTATGCATGAGCTTTCCAGCACCCTCCCTTCCCACGGAAGTGCTGTAAAGGAATCATGCTGGCCCTGTTTGCCTTCTTCTTTCTGAGGGCACGGGGAGAAGGCACACGATGCAGCAACCTTGCTAAAGCTAGGTGGGACTTGCTGAAGCGGAGACCGTCTGGGGGTCCTATACATTAAGGCTGGAATCCTATTGGCATCTTTGTATTGTTGCTGTTGTTTTTGTTGCTACCCCACCTTAGATCTCAGAGCAGTGCATGGATGTAGTTGGACATTCTTGTTGGCTGCAAAAAAATAAAAAATATATTTAAAGAAAAGAAAAGAAAAAGAAGATCCATGCTGGTCCAGGTATAGAGTTCTCTATTACAACTGTTGTGAGGGAGAACTGTGGCATCCTCTGATTTTGGTTAACTGTATATTCTGCAGGTGCAAAACAAAGGAAAATGATCAATTTTTCAGTTCATCGAAAGACATGCAATTGCTTCATTATACCTCCCAGTAGAAAGAAAACAAAATAAACAGCATTGGTGTTAAAGGACTCCCGGTTTTAATTTTATCGACTTATTTTATTTCATTTCTAGCCTATTCTTTCCCTAGACTAGGGGCTTAAGGGAGATAAGATAAAACAGGTGCATCTTAAAATAAGGACAGAAGCAAAATGATACGATCGTTGAAATACAGTTAAACCAACTAATATTTTTAAAAACCCATGATTTCTTTTTTTAAAAAAAACAACCCTCAATAATAAAAACAAAACAAAAACAATAGAGCACAAGTCAATCCAAAGGCTTTTTTCTTAATACTGAATAAAGAAGTTTTTGCCTGCCAGTTGAACGATGACAAGAAGGGGCTCAAAATAGCCTTCCCTGCAATGAAGTTACAGAGCCTGGGAGCCACCACCAAAAAGTCTGTTTCACAGATTTCCATCACCAGCTTCCATCAGAGGTCTGGTAATACTATTTGTTACTGAGAGTTAAGCCTGTTCAATGGAATCATTCATTGACTCCCTCCCAAAGTGCAGGATTTTCCTTTGTCCCCACTTATAAACACATATCCCTCCTTTGTCTTTCACACGCATCATCCCTATAATCAGAGCCAGATGTACACAAAACAATTGATTTGACTCCCATGGCTACTCCCCATGTGAAATGAAATACTTGTAAGTTCACTCAGTATTCATGAATTGATTCAGCAGGTCTACTCTGGTTGGGTCTATCAAAGAGAACTTGAGCCACACATATTCCCATACACACTCACACTCCATCCTAGTTCAATTCCCCATATAAATCAATGGGGCCATAGATGAAGCTTTGGATGTTCTGAACTGAGGACCTACTTTGGAGCAAAAGCGAGACAGGTCATGGCCAATGCAGTTTGTGTCAAATCAGTTCAAATTCCAAGGTACAGTCCAAACTACATTTTTCCTTTGATAGATATCCAGTCTCTGTGAGTGGCCGATTGGGTATTTTTGAAAAATAAGATTCAAAAGAGAAAACAGATAATAAAAATAATCTTTATCTAGTCTACTTAAAGAGTAACAAACAATATATCTACGTCAGAACAATATTTAAAAAGGGGAAACATAGTCAAAGCATTAAAATTAATAAGTGCAACAAGGCAGGTAAATAATACAAAACAGCAAAGATACCTAAAAATAGAAACACCACAATGAAGCAGGGTCAAACAGGATATATTGCAAAAGAGAAAGTAGTTGCAGCTAAGCTCACAGTAGAAAGTTAGCCTTACAGAGGCTCTACAGCTGATGCAGATAACACATACAGCTGAAGGTTGTTTCTGTCTCAGGTAACACACCATTAAACCTATAACGAACAAAGTTGTAGATCTTGGCCATATTCCAAAATTATCCAGCCCTCCCCTCCTTTGTTCATGGATGTTTGTGAGCTCTGCCATCACTGGTGGACTGTGTTTAGTTTTGGTGGCTACAGGTTCTCCAGGCCCAGTTTGACACTTATACAACTGTCACATGAAACAAATGAACAACAGAAGTTGTCTTCTATGGGACAAGTTATTTGCCCATGTAGCTAGTACTGTCTAATCAGAGTCTTTGCAACTCCACTGGCATCCAGGCAGAGGTCTTTCTGTTGACTGCCACCTGGTTTGGTTAAGTGGAGATGCTAAAGGTAGGACCTTGGACCTTCTGAATGCACATCCTGACTCTGCCAGTCAACATTATCTATGTATGCATGCAGTAGCAGCAATGATACTGTGTATACAATGCTTTCCTATGTATCTTACATGCTTGTCCACTCCCGATGCATTGCAATCAATTAATTGTTTCTACAGATATCTGAGAACCTTGGAAAAAGAAGAAAAAAGTTCCCCTAGAAGCTTGGAGTATTATTCCCTTTCAGGAAGCCTGATGCATTTTCATCAGGAAAAAAAATGCGACTTTATGCAGACTTAATTGGTTTTTTTAAATTTATAAAGAGGATTAAGAAAACTGAGCCTATCTGAGTCTCCCTAACGGCAAATAAAAAGGGCGAGAAAAAGAAAGAAAAAAAAAAGAAATAAAGACTTGAGGCAGGGAGAGGATTTATATTTTTTTTAAAAAAAATGTGTGTGGGGATAATACACAAGTTACCATTAAGGTGAGAAGAAAGAAGCTACCAGGTTATTTAAACTGAAGAAGAAGAAGAAGAAGGAAGGAAGGAAGTACATGCCAAGAAATGGCAAAAGAAGCAGGTTGCAGGTTGCAGTGAACGATTTCTCATTTTGATTTTCTGAAAACATAGGGTTTTTCTGTAGAGAGAAATATGTTGTTTTTGGGTGGAAGTTTTTATGAAAGAAACTATTCTTCCTTTTTGCCCATTGCATGAACCCCCTTCTTTCTTAAAGGAGCATCTTTCCCCTTCATAGGACCTTTCCGCACTGGGGTATTAAAACGATGCAGAGCGACCTACGACGGAGGTCGTCTGCACCGTGGAGTGGATTGGGGCGGACTACTTTTCGTAGTTCCGCACCTCAATCGTGCGTGCCTGCAGATCTGCCGGGGGTGGGCTTCCGGCTGGCAAGCTTCTCCGGTGGGTGGAGAGCCTCCACCAGCCGGAAGCTGCCATTTTGGACTCCGGAGGACTGCGGAGCAGCAAGTTCGCACTGCTCCGCATGGCGACGGACTTACCCGGCTGCCGGTAAGCTCCGTTTCAGCACGTTTTCCCCCGTTTCCCCCTCCACATGCGGAAAGGGCCATAGAGTGATCCTGGCCAATCAGGGATCCTTTGATAGACATCACTATATCACAGCACTACACAGCTTATCAGATTGGAACGCATGGAAAAGCCACTGCGGAAACATGAATGTTAAATGTAGGAATACTTTTGTGAACTATGAGTGACCGCAGCCAGTGAAAATATGTATTGTTGTCACAGTGCATAGGCAAATACCACTCTCTCAAACATTTTCAAAATGTGGGATAATTTTCACAACTGTTGAAAATGTCTGGAAGGAATTAAGTCCTTTTGCCTCATCCTTAAAGAAGAAGAATCTTTCAGAAGTTTCTAGTAGAGACTTCCAGATTCATCTCAGGATGTCACCATTTTGATGTTGGATATGCCATGCCCACTTTACTTAATAGTGTGAAGAATCAGTTGATCAGTCCAGAATTCCAGCAGGGTAGCCTATATTGGTGATATCCAGAGGATCTGAAAAACACATTGGGACTATTGCCTTCTTTAAGAGTGTGAAGGAGACACTTCAGAACTTCTTGTGTTTTAAATAAGGAATCTTTGGACCTTTCTGCACTGCACTGTTATAGTGCTGTTCTTCCACTTTCAACATCCTATGGAATCCTGGGGTTTGCAGTTTAGGGAATGGCATTTGGAATTCTCAGCCAGAGAGTTCTTTGGCCTCAGGAAAGTCTAAACCTCAGAATTCCACAGGATGTTGAATAATAACACTATAACAATGTAGTGCTGAAAGGCCCTTTATTTCAACCCAGTATTAAACATTACGACCAGAGGAGTGGGCAGCTTCGTGGGGCTAGTTTCCTCAAGGCCACTTCCACAGGCTCTACTCTCCACAGCAAGCTGACATATCTCCATTTTCTTCTGAGCTCCCTCTCAAAAAGGTGACAGGAAGTGGCATTCTGTCACCATTTTGAGAGGGCCAGCAGAAGGGAATCAAGATATCTTTGTGTACTGTACATCAGTGATCCTTAAGCTTCCCTTTATCATTGACTCTGTTTAAATATTGTATGTTGCCATAGGCCACCAAGACTAAATTCAAGACTTAAAACCCTAAAGTGCATCAAATATTTATTTAAAGTTGCTGTTCAAGCATCTTCAGATTTGGAGAGAAAGGAGAAATAGGTAAATGCACACACTCCTATTATAACATTTTTTATTCGAATGATTCCATACAAATTTGTCTTTCTTCCATTAATTCATTCATTCTATTTTAAATGTAAAAGCTCAAAATTACTCAATTCTTCATGGACCCACAAGGAAGACAACATTTCTGGAAGAATTCCCACATAACCAGACCTGTAGGCCTTTTCTGAACAGTGTCATCTGAGGAGGTGTAAAGGATGACCCCCAAGTTTGAGATATCTGCCATACAATTTTTTTTGGTAGACAAAAATTACAACATTGAACTTTCTCCTACTTTTGCCATTGAGACTATCTTTTTTTCTGTCCTGAAGGAACGAACACGGAAACACACACACACACACACACACACAGCCCGTGTGAATATGTGTATATCTGTTTGTGCATGTACACATATATATGTGCAAACAGCACAGGAATGTTTGGTGAATTCTGGAAACTCAAGACACATACTTTAATCCCTATCACTCATCTTAACCCTAACTTTTATCCTAGTCAAAATGCTAATCCTACTGTTAACATTAAGTCTAATGTTTCCCAAACTCCAGGGGCACAGACAGTACTTTTGTCATCCGGGACAGCCACCTCCCCCCACAACTACGCCACTGCCAGGACTGCCCCACCGATCTTGGGAAAAGATTGGAAGGAGCAGCGAGTCACCCCCAGTGAAGGTCTCCTGAGCTCCTCAGCCCAGCCCTCCCCTGCCCTCCTGCGTCCTCTGAGCTGCATTGCTTCCCTTCAGCCAGGCTGCGGTGCCGGAACAAGGGGATGGGGTAAGGTGGGGAGGGGTGACTACGAACGAGGGCCAGACTGGAGAGGGCAGGCTAGAGGGCCAGGAGCTGCCCAGTGATTGGGGCAACTGCCCTGTGGGTGTGGCCTGTTGGGCGGAGCTGGTACACTGAGCCACGAGCAACGTCTGCTGCCTGGGCACTTTGTGCACTTAGGTTGGGACAGCGGTTGGCTGGGTGGTCAGGCAGCCAGGTTCAGTTCCCAGTCCTGGGTGGGCTTAGATGGGATGGCATCCAGATGGCACAAAGAGAGTGAGATCTCTGGACAGGCACGTGAGCGGCAGTGTCTCAAAAAAATTGCCACCCGGGGTGGACTGCCCTCCCCCCAGCTATACCACTGCAAAGCTCACTGAATGATAGCTTTTACAAAAATGTTTATTTCATAAGCATTAACTTGCAGTGGTGTGTTAACTAGTTTCACCAATATCTTTAGGACCTTTACGCTGAAATAACTTTTTAGGTGAGAAGCAGTGGCTCAGGCTGGGTAGTGCAAACATATGGCCTTCTCTGCATGAGGCCTTGGAGAAATGCTGCCAGTCTGAGTGCACAGCAGAGGCCTTGGAGGGAACAATTCTCCAAAACACCACTTCGTATGATGATGATGCCGATGATGATTTTTGTTGTATTTTCAGACAAAAACCGTAGGAGTCTAATCACCGAAGGAAAAGCCAGCCATGAAGGAAAGTTGCTGTCGCCTCTCCCCTGGTGCTGGTAGGTAATAAATCAGTCCCAGACAAGCTGCTGCTGCCCTCTGATTATATTCTGTAACAATATCGGGAGAGTTAGGAAACATCCTAATGCCAATTACCAATCTGCAAAAGCAATTTGCTTTGATGGCAAGCCTGAGCTTTCCGAGTCCATTCTGAGGCCGAATATGAGCAGGAGGGCAAATTTAATAACATTTCCAATGCAATTTCTGACACAACATGCCACATTCCTGAGACCGGCAGGTGCAACCAAGTCAAGCGGCGAAGGTGACGGAACCAAACGGTCAAAGGGATGAAAGCGTTGATTGCTCTTCTATGGATTTGACATTTGAGTGCCAGGTTCAATAGGCTTGTTCCCCATGGGTTTGGAAACTTTGATTTCTCCCCCTCTCGGTGACTGATTCATTCTCTCTCTCTTTCTCTCAATTCTCCCTCCCTCTCTCTCTTGCTCTGCTTCCCTCCTACAGAAGGACTTATGGTGATTTCAAATCCTAAAGCACTAATGTTATTTAGAATGGAAGCTGTAAATATATACAGTAGAAAAGGGGGAAAACAGAGGCATTTTACTAGCTTTATAGCTCAAAAGGATTAGAGTGGGATTAAGCCGAGAGGAAAATAGATTTCTAAGCTGTTGTGCCTCCTAATGGGTACAAGAAACATGTCTCTAAAGGGAGGAATGAAAAGAGAAAGACAATAGATCATGAAGTAAAGCAAACAAAATAATTAAAATAATACATAATGTTAAATAAATACATAAATATCACCTTCTGTTTTTGCTGGAGTGATCCCCAGGTGCTGTGCTATAAAGTTCTGGAGCGATTTTAGCACCTACTCTACAAAAGAGCTTGGAGGTTATTCTTACGCACAATTCTCTGTTTCTAAGCACAGTTCTTTGTCACAGCAATGAAGAATCACAGGGTCTTAAAGAGGAAAGCAGTGCTTTGTGGAACATCCCACCATCTCTAATTCAATTTGCAGGACATATGTACAAGGTCCTGGTTCAAAGCTCTATGTTTGCATGTCTCCAGGGTGTCTGCTGTCTCTGAACGCATCTGCTTGGGACTTATGCACTTGGATAGTGTTGAGAAGCCTGCTGACACCCAGTCACAGACAGACCATGAAGACAGTCCCAAGTATCTCAATATGAGGTTACGTGTGAAGAGGGGACATAGCACAAGAAGGTCCTGGATACCTGCAATAACTGAAAAGCATGGATTCTGACATAACAGGACATGTGGTACAAACAGAATTCCAGACACTTGGGAAATATTTATTCTTACCAAACTGAAGACAACTATTTACAAAGGTGTTTTGTTTTGTTTTTGTTTTTTTGGAACACACATTTGAATTTTGAACTGAAATGGAACAGAAGATAACTTTTTTTAAAAAAAGTTCTTAGCAGAACTGGAAGAAATTCACAGATACATTTTTTTTCCTTTTCTGGGGAAGTCAAGGGTGCCAAATGTCAGATGCATAGATTCAGAGATTTTTGTAAAAAAAAAAATGAATCTTTCCACTTGAGTTGTAGCCCAAATGAATGTGCTCCTAGCTTCCTTGTGACAATTTTCAAAAATTTTCAAAGAGCATGTTCAGAAATTTCTATAGAACACAGGTTTTTGAAAGCAATGGAGGATTCACTTCCTTTCCCACCCTTTTTTGAAAATGTATGCAAAGTTGTCACAGTTCTTTGAGGTGTCCCAAGGAAAAGCATGGCATATTTTTAGGAAGATAGTAAGCTAGGCACTTAGGCTAGGCACTTACAGTGCTGGAAACTTAGCTTGTTGGAGACAGTTAAGGCTTTATTTAATAGTGAAATGGGGTAGCCTTGGAAGAATGATTTTCTTTGTGGTTTCATCGTTGTCTCATCTCAAAGCACAGAAAGACTGCCAGATAACATGCCTAAGGATTAGAAGCTGTACTTTTCATTCATTCAGGCCTCCTCATTACTCTTTTGAGAACTCTGATGAGGGATTTGGGGGTAGTGGGGGTTCTGAGGGGTGTTTGGGGCATTCCTCCACATCTGGGGGGTGTGCTCTCTGTGCAGTTTTCAAGTGATCATTGACCAAAATGGAGCTTTTGGGGGGAGGGATTTGGGGAAGTGTTGAGGGGCTTCAGGTTTTGCAAAAAATACAGTCCAGGGGCCACACATGGGTTTCTTTTCCCCTGCCCCTGTTCAAGACATTGTTTGCTTTGTTTTCTACCTGGCTGAAACTAGAAACGTTGCACACTCCATCCTTGATGGAATGTGTGGATGGATATCACCTTATTAAGAAAACAATACAAGATGACTAAACTGACATTGTCGTCCTTTCACCGTATCATGAGAAGACATGACTCACCAGAAAGGACAATAACGCTTGGTAAGAGAGAAGGCAGTAGGAAAAGAGGAAGATCGTATTAGAAGTGGATAGACTCAACCAAGAAAGCCACAGCCCTGCGACTGCAAGATCAGAGCAGGGAGATTGATGACTGAGTGACTTGGAAGTCTCCTCTCCACAGGGTTGCTGTAAGTTGTCGTTGATCTGACAGCAGTTAACAAGGACAAATATACAGCAAGGATTTGTACACATTTTCTATGAGTTCCTTGTTGTGAGATGGTTTTAGATCAGGAATGTTTTGGGGAAACTCTCTCCTGTGCTGAGAATTTGGTCACAACACAGAATCATGGCTTGACAGGATTGTCTGTTGAGGATTCTTCTGTCCCTGAAAAAGTTTCACCTACTGCAGGACTGTTGCTAAGTGTAAAACTAGTCTCTGCACAGAACTAATGCCTTTCCCCCGCCTGTAGCTAATCACACATGTACATCAAGTTCAAAAGGACTGAGGGAGAGGAAGCAAGCAACCCATCCAGAGCTACTATTTGCTAGCAGTTCATGCAGGTACATGATCTCTGATCATAGTTTTAAAATGTGTTTGACAGAAATGTACCAAAACTACTCTTCAAAATGTACAGAATGTCTCTGATGCTGACGTGCTGTATTGCTTCCATTGAAAAAGCCAAGTCAATACTGACAACTTTGGATTACTGTTCGCACGTTCGTACACATGTATTTGAATTCTACTAGTTAGTCCCAAGAACATTTGAACATATAATCCACAGCTCCCTTTGTGAGCCTTTTAGAGCTTTACGATCTTCAGGAAAGGCCCTTTTTCTTTGTCCAACTACCTTCTCAAACTCGTTTGGTTGGAAGAAGGGAGAGAGCCTTCCTGGTGAACTCCCTCCCTAGAGAGGCCAGGATGGCTCCTTTCTTGATCTCCTTCCACCAACAAGTATAAACATTTCTCTTCAATCAGGCTTTTAGGAATTGACTGTGATGAGCTTTTACTGGTGTGCTGTGTTGTTTCATTGACCTTTTCATATGGTCCTTTAATGCTTTTAAAATCATTTTAACTTTACAGATTACAGATTGCTTAACTGTTTTTTCAAAAAAACTTTTATTTTCTATATTTTTTTACTGCTGTTTTAATTGGTATTGTTTTTCATAAGTCCCATTGTTGAAAAAAGTCTAGATATAATACTCGTCATTAAGACGTAGTACCTGCTCTAGTCTATAGTCTGACAAAAGGATTCAAGCCATAATATTTGAGGAGTGCTAGGATCAGCCCTAACATTGTACTTGTTTCAAAGGAAGAAATCAGTCTTATTAAAATGTGTTGTTTTTTTTTCATTCAGTGGGAGACAAAGTAGCAGAGGTTCCCACATCTGTTGTTCTGCGTTCTCTGCATCACAACTACAACCCCTGGGTGCCTGAAACTTGAGTTTACCCACCTATTGTAAATTTCTAATGGTGCCTCATTTCACAAGAAACTGCTGCCTTGCTTTCCCTGTGGCAGCAGACAGGGGGAATATTGGAGGGAGTGGTTTTGACTTGGGTTGTAGGGTCTCAGTGGAATTCCAGATATCTCTTGGGAGAGTTGATGTCAACTGCAGCCACAAATTGAGTAGACAGTACTGAGAACACAAGTCCTTCGAATGGTCTTAGCTGTCATTGCTGAACACTCTGTTTGAGTGCTGCATAAACACAGAATTCAGTGCAAACACTGGACTTGTTGGTTGTGTGCCTTCAAGTCATATCGGACTTATGGTAGAGGGGTTTGTTCAGATGGGTTTGCCTTTGCCTTCCTGTAAGGCTGAGAGAATGTGATTTGAATGTGATGTGAACTCTCATCTCCACAGTCATATTCCAGTGTTCAGACCACAATACCATGCTGGCTTTCAAACACAAGAGCTACTTCTGATAAGTTTCTTCAACATCTTACCTAAAAAGCCTGTGAATTGAGGAAAAGAGAGAAAGAGAGAAAGAGAGAAAGAGAGAGAGAGAGAGAGAGAGAGAGAAAGAGAAAGAAAGAAAGAAAGAAAGAAAGAAAGAAAGAAAGAAAGAAAGAAAGAAAGAGACTACTTTTGATCATTCCCAACTTTGACAGTAGAATTGTCCATCACAGAGGTAAAGTAGTATAATCACAGAGTAGGAAGTGTCATAGACGCCAGCTGTCTGTCATCAGGCAGTGGAATGCCAAGATATTCAGCAGGCAAATAGATACAGCTTAGCAGTCCAATAAAGCTTGCATGGTGAGGGTGAAGCAGAAGTGAAGTCCAGTGTTGGCCCAAAGGTCAGGAATCAGCAGGCAGCAAGGTCAGACAGTCCAAAGGTCAGAGAAGGCAGGCAGGCAGGCAAGGAGGGAGGGAGCAGGAACACTTTGTGTATGTTACAAAGTCAGGAACCAGCAAACACACAAGTTGTTTCTGGTGTTGGGCCACTGCCCTCTTCCTTCCTTGAAAAGACTGGAGCCAGCTGGCTCTCATCCCTGCCCGATTAGCTCCTGCTGTGCTTGTTTCTGCCTGTTTTCTTTCAAGGCTACTGTTCTCCTGGAGGAACTGACTCCTGGCTCGTGACACGAAGGCACTCCAAGAATTATCTAGTCCAACTTCTTGCTAGATTTGGAATCCACAGCAAAAACATCCTTGAAAGGTCTCTGTTTTAAAAGCTTTGGGGATGGAGAGTCCACTGAATTAGTCTATTCCACTGTCAAACAGATGTTACCATCACAAAGGATGTCCTCATGTTTAGTCAGAATACTCTTTTTCTACAATATCACTCCACTGGATTGGATCCTATCCAATAGAGCATCAGAAGACTCATTTCTTCTTTCTCATGGCAGCCCTTCAGGTTTGTAGAGATGACTGTCATATTTCCTTTCAGCCTTCTTTCCTCCCAGCTAAATTTGCACAACTCCTTCAATTGTTCCTCATAGGACTTAGTTTACCATCTTGATCTTCTCTTATGGACATGTTCTAGCCTGTAAATATTTGCCTTCAACTGTGGTAAACAGAACTTGGCAGACTAGTCCTGATAAGGTCTGAAAAATGCAGAATACAGCAGTATATTTGCTTGAATTTAATTTAGAAACCATATTTCCTCCATCTATTGGTCTATCAGTAGAGTGGAACTATAGATTTATTTTTACAGTGATGTGAAATTCATTATTTGCCTACTAGAAAGCTTTGGAGCACCTATCCCTGATGGAAGATCCCAATCTTTTGGAAAACAGCCATTCCATACACTGTCATTTTAATAATAACACAAGGATTTCTATTATATTTAAAGTATAATGGTCATCATTCTGATTGCATTTCAAGAAGGAGAAGCCCTGAATCCCTTCTTCATTAAGCAGAAATGTTAAGGATCAGCAGGTAGAGACCCAAAATTTTGTAAGTACCACCAGCCATTTCCACATTAGACTGTCATAGTGCTATTATTCCATTTTCAACATCCTATGGAACCCTAGGGTTTGCATTTTAGCAAGGGGCCTTTGAGGAAATTGACACCATCTTGTCCTTATGATTGATCTGCCTTTCATTGTACAATAAGCAACACAAAGACTTCACCAGTGATGTAGACTTGAGTCAATTGACTTGAACTCAAGTTGGACTTAAGTTGCTTCAGTGACTCAACTTGGACTTGACTTGGCAATAAATGATGCACTGACTCGACTTGAGACTTGTTTATTTTTATTGACTGACTTGCTGCCCTTGGTTCATTTACGTAACACATTCATCTGGAAACCTTATGACTTTGAACAATGCTTCCATCTTTTTTTGCCTATTGGTCACATGACAATCTGTCTCAAACCTAAAGTGTGGACACACTTCTCGGAGGGGAACAGCAAATCAGTTAGGCAATGGATTTGAGGCAAGGTTACAGTCTGCTCAGCAGCTTGACCCCGCTGCATATCGAAGGAGCCTTCTAAATGTTTCCTAAGAGCAGAAGACAAGACTCACCCCAGAGTGCAGGGTGTATTTCTCAGAGGCAAACGGCAAATGTGTTAGACAATGGGCTTGAGGAGGAAGGATCTTTCCCTCTAAAACTTTTGAAGCTTCAGTAATGGGGAGTAAGAAGGATCCTATTCCCCACTTCTGAAAAATCCTCCAGCTTTAGATATGGAAAGTAAGAAGGATCCTCTTCCCCACTTCTGAAACTGCAGGTGGCAAAATTGCAAATGTGAAGGGCTGACTCTGCTTAAATTGTTAAACTGGCTTTATTGGACTCTGTCCAGAAATTCTGAAATATAGGTTGGGGTATAAAGCTAGCTGCCAGACCTGAGATTTGGCTTGAGACTTGACCTGAAAGTATCTTCAAGGACTTGAGACTTGACTTGAGACTTGAAGGTAGAGACTTGAGACTTGACTTGAGACTTGGAGTAAAAGACTTAAATATATCACTGGATTTCAACCTCCCACACTTCAGTTAAAGCACAAGAGAAAGGGTCATGAGACAAACTTATGAGACTTGTCATTCCTTCCTCAGGGCACATTCCAGAACTCTCATCCCCATTACTTCTTGCCTCCCCAACTGATTATCTGTCTCATTCTGGATTTGGGGGTTACTCATGAAGCCTGTGGAGGATCTAGAACGATTTATTGGAATTACTGGGGGGAAATCTGTTTGCTCCTTATGAATAATAACTCTTGGCAAATCTGTCTAATTCTGTTTGAGATTTAGAAGTCAGCCAAAAAAAAAATGATTTCCATTATTATTCTTTTATGGAAAAATTGAAGAATTATGGGGGATAAACCCCTTCCTGACAATCACCACTTCTTCCCAATAAATCCCTCCTCCCTATGACTCTTTTGACAATCCCATTATTTCAACAAACATATTCTTGGTTACACCTAGGGTTGGAAGTATGGGTCTTTCCGCACTACCCTGTTATAGCGTTGTTATTCCACTTTCAACTTTCTGTGGAATTCTGGGATTTGTAGTTTACTGCAGCCAAAGAGCTCTCTGGGTAAGAATCCTCAAGGCCCCTCCCTAAACTGCAAACTCCAGGATTCCATAGGAGGTTGAAAGTGGAATAATAGCACTATAACTATGTAGTGCGAAAAGGGCCTATGTCAGCCAGTCTTGGATGGGATTACACTCCTGTGTTCATACCTAGAGAGTGCTTTCGAATCCACCGCTCCAAAGACAGCCCAGTTAGATAAGATGAGCAGGAGTGCTTACTATCAGTTTTGGCTGATACTTCACCTATGCCCCTTCCTAAACCTGGAGGACCTAAAGATGGTAGTGTACACATTGGTAACATCAAGGCTGGACTTCTGCAGTGTTGTGCACATTGGCCTACCTCTGTACCAAGTCCAATAACTTCAGTGAGTGCAAAACATGGCAACCAGATTGGTTAATGGTGCATATAACAGTGGTCATATTACACTTATATAAAAATCACTCCACTGGCTGCTAATCAGTTGCCCGGCAAGGCACAAACTGTTGGTTATTGCCTCTAATACCCTACATGGTTTAGGTCCAGATTACCTTTGGGGTCATCTTCCTCCATATAACCCTTGCCATATACTCAACCAGGACTAGGCTGGAAACTGTTAACCAGAGGAATTTTTATTTAGCTATCCCTAAATTGTGGAATGCCTCACCAGAAGAGATTTGGCAACTGGATATACTAAGTTTAAAACAGCATTAGAGACCAATCTCTTCCAACAGGCCTATCCAGATGCTTTTTAAATTATGGGGTTTAAATTATACATTAATTGTATTTTTTAAAACTGTGTCATGTGTCTGTTTTAATCTGTGGTTCCCTGCCTTGATCCATAGGGAAAGGTGGGTAAGAATTCATCCTCACTGTCATCATCATGATCATCATGATCATCACACATTCAATAAGCATGACCTGTGTTAGCATTCAGTACAACCTTAAGAAATAATAATCATGAAGGAAGCTTGGAATTCTATGGGTAGTCCCAAGTAGAGTAGAACAATTGACCCAATGGGATTTGCATAAGTGTTGACTCACCATGCAAGGATCAATTCAGTGGTTTGGCTTTTAGTGGAAACAACTTGTAGAAATAATCCCAGTGACTCAAAATCCAAAACAAAAACAAAAACAAAACAACCCTCTTCAATCATCCTTAGAGAAATAAATCGATTCCTAAAGTCGCTTGTGTGACTGAACCCAAAGACCTTTGCTCTCCATCATATCCAAACTTTTCTTTGCCCAAAATTATAAGAAACGGGCCATGAGAGCTCTTTTCAATTTTCTAATGTGGGTTCAGCTTATTGTGATTTCAAGTTTATTGTTGTTGTTTTTTCTTGTTTTCTTTTCTGAGAGAATAAATTACATGCCCATCTCCTGACAGGAGGCAATCAGGTGTGACGGGAGTTGATCACTCATTATTGTGCTTTATCTGACTGTGAACACTTACATTAGGCTTGCTTAACATGCTGCAAGGGAGGGGCCAATGCAAAATCTTCTTCAGTAATGTGCCACAGCCCCGAGATATGCATAGGTCCATCATGCCTTGGCTTCAGAGGTCCCTGTTACCCTAAAAGGTGGGGGACTTTGGAGTCCAGCTGCAATGCCAATGCCTCCTTGAAACTGGGGGAATTATAGCTCAAAGGAAGCCTGCAAGAGGAGGGTAACAGCAGGATCTTTTCATCTGTGAATACCAGTATTAACTGCAGAGAGGACTCCAGTTAAATAGTTAAGCAGAGTATTTTATTGGGAATTAGCAAACACATAAGAAGTCAGACAGTCTCAAGAATCACACAAGAATATTGTAAAATGAGGCACAAATGTTTGCATAGAGAGAAATTGGGTGGAAAGGTGGTAGTTGCTGATCTTGAAGCAGAAGGTCAAAACGGAGTGGCTCAGACAGAGCATCTGAGGGTAGTACAGAGGAATAGAGATCTGGATGACATGTACTATATCCAAAGTACTACAGTTTACTTGGGCTGGAGCTGGGGGTTAAATGTCCTATTTCCTGTCCTGAAGGAGTATGCATGGACAAAGTGGGAATGGCTTTCTCATGAGGTTGACAAAGGAGTCTGAAATGGGCCTATTGTCTTAACTTTGGGTGACAGAACATTTATGAGACTCCTGACAATCTCGTAACATTTTGGTCAGGTAGTGTCAATGGGGAAGGTAGGATAAGCTTACAGTAGGGATCCCTGATTGCTTCACCTGGGCAGTTTTGCCTGCTATTGTTTTTGAGAAACCTCACAACTTACCGTTTTTGAGAGGATTATCCCAAGTCCATCAGCACTGGGCTTTCTTACCTAATCCTTTCTGGACTTATGATCTCATTATGTCTAAGGTCATCCTGACCTGTCCTATGCTTACAGCCAGTGCAATTTCAAACACGTCTTCCAGCCATTAAATACGTCCAATAATGAAAATAGCACATCCTGCAGAGTAGGAGTCTATGGGGTGGTAACATCCCCCTCTGTATTCCAACTGCCATTGCTGTGTTCTCTGAGGGACAAGAGCAGCTAGACACAGCTCCGTCATGCCTGGATCACAGTGGCTTATAGGAGGCCCTCCTGCCATATTCCGATTGCAATTACTTTGACCACAGAAGGAGAAGATGACCAAGCAGAATCTTCTGGACCTGCTACCATTCATTTTTCTTTATATGCCATGTCTTATTTAGATTGTAAGCCTGAGACCAGGGAATCATTAAATTAACAATTTGCAAGGCATTTGTAAGCCACTTCTACATTTGTGGCTAAACGGCAGAGTATAAATAATCTAAAACAAATGAACAAGCAAGCTCCCTATATCAGAAGACTGATAAGCAGATGGGATGATAAACCTAGCCCATATTGAATGGTAGCAGGGGCCCATTGCCAAGCCCTGAGTTAAGTAGACCTCCTATTTTAGATTATACATCTAGGTGAGAGATTAAAGAAGCATCAGTACCTGCCAACAACTGTTATAAGGAAGAAGACAGAAGAACCTCTAATAATACAGAAGACAATTCAAGAGTGAACTGAGACTTCTCAAGGCAATACACAAGGGATAAGATGGGGCATCAGTGCTGATCACAGGCACTCAATTTTCCTCATCTGGATTTCAGCCTCTGTTTATGGGGCTTGAGTGAACATCAGATAATTTTAATTCAGGTCTCAAACCAGAAGTGATATTTTTGTATTATTAATGAAGACATAGATGGATGGAAATATGGGTGGATGGTCTACTTTGAGATTGTTGGAGTTGTAGTTCAAAAAGAGGGAACTTCAAGCTGTGTTTCATACACCCTGAGAAATGTTTTAGGGCCCTGCATGCTCCCCTGATTGAGCTCAGAGCCCGGTGTGGTGATTTGGATTTGAAATTTACTTACAAATGGCTCTTCTATTCTTGGTCTGCCTCCGGTCATTTTAGGTCTTCCTTATTTGGTCTTGATGGAGACACAAAAACAAACATTGTGGTGTATGGTAAATACTCACCTGATTAAGTGATGGTTGTGCAGCAGCACCCTTCTGCTGAATACCAATATTGTGCAACCAATCATATCTGGAAATATGCTTGCTAGTTTTGCAATCTCAGTGAATTAAATGGTTTAATGATTCACTAGGACTAATGAATAGTTGCACACCATCAAAGAAAGAGACAGCCACATGTGCAAAAGTCATGCTAGTGAAACTTGAACTGTATACAGAAATTACACCACAGCCAATATAGTACAAAAATGTGAACACCAAGAGGTGTCATCAATGGTCCAGCTTTCCCCTGCTCATTCTTAGCATCCATTGGAGATGCAGAGAGTATTTGGTAATTTTTTAAAAAAAATGCTGAAAAGCATGTTTTTCAGGTGTCAAGAAACTCTGATGAGAAGAATCCTAGACTGAAGAAAATCATCACAGTTCAGGACTTATTCTGCCCAAATCTACATGTGGTTGTTCTGTATGTGAAACAACATTTTCTATGAAGGAAAAAGAAGTTTCTGCACAGCAGGAAAATAATAATTCAATACAGAAATGTTATTTCCTGTGCAGAAAAAGAGTTGTTTCCTGGGCCGAAAATGCTGTAAATTGGCACTTATTCTGCACAAAGTTTGTATGTCTTTGATTTGCATAGAAAATAGCATTTTCTGTTCAGAAAATAGCATTTTTTCCAAACAGAAAATATAAATATTATTTTCTATACAGGAAAAAAAATGTATGGCTTTCAAAGACTTCCTCACAGTGAGAAAAAAGATGCTAAAATTACTCGTTGCTTCCTTCCAGAAGATTCTTAGGGAAATACATCCCTAATGTCCAAAGAACTTTAACCTGTTCCTTTTATTCCAGGACTGAAATGGGCCAATCCATTCTGACCTGGACCTTGTTAGACCAGTAAGACCAACACACAATTTTTGTTATTCAGATTTGGAATGTTTGACCAAATTGTTTCAATAGCTCCAGTATATTCATTCTTCTGAAAAGTTATTTCCAACCTCATCTTTTTTCTCACCTTTCATATGGAAGGAAATATGAAGAGGAAAATCAGCAGCGGCTGCCCTTGGTTGACATAATTCACTGCTCGACTGAAGAGAAACCTGCTTTCTAATGGTCCATCTCTCCTTACTTAGCTTCTCAGTTCTTCTTCTGTCTCTGGACAAAGAGCCCCAACACAGTATTTGTACCAGTCTCCACCAGTTCTAAAATATGAAGAATAATGCAAGGTGGAGGGCGAAAGGAGCTAAACCAATGTGACTTGCTTCTTTACGTACTTATTTATTTAATTTTCCTAAGCAATTTTTGCCCTTTTCAGTCCTGCTTTTCTCTCTAGAGATCTGAAACCTGCTAGTTCTGGATGGGCTCCATTAACTGTTGCCAACAGATTTTTTTCTCTGATGAATCTTCAAGTACTTCAGTCAGCCTGGGCAGGCAAGACGTCCATCTGTACTGTCCCTGATGGATTCAGTGAGACTTGGAAGCCATTCACAGCACCAGAGCAGGAAATTCAAAGGATTAGACAGAGGAGGAAAGAGAGAAGGAAAATAACCCTTAGAAAATATGCTGATTTCCAACTTCTTTTTTTTCCTACTCTGAACACAGACCGCAACATTTCAGCAACGCTGTGAACGAACACAGCAAAGGCTTCATCAAAAGTCACAGCAGAAGAAGGTGCTTAGGGGTACATTTTTAAGCATGAGCACGTGGGAGATTTCATCGACCAAATATTCATTGATGTTGAAAGGGCAGCTGTACAACGAACAAACACACTTGTTCCTTTGAATAGATACCTCCTCCCCATTCTCAAATGCCAAACATGCTGGATTTGGGAGGCTGAAGCAGCAGGATGCAGTTATCTTTCTGTTCAGTCGGAGGCATATCGCTGGAATACGGATTTGACAATGCCACCTTTCTGGGCATAATGGCTCTATCCCACAGCTCAAGCTTGATTGCAATAAAGATACATGTGCTAGCTTTTGATTCCTATAAATCTGCATCTATATTGTCTTCAATTTGTTCAACAGCCAGAATGAAGCTTGTGGATGCTAGAAGTTTTATTGAATGCACTGATTAAGGTGTGATGATGAGATCTTTTATGTCCATTAAAGTACTCAGGATTTTGTAACAGAGCCATCTGCCTTAGGTACAGCGTGGATCAGCAAACTGCACTCTCCATCCGAGGAATACAGGGTTTTCCATCTTGGCTTTATTATTTTCTGGGCTGGGAATTCTAAAAGAAACTAACAGAAAAAAATACAGAACCACAGAGAGAAGAGATACATCCCCTTTTCCACAACAAGTGGGCCAGTGCCCAGCATGGTAGGTTCAGTAATAGTCATATTCTCATCTCCAACTGGTTTAAACTGAAGTCAAAAGACTTGGTTTTGTTCGCCCTTGGTGGTGTCATCATGTAGCTGGATATGATTGGTTATGCAAAGCCATGATAATTTTACACTCATTATGTGATACCTAATTGTCTAGGATCACTTGGGGAAGGGGGAAAAAAACCCCAAAAAGAATAAACCCTGGCCAAATCACACTGGCATTGGAACTTCATCAGAAACAGGGAACAACAACAACAAAAACAAACTTCAAATTGTGGCAAATAGCAAATAATAAAGTTATCTTTGCAGTGGGATTGCCTTTTTCCAAGCCACTGCTCAATTCCAAAATCTGAGAGTAAAAATTAAGTGCAGCTGCAGGCAAAATAATATACATTGAACACTTTTAATAATCTCGAAAAAAATATGGGTGGCATGCAATAGGGGACTTATTTCTTTGTTAAAGGGCTTATGTGTGCGCAAAAGTGAACTGAGCAGTTTATCAATGTCCATATTCAATTGGGATTAATGTTACTATGTACGGACACCCATTGTTCAAAGATGGAGTAACAGATATGCCAGGAAACAAGGCACAATTAGCCCAGTGTTTCTCAATGCACATCTGGACACCAGCTAGGAAGTGCTGGATGAGAACAGAAGCACCTAATGCATATCAGAAATGTCCAGTGCACATGAGAAGTAACAAGGTTGCATCAGAAGAGTGCAATGCACACTAGAAGTGTCCAGTGAGCATTGGAGCTGGTAAGCAGCTACAGATCTTCACAACTCACAAATAGGGTTTCCTTGCACCTCTGCAACATAGCTAAAGATTTATAAAATTATGAAATGTAGACTGAGGTATAGAACCTCAGCCTATGTAATTTTATTTTCAGAAGTGAATCATTAAGGCTGTTTGAAAGAGAAGAAGAAGCCAGACATCCTCTTGCTGAGAAGCTAAATGGAGCAGTTAAGCCAGGCAACAAGGAAAATGTAAAGGATCCTTTATCTTTTTTTTCTCATCCTCAACAAGAAAGGGCCTCTCAGCAGAATGAAACACTGCACTGGGGCAATGGTCAACTACCATGAGAATTATTGCAATTTAGGACTGTTTTTTTTTGGGGGGGGGGGAATACACATAATTTTGTGCAAAACTTGTTGTTTTCTGCACCATGTATTGGGGCGGAGGGGGAGCATGAGGAAAGCAAAGTTCTTTGTACAATCTTTTTTTTTCTCAATATAAATGCAAAAAATAAAAATACACAAACACTCCCAAAATCTCACCCAGAAGACAGAGAACTTTAGAAAATATTTCTACTTGTGTACCAAGCAAAATAAGTGAAGATTTATATCCCTAAGCAGCACTCCAGGAAGAGTGGGATTTTTCACTGGTCCTTTGTGAATTTAACACTGTGAAGTACATTCGGCTACTAAGAATTGGTGATGGACAGAAGCGTAGATCTCTTCAGTTTGTTTTCTGGTACCTTTTAAATTTTGTGAATCCTAATCTGTTTTTTTCCCCCCCACAAAACAAAACAACTGAGATACAATGCTCATCTGTTCTTAGCTGATGGTGGTGTGTGACAAAGTTCAGAATGCATTTTGTACCACATCTTTTTAGCATGAAGCCTGTGAATGAGAACACTCAGTTTCAGCATCAGTATTCTTAAAATGTCCACCAGTATTCTTCCCTTCCTTTATGATTGGGGGGTGCAGCTGGGAATCTGCATTAAATGGTGAGAGGTTACTAATATCACTCCAGATGTTTTACAGTCATTGAATGCCAGATAAGTTAAAAATAGCACTTAAAAAAAAAAGACCATATTTGATATTCAAATTTTTGCTCTATTACATTTTGGGCTGCAATTCTGCTTACGATGACCGAGACCTTTTCTCAGGAAGATGGGAAATAACTTTACACAATACTACCTTTATAGTGAACTGCAATACCAAATGTGTTTGTGCAGCATGTATCAATGTGTGCATCAACATGCATCCATGTACAATGTATCTCCACAATGCATATCCATGGGCATTATGTGTCCATGCCCAATGTCATCACATGTACAAATTTGCTTCCACAACCTTGGACTAAATATGGGTGGACAAAATTGCCTAACTGCTTCCATAGAGGAACTTGTCCGTAATAAGACACCCAACAGGATACCAGTGATTATTTTAGGGTCACTGTTCTACTTTTGAAATATGTCAAGTTCTACATACCTGAGATGATGCAATTGTTTTCATAAGCCCTTCTTCTGAAAAGGCATCAAAAGTAAATCGTGATACAGTATTTCATTTCTCTACAACTTATTTTGGTATGCTATTAAATGCCGAAAACAAAAGAAGTACCAGAATGAACTGGGATGCTTCTATTTTATGACAAAAATGAGTTAAAAGACCTTAGGAAAAGTTCCTGTAGGTTTCCCAAATATTAATTACTCTCAACTTTAAGCACAAAGGGTAACAAGAGGAGACTTCAGTGACTACAACTTCGACAACAATGGAAATTAGTTGGCTTAATAGCCTGTTAAAATGCCTTCTTTCAAGAATTTCCCCTCAAGCGTTCCATCTGCCCAAGTTTGAAAATGGACCTCAGTAAATATTTTTCAATAGACGAAATGCAAATAGGATCCAATATTTCTATCGTTCATGCTGTTTCTTTGCAAAATGGTATTGAAAGGGTGCTGCACAGTGATGCTTCAAATCTAGGGCGTCAGATGTTCCGTTTGGAAAGGCACTCAAAACATTTGTCCAAATTATCCCTGTTATTTGGATTGGATCTCTTGCAAGAAAAAGCTTTGTTGATCAAACAGAGTTCTTTTTGCTTTGTATCAAGCCAGAGAAATGGCAGGAACACACTGCATTTGCATTCCAGATTTTGTTCATTGTTGGGTGGACTGGAAAAGAAACCTACTCAAGAGGAAGAAAACCACCACTGTCCATTTCTTTAAGTTGATCATTTCAGGAAGGCATTTGTGATTGTGGTCAATTTCATAAATGACACATGCCCACTATACAGAAATACCCATTTTGCATCTTCTAAGACTGCCAACAGAATAGAACTTTTCTCCCACTTGGAAATCCCTACATTTCCAAAGCTTGTGGTGTGCTTCAGAGAGCAAAATATGCCTAAAATCATTTGTGCATCTCAAAAATGTCCATTGGTGAAAATAAGTATGATAGAATTAAAGACAATAGAAAATTACTTACATTGGAAAGGGGGACTTATTCCCAAATATACATGAATTTCCATGTTTCATGTCCCATTATGGAAACAGGATAGCATCTGCCACCACTTCATGTTACAAGTCTTCAACAGGCAACCTATACCATCCAACAGAATAATACTGGAAGTCCAGCTGGCAGTGATAATGGCTTCATTCTGACATAATTAAAATGTGACATTTTTTTATCCAAACCTTTAAGTCCCAACAAATGTATATCGATAGATAGATTTAAACTGGTTATTATTATCACTATTTCTAAATTGCTTAATATGCTTTAGACTCATAGATTACAGGAAAAGAGATTCCACCAAGAACTCTGACAGTAAGCAACATTTCAGCTAGTATTTCACTTAGACTCCATCTAAACATTAGAAAGAACTTCATGATAGTAAGAGCAGTCCAACAGTGGAATAAACTGCCTGGGAGTGTGGTGGAATCTCCTTCTTTGGAGATGTTTAAACAGATAGCCATCTGCTAGAAATGGTTTGTGTACTCCTGGATGGCAGGGGGGTTGGATCAGATGGCCCTTGTGATCTTAGAGTGATCTCAGAGTGTGGTGGAGTCTCCTTCTTTGGAGGTTTTTAAGCAGAGGCTGGATGGCCATCTGTTGGGAATGCTTTGATGGGTGTTCCTGCATAGCAGGGGGTTGGACTGGAGGGCCCTGTGGTCTCTTCCAACTCTATGATTCTATGATTCTATGGCCCTTTTCACACGAGGCAAGTGAATCACTCTGTGCCGTTACTTACCGATTCTTCTCTCTTCGAAGCAACGCTGACTTTCCCGTAAGCCCTTCTGCAGGGCTCCTCTGTTTGTTGCAGGGCGAATCGGAGCAGTGCGAGGTCAGTAGATCTGCACTGCTGAGGTTGAAAATGGCGGCTTCCTGTTCTTTCTGGGTCCAGACCAACTGCTGACACTGACCATGCCCACAGCTCGCCCTTCGCTGATCACAGGCTCACATTGGTGCAAGCCCGCACATCTGCACAACTGAGCAGGAATGAAATGGTGTACTCCGGAAGATTGAAAGACCGGATTTTTCTGGTATTCACTTAGCGCACTGGAGGACCACTTGGGGGCATTTTGGGTTGGACTAAGGTGCAGAACTAAGGTAAATAGTCCAAACCTAGTCCAATCCAAGGTGCGGACAACCTCCTTGACAGAACACCTTGGCCCATTTTAACTTCCTTGTGCTGAAAGGGACTATGTCTTCCAGCTCCAAGCTTCTACAGTTCTATGATACTTAGTATTTTAAATCTTTAAATAACTGGAAATTGATTTTATTTCTATGCTTCTCCAAGATCTTGTGATGTTGGTTGGAATCATATAATCTATATAGAAGGCCAAGCAGTGTTTTCAACTATTGAGGGTTAGAGAGTGAATGCTTGGGGAGGTTAAGCAACTAAAATAATGGAGCCACTTGCCCCTGATCAGCTGCAACAGCAGAAGAAACTATACTGTGGCTGAGCCTCAGGCCAATGCTACTGCCCGCTACTTTTAGGGTTGTTGTATGTTGGAAATGACTTGAAGGCACACAATAACACCAAACCCCTCCTCCTCCTGGCTCACCTGCCCTGGAGACAGAGCCTACTTCTCTTGAATTTCTGGCTAACACCCAGAGTGCCAGCTGCTTTAGGCAGGTATAATACCATCCCGGCTTCAACAAGTGGATGCTAGCAATGGTGGGCTGTAGAAGCAGCTGACATGATCATCACTGCCACGGTAGTGGGGTGTTTCTGTTAGAAAGGACATAACTATTTCTGAGATGCCACATTCTGCTTCTGTTATGTAAATATACACCCATGTACTTTCACAATTGTTGCACTATACACTTCCTGTTGAATGCCACCATGCTCACATGCAACAGACTACATATGTGCCAATGAGCTGGCTGATTGCCCCATTGTGCAATGCATAATGTACAGTAACTCTTTCTGCAATCCCACTAAATCAAATGGTACATTGAAGGCACTGACAACCAGTTATGCACCATCTGAGAATATGCAACTGTCTGTGAAGTAGTTACACTTGTGAAGCTCTGCTTTTGCAACAATGAACTGAATATATCCTTTGTATGACCACCAATGTATATGTGTATGGCACAGTCTTGTCAAGATATTTAAGTGAATCTTTTTGTGTGTCTATTCACTTTTCAACTGTATACTTTACTGATCAAAGTAATTGAAGCAGATGAAACATCTTTTTTAAGTGATCAATTCATTAATTGGCAACATTTGCATATTATAAAATCTCAGATAGGCACATTTTAGAGGGTATGGTGAAGTAGTTAGATAGCATCCATATTTATAAACAAAAATGCTATTTTTTATATTTTCTTTGACACTGCTTGTTACATTCATGATCAAAAAAGTCTAAAAAAAGAGGAAGTGATTTCCATCCTATGCTGGGTAAAATGGATAATGGATGAAGAATTCCTTACTATTGAATCTGATCAGTCACCTGGATCATTAAATCACTTCCTACGAAACGTCAGCCTAAATTCTGTTAGTCTCAACTAACAACACCCATCAAATCATCCGGAGTTAGCTGTATATGACTCACCATTCATCAATAGATTCAGTGAGTCTGCTCTAGCTGAGACTGACATTATCCCAGCCATGATTTTAAAACAGTATTTACATTTTTTTCAATATATCAAATAACTCCAGTCAATTGAATTGATTGATTTCAATATCGTTCCTTTTTTCTTTCTTTCTTGTTTTCAATTTGTTCTATTCACTTTCCCCCCAAAGGTCTGCAAAATGTTGGTCCTGAAATTAGTATGCATTTTTATGCACATTTTCCATAGTATAAACATTTTTGTACACAAGTTTGTCTAACAGATACCTTTTTGCAAGCATCTGTTTAATGTATCGTAGTTTTTTGCTCCATTTAAACACTAACATATTAATTTTTATATTCAACCTTCCCCCCCTCCCCCCCAAAAAAGCAACTTTATTTTCAAAGATACTCTTTGTTTGGAAATGATATAAAAAAAAATTCTGAGAAGTGTAAATACTTTGCAGATTAATTCAGGAAGCATGGCTTTGGTAACTCCTTGTCAAAATGACAGCCTTTTATGTCTGTCATCCGCAGCTAAAATATTCTGTGGGGTAAATGATTAGACTCCATTCCGACCAAAATACCAAGACTGGTCTAAACTGAGTTGGTGCACTAGATCAATATAATTCCTCCTTTATTTCCAACACCCATGTGCATGTACACTATATCGTATATTTCAGCAGAATTGCACATTCCAAATGACAGCTAGGAATCTTAGAGATATGTGATTTCTCATTAGCTGAATTAATGAGACCTTCAGCATTAATTAATAAATATTAAGCCTATGGAAGACATTGTAAAGAATTCATCCATAGTGGCAGACAGCGCCTATCAGTCAGAGTCTATCAGCAAACACAATGAACTTGCAAAAGTCCTTATCATTGTCATATATTTCCAAAGATTTGTATTTTTTGTTAAAAAAAACAGTAGGAATGTCATCACTTTTACAAAACTAACAAAATAAAACGATAACATGACTTCTCTTGGAATTCTCACAGTGGACTGACCTGAACAAAAATGGCAAAATATATATTAGAGTCCAGTTCACACTAGAAATTTTGCTTTAGGGATGTAAACCCTGACTGAATTTCGGACTTGCATGGTAAAAGAGAAATGCTTCAAAATAGCAGCTTTTGTTGTAGTGATGTAGCCATCTGGGTGAAATTTTGTGCAATTTCTTTTGAGTGATTTCTGCATATTTATGTGAAAAGTGAAGTCTTGGCAAATGTGGTAATTGTTGCCTTGTAATATACGCTGATTTGTGGCTTTATGATCCATCAGCATGTTCTGTTGTATTTGCTGAATATCCGTATTAACTTTAGAAATGGAAAAGACATTACTTTTGGGCAGGGAAAAGAGTTTTGTGTAATCTATTGCCTAATCCCATTGCTGGCTCCAATTAAAGTACACCCATTAAATCCATTAGATTTACCCATATATTGACACACCATCCAGGGAATTACTCAATGGGTCTATTCTAGTTGAAATGAACCAATAGAACTCTGGCCTATATCTTGTGGAAGTTGCAGAAACAATATTGTCTGTCTGTCTGTCTGTCTGTCTGTCTGTCTGTCTGTCTGTCTTTCTTTCTTTCTTTCTTTCTTTCTTTCTTTCTTTCTTTCTTTCTTTGAGACAACACCTCAGTCTTATGCCAAAACTGAGATTTTGTGAGGTGGCTGGAAGATCCTCCACAGGTTGCTTCATCATGCCAAGAAGTCCAATCTCTACCAAGAAATCTGCAGTAATAAAATTTGTTCACATCCCTATTTTGTTTCAGACAAAATGGTTGCAATCTGCTATTAAAGTTGTGTACAGTTTTACAGCTGAACATTGGGAAAACAAAAATAATGACCTCTTATGATTTACATAACCTTACATAACCTTAAATAGAGACATTGAAACTGTTCAAGATTTTCCATACTTTGGCTCAGTCATTAAATGGAATGGAGACTGCAGTCAAGAAATCAGAAAAAGACTACGGCCATTTCTGCATGGGGTATTTGAAATGGTGCAGTCCGTCTTCCAGGGAGGACGTCTGCACCTGGGAGCAGACTGGGTCCGGACTATTTAACGTAGATCCGCACCCCAGCCTGCTCTCGAACGACCCCAAGTGGTCGTCCAGTGTGCTTTTGAAAAACCTGTTTCTTTCAGTTTTTCAAAAGCATGGAGCATGCCAGTGCGAGCCTGCTCCCTTGTGCAGATTTGCAGGCTCGCACCAAGGCGAGCCTGTGATCTGCCGGGGGTAGGCTTTAGGCTGGCGAGCTTCAGCAGTTGGTCGAGACCCTCGACCAACCGGAAGCCACCATTTTTGATGCCGGAGCAGTGCTGAGCGAAGAGCACGCTCTGCTCCAGAGCAGCCTGGACCGGACCGGGGAGCCATTTCCACCCCATGTGGAAATGGCCTAGGACTTGGAAGAAGAGCTATAAAAGAACTAGACAAGATCCTGAAGTGTAAAGATATACCATTGAATACTAAAGATAGGATTGTCCATGCTGTTGTATTTCTAATTTCTATTTATGGCTGTGAAAGCCAGACAGTGAAGAAAGTTGAAAGGACAAAAATCAACTCATCTGAAATTTGGTGGTGGAGTTGAATTCTAAAGATACCCTGGACTGCTAAAAAGACAAATGAATGGATCCTAGAACAAATTGATCCTGAACTCTCTCTAGAAGCCAAGAAGCCTAAATTGAGGTTGTCATACTTTGGACATATCATGAGAAAACATGATTCACTAGAAAAAGCATAATGCTTGGTAAGGTAGAAGGCAGTAGGAAAAGAGGAAGACCACATTACAGATGGATGGATGCAATCAAAAAAGACACGTCCCTGAGTCTCCAAGACCTGAGCAAGGTGGTTGGTGATAGGGTGACTTGGAGATCTCTCATCCATAGAGTCACCATAAGTTGAAGTCAACTTGACAGCAGTTAACAACAACAACAAGAGTAAATATCTGCATGTGAAGATATGAACTGATTGTACCATGCAACTCCTTTGTTGAACAGCGACATTGTATCAGTGAATCACTGTATTTCATATGAATCTTATGCACATCTTATGGGATACCCAATTTCATGTACAACATAACTATATACACAACTCAGCCTTTGCAACCTTGAAGCTAACATAGATATTCCACACTGGACAAAAATGTCAGAACATTTATGGCTGTGTAAGCATAGCTGTGTTTTCACAGCTGCCTTGGAAAATGTCATGGGTGCCTTTCTCAGGAAAGGTGGACATGTCAGCCCACGGTGAAGAACCTAGATATACAGATAGGAAAAGTGTGAGCCACTGTGATATAGTGATTTGAGTGTTGGACTAGGATTCTAGGTGATGGGTTTGAATCTCCACTCATTCACTGGTTGACTTTGAGGAAGTCACACCCTCTCAGCCTAATAGGAAGGCAATGGCAAATGTCTGAATACATTTTGCTAAGAAAACTCTTTGATAGAGTCTTAGTAAGTCAGGGGCATCTTGAAGAGATATAACAACAGCAACAAAAACACATGGAAGATTCTATGTTTGGTTTCTTTGTCTATATTTAAAACACTGATCAGCCCCATGTTGTATTTCTGTTGTTCCTCTTTGATTCCTTTCCTCACAACCCATGCACTTTCTTCTTTCCACCCACATTCTTCTACACCCCCCCCCATCCTGAATCATCCTCATGACTGAAATGTGTGCAGTATCATTTGCTGCATAATGAAATCTGAAGTGACATTAATATACATATAATTTTATGGTGGGGAATGGGCCTAGCTGATTGTTTCTACCTGCTGTGCTTTGATGATAGACATTGGGATGTCTCCATTTATGTAATGAAATTTCACCTCCTTAATGGTTCAGATGATCAAATATTCCTCTGAGCTGTTCTTGGGAAGGGGGAAGGGAATGTTATTTACACCTTTCCCAGGAAAGATGGGAATGTCAGATCATACCTAAGGATCTAAAGAGTTACAGGTAAAGAAGATGAGAGAAATTAGCAGTCAGAAACAATCATAATGTTCTGCGCAGACCGGTTCTGTGTTCCCCCATTCAATAGAGGGAATTAAAATCTTTCTCCTCTTCAGCAATCCTGGACATATTCCTTCATTGGGAATTAAGCTTGGAACATCCTTCTAGACTACATGCCAGGTACTACTCAGATCTCGATCTCTTTCAATTCCAAACATTTTCATTAAAGCCTTAGCTTAACCTTTATATCCATCATCAGTGGTGGCCTTTTTTGTCTATTAGTTCTGGTTTGTAGCTTCAACAGTAACAACAACAACAACAATGAGGATGTTACATTTCCAAAATGACGGCTACAAAATTTCACAAATGGCTGCTTGAAAATTTTGCTGGACTTGCATATTTTGTAACTTGAAGGATTACTGTGTTTTGATTTGCATATTAATCTTGAATGTGCAGATCAAAATGTAGTAATCCTTCCAGTACCATCATGAGAAGCACCCAGTGAGGAGAGGCTACAAGGGTGCTGTTTATCACTATGAACTACTCTTTAATTGTCAATCAAGCTATTTCATTCAGTTACATCACTAAGTGTTAAACCCTTAATTATGCTTCTAGTAGACCCATTGAAATAAATGGGAATTGAGTCAGCCACCATTGACATGTGCTCCAGTGATCAAAATTGGCCTATTCTAAGCAACAGGGAAAGAAGAAAATAGCAGCAGAGGTGTATTGACTCAATCATCTAAGCCACAAACTTGAGTTTGCAAAGCCTGAGCAGAGCTGTTGGTGCAGGGCTGTGCCTCATGTTCTCTTGTGCATAGCTTGACCACAAGTCAAACACAACTTGACGGCAACAACAAGAAACTCTAAACATGGGTACCATCATGGTGTGAGTAGACTACACCATCACATGAAGTAGTGGTTAGAATATTGAATCAAAAGTCTGATACCCATGCTCAGACTCCTATGGGTGATCTCGGGCCAATCAATCTCTATCTTTCAGCCTAAGCTGCTTCACAGAATTGTTCTCTGAGTAAAAGTAGGATTTGGGGAAGACCATAACAGTGCAATATGCTGCCTCAGAGCATGGTGAAGTCATCTTCTTTCAAGGTTTTCAAATAGAAACTGGAGGAAGGTCATTTGCTGGGGTGCTACGAGTGTGCGCTCCTGCATGGCAGAATGGGGTTGGACTCTATGGCCATTGTGGTCATATTCCAGTTCTATGGTTCTACAGTTCTAAGATTTTTAGTGCTTTAAGTTTTTAAATGAATAGAAGTTGAGTTCATTTGCATGCTTCTCAGAGATCTTGTGGTGTGATCATGAAATCTGATGATTCTATGATTTTATGTACTTCAAGCTCCTTGAAGGAAATCTAGAATATCAATGAATTAAATATATGCAGTTATAAGAAGGAGATATTGTTGGGGTTTTCTCACTTACTGGTGATAATTTTCACTATAAAATTGCCTGGTGGAACTGCCTTCTTAGCAGAGCTTAGAGTTGTAAAAGTCCCACCAACTATAGCAAAGTTCCTCTTCCACTCACTTATGTCCTCGGCTGCTCTGCTGTACTATGAAGATGCATAGCCAAATTGACAGTTAAGGTTCAGGTGCCCCTCCCTTCTCCTCTTCAGATTGGCTCTGATGCATGGCAGTAAATCTAAAATTATGCATGTCCCCTTCAAGAAAAAGGAGATGGTTATCTCCCGTTGCCCGTAAATCAGAGCTGAGCCAAGCATACACTGATGAATTAATGGATTCTAGATACAAAGTCCTCCAGTTTTATGAGTATGCTTGCTATAAGACATAAATAAATCTGCCACTCCTGTATTAAATTAGTTAATATTTATGTAATTATGTATATTATACAGAAAAAAGGGTGGCATCATTTCATGTTTTTATTTAATATTTTATTCTGTTGTTGTTAGCATTTTTTCCCTCTCTATTCCCCACCACCTCTTTTGTGGGAAAATAATTACTGAAATTAAAAAACATTACCAGTTTCCTAAATTCAGCAATTCTATCCTCAATGTTTTCTGGTTGATGATCCTTTCTCTTTTTGTGTGTGCACGCTAGATGTGGATAATTATATTATTAGCTAATTAGTGATAAATGTCAGTAATTTTATTTTACTGAGAACAATTCAGAAAGTGAATGAGTTTTAATAAAGTTCAGACTGCTTGAAACAAAGATGGATGGGAATCACTCCTTAACACAGGGGATAGCCTGAGGACGAATGGCTGTTCAATTTCATTTAAGCTCTCTAGGAAAAAGGAGAAGACCTGGAAACAACCACAATGTTACACATTTGACAATTTGAGAAGGAAATCCAGGGTGAGAGGAGAAAAGAACTTTTGCTTGATTTTGGCAGAATAGAATGATTTTATGGAATTTGCCCAAATGCCTGTAGTTCTATGGCTATAACCTTATTCAGGTGTTCTGAAATTTTACTGAAACATTGAAGGAGAAAAGCAAATCTCTAAAGACTATAATTTATTGCAGATTTAAGAATTTATGGAGTAAATCCAGAGTGGAGGAGGAAATTCTTGAATTGGGGTAAAACAGATTTTTTTTCCCCTGACCAAAATTATGATTTGCAAGCCAGCTAAAGTGACCATATTTAGGTGTTCTGAAAACAGTATGTGAAGGTTACATATGGGCATGAAAGGAAATATTGTGGCCTTGAGCTCCTTCCTGATGTTACCTGTTTCACACCTTCTGAGATCCACCAACAGGCAGTATCCTTGGTGCCATAAATTCACACCAGACCCCAAATCTTAGTAATATATCAATTTATTTGTACAAGGCTGATGCCCAAATATGTGCCTATTTGGCATGTTATGTGAACTGCAGAAATGACAGAACACACCATGCATAGGGAGCTTACACATGTTATGACTTATAACCATTAGTTCACTCTTGTGAAAAAAACAAGCTTGAATGTTCCAAGCTTCCTGGGGGAAGGAAAGTAAATCCATTGGGTTCATATTTCTGCATGGAAATATCAGTTTCCATCTTCCAAGACTGAGAATGGTACAGAACATTTCTTGCCTCAGAAAGCCACCTGATTGAAATGTGCCCACTCTGTGTTGAGTTGACATGAGTTGACATTAATTTTCTCTTTATGATCATTGATTGGTAAATGTTCTGTTTTTTATTTTACTTTATTTATTTGCTACACTTCTAGCCCACGTTTCCTCCAAACTCTTCATGATAACAATTCCTCTTTTGATCTTACAAGACCCTGTGAGGTAAGCTAGGCTGAGAAAGCATCTGGAACAAGAATATAAAGAATATTTGAAGATATTCAAAAGACAGTGGGGAAAAAAAATCCTCAAGTTTCTTGAACAATGGGGAATCTTGAGGAGAAAAAAACCATATGGTGAAGAATATATATAGTCTGGAACTTATACACCCAAGAATTCAAAATGTTTTTGTTCCTGAATGTCCTAAAATGCCGTCTACCTGGTGTGGGAGCTGTTTCCCCAAGAGCTTCTCATTACTTCCTGTTGTCAAGAAGTGACCAAAAGCGTTTCAGTGCCTAATATGACCCAGGGGTTCCTAAAATATGGTGGAAATATCCCAGAAGGGTGTGGTGGGGGAGGTTTGGTCCTCCAAAGTCTCTTGCGGGGAGCTTATAAAGCCCAGTAGCCCCCTACAATTTTCCACCCCAAGTTCATTTACACAGAGAAACCATCGTTTGTTGCTATGCCCTGTGACTAGTGAACAGGTTTGTGTGAAGTGGAACCAAATGTTCTATTGTTGTCTGTGTTCCTGTCTATAAAGCACAAATAGCTCAGTGAGGTCTGTAAGAGTCTCTCTATAAATGCAGAGCGTTTCCTTAAAGCAAAGGTTACTGATGGATGATGTGTATTTTTTATTCTCCCTGTAGGGCTAAAGAAGCTCTCAAAATGTACAGGGCTCCCTAGAGACCTCCTTGCAAGATCTTATCTGCCTTTTGGTCTGACATATGCACAGACTGCTAATGCAAAACCAACAACAGAGGAGCACAAACCGAGAACGAAGAAGAGAAAGAGAGAGAGAGCGAGAGAGAGAGAGAGATGAGGCCTGTGGAAAAGTGTTTTAAAGGAGGACATCAGATAGATGTGCTATGTTGTAGATTTCACCCTGGGGTAGAGATGGGTGGACTATTTAACACATCTGAAAAACAGTTGAAAAAATGTTATTTTCTGAATGTCAGGAGGCCCTGATGCGAAGAATCCTGGACTAATGAGCATCTTCATATCTTAGGACTTATTCTACACAAAATGTGCATACGGTTGTTTCATGCAGAAAAAAGCATGTTCATTGCAGGAAGCAGCACCTTTGGCTTAAGAGACAGTACTGCTTTTCTGCAGAGAAAATGCTATTTTCTGTGCGAAATGTCCCATGTGAATTTTGTGCAGAATAAGGTTCTTTTAAAATTGCACAGTTTCCAAAGACTTTCTTACAGGGTGAAGGAAAAAAAAATTACTCGTTGCTTCCTTTCAGAAGCAAATTGGCAAAGAATTGCATCCCTACCGTAAAACTTTAATTTGTGAAGTAAATACACTCAGGAACAGAGAGTTAAGGAAAAGTGTCCTAATATTTTGGCCCCCTCTATTCCTTACCCCACCTACCTTCCTGTGTGGCTAGGGCACCAATTTTTTTGCCTATCATGTTTTAAGTAACACGTTACACTTAACAGAATTACACTTAGGAAGTTTCTTGATGGCAAGTCAAATTATTTCTTCCATAACAACTGGGTTTATCTATTTTCCCAGTGTATCTTCAGTCAGAGATCTTACCTGTTATCATCAGCCCTTTCTGCATGCCGCTTTTAAGCCACAATGGTGACGGGATCGCAACAGGACCGTGACAACTCTTCTGCATGATGTCATTACAATCCTGTGTGATTCCATAGCTATCTGTTGCAATTACAGTGTAAATCATTGACAGGTTTTTCCTGTCAATGAACTGCAATTGCACAGTCCTCCCGCAGCCCTCCTGCACTTGTCTGCTACAAGAAGGTCAGGAAGCGCAATGGCTGTGCTTCCTCCTCCAGCGCAGTCTGGGAAAATGCTGGTCTGTGCTGTGGAAGGGAGGGGCAGGGCCACTGCACTTCCTTCCGTCCAGCAGGCAGCTGGTGTGGAGGGGAGTGCTTCTGTCATGCTCCCTTTCTGGGAGAGCCAACCCCAAGATCGCCACTGGATGGCTTCAGCAAGCTGCAGAAAGGGCCATTCTCACTACCTGTTATCTGATTCTTTTAAGTGGAGATCCTAGAAAACTGAACCCAGCACTTTTGTGAGTTAAAGATGTCCACTATCATTGAACTCTTATCTCTATCTTCACATGGGATATGGTTTTCATAAAGTATGCAGCACAATATTGTATAGATAGGACACTTTGATACATTGTACCAGGTGGGCAACAGGTAGATCACAGGTTTCATGCAGACACCGGTCATTTTTGTGATTCACCATCCTGACCATCACCAAAACCACTACATTCCGGTGTGCCATATTTCCCAAAAGAATTACACATCTTTGCACAGATGGCGATGGAAATAGAGGTGGTACAGGACCTGATGGTAGCAATGAAATGGAGATGTGGTCTTTGGTGTCCCACACTCCAGGATGGGTAATGTGGCTCCCCATCCTGGCACATTGCCCGCCACTGCAACATATCTACATCATTACATATACCCTTGTATTGTATGCATAGAACAAATGCTATAAATAACAGCTGCATTAGAGTTGTGATAAATTTGGTCCCAAGACAGCCTCTGCAATTTTTATCTCAGCTAGTTTTTGGCACCCAAAGGTTTGGCAGGTGCAGTAAAAATGTGAGAGGTTCCAACATATTGGAGGCAAGAGCAGAGATGATCTAACATCTGTGCAAGAGGATTTCATTGTCAGTGTCCAATCTCTGAATCCAAATGTCAGAGATTGGGGTCAGGTGTTGATATGGCAATCTGAATAGCAACAGGCAGGAGATTTGGGGATTTTGTACCATTTTGTTTGCATGCATGGTTGGAACAAAGAGGCATGATTATGTGACACTGGGTTATCCAAGGCCACAGTTGTATTGTTCTCTCCAATCTGTATGTAGTTTGGGTTGCACAGGATCTCTCTAAGACTGTCAAAGCCACTTTGAAACAGCTTCTACTGGATAAGCAAAGATAAGTCAGAGGGACTGTGTTCACGCCTTCATTCTGGACATACCTTTATAGACAATGGATCTCATTCCACAGATGTTTTCCACTTGCTACTTCCAAGTGCATTCTATCCTGGTTTTCTCTCTCTCTCTTTTTTTTTTAAGTTAACAAACTTTTCTTTATATTTATGTATATTTTTAAGTGGGCACGTTCATAGGAATATTAATGGACACATGTTCCCACGGGATATGGCATCTCCCATGGAATAAATACAATATTCATTCAGTACATTTTGAAAGTTTGCACAGTTTCAAAATGTACTTAATGAATATTGCACATTTTTCAACTATGTATATATTGTCAAATATGTTGCTATTGCTATTTCTTGTTGTTAGTATTCAAATTATTATTGTTGCTGATGTTGTTTTATCTGCATCCTACCTTTGTCAAAATACTGAGACTGAGGAAGGGAGGGAGGGAGGGAGGGAGGGAGGGAGGGAGGAAGGGAGGGTGGGTCTTTCCTCACTACACTGTTATAGTGTCATTATTTCACATTCAACATCCTGTGGAATCCTGGGACTTGCTGGGAAAAGCCTTTAAATTCTCACCCAGAGAGCTCTTGGGCTACAACTACAAACTCCAGAATTCCATAGGATGTTGAAAGTGGAATCGTAGTACTATAACAGTGTAGGGCAGAAAGACCCGTACCAAAATTAAACCAAACCCAGATTCAGATACAGAGGAGGATATCAACACAAAACATACAAAAGCTATTTTTAAAATGCAAGTAAATAATCTGTAAAATTAAAACTATTTTTTTAAAAAGATCATTAAAACTCAGAAGATAAAGAATAACCAGGAGACAACTAAAAGTCCATTGTAATCATTTCCTAAAAAGTCTGTCAGAAGGTGGATGTTTCAACTTCTGTTCAGAAAGATAGCCAGCTAGGAGTCATTCTAGCCTTCCTAGATTAGGAAGTTGTGAAGCCTAGGATCAGGTACTGAAAATGTCCCTCCCTTGGACCCAGCAAATGTGCCTGGGAAGCTGGTGGGACTGAAGCCTTTTCCACATCAGAGTTTTATAGTGCTATGATTCCACTTTCAAGATCCTATGGAATCCTGGGGTTTGCAGTTGCGGGAGGGGCTGGATGGCCCCTCCCGAAACTGCAAACTCCAGGATTCCATAGGATCTTGAAAGTGGAATCATAGCACTGCGGAAATGACCTGAGAGAAGAACGTCCTTCAGAGCTTGGACAGGGTCATGGAAGAAGATGAAGTCATTTAATGACAATAAGATAAGCTGAACTGAGTATCAAGTTGGCTCTTGAAAAGCATTCCAGTTTTGGTTGCCATCTCCAGATGCTTCTTGACTTCTCTTATTAATAGACATCATTTTTGAATTTATGATTCCTTGTTACTGAAAAATGGGAAGCACTAAAATCTATGAGATTTCTTCTTCCATAAAGATGGTGAAAAAGACTAGGGGTACTTCCCTTCTTGAACTCTGGTGCTGAGCTGTGAAATCAAAATGAAATAGAACCTCAAAATTGTGTACAGCACTTAAATTATCCTCCTGCTTGCAATTTATTTATTTTCTATGTGTACTTTTTTTGTAACCTGCTGCAGGAAGCCTGCAATTTCCACTTTGCATCTGACTATTAAAGTAATTTTGAAGCAAAACACGGAGCGGCAGAATCACAGAAGTTAGTCTTTTCCACTTAGTCCTCTTTTTTCATCACTCATCTAAAATTGAAATGACGGGAGGTGGAAGGGGAAATAACAGATTGAAGAGGAAGAACCTCCAACATCTCCACTCATAAGGGGAGGGGAACTTGGTGAAAAACATACTTTTTTGGTACAGTTTGTCTGCTCATTTGCTACAATAGTGTCAAAAAGCAGCCAATAAACATGGATTGATTGCTGGGCAAGTGATATACGGCTGCTAGGAATGGGTGAAAGGAATGAGGAATTCTCCTCCTCTTTGCAACTGTTTTCCAAAGCTGTGGGAAATGTGTCATGCATAAGAAGTATGCAATTTTCATGTAATTAGGGGAACAGAAGATGGAAATGAGTTCCATCAGAGCAATCAAGGATGGTAATGTGGTAAGGATTTGTCAGCGACTGTTTGTTCTGAAAGCAAAAACCCAACAAGTGTTTGATATTTTATTATATTATTGTCATTATTTGGGGGCACTTTTGTCAGCTGAAGAAAAGAAACAACATTTCACAATACTGTCTGATGGGGGAAGTCTATAAATTAAAATCATCATCTCTTCTTCAGTATCTGTTGGGATAACTTTGATCTTAAGTTCTGAAGCTCATGAGGCATGCATCAAAGCTCTTGATGGGTGACAGCCACAACCATGCCAACAATTTCTCAGTTCCTCTAGCCATGTCATGCAGTGATTGTCTCCAGCAAAGGTAATTCAGGGTCTTGCCTTACCATGAGATATGTTCATATGGGAATGAAAGCCAGGAGGATGGTATCCACCAGCAGGTATCTAAAGGGGAGTTGGAGACCATAAATGGCAGCTCCTTCTGAGGTCACTGGAGGCAGAGCCAGGACTTTCTTGTAAGAACCCATCTTCTATCCCTTAGAGAAAAGGACCCAAATATCACCTGCTCAGACCAGGATTCAAGATTGCTCAACAAGTTGGAAACCAGGCTGATAAAATATCAGTTGCATTTCCCCAGATGACTTTCACTATACTGGAATTACTGGAATTGTCCATTTTTGTTTTATATGGGTCATGAACCCAACGCATTGTGGTCAACCACAGACCAAGTTAGAGATGGAAAGTATATGTGTAATTATTTGTTCCCAGGTCAAAAAACTAAGTTTTCTAGTAGGAAGAATAATACACCAGTGAGAATTTTCTTCTAATATCTGAACATCTTGAAGCATTGAAGAAACACGCTTTGAGAAAAAGAAAACAGCATTTCCTATGCATAAAACCTGTTTTCTGCACAGGAAAAAAATGTGTATTTTCCAGCAGATTAATGCTTCTGCAACTTTTTGGATGTTTGAATACAGAGAGAATACAGCAGAAGAATATACATTTTCTCCTTTAGAAGGAAGAAAGCCACCATAATTGTGTTTGCATGCAAGGAAAAAAAAATACCTATACACTTTACACATTGATGATGATGATGAAGAAGATGATGAAGATGATTGGCAGACTGTGACTCTGGGGTGTTCTGTGGGATTGATCATTTTACCAAATTTCTATTGCTGACCTATCTGAGAGAAGAGCTTTTTTACAAAATTGAAAGGGGTTGGGGAAGAGGTGAACCAGTGGAACTTATGAGGGATGCAAGCTGCCCATTTTGTCCACCTTCATAAAGTATATAGAGAACTTTTTCTTGAACTACTGTCCTGGACTTTCTAAACCCTGGCCCTTTCTGCACACCATCCCCAACCTGCAATGGCCATGGGATTGTTCTGCATGATGTCGTCACAATCCTGTCATGATCCTGTGGCCACCTGTTGCAATTGCAAATTAAATCATTGATGGGTTTCTCACATCAATGACATGTGATTATTCAGTCTTCCTGCCTCCTTCCTGCACTAACTTGTTGCGCAGAACATCAGAAAGTTCAATGGCTGTGCTTCCTTCCCCACTGCAGCCCAGCAAACCGCCAGGCTGCATTGTGGAAGGGGGGTGGAGCCATTGTGATTGCTCCCATCCAGCAGGCAGCTGGATGCAGAAGGGAGTGCTTCTATCATGCTCCACTCCCAGGAGAGGCTTTCCCAAGACCCACACATAATAACTTTGGACACAGGTAAGGTGCGGAAAGGGCTCCAGAGTCATTTCACATTACACAATTATAACACTATGACCATTTCTGCACTACAGCACTGTTATAGTGCTATTATTCCACTTTCAACATCCCATGGAATCCTAGAGTTTGCAGTTTAGGGAGGGGCATTTAGAGGGCCTCAATAAACTACAACCCCAGAATTCCACAGGATGTTGAAAGTGGAATAACAACACTATAACAGTGTAATGTGGAAATGGCCGATGATTCTATTTCAGCTGCCAAGGTTGCAAAGTAAATATAGAACTTTTTCGTGGGCTAAACTCCTAACATTTCTAAACCCAGAGTGTGATGAAGAAGAAGGAGAGGCTGTGTGGTGTAAGTTTGTAGTTGACTATTCCACGTTAGAGCAAAGAAAGGAGTCCCAGGAAAAGGTTATAAGGCTACCAGGGACTGTCTGATCAGATGTACTAAATTTTCAGTTTTGTTTTGTTTTGTTTTTTAAAGAAAGGATTGGAGGGCTGGGAAAGGCAACGTAGAATTGGAGAATAATCTTTCTTTTCTTTATTCCAGTGCCTATGGGTTCGGTTCTTCCTTTTGCAACCAGAGGGAAGGTATGCAGACAGCCAGTGTTTTAAGCTAGTTGAGTTGTTTGATCTATCTCTTGTTAATTATTAGTATGCTATTTTCATTACTATTATTGTTAGTAGTAGTAGTAGTAGTGGTGGTGGTGGTGGTGGTGGTTTCAGTATTATTATTAGTATTACTATTAAGTTACAGTAACAACAACCCTGCTTTATTTCTTAAGAGAGAGTGGGAAGCTCTGCTCACACATTTCCATGGCAAGGCCTACCAGGAAGGTTGCTTTCTTTTCTTCCTCCAAGAGAATATAAAGGAGAGAGGAGAGTGTTAAGCCCTTACATTCTCCAGAATCCAGGAAGGAAAGCGAGATTGGATATCCAAGATAGGGCTTGGTGGCAGCACTGCTACTTCTGCTACACTGGATTGAGTTGGGCAAGTCTGGGAAAAACCTAGTCTCTCTCTCTCTCTCTCTCTCTCTCTCTCTCTCTCTCACACACACACACACACACACAGAACACAAAGACTAAATGATGTAGAGACATGCTGAAGAAAGCAATTTGCTTAGATGTTGATGTTCCTAGTGATTTCAAGTTCAGTTAAACATGTACAAAAAATGCTGAGCCATGTTCCGATACATCTTGATATATTCTGCTGATCAGATAGTACTAGAACATGAAAATAAGATGCAAAAGAAAAAAAAAATGTGAAGTATATCATTTGAAAACCATGCTTGCTTCTTATTAGTGTATGCCATAGTCTTTTGTTGCCCAGCTGCCACACATTTTTTCTACAAAGTCTATATAAAGTTGGTTTAATTGCTTTTTTGGGGATAGAGCATGGGTTTATCAAGACAGAGTCCACCGTGTCATTAAATAAACTGCAGAGTTCAATCTACTACCAGGCTCCATTCATGAAGCATGAAGGTTTTAAAAAATCTCCTTTGCCTCTGCACAGTGATCCAAATCTGGATTCTCTGTGGGCTTGGGAGATTCAGAGAGACAGGAAAAACTAGAGAAGGAGAAGTTGCAAATTGGAGATGCCCCCCTTTCCCAGTTTATACTTGGGTAGGTAGTGAGACAAGTTACCAAGATGGTTTCCTTGTCTCATTATTGAGATGGCCTTATACATTCGGTGAGAAGGCCAGCTTAGACTCTGCTACCTGAAGTGATCCCACCCCACAGCTAACGAAGATGGATATTTGTCATTGTCAAAAGAGATATTTGTCCTTGTTGAGGTCTGAAAGCTTCAAACTATACATCTGAAAGCCGGCTTTTTAAAAATGTGACAGCTGAGGGGAGAAAAGGAAGGATTTCTTCAGTTTGAGAAAACATGGAAGTATTGGAATTACCACCAAGGCCCTGTAGGGCAGAGTTCATAAGCCCTGAAGGAAAAAGAAAAAAAAAATGCTTGTCTTTCAGAACCTGAGTTGTCTGAAAGGCTTTTTAAGGTATTATTTATTACCTCATTCTGTGCTTTATGCTTACAGACCTGGCAATAAATAAACAAGCTCAGAAAAAAAAATGTTCTTAATGTGGAGTAGATGAGACTGACTGTGACTGTTTTAGATCTGTATGAGAGGCACTGGCTCATTAAATGAATCAGCACAATTACTTCTTAATGGTGTCACTGGATAATCAATTTCTGGAAAAAAAAATGTAAATATGTGCTCCTTCTGACTAGGACCATCAATGGACATAAATTCAGAGATTTCTGAACACCTTTCCTTTTGATGTTGTTTCTTTAGTTTCCCAGATTGAATTCAATGGGCTACCATCTAGAATGGATTTAAACATGTTTGAAAAAATTGATACATCCCAGGCACGCATCTCCTAGGCTGGAAAAGTGTATGGTAAAACAACATGTGTGCACCTTTTTCACACATGCAGCATAGCCTGGAATTGTACTGGGGTCTCATATATATGCAAACTTCCCTAGGGAAACAGTTGAACATATTTGTCCAACATGGAATAACTGTGCTTAGTTCAAGTTTGCAAAATTGGAGTTGCACTTCTGGCACCATTGTACATGAAAGTATATTGTGCGTGGATGCGCACAATGAATTATGCATTCATACACCTTTCATATGATGCATTGCATGTACACATTAGGTTATTCATTTGTTTGCACAATTGGTGTCTTGGCTGAATTGCAGAATGTTGCCATGATATAGTATACAGGACTTTGACATAAGATGTTGGAGATGAAACTTAATGGAGGTAAATGAGCTGAAATTTAATTGAGGTAAAACAGTGATGCTAGATCTGTTCAGCTCTTTGCTTGAATACAAAGAGGTCTAAGTGACCATTGCTATGAGACCACTCCCACTGGCCCAGGCCTAAGACCCATACGTTTCAACTCCCTACAGCTTAACCTTTCTGTGTTGCACGTTCTACATTATCAGGAACCCTGTTTTATCAGGATCCTTGATTGCATGTCGGTGTTCAGTTGAACAGGGGTCCTGCACAAGGAAGAAGGTGGATGATTTAATGAATGAATGAGATTCCAGTTAATGTAGAAAGGTCAAGGGCTAAATGGTTTGGTGTTCATGGGAGATCTGAGGGGCACGTCTAGCTCTACCCACTTGTAGCTTTTATAGCATCCTCCCTTGTCCCTGTTTTCTGAATATTACTTCCATTTCTAACTCATAGACATAATCCTCTTTCACAATGCTTTCACTAAGTATGTGTAGAAGACTATGGGACTGCACTGGTTTCCTAGCCGTTGTCCTCTCCCTGCCCCTGTAGAAAGTTAAAATGGTGTGCCTATGTATATTAATATACCACATGTCCTGGAGCTCCAATCATGCAAGGTGATCCATTTTATGAAGTAATTTTGTGCATATAACTGTGTACTCCTAGCTACATGCTGCAGACCTCTTGATAAACATGGTTAGAAGTCATGGATGTGGTTAGCAGATTGTGTTAAGGACAAGAGGTTGGCCAGTAGAGCATGAAGGTATGGTCTCACTTTCCCCTCCATGCATTCAATTCAGACTGTGGGAGGAATTTCTGGAAAGGGACTGCTTTGTAATGCAACTCACACCACTTGTCAGAAGAAGCAAGTTATTGTGAAAGGCCATACTCAACAAAGTGACCTCTGAAGAAGGTAGATAAGCAAATATATAAAAACAGATTAAGTGTTCCATCAGTCCCACAAGTGTCCAGATAAAATTAATAGCTAAACTGGTATGGTGTAAGTCTTTTCACACATGAAGTCATCTTCGTCTTTCAGGACAATTGTGGAGAATCCTGGGACTTTCCACTTCATAAACTGGCAAGGCCCTCATTCCTGGAGGTAACTGTCTATAAAGGAAAGGAAGGGGTAAGAAAAATATCATTTATCTCTCCCAGAGAGAACTTGGACTTGGAAAAGTTTTCTTGGATTACAGTTCCCCTAAATCTCCCAGCCAGTAAGATTACTGGTTATGTTAACAGAAGGTGTTTGGAAGTTTTGCCCCAAAATTTTCTAACCTCTGCTCTCAGGCTATGTTACACCTGTTCTCTCTTTTGGCCACCTACTTCCAGACTTCCTACCTTCAGCTTGGTGAGCCTCTATCATGGTCTATTAGCTTGCATGAAATTCTTGAATACTAATCTATATATACCTGTTTGTGTGTTAGAGGATTATATCCACTTGGGTATAAGTTGAGCACAAAATGCAATAGGATATCATCCCCACATGCAAATCAGGGTGATGATGAAGGCAGCCAGACCCCCTCTGAAAAAAAAAATGCCACAATAGCCCATGTTAATCTCTTATCGGCCTTCTTTGCAATTAGTCTTACCATTTGATTTTACCCTTAGATTTCTCCCTGTAGATGCTATCTGCTATTCTGGTTCTGAGTAGGAATTTTGGTTGACCAGACGAGAGAAACATTTATTTTTACCTCCTCTGCATTGATTCATAGGGAAACCAATATATAGACAAAAGTGGTACTAACTGGGTGCTGTCAACAGCAGAGAGTTGTGAAAATCTATATTACAAATATAGTTTTGTTCCAGGAAGTCCCCATCTTGGGAGTGGGGTTCTTTAGGGATGCCAGGTTAGAATTAAAGAAGGATTAGGATAAAAAAAAAAAAGTCTAGTTCCACATTTGGCCACACAGATAGGCTGTTCTGCACGTTACCTGATCTCATCATCCTTCACTTGCAATTCTGGCAGCATCTTTGGCAGGAAGGGAGCCTGATGGGAACACTCCCCTCTTCACCCAACTGGCTCCCTGCAGAAGGAAACTTGAGTAATATGTTTCTGCCTTCCACAGCACACCCAGGCTCTTTCCCATGCTGCACTAGGTCAAGAAGTGCCTCCATTGCACTTCCTACCCTTCCACATGGTCAGGAAGTATAGGGAGTATTGTGCAATTTGGGTCATTGATGGAGAAACTCTCTCAATGATTTACCCCGATGATTTACCCTCAGCTGGAGATGGGAGAAGTGTGCTATCATGATGATGTCATCCAGAAGCGTTGTTGCGGTCCTGCTCCTCTCATGTCCCCATGCTGGGATGCAGTCATCATGCAGAAAAGGCCATAATGTCTCTAATCCTATATTTCTAGACCAGTTGAGATTGGGGACCAGCCATGCTCCCAACAGTCCAAACCCCTGAACATTTGATACACAACAAAATGGCCTTATGTTTCAGATGTTGGGGAACCACATGTTAGGATCATGTTTGGCATGCTACCTCTCTTTTTTATCTTCCTCAGCTAGAGTGACAGAACAGCCCCATTTCATACCTCAAAAAGTGCTCTCTCAGTCACCTGTTGAGCTGACAGCAGGTAGAATGGATACCTGCTGTGGTCACAAGAGACAGACCGCTCTCTGGGATAATTTTGCTGCATGCAAGATGCTCCTAGTTTCACCTGTTATAAGCACAGCTGGTACCTGCTGTTCCTACTTCAGCTGTAAAGGCAATTGAGACATTAGGCAGGCCTACATAATACTGTTAGTCACAAAGAAAGGAAGAGCAAGTCCAAATCTCAGGACCTAATTCTCTGTCTTAGAAAGGAAAAGCATGCCCAAACCATAGGCTAAGGAAACAAATATCAAGGAAAGATCTTGGGGTCAGATCATTGCTCTGAAAATAAAATGGCTGATATCTTGGTCTTTTATGTGCATGTAAGTTTCCTCACACATGCCTTAGTCAAAGTGTAGTGTCCATATTCAATGTGTGGCTTCATGTGTAGAATTCTCCAAGTGTTGCTGTTGCATATTAATCTGCACATTTTTGGATGGCATGTAGCTTATTCATCAGTGGGTATGAGAAGAACGTTTGTAATTATTCATTTTCAGGTTGAAAAGCATGTTACCTGACTGTTGGGGAACCTTGTCAGGAAGAATAGTGGACAAGTGAGAATTCTGTGCAATTTTCTCCCAGTATTCAAGACCCTGAAGTGCAGTGCATGAATTATTTTGTGGAGCACATCATGCACGTTTTATTCACAAAGACAATTTTCTGTGCAGAAAATGGATCTCCCAGTGTGGAGCAATGTGTTTTCTATGCAGAAAACTGCCTGTGAGATAACTACAACCACAACAATAATTACACAATTTTGTAGAATAGATTGTGATTCTGCACTTCTGGGAAAAGTAAACAATGGTGGTTTCAGCAGTGATAGGTGCTCTGGGAGAAATTCCAAATGGGCTGACAAAACCATGGACAGGATCACAATAACACAATTGCAAAAAGTATTGCTGCTTGGAATGTGCCACTTTATCTAAAAAATTGTCACTGATTCTCAGATTGTTGGGAAGAATTCAAATTATTGTTGATTCCAAACTCCAGTTGGTAACACCCGGTAGACTGAGAATCCAGTTAAATTAAATTAAAACAAACTAACAAAAACCTCTCAGTCTACATTCTTTAACTGTATGAATCCATACCCACATTGCTGAAACACAGTCAGATTGTTACCATACCTTACACCACAGCATCCTGTAGAATAGCAAAATTGGCAAGAAATATAATTTTATGAAACTGGACACTTATGACTGTGAAAACATGGGGAAGGAGGACACTGGTTGTAAGCATGGGTTAAGTCAGGATAACCTCAGCATGACCAAGTCATAAGTTCAAGAAGATTAGGTGGGAAAGCGTGATGTTAATAGGTATCCAACAACCCTTCCAACAGTCAACCAAGACAGCAAAAGATGAAACTTGCAGGTACAGCAGGCAAGCACCCTTGTTGTGTGCATTTCCTACAGAGACCTTCCCCATTCACTTTACCCAGCCATTAAGAGGTTGTCAAGACTCCCATTGATGTTTTTGTCAGCCAAAGTAAGATAATCAGCCCATTCTGGATCCTTTTTGTTTACTCTGACAGAAAACTGTTAACACTCACCCCTTCTGGGTCAGAAAAAGGGTATTTAAACCCAGCCCCAGCAATTTGTAGTATGTTGAGTGTTATTGTCCATGTTGCCCCCCAGATTCCCATGCTTTGTGCTACCCTTGGACTGCGGTTTGAGCCATCCCGTTTTGACCCTCTTCTGGACCAGTAAATGTTACCCTCTACATCCAAAATCTCTCTCTATCCAACCTTTCTCACTTCTCCCTTCACTAACTTGTATAGTTTGTTAGACTGCTTGATTTCTTGTGTGTGTGTCTCTTAATTTCCAACAAAAATGTCCTGTTTAAACCTTTAACTGGAATCCAACAGTTAGTACTGGTATACAAAAGTGAAAAGATCCTGCCATTGCCCTCCTCTTGCAGGTCTCCTTTGAGCTAATAATTCCCAAAATTCTAAGAAGACACTGGCACTGCTGGAGGACCTCAAGGTCGCCCACATTCTAGGGTAAAAAAAAATCTTGTTAGTGCATGGTGGAGATGCACATTTAGCTGCTGACAAGTGTGGTGTGATGTGTAACAGAAACTTCTGCTCCACATCAGACAGTCCTGAAGAACATGAGGTGTTCTGTGCTCCAGCATATTCTAGGCAGTTTCTTGATGTGCCTTGGTGCCCATTGTGTAACCGGTTATGGTTCATCATTCACTCCATTGCCTACCGTTGCACAATGCATGCCTGTATGTTATAACAGCATGCCAGCCCTTAGATTAATGTAGAAATTGCAAAACTATTCAGTTTTGCACACACAGAAGACCACGTGCAAAGACCTTAGACCCAAGCAGAATGCCTTCTCATATATCTCTGACCTCTCTTGTATCTGCAGAGAAAATATTAGTCATAGGAAAGAGCCATGGTTCAGTGGTAATGCTCACAGTTTAGTCAGGGAAGGTCCTAAATTTAATCCCCAGCATCTCCAGGTAAGGTGGGAAAGATATATATTCTGAAGCCCTGGAGAGATGTTGCCAGTCAGTGCAGATCACCCTGGTTGAGATAAGACACATGATCTGACTTGATACAAAACACCTTCCAACATTCCAGAATTTGATGCAAACGTTTAATGTTATGCATGAATGGAAATTGCACTAGCTGAGGCAGGGAAGAAGAGCTTTGTCAGTTTCCATTCTACTATTTTGGCATTTCTTACTTATTTATCCATTTGTAAAGTGAATAAGAATTTGTACCCTTCCATCTTTTTTTTCCCCACCCAACATTACTGGTTGCTAAGCAGTCCCTTGGTTGCTAAGTAGGGTAGGAGCACTTAATTTGCTACATTCTCCCCCTCCTTTTTTTCCTCACACCAGATTTTTTAGAAATTGCAGATCTTGTTTAATCAATGTGTAAATTCATGCTTTTGATGTATTTTTCCTAAGAGCAATATTTTGATCATTCTTAATGATACTTAATGAAGTCACCGCATGATTTCTGATTGTACCTAATTAAAGCTTGTGACTTGCATTTCAATGTTATCATCATACAGTTTGAGGTCTATCTGACAAAACTTTACAAGGGCCCAACAAAAATTAGGAAGTGCATAAAATGGATGGGTTTCTTGCCACATCAGCTGGAAATACAGATTTTAAATTAAATCCGGTTCAAAAGGTGGGCCTTGAACTAAAAACAACCACACACAACTCAACCCTCTAAGCCGAAATTGGATGTTCTGGAAATTTGACTTGAAAAGCAAATGAGAGAAGAAAAAGAGAGAAAGCTGAGTACAACTGGCTGCCAATTCCATGTAAGGTGGAATTCAGGAGCATCTTGTTCAACAATGGCCCAACAACCATGAGGAAATCAGCTCACAGACCTCTTCTTTCCCAAAGTCATAGAAAAGGCAGCTGTGGAGTGAGGCCAGATTAGAATGTTCCTCCAGATCTACCTTAAGGCTATGGAACCTTGCTGATATCATGTCCATAGGTAAGTCTCTGACACTTGTGGTGTACTTTTTTGGCTGCTGTAGAACAAATGTATGGAGTTTATGGTTGTTTAATCAGAGTTCCACGACATGAACAATTTCACTTGTGGCTTAAATCCTGTTCTTAGTCCTTTGCTGGAGAAGAGCCATTGAATCAACCAGACTGATCTGTGAATTGACTCACCTTTCAACAATTGGATGGCTATGATTGGGCATCGTCACATCCTTCCACCCTAATCAAAATATAGCAACAGAAATGAAACTATTGAGAAAAGCCATAGGGGTGTTGGTGTTGTGAGTTGTGGGAGGTTTGATTTTGAGGTGGGTGGATGCATGGGGTCTTAAAAGCTTTCCTGGAGTGTCCATTTCTAAGTCAGTTCCAGGGAAATTTCACTGGCATTTCTAGTTTCCACCAGAATATTCAAAGTGAACATTTCACTTTTTAATGAAGCATTGTCCGCACTAAAAATGGCGTTTGACTTTTCCATATTCCACATGAACCATATTCAAATATTTGATTTGGTTTTACTATCATCCATTAGGCAAATAGCAAAAATTGTAACCAGTCGTGTTGGCTGTTGGAAAGGAAATATTGTCTTGAACCCTGTGCTTAATCCTAATTAGAGTAGACTGTGATAGAATCAATGGCATTGCCTATGTGTTGAGTCATCATTCAATAACTGATTTAATTGGTCTAATTTAGTTGGGACTAACCAATTCAGGTCATTATCTTGACTTCTGTTAACTAAAAAGATAAAGGAAGAGTGTTGGCTATTGAGACAACATTTCCTTGCACTCTTTCCTAAATGTCGGGTTGATCTAGGAGTGATTTATGTTTCTGGAGCAGTGTGGGCAACTACTACCTTATGGCTTCAGCCCACACTTGTTTGAAAATACAGCAATCCAGAACCCCTTGAAGAAGATCCATGTGGGAAGAATTTTATCAGTGTTAGAGAGTGGATCAAGGAGATGGTGTTAGCTGTAGGCTTCACAACACTCTCACATGGTTTCCCAGAGTTGTGTGGCATGGAGCCACTTGGGGAGATGCAATCACACAGCATTGGTGTGTCTCTCATCATAGAGGAAAATGCGGACTCTGGCAGTAGATTTTGAACTTTCTGATGTTTCCAGGAGCTTTGACACAACTGTCAAACACATCGTTCCTGTTCCCCACCCCCTCCTCCAAGGCTCTCCAGAGCAAAGCCACAGCAACTAATGACAATCATCGTAGCAGGCAGAGGACACAGCAGGAGCCCGCAAAAATAAATCTATTACTCAAGACAAAAAAATAAGCCACACAGCTAAGCTGTCAGACTCGTTAATGTCTCAATCGGCTGTATCCCCTACAGAATTCTGAATTTCAATTAGGAAAACAAAAGGCAAGGGAAAAGAGGGAGGAGAGAGGAGAGAAGATGGTATTTGAGAAGGATTTCAAACAGCAATGGATTTTTGCTCCTTAAGGTCTAAGTTGTCCATTTTGATTGGTGATGGTTGGTCATCCAACACCATCAGAACAGCAGTTGGGATTAGAGATATGCCATTTAAAAGTGTCCCCGTCTTTTGCAGAAGGCTAGGAGAAGGTTGGAGAAGTTTTCAACTACAGGCTGGATCTACATTGTAGTCTCCTAACTGTACCAATAGCTTGTCTTCAGTGTCTATTTAACTTTTCCTACCTTTTCTTTTTCTATTGGTACCTATTAGGTCTGAAACTTTATTTTGTCCACCTCTCGAAACTGTCATGACTCATTTCATTTTTCCTTCCCAACCTCCCTGCCACCGCCACAGGTATAGCTATAGGGTATGGGCGAATGAATGTTCTCCTTCCCCAAAAGGAATTATAGCTCCCCAAATTATTTTTCTTTCTGAACCCCTCTTTATAGTATTTCAGAGAGTGAGATCCAGAAAATCATTTGTACTGGAACTGCTATATTTGCTGTATTCACATTCCCATGGAAATTTTTGTAATTTTTAGGCATTATTTGAATGCCCAAAATGCATTTCTAAATGTTCAGCCGAGTTTTTTTGCTGCAATATTACACATCTAGGTATAGAAATAAAATCTCATGGGGGAGATGTCCTTATTCTCCCTCTTCCCTAAGACTGTTTTACTTTGGACATATAATGAGAAGGCATGACTCACTAGAGAAGACTATAATGCCTGGTAAGGTGGAAGGCAGTAGAAAAAGAGGAAGATTGAATTACTTGACTCAGTCAAGGAAAAGAAGTAAATTAACAGGGTGAGTTGAAGATCTCTCATTCACAGAGTTGCCATAACTTGAAGCTGACTCCAAAACAGTTAACAATAGTTACATCCATGACCAGCAGTCATGAGATGGCCAGGGTCTGGTAGCTGGGCTAAGAGAAGAGACCCACCTGGCTTTGTCAAGGTCGAAACTTAAACAATATGTTCTCAGTGTAGCAAGCAGATCCTCTCAATATCTTTGCAGGCTGCGTGATTTGGAAAGTCATCATGGAGAGTGATTTGTTGGTGTGATGTACTCCATCCATGTGCTACTGTTTTCCTGAAGGTTTTAGTCAGGCCCTGGGTGTTTTCCTAGCCTTCATACAAGTCAAGAAACTATGTGGCATCAAGGTGAAACAGGAAGAACTAGAATAAACACTGAATGAAAAGCAAGTGGAGATGATAGTACAACAGAGTCAACTGAAAGCAGAAACAATCTTGGAGTAGAAGCGCAACACTGGCAGAAGAGATGAAGTTTGTTGATTTCTTTATTTTCTTTGTTTTGTGCTTCCTTATTTAACCTAGTCAAAATGACTTCATCCACTACAACTGCTACCTTGCTCATAAAATACAGTATTGGGGGCTGGGGTTGGAATCTCAGAAATGTAGAGTTATGCATGCAAACAGGGGGAAATGTAGGATGGATAGTTTTGTAGAGTCAAAAGATCCAACACATGGCATCTGATCATCTAGTATCATAAGAAAAATACTGAGACAGAGAAAATGGAAAACAGAGAGAACCAACAAGAGGAGAATTTAACTAGGCAACGAGAAGCTAGATTTAAAATATATAAAGAGGATACCCCTTGAAATGGCCATTTTTCAGGTAAAGCTCAACCCCAGAGAACATTCAAGCTAGCAGTTAAGGCACATCTGCCCAGATGCCAGGGGCATCTGTCACCCTAAATTATATATACTGTTGTGGAATTGTTCCCACCTCTGTTTGGCTAGGAAATACCAGCTTCTATTGGAACAACATTAGTCAAGAGGGGAAGGTCATGTTCTAGTAGAGGCATTTCTGTGAACACGGCTGCCCATTACCTTGACAATGAATGCTATTTGTCAAGCCATTTTAAATGGAAAGAAAAAAGTAACTACAGGAACCCCATCTAGAGTGACACAGAGAGGTAGAGAGAGAGATTGTATGACATGATCTCTCTCCATCTTCACCTCTCTCTCACACACACACTGAGTCGCGTATGCCTGAGGTCCAGACACCCAAGCAAAATGTTTCAAGCTTCCTACTCATTAACTTATGAGCCTCTTTAAAGACAGGGGTCCAGGCGGTGCCAAGCATATGCTGAGGTCGTAATGAAGACAAATGTCCACTTGGAGCTGAGTTCAGACCACAGAATTCATTTTGCACTGGATCTTTTATTACCATCTAATTAGAGTGACATTTGGTCAGTCTCATTAGTTTGGGATTCACACCAGGGCCCTGGAGGTGAGCATCCAATAAATCCTCCCTTCCAAAGTTGGTAGTTATTTTTTAACAGTTGCCTTTAAAATTAAAAAAAATCCCTTCTTTCCTTAGAAATCTTTAAAAAACAAGAAGGAAGGAAGGAAGGAAGGAAGGAAGGAAGGAAGGAAGGAAGGAAGGAAGGAAGGAAGGAAGGAAGGAAGGAAGGAAGGAAGGAATTATTGTTTTGTTACCCTGTAGCATCCAAAGAAGGACATCTATAACTCTTCCAAATATCTGGTATTTTATTGGTCAGGTTTGTAATCAGATTTGAAACTCTTTTTTTTTTGATCTACAGACAAAGTAACATTTGGGAAGCGGTGTTACACATTATAGTAGACACAGACTGGTATGAGTGTATTGGAGACAGCTGAAGTTGAAATAGTAGAGCACAAATAACAGAAAATACTAAATGGGTTGGACTTCTGGGGTTTGGTCAATTTCTTTTCTTTTCTTTTTTAATCCCTGGTCATTACTGTGGACACTGCATATAGGAAAAGCAGCTAAAAGTATCAGAAGTGTCCTGAAAACATTTTTTAAAAAATCTAACACCTACAATCCTGAGTGAATCTTAGACCAACAGCAGCAGCAACAAAAAGGTGATGACATGGGAGCATGCATTTTTTCCCCTGTTGTTTACAGACCTCCTCCCTCTTAAAAAAAAATTAAAAAATGAGTCGTGACTTTTTGGGATCAGATCAGAAATCTGACAACATCAACATTTGGTTTATTGAATTAATATTTTACAATGATATTTGAGGTTGAAGACAAATGTATTTTATGAAGGATCTATACACTATTTCTTGACATTTCCCTGCTTCTGTCAAAAGAGGTTTGTCTTCACAAAGTTTCCTGATTTGTTACAGATACTCCCTGAGGCAAACAACATCTTTTCCTTTCTGGATTTTTATCCCTTATGTATCTGCAATGTCCATTCTTATCGAGCCCCTTACTGCATAACAGTGCCATCCCAGTGAGGAGACGTGTTCCTCCAGTCCACAATGTCATTGCAGTTCTGCTGCTGTCGTGTTCCCAGCCATTCCAATTGCACCGTATACCTTTAGAGGAAAATAAAAAGGGTCACTGGCCTCCCTTCACACAATGATCCTGTTGGCTGTGGGAAGGGTGGAAGCACTATAAAGTGCTTCTTTCCTCAATACAGTGTAGGAAAAGGCCAGCTGTACCAGGGGAGGAAGAAACGTATCCTGAATGCTACACATCCACTGGCAGGTGACCGGCACAGTGGGGAGCATTCAGGTCCCAATACCATCCTGGCAATGCCATTGCTGGGATCATGACAGGATGACACAGGATTGCAGCATAGTGTGATAAGGCCTTGTCTCATAAGAGTAATCAGCATCAGGCCTGGTTAGAAATTGAATATGGGACCACCAATCAAGGTGTATGTGCCAGTCTATATGATATATGTGCCATGGACAACAGTGTGGTTATCCTATAGAGGAAGGTACCATAGACAGAGGAAAAGACTTAATTGTCTGGTCCCATGTCATGTAGCTTGTGTGAGGACAAAGATGACTTATATGCTGTGAGCTGGACAAATAGCAATATAATATATACAACTCTTACATTGTAAGAATGCCTTTTTGGGTACAAGTTGCTGAAGATTCAGTTTGTCATTTGAGTACTACTGGACAGAATCTTCTCCAAGTTTGGTTGAACTGCAAGTAGTGACAAGAAAACCCCAATGATCTTCAGACTCATCAATATTATCAGACCCCTGAAGTGTCCCTTCATTTCTGGTGTATGCTCTGCTCAAATGTTCAATGGAGGAAGGTTGAACTCAATGTCTGAGGAGAGGGAACCACCAGCACTGTCCTCCTCCACTGTCTTTCTCTTCAGGTGTGATAGAAGTAGCCTAAAAAAGAAGAACTTCTACTATGCTTGGAAGAACCTATACTATTGTTGTAAGGTTTTCAGGCCAGGTGAGGCACTGGACTTCTGCAACTTTAATTCTGAGGAGATCATGGACAAAGATAAGGGTACTGTAAACCTTTCTTTAGCTACATGAAGGTAGCTGTCCTCTCTACACTTCCAAACTCCAACTCCAGTTACACGGAGAGGCTACATAGAAGCTCAGATTCTAGCTGTTGACATGAAGAGGACTGGACAAGAATGGTCCCTCTTCTTGGACATTTACTTTGCCACCACTTTAAATCCCTGGATAGACTTTAATGAAAGTGGCCTTCCCTTTTCCTCCTCTCATTTTTTTGTCTGAGTACTCAGAAGCTGGATCTGGTTGTTTCTTAGAAAAGAAACCAAACATGCCATCCCCAACCATTTAATTATAGGGTTTTAATATTGTTCCTTTAAGCAATGTAAAGAACAGTACTCAAATTGAAATATATACATGCACACACACATAGGCCATTTCCCCGGCATGAGGACACATTGAAGCCAGTCCGTGATGTGTGCTATTGCATGACATTATCATGGTACCGCTCCTGTCACATCCTCGGCCATCGCTATTACGTGTTATGCTATTACTGGGAAAAAATCTGTAATAAGCCCCTTTAGTGTAATGATTGCATTGGCTGGGGCCATGCAGAAAGGACGGAAGCACTATCAAGACACTTCCTTCCTCAGTGCAGCACAGGAAGAGGCTGGCCACACTGCAGAAGGAAGGAAGGAGCATGTCCCAAATGCTACTGTTATGCCCTGCCTTGGAGACTGTGGCAGCGAGGAGGAGGATTCTGACTCCTAGGCAGAGGCTTCCCCACAGGCCATAGTGTCCCCAGAAGCTGGTCCAGAGGGAGTTAATACACAACAACAACAAGGGCCTGAACCAAGGGAACAAATAGAGGAAGACATAATTGACACACCTACCTTGTAGCAGAGACACCGTGAAAGGGAGAGCTTGCGTTGCTCGGCCTGTTTAAATAGCAAACGAGCCCTAATGAGGTGGCAGCGGCCATAGGTAAAAGGGGGCTCCACCTGGCCTTTCCTCCCAGGGTCAATAACTGGTGTTTTTGGGCCTGAAACCCTGTGCTGTGCTCTTGGACCTGGTTGTCTTGGAACTCTGACTGTTTGAACTATGGTTTGGATTTTCCCCTTTGGATTTATTTGTTTTCAGCTGCCTTTCTGATTGGACATTCTCTGACTCTCACCTCATGTGTATGAGTTGTGCTGTTTGTGAGTAACTGCCTGCACTGTTGCAGACACGACAACTACTATCCACTGGCAACCAGCCGGGTGCGGAGAGGAGCTTTCAGCACAGGCTCCCATCCTGGCAGTGGCACTGCCAGCACAATTCTGAGATGTCACAGGATGCAGGTAAGGTGCAGAAAGGGACATAATTGCAACTTTTTGGTAAATTCTCCCAAAATTGCTGAAATGAAATTTTCCCTTACTTGCAACCTGCCAAGTTTGATAGATATAGCTGTTCTCAGCATCTGTCTGTCTATTTATCTAATTTATTTGATTAGATATCTAATCTATTTTTCTTTACCCTTCAACATTAAAAGTTCTCAGAGCAATTTCTAATCTTTTGGTGTGATAGTTCCCTGTCCACAGGCTAAGTAACACATAACAAAAAAGGAATGGTGGTGTAGGAAATAAATTCAGTAGTTCCTGTCTAGTATTCTTCTCCCTCAGAGACCATAGTAATGGCAGTTGGAAAAGGAGGAGATGCTCTTGCCAACGACTGATGCCCAGGGGCCATGGAGTAATGTCTGGTTTTCTTCTCTTCCGCAGATGCCACAGTTTTAAAATACCTTCCTACCATGTAGGTGTTACAGATGAAAACCCTTTCAGAAGGAAAAAAAAAATGGCAACCTTTGTTCAGAATTAACACAGTGATTTAAATCCAGAAGAGTTAAGCACTCAAACATGAGATGGGTGACTCTGTCAAGTCTACTTTCTTCTATATTCTTTTTTTTTTTTAAAGAAATTGTATTCTTTCTGGCCTGAGCTTTAAGAAATTTCCAAAGTTGGTAAATTCCTATCAAAATCATACTGAAATCAACATTCTCACTATCCTTCAAAGAATCCATCTTGAGAAAATGTTCCACTGTGGCTCACCCAGTAGCTCTATCCATGACATTACCATAGTATCAGTGGTGGCTGATGGATCTCTTATTTCAGAACAGTGAATTCACTCTCATTTTTATAGTTGCTCCCCCAACAGCTGTTCCAGGTTACATGTGAAACATCCAAGTGCAGAACCCTATTTCCAACAGAGGTTCCAAACAAAGAGAGTTCCTGCACAACCTGAACCAACCTGTAACAGGAGTGCCTGCAAAACTGACAGTGGGCTCACCTGGCCCACGGCAACTGATCCACCAGTGACCCCTGCACAGTGCAGGATATGGATGTATGTAAGTCACTTGTGGACTTGGTTGGGCAAAGGTCCTGTGTCATGGTAATAGAAGATCTCTAGACTCTTATGTGGGTATGAATACAGTCCAGATCTAATCTACTGGTCACCTGCAGTCATTTACATATTCTATGGAGAAGAGATGGATCCTGTCCAGATATTTCACAAGTAGGGTACCTGGATCTCAGCTCCTGGATATTGTTCTGCAGTCCTCAAAGCAAGAAAAAGTAAGGTCAAAGTGAGATGACCACCTTGAAGTGTATGTATGTGTATTTCTCATTTGTTAGACTGGATTATTTTGATTTGAATGGCATCTTTTATGCAGCTATGGTTGATGCTTAAGGTGCCATGCTTGATGACATCACCAAGTCCAGGTGCCTTGTGATATCTCAGGGTGTCATCCTTAGACTTTGCCCCCCAAATCTCAGGGCTGGAATAGCCCTAACCTAGCAACTGTATTGATAAACTCTTATTGAAATGTTGCTTGTTTTGACAATTCTTTGTGCCTAAGCAAGGACTTCCAAACCCATTCTCAAATTTTGCCTTTGACAAAAGTCAGCATCAGCTCCTGTATCTTAAATAGATCTTGAGTGGAAACTTAAACAAAATAGCTTAACCCTGGCTTCTTGCTGTGTCCCCCTGCCACCTCCCCAAGTGCATTAAATTAGTCATTTAGTGCATTATTCCCCTTATCAGTTATTTGTTCAGCTGACTTATGGGGGAAACAGAAATTGGTGTAACAAATTTGCCCTTTGAACAGGTTTATTATTGCATTATTCCTTTATGGGGTCTGCAACATAATTGCACAAAATGATGTTGTAAATCCCCACTGGAAATGATCTTCTCTCTCTGGCCCAGCACCCGATGTCTAGAGGACATACAAGGAATGTTTCCCCTTGTCTGCTATTACTGGGATCTCCTACATGTTCTTCTCTGTGCATTAGAGGACACAGGGAACAGGGGACAAAGATTAACTGATCTGAATGGCGAGCGGGAGAGAGAATAATTTTTTGAAAGGAAGCCAACAGACTCTTCGAGCAAAACGAACTACCGGCAAAACATTTTGTTCGCAACAAAGGTTGAATCAAAACCCTATTCCCCCAGCATATGAATTAGGAGAACAATTGTGTGATTATGATTAAAAAAAAGGGAGCATTACATTTTATGTTCTGCTATAACTGGTATTTATGACAATTTATGTAAACAGTAATGAAGCCTATGTGATTTTTGTGGGGAAATTGCATTATGACGCCAATGATCGTTACTGTTAATTTTCCTGAAGATGATGGCAATCAGCAGGCAGAGTTTCATTGTAAATAGGTTAATTTAAAATTCAAACACTGCTGGTATTTCGAAATGAGTTCACATTTGATTTTTGAAAGTCAAGGATGTCAGGGGTGGGGTGGGGGTGGAGGATTGAATATGTTCCCCTAATTTGCATTGGAAACTGTGAGAAGAAGAAGGCAAGAAAAGTTGGTTTAACATGATAGAATGGGTCTGGACAGGTTCGGTCACACAGCTGAGCCAAATATCCCCTCCCTGTTCAATTTTGGTCACTTTAAACAAAGGAAATGTGAGGTCCATATTATTCCATGTTCCACCTCTTGTGGAATCCTGGGCCTTGTAGTTTCCTGAGGCCCAAGAGCTCTCTGGCTGATAATTCTAAAGGTCCCTCCCTAAACTGCAAGTCCAGGATTTCATAGGACATTGAAAGTGGAATAATAGCACTGTAACCGTGCAGTGCAGAAATGGCCCCTGATTACTTGTGTGTGTGTTGCCTTAGTGATTGGTGTTGATGGGAATTTACCAACTTTTGCAAATCTCTTAAAACTCAGGGTAGAAAGAACACATCTGACTCTGTGCTGTCCTCTAGCAGATACTCTCTGTTGGCCAGTGGGCATGCTGCTTATATTTTCTCAGACGGACAATTGTCTGCTACTCTCAGTTCCTTGCAATCTGGTTTCTCATTATTTCCGGGAGTGGATTGTCTATCAATAAGTTTTATTGACTACTATGCTTATTGATTATTATGCCCCTGCTCCTTAGTCTTTCCTAACCCAGAACCTTTGGTCCTCAGATGTTTTAGATGAGGCCTCCCAAAATCTCTATCTCTTAGCCATGTTGGCTTGGGCCATTGGAATTTGACATCAAAACATTTGGAAGACCTAAGGTTGGGAAAAATTGTCCTAACCTAGTGCTCAGTTTTTAAAATAAACAAACAAATAAATTAATGAAAATTTAAAAAATGGGAACGGGCATCAACTTCAACACTGAGCTTGTTTTCTGTAGGGATGGAAAAAATATTCCAAAATATTCAAAACATGACTGAAAAATATATTTTCTGAGTTTCAAGAAACCCTGATGGTAATAATTTTGCTCTAAAGGGAACCTTTGCAGTTTAAGACATATTCTCCGAAAAATTTGCAAGCAGTTGATTTGCACAGAAAAGAGCTGAAAACAGTGATTTGCAGTGAATACAATATCCCTGCATAGATTAGGGAAGGGAGAAATATTTGAGCCCTTGGGGGGCAGAAGCTTGGTGAAAATGCTTCCACAGGGCATTTGATGATGTTCTGGGGGAAAATGGGGCACGGGAAAAGACAGTCCTGAGGCCCCATGTGGCCCACAGACTGAACCTTCCTAGACTCATCACATTCTTGAGTTAGTGCTGCCATCCTTCACAAAAATTGAAGGCATTGCACATTTCTTTTTAGCTTAGATATCAAGAAAATTTGATTTTGTTCGCTATCTCTCAGATAAAGAATGTCCTCACCCTTCATAAATGCTGCCTTCTTTGTTTCCAAGTCAGAGGATGGAAGTAACATAGCAGAAGTAATTAAGTTACTGGTTTTGGTAGTAAGAGTGTGATGAACTCACCATTCATAAAGAAAATAATGAGTGGCAAGGGAGTCATGTTACTGGTGCATTAAATAATTGGTCTTAGTTCCTATTGGAAGTTACTTTTAAGAGGTGTTATTTTTTCCCCAAAATATTATGTCATTTCTTTAGCAGTGTCCTGAAAAAATGTTTTTGATAGTAAATCAAGAAATTCTGAATCATGGCGGACCACTGTGTGGGTGTGGGGGAACAAGATGTTCACATCCTCCCTGTGGATGGTACCACTCCATAAAGACACACTGGAATTGACATTATGTTACATTTGGTGAACATTTTCACCAAATAGAAGGCCAACTTTCCTCAAAATTTTACAGAGAGGGGTTGTGTGGAGGATTTGGATGATGTCTGGAACGGCAAAATGACATGTTTTATAAAGCTCACCCATCTTTTGAGTTTGTTTAAATAAATGCATGGAAAATCATGACTTTCTTTAATGGAGAGAGTTTATGGGGCTTGCTAGAGGCACCAAAAGCCACAAAGGTGTGGTTTGGCGGTTATTGGTGGCCCATGGGTCATACTTTACCGTTTCCTGTCCTGAATAAGTTAGGCTCTTCCCCATCTTTCACAGAGACAGTTTCCCTTGGCAAAGTTTGTTCAACATACTTTCCTATCCCTAGCTTCATTTGAACAGGAGCCACTATAAATGATACATTTCACCATAAAACAGATGGAGAATGAAAGAGCTTGGGAGCCAGCTCTGTTGAACGGCAGCGATGCCACCTTCCACACATCTTCAGAACAAGGTTGCTTTCAAGGACGACATTAACAACTTGTTCGCAATCTAATGACACATTTAGATTAGAGTTTGCAATGTACATTGCCGTTCCCCCCCAGCCCCCCGTTCATTGCCAGATAAGATGTCTGATAGGAACATCTCCAGTAACCTTTCAGAATTCATTTATTTTGGGAGAACTAAAATAATAAAATGCCAAATGAATTAAGAATGATATTTCTTATAATATCAAGTGAAGACAATTTAAATAGCGCATATGCACGGGCTTCTTGTAACAAATGATCTATTCATCAAGGAGTTCAGGGAGAGGGAGGGAACAGGAAGAAATGGTTATTTATTCATATTCTTGCCTGGACTTGGTGGATTCTCCAACGAAGAAGCTCACCCGCTAAAAAGGACTTGTTGGAAGAATACCATTGTGACTATTGTGAGAAGCAGAAACAGCCAGCTATTTTTATGGGGGTAGTGAATCCATTCTGGGGTTTAGGCAGAACTTGGAAGGATCTATCCAAGATGCTGAACACTACCCACCAAATAATTTCAGTTCTTTGGACAGCTCTATTAAAACCAGGAGCAGTTTCTCTGTTCCACTGACATGGGAGCCACCAATTGTCACTGATGGGAGGGTGTACCACATGGTACCCTAAATAACTTGAAATTATTTAGAAATGCATAGTAGCTTGTAATTTGTTTCTTTCGACAATAATTTAGCTATAACTACGTTGCCAGTTTTAGGAAAAAGGCAAATTACATGTGAAACAACAACAAAAACATTGCATTGAATTATATTAGCATAACAAGCACCTTTGAGACTAAGAGAGAAAGAGGGTTGTCACTTTTGCACGCTGGATCTACTTATATGCATGGACTGAGTTGCTTATGGACAGACATGTGCACAAATGAATGAGTGGAGTGTGTGTGTTTATGTGTGTGTGCATGCAAACAGGAATAGAAATGCAAAACCTGAGTATGTGGTGATGTTTTCATTCTTTTTGCTATGTAACTGAATGTAGCTATTTAATTACTTATATAGCTATGGAGCTTTAATGCCACTAAATGACCAAGCAGGAATATCACAAGACCCAAGCGTTGGCTTATTCTGTGTTTTGTGCTGCTGCCTCCTAGTTTGTTGTGGTTGTTCAGTTGTTGGGATGGTGACTGGTAGGAAAACATGTTTCACTCGGCGGGCCAGTAGCTGCGAGTAGGTGGCTTGCTGCTTGGATTAGAATCTATCATGCAGAGACTTTTTTTTTAAGTATCCAAAATACAACTGTTTTTGTGACTGCCGAGTAGAGATCTAAAGGATATTCACAAATGTTTTTGTCCTCAACAGAAAAAAGCTGTCTCAAAATGTAGAAAACATGTAGGTTTTGTAAATTCAATTCTGATATGAATTTTTGCCCCTCTCAATGTGCAGAAAGACCAAGACTGCTACTACTTCTTCTTTTTTTCCTGTTTTGTAGTACGGTTTCCATTTGTTTGTTTGCAAAAGGTGTTTTTCATTAATTCATGCTGGACTGTAGTCTGAACTGTCCAAGAACTATCCAAGCTGCTCAACTATGTGCCCAAAATAGATGTGGCAACTTGGATAATTCCTTAAAGTTTAAACTAGAGCTCAGAGTAGAATCAGCATCCATTTGACAATGAAGGCATTGGCCATCACTGAAAAGGAGACTGTTGTCCATTAATCTCTCACAATTCGCTGTAAACTAAGGTAGTCTGGAGGGTCTTTCACTCCTGTCTTAAAGCCAGTAAAATTAGGATGTGTCACTGACTTTTTCACCAAAACTGATTTTTTTTTTCCGCAGAAGGCAAAACTAGAATCATGAGTAGAAACTGCAAGGAGGTAGATCTTAGCTAAATGATAGAAACAACTTCTTAATGGGAAGAAGTATTTGACAGTAAAACAGAACACCTCAGAATTTAAATGGAAACCTGATGGCTGTGAGGACTTCTGTTCAACTCATTGGCATCTCCAACCAAAAAGGAGATTAGGCAGAAGTCCTTATCAATGAGTATGTGGGGTGTGGAGAAGATCCAAGATGGGCAACTTTGACCAAAGAATTCCAGGATCTACAGTCCAAAAATTATGTTGTTGAATTGCAGCTAGTGTTAGCTTTGTCCAGCAGATCCAGTCTGAGGGATGATGGGATCTGTAGTCCAACAGCATCTTGAGGACCACACATTTTCCATCTCTAGACTAGATGATTCCCGATATCCTCTTCAACTCTGAAATTCTATGATTTGTTTGAAAATTACTTAGTGGGATCTCCAAGATAACAGAACATCCTGGGCAGCTCCAAACCATGGCAAGATTACTTATAGACCAAAATCCCATTGCAAATCCATCCTAAAGTAAACCCATTGGATCAGCTGGACAATTCAACAGGTTTTTTTAAAGAGTCTACTCTATCCAGGACTAACTAATAGGATTCCAACCACTGTTTTTCTGTGATGAAAAAAATTTATACCAGATAAGGTCAATTTGTGAGGATGAGATGAGTACAAACTGTATAATTCAATTAGCTAACATGGCCCAAATATCTAAAAGTTCAAATCACAAGTAAAAAAAACTCTTGCTTCATATTTTGCTTCTGCAACCCACTCACAATGAAGCCTTACTCTAGTCCACGTCTCTAGTAACTCAGAACATGGGGACAATGCTATTGGCTTAGTTCGTGGAATGGTTGGAAAGACAAGAAAATTGTGCACTCTGAAATGCTTTGTCACAAAAGTGCCAAGCAGGATTGGTCATGTAGGTAATACACTTCACTCAGACATCAGACTTCTCTTTGGAGATTCAAATCAACCATGGGCCAATAATGCAGAGAATATATCCCCAATTGCAGCATTTTATGAACAGAAAACTATGTTTTCTGCACAGGAATTAATATTTCTGCTTAGAAATATTATTTTTCACACAGAAAATGTTGGTTCTTGTGCATGAAATGCTGTTTTCTGCATAAAACAACCACGTGCAAACTTTGTACAGAATAAGTCCCAGACTTTAGATATTCTTATCAATCCAGGGTTCTTTTTACCCTGACAAAAATTGATTTTTGACCAGTGTTCAAAACTGTTTGAATATTTTTGTCTGTTTTTGCTTATAGTCCAATTATCAATGTGAAAATATTACTTTTGATAATTTTCTACACATCCAACCTGCATTTTCTCTCTTCCCTTGTTCTGTCCAAGGTGTCAAGATCTTGTGTTTTCTTCCTGCAGTGAAATTTGCATTCGTTTTCAAGGCGTTTTTTCCTAAAACATGTGTGCATTTTATCCAATTTGTGCAACTTCTCCCATTGAGCGAAGTGTATCTGTGCATAATTGCCTCCATTTTGTTTGTTCACATTTTAAAATATGATGTTTTGTACACAGTTTTTCAGACAAACCCTATAGGTAAAATACATAAAGGCATAGTCTTGGGCTATTGGGCAAATTAGTTCTTGTAACGCAGAGCTGCAAACATGCTTTAAGCTGGTGAGATTGGACTCATTACGCAAAATAGGAACAGCCTTGCCTTTAGATGGAGAAAGTTTGCTACTTCTCAAAATTGTTTCTATTTGTTGGAGGTTTTGCACAAATGAGGGTCTTGAAAATCATAAGAAATTTGAGGCGGGGGAGATGAGTTTTACTTTGGTTTCTGGACCATTTCAGTCCATTCTACGGCGTCCATTATTTCACAAGAGAGTGCTTCTTGGAGCATTGCTCATGATGAGAAATTTTTGGACGCCACAAAAAAAAAAGTCTATGTCATTTGCAAAGCTGTGTTTGCTTTGGACCAATGTAAAGTTCTAGGTTTGTGGAAATAGCATAAATTTTGCCCCATTATGCCTATAAGACTGGTTATTGGCAACATGCATACGGTCAAGGAAATAAGCCCTCAGTTTCAGTGGACAAATATATTTTCAAAAGCAAAGACTTTTCCTTGGTGTTCCGGTTTCATTAGCGTCATTGCAAATGTCATTATTTGTTCAGAATGAAAAAAGTAAGCATTTACAGCAAGAGACAAATAGCATTTGCTGTATAGACAAAATGAATAAGGGAAGGTGCACATGACCTCCTCAGTTTGTTTGTGTAAGTTTTCATGAAAGAGTTGCCAGTGCTTTTCACAGAACAAAACATACTCCACTCACCATCAGGGACACATTTTGAAAATTCACAAGGAAAATGTGTGCATTTCTAGAAGATACAAGCATGCTTTAGGCAATGGCTTTGTGTGTCCAAATCTGTACATATGAAGCTGATGTGCAGAAAAATGCAAACATTTAGGAAGAAGTGCAGAAATAAGAATGGACATGTCCACAATCCACATAAAATGGGGCAGAACAAGTTTGTTTCACACAGACATGTAAATGTCCCACCCTTATCCTGGAAACTGTAGAAGTGAACCAACACATAGAGAATACAGTTGTTTTAAATATTCATAGTTAGGCGGTCTGCTAAGCAGCTTCTGTAGAGCAAATTAAAGATGCACAGGCAGTTCAGCTAAATCCCAAACAACAAAGTGAATCAGGCTAATTTTGACCACTTTGTACTAGCTTCAGAATAGAAATACAAATCACTAACCTTCCTCCTAAAGGAAGCAGCAAGTAGTTTTAGCAATATTCTTCCAGCTACAAGTCTTCAAAACCAAGAGAGTTTTCAAAACCTATTCACAATTCAGGACTCATTCTGTGCAAAATTCACATGTGATTACTTTGGAAACAGCATTCTCTATGCAGAAAAATATTTCTGTCCAGAAAAAAAAGAAGCGGTTTCCTCAGCAGAAAATACTGTTTTCTATACAACTCAACCATGTCTGAATTTTGCACAGACTGAGTCCAGTCACACATTTTCTGTAGAGAAAGCAACATTTCTTTTTCTACAGAGAAAATAATATCTCTCCATAGAAATGTTATTTTCTGCAATCATGTGTGAATTTTGCACAGAATAAATCTCAAACTATGAAGATTTTCATCTCTCCAATACTCTTTTCCTCAAAGTTTCATTACAATGCACCAAAACCCAAACAAAGATTTTTAAAAACAATTTAAAAAATATTTTTTAAAATATTCTTTCCATCTCTTCTCCAGATCGGAGCTGACTGGCCCAATTTGTTTTCAGAGTAGAATGATACAATTCAAACCACTTTGGACCAATCTGGAAATTTAGACAATAAAAGTAAGTTGGGGGGAAAAAGTGACACATTGTGCCTCCAACTTCATGAACATACAATGACTCTGCAGCCAGACAACCATCCTTCTAGAACGGAGATGGAAAAATTCCTCCCCTCTTGCTTCCACTGGTTTCTGCTACTCTGCCGGTGTGGAACGGTGGCCAATTTTCCAGTGGTGCATTATAATTTTTGAACATGATCTGTACAGTGATGGCTGGTGGTTTCCATGTCAAGTAAATCTGGTCTGGATTTTAGCCTGAACTTTGAAGAAGCTGTCCAAAATGCTGAGCCCTATCCTCAAAATAAATCTCACATCTTTTTTTTTTTTTGTAATGTTTTTATTAAAGTTTAGTTACCAAATAAAAAAGGAACAAGTGGGTCACATCTTTTTTAAATGCATCCCACCTCCCCCACTTCCACTTATTTCTCCAATTGAACCTAAATTATTTCTGTTTACACAAAAGAAGAGCAATTACATTTCTATTATCAATAAAAACAATTACCCTTTATCTTGTTTCCATACCTCTACATCTTACAAATCTATGTCTTTACCCAGTCCAATACTCCTTTCCATTCCCTTTCAAAATTCTGTATTGGTTTATTTTTCAAAGAGCGTGCTAATTTTTTTGTTTCTACCATCTCTAAAACTTTCAATTTCCACTCTTCTAGATTTATATCTTTATTTTCTTTCCACAGTGTTGTGCATACAACAACCTTGCTGCTGTTATCAAGTATAACAGTATCTTCTGATGACTTCCTATCTGTCTATCTTGGCCTAGCATATTTAACAAATAAAACTCCAGTGTCATTTCAAAGTTCACTTTACGTATTCTTTGAATTTCATCATGTACCCTCTTCCAACATTTCCTTGCCTTTGCAAAAGTCCACCACATATGAAAAAAGGACCCAATCTTTTCATCACATTTCCAACACCTTCCAGTCCCCGTAAAATAAATCTCACATCTTGAGTAGCTTAGTAGTTAAGACTACTTAGGGGCATTTCTGCACTACGCTGTTACAATGCTATTATTCCACTTTCAGCATCCTGTGGAATCCTGGGGTTTGCAGTTTAGGGAGGGGTGTGATGAAACCTGAAGGTAGGGGCATGGTAACTGAGCCTCCATAGAGACCAGGAGTGGTTTAAAATGACTGGTCAGTAAAATGGAGCCCTGGGGAGCTCAAGGGAAGGACGAACCAAGCGGGGAGGAGAAGTGGAAATTTAACTGACACAGGAGGGAGTTAGTAGGAAGAGGAGGAAGAGAAAAGAACTGTGTTAGAGAGCTGAGAGACAGAGTGAATAATTGACAGCAAATGAGTGGAGCGGAGAGAGAGAGAGAGGAAAGGGGTGTGCTGTATTATAAAAATTTAGTTACAAACAAGTTATGGTAACAGTGTTTCAATAAAATATAACTTTCTCTTTTTATAAACTCGCAGAGTGTCATTCTACATATGGGATTATACATGCTACCACTGCAACAGTAGTACCAAGAGTACCACTTTCTTTTAGGATTAAAAGTCTGCTTGTTCTTATTGCTGAGAAGGACCAGAGTATAAGGAAAGCAGGGGAGAGAGATCAATCTGGTAGGAGGGAGGCCAAAGAAGGGGACAATAGTGAAACCGGTGCTGCAATTCCCAGTGGGGGAGGATAGAAGTGGGCCTGTGTGTGTGTGTGTGGGTGTGTGCGCGCGCGTGCGCGTGCACGGTCTGGCCTGATCCAGAAATCTCCTGGGCCTTGCAGACCTGTAAACAAGACGTGTCAGGCTGGGTGGCAAGAAATGTCACAGGGGCCCTTGAGAATTCTCAGCCAGGGAGCTCTTTGGCCTCAGGAAACTCCAAACCCCAGAATTCCACAGGAGGTTGAAAGTGGAATAATAGCACTAGAACAGTGTAGGGTGGAAATGACCCTAATCTCAAAGCTATCCAGTCCAACTCCCTACCTGTGCAGGTTTCCAGGAATAAAACAACCCTGGGATGTGGACCTCTAATCATTGTTTAAAAACCTCGACCAAGGTTTTAAGTCCCCTGTTCCTTTCCTTAATATGAAGAGAATGCTGAAAATGTCCCCTTTTTGTTATTATATAATCAATATTGTGCTGAAAAACATGAGGAAGTAATTAGATTGTGGGTTATAGTTTTATAATCAGCATCCTTATAAGTATCAATTACCTTAAAAAAATGCAAGATTCTCAGAATGCTGATTCCACAAACCCTTTCACACTGCACAATTAAACTACTATGTTTCCACTTTAAGTGTCATGACTGGAATTTGTGGCTTGGTGAGATCCACCACAGTGTAGGTGTAGTGGTTTGAGTGCTGGACTGAGACACTGTGAGAGCAGGGTTCGAATCCCTGCCCAACCATGGAAACTTACTGGGTTATCCTTAGCAAGTTATACTCTCTCAGCCTGAGAGGAAAGAATAGGCAAACCCCCTCTGAACAAATGCTACCAAGAGAAACTTGTGATAGCTTCACTTTAGGGTCACCATAAATCAGAAATGACTTCGACCCGTGCAACAACAACAACAATTCTCAGGTCTCTGGCTGAGAATTCTTAGTACCCCTCCCTAGTCTGCAAGTGGAATCATAGTGTTATAACTATGTAGTATGAAAGGGCCCTCAGGCTTTTAATTGTTGAATAATCATTGCACTGAGCACTGAAACATTTTAGAAATAAAGCCCTAAATCAGAATGCATGCTACCTAAATAGTGTTAGGGAATATCATGATGCACTCTTTTGTTACCTCAAAACGTAGGTGATTCAGGGGTCCACTTGTGATGCCAGTACCTCTGTTCAAAGATGGGAAATTAATTAGCTCAAAATTAGGAGGCCTACAAGAGGAGGGTAACCTAGCAAGATCTTTCCACCAATGTTTACAGGATCTCTGCAGAAAGAAGCCAAAGACTCAAAAGTAGATTAAAATGTGTGATATTTGGGGAAATAGCAATCACATGCAAGAAGCAAGCACTTTCACAATCACACAAGGGTAGCTGAAGGAGAAAGGAAGGAAAAACATTAATAGTGAGGTTTCAAGGGCAATGAGAGTGATATGTACTGATCCAGAGAGAAGAGAAGCGATGTGGCTTAGACTTGAGCCTAAGGAAAGTACTTGTTTGGTAATTGGACCAGTAGTGTGGTTACTGGCAAGTGAAATACTGTGTCTAACTGCTCAATTTTTTTGTGGGGGGGGTATACACGATTTCTGCCTGGAGGGTAAAGGTGTGAATGGCTCTTTGGCCCAGTAAACAAGTTTAGTGTTAGGTGACAAGAAGTTAACGGGTGTCATGAGGTATGTCTGTAATGTTTGTAACAGTTGGAGAGATGATGATGTCTGTAATGGTTGGACAGGTGTGGGAACAATGGAACATTTCACAGGTTGGTGTGAAGAAGTTTGAAACAATCAGTGGTTTAGTGGGAACTTCCCTATCACTATTGTCCAAAAGCAGAGCCTTTACAGCTTAGTTTAAGCCTGTTATCCGGAGTTTACCTGGTGATTTCTTGACTATGACCTGCCTACACCTAGAAGGGATCTCTGACATACTTTGCAGCACACTTGTTCAGCCAGTGTCTTCCTCTTGTCCAGCTTGGCCATACGGTCACATCAGGGTACATTTTATATCAGTGTCAATTAATATATCTTTTCAGTTAAATCATATCAGTGTGGGGTGTATGGTCCAGTAACACTTTTATGCACATGGAATCTCACAACAGAGTCCCAAACATGTGTGCATTACACACAAGTCACTGAGTTCACTAGGGGTTGCTCATAGGAAAGTGGGCAGAAGCTTCTAGCTTTAAGCTGATGCTTAAAACTTCTGCTGAAATCCATATGACTTAAACATTCTTAAAGTTTGAAAGTTCTTTCTCAGTCCATTCTTCTGCCTTTCCCATTCTGAATTTGTCTCTGTGCATGCATGCATGTGTCTGTTTGTATACATCTGTTTGCGTCTCAGTATTCCTTTGACTTCTGCCATTGTATACTCTTTCCCCACTCTTATAAACATATCTTTGGCATGGCTGTAGCTATGTGGAAGACATATTTATTAAAAACATCATCCTCCCCCACCAGACGACAACCACAACACTTGTTTGTGAATGATTAGGTGAATAATAATTTTATTACTGTCTCTGAGATCATTTTCTCTCCTGTCCCCTGAAGGTGAAATGTAAATGAAAGAGAAGCGGGAAATCAATTAAAAAGGAGCCACAGCTCCAGAACATGAGAAAACCGGGAGGTGGAAGTTGGAGATTGGAGGTTTAATAATCCCCCATGCAAGTGCACACACACACACACACACACACACACACACAAGCTTCTTTTCTTTTCTCTTCCCCACCTCCGTCTTTCCCCTTTTCTTTCTTCAGGCTTAAGACAAGTTTGGAGGCCAACCACACTCTCTCGCTCTCTCCTCTGCACTCCACTGGCTTTTCTAGCCTAGAGCGAGCTTGTTATAACCTACTTAGGCAGTTGGAAAGTGTCAGTCAACACTTCAGAATCAATGGCTGCAGATGTGAGCTTGCATTCAATGCTGTTTCCCCCTGGAAGTAATGAGCAGTTAATAGAATTTTATCATAATTATTTTAACCACACCATCTTGCCAAGAGGGAAGGGTGGGGAGGAGAAGAAAGTTGTGGTAAAAGGGGGTCACTACCCATGGAAACAGAAGTGCAATCAAAATAAGACAGAGGAGGAACGGCAGGTCCAAGCTTAAGATTAATCACAGTCTGAGTAATACATTCATCCTAGAGGGGATTTGTTTGTATGAACCTGCCATGTCAGTTCATCAGCATTTTTTTTTCTTGCCAAAGGAAAGAAATATTCATCAGCCCTGACACCGAGGGAGGAAAAAGTTTTCTTCCTTTTGTTCCGGTTTTCTCAAAGAAATCTCTCAGAACAGAGTGCCACCTTTGGAAAGTCAATTCTCTTTTTTTTTCTCTCCCTCCTTCAACTTTAAATTTTATTTCCCTTCTCTGTTGCAGAAAAACGCAAGATGTCCAAATATCCTCCAAGCTTTCCTAAAGAAAGAGGTAAGGGGCTGCCTAGAGAATACCTTTTGGATAACTTAGCCACAGTAGTCCACTCAATGGTAACTTCCCAATTAGACTACTGCAATGCATTTTCTGTGAGGTTGCTCTTGAAGAGGATTCAGCTGAGGTGATTGATTGATTGATTGATTGACTGATTGATTGATTGATTGCATTTATATCCCATCTTTCTCCCACTTTCTTTGGATAATTTAATTAATTTTTATTAATTTAGATTTTGTACTATCATTTGTAGATCTGGATTCTTCTTTAAAACAGTGCTATTTGTGCCTCTCTCCCCCCCAAGGTAATACACACACACACACACATATATATATATATCCACAGGGATACCAAAATGTTGCGTTGTTGTTGTTTTTAAAAAAAGAAATATAATATGTTCACTAAACAGTGTACTAAATACAAAGGTAACTGATTGTTGATTGTAAGGCAAGTTCAGAGTATCTAGGAATCTCACCCAGCAGGGAGAAAACATTTAGTGTCAATAACAAAATAAAAATTTAAATCCTTATTGTAGCAACCAGAAAGACCATGTCCCAGGAGGACAGGAGGGGGAACAGGAGGATGGACAGGGTAAAGCAATAGTATGAGGATAGCTTCATTTCACCCCAGAGTTAGGGTTGTAAATCTTGGGTCTTAATTACATTCCAAGGGATTACAACTCATGCCTCTCAGCTCATATGCCTTCCATCTTGCTTTGCTCAGCCTGAGAAATGTACTCAGAGCCTTCCTAAACCCTTGACATACCAATGACTTACCTCTCCACTCTGTTGATCTACAGTGCATCCTCTTTCCATGAGTAATCTGAATCCACATTCTAAAAGAGACCAAAGAGCACATTGAAACAATGGCACATCTTAAATTTGCTGGACCAATTCAACATCTCAGCATTGATCAGACCTCATTTCTGCTTTTTTCTGACCTCACTTGGAGGGTGCTGTCCAGTTCTGGACTCCACAGTTTGAAAAGTCCCTGGAAAAGCAAGGAGCTAATGTCCAAAGGAGAGTTGCCAAGGGGTTTAAAGGACTAGAAAGCATGTACTATCTAGAATGGTAGAGAGAGATGGTCATGTTTAGCATGGAGAAACAAGGACGAGAGATAATATGATAGCCATCTCTAAATATTGAAGGGCTATCAGGTGGGAAATGGAAGAAGTATATTTTCTACTGTTCTGTAAGGTATATAGCTTGAACCTGACATGCACATAGTTGCAGGGGAGAGGATCACCTTGCTGAAACCAAAAGGAAAAAAGCCCAGCATGTACATTTCTAGTGTAGTTCTGTGTGCCAGATCAGAGGTGAAGGGTTGGAACAAGAAGCCTTATAAGACCATTCTGACTTCTGACCTTCTCTGTTCTGGCAACAATGCTTAACCATCCCACCTCAACTTCAGTGTAGGCTTTGACTGATTGCATTGGATGAGGTTCTTAATTACGTGGTTATTTGGCAGTTAGTGGGGGAAGAAAGGAAAGAAGTATAATAAACACCAGTAGGCACCTATTGGGTGAAGGGGAAATCTGTGGAATTGTTCCTTTTGGTTCTGGTGTTACCTCACTGGTGTACCCTATCCTGGTGTCTATTATTTTTAGTATTAAATGTGATTCAACATGCCAGAGAGGTCACCTGGATGTTCACATAGGCAGCCGTGGTCGAATGATCAAAAACCAGGTCAGGCCAGTAAAATCCCCCATCATGTAGCCCCAGGCTACTGAGGAGCCAACTTGAGGGATTTAGCTTATTTACCCCAAGTTGAGCACCAATATCAGTAAAATCATGTCAGACAAGGACCATCTATATAAATTCACACCACAACCCAGTGCAACCGAAGATCCTGAAACTTTGTGAACACCTTGTAATCCCATCATGCAAAGGGAGTTGCCCTTGTGGAGCTTCTTTTCTGTTGCAACACCCATTGTTCTCCCCAGGAGAGAAATAGCCCTCAAGATATGTCCTAGTTTTTGAGAGTTTCTTTGGATAACTCCCGGTCATACCACCAGTCCCTTTTTTCATCAGTCGAATAATCCGCTCAGCCTTCTCTTTGCTGAGCTCTACTTCGTTCACTGTTTTCCCGGACCAAGGACTTTAGGAAAAGGTGCAGTATTACCCCAGTTACAATCCCTTCAATATTTTCCCTATCCAGTTTCCTCTCTCTTGCTTCTTAATAGGTTTTGCGTGAGTGCGTTGATGCATGATATTCCCTTCAATAAAATCATTTATTAGATGTCTTTGGTTTTTGGCTTGGCCTGACCCTGTAAAAACTGGGTAAAAAGACCCTGCTAGGTTATCCTGCCTCTCGCATTGCTATTGCTTGTGCTCTGTTGAGTTCCCATTCCCTATCACGTGGAGCACATTAAGGTGTCCCCTAAAGGACCCCAGAAATCAGGGTAAATTGGGACCCTGGAGAGGTGGAAAACAAATTCACCCTTGAGGTCTGCTGGAGCATATATTTCCTTCAAGTAGCAAGATTTGAGGGAAGAAGGTTCCTTTTTCCTTACAACAAGAAGGTAGGCTGGGAAGGCAGGCAAGGAAGATCTCTCAGATTGACCCGGCGGCTAGATGACTCACTCCAAAGGTGCTTGAGAAGCAGGTTGAGAAGGAACCTCCTGCTTCAGTGGAAACCAACCCAAGGCAGCTCCCTCCATCATGGTTCAAAAAGGTTCAAACTTAAATAGTTAATAAAAGAGGCCATGTTTAAACTAAATCTTGGTGTCTGGTCTTCTTATTTCTGGGGTGGATTGCAAGGATCTGAACCATTAGATTCAAATTTCAAGAAAAAAATTGACAAAAATAAATTAGGGTGAACTGCCTGTCATTAAGAGCTGTATGAAACTGGAACGGACTCCCTCTAAAGGTGTTAAAATCACCTCTATTGAGGGTTTTTAAGCAGAGGTTAGATGGCCCCTTTTTAGCAATGCTTTAGTTGTGGATTCCGCTTCTGGCAGAGAACTGGAGTAGCAGGCCCTTGGGCTTCCTTTCAGCTCTAGGATTTGAGAGAGCTTTGCTGTCATGATGTAACATGGGCACTTACTGTTTCACTGGTGTTTGGGCCTCATGTTGTCCTTAGATTGTTGCCAAGATTAGTGGATGATAAGATTGGAATTAGATATCTAAGCTATAATGATATGTATACCCCAGACTAAATTTTGGTTTCACAGTAGATTCTCATCTTGGAAAGGTTAGTTTTTCAAACCATGACCTGCAGAATTTCCTGGTCAATTTTCACAATGACCATGTTGATTGGTGGAGTCTAGAAGTTGTAGTCTGAAAAAGAAGGAAGGAAGGAAGGAAGGAAGGAAGGAAGGAAGGAAGGAAGGAAGGAAGGAAGGAAGGGGAAAAAAACCCACCCTAAACTCCAAAGCTCTGAGTTTCATTGGAGAAAACTACAATGTCTCATACAAAGACGTTTGTTTGGGGAGGAAATGACTTAAATTAAGTAGGCATGCCACAATTCTACAGGCATTTGTTACAACTGGACACAACCTGGCTTGCATGAATATTAACAGTCTTCTTATTTGCCTCATTACTGTGAAAGGACCAATGCCATACTCTACCCCAAAGCCCAAGAGAAACCTCTTAAGCTTCAACAGCTGAATCCAGTGTTCCCACATGAGATTTCTGCACAGTCTATTTTGATGCTCCTCTAAGAGACAGGACACAAGGCACCGAAAGTCCCCAAGCACATTTGAAATGGGGAAAATGCTGAAAGACACTCACCAGCTGGGACCTGAAGGGTGAGCAGTGCCTTCGCGTGAACAACCCCAGAGGAGAGGAGCAAGCCTGAAAAAAATCAGAATTAACTTCCATAGGGATTCTCTTGAAAGTAAACAGCTCCCCACTTCACCCAGCATAGAAAACAGCTTGTTATTTTCCTCCTAAATAAACTATATTTCTGTTGCTGAGATGCCTTTCCCAGAAGAATAGATTTCTGATTTGCCTTGTCGTATTCAAGATTGAGGAAATTGCATTGAAGGAGACTGAGGCTAAGATCCCACATCATGCCAGGATGGTGTAAATGCACACACATGTAGTTATGCAGTGGTTGTGCTACATCACCTTTCTAATGAACACTGACACTGTCCAACTGATGGTTTATCTGCCAATGTACCAGCTTTTTGCCTCATTCTGAAAAGAACAACAGCTGATTTCTCTAGTTTCCATGAATAAAATGGTACATTGAAGGCACTGAAAAATAATTACAAAAATAGGCAACTACATGGTTTGAATCCTGTTTGTTGGTCCCAACTAGAATGGATCCATTGTCTTGATCTGTCATGGCCAGGATAACTCACAATCCACAAACTTCACTCTGGGGTAGACAGTCGTGATTATTTGTGGTGAAGCGAGCAACGCAGCACACTTCTGCTGAAGTTGCTGGGACTGAAAAGAACACATGGAGTTCTCAGGTTTTATACCTACCAATACAAATTTTAGGCATACAAAGCTGTGATTGGAGAGGATCATAAATTTAATATCACCCCACATCTTCAAGCAGTTCCCAGACCTGCATTTGTTTTCCCTCTTTTCATCTTTGGGGCAGGAACATAGTCCTGCCTCTTCATCTTATACACTTTGAGTTCCCAATGCAAGAACACACACCTAAATCATGCGTGCCAGATTTATTTTCATTTTATCATGCATTATCCTTGTATGGGGTTCAAGGTGGTTTGTGAAAACATTAAAGAGGGCACAAAGCTAACAAAGATACTTATTCATGGTGTATGAGACTCACTTTTTCTCCTGAAAAATACTGTTGAAAATAGTGTATGTCTTATATGCCATTGTGTCTTATATGAAGGCAAATAGCGTTTGCCAGTGTATAAGTGGGGTGCATCTTATATGTCGGCAAATACAGTATATATTTCTCTCAGGCAGCCTGATGGCCTGAGAGGCAGCAAAGAAATGCTTAAAAATAAGTTAAGAAATCAGGGAAGAAAAGAGTCAGTGTGGTATGAGTCAGTGGTTTGAGTGTTGAGCTAGAAGAGGCTGTTAGACTGAGGGTATATTTGAACCAGGGCTCAAATCTCAGCCATGGAAACCGACTTGGTGACCTTAGGCATGTCACACACTCTCAGCCTCAGAGAAAGCCTATGGCAATTCCCTTCCCATTAATCTTGCCTGGGAAACCTTAAACGAGAGTTGCCATAAGTCAAAGCTGTCTTGAAGGTATGCAGCAGCAACACAGTAAATAAACAGATATCACTTCTAATTTCTTAGATATTAAGGAAGTTAAGATACTGAGAAATGTGGTCCAAGAATCTGATTCCAAAGGTACAACCTTTTGTATATCCTCAGTTGTCTTTGGCCATTTCCGCACTAGACTGTTTCACTTTCAACATCCTATGGGAGGCTGGCCCCTCCCGAAAGTGCAAACCCCAGGATTCCATAGGATGTTGAAAGCGGAATAATAACGCTATAACAGTCTAGTGCGGAAATGGCCAAAGTCTTCAATCCCTTGCTTCTTAAAGAAGAAAAGACAGCTGCATGAAAGTTTTTTCTTTGTGACTCTTGTCTTTGTTTGTTTTGCTGTTGTCTGACAGTGCGTTAGAAATCCAGGCAGAGGCAAAGAAAAGGAACAGATATGGAGAAACAGATGACACAGGAATCATTATGATGCTTTCAAACATGCCAAAGTTTTGAGCCTTTAAAGGTTGTGTTTCTTTTATTTTATTTTTCAGAAATGTATTTATTTTCATTTACATTTAGATTAGCTTTGCAGCAGCAGATGGGAGGAATTTAAGTCAAATTACAATACAAGACAGACATTACAACCATTGAGAAATCAAAACAAAATAGCAACCTTCTTCATGTTTTTCTTTTGGTAGATCTGCTAAGAATAGCCCAAGAAAATTTGGGAACCATATGGACCCCAGCCCGTAACACTGACAGATCTGGGTAGGGGAGATGGAGAATCCACACTTTCAATCTCTTTAGATGTCACAACAGAATGGAGGGAGGAATTTGCATCTGCCAATTGCAGCTGCATTACCATCCAATAATGTTGGGTATAGCTTAACTCCAGGTGCTTTTCTTACCATCGCTGGATTTATGAAAATTTAGACCTGCAATGCAATCCTTCTATGACTGCAGTAGGAAACCTGGTGCCCTCCAAGTATTTGGGAATACAACACCCACAAGTTCTAGTCAACATCAGTAGTGTTAGAGGATACTGGGAAATGTAGTCCAAAACATTGGGAGGATACCAGGTTGCCTACTCTCATTCTAATAAAATTTTTACTGCTATACCAGTGTCAACGACTCCAAATTAGGATTAGTAGTATCCTTGATGTATTAATGGAAGTTAGATTAGACAGCAAATATTAAAAAGTATTATAATAGGATGCTGAGGGTAGGATTTTTATTACAATGTTCTTTTTTGGCTGCTACAGGGTGGAAACCTCCTTTTTTAGTTATTTGTTGGCTAAGTTAGTAGTTTAGATTAATCTAGTTTTTTAGTTTGTATTGGTATTTCTGTTGTTTTGTAGTTGAGTGTTGTTTAGGTTGTTTGTGTCTTTATATGTGACCAGTTTTTTATTCTAATAAAAATGAAAAAAAAACACAAGCCTCTACATTTTGGACACTTTTCCTGTATACCGGGTGTATTTGAGAGGAAAATTTCAAATAAGCCATCCTTGGTTTGGGTGTGAATGTGCTTATCTATCTATCTATCTATCTATCTATCTATCTATCTATCTACCTACCTACCTACCTACCTACCTACCTATTTCTGTTGATCTGTATTTATGTTGACATCTTGGAAAATGCTAGGATAAAAAGAAATTCAGTGGATTAATTCAGGCAGATGTGTGTGTGTCTCTGTGTGGATCACCTAATATTTACATTTTTGCAAGGATTATGAAAGCAAGTATTCCAGACGTACAGTTACATTGGCCCACTCATCCACTTTTGAATTTGCAGAAATGTTTTGAACTTCTGGTGGTTTACTCAGATCTCAAACCGAGCGTGAATACAATGACAGAGAGAATTGTATTTGCTGCTAAGCACCATCAAATCAACTTGGACTTTTGGTGACACTGTCCTTGGGATTTCTTGGCCAAATTCATCCAGAGGAGATTTGTCATTGCCTTCCTCTGAGGCTAAGAGAATGTGCCTTGGCCAGGGTCACCCACTGAGTTTCCACAGATGAGTCAGGGTTCAAACTCTGGTCTCCAGGAGTCCTAGCCCAGCCCTTAGGCCACTAAAACATGCTACGCCTGGTGCAATAGCAGTATATTGCGATGCTTCCAGTCCTGATTACCATGCCCAAGAAGACCATTCAAAAACAAACCAGCTTTAGAAAATTACCTTCTCTCTTTCTTTCTTCCTTCCTTCTTTCCTTCCTTCCTTCCTTCCTTCCTTCTTCCTTTCTTTCTTTCTTTCTTTCTTTCTTTCTTTCTTTCTTTCTTTCTTTCTTTCTTTCTCTCTCTCTCTCTCTCTCTCTCTTTCTTTCTTTCTTTCTTTCTCTCTCTCTCTCTGTCTCTTTCTCTCTTTCTCTCTTTCTTTCTTAGAATCATAGAATCATAGAGTCAGAATCCTCTCTTAACCTTCTCTTCTGCATACTAAACATACCCAGCTCCCTGAGCTGTTCCTCATATGCCATGGCTTCTAGACCCTTCACCATTTTGGTCACCCTCCTCTGGACACACTCCAGCTTGTCAATATCCTTCTTGAATTGAGGTGCCCAGAACTAGTCACAGTATTCCAAATGAGGCCTAACCAAAGCAGAATAGAAGGTACCATTACCTCCCTCGATCTAGACACTATACTCCTATTGATGCAACCAAGAATGGCGTTGGCTTTCTTGGCTGCCTCATCACACTGCTGCCTCATGTTCAGCTTGTGATCTACCATGACTCCTAGATCCCTTTCACACATACTGCTATCCAGCTACACATCCCCCATCCTATATTTGTGCAATTCATTTTTTCTGCCTAAGTGTAAGACTCTACATTTCTTTCTGCTGAAATTCATTTTGTTAGCTTTGGCCCAGCTCTCCAATCTGTCAAGGTTAATTTGAATTTTGATTCTGTTTTCTGGTGTATTAGCAACCTCTCCCAATTTGGTGTCATCTGCAAATTTGCTCAGCATGCCCTCCAATCCTTCATCCAAGTCATTGATGAAGATGTTGACTAGCACTGGGCCCAGGACAGAACCCTGTGGCACCCCACTAGTCATTTCTATCCAGAATGAAAAGCAGCCATTGGTGAGCACCCTTTGGGTTCAGTTGGTCAACCAATTACAAATCCACCTAACAGTAGCCCTGTCCAGCCTGCATTTTACTAGCTTCTTTGCAAGAATGTCATGGGGAACTTTATCAAAGGCCTTACTGAATTCAAGATATGCTACGTCTACAGCATTCCCTTCATCTATCAAGCTTGTAATTCTATCATAAAAAGAGATAAGCTTAGTCTGGAATGACTTATTTCTGAGAAATCCATGTTGACGTTTAGTGATTATGGCATTGCTTTCTAAGTTATTACAAACTGACTGTTTAATGATCTGCTCTAGGATCTTTCCTGGTATTGATGTCAGACTGACCATGCTGGTAGAAATCTTGCAAGTAGAGTAATACATTGATTACTGTTCTATTCTCTGTTCTCTACTATCCTAGACCAGGTCTAATGTCTTTAAATTACAGCCAAGTAGATTCCAATTGAATATTAGAAGGAACTTTTTGACAATAGTTCGGCAATGGAACCAACTGCTTAGAGTGGGGGCCTCCATTTTTTGACATCTTCAAAAAAGAGGCTGGACAAACACCTGCTGAGGATGCTTTAGATGGAAGTCCTGCACTGAGTTCGGGGTTGGATTGAATGGCCCATGAGGACCCTAGGATTCTATGAGAATTGTAGGGATATTATTCTTGGTTAAATTGGTTGTTGAATGAAGCAATGGATGGTTTTAACCATTTTCTTCCTGTTTTAAGAAACCTTTTGAGAACTGAACAGAGTTGGAAACCTATCTGTAGGTCAAGTATCATTCGGCACAAAATTTGCATGTGGTTATTGCACAAAAAGCCACCTTTTCCTATGCAGGAAATAACACAAAGAATGCCATTTTCCATCCCCTCAACCTCCAAAGTGCAAACTTTGTGCAGAATAAGTCCTGAATTGTGAAGATTCTCACTAGTTTAGGATTCTTTCCAACACATTTTTGACCATTTTTCAAATATTTTCAAATATTATTTCCATTCCTAATTACCCCTCATTCTTTTCTTTTCTAATTAATTTCTCTATATAGGTCATTAGGAATGGCAACAGAATGGTTGCACAATCAAATCAAAATATCAAATGTGCAATAAACTGTACAACAAATATATATGTATGTACAGCTGCACCATGTATTCATATGTACAATAGCTTCACATGCTTAGCTCTTCATCCGCAAATGAATGCAGTCATTCGACATGAGACAAAAATGACAAATTATTTTTACAGGGGAATGTACATATGTGGGTAGAGCAACGGGATTCTGGCCAATTTATTTCATATTTTCAGGTATCCATTGTGACAAAGAGGAGTAAAATGATAACCAGTTAAATGTCTTTGATACAGCAGAAAGTGAGAAGAAAGAAGATGTGTGGCTCAGTCTAAATATGTAATTCTTTACTGATTTTCTTCTTGCAGGATGCAGAAAATAATTTTAACCATGTTCTTCCTGCTGCTTTACAGTTTTCAAAGACTGTTCGCAATTTGGGATCTTTTTTTCCACATAAAATTCAAATGTGATATTTTTATGAGTGGAAAATACTATTTCTGTGCAGAAAATGGTCCTTTCTTTGTGAAAAAATAAATGCTTTTTTTCTGCAAAAAAGAACCACATGTAAATTTTGCATGGAATAAGTTCCAAAATGTGAAGATTCATGTGAGCCCCAGATTCTTCAAATCAGGGTTTCTTGACTCTTACAAAAGGATTTTAAAAAATAAATAAATCTTCAATTGTTTGAATATTTTGGAACATTCTATCCATCCTAGCAAGGTGATGAAATTTGCTGATGGATATGCAACTTAAGGTAAATGGTCAAAGCAGAATACAAAGGTTATAATAAAATTCTGAATGCACAGAAACTTAGATACTCATGTTGGTAGTTTTGGTAGTTTAATAGAGAGAAGAAATTAGATGCTGAATCGGCAAAGGAAAAAGGGACAATAAAGCAGAGGAAGAGAAGGGGAGGAAAAAAATGGAGAACCATGTTACTGCCCTGGCTAGTCCAAGCTTTGGGGATATTAAAAGATATCCTTTTGATATCGCAATTTGGCTTAACTTCTCTATTCCCTTCCATGTGCTTGCGAGGCCACCGGACAAGCACGTAAACAAACTCGGCCGTTAATTGCCATAATATTCGAACAACAATAGAGGCAGGCCAGAAATAGCTGACTCGCTGCTTTAGGAGACCTCCAGGCAAGTACTCTAATTAAGTATGCACGCCACTTACAAAAGAGCCTCTGCCCCGCGATGGCAGCTTGATGGGTAAACTATGCAATACCCAAGTACTCTGCATTTGCATACTGGCTACTCTACTGAGAACCTCTGTGATAACTCAATCATTCAGATTCTGACCTTTCGGAGGCTTTGTCTCCAACTCCAAATCTATTGTTTTCCCCCAAGTACGGCATAGCTGGCAGTCACAATTCTCCTTATAAAAACCCTTGATTCCGAGACCTTCCTCGGAACGCTCCCGAGTTTCATCCCGCCTTGCTGCCACATTGCTTGGCGAACCTCCCCTCAGCTCCACGTGCTGAGCTACATTGCACCCCGGCCTCGCTCTCTATTTTTCCAGGCTTCAGGACAGGTGAAGTATCTCCCAAACCAGCAGCTCCTCTAAAAATCCCTCTATACCACTCCAACCTTTATTTTCTTTAGTTATCTTGTATGAGTGTGTCGCATACACTGTTTTGCTTGTGTTTAATAAACATCATTTATTGTTTCAACTTCTGTGTGCTCCTTGACTCGACCTGACCCCGTAGACATAGGGTTCAAGATCTCGCTACGTTACCCTGCCTCTCGTAACGCTAAGCAGTGCTCTGAGCTAATTTTCCCCACCTTGAGTTGAGCACGTTTTGGTGTCCCTCCTGGGACCCCCAGTACACAGGGTAACAACCAAATGGATTTGGAGAAAGGGAGAGGGGAGATAAAAGTCTGATGCCTTTCAGTCTTGGTAGTTAACAGTGGCAGATGTGAGAAAAGAAACATACGGTTATAGAGAAGCAGAAAGAAATGTTCCTTGTTTCAGCTATCCTTGCAAACTCTTGATCTGCTTTGCTAGTGTTCCTAAACCGCCCATGATTTGTTGGCTGTGACATGAACCTCATGAAATTCAGCAAAATCCTATTGAGGAATTATTTTAATTTTACTCCAGTGGAGTTCAAAACTGGAAGCGGGTGGTGTGAAAATGCCATAGTGAGTCCAATACAGCACACTTTAAGCTCCAGAACCAGATGCTGGGCAAGATTTTTCTTTTTTTTAATTTCCTTCTTTGATTCCTCTGACCTTAGTCCTGATCTCAGTCTGCTGAAGCAATATGACATTTTACAGTAATAACTACAATATTATACTAGCATTGTAAAGTTTGGTGATTATACAGATAGCCACCTTGGCTGAAGCTTTGTTTGAAAATGTCTCAGTCCATTCTCATTGGGTAACAAATGCCATTCATTTACATAGCAGCAGTGGGTCAGTGAAACAGATGAAACTCTCCAAGCAGTTACAGACTGGTGAGAAGCAAAAGTGAAACGCGACAGAAATGTAGCCAGAACTCTGAATGCAATTGTTCAGAGGCCTGTATGTAAAGGCAAGGGGAAATATTTTAATAATCAGTTAAGAGAAACAGAAAATAACACACAAAAATGTGAAACAAAAGAACTCCTCCACAACATCCAAGAAATCAAAGATAAATTGAAACCAAGAGTGGGGATGCTACACAACTAGCAGAGGAACACATTAAATGACCAAGCAGAAATCAAAAGATGATAGGAACAAGAAATAGGTCAAGATTTTCCATTCTTTGGCTCAATCTTAAGCAGAATGGAGACTTCCATCAACAAAACAGAAGACTAGGGTTTGGAAGGACAGCTATGAAGGAACTAGATACGATCTTAAAGTGTAATGATATATCACTTTAGGGCACTCCAAGTTTGGATGGTCCATGTCATTATATTTCCAATTTTCATGTATGATTGTGAATGCTGGAGAATAAACAAAGCTGAAAGAAACCCAACTCATTTGAAATGTGGTGCTGAACAAGAGTTCTACAGATGCTCTGGACTGCTAAAAAGACAAATATATGGGTCCTGGAGCACATCATGCCTGAACTTTCCACAGAAGCCAAGATGACTAAATTGAGGCTGTTGTACTTTGGACATATTATGAGAAGACATTACTCACTAGAAAAGTCAGTAGTGCTTGATAAGGTTGAAGGTAGTAGAAAAAGAGGAAGGCCATATTAGAGATGCATAGACTCAATGAAGGAAGCCATAACACTGAGTTTGCAAGACCTGAGAAGAACTGTTGATAATAGGATAACTCGAAGGTATCCCACTCATAGGGTTGGCATAAGTTGAAGCTGACTTGATGCCAGGTAACAACAAAGAACAGTGAGACTAGGGTGCCCAATATCAAAGTGTACCATCGGAGGACTGCGCCTAGTGCCAAAAAGGGGAGAAAAAAAAAAATCAGACAAAAAGAAAGAAAAAAAGAAATAGGAGTGTGAAGATTTGCAAATTATTTGTGTGTGTGTGTGTGGTGGGGCTTTCTTCCTCTGGTTTCCAGGACCCCTCCTATGGATTTTGGGGTTTTACTTGCTCTTTCTAGATCCAATGAGTTAGTTTATTCCTTGCTAACAATGGACTAAATGCAATAGCTTCATTCAGCTAGCATAAACCTGTTAAATCAATAGAGTGTACACACGTGTTGACGTACCAGTGAGCAATGGATTCAGAGCAGTGTAATCTAGTTAGGATGAGCACTGGATTCAGGCCAATGACATATCTTTATAATACACTTACCACCTTATTCCCTTTCCGACGCTTTAATGTTTCTTTGTGGTCTCTTTCTAGATCCCATACAGACACTTTCCCACATCTTCAAAGTCCTCTGTAGATAAATCCTACAGACTGTGGCTGGAATTCAGTATTGCAGTTATGGATTCACAGCCTAGACTTACAGATCTAACTACTATCCATACATTAACACTAAGTGGTCTTACTGGGGAACTATATAAATGCCATCCAAGTCCACCTGAAGAGCCAGCAGCCAGATTGGGAGAAGACAGTCTATTGAGCTTCTAATCAGGATGAAAAAGTGTGACATTTCAACCTCCATCACCAGTGACTCAGGCTGTGAAAATCAGAAGCAGGACTCTTGTCCCAATTCCTTGTCATAAACTTTCTTTCTAGTGTGAAGGGAATGGAAATGTCATCCTTCTTGCACCCTGATCAGAAGTGGAATGGACCTCCATTGCTTCAGCTTCTGGACCTTAAGTTGTGCTGTGGTGTTTCAGACCTATAACTAAGCAGTCAATGTAGAATGTCAGTGTATATTTCTTAAGCTGATACTTGGCGATGGGAAACATAAGACATATATGCTAGTGTATGGCATTTCTTCCCATGATATTCACACCTTCATTCTCATGCTCTTAAAGGTGTTGTTATGTGCCTTGAAGTTGTATACAGATCATAATGACCCTATCCTATGGTTTTCTTGGGAAGATTTATTTTGAGGACATTTTACCTTACTCTAAGGCTGAAAGAGTGCCTTAGAGAAAACTTGGTGGGTTCCCATGGCTGAGTGGGGATTTGAACCCTGGTATCTCAGAGTCCTAATCCAACACTCCAAACTACTGCATTGTGCTGCCTGTCTCTTAAAGTATCCTGATCTTAAATGATGCTGAGCTTTCTCCTGACCTTCCACATTTTCTCTAAAAATTCTTTCAATACATCACTCCATTCATTTATTTATTTGACTTGTATCCCACTTTTCTTCCAAATGAGACTCATATTGCAAGTGACTTACGATATAAATTAGAAGAGAAAAGTTAAAAATATATGCATACGAACAAGAAGGAGGAGGACGAGGATGAGGACAACGAGGTAGAAGGGGGAGAAAGAAGAGGAGGAAGAGGAAGAGGGGGAAGGAGGAGGAAGAGGGAGGAGGAGGAGGAGAAAGAGGACGAAGAGGAGGGGGAGGGCATATCTAATGGCATATCCTTCTGCATTAATCAAGTTTAAACTGTGCTTGCTGGCAAATGAAATGACAGCAGAGAGTGGAAAATCAAACCTAGCTTGTGAGGGAGCTCTACAGCCTAGGAACAGCCACTGGGAAGGCTCTCTACTGTGTCCTCACCAGCTGAGCCTGGGAGTGGTGAGATAGAGAGAAACACCTTCACTGTGCTTCCCTTGATTGAACTGCAGTGTTTGTCTCTTACCGCAAGTATTTCAAAGTACAAACTGATGAGTTTGCAGCACTCCAACTCTAGCTTCTTGATGTTCCCGAACAGTTCCTTCTTTCTTCTTGCCTCACTGCCAAATGTTGCACTAGGACAGGGATCTGTCTTTGGCCCTTTCCGCACCACCCTCCCATCCCCCCATGGGAAAGGGAGAAGAATGGGACCGCAACAATGCTTCTGCATAAGATTGTTGCTGTCCTGTCCTCTTCCCATCCCCAGGCAGTGCAATCACAGATTAAATCATTGTCAGATTTTCCCCATCAATGATCCACGATCATGCCACCATCCCTTGCTTACCCATCCTGCAGAAGCTGCAGAAGTGCAATGGCAGTGCTTCCTGCCCCAGCACAGCCTGGGAAAATACCCAATTGCACTGTGGAAGGAAGGCAGAGGTGTTGCCATCTGCAGGAAGCCAGCCCGTGCAGAAAAAAATGCTCCCATCGCATTCTCCTCCAAGCAGAGCCGATGCCAGGATCCTCACTGGACAACTTTGGGAAAAGGTAGGGTGCTGAAAGGACCATAGTCTTGCCTATGATCTAAACTATCTTGGTCATTTTTGGCTTCAGTGCAATGGCTGGTGCCTTTCATACCATTGGGACAGTGAATGTGCTCTGGGGCTATGGTCCTACATTGAAGAGACAGAACATCATTTTTTATGCCATCTTTGCAGTGAATTGCAGTACCAAATGTACACAAACACAGGTGTGCACAATTTACAGAGTGCATTGATATGCAAAGCTGATCATACATCAGTGCAGATCGGCATGCAATGAATATACACAAGCAGTGGAACCTCACACACAACTCTGCTTCCATAATCTGAATATACAGAAGTTCCACACTGGCCAAAAATTTCCAGTGATGTCTAAAGGGGAGCACATGCATGGCATCAACAGGATGCCACCCTTGGTTTCAATCCTGGAATTAAATGAGTTATGACAGATGTAGCATTTCATCCACAAATGGGTTTTCTCAGTGGATGACTCATTCAGACTAAAACTTAGGCCATTTCCACCCTATACTGTCATAGTGCTATTATTTCACTTTCAACCTCCTGTGGAATTCTGGGGTTTCTAGTTTCCTGAGTGCTCTCTGGCTGAGAATTCTAAATGCCCCTCCCTAAATGGCAAACCCCAGGATTCCATAGGATGTGGAAAGTGGAATAATAGCACTACGACAGTGTAGTATGGAAATGGCCTAAGATTTCGCTGACCTACAGATGTGGGAGCCATTTGGTGCAACTGTTTGGCACTGTACAAACTATCTTACCCTTCCGTAAGCTTACCGACAAGCACTCATTTCCTTTGGAAAGAAATGAACTTTTAATCAGCTGTTTTAGGTTTCGTGCTCTGCCACACACACACCCATCATATTCCTAAGACAATCTGCAATTTCTTTCAGTGGTGTTTTTTGCGTGTACCTTATCACTGTGCTGAGAGTGCTGTGTGTTGCTTTTCATTCTATTAAACATCTCTCCGGTGAACTACAGCCCGCCCAGCTGCCCACACTTCCTCATCTAAAAAAGCCATGTGGGGGGAATTACCCATGATGTCTTCCTCTGGGCTTTTATTAAGAGATTATTGTACAACAAAGAACAGAACACTCAGTAGCATAAACCCCTCAGCCAGCTTGTCACTAAGGTAATCACACAAGAACCCTGCAGCCCACTCACAAGAACTCCACCAGAACATTTTTTCTCCTTTGATATATTTTAAACACAATTTCTTGTCTATCAAAATGAGTGAAATGGTGGAAAAATATAAAATGAAGTACTGACACAGTGTTATTTTGGTTACCACTCACCGTACAGCGTTTTAAACAATGAGCATAGCATTAAACAGTTTTGGCTGCAACCATTTTTAAGAAAGCTTCTTGGATACCACATTTTCTATAAAGCAAAAGAAAACAAACAAACAAACACTGGGAGGCAAGGACTGAAATTCCACATTGGGATAGCATTCCATAAATCTCCACATGTGGAGTTACTCTTTAATTGTGCTATGCAACTCTTATATTGAATGAAAAGTTTGCAAAATTAAATCCACACATCAAAAGTGCATCTGAATGCTCAATCAGATGTACACATACACCCATGTGCAATCCATACCCATGTGCAGCCCACACCCACGTGCAGTGTATATGCACATCTGTGTGCAATGCACATCTGCATGTCCAAGGGCGCAACCCCACTTCCACAACCTTGAACTGAAAGCAGACGTTCAACAAAAAACGAAAAAGAACACCCAACTGCTTCTATAGGGGACCGTGTGTGTGTGTGCGTGTGTGCGTGTGTGTGTGCGCGCCTTCAAGTTGCCTGATGACTTAACCCTATTAATTTCGTAGAGATTTCTTAGGCAAAGAATACTCAGAGATGGTTGCATCAGTTCCTTCCTCTGAAATATAGCTTACAGCACCTGGCATTTGTCGGTGGTCTCCCATCCAAGTATTAATAACGAATGACCCTGCTTAGCTTCCAAGTTCAGACAGGATCTAGTGCTACTTGTTTGTACAGCACCAACAGCCAGGGTTAGGGTTTCTTCTCCACCTTCTCCTTCCTGATTCTCCACCACATTAAAGCCTCATATGAGACTTAACATCACATGTGATTTGTTCCTCTGCTGCTTCTGTTGTTGTTGTTTAAAGCAGAAGTTCACCGATCCTTCATTTTTATAAAGGGACTATAATTCAGAACAGCCTGGTCACCCTACTTTGGAACCCCTCAGCTCAATTGTGTACTCTGGAACACAGAAAGGATATCTGATTTCAAAGATGCCATCAGGATTTATGCTTACCAAATTGTGAGCAAGGAGGCCAGTGGGAAGGAGGTTCTAGTTTGGGGGGAGGTGGGATAGGGCAAGTAGGACCACAGGGGATGAAATCCAATTGTTTCACCCTATCAGAGAAGCCTTATGGAGTCAATAGAACTTAGATAACTATTGATTTATCACAATCCTGTTATTCAGTGTGTCTGCTCTAGTGGGCACTCAGAAATGAGATTTAGCCCTAGAGGTTTAAGAGGGGTAGAGGTAGAGGTGGGAAAATCTGTCAGATTCAGGCTCTACTAAGCCTACAAACATTGTATGCAGCAATACTTGGTGGTTTCCGTGTAGCTGGGGCAATTAATCTGTTCCAGCTGTTAAGTCTGAATGTTTAAGGAGTTACTGAAAGTACTAAGCTATTTTGGCTGTAGTGTTCAGAATCTTGGACTGTTAAGAAGCTCAGACCCAAATAGATTCACTGCCCCATTGAGAGGGAAGCCTCCTGCCACAATTGGTTGTGTATAACTTACTATGGTCATGTGTGTGGAAGGATATTCAGGCAATCTCTGTAATAAAGGTGCTTCTGTAATAAAGATGCCTGCTTTAAACAGCAACGGTAGTAGCAGCAGCAGATTCCCTTGCTAGGGAATCTCACTGGCAAGACTGGGAACTGTATGACCCTTCATATATTGACAATAACTTTCTTCGTCCTCTGCATTTCTTTGTGCTGCCTAGGGCTGATGGAAATTGTGATCCAACAACATATTGAGGTTACAAGTTGTTAATTCCTATTGGAAGGTCTCCAAAGTGCAAGAGGGCAGTGTGTGTTCCCCTGGCTAGCTGATGTTAAGTTCTTCAGTCCTAGAACTCAAGGTGGATTACAAATATCCAAACAAAAAAAAATACAGTCAGACCTCCACATCTGTGGGTTTGACTTTCACAGATTTTATTATTTCCAAGTTTCTCCAGTCCCTGTGATCCCAACTCAGGCATTCTTTTTCCAGGGGATCCTTCTCTCTTGGCAGCTCCCATCAGGCTGAGCAGCCCTTTAACATCTCTGGTCCTCCTTCTTCTCCTCCACCAGCCACTGCCTGGCCAGCTAAGGATAGCTCACGGCCTGATTTCTCAACACCACAAACCCTCTCCTGATGCCACAACCACACCCAAAGAAGGAGATGGGTGAGAAAGAGGAAGTGTAGGCCCACCATACCAACCTAGTCCCTTTCCCTCTCCTTTCCCTTACCTGGTTTGGACCCTGGGCATCCAATCTCCCTACCATGCATTGGCCCCCTTCTCACATACAAACACACACATTTGATACTTGCAAATTTTCCAATTTTGCGAGGGTCCTTCACCCCTAACCCTGGTGAATATGGAGGGCTGACTGTATTAATAAATGTTCACAAGACTAAAACATGCAACGTATTGACCGGAATTCCATTGATTAGTTCCAACTAGAGTAGACCCATTGAATCATTCCTTGAAGGGTGAGTCAACACACAGGCAAATTCCATTAATCCAATCATTCTACTCTTGTCAGTGCTAACAATAGCTGAACTGAACTGCATTCTCATTTAGGTTAAAAACTATCTTAAAAATCTCTGTTTAAATTGGGCAACCATGTCCTACCCAGAGGAGACCTCATTGGGTGAGGATGTGGAAAATAAAAAAAGATAACAGGATCCAATCACAGCCAGAGGAGCCTGGTGGTCTTGTCATGGCAAGAAGAGAAACAGAGTCCGGTCCATCCCAGGCAACTTGGCTAGGAACTTTCCCACCTTAATAGGGTGGCAAAAAATATGGACAATTGTTATGTTGTCTGTTGTTGTTATGTGCTTCGAGTCGTTTCCAACTCATGGTGACCCTAAGGTGAAACCATCACAGGGTTTTGTTGGCAAGATGTGTCCAGAGGGGTTTTTGCCTTTGCATTCTTCTGAGGCTGAGACAATGTGACTTGCCCAAGGTCAACCAGTGGGTTTCCATGGCTGAACAGGAATTCAGACCCTGGCATCCAGAGTCATAGTCCAGAACTCAAATTGCTACACCATACTGGTTCTCAGTATGGACAGTACAATACATAAATAACTGCTTCTTGAAGGTCTGTGAAAAAATGACAGCAGCAACAACAACACAGTGGCATATCTAGCTTCAACAGTGCCTAGGGCAAGCATGGAAGTTGTGCCCCTAGGTGTTGCTTCTCTTGCTGCCACCATTGCCCTGGGCCAAGGATGACCCCAGCAAGGGTGGTGGTGGTAGTGGGTCAGGCCTGGGTGGAGGTGCTGCTTGTCCAGCCACTGCCGCTGCCCCAGGCTGAAAACAACCCCAGAGAGGATGATAGTGATGACAATGGGGAACTCTGCTGCTTTCACAGTGTATTGCTGGGCTGGCTGTCCCAAGCAATGGGGAGGGGGCATGACTTTTTGTGCCCCCCCCGGCATTGGAACCCAGGGCATGTCCCCTACTTGCCCCACCACAGATACACCTCTACAACAACAGCAAAGTCTTCACCTGCCACTGGAGGGATACTTATAGAGGAGGACATTCAGTCTTATCTAGTTGGAGAGTTCCATATCTTGGGATTAGCCACTAGCCATTAAGAAGGCATTCTCCTATGTTTCTACCATATGTACCTGAGATGTTTAGAATAGAGAGGGGTCCATCCTGTGAGTCTCAAAACCAAGGGAAGCATATAAGAAAGAATATATTCTTTCAGACAAGCTGGACCCACACCTTGTAAGGCTTTACAGATTATAACCAGCAGTTTGAATTGTCCACAGAAGAAGTCTGGAAACTAGCTTTAGAAAGGGTCATAAGATAGTGGTTCTAATAAGGGGTGTATGCATAGGGAATTGATCTAATTTAATCAACAGTATTTAATGGAATTAGTTATAAATAATGTCAGGATTTCTTCTTCAGCAAAGACCATCAAATGACAACTGATTATTAGATATGCAATGGCTCTTCACAAATATGGAAACTGTACCCATTTTTTTATTTATTCTACCCACTCTCACTTTCTCAATAGGTTTGCTCGGAAAATGATCTATTGCAGGGCTACGCCAGTGTTTAAGGCTGGAGGGGCAACCTCAGTGGGAGATCTGTCTACTAGGAGAATAATGCCAGAGTAAACACTTGAAGCCATGGGAATCTGTCCATCCCCAAAGATTAAATGTCACAAGAACCCTCTGCTATTCTACCCACACTGCTATAAATACAGATATTATTCCCTCTCTGTCCATTATATTCATTGTTATTGCCCACAGTTATTCCGGGAAGCTTTTATGATCACATCTGTTGCCACATGTTATGGCAGCATTGTAGTTTTAACATGTTTACAAATGCATATTGAATGGCAAAGAGGGAGGTCCTATAAAGAGTGTTCTATGTGTGAAGGGAAAAGTTTAGCTGGAATCCTGTTGGTGTTTTACTCAGAAGTAAGTTCCTTTATATGTGTTGCTTTACTTTTTTTGGCCATGGTATAATGTCCATACCCAGTTCACAATTGTCCAAACAGAGTTCTGCAAATGTCAAGTGTTTTGCCTGCAATTCCAAATTCTCAGATGGTACACAACTTCTCATCAGTGTCTCCAAGGTTCACTGGGACTCCAGAAATGGAAGCACAATGATAGATAAGCAATTGCTTGCAGAATGCTGGTATTAAGGAGAAAGGAAGCATAACACTGGGATGCCATGTAGAGGAAGGAGAGAGCTTGTTTTCTGCTGCTCCAGAGACCAGAACAAGGAGCAATGGATTCAAGCTGCAGGAAAGGAGATTCCACCTGAACCTCAGGAAGAACTTCCTGACAGTCAGGGCTGTCCGGCGGTGGAATCTGCTGCCTCGGAGTGCAGTGGAGTCTCCTTCTTTGGAGGTTTTTAAGCAGAGGCTGGATGGCCATCTGTCGGGAGTGCTTTGAGGGTGTTCCTGCGTGGCAGGGGGTTGGACTGGATGGCCCGTGTGGTCTCTTCCAACTCTACATTTCTATGATTCCATGATTCTATGAACACAGCCACCGCTTTGCCCAAGTGTCGATTTGCAATATGCAAGCACGAAGTTGGAGCTCAGATTTTGCATATTGTAATTTCTTTTGAAGAAGAATCCCTACACTTGGCCTTGGAAAAAAATGGAGGAAACTACAAACAACAACAACAATAAAAACAACAACCTAAATCTGAATGCTATATGCAATTGAAGGGAACCCATTTTTCATCAGTGCCAGTGCATGTAAATCGGTGTGATTATTACTTCCTCCTCCTTTTCCCTTCTATTTATGTCCCACCTTTGTTCTTAACATCATTCAAAGCAACTTAAAAAAACCCATACAATTAAAAGCTTTCAGCACTAAAATAAAATTAAAAAATCAACTATCAGTAGAATTTTTAAAAAATCTATTAAAAAGTGTCCCACAAAAGGAGGAAAACAATACCATTAAACATGACATGAAAGCCTGTTTCCCTGCAAATAGCTGGTCCCCAATGGCCTGTTGAAACAAGAAGGGCTTCAAATGCCACTGAAAGGACACCATAAGTGGTGCCAGAATAGGAAGACAGATTCACATATCCCTGGGAGCAGCCATCAAAGAAGGTTTTCACTCTCAGTTTCCCAACAGAGGTACTAGTGAAGGTTATGGGATGGAGTAGAGGGGCTGTTACCCCAGAACGTAGGTGCCACAAGGGTCACCCTGCAATGCTGAATGCCTCCTTGAAAAAGTGGGGAATTAATTAGCTCAAAATCAGGAGGCCGTGAGAAGGAGGCAACTTAGTGAGATCTTTCCTACCAGTGTTTTGCAGGAAAAGAACTAGCCAAAGATTAAAAATAAGCTAAAAATGTGTTTTTAATGGGGCAATCAACTCATGCATGCACACGAGATACACACAATCACACATTTACACAAAAGCTAGCTGAAAGAAAGGGAGGAAAGCAGATAGAGTCTGTGAAGGGTGTGGGCAATATTTACCAGATCTGATGAGAAGCAGAGAAGTGGGATGAAGTGACTCAGATACTGGACCCAAGGGCAGTTCTCAGTTCAGGAATCAAATGGACAGAGCAATGCTCCAAAAGATAAGATACTGCACTGGGCATCCTGAAATCAGGGGTATTTGTACCCTGAAAATAGTCTGTGACAGTGAAGTTTCCAGATGCAAGACAAAGGGAACCTGTTATGGACAATGGGTCTTTTGCCTGTTGATGGGCTTAGTGCTTTGATTGACGAAGACAAGATGGGTGTTGTAATAGCTGTCTATTGTGGGTGCTGTGAAGAAAGAAGAAGGGATCCAGGTATACAATGGATGAATATCTGTCAACCAGTGTCCTGGTGGGCTCCTCACAGTTGGGTTCCCTGGAAAATTCCAGCTTCTATTTCAGTCTATTATCCACAGGAATGGTGTGTATTTGCCTGACAAATGACTCAGTCTTACCTGGGGGAAGTTTCGAATTGACCTATCCTTCTCACGTTTACAATCAAATTCTTTCTTTTGCTCAGTTTGACCTCTCCGTCACCTCTCAGGCTTGAATTTGATATTAGTGCCAATCAAAGTGTGTTGCCAATTACATATGATTTCAATTAGGTATGGTGCCCATCCAAACCATAATGATATCGGGGACCCCTAAAGCGGAGCCTTCTGGGCTTTGCCCTAAGATCTCATATTCTGGGCAAACTAATATGGGAACAAGTGGTCCCACAGATAATCTGTGGCCAAATGGTACAGGGCCTCATATGTCATAAATAACACTTTGATTTGTAACTAAAAGCAAACTGGTAGCCAGTGGAGCTGTTGTAATAATGGAATTGTTCCTCTACAACCAGTTTCAGCCAACAATCTTCCTGTTGTTCTTTGGATAACTTGACTATTTGGTGCTTTCCAGATTTGATGCTTTCCAGAAATGTTGGTCTACAACTACCATTTCCAACCAACATTATTAAAGAAAAGTGGGGTACACTAGGGATGTTGTTCTTTATTAATTTCATTCTTGAAGGAAGCAGAGAGAAATTTCAGCAGTTTGTTTCCTGGTCTTCAAAAAAGACCATCTCCAGTCTTCCCGGAGTCTTCAAAAAATATTACAGAAAAATAGGTGTTTTCTGTGCAGGACACAGCATTTTCTGCCCAGGAAACAGTGGCCAGTTTTCTAGCTAAGATACTTAGCTAAGCAGCCATTTTAAGAAAGGAAGAGTTACCTAGATTTACTCTTCTATTTCATATTCGTGATATGTACTATTCACAATTGCAATGCTATTTCCACAATCATAATTCCATCTCAAACTACCTTACCAGGCACCAGCTGCATGGAGAAAAGGAGGTCCATTCTGCCCATAATTGGAGTATAGGTGATGGTCATTTCTGTCAGGTTTTGGGGTTGGGGGTCAGACCAAGAGAGGTTGCTCAATAGCTGATACAGAATACTGGCCAATATTTCCAGGGCCCTCAAGTTGCATGGTCCAGTGGGGCAAGCCTGGATTTGAAGATAGGCTTGGCAGATCACATGTACATCTAAGCCCCCATTCATATCCAGGTGCAATAGCACTGTATGTGGAAATTAATTTCCACTGCCTTAAACGAAACGTGAACATTCCATATCAAATAAAAGTGCTCAATGACTTCCATAGGAATATTTGTGTGTGTGCATGTGTATGTACTTTCAAGAGACCTGTTGACTTAAGTCCATGGATTTCATAGTGTTTTTCTTAGGCAAGAAATACTCAGGGGTGGTTTTGCCAGTTTCTTCCACTGATATATAGCCAACAACATCTGAGGCCATTTCTGCACTAGACTGTTATAGTGCTATTATTCCACTTTCAACCTCCTGTGCAGTTCTGGGGTTTGTAGTTTGCTGAGGCCAAAGAGCTCTCTGGCTGAGAATTCTAAAGGCCCCTCCCTCAACTGCAAACCCAAGGGGGCCCACAGGATGCTGAAAGTGGAATAATAGCACTATAACAGTCTAGTGTGGAAATGGTCTGATATTCATTGGTGTTCTCTCTTCCAAGTATTAACAGAGGGAGACCCCATGATCCTGCTTAGCTCCTAAGATCAGATAGGATTGGGTGCCTTTATGGTATTAAGACCTAAGGGGGGAATTTAACCATGTCTAAGCAGGATCCAGCCCATGTATGGCTGCAGCAAAAGATAAACTCCCTCTTTTGGCTGTGGATATTCTTGTCCACCTTTTCTAAAGTTTTCAGGACATCTTTTTTTTCCACAACTCCCTCCTGCCAAAGTCCGTCAGCCAACATTCATCTTTAATTCAGAGAAACGAAATCTTGTGGATGTTTTCTTCTGAAAGGCTGTGCTGCTCCCTCAGAGAGGTAGCGTGCAAGATTGTCTCTTGCCACAGCAAACTCCCCAATAAAATGTATATAAAGAAAAGAAAATCCCCTTTGGCAATAATCAGTGGTCGTACAGAATTTGAGAAGCGCGGCTGAATTGTGTTTATTGCCGAGGGGAATTTTGTATTTCTGGTCAATTCCTAAGCTAGCTGTGGGATATGAAAAGGAGGTGAAGTGAAATTAGACTGGAAGATGGTGGGGAGGGAAATGAGAAGAATCAACTAAATAATACAATGTACAACAAACTGGCGACATCCAGAATATTAAAGCCTCTCCCCTGGACATTGTTTTGTGTGGCTGTTCCTTTCAACGTCCTTAAAAAATGGATGCAACTCCTCCCCTCCTGCACTAGTTTCTCACTCTCTCCCTCTCTAGTCCAGTTAACAACACTGAGAGGAGCTGAAATTTGTAGGTACTATTTAGAAAAAAAAAGATATGCCAACTACAAGTACCACACCTTGCATGCAGAAGGTACCAAGTTCCTGCACTCACATCTCCAATTAAAATTTCCAGATACTTCCTGATGGGAAATACCTCTTTACAAGACCCTTGAGAGTCACTGCTGATCTGGATTCAAGGTCAGAGGGGCAAGGAATCTGTTCCAGGTTTTAGCCTAAACTTTAAATGACACATCCAAGGTGTTGGCGGAGGGGTATTTTGAGCTTAGAGTTTAGCAGACTGGGTTAGAGCTAAAACGTGGAGTGGATTCACCACCTCATTGATATGGAAGCCACCTGCTGCCTGTTGAAAGCAAAGAGGCATCAACGCTTGTATAAAGTGATTTGCGAGACGGATTTCTAGACAGGATGCTTGCCCTTTTGTTTCACTACTCTGTTTCTTTCTTTGTACTATGTACTTAAATCTTTTTGCTTCCTTCCTGCCAGCAGAGGTCACTTCTCTCTTCTATGAAAAGTTAGTCATCTGTCTCCCTTTGTATGGGAAGGGAGCATCGATAAAGCTCCTGCCACCTTCTAGGGGCTCTTCTGCTGAAATGTAGGGAGTTTTTTTTGTCAATCAAATTTCCTATCCCAAGATGGATCTCCTGAAACAATAAATATAAGATTTCCCTTTTTAACCTTACATGAGCACCCTGACTATTTTCTTGTGTTTTCTTCCACAGGGTCATGTGGTACTGGCTTTGCTACACTGTGCTTCATATAGATACCAAATATTCTTACACTGCCTCTAGTCAAGGCAACGAGATGTCTATGCTACATAGTCACAGTAATTTGATCCCACTTTAACTGCCATGTTTCCATCCTATTGTGTCCTAGGATTTGTAGTTTGGTAAGGTACCGAGAATTCTTTGCGTTAGAGCTCAAACATACTCTCTGAACTCTGAACTCTCACTTGAACTCTCCAGCAAGGCATTCTAAGTTGCTCAGCAAACAACAAGTACAAAGATGCCATATGATGAAGCCTTGATAGTTAAAGTGGAGTTAATGTGAATGGCTTTTACACATCTCAGACAGTTTCCTACAAAGTTTCTAAAAAACAAGAGAGTTTCCATATTGTTGCCAGAACCCTTGCGTAGTCTTCTTTCCACAGAGGACATAGCACACAAGGCTAGGAAACTTTTACTTGACCCATTGGTTGAATTTAAGGCCCTTTCCACATGCGAGAAAGGAAACGGGCGAAAACGGAACTCACCGGCTTTCTTGATCGTCCGGGCGAGTCTGTTGGGACGAGGAGCAGTGCGAGCTCGTCGCTTCGCACTGCTCCGGCATCCAAAATGGCAGCTTCGGGTTGGTGGAGGCTCTCCACCAAATGGAGAAGCTTGCCAGCCTAAAGCCCGCCCCCAGCAGATCTGCAGGCACGCACCTGTGCGCGCCTGCAAATCTGCAGCGGAGTGCGGCGATGAAGCGACACGGAGTCGCGCGCTCCATGCTTTTTAAAAACCTCTTAAAAGAAGTTTTTAAAAAGCATGCTGTGTGATCAGTTCCGGTCGCTCCGAACTGGACTGAGGTATGGAACTACAAAAAGTAGTTCACTCCAGTCCACTCCACGGTGCAGAAGACCTCCGTCGGAGGTTGCTCTGCCCCGTTTTAATAGCCCGGTGCAGAAATGGCCTAAGTTTGGAGTGAGTCCTTCAGACCACATTCCGTTTCTGGCTGAGGCTAAGGGCACTATGAGGGACCAAAGCAATATGGACAGGGCTAAATGCAATGCTAATCAATTTGCATATTTTTCCCCTGTCAAACAGACAGGATATAGATCTGCTCTGGCCATGTGTGATATGAGTTATCCACAGTTTTCTGGTCTATTCAATTTCATGCAAGAGATTTCCAGACTATATGGCCTCTTATCACCAATCATTGATCATAAATAAGAGAAGGTATAACAACTGGGCATGGAACCCTAGTCAGTGCAACTCATCTCATGGCTGAGTTTTCAAACCCTTACTGTAAATATAAAACTTTCACAATACACGACAAGCCAGGATAAACCAGGCCTCCCATCCATATCTGGTAGCCTCCCAGGTATTGACAAAAACTTTTGTTTCTTCACCTGCCTGGGAATGAAGAACTGCCAAGCTTCTGATAGAGCACAAGCATGGGTAGCAGGTTGAATTCTTCTTGGTAGATGACCAGCTGTGAATGTCAACTTGTAAAAAGTATGACAGGCTACGAATGCCACCATTCTCCTACTTGGTGGGGGAGGTTGCTGAACTGAAAATATTGGGTTCTTTGCTGAATATATCTTTTTCTAGATTTAGTTGAAAGTACAGTATAACAGTGTAGTGCAGAAATGGCCTCTGTTTGCCTGTTCATACTCTCTCTGTGCATGTCAGCCTCTCCCTCTAACACAAAGGTGGAGATCCCACGTAGCTTCAGAACAGTGTACAGATATTCTACTGGAGCTATGTTATGCAGTTGAAACTATGTCATATTGAAGACAGAGCAAGTATGTTTTCTGCTACTCCAGAGACTAGGACATGGAACAATGGATTCAAAGTACTGGAAAAGAGAATCTGTATAAACATTAGGAAGAATTATCTTATAGTAAGAGCAGTTTGGCAGTGGAATCCCTTGCCTTGGAGAATGGTAGGGTCTCCTTCTTTGGGGGTTTTTAAACAGAGGCTGGGTTGCCATCTGATGGGAGTGCTTTGATTGTGTCTTCCTGCATGACCAAAAAAGATTGCACTGGGTTGCTCTTGTGGTCTCTTCTAGTTCTATGTTTCTATTATTCTAGATGCCTGTACTGAACACCAGTGTAACACAATGTGCATGCATTAGTGGTCAATGTGTGAGATTTACCACCCACTTTACAATTGCAATGCATAACACACAAATGCAATATGAAGTCACACCTTCTCTGTATTTTAATGTGCTGCTACATATACAATGGTCCCACATGCACAATTCCACTTACACTGCTATCAACAGAATAAAACCATTAAGCTTGATCCAAAAAACAGACCAAACAAACAGAAACACTGTATGCACATAAGACAACTTAGTTGCTGGTATCCTGTTAGCCTTTGTCAGTAACAGGATGCTGGGCCATAGTCTCTTACTTCAAGCAGCAGATGTACACTAGGGGCACTACATTGCAGAAGCAACATGGAGTTCCAGAATGAACATTCAAATTGATACACATGCTTTAAAAAGGTATTGTGCAAAATGTATTATTTTCCATGCATGTGTGTGTACATTTTATGAAAGCTAGCACAAAGATCTGTAGAACAAATGGGCTTTAACTTAACAGGGAATGTTTTCTCTTATGGAGCTACAACATCTCCAAATTTCATGCACCCATGTAAAAGTAAATAAATAGATAGATATGTAAGTCAGTAGTTATAGCTGGCTTGGTCTTCCAATGCAGGTCAATAGAAATGCAAAAACTCAGATTCTTAAATACAAGTTTGAGTTGGAGATACAAAGAGGGCTGGGTTGGGCGTGAATCAGTATGAATGAAATCAGGGCCAATCAAAATGACCAAGCTGCACTCCAAACCAAACTTAAGGTACTCATTTACATCCTTAAAAATAATTTTTTGTCTTCTGACACAAAATGGATACTTAAGTATCTAAATCCAGATGTTCACATAGGTTGAGACACTACATTGTGTCTGTGTAATATTAATCAACATTCTCAAAATTACACAGTGGTTGTGGCACAGCATCCTTCTTGTGAACACCAGCATTGTGCAACCATACACTGTGTGTATCTGTCATACAATGGCACACTTTTGTCTGCTTATTGTCCCAGTGCACAACAAGAAATGCACACTGGCTGTTTTAGCAATCCTAGGGAATAAAGTTGTACATTGAAGACACAGACAAATAGTTATGCACCATCCAAGAATGCACAGCTGCATGCGAAATGATTATACAGCCAGACCTCCATATTTGTGGGTTTCACTTTTGTGGATTTGATTATTCATTGATTATTTGCAGTCCACTCTGCTGCTTCCCTGTGCCATTTTTCATAGGGACTGCAAGCCTCGTGAGACTGAGAAACTGTGAAAAAGGCTTGTCGATCCCTATTAAAAATTATGTGGGGTAGCAGTGGTGGTGGCAGTAAGCCCCACCAGCCACCCACTTCTGCCTTGTTAAGGAACCCTGATGCCTCAAAGGAATTCACAATTTTTTTTTGTGTTAAATATGGTTTGGGAGGACCTAGAGTTATTCGTGTTTTTTTTTTTCACTTTCATGGGGGTCCTGTGCCCCTAACCCTAGTGAATCTGGAGGGATGACTATACTTGTCAAACTTGATTTGTGCAGCTAGGGATGGTATATACCCACTGTGAAACAACAAAACAGTAAAAACCCATGGGTATAGGAACTTATATTTATGTATGGCAACAAGAGCATTCTTGGCATGGGGCTTGTTTGTGTTAACATAAAGATTAATGCTGCAATAGATGTATGGGTTAAGATATCAAAAAATGATAAGAATGGCAACAGAGCAGTTTACCATCAGTTTCTTGTTATTATCTCTCAGCCTACCATTTCAGTCACATTACCCCTCGCCTGATTTCCCTTCGTTGGTTACCTGCCCCTTGTAGGGTCCCTTATGAGCTCCTTGTTTTGACTTTTTTTATTTATATATATATATATATATATATATATATATATATATATATATATAATTTTATTGTGATTACATCGTATAAAACAACATTTCTCATTGTATATTTTATCTAACTATTACAGCTTTCTTCCACTCCTCTCTGGATTTCAATACTGTTATTTCATTGACATATCAGCGTTATGCATCGCATTACATTTGTTAACATACAAGTTAGATCCTGCTCTTCGTCCCTACTTGACATGTTCCATGATATTCCACTGATTTTTACTTCTAACTGTTCATGCTACCACGAATTAAGAATTGTTACCTGTCAACACCCAACCCATTTTCAGAACGATTTGCCATTCTTTGTTAATGTCATCATCTGATTTTCCTTTCAATCTCTGAGAGACTATATCTGCATTTCGATTTTCAATGAAAGTTACCCACCATTGCCCTATTGTAGGTATCTGCTCAGTTTTCCATAACCTTGCATATTCAATATAGGCTGTCATAATCATATACGTCATTATTCTCCAATATTTCTTTGCAACAGTTCCATCTAACACATGTGTCATATTTAATAAGTACATTTCAGGTTTCTTATCCATTTGAACCCTCAGTATTTTACATATCATATTGTGTATATCATTCCAATATTTTTTAGCCTTAGGACATGACCACCACATATGGAATAGTGTTCCAACATTCTCCTGACACTTCCAACAATGACCTGTTCCCGTATTGTATATCTTCTTTTATTTTTCTGGTGTCATGTACCACCTGTGAAACAGCTTATAATAGTTCTCTTTTAGGTTCTGAGCTGCAGTAAATTTTTGTGTCCTTTGCCAGCTCTGTTCCCAGTGCTCTAATTGAATTGGATGTCTGACATTTTGAGCCCACAATATCATTGCTGATTTGACTGTCTCATCTTCTCTTTCTTGATTTAAAATCTCCTGATATAAATGTGATAATAAATGAGGCGGGTTTTCCCACAATAACTTCAACATTCTTCCTTGCTCTTTTTGTTATATTCCATAAGTTTTCACATCCATCTGGAATCTCTCAGTTAGCTGTCTGTAAGGGAACCAGTTTAACTTTGTTCCTTCTGATTCCAATTTTTCTCTTGATTTCATCTTAAAAAGATTCAGATTTGCCTTTTCTAATATGTCGTCATAACACAGCCATTTATCTGAGTCAGTCCATCTTCCGAAGAAGGCTTCTTGAGGGGAGACCCATGTAGGTAGTTGCCTAATGTTCTTATTCTTGTAGTCAATCCATATTTTAAGTAGTGATTTTCTTACAAAATGATGAACAAAGTCTTTGTCAACCGCAGCTTTCCCATAGAACATATAGGCATGCCAACCCATCCTTAAATCAGCTCCCTCTAATGTCAGCATTCTTGTATTTTGAAGATTCATCCAGTCTTTTATCCATGTAAATGCCGCTGCCTTGAAGTATATCTGTAAATCCGGTAGACCCAGGCCTCCTCTTCTTATTGAATCTGTCATGATATTCCTTTTTATTCTTGGCTTTTTCCTTTGCCATATAAATTTACTTAAATCTCTCTTCCATTGTATAAAAGGCTTAGTGTTTGTAATAATAGGAAGATTTTGGAAAAGGTAATTCATCTTTGGAAGTATGTTCATTTTTATGACTGCCACTCTTCCCATCATAGATAGTCGCATTCTAGTCCATCTCTGCAAATCCTTGATTATCTCTTTCCATTTTTTTCATAGTTTTTCTGAAATAGTTCATTATTTCTTTTTGTAATCCAGACACCCAGGTATTTTGCTTTTTGACCTTTATTAAAACCTGTTAAATGCTCAAGCTCCTTCTCTTCTTTCTCCCTCATGTTTTTTGTTATAATTACTGTTTTTTCCTTGTTTATCTTAAATCCAGAAAATTCTCCATATTCCTGAACAATATCCATCAACCTTTGATTACTGCTGAGAGGATCATCCAGAAACAAAACCAAATCATCTGTAAATGCTTTGAGTTTATACTGATGTTTCTTAATCAGAAGACCTCTTATTGCTTTGTCTTCCCTTATGGCATTGTTAAGTATTTCCAATGTCATGATGAATAACAGTGGAGATAGTGGACAACCTTGTCTTGTTCCTCTATGCAATTCAATCTGTTTTGTTCTCTCTCCATTAATAATCAATCTTGCCTGTTGTTGACCGTATATCGCTTCAGTCCAAGAGATAAATTTGCCTCCAGCTTGAGCCTGTTTAATGACCGTCTTCAAGAATGACCAACTGATCATATCGGAGGCCTTTTCTGCATCCACAAATATCACTGCCAATTTTCTTTCATTATGCTTCTCATAGTACTCAGTTATATTTAGCACTGTCCTAATATTATCTCACATCGTTCTCTTTGGTAAGAAGCCATTCTGATCTTCATGTATATTTTCTTGCAGAACCTTTTTAAGTCTTTCAGCCAGAATTGCAGCAAAGATTTATAATCTGTATTTAATAATGAAATTGGTCTGTAATTCTTGAAGTCTGTTAAGTCTCTTCCTTCTTTTGGTATTAGAGCCACATTAGCTTCCTTCCAGGTGTCAGGTATTCCCTCCTTTCTTATCTCATTCATTGTGTTCTGCAAAGGTATCGAAACTTCATGTTCCAATATTTTGTAATGTTTTGCAGTAAAGCCGTCTGGTCCAGGAGATTTGTCATCCTTCAAATTCCTAATAGCTTCAACTATCTCCATCATCGATATGGGTTTATTCAGAAGATTTCTGCTTCTCGGTGAATCTCATTTTGTTCATTTTTTCCAAATATTCTTCCATTTCTCTTTGTTTTTTCATTGAGGAGGTAGTACTCATTAACTTCATATAGTATTTATAAAAAGCCTGTTTTATCTCCTCCTGTTTTGTAGTTTTCCCGTCACCGACTCTAATCTCTGTAATAATATTTCTAACCCTTCTTTTATGAAGTAAACTAGCTAAAAGTTTAGAAGGTTTGTTTGCCTGTTCAAAAAAAGTATATCTCACTCTTCACATCTGTTGTTCTATTTCTTGCAAATTTAGTTGATTTAATTCAGCTTGACATACCTTCATCTGTTGTCTTATCTTGTTGTCCGTCGGTTTTTCCCTCATCTATTTCTCTAGTTCTTTCAACCTCCCCAGAATCGAATCTTCAGTCTGCTTCCTCTCTTTCCTGATTTCCGTGGACCATCTGATAAAATTTCCTCGCATTACAGCTTTACTTGCATCCCAAATTATTTTCATTGGTAATTCCAATGTCATATTCTCCTTAAAATAATTATTTAATTCTATTTTTGCTTGTTTAATGTACTTCTCCCTCTTGAATATCTCTTCATTCGATCTCCATGTCCTCTCTCTGTCTGTAATCTTAAGTTTCATTTGCAACAGATTGTGATCCGAACATAAATTTGGATGAATATCTATATCCACTGTCTTCAACGTCAAATCCTTAGATGTCAAAATCATATCAATCCTAGACATTGATTTATGTCTGTCTGAAAAAAATGTATATCCATCTAATTGTCCATTTTTATATCTCCATATATCATAAAGATCTAGATCATCCATCATTTAGAAAAAACTCTTAGACAGTTTATCGTTGTTTCGGGGGACTAACTTCTATATTGTTCAGTCCACTTTTGGATTGATAACTCCATTAAAGTCCCCCAGAATGATAACTTTTGCATTTCCTGTTTCTTATACACATACATACATATACATCTGTATTTCGTTGTGTATTTTGGGGAAGAATTCTCCTTTAGCCCCATTGGGTGCATATACTCCAACTATTAGTATCTTGTCCTGTTTCATATTTACTTCTATCGCCAAATATCGCCCTTTATTGTCCTGAAATTTTTGTTGTGCACCATATCTTGAATTGACGTATATCAATACCCCCCTTTTCTTCTGATCGATCGTAGCTGCAAAGCAGCTACCCAGTTTCAGATTTCTGACATATTTCAAATCTTGAGTCCTTATTTGAACCTCTTGTAGACAAATTATATCCAATTTTTGTTTTTCCAAATGATGAAATATCTGTCTTGTTTTATATTCAGAGTTAAATCCTTTAAAGTTCCAAGAGTATATTTTTAATCCCATTTTGCCAGTTTTATATTAAAATTATTTATCCAAATTTTCCAATTAGTCCTGTATATTTTCTGCCGCCAACTCTTTGTTTTGACTTTTAAGGTCTTACATTATTGAGCTCCTCCTTATCTTGCTGCCCTTATCTCTCCTTGCCATACAGCTGGAAACCTACGCTCTGCGAATCCTTGTCTTCTTACCCAACCTAAAGTCTCCTCCTCTTTAGCTCGGTTACGCCCTTTCTCTCTCGCTACCCCTTATGCATGGAATCACCTTCTGGTGGACTTGTGAACTGCCCCTTCTCTTACTGTTTTTAAATCTAAATTGAAACCTTTCTTGTTTTCCAAAATCTTTTGAATGTTGGACTGGTTTTTATTGTTATTTAGATATTGTATTTTATTGGCATTATAGCAAGGTTATGTTGTATGGTTGTAATTCTGTATACCCTTGATCTTTTTCATTTTGTATATCTTCATTTTATTATGTATTTATTTAGGGTAACTGTTGTACTTTAAATGTTGTAAAGCGCCATGTCCATGAACGGTGCTGTAAAAATAAAAGATGATAACAACAACAATAATAATCACCTTCAAGTTAACTCTGACTTATGTTGACTCTTGTCTTGATTTTTCTGGTCAAGATTTATTCAGATGTGTCATAATTTATCTCCTGGAGGCCTCTGGCAAAGAAAAGGAGGATTGCCAAGAAGTGGCCACTCCCCACAACTGTGAGGAATGGGGCAGAGCAGGAAGGGATTCTGCTCCCCAACAGGACTTGGCAGAAGACGCAAACACTGAAGATGGCATAGCTCCATCCTTTATTGGGAGATAGAGGGAGAAACACCAAGCCCAGTGCTGATTAAATAACTGACCTAACTAGGTACTAATTAGGCGGCTGCAGCCTTGACAGAGCTGCTGCTAAATATCACAGCAGTTATCTCTCATCCTTCATCCTGATAACCATCTTATCTGGTTGATTGACAGTGCTCTCTTGGGTTTTGTCTTCACCTTGGAATGGCTACCTTTGAACTATTCTGTTTACTCCTTGCTGGCTTGTACATCTGACCTTCTGACTGCTGATATGACTTCTGGACCAACTAATGACAGTCACTGTGTTTCTCCCTTTATCTTGCTCAGACAACCCATGACTGACTCAGACCATTTCTGCACTAGACAGTTATAGTGCTGTTATTCCAGTTTCCACATCCTATGGAATCCTGGGGTTTGCAGTTTAGAGAGAGGACGGCTGGTCCCTCCCGAAACTGCAAACCCCAGGATTCCACAGGATGTGGAAACTGGAATAACAGCACTAGAACAGTCTAGTGCAGAAATGGCTTCAGAAGGGATTGACTAGCCAAATGGTCCTACACACCAACAATCTTCTACCTTGGACACTTGCTGGCTTGTGTTCAGGAAAAGACGGTGCTTGCCCATTGCCTTACTCTGAGGCTGAGAGAATGTGATTTGCCTGAGGTCACCCAGTGGGTTTCCATGGCTGAGCAGGGATTTGAATCCCACTGTAACGCTCATGCCACTACACCGCGCTGTCCCTCTCACCATCTATGCCATCTCTCCTTTTCTACTCTGTCATCAGGCATAGCAATCTTTTATACCGTATTTTAAGACACAGAGTTAAAGCAGGCTGACACATTTTTTTTCATGAGAAAAGCCCCCTAGAAAATGTACAGCTAAGCCCCATGTTTTCATTTTTAAAGCAGCTTTTGGTCCCTGTGCAATTTTCAAGTAAATCAAAGCCATGGCACTACTTCTGTTCCTTAGCTTTAGCTTCTCTATAATACTGATTTAACAGTCGTAAGGATGACTTTTGCTTTTTAAAATATTTAAAAATCCATTGAAATCTCAAACAGAGCAATGGAAATTGGCTCACAGAGAAAGGCATGGGGACTCCTTGCAGGGAGGAGGGAGGCAAAGAGATTGGAGCGATGCCATGGAAAGAGCAGAAAAGCCAAAAGAGCAAAGAGACTGAGAAGGGAGGGGTAGGAGCTAAAAAGGAGATGAAATGCAAATCAGGAATTTAGGAGAAGTTGACGAAAGAAAAGCTGGGGCAGCATTTCAGATGGGATGGGAGAGCAAAGAGGCTGGAGGGGGCATGGTGAAAACGTCAAGAAAGGAATAAAAGCCAACCCTTGGATATATATTCAAGGAAAGATTTGTGTCAATAAAGAAGAAAGGAGGAAGAAGAGAAAGGAGGAGGAGGAGGAGAGGAAAGGGCACCAGAAGAAGCATTATTTTGCATGTCCTCACTTCAAGCATTTGGCTGAGTTCCCACATCATGGCTGTGTAGCCTCATATAGGAGTGTGGAGTCTAAAGTAGGAATGTAAGTCACTGGATGATGCCATAAGAATCCTTACCTTGTTTCCAGTGCAAACATGTAGGGACAAATGATGACAGTAGTTTTCTCCCCTCTCTGGAAGAAAACATAACCACATCACTATATTCTGTGAAGTATCTTGGTGGGGGGAAAATGAGATTTCAAACAGCTGGAAAGACTAATAGAGCAGTGGGAATCTTGTACAATCTTTGAAAATCCCAAAGTGTTGTGGCAGAAATATCCTGTATACAAAATGGCAGGATTGCTTTCTGCAAACTATTTTCTTTACAGAAAAGTTTCCCTGCATGGAAGAAGCACTTTCTGTGCAGAAAATAGGTGTGAGAATTCAGTATGTCCTATTATGTTAGATAATATTAGGTATATCTAGCCATGTAGGAGAGGTGCTAAGAAACCACTTTGCTGAATTGCAAAGCTGCATAATGGGACACCGGCAAAAGCACCCACTGAACATCAGTGTGCAATAGGTGCAAAGGTGCATAATGCACATTGGTGTGCAATGCATACTAATGTGCATCACATACCGATGCACATCAGACCCTTTTTCGGTTCTGCATTCTAGTAACATAACAAAAGCTCTCTACTGGACATTGTGGGACATTTAACTATGGGAAGAATATTTTCTGGTCTATTATTTCTGAACTGTGGAGAAATTCAATTTCCCCCTCCAACTGGGAATGGATAACGATGAATATTCTTCCTATTCCTAGATAAAAGCTATACTCTCTTAAATGATTGTGCTACATCAGCCTTCTGCTGAATACTGATAGCATCCATTCACCACTGTATATCTGTCAATATGCCTGCTCACTGTCGCACTATGCAATGGGGTATACATAATGGCTGTTTCTGTGATGCCAGCAAATGAAGTAATACACCAAAGGCATTAACTACACAACAACATCCAAGACTGCACAACGGCATGGCTGTAATGTTCTTGGTCAGCCCCAACTAGAGCAGAAACATTGATTCAACTGTTGAATGGAGATTCAATTCATAGATAACTTTAACTGAGTAATGAATTCTTTCTAGTAAGGACTGACAATAGGATCTAGGCTCTTGGGAAATGGTTATATTGTGGAATTCTGCTTATACAATGTTGTAGTGAATATATTCATTGCACGATAGCCACAAAATTATAACCACATGTGTTTAACATCAAAAGAATTCTGGCCCATTTCTTACTATCCCAGTATTTAGTTGTGGTTGCCTGTACTAGCTGCAACATTACTTTATCAAGGCACACTCCAAAGATACTGCAGCACGCTCAGCCCACTGATCTCAGTGTCAGGATGTAGTGCTCTTGGCCTAGATCCTATTTAACCATGGTGGAGTGTAAAGCTCCACCAGCACATTTAATGTAAGTTTGGATTTGCTCCCCTTGCCATGTTTTTAGGTAACTGCTTTGTTTAGATGTTTTGAGGACTGTACTCTGCTATAAGTGGATGGGCTGGTGAGTAGTGTGCTGGGAACATAGGGACGTCTTTTTTTTAGTGAGCTGTAATAAGAGGACAGATACAGGTGGACAGTCTCAGCTGCAAAGTTGAACTATTGGCAAACTAAATTGGAAAATGGAAGGGAGACAGAATAGCTGTGGGAAGGAGTTGCTATGGTTAGCCATCAAATGGGATGTTAATGCATGCATAATTGAAATGTTACAGTTTATAAAGTATTGCAACTCCAGTGCTTCTTTAGTCTTGGAATCACCAAAGTGTACTGTTGTTTCTTAGATGTTCCTGAATAAAGCTTTTGAAACCTCTAAGCCTAATTCCTTGAACTCAGAGCCAGCCCGTACATCACAGTTAGGCAAGGGACTGAGAAGGGAAGGTTGCAGAACATTTGGAATAGTTTTCCCAGCACTCCCCAAGCCAGTCAGTGGTCATTTGGGTTTCAGAAAAGCTGACGGGGTGGAGAAAAAAATTCTACAGTCTTGAAATTTTGGGGTGCTTCTACAGGCCTGGAGATGAACAAAGTGGCAATAAACAGTTTGAAAATCCTACAACAAGGAGACAAAGGTATTACTGAGAGCACCCACAGTCTCTCTCCTAGAGAATTCAGTTGGGAAAGTTAGAACCTTAAGGTTATATTCTTCAGCACACTTACACTGATGCTGTCGGAGGCACATGGCAGTTTCACAATGCTACTTCATTGTGATGTTGTGCAAAGAAACACACCACCAAACACACAGGCATATTTGCCTGTACAACATGTAATGCTCAGCACACATCTGCATGCACAGTGAAGAATGTGCACCACACACATAATTCTGCCTCCACAGCCTTGAAGTGGACACAGATGTTCCACATGAGACAAAAATGCCCAACTATGTCTATAAGTGAACCTCCATGTGCATAGAAAACCAACAGGATCCTGGCCAGTGTGTTTCCATCCATCCATCCATCCATCCATCCATCCATCCATCCATCCATCCATCCACCTAGTGTATTACCACTACCAATTAAGTAGTTTATTAATGCAGTAATCATAAAGATGAAAGTTTGTTTATTCTTACTTGGGCTTGTCAACATTTTTATTTTTAATAAATACACTATCTTGTATTTTGCATTTGTTTTCAGTCTTTCTCACCCTGAGTGAGAAGGTACTATATAACTGCTTATGCAATGTCCCCAAAAGAGATTGCTCTTATACCAGAGATTGTTATACTCTGGTATAACATCCTACCAGTGGCAGCATGAGTTACTAAGGGGAGTCTGGGATTACGTCTCTCTTAATGAAACTAGCTGGAACTCACAGAGTTTAAGGTTGCATTTCTCAGGATATTTACTAGGCAATAACCGCTACTGAACATTTCTGATTGCTATAAGAGGTGGGGAACTTGCAGCCCTCAGGATTACAAGTCCAATCATTCTGGAAGTGGCTAATGTGATCAGAAATCCAATAATGTCTGAAGGACAACAAATCTCCACTCTCTGTACTGGTGTATTTTGGAGCTCCATATTGTAGATCTAAGTGAATCTTACTTTTGAATAGACAAGTAGACTGCTTCGTGCTACATTTAGCTAGATTTTGCTGGATTTAAGTGTGTAAGGCTACCATGTTCTGTTCTACAGCTAGGGAGCATTATTCATTTGGGTCACAGATCCAATGGCCATGCTGACCTGGGGACTTTCAGGAGATGTGGTCTTCAATATTATTTTCTCCAAGCTCTGCTGTCTACGTGTAAAATCTTTTCTCTCACCCATCCTTTTACATAACATTGACATGGAGGAGAAGTTTGCTATTTGCTTCACTGATTGCTACATTCGGACTTCATGTTCCCTCTGCAGATGTCTTCAGAGTCTTTACCTTTAAAGGACCTGTGCTTCTAGGCAGGGTGTAGCTATGAGGTGGGGGGCAACATGAAGGCATTGACTCCCAAATAAGAATTCTGTGCCGTTCAAATTTCTAGCATTGAAATACTTTAGAATTTCAGTTGAGCATTTAGGAATACTGTGTAGGCATGAAAAAGTACCAAGGGAATTTTAAAAGAATTAATATAGGAGTTCTGGATGACAACAATTTTCAGTGTTTCACCCTGTATGATGCAAGAAATGTGGAAACTGGAAGAAAATTTCATGAGGAACAAACTTCTAATTGGAGGAGATACCCTCATTTTGCCCAGTTGTGACTACACCCGTGGTCCTATGTCTTCTACCTAGGACCTGTGATGGTCCAGCCAAGAGGTCACATTTGACCTCTGATTTTCTGGACTTAAGTCCATCTAGAACACAGAGTCTTTCAAGAATCTCTCAGAATATTGATAGCAAAAGAATGGCATTTGCATTGTAACTTTCTTCTTTTGAAAGATAACAAATGCAAGGTTTTTCTTCTTAAAAAAAAAAAAAGCAGGAGGCAAAAGTCGTTGTTGAATCTCCTAATGCATTAGGCACAGTTCCACATGACATTTTCCAATGGAAGCAAAAGAAATGTAGATTAGATGGTAGCGTAAGCATTCTAACAAGAATGCAAAATTGCTTAAGAAACCACGACCGGGGTGTCCATTCATATTTTGCTGGTTTCCTTCCCATCCTCCATGCCTGTCTTCTGAGTTACATCGCTTGAAGTCAGAACAAAACCGACCCTTCCCGGAATAATTATCTATGAATCAGACTGATTTTTTTTTGTCTGTGCAATTACATGCAACTCATTTGTATATGCAGATGCATGTCTAATTTGGAAGCAAAGCTTTGGTGATGATATGGGCAAATTGGTTAATTGTGCACACAAAGGCCCATAATTAGACATTTGCACACACAATTACCTGCTCTGTGTCCACGGCATTCCATAATTGCACATGCAATTACACACCCAAGTTATCTGGACAGTAGTCTTTTGCTGGCAAGAATCCAGTGGCTGGTTGAAGGAGACGGTCAAAAAAGTGGGCTTCACATCAGAGACTTAGATTTCTTGATAATGAGGATATTGTCTACTGTGCACCATTAAAAGCAAAATCTGCACCCAAAATCCATGCCAAGAAACACCCTGTCCAATTCTGGAACTTGCACAAATTACACAAATTGAGGCAAATTTACATAAAGTCAATTATTTAGCACAATTCATTTTTTAAGGTGCATCTAAAAGTATTTTCCTCTGTTATGTTTAGTCTAACTAGGCATGGGAAATGGGAGCAAGAAACTATCTATGACACTGAAAGCTGATATTAAATTTCATTGTGAGTCCCAACCAGAGTAGGTCCATAGAATCAACTGTGTTTTACTGTGTGCTGACTCACCATTCAAAAGTTTTTTCAGTTGGTTGGCACTAGTTGGGACTAACAAACAGGATTTATGCCTGTATCTTCCAGGATCTCAAAACACATGCACAAAAGCCCTTGCTTCCACAAGATCTATAAACTTAGGTCCTTTCTTCAGGAGGACTGTCTCCTGTCATGGAGATGGGAGTGGAGCAGGACCATGATGATGCTTCCACAAGATGTCATCACAGTCCCATCCTTCTTCTGTTGCCAGCTGGTGTAATAGTGGGGTAAATCATTGACAGATTTTCTCCCTCAATAACCCCGATCACGCAACTTTCCCATACTTACCTTCCCTGTGGAAGGTCCAGAATTGCAATGGAAGTGCTTCCTGCCCCAGTGAAGCATGGGAAAGAGCCCAGCTGCACTGTGGAAGGAAGAAGTGTGTCTATTGCATTCCCTTCCTCGGGGAGTTGGACTGGTGCAGAAGGGAGTGTTCCCATCATGCTCCCTTCCTGGCAGAGGAGCTGCCAGGATTGCAAACAGAGGACAATGCAAGAAGATAAGGTGTGGAAAAGGTCTTCTTGCAATTCAGTTAAGGAAATCAGAACCCACTGGGTTCTTGCAATTAAATTAAGGAAATCAGAACCCACTGGATTCTGTGCCCAATATCATATGGTGCATGGTAGATGAACTCTCATGGAATCTTGCCGTCCCATGCATATTCTTCTTGGTTCAGAAGTATTTCTACTACCACTGACCCAACCCAAAGCATTGTGGTGTAATTCTATGTAGATTGATACAAACAGCATCAGCAGTAGCACGCATTGTTGCAGTACATGCTTAATCCTATATCTGACAAATTTTACCCTCCTGGGAAAATTTTGCTTGCTTAATACTTTGAATTTTCATCTTCCTCAGCAGCTGCCCACAGTATCAACACCAATGCCTTACCATTTAAAGCGCACAAATGGATACCTTTTCAAGGAAAGTATATGAATTCCTTGAAAATGGAATCTTCAACAGGTCTGAATTGTGCTGTTAATCCCAACTAGAGTGGACCCACTAAATCAATGGATTTAACTCCATATTGAATCACCATTCAAGAATCAATTCAATGAGTCTTCTCCAGAGTAATCCATAGGTTCCAGGTTATTGGATCCCATCAGAGAAGATATTTTAAGTATAGTCAGAAGCACAGTGGGTTTGACTGACACCACACTATACAAAGAGATTGTTATTTTTCTTTTTGCTGTTGTATGCCTTCTAGTCATTTCCAACTTATGGCAATGCTAAGGCAAACCTATCATTGGGTTTGCATGTAATGAAATTATGTGACATGCCTAAGGTCACCCAGTGGGTTTCCTTGACTGAGTGGAGAGCTGAACCCTAGTTTCTAGGAGTATAGTCCAATAGTCAAACCACTAGACCACACTGGGTACATCACTGAAAATAATGCAAGTTAGACCTCCTCCATGACTAAGGCCCTTTCTGCACCTTACCTTTTTCCAGTACTGGGGTGTGGGGATCGCACAAGCAGCCTCCGGAGACAGGCTCTCATGTCCCAGCTGTTTCAGCTCCACACGAGCTGCCTGCTCGCATGAGAGCCCCTCTTCTTCCTTCCACAGTGCAGCCTGGGACTTTCCCAGGCTGCGCTGGGGCAGGAAGCGTGACCGGTGCAGCTCCAGAGGCTTTGCACACCAGGTAAGTGCGCGTGTGGCCTGGGAGCAATGCGCAATCGCAGACCATTTTCGGCTTCCAGCCAAAAATGAAAAGGTGTGTGATCGGCGGCTGCTGGCCCCTGGAGCATTACACGATTGTGAGTGCATCGTGCAGATTGCTCCTCGCAATCATGCAATGCTCCAGGTGCCCTTTCACATGGCAAATGCTGTGCGGAAAGGGCCTAAGTCTGGTTCCAGCTTAGCATCATTAGACTACTTCAAAACAAAGAAAATAGAATCTAACTTGACATCATTCTCTGCTATTTCCATTTGGAAATCAGAATGTATATAAAATTCTTACATAATTGGAATTTTAAAGGAGTTTGTGTTATGCTTACGGAGCAATCACTACTAAATGATTTCATTTAAATTTTTCATTAGCTACAGTGTGAAAAATTAAAAGAATACAGTTAAGAGCTCAGATCTCTTTAGTGACTCTGAACAGTTCACTAATCATAAGAAAAAGTGTGTGGTGTTCTTGGTTGTCCATGTGCAAAACAAAACTCCTTGCCTTCTGGGAGTACATACTGAACAAGTGTTCTATCCAACTCAAAAGTTTCCATCTTTTCTTCTAAATGGTGCCATTGCCAAAGAGGGGTGATTTTTTTACTGACTCTGGAAATGGTTCTGTAATGGTCTGTCATGTTTGCAAAAGGTTTAGTTTCTACACATAAAGCATACTTTAAGATGGAGTACAAGATAAAAGCAGAAAGTGGCCAATAATAAAAACAGGGAAAGTTGCTATTTAGATTAGAATTCCCAGAAAGTCCTAGCTAGCATAATCACTGCCTATAGTGGCTGGAGGAATTTGGGAACTGCAGTCCCCAGAATAACTTTACCAATCTGTAGTCAGAATTTGGAAGGGTAACTACAACTAATGGCCAAACTACATGTTACATTATTCACATTTTACACGTTCATATATTATTCACATTTTGACATTATTCACATTAAGATCATTTCTGCTCTGAACTGCTGTAGTGCTATTATTCCAAACTCCTGTGGAATTCTGGGGTTTGTAGTTTGCCGAGGCCAAAGAGCTCTCTGGCTGAGAATTCTAAATGCCCCTCCCTAAACTTCCAATCCCAGAGTTCCACAGGAGGTTGAAAGCGGAATAATAGCACTATAACAGTGTGATGCAGAAATGGTTTTAGAGTGTTCTTAAAGTGGCCACTATTTATTCATTTCCTCCTCCTCCTGTTAATAGAGGAAGCAGGCACAGAACGCAGAGACTCCATTTAGATTAATTTAGAGTCATGTTCTTGGTTGAAACCCTGAACCACTTGTCTCCTGAAATTCATCTCTACTCCCTGATGGGTCTTCCTTGCTATTTTTAACAAATGGGAACAATTTAGCACACATTTTTTTGGTTTGCAGTGCTATAGGTGTTAGCAGTTTCCTGGCTGGCGTACTGTAATACAGTTGACATGGGCATACCATTTGACATAGTGTTCAAAGTCCATCCAGATTAGCATCACACATCCTGACTACTAATAGGCATAAATCAACATAAACAGATTATACCTGTCTTAAAGCATGTAAATTAGTTGCTCCTCTCTTTTACTGGGTCCAGCACAGGGTGCTGCTTTCGATCTCAAAGTCCTAGATAATCAGGATCTCAATTATTTTGGGGACCACCTTCTCTCATACAAATCCTTCCCCATCTCTGAAATCTCACAACAAGACCTTGTTAGGAGATCCAATATTTCTTCAGTGTTAGGTCAGCATATTCTCAGAGCAGCCTTATTCTGTGATGGCCCCAGAACAGTGTAATGCTTTTTTCCCAGATTCTAAACCTGACTTCATTTTCTTTTCTGTTTGGAGGCAGTGAAGGGCATATTTAGTTGGCCTGTCCTTTGGTGGCTAGATCTTCATAGGCCACAGTCATTGCTGAAGTTATTCAGATTAACTATTTCCACACTAGACTGCTGTATTGCTATTTTTCCACTTTCAACATCCTATGGAATCCTGTTTCTTGCAGTTTAGAGAGGGGCCTCAAAGGTCATCCTCAAGGGCCTAAGTTCATCAAGGCTGAATGTCAGCATTGGGAAAAAGGCAAACCATGTTGCACTTTGCACCAGTTTGAGATGCTTGTGGGATAGATGTGGGGGGGGGGTCAGCTTTTTTTAAAAAATTGGGGTCCTAGACCTTTGAGGGGTTACAGAGACTAAACTTTGGGGTCCCATGCACCATACTTTCCTAACTCCTTCCATATAGGAAGTGCTTCCATCCCCCTATGTAGTATTTCCAGGGAAGCTTATAAAATTCAAGGGGGAAGGGGAAGCTAATTTGGCTCCTTTTGGCAAAAGCAATGGAAGATGTCATCTTGAGGGAAAGAGGTTCTGGGCTGAATGGTAGATTACATTTGTGCGCGGAAGGTACCACCTTCAGACCTCACATTTCTGAGGGCAGGAGGAATCTATGGAGAGAAATAACAGTAATGAATTGGAATTTAAGCCAGACTGGGGAAGAATTTTAAAAAAGCCAATTGGTTTGCATTTTGTAAATTTCCTTTGTAAAATTACAATTTGCTACTTAAGCTGTGGGTGGACATTAGTTCAACGAAGATAACATTTTGTTGTGGGGGAGGACTCCATTTTCTTTCCTTGTTTACTGTATGTTAACATCTTTGTTTGAAGGGAAAAAAAAGTTATCTTTCCAGATTGTTACTTACATCTCTAAGCACTTCCCTTGGGAATTTGAATAAATAAAGTACCTCTTTTTGCTTCTGGTTTGTCTGGAAATGAGTATATAAAGAGGTTTGTGTGGGGAGAGGAAAATGGTGAGGAATAAAAATAGGAAACCTACCATCAAATTTCTATGCACTAGTCTTTGGGGAAAGAAAAAAAATAGTGAGCCTGCTTCTCTCTTACCCATGCAAAAAGAAAAAAAAAATGGCAATGATGTATCTCATTAAAATGAATCTAGGTTGATTTACTGTAGTTGTAATCAAGGGTTGCCTGACCTTTTAAGCTGTGCTCCCCATTTATAATAAATCTGTGCAGTTAAAAATAGATGAGTTTGGGACAGATCATAAAAAGGAACACTTTTCACAAAGTGGGATGATTGCAAAGAAGTTTCAACTTGTTACTTGTTAACCAGTCCTGAAAGCTACCATATTTCTGTCCTGATCTAATAAGCATAACATTTTTTTGTGTAGGAAATTTTGGAAGTGGGTAGGGTTGATTGGTAATGCTCACCTGTGGGATTATCGTGTTATGTTCTCCAATTATCCATTTGGAATTCTTATTCATTAGCCTTTAAATTCTCAGTTTTCATTTAGGGAATCTGTACAAACACATTATTAGAGATAAACAAACCACAGTAGTCTGTACAGTGGTAACGTCTCAATTAGATTACTGTAATGCACGCTGCATGGGGCTGCCCTTGATGATAACTCAAAAGCTGTAGGTAATTTGAAATGCAATGGTCGGATTGCTGACCAGGTACTGTACAGAAACCATGTAAGATCTGTCTCCTGGAATTGCGCTGGTTCCCAGCACACATTGAGTTTGAATTTAAAATTCAAGACCTAGACAGCTTAGGAACTTGATACTTGTAGGAGCTTCTCTCCCTATGTATTCTTGCCCATGGACTGAGATCTGTTGGAGAGAGCATCCTCTGTGATTCGCCATGAGGCAGAGACTTCTGTGTTAAGGCACTCTGCTTTTAGACTGCCCTTGGAGGTTAAACTGGCATTAATGTTGCTTCATTTTAACCTCAAGTTAAAGCATGGCTTTATACTAAAGACTTTGAGGCCTAAACTTTTTTTCCCCCCAAAATGTGCATATTGTCACAATAGACACAATTTGGCAGAGTCAGTCCCAATTAATCCTCTATCATTCCACTTTTCCAGCTCCTTTTAAAAAAAGTCCCAGTTTCTCTCTTTTCCTCCACCCACTTTCCCCTTTTCTTCTCATAGGAGAAGCTGGAATCTTGTGCTTCTCAAAGGGCTATGGCAGAAGCCTCTCCTAGCATTTGTGGCCTTCCTCATTAATAAGTCTTGCCACCTTAACCACATTCTGATGTTGCTTGGCCATTCGTGTCCCAGTTTTCATTTGTGAAAAGTTTGTGTTGTTGTTGCTGCTGTTACCACCGCCACCAATAACAATATAATTAATTTTATTAATTTATATCCCACCTTTCTCCCAATAATGGGACTCAAGAAGGTTGCAACATTTTAAAACAATATATATTAACAATGATAGAAAATGTTTGAAAAAGTATAACAACTATAATAATTGATAAAGTTAAAACATTAAAAACATTAAAAACTTAAAACAGCACAGCACATCTTTGGAAGCCAACCCCATACAATTTCTAAAAGCCTCATGGTAGAAAAAAATGTTTTCTATTGCTGATGGAGCGCAAGGAGTGATACACCCTGGCCTGTTTAGGAAAGGCGTTCCAAAGACTGAGAAGGCCCTCTACCTTGTTCCCACCACACAAGCTGCAGAAGAGGGTGGGACAGAAGGAAGAGCATCTCTAGATAATAACTCTAGTCTCATAAAGGGAGATATAGCCCTTCAAATAGCCTGGGCCAAAACCATACAGGAGTTTATAGGTCCACCCCAGCACTTTGAATTGCTCCTGGAAATGGACCAACACCCAGTGGAATTGCTTCAACAAGGGAATGATATGTTCCCTGTAGCCATTCACAGTTAGCAATCTGGCTGCAGCTTTTTGGACCAATGGAAGTTTCTCAGCATTTTTCAATGGCAGCCCCACATAAAGTGCATTATAATAATCCAAACAGGATGTAACCAACATATGTCTTACTATGACAAGATCTGACTTCTCCAGGAATGGAGACATTTGGCACACCAGTTCTCACTGAGCAAATTGACTTCTGCTCACTGCTGAAACCAGGGCTTCCAGGCTTAGAACTGAATCCAGAACTACCCTCAAATTACAAACCTACATTTTCAGAGGGATTGTAATCCCATTTAACACAGGCTGAATCTCTATTCTCAGATCTTTCTTTTAACTAACCAGGAGCATCTTTGTTTTGTCTGGATTAAGCTTCAATTTGCTCACCCTCATCTAGTTCATTACAGCTTCCATGCAATGGTTTAGCACAGGAACAGCTTCCTTGGGATTAGATGGGAAGAAATAATAGAGCTGGATATCATCAGCATACTGGAGACATCTTATGTCAAAACTCCACACAACCTTTTCCAACAGTTTCATGTAGATGTTAAATAACACAGGGGACAAGACTGACTCCTGAGGGACTCCACTGGCCAATGGCCAAGGAGTCAAGCAGGAATCCTCCATCACCATCCTCTGAGACTTCCTCTCCCAGAAAAAAACAAAGCCAGTGTAGAACAGTATCTCTAAGCCCAATCCTAGTGAGGTGACCCAGAGGATGCCATGGTCAAGAATATCAAAAGCCAAAACCCCATTCCAAATCAGAGATTCAACAGGATCGCTCACTGGGAAGAAGGAAACTCCCCAAGAGCCACTAGGATTCCATCCAGATCCATAAGCCTCCTGAGTCAGACCATCTTAATGTGTTCCCCAACCCCATAGGGGCTCTGAATTGCAGCAAATGTTAACCTGCCCAAGAAGTAATCCAACCATGACAACAGAACAGGAGAATACTCTTGCATTCCCAGATCATCATTATCCGATCCCGTACAGAAAACAAGGTCTAGAGTATGTCCCACAGCATGAGTGGGCCCAGATACCACTTGGGACAGACCCCTGGTTGTCATGGCAGACATGAAGTCCTGGGTCACTCCTGATAGGGAAACCTCAGCATGGGTATTGAAGTTCCCCAGGATCACAAGCCATGGGGACTCCAGCACTATCCTTCAGACTATCTTGGCTAGCTCAAGAATTGAGACTGTTGGACAGTGGGGTGAGAAGTACATTACAACAGAATCCCTAATCTGTCCTGGTCATGCACCTTCAAAAAAACACACAGAAATCCTGAAGGCTGAGGGACATGTCAGGAGGGCATTGTTACCCTAGAGATGGGTGCCTTTGAGGTCTATCTACAATGTCAGTGTCTCCTTAGAATTTTGGGGATTATATCTCAAAGGAGGCCTGTGAGAGGAGGGAAATGGCATAGTCTTTTCCCCTGGTTATATCAGTAGTAACTGCAGAGAGGACTCCAGTTAAAAGTTAAAAACAATATCTTATTTGGGAATACCACACAAAGAATCAGACACTCTCAAGAACCATACAGGGTTATCAGAAAATGAGGAAAGAATGGTTGGAGAGAGAGAAATTGGGTGGAAAGGGTAATAGCAGCAGGTCAAAGCAGGTAGCTCAGATGGCGAGTAGCACATTGGGTGCCATGTACTACATCCAAAGTACTACAAGTTACTGGGGTTGGAGTTTTTATTCCCTGTTTTCTACCTTGAAGGAGGCTTTGTGGACAAAGCTGTAACGGGTTTCCCACAAAACTGACAAAGGGGTCTGAAATGGGCTGATTGCCTTAACTCTAGATGACAAAACATTGATGGGAATCCTGATACTTTCTTAATGTTTTGGTCAGGTAAAGTGAATGGCAACAGTCTCTGTAGGATATACTCACAGCAAGGTTCCTGGTTGCTTCACTTGAGTGATTTCGCCTGCTATTGTTTTTGGGAGTGCTCACAACCTAACAGTTTTTAGAAAATATTATCCCAAGCCCATTAACATTGGGCTTTCCTGCCTAACACACTTTTATCATGTCTGAAGTCATCCTCACCTGACAGATGTGTACAGCCAGTGCACTTTCAAATATGTGGTTCAGCCATGAAATATGTCCGATTATGAAAATAGCACATCCTGCAGAGTGGGGGTGTATAGTGTGGTAACAATAGATTTTAGGGAACTTGGAGTAAGTAGATTCTAATAGTCTGACTCTGAATTACAGTGCTGACCCAGGGTTGTCTCCTCTTTACCTAATGAATTTAGGCAATGCCGACAAGAGTATTGCAAACAGATTTTTAAAAACATTTTCTAAGTCCACTGGCAAGAACATAGATGATCAGATTCAAACTGACAGATTTGTATACGCTCAAACAAATGAGAATTTTTATCTCAGTGACAACCTTTGGTCCCTCCAGCCTTAGCAAGACAAGTGCTTTGAGAAACACGCTTCCCATTTTCTATGCAAAGTATTCACTTGGGAGGAGCATAAAGAAATTGATTTACTAGCTGCTGTACAAACTTCTTTCAACTCTCAGGTGCTTGTTTATGACTTTGTTCTCCATCTTGTTTATTAACAGCCAGCTGCTCCTCCTCTTTCTGGTTTCAAATCATGATGATGTTCAAATGCTCAAGCCTATCCAGAATCAAAATGAAAATCTGATTGATGGTTTTGCTGTAGTTGGGTGTTATCTCTACCAAATTCCATTCCTATGAAAGGGGAGTGTGTTCACAGGATCACAGGAAAGGGTCATAGTTCAGTGGCAGGGCACATGATATGCATGCCAAAGGCCCTGGCCAGCATCTTGTTGATGTCTATTACATGTGTAAATTCCCTGTGGAAGCAGGTGTCCAATTCAGAACACCTGCATTCAGTTCAAGGTTGTGGAAGTGGAATTGCAGATGTGATCCATTGTTCAGGGGTGTGCATCCATGCACACTGAGGCAGATTGCACTCTTACTTGCATTGCACATTGACACACGCTGTCCATTGTGCTTGGCAGAATGAAGATTTTTGTAGGCATTTGGCATTTCAATTCACTAACAACACGGAGTTGTGTTGCTCCATGAGTCTAAAATTACCCTTCATCTCCTAGGTACCTGATCCTGTTCCTGTGCTCAGTCCACAAAAGCTCTGGGTAAGACTGAGGAACTAAAAATGTGTCTGTAACCTTGGAAAAATAGCAATATGTACATAGGCATTTGGGAGCTTCTATATACCAAACCAGTTCCTCAATCCATCTAACCCTGTGGTGTCAACTATAACATGCAGCACATCTGCAGGATTTAAGCATAATTTTTTCTTAGTCCTATCCAGAGATCTCTGATACCTCTCTCCATGTATTATTAGACTACAACTTCCATCAGCTCCAGCCAGCAGAGTCAATGGTGAAAAATTCTGGGAGTCGTAGTCTAAGAACGTCTGTAAAGTCTACATGACCTGGCATAGATGATCTGAAATACATGGAACAATTATTTACTATGGTACAAGTAAACCTTCCTTCCTTCCTTCCTTCCTTCCTTCCTTCCTTCCTTCCTTCCTTCCTTCCTTCCTTCCTTCCTTCCATCCATCCATCCATCTATTATATTTATATACCACACTGGGATAGCGGAAGGCATGCAGGTAAAATCATTGTAAGCCATGTAAAGAGCTTAAAACTATAGAAGATAATTTAAGCAGACTAAAACATCTAAAAACAAGAAAGCCCAACAATTTGAAACAGGTTAAAGGGGTTAAAAACGGTTTAGAAACTATGTATATCTGCACCAAGATTTCTCAGTAGGGTGTTGATCACCCCCAAGCTATCTCTCATTCCAAAAAAATCTGGATAGCTATGGCTATCCAGTCCCCTGGGTGGATAATGCTTTTGCTTAATGCCAGGTCAGTGAATGGTTAGACGGCTGCCATTCAAGACTTGATCCTGGATGAATGTTTCAACCTGGCATGTATTGCACAGACATGATTGGATGAGGCTGAGTGTATGTTTGTTAATCTTTGTCAGCTTGCTCGCCAGGATTCTCTGGGCAATAGCATGCTGCAGGGGTAGAGAGGGGGCGAGAAAATGGAGTTGCAGTGTTTCATCAGGATAATGTTGTTCCCACGCCATATACCCCCACACTGAAGGATGTGCTATTTTCATAATTGGACAGAATTCATGGCTGAAACACATGTTTGAAAGTGTAAAGGTTGTACACATATGTGTACACATGTGTAATACATGGCACTGAGATCTCTGTTTCTCGGTGCTACCCTCAGACTTGCTGTCTGAGCCACTCTGCTTCAATCTTCTTCTTCACCCTTTCTATCCAATTTCACTCTATCTGACCTTTATTGTGTCACTTTCCAACAACTTGTGTGGTTCTTGAGAGTGTCTGATCTCTTGTGTGTTTGCTGATTGCTAATTCCCAATAAAATACTCTGTTTAACTTTTAAATGAAGTCCTCTCTAGAGTTAGTACTGGTACACATAGATGAAAAGATTCCGCTGTTCCCCCTCCTCTCACTGGCCTCCTTTGAGCTATAATTCCCCAAAATTCTAAGGAGAGTCTGGCATTCCAGGTAGACCTGAAAGTCACTCACCTCTTAGGGTAAAAATATCAATTTTGCTTTCTCTCACACTCTGTTTTCTTCTTTTTGGACACCTAAAATTATTTACAAATGAACTAATGAAGAAAGACAACACATGCAAGAAATGAACACAAAACATGCTACAAATGAAATTCTCAGTCTGCACAGATACAATTCAGGCGAAATGCTCTTGAGAAACAAGAAAGAGTTATGTTTTGCTAACTTGCGTAGGTTTACCATGAGATTTGACACAATTCTACAACCACCACACATTTCTTCTAATGGAAAGAAAAGAAATGAAGCAAATTTCAAGTGAAAATCCTTCAGTCTTCATCTTCATCAACCTGATTGTCACGATCATCATTACCACTACCACCACCACCACCACAATCCTGAATGTTTATAAGCCTTAGAGAATCAAGATGGCTTGCAAATAACCCAGACAGAAGCAGATACTGGTAAAACATACAAAAAATGAAAATGTAGCTGAACTGTTAAGAACACTAAAAGAATTTTAATATCCATTTGAAACAAAGAAATAAGAACAGGACAGCATGCTATTAAAAGCCACTTCCTCATTAAGATATATGTGTGTGTACGTATGTATGCATGTGATTATATATATCTATATCTGTATATATATACACACACACACACACGCTACTCTAACCACTCAAGGCAGGGAGTTCCAACACCTGGGAGCAGCCACAGAGAAGGTCCTCTCCAAAAGTACCTGGGAGGGTAGTGGGATGAAGAGAAGAGGCTTCTCCATACATCTCAAAGTCTGGGCAGGGTCTTGTGGAAGAGTACATTTGTTCAGATAATCTGGGCATGAGTTATAAAGGCCTTTTGGGTCAAAACCAGAACTTTGAGTTGTGCCCCAAACCAGACTGGTAGCCAGTGGAGCTGTTGTGCACTGTTTGTAAACCACTCTTCTTAACAGTCTGGCTGAAGCCATTTTGGATTAACTGAAGTTTCTGATCACTTTTCTAAGGTCTCGTGGAAATCCTTAGAGTAATCCGAAAAGGATATAACAAAGACATGAGCCACCACAGCCAAAGCAGACCTCTGTAGCTAATGTACCAAATTTGACTGGGCAAATCCTTGTAGAAGAAGCTTCACCTTCCGGTCTAAGGGATGGATCTTGTAGTAAACTCAGACTGCAAACTTGTGTTTCAAGGAGAAATAGGCTATCTATTTGAAGTGCATCTGGAGACAGGAACATAGCTGGGCACTTCCCACTTATCCCCTTACTCTCTGATAATATCAAAATGACTGTGTTGGCTTCTTGTTGCAGTGTGCCTTCAAGTTGTTTCCAATTTATGGTGACCCTAAGGGGAACCTATCATGGGGTTTTCTCGGAAAGGTTTGTTCAGAGGGGGTTTGTCTTTGCTTCCCTCTGAGGATGAGAAAGTGTGACATGCCTGAGGTCAGCCAATTGTCACTGCCTTGGCTAGTCCGAGCTTTGGGGATATTATAAGAGATCCTTTTGATATCACAATTCGGCTTAATTTCTCTATTCCCCTTCCACGTGCTTGCGAGGCCACCGGACAAGCACGTAAACAAGCTTGGCCGTTAATTGCTGTAATATTCAAACAACGATACAGGCAGGCCAGGAATAGCTGACTCGCTGCTTTAGGAGACCTCCAGGCAAGTACTCCAATTACGTATGCACGCCACTTACAAAAGAGCCTCTGCCCCGCACTGGCAGCTTGATGGGTAAACTATGCAATACCCAAGTACTCTGTGTTTGCATACTGGCTACTCTATTGAGAACCTCTACGATAACTCAATCATTCAGATTCTGACCTTTCGGAGGCTTTGTCTCCAACTCCAAATCTATTGTTTTTCCCCAAGTACGGCATAGCCTGCAGTCACATTCTCCTTATAAAAACCCTTGATTCCGAGATCTTCCTCGGATCGCTCCCGGGTTTCATCCCGCCTGGCTGCCGCTTTGCTTGGGAAGCCGCCCCTCAGCTCCACGTGCTGAGCTACATCGCACCCCAGCCTCGCTCTCTATTTTTTCCAGGCTTCAGGACAGGTGAAGTATCACCCAAACCAGCAACTCCTCTAAAAATCCCTCTATTCCACTCCAACCTTTATTTCCTTCAGTTATCTTGTGTGAATGTGTCTCATACACTGTTTTGCTTGTGTTTAATAAAACATCATTTATTGTTTCAACTTCTGTGTGCTCCTTGACTTGACCCAACCCCGTGGACATAGGGTTCAAGATCTCACTACGTTACCCTGCCTCTCGTAATGCTAAGCAGTGCTCTGAGCTAATTTTCCCCACCTTGAGTTGAGCACGTTTTGGTGTCCCTCCCGGGACCCCCAGTACACAGGGTAACACAATGTGTTTCCCATATCCAAGCAGGGATTTCAACCCTAGTTTCCCAGTGTCCTAGATCAATGCTCAAACCACTACTTCACACTAACTCTCATTGGTTGCCTACAAGGCAGGTTTTGGGGTTATTTTTTTTCCTCCTTGTGTGTTGCAAACAGAATTCTGACCTCTGCAACAACCATAAAAGTGAGTCTAAGCTTATGCCATCATAATTCACTAACAGGATTCCAACCCTTCTCTTTATCGTCTGTAGATGTGGCTCCTTTTTGTTTTTCTTGTGGTACTCTAGGTTGAGATCATTAGGTGTTAGGTTGCCAATCCTATCAATCCATAAATTCCCCTTTTTCTCTGATGTTCTTGCATATTTAAGCATCGTCTCTTCAATACAGAGCTCTATGCTCTGTATTCTATAGTTGCCACCTTGGTTGAAGTATCTTTTCATAAGAGGTGAAGAAGGTGGAATTTTAAACCATCAAATTGTCACATTCAAAATATTTCTGTCCTGTTTGTCAGTCTAAAGTAGGCCCTCAGTATGCACTTGGGTTTGGATCCAGGACACACACACACACACACACACACCAGTGGATGCCAAAACTTGTGGATGCTCAAATCCCGTTATGTACAATGGTGTAATAAAATGACACCTCTTATAAAATAGCAAAATCAATGTTTGCTTTTTTTTTTTTGATTTTTATAAATTTTAATTTTGGAATATTTTCAAGCCATGGTCAATTGAATCTGTGGTTAGAGAATCTGAAGGTATGGAGTGCTGACCATACTATGAAGCACCTTCCATCATTCTGGGATACAGAACAGATTTGTCAGGAATGTAGTCTAATAGTTTTTAAATTCTTTTCTTTTTTTCTTTATTAATCCCGTACCTCCCTCCCTCCCTCCGTCTCTCTCTCTCTCTCTCTCTCTCTCTCTCTCTCTCTCTCTGTTTATTTGTGTATGTGTGTGTATATGTATGTATATGAGTGCTCCCCCCCAACCAATTTTAAAATGTAATAGAAATAAGACTTTGGAGAGCTCCATTTCTTTTTTTTTCTTTTTTTTCCTCTTTCTCACCCCTTCCATCCTTTAAGATTGACCTCAACTTTATTTTAATATGTGTGCATTAGCAATATTTATGCAAGCTTTTCTGTCAATTCTATACCATAGTCTTTCCCTCATCCTCATTACTTTAATTGGTCAGTAGTTATTCCTGCTCTTAAAATACAACCCAACCAGTTTGTAGGAAGAACAGAAATGTTAAAAATTGTAGGTATTTTGTATTTTAGTGAATATATATATATATACTTTTATTTGATGAAAGTTACTATTAACATATTTTCATAATCTTCTCAGCCTGGCAACAGCAGGAGTAAAAAGGTGTGAGGGCCATGTAATATTCATGAAATTAAGGGGAGCCGAGATGAAAGGGAGTTCCATTAGGGAGACCAAGTGTGACAATATGACACATATTTGCATATTTTAGACTTTAAATCTTTTCAGCCCATCCAAGTTGATATATGGATGTAAACATGCATTGCCAGTTTTTAGCATATTATAAGCCCTCAAGACTTTGCATGCATTTTAATATGTTTCATTATTGCCATAGATTTTAATTTCGAAGGCGCGCGGCTTTGATGGAAGAAAGCTGGAAGCTGCAGCATCTGGCCCGTGCTCCAGGCGAGCTGGTGCCGTCTTGAATACTCTTGCTGAAGAAGAGCCTGCCTCTTCCTCGACTGGTGTGGGTTGGCAATTCCATGCATGTGTGAGGACATTGAGGGGGCACATAGGTGGCAAAGGGAACCTTTTGTTTCGTACACATGCTAGTTATCTCCTAAGCTCACTGTCCCGAAAGGGGATCATGCCAGAGGAGGGGAGACAGAAGAAGAATTAAATTCATTGGCATATTCAACCACCAACACAATTAAAGGCTTGTTGGTTGCTGAATCATAGAGCAATAAAATCTGGGAGTTGGAAGGGATCTATTTATTTATTTATTTGTTTGTTTGTTTTTCTGCTGTTCCAGTTAGGGATAGAAATCCATGCTTATTTCTTTCCCACGTACAGCTACAACAACAATTCTGAATTGAAAAAAAATGAAAAGTTTTCTTCCTCATGGATTGGATTATGAGCATTTTTTTTTAAAAAAAATATTTTTCACTCTTTACAATATTTTTGAGGGAAAATTCATTGGAGCAAAACAAAGTTACATTCATCGAATCATAAAATCATAGAATCATATTGTTGAAAGAGACCACAAGGGTCATCGAGTCCAACCCTCTTCTGCCATACCGGAACACTCACTCAAAGCATCCCCAGCAAATGGCCATCCAACCTACGTTTGAAAATCTCCAAAGAAGAGACACCACCACACTCCCAGGCAACATATTCCATTGTCAAATGGCTCTTACCATAAGGAAGTTCTTATTGAGGTTTAGGGCAAATCTCTCTTCCTGTAGTTTGAATCCTTTGCTCTGTGTCCTTGTCTCTGGAGCATCAGAAAATAAACTTGCTTCATCTTCAACATGACCTCCCTTCAAATATTTAAACATGGCTATTATGTCCTCTCTTAACCTTCCTTTCATCAGGCTAGAGATACCCAGCTCTCTCAGCCACTCCTCATAGAGCTTCATGGTTTCCAGACCCTCCACCATTTTGGTCACCCTTCTGTGGACATGCTCCAGCTTGTCAATATCCTTCTTCAATTATGGCATCCAGAACTAGATGCAGTATTCCAGGTGGGGTCTAAGCAAACTGATAATCTGTGCAAAAAACAGGATGGAAGCTGGTTTGTGGCTTATACATGGATAACACTGTTTGTGGAACCAGATGGACAGTTCCAATATGGTGCAACAAACTGTCTTTTTGCCAATGTCCTTGTTTCTTACCCCATTGTAAGAGAATGGAGAATGTACAATGGCTGTTTTTGCAATCCCAGGGAATTAAGTAGTACATTGAAGGCCCTGAATAAGGTACCATCCAATAATATCTAGCATCCTGTGAAATGGTTTCACATGTCGATCTCCACTTGAATAACCATGAACTGAATATTTCCACTGTACAATGGCCCAAAAAGCACACCCCATGTCTAAGCGAACTTACATACTTGTACTGGCAGAACTCTGGTCTTTGTTTGATAACATTGATCTGGTCACTCATGTAGTCTACATTCAAATAACCACATGGTGGTTGCACCATGTCACTCATCTGCTGAATACTAACTTTATGCCGCCATTTACCTATTTATGAATGTACTTCCTATCTCTGCGATACCGCTGAATCAAGTTACATTGAAGGTATGGATAAGTCCTTGCATCATTGGAGGATGTGAATTTGTGTGTGTAATACTTACCCTTGTGCAATTCTGCTTGCACAACTGTGAATTGGATATGCACATTCTTGCATGACCAAAAATGTACAACTGTATGTATAAGGGTGCTTACATATATATCTGACACCAGCAGGATTGTGATCTGAATATATTTACATCTCTTTGTTAGTCCTGAATAGAGTAGGTCGAGTTAATTGGATTTACCTACTTGTTGACTCACAATTGAACAACAGATTCAATGGGTCTACTTTAATTAGGATTAATTGATAGGGTTCCAAACAAAGGTTTTTCATGTTTCTTATAATCTGAAAACTAAGCTCTTTGTCTTCAAAAGCCACGTGCATCAGTTCTGTGCAGACAACCTGATACACAGGCGGAAACCATAACCACAGTCTAATCGCCTTGGTTTGCATGCATTGAGGCCCTTCTCACACCTTACCTTTTCCCAGCATCAGCCTGAGAGGATCACGCGAGAAGCCTCTTCTGAGAGGCACTCGCATCCCCTCTGCTTCCCCACCGCACCAGCTCCCTGCTGGCCGGAAAGAAGTGTGAGCGCTCTGCCCCTTCCTTCTGCAGCACAGCCGGGTACTTTCCCAAGCTGCGCTGGGGGAGGAAGAATGATGGCCGCACCTCCGGAGCCTCCACACACAAGGTAGGTGTGTGTGGGGCCTGGGAGGGATACACAGTCATGCATCATTTTCAGCAGCAAGTAGAAAATGATATAATGCATGATCACCGCCTACTGGCCTCAGCAGTGTTTCATGATTGTGAGGACGTCATGTGGAACGGTCCTCACAATCGTGTGAAGCTCCCAAGGCCATTTCGCAAGGTGACTGGTGTGCGAAAAGGGCCTCAGTTTAGTCCAGGAGTGAGCAAAATCTGGGCTTCATAGATCCCTCCAAGATTGTTTTTGTGATTGTTGATCCCTCTGGACTTTGCTTTTATTCTAGCAATATATAACAGATGAAAGGCCCTCCATCCATCCCAGCAGCCACTACCCTAGCCACAGAGGGATAGAAGAAGAGGCAGGCACAGCTCCATCGCGCCTAGGCCCAGAAGCAGATGAAAGGCCTTCCATCCATCCGAACTACCACTGTTGTTGCCTCAGAGGGAGAGAAGAAGACCCAGTATCTGCTGGATTTAATCCCCTCCCACACTGCCATCCCTTTTTCCTTTTGTATGTCTTATTTGCAAGCCTGAGGGCAAGGAACTGTTTTGCTAAGCTTTTATTTGTCAAGTGCCACATACAGTGATGGTGCTATAGAAACAAACAGCAGCAGCAGCAACATCTTCTTTCTCTTCAAGGGAAGTCATTGTCCTTTGTGGAGTTTACAGACCCTACTTACAATTTTTTAACAATTAAAAATGACCAATTAAAAAAAATGAGGACTGACTTTTTGATTATTTTGCAGTGGATTTTGATTTGTTTTGCATGTTTGTTAGTCCCTGAAGCCTGAGGTGGTGGGGTGTCCTAATACAGTCAGCCTTCTGCATTTGCCAGTTTCACTTTCTTCACCGATTTGATTATGTGCAAGTTTCTCCAGTCCCTGCCCACCTCCAACCTAAAGCGCTTCTTTTAGGGAGAACTTTTTCTCTCACTGGCTCCAACGAAGCCATGTAACCATTTACATCTACATAAATATCCCTGCAAATTTTGAGGTAGTGGATATTTCCCACCTGAACACTGATGCTGTTGAGACGAGATAGTCCAGCTTCCAAGAATGCCATCCAAGGGTGTAGTTATGGGGTTGGGGGACAAAAATGAGGGCACTGCACTTAACAATAAGAATTCTACCCAGTCCAGTGAAATTTTCCTTTGCTCCCCAAATTTCTCGCATTGCAGAGAGTGAAACATTGAAAATCATTCACATCTACGACTCTTTTATTTGTTCTGTCTGTATTTCCTTGATAACCTTCATTTGGATGACTAAACTGTATTTCTAAAGGTTCAAATGAAGTTTTAAATTACTGCAATGTTAGAAATGTGGAGATGAAAGGAAAGTTTCATGGGGAGGTAAAATTCTTATTTGGAGGGCAGTGACCTCGTTTTGCCTCCCTCCCCCTGTGATCAGTACTTTGGATGGCACCCCTTTGAAACAGGGAGAATGAAGTATTCCCTGACAGTATTTGGTAGCATGTGAGCCAGAGTGGTGTAGTGATTTGAGTGTTGGACAACAGCCCTTAACCCACCGGGTGATCTAGGGCATGTCGCACACTCTGAGCCCCAGAAAACCCCATAACAGGTTTGTCTCGGGGTCACCATAAGTCAAAAACAATTTGAAAGTACACTACAACAACAAAAATTTGGTGACATTGCTAGATCTTCCACAGTTGCTCACTCCTGGTTTACCCAGCTGGTTCTGGGAATGTGATTTGTAAGTACCTGTTTGTTTGTTTTTTGTTGTTGTTGTTGTTTTTGTAGAAGTTTTAATTCTAACCATTTTTTTCCCCATATATGTTGATTCACATTGGGTTAGGCCAAGAACAAAATAATTCTTCAGATCTAAATTCAATCTGCAGGCCACCAATTTGTCAACCGTAGTCTGAGTCTAACCACTGAAACATGAAAGAAAATGTTGTCATAAAGAGAGAATAGGCTCAATTAGTAATGTAGGAGCAAGGTGACCAGGATAAGAAAGGAAAAATAATGCAGTGCAAGAGCATACGTTCAAAACACAGTTCAGCATACTCTAGTCTGCATGGGAACCAAAGAGAAAATCTTCCCTTTTTTATGCTTTTCAAGCTAATCCCATTGATGTTTAACAATCTCCAAGGCTGTGGGTGGCTTGTCGGATTAGTCACTGCTGTTTTTTTTCTCTTTTCATTCTAGGACCAAATTCAATTCAGGGGTTAGCAGAATGAACAAAAGATTAATCAGATTGCTGATGCCTATCTGTAGGAGATATCTAGAAAATAAACAGTGATTTGGTAGTGAATAACATCCATGCTGTATTGTGAAGGCATTTGCTGACCTGTTTTTTGCGCTATGTGAGAAAGAAATAGTCAATGTGATTGTTTTTTTAAAAAATAAAATAAAGTGTGCACCCTTGATGACAAAAATTACCAGAGTGATTTTCATATTCTTCAAAGACAAATGCATTCCCCTATCACACCAGGATTAAAATGCATTGATTGATCAAGAAGACACTAGTTGCGAACACAAAGAATGGATAAATTAGTCATTTCTGCTTTTCACTAAGTATCAGCATGTGTTGATGACATGGGCATTATTCTGTCTGGAAAGCCACCTCGATCCCAAGAGAAGCAATTGTAGTAGCACTCAGGCGAAAAGAGGTGATAGAACCTTCTTTTGTGAAAAGCTCTATGAGACTCAGAACCATCACAGAAAGGAATTGTTCATTTCAAGCAGGACCAGGTGCTGGTGTCCTCCTCTGGACCATGGCAGGCCAGTCCTCCTTTCAACCGGTGCCTGATTCTCCAGACACCATGAATCCCATCAAAATGTTTGCCCTGCCCAAATGATAAGTTATGCCCCAAAAGTCCCAAGAACTGCAATTTGAATGTGATACCTGGCTTAAAAACAATATTGTGTGAAAGGGATCTAGGAGGTTTAGTTGATCAGAAACTGACCATGAGGCAACACTGTGATGTCGCAGCTAAAATGTCAATGCAATTCTAGGCTGCATCAATAGGAGTATAGTGTCTAGATCAAAGGAAGTAATAATACCATTCTATTCTGCTTTGGTTAGACCTCCCCTGGAATACAGTGTCCAGTTCTGGGCATCACAGTTCAAGAAGGATGTTGAAAAGCTGGGACATGTCCACAGAAGAGCAACCAAAATGGTGAAGGGTCTGGAAACCAAGAAACCCTATGAGGAGTGGCTTAGGGAGCTAAGTATGTTTAGCTTGATGAAAAGAAGGTTAAGAGGTCACATGATAGCCATGTTTAATTTTATGAAGGGATGTGATGTTGAAGATGGAGCAAGCTAGTTTTCTGCTGCTCTGGAGACTAGGACTCAGGACAATGGATACAAACTACAGGGAAAGAGATTTGACCTAAACATCAAGAAGAACTTTCTAAATGTCTGAGCAGTTTGACAGTGGAATATGTTGCGTCCATGGAGTGTGGTGGAGTCACCTTCCTTGGAGGTTTTTAAACAGAGGCTGGATGGCCATTTGCTGGGGGTACTCTGAATGTGTGTTCTTGCATGTGAGGGGGTTGGATCCAATGGCTGTTGTGATCTCTTACCACTCTATCATTCTATGATTCTATGACTTTAGAAACACATCTCTTGCACTGGGCACCAGGAAGAAAAGCAGATTATTGGGAGAGAGAGAAACACAGAGTGCAATGATCTGGACTGTTTTGCTACTGTGGTGACAATACAGGTGGATCATTTCTTTGCCTGCTTACCCCTCCTTTTTAACTGCACAGGCAGCAATATTATTATTTTTTTTGTTTTTGGTTGGGGGTGTTCACTCAGCTCAAATTTATGCATTTAAAACATTTTATTAACAACCTTTCAGCTATAGCTCTCAACAGTGGCTCACAGAATAATTTACTATATGAGAAAGGATTGTCTGCAATGTCCATATATTATCTCCATTATGGGCAAGAATTTTTGCAACCAAAGGCAGAGTGGGTAAAAAGCTCAGGAGCCTTTTAAAACTTAAATTGGCAAATTATATTTCCTTCGAGCATCTCCTGGGACTTTGTTACTAGCTTAAACAAAAAAGGAAAGTGCTGACTCTAATACATCCTGGTAGATATGGGTGGGGGTGGAGACATATGGTCAGATTTTGGAAAGAAGCTAAAGAGGTCTGAGGTCTCCATGTTTGAGACTGGTTGACAAACACAATTGGAACTTAACAGATTGAAAGTAGTCTGAGGCCCAGTTTAAGAGAAATACTTTAGCACATATCTGTGATGGTATTCTGGGAAAAATAGATACGGCTAAGTAGATGCCATTGCATTTTTATGAAGAGTTCTGTTGCATATCTTAACATGAAAATTGTTGGTGTCTCACATATGTGTAACTGTTTCTACAGCAGTGGTTTTGCATTTTTGTTCAATGTGCAACATACACATTTAGTTCAAAGTCACAGAAATGGAGTTGTACATGTGGTGTCACTAAGCATGTGGCTATACATTGCCAACCAGTGTGTATCCATTGGCTGTTGGTGAAATCTGTGGCACCCCTTCTCTGCTTTTTTGTACACCTAGATTATGCACTACTATTTGTCTTCAGGTTCCTGTTGTACCATCCATAGAAAGCTCTGCATGTGGAGATTTATGCTGCACAATCCCTAGTCACACTAACTTTGTGCCTAGGTAGCTGCCATAGGCTGTTATGAGACAGGGTGAGATATCAGATGGTGGTGGTGGTGGTGATGACAGCAGCTAAAAGATTTAGGAGGTTCCTACTGCTCCACAAATCCTACTTCCTTGCCCATAAACCTAGCTGTAGAAAACAAGAGGGGGTGGAGTCCCAGAGTGACATCACTGGCAGACATTACCTGCCTCAGGTACTAGCTGGAGTGTCAAAATGGCTATTGGAAGGGGAAGAATCAGGAGGAGGAAGAAGGTGGACTATTTCAAGAACAGAAGGAGAACAAAGACAGGAGGAAGATGGAGAGGAGAGAGAGACCAGCAGAAAAGAACAACCGGAGAGAAGAAGTAGAGGTAGAGTTGGACACTTTCCAGGAGGCTCTTTGCTTCGCCTGCAAGCTTCATCCAGCCCAATAGGCTTGCAGGATTTCCTTGGGAAAGGCACCAGTCCAGAATGGTGGGGTTCAATCTATCCTGAAAGAACTACCTCAGTATTTCAACTTTCCATTCTGATACCTTAGAGGCTAATCTTCTAAATTCCCGGGCGTACTCTCCAACGGTTCCTTTTCCCTGGCGTAGTTTCCTGAGTTGGTGTCTGGCTTGTTCTTGTATAAAAGAGTCTTCGAACCTCATAGAATCATAGAACCATAGAAATGTAGAGTTGGCAGAGACCACACGGGCCATCCAGTCCAACCCCCTGCCATGCAGGAACATCCTCAAAGCACTCCCGACAGATGGCCATCCAGCCTCTGCTTAAAAACCTCCAAAGAAGGAGACTCCACCACACTCCGAGGCAGCAGATTCCACTGCCGGACAGCACTGACCGTCAGGAAGTTCTTCCTGAGGTTCAGGTGGAATCTCCTTTCCTGTAGCTTGAATCCATTGCTCCTGGTTCTGGTCTCTGGAGTAGCAGAAAACAAGCCCTCTCCTTCCTCTACATGGCATCCCTTCAAATATTTAAACATGGCTATCATGTCCCCTCTTAACCTTCTCTTTTGCAGACTAAACATACCCAGCTCTCTAAGTCTATCCTCATAAGCCATGGCTTCCAGGCCCCTCACCATTTTGGTTGCCCTCCTCTGGACCTGCTCCAGCTTGACCATGTCCTTCTTGAATTGGGGTGCCCAGAACTGGACACAGGATTCAAGATGAGGTCTAACCAAAGCAGAGTAGAGTGGTACCAGTACCTCCCTCGATCTAGACACCATACTCCTATTGATGCAGCCAAGAATTGAATTGGCTTTCTTGGCTGCTGCATTACACTGCTGACTCACGTTCAGCTTGTGGTCTATTAAGACTCCTAGATCCCTTTCACATGTACTGCTATCCAGCCATGTGTCTCCCATCCTATATTTCTGTATTCCATTTTTTCTACCTAAGTGTAGGACCTTACACTTCTCTCTGTTGAATTTCATTTTGTTAGCTTTGACCCAGCTCTCCAATCTATCCAGGTCATTCTGAATTTTGATCCTGTCCTCTGGCGTATTAGCAACCCCTCCCAATTTGGTGTCATCTGTAAATTTGATGAGCATGCCCTCTATTCCTTCATCCAAGTCACTGATAAAAATATTGAACAGCCCTGGGCCCAGGACAGAACCCTGTGGCACCTCTCTTGGAGTTGGTTCATAAACAGTTGTAGGCCCACCGTTTCTTCAGCCCGGGTGTCGAATAAGACAGCTCACCCTTCAGATGCTGGCTCAGATATCTCACTTTGGTGTCGGCGTCACTGAAACTGTTCCTGTAGTCGGCCATGTAGTTGGAGACCATGTTGAGGAAGTAGTTGAGAGTAGCTCTCTCTCCATCATAAGTGGCTTTCATCTCTCAGAAGGGTCTGGGCCCAAGTTGAGGTGCTGGTCTCCCTGGAGGTGCTGGAGCCATGGCAATTGGTGCTACCGTTGCAGGGCCGCAGTGTTGGGCTCAGTCTAACTGAGGCAGCAGTTTCCTCCAGTCAGCTAGCTGTCCTTGCAATGTAGACATCTCTTCTCATAGTGGCTCCACTTCTTTGGCTAAAAGTTGTTCCATCAGGTCTGTTTTGCTGGTGGTAACATCCCAACGCGTGGCGCTGCAGTATTGTCTGTGAGCCATGTCAGGATGATCTCCCCAGGCCCAGGTTTGTCCAGCAACGGGGGTGGTTGCAGGAATCCCAGGACAAACTTTCACTCATACATCTGTGGCAAGTTGGGATTTGGTTCGGCTCTCTCAGCTCATTCCTCTCCTTGGGTGTCAGTTGCTCCACCAGCTGCTCCCTCCTCCTGTGGTTCTTCTTCAAATTCTTGTAACATGGTTTAAAATTTGGTTTGAGTCTTCTCACTCTGTCAGGAACTGAATACGCACACACAAACAGTACAATGCATAAGCACTACTTATTTGGAGTGAAGTACATGTAATAGACATTAGTGAGAAGACTGAGCTCTGAAAGGAAATACATGCGTTTAAGATTCCCCGTGTTCCCTTCCCTTAGCCAAGAGACCTTGAAGCTGTGAGAGCCAAGCAGCGCTTATCAGCACATTCCTAGCAATGTTTACCTGACAGTCCCTGGTACCTAGGCTTCTCCAGCTACCAGCTGTCTGTTACATTATACTAGACTACATATCCCATTACTTAATATAGAAGGGATCCCTTAATATAGAAGGCTTATATACTCTATTACACCTGCTACCCTTCAGGATGTGCTATTTTCATAATTGAATATATTTATGGCTGAAAAACACAATTGAAGGTATGCTGAGCAGAAAGCATGTTGCCAGGTTGAACTGACATAAGCTCAATGAGGATTCCACAGGAAACCCAGACACTAATGGGTCTATCCTAAGCCTTTCAATAGCTCAGGCACTGTGCACATCTGAAAACAATGGAAGGTGAAACTGCCCAGGTGAAGCAATCAGGCACCATCCTTTGATCTTGCCTTAGGGAAATTTTCCCTGTACTCCCAGCCTGACCAAGACATTAAGAGATTGTCATGACTCCCATCAATGCCTTGTCACTCCAAAGTAAGGCAATTAGCCCACTCCAGACTCCTTTCTCAGTACCACGGGAAAACAACCATGGTTTTGTCAAGCACCCTCCCCCTCACTTCAGGGTATGAAATAGGGTATGTTAACTCTAGCTTCGACCCCAGCTTTTTATGCATGTTGGACATAATGCCAAAACTGCTGTTCTTTTGTGATACCCTCAGAAGGTATCTGAGCCACTCCACTTCAACCTTCTTCTTCAGGATTGGTAACTATCACCCTTTTCACCCCAATTTCTCTCTTTGTCCAACCTTTCATGCCTTGCTTTCTGATAGCCTTGTATGGTTCTTGAGAGTCTCTGGTTCCTTGCGTGTTTGTCAATCCAAATAAAATACTTTGCTTAACTTTAAACTAGAGTCCTCTTTACAATTAGTATTGGTATACACTAGTGAAAAGATCCTGCCATTACCCTCCTCTAGCAGGCTTCCTTTGAGTTATATATCCCCTATTTCTAAGTAGGCGCTGGCATTGCTGGTGGACCTCAAAGTCCCCCCACTTCTTAGGGTAACATATCTGCAGCTGACCTGCTTATATACCTTGCAACATGCTTCGAAAGTGTAACAGCAACAGGGGTGCTTAAACCTTGATAGTGACAGAGAACTGCAAACACTGAAAGGGGGCAGGGGAAGAGACAGGTCAGCCCATGTCATAATTTTCTCCCCACTCCTCTTCTTCCTTCTCCTCCTCTTCCTCCTCCTCCTCTCTCCCTCTGTCCAGATCTGTGTGAAATCATATTATATCGACATCAAAGCTGACCCAAGCTGCCTCTGTGTTTGCTTGTTTTTAAGAAAACACTATTTCTAATGTTTTAAATTGTTTTAACTCGTTTTCATTAATTTTACGTGTATACTGCCTGAGACCTTTTGAAATAGGATGGGACAGCAATATTTTAAGAAATAAATGTAAACAACAAGAGCAGCAGCAGCAATAAAGAAGCTTGGGAACACTGTGATCACATAATTATGTTCCGGTGTCATATGATGGCCCTGGAGATCTATTGGGGAATGAGAGAGATAGTACTGCATCCCAGAAGGATGAGCTTCAATTCATCCCCATGCCAGAATGAGACCGTAGTGTGGAAATGGCCATAGGTTGGGGATTTCAAGGCAAAGGGGGAAAAAAATAAAATTAAGTTAAACAAAAAAACCTAAGATATGCACAATTGGCAGTGGGAACGAAAAGTGAAAAGGGGAAAGTAGTTTGGGCTCAGGTCCACTTAATTCAATAAAATCTCTAATTAATTTATAGGACATTATTAGATTTTGTTTCCATCCCCTCTCACCCTTTTTCTTTTCAGCCAGTCCAAAGCTGTGGCTTCGATGGGAGACCTTTTCGCAGGCGTGTGTACTTTTGTGTTTAGCAAAGCTGAGCTGCTGTAACCAATAAAGTTTCTGAGCTTCAGCAACTGAAAACAAGCATTAACAGCTTTTCTTATTGCTTAAGGTAGTAGCATCTTCATTTTAAGTCCATTTCTCTCTCCATCCTACTGATCCGGTCAGATGTTCTGTCTTGATAGCTAATGCCACATGATTGCAAACAGGTCCTATAATTCCAGCGGGAGGGATGAAGGCTGCAGAAAAAAAAACAAAACAAGAGCAACAAAAAACAAGAGCTGAAGACTGGTGATGTAAAGAGAAAAAAAAAATTACTTAGAGGAAATTATTGAACTGTTGACCAGAAACTGGCTCAATAGTGACGAAAAATGGAAGGAAATCTGTCACATTGCCAGCAACATACAATTGCCCCCGCTTATTCATTATAAGGTCAGGGACACAAGACCCCTGCAAAAGTGGAAAAATTGCAAATATCAAAATGTGTGTGTATGTCTGTAGGAAGGAGGCAGAGGCATGTTGGGGAGAATGGGAACCCAGGGCCCAAACCTGGGCCATTTCCGCACTACACCGTTCTAGTGCTATTATTCCACTTTCAACCTCCTGTGGAATTCTGGGGTTTGTAATTTCCTGAGGAGGCCAAAGAGCTCTCTGGTTGAGAATCCTAAATGCCCCTCCCTAAACTGCAAACCCCAGGATTCCATAGGATGTGGAAAGTGGAATAATAGCACTACAACAGTGTAGTATGGAAATGGCCCCGGTCAGGGAAAGGAGAAGGAAGGGGGATAGGGTTGGTATGGTGACCCTATGCTTCCTCTCTCACACTTATCTCCTTCCTTGGGTACGGAGGGGGGATAACCGGGAGAGGATTTGTGGTGCGGATAAATCAGGCTGCAAACTGTCCTTAGCTGGCCAAGAGGTGGCTAGTGGAATAGGAGAAGGGCCAGAGATGGATTTTTAAAGGCCTGTGTGCCTGATCAGAGCCTTCGAGAGGGAAGATTCCCCCAGAAAAGAAATGCCTGTGGTGCAGGGTGGGCCATGGTTTGAAGAAACTCACAAACAGTCAAATCCTCTATTGTTGAGGGTCAAATGTATTCTCCCCCCCGCCCCCCAGTGTGACTGTTGACTGTTGGGGCCATTTCTAGTTTTTGGGACCAAAAAGAAGAAAAAGCCTTAGATTTCTATTTTTATTTTATATTATTTTAGAAACACAATGAGGCATCGGGGCTTCAGGACACCATACTTTAAAATGGCCTGTCAGTGATTTTGGTTGCCATGAGCTTCACTATCTAACAACTCTTCATTAGCATACCTTCCAGCATTTGATAGATGAAAATCCAAACCTGTGTCCTACGGAATCCTGGGACTTGCAGTTTAGGGAGGGGCCTTTAGAATTCTCAGTCAGAGAGCTCTTTGGCCTCAGTAAACTACAAGCCCCAGAATTCCACAGGATATGTTGAAAGTTGGAATAATAACAATATAACAGGGTAGGGCAGAAATGGCCTGAATCTTGGTGGCCCTAAACCACTACTCCAAATTGCCTGTTCTTATTTTGGACAGATAGGGCTGGAAAGAATATTCTATTCTTTTTTTAAAAAAAAAAACATAGTCTTCTTAAATGTTGACAAACTTTGCGAGCCAGAGTCCTCGGCAAGTGGGAATCTGTGTCACTCAAGACTTAATCTGGCTGAAATATGCACCTGGGTTTTTTTTCACAGAACGTACACTTTCTGCACAGAAAAGTGTAGAAAAGTTTCTGTGCAGAACATTCAATTTTCTCCACCCTTTTCTCTGCAAAAAAAAAGTCCTCTCTGCCAAAAAATTGTATGTTTTTGCGCTTACTAAATCCTGACTAGAAATAGTTTTGAAAACTATGCAGTTTTCAAGTGCTATCTTGCAGCAGCATGGAAAAAAGTGGTAAAATTGTTTATTCTTGCCTACGGGGAAAAAAATTAAGAAGATTTCCATCAGGCAGGTTCCAAAATATGAACAATTCACCTAAAGTATGAGGAGGTAGTAATCACAGTACACGCCACCATTGTAAGAAGGCAGAATGCCACATCCTCCAAGTGCTAAAACACCCATCCAGGCGCAATCACTGTAGTAGTCTAGCCTCCAAGTTACAAATGCCATTCACGGTTGTGGTCTTGTCTCGTGGCTTTTTTTCTTTTTTTGGTCCTTTCCTCTTTTCATACTGAGGCGATTTGTCAGAGCTTTGAATATATGCAGCGCTTGAACAAGGCTCATTACAGGCCTGCACAAAGACAAGGGAGGTGGAGAGGGATGACAAGGTTTTGCATTAATTGCCCAGCTATCTAGTGTTCTGGGGGGCATCCAAGCATATAATAATTTAAGCAGAGTTACAGCGAGTTGGAAGTTCCTGCTTCTTATAATGTTTTGGCAAGCTGATTTCCTATTATAGCACAGTCGGTATTTCTTTTTAAAGCCTTGACAGAAAGCTGCAGGTGGCCACACAGCTTTTGTCCTGCTAGTAACATATTTTCAACGTTCCATTAACCAGCTCAAAAAAAAAAAAAAAAAAAAAAATTAGTCGGCTGGTACGACTATTGTCGACCACGGTATAAGTTTTGAGTCAAAGAAACCTTGTTCTAGGCCAGTGTTTCTGTCATGAATGGGAGTGGAGTGATAACATCTCTGAGCCAGAAGTAGTCTTCTACTTCCAGAACAAAGCATTAGGTTTCTGGTTTTAAAACTGCTGCATGAGTCTACTCCAGCCTTTCAGTGCTTTGCACTGATTCAAATCATCAAGCAAAAAGTTAGAAGAAGTTATATCACAGGCATGTTAGGAAAAGGCTTGTGAGAGCCATCTTTATATAAAGGAATAGATGTCATGTGGAAGATGCAGCTAGCTTGCATTTCTGCTGTGCCAGAGACTAGGGCCTTTTCTGCTCGATGTACCCAACCCACCATGGGTACAGGAGAAGGATGGGCTGGGATGATGCTTATGCACAATGTTGTCCCAGTCCCATCCTTCTCCCATTCCCAGGTGGCACAATTGCACTGCAAATCATTGAAGAGTTTTCCCCATCAGTGGCCAGTGATTGCACTGCCCTCATGCCGCACACCACCACTTACCTTGCTTGTGGAGGTCCTGGAAGCACAGTTGCTGTGCTTTCTGCCCCAGCACAGCCTAGGACAGTACCCAGTTGAGCTGTGGCAGGAAGAAGTGTGGCCATCACACTTCCTGGATCCCGGAGACAGCCAGTGCAGAGCGGAAAGTTCCACTGTGATCCCCTCTAGGGACAGCCACTGTCGCCATTCTCACCAGACACCACTAGGACAGGAAAGGGCCTAGACCAATGGATTCAAATTACAAGAGATTCCACCTAAACATTGGGAAGAACTTATTGTCTGTAAGACCTCTCTGAGAGTGGAATAAATAGCCCCAGAAGGTGGTGGACTCTTATGTTTTGGAAGTTGTTCAATAAAGGTCAGATAGCTACTTTTCATGAACACTTTATTTGTGTATTTTTACATGGCAAGAAACTGGATCTTGTGGTCCTTTCCAGTTTTGTGATTATGTGAGAGGTCTTTGTTCTTGGGAAACCAGCAGGATAAACTTACATCTATAAGCAATTATAGTGAGCATGTAACCTCTGTGTGTGTGTGTATGTGTGTGTCCTGAATCCTACTAGTTAGTCCCAATTACAGTAGGTATACTGAATCAGTTGTTCCATAGAGAGTCAACACATGAATAAATCCCATTGATTCAGTGAATCAAATCTAGCTGGGATCAGCTATAGGACTGATGGCTAACAGCAAGATGGAATGACCTTATCTACAAATATAGAAGAAGTTTGTGGCTGAAGTTCTCAATCAACAAGGGGAATGTCAGTATAGAACTAGGTTACATTAGGAATGGGCTAATATTTCAGTTATCTTCTTTCACATATTTATTATTAAAAGCTCAGGGGGGGTTTATTTAAAAAAGAAACTTTTAAAGAAATTTCTGGGTTTTTGAACATTTTTATATATTTTCTGAAAAGTCTGTATGAAATAGAATTTCCTGCCATGCCTTTAAAAATTGTGAGGATATTATTAAAGCTGAGCTCCTTCTATCTAAAGGAGATTTTTTTAAAAAGGAAATCTCATCAAGGTTCATGAGTGCAGGTTGATAGCAAAATGAAATCAAAAGTTTATTTGGCAAAATATTTAAATGATATGAAATATAAATTTAATTGATGTGAAATATAAATATAAATTAAACCCTGGCTCTGCGGCAGATAACTCACAATACTTTTGGCATACTGACCATCACTATGCTGCTCCAATTCCCATTCTGGTACTACCCTTGGGCCCTTGGTCTGAGCCACGGCATCTTGTCTCTTCACTTCTGGATAGAGAAATATCACCCACATCATCCTAAAAATTTCATTGTCCAATCTTTCCTCCCTTTTCGTTCAGTTAGCCTTGTGTTATACTGCTTGGATCTTGTATGTGTGAATGTGATTCACCCAATAAAACAAATAAGCATACTTGTGAATCTCTGGCTGGTTCTTCCCTCTGTCAGAGAGAGGGGGATAACCTTATGAGATCTTTTACATCTATGTCTACCAGTGCTAACTGGTAGAGATAGGTGTAAAAGATCTCATAAGGTTATCCCCCTCTCTCAGGCCTCCTCTTTGAGCTAATATTCCTCACTGTTTCACAGAGACACTGGCATCAGATGTGGACCTCCCCTCAGTCATCCATATTTTGGGGTAAAAAAATGTACAGAACAAGGCACAGAGAGGAAGCATATAGCCTGTTCTGTTTCACATTTTCAGTGCCTTTGGTGCAGGCAATGCAGACAATTGCTGATCACCTTCTGGAAGTGAATAGGATTTTTCTCTTCCATTTCCCTTTCCAGGAATTCCACCCCCGCCCTTCTATTCTGCACTGCTGTGTATGGGATTTGGACAACTGGCCCTTGGTGTGGCAATTAAATATAAGACTGAAGGATCAGTAATTATTAATACTCCTAGGTGCCAATTTGAAGAAGAAGACACCTCCAGACCTGCTCCGCCAGGTTTGTGGTGCCTGGGGTTGGGAAAGGAAATATCCTTTTGGGTCACAATTTCCGTTTATGTCATGGTACGTTGTGTGTGAGTGTGTGTGGCAGGGTTCCCTAAGACGTTCTCCCTTTTGTTGACAGCTGGTTGGGTGTCCAGCCAAACTCGCAGCTGGCATTCAGAGTTGGGTGCACTGCCTAGAGGTTACTGAAAAGAAGGTCAGGTTGAGACTCTCTGCTGCAACTGGAACCCACTTTAGGGCCCTCATTTCTACACATCATAAATACTTAATGTTTACATCATTAATAAAGTGTCTCTTTAGCTACGTCAACTCTGCTGTCTTGTTTCATTATTTCCTAGTTGATAAGCAAAGAGCAAGGGATGCTTCAGAAATTCAAGTGGGAATTGTTGATGAATTCTAATGGGAATTCTTTGCAGCCCAATCTACATCTTTGAAGTTAATTTGTGGATGAGTACATATTTTCTTTTCAGAAATTGCACCTTTCTGAATTTTTCAGTGTAGATTTTAGCTCAAGAACCCTACTGAAATGTATTTAAAGTCTTCTTTAACGCCCCCCCCAAAAAAACACGGTGACTAAGATCCTACTTCATCCTTGAGAAGTCTAAATCTATATGCGCAATTTTTGAGCAACGCTATCCTTCTGATAAATTTCAACATTATAGAATTGACTCTGCATCTCTCAGAGTCCTTTCCGATTCTGTTTCTGAAGGCACTGAGGAATAGTTATGCACCATTCAAGGATGGATAGCTGTAGGTGAAAAGGCTGGATTGGCAGAACTTCGCTTACACAATGGCAAACTGAATGCCAATGTTATGGAATGGGCAAGAATGTGCAACCATATGTATAAAGGAATGATGTTCAAGTCATACACCGACAGGGTTCCAGCTTCTAGAAAGGTGTGCTTTATAATTTGATAACATAATTATGTTAAATGTTTGATAACATAACCATGTTTGATAGCATAGTTAAATCCAATAGTTGCTTTTAAAAAAAAATGCAGAAATGCAAAGCAACACAAAAGCAAGGAAAACTGACATTGGCCAGTTTCAGAAGGATCTATCTGTTCCTACGCAGAGTGTGCTGAATTCTTGAACACCTTTTGAAAAAACAAGGCCTTCTGCTAATGCAAAAACACTAATCAGAATTATTGAGATTTTTTTTTTGTTATTTTATAATAGCATCAAAGCATTACGATTAGAACTCCTCTCTCTATCTCTCTATCTCTCCCAATCTCTCTCTCGCACACAAGTAATTCAAGGACATTCTTTTCACATTCACATGGAGGGAAAAAAGAAGAAGAAGAAGAACAAGTAACAAAGGATTTTTCCTTCTCTGGACCCGCTTGGGTTACCTAGGCCTATTCATACATTGGTGCAGCAGCAAAGGTTACCATTTTCAAAATGTTGTATTTCAAAAGTTCTCCTTTATGGAGATTGTTCTGCAGGTTGATGAAAGTCTCATGTTCTGCTTCAAACAATACCATGTTACCTTGAAAAATCCACCAGAGTATTGTTCTAAAGATACAAACTTTAGTTACGCGGATTAAAAAAACAAAAATAAAAAAAACCCTTCAGGAATTGATTTGACCTAGCAAAGGGAATCTATAAGCTGTAACAATTACAAAACTTTCCCAGACAGGGAAAAATATCATAGCTGACTATATCAACATAAGTATAAAGGACTTTTAGCAGGAGAACACCTTATTTCTGTTGCAGTAGCAAAGGAGTATCTACCTGTTCATTTGCTTCGACCTTTCACAGGTCCATCTCTAGTAACGAAGGACAATCATAAAAAGAGATCACTAATGAACAGATGTATTACCACCACTGTCACCTCTCATACACATTACTCTGTTTTTATTCTTGGTTTGCTAGGTTACAATGGGCTACAAACACAGGCAAGTGGACATGTGAGTTTCTGAACATATGAAACTGCTGTGTCTTGATCCAAGTATCAGTAGAAGAACCCACTCTGAATCTTCCCCAAAGTCCAAATAGTCCATGGTGATCCTGGTCAGAGCTGTGAAAAGCAAATATTTGGATTAACCTTTGAAGTATTTTGCTGGCAGAAGACCGAGTGACCAATGCAGATGAGGGATATCAGATGATATAGCCCAAAATTGTAACTTTCTAAACACTGATCAAGCCAAAAGCTCATGAAAGAGCAACCTACCTTAAGATAGTCATGGTCACCTACTTTAAATTGGTCAGACTTGAATTTGGTCTTCCAGATGGGTTGGGCTTCAGATTGCAAAACCCTTGAACACTGGCTGAGCTGGATAGGGCTTCTGGGAGGTGAAGTCAAACATTTGGATGACCAAGGTTAGAAACCCATTGGACACATGACCATAACCATCCCTTGTGACTCTCAGAAACATATTGTTCTCTCCTGACAAGTTGGGTTTGACCTATTGTGACCCAATGAATGAGAAATCTCCACGTAATCTTATAATTAACTCCATTACCCAGGTCTTGGAAATTGTGGGCTGTAGGTTTCTTTAGTAACACGTTACTGAGGTGGCATTGTTCTACAAATCACAGCAGTGTTTTCTTTTGTGATCAGTAATAGCTCACTAAAGATTGTGATTTTTTCAGCCCAGACTATTTCCACATCACACTGTTATAGTGTTATTTTTTTTTGAAGCCACAGGGCTCTCTGGCTGAAAATTCTGAATACCCGTCCCTAATCTGCAAACCCCAAGATTCCTTAGGATGTTGAAAGTGGAATAATAGCACTATAACAGTGTAGTGTGGAAATGACCCCAGTTATATTTAGCTGGATAAGTTTGAGGGTTGAACTTGGGACCTTTTAAACACCAAGAATATAATCTTTTTGAGTTTATTGCATCTCGGCTGTTATCTTTCTAAAGGCTAGCTGTAACATATATCAAATTAATCTTGCAAATGTACACACTGATTGAAAGCTGAAATCAAATTTAAACTCCTACAACCAATAATTGGTAGTGTCACTGCTCACTACGGGAAAAATACAAAGATTGTCTGAAATTCCCACCCCCAGAAAGAGATGAGGGTCACATTGTTGGAGATGGTCTGAAAGACTATGGTGCTTAAAGTGGAATACCTAACAATTAGCTAACCGATTGACTTTTTTTTCTGTTTTTTTTTCTGTTTTTTTTTTTTTTTACCTTTTAACATTACTCACAAATCTGTCTCTTATGCAATTTCAGGCCAATCAACATGACAACCCAATAGCTCCCCATCTCCTATAAAAAACAACTCTTCTGCAGAATGGCATCCTTCACATAATGCACTAACATTTTCTAGCATGAGTAGGCTTGTTCTATTTGGAGTTAAGACTTTTGTTGTGCCAAATCTATTAGTAGGAATGATCCTCCATAAATTTCAACTGCCACCACTGTGTCCTCCAGAGGAAGAGAGGAACAGCCAGACACCATCATCATCATCATCAACAACAACAAAATCATCAATATCATCATTGTTCTGAAGGTTTTTAAAAGAAGTGCTAAACAGTTTCAACTGTGTTGTTGTAGCCATAATTTGCAATCAGGTCAATTTTGACTTACAGCAACTGTATGAATGAGAGATATCTAAGAATTGTGGTCATTACCTTTCTTTCTTTCTCAGGTCTTAAAATTCAGGGCAGTGGATTCTTTGATTGACTCATTTCACCTGCAATGCATTCTCCCATTTTTCCTACTATGTTCCACTTCAATGAGCATTACTGTTGTTTGCTGAGCCACAATGCCTCGCAATATGTCCAAAGTACAACATCTTCTATTTAGTCATCTTCATTTTCATTGTCCTGGTTTTGTACTGCTTTTTAACCATATAACTGTCTGCTTTAGATTTAGTTTTAGTGTTGCTAATAGCTTGATTTTATTTCTCTGTTGATCTTTTGTATTTTTTTTTAAACTAAGTTATATTTATTTTAATTTACAAATTAGTATGATTCTCAGTCTGGGAAAAAAAGAAGAAGATGAGGTATAAATATGGATGACAACAGCAAATAACAGAACCAGTTTCCCTGCTTGTTAGTTTTATTAATGTGTTTCTAGCTGATTTGCTTTCACATTTTAGTTATAATTTTATTTTAACACTGTTCTTGGCCACATCAGGAATTATTTGTGGTGGGAAGACAGGATACTAATGCAGCAAATGCAATATGGTAAATAAATGTGCTCTTTTCTGCCACCATCAGCAAAATCTTTTCATTTGCTTAATTTCTGGGTTTCTGCTATTGCTAAAAAGTGTAGAGTGTCCTACAGTGTCAGGGTGACATCCGAAAAAGCAAATGCTTAGATACAGAATTTTAAGCCTTGTTGATGATCAATACAGATGGCATAGGAAATATGGCACAGGTGTAAGTATGAGGCTGGAGACAGGATAGAGGCCCTTTCCGTACCCTACCTTTTCCCATAGTCTTCAAGTCACAATCTCAACATGCCTCTGCCAGGATGGGAGTGGACAGGAATGCTTCCCTCTGCACCAGACTTGCTCCCTGTGGAAGGGACCAAGATGGACATTCCTCTTCTTTCTGCAGCACAGCCAGGATCTTTCCCATACTGTACAGGGACAAGAAGTGCCTCCAATACACTTCTGGGCCTCCTGGAGGGCAGTTAAGTGTGAGACTGTCATGCTATCGGGGGTCATTGACAGGGAAATCCCATCAATGATGTACTCTGCAATCATGCCAGCTGGTGATGAGAAAAGGACGGGACTGCAATGACATCTTGCAGAAGTGTTGTCATAGTCTTGCTCCTTTTGCATCCCAATGCTGGGATGCAGACCTCCTGCAGAAAGGACCAGAGATGCAAATATTGTGCAACTCACCACACTGCCAACCAGCCTCCCTGCCTGAACTGGCTGAGGTGATCTTGGAGATGGTGCTGTGTGTACAGCAACCCCACTGTCATGGTCAAAGCATTTCCCTGCGAAGTTTGGTTTGGAGTCAGTGGATTCTCCCTTCAGGGATTTAAAGATGGTAAGCCCCCAGAAGCTTATGGAATCTGACAAATTCCTAGATATTCTGGGGACGTTTCAGGTGTCAGGGCTGGTGATTCCTTTTAGGCTTTGGTCTCACTATGGAATGGTGAAATGGAAAGGTCTACTGATATAATTGCTCTTAAGTAGCCAATCCAGTCCTATGGAGTGTATAATTCACCATAGATTAGAGGAGATCTATGGGCAATGAAACAGGCCTGACAAAGGCTAGAATGTAAGTGGCATAGGTTATAGAGCAAATACGACCAAAAATTGGCAAAGGCCATTTGTTCTGTCTATTATGTGGCAGTGAAAGTGGCAAGAAGAACTTATTATGCTTTCTCTGTTTTATCTTCACTATAGCATCTGTCAGAGCTTTTCTGAATGGTAAAAAGCCTATTGGGGTCAAGTCCAGGATTACAACCCTTGGTTGACTGCTGTGATAAATTTGCCAGGCACTTTGAGCAGAAAGTTGTTTGTATTTGTTCACTACTTAATGGCATTGCTATTGCAGAGTCTAGGGAAATGTCCAGCACACCAATTTTCTTCAGATCAGTTTCAGTTGTTGCAGTTTGATGATGTGGAGAAGAGACTTGAATCAGTGCACCTACCCACATGTAGCCTTGACTCTTGCTCATTTTGGCTAAAATCTAGTAGATGTGGATTGACTGGGTGGATTCAGAGGACGGTAAATGCCCCACTATATCAGAAGAAGGTGCCGACTGCCTTGAAGGAGGTTGTAGTGCATGCTTTCCTGAAGAGGACCTCCCTAAACCCAGAGGTATGTGAGAACTACTGTCGTATCACTAATATCCCATATTTAGGCAGAGTGGTTGAACATATAGTGGCCAACCAATTTCAGATATTTCCGGAGGAAACAGATTATCTGGACCCAGGTCAGTCTGGTTTCAGGCCAGGGTGTGGGACTGTGACATGGCCATCATGGTGTAGTTGTTCGAGTACTGCAATAGGACTCCAGGAGGTCAGTATTCAAATAGCCTCTTGGCCACAGGAACACAACAGCTGAACTTGGGCAATGAAACGTTTGTCAACCTTACTGGTAGACATAGGCAAGCCCCCTGCTAAACAAATCTTGCCAAGAAAACCTCAGGGATCACTTTAGGGTCACCATAAGTTGGAGACCAGAAATTGGAAATGACTTTAAAGGACATAACAACAAAGTCTTGTTGTTTATACCTCCAGTTTGAGCCCTGGAGTCTTCTTTTTCCCCTTTTCTTTCTCCTTGTCCATCTCTTTCTCCTTATCTTTTGTTATGCCTAAATGTGAGTGACTCAGGAGTCCACCCATGATGCCAGTGCCTCCTTGAAACAGTTGGGAATATTAGTTCAGCGGAGGCCTGCAAGAGGAGGGGTAACCTTACAAGATCTTTTACATCTGTGTACTGGTAATAATGCAGGGAAAAACTAGGTGGAGATTCAAACATAAACTTGTTCTTGCAATCATCCAAGGCTAACTGAAGGAAAAGAGAGGAAAGATTTGGATAGTGAAAGTTTAAGGTGAAATGGACAATATTTACTATTCCAATTCAGCAGAGAGGAAACAAAGCAATGTGGCTTAGACTAGGAGTCTAAGGGTAGTACAAATCAGGAATCAGAGTAGCAGCATGACACTCAGTATGATAAAAGTACTCTGAGTTATCTGGCTCAGAGACAGGGTTTACACAGTCTTTCTAATCCCTGAGGGAAGAAATGTTAATATCTCTCTAGAAGACTAGACAATGGGGTATGCAGGGTGGACAATGGGGTCTGGAATGAACTAATGGACCTAGTATTAGTTGATGAAGGATTGATGGGAATCCTGATAGCTCCTTAATGTTGGGACAGGTAAGGGGACAAAAGGAGAATTCTGATGGACATTGGGAGGAGACTGAAGAAATCAGTTGTTCTTTGGAAGCATTTTCAGCGCTACTTTTTCTAAAGGTCAAGTTGTTGAGGGACATCTGTCAGTCCATTACCTCCCTGACTGACCTAGCCATGCCCTGAGGTCTTCTTCTCACCTAGTGTTGCAATGCACATGTGCAGCCAGTTTCTCTTTGCTAGCAAGCTTCCCAGTCATAGCAGGATATAATTTATATTTCATGACAATTAAATCATATCTGCCAATTAAACTATATCAAGAAGCAGGGGTGTACGCCCTAGTAGCCCCGTCTCCTTCTTCTCTTCCTCCTCCATCTCCTTCTCCATCTATTAATTTCTATCCAATCTTTTTTCCCAGTTTAGCACTCAAAGAAATTTTGCATGTACTGAGGAAGAATCAACAATGTTTGTGAGGAACACATCCGTTGTGCTCCAAGGTGAGAAATCTCAAGGAGTTGAACAAACTATTGAAAGGTGATCTTTGCTCAGTTTGCCTCATTGAAAATCAGTAATTTAGTTAGATTTGTACATAGCCCTACACTTGTACTTAGAACTACGCCACATTCTTCCTTTCCATTTCAAACATGAATAATTCACTGAAGAAATGTGCCAAAAATCATCCCAGCTGGTTCTGGCGGCTTTTGTGATCTTATCATCCTCTCAGAAGTGCTAACCGGGTGGCAATATGAGGCAACCATTTTGTCATGGTTTCCCTCAGCAGTTAAAAGTCCTCAAAATAATACTTCTAAGATTTAAAACCAGTTGATTATAATTTACATCTTATTAGTCTGGAGGAAAGGGAGAGCAGAGGGGGGAAAAGATATCCATTACCAAATGTAAAATTAAACGATCATTAAGCTAATTAGCCAGTTTGTTGTTCTCATTGAGTTTATTGTTTCAATTGTATCTGTGCAAATTAGCAAAGGGCTTAATTTGTGCAGAAATCAATAAATTCTTTTTACCCCTTTTTCCTGTAATGTATGCACATATTTAAATAGTCACTGCTTTAACAAGAAAGTTGGAGCGAGGGTTTAATTTAGGGATGTAGAAACTCTTCCATAGTGTTTTTTTTAACCCCACTCAGATAAGAGTAAAAACATGGTTGCATCCCAGTTAGAACAAAACGCTGCAGGATCCAAAAGGACAGAACCCATCTCCTTGTAGATAAGGGCATTCAAAATGTTCACAAACCCCAATTCTTTGATCTCAGGTAGAGTATAAAATATAGGGCCAAGACTTAAGTTTGTAAGAGATCCCAGGAACTGAAAGGGAATGAGATTAGGGAGTTAAATCTTCACCTAGTGCAGCTTCACTTGCAATGACACATAATTTCTGTAACCTTCTCCGGACTGTGGGAGAAAATGAATATTTTCATGCAGTATTCTCCCTATACTTGCAAGTGCTTCAGGGAATTTATTCTAAGGAGAAGATCATCCATTCTTTCTGAGCATAAAAAAGGCCTAAATTGGGGGTAGACATAGTTTATCCCATTGGCCACATGGATGTTCTTACTCTTACTTCTATGGCCCCTAAAGGCCTGCAGCAGTCCCCAAAGTTCCCCCAACTCTCATTTAAAAAATAACACTTGGACCATTTTTGCCCCTAAATCACACAAAATACCCCCAAATGTGTGAAAAGAAAAAAAAGAAAGAAAGTATCCCCATATCACCCTACAAACACTCAGGTACCTGTACTACTACCCAAAATCTCTGTTTTCTTTTGCAGTCACTCTCAAAATGCCAACAGGAAGTTCTACAACATCACTCCTTGTCATCATTTTGAGAGGGTCTACAGAGGAAAATGGAGGTATTGGGCTTGCTGTGAGAAGGAGACTGCAGCCTGTGAAGAAGTTAGGGAGAAACTGGTCTCTGACCCACAGTGGCCTAAATTGTATTGCCCATTCTGACTAGAGTAGGGTCATTGAAACAGCTGGATTTACCAAAGGGCAGACTCAACGTTCAACAATTGATTGAAAGCGTCGACTCTAATTGAAACTAACCAGCAGGATTTGAGCCGGTGTTGAGCCAATGCTCCTATGCAAAACGCACTGTTTGCTGCACCCAAACCCTAGGTTTTCTGTGGAAATAAATAAATAGTGTCTTTCTGTGCAGAAAAAATCACTTGTGTTTTCTGCTCAGAATAACTTCTCAGAACACTTTAGGATGTATGCAATTCCAGAAGAAAACTGAAGAAAAAAATTGTTGCTGTTTTATTGTTCCTGACAGGGTTTCTCATATGCCAAAAAACAAAACAAACAAACAAAAGAACACCTTTTCTCAGCTGGGAAACGAATAGCAATTAATATTATTTCTTTCTGTAAATGAGACACCTTTTGCCTTTAGCTGTGGTGATGTGCTAGCCATTTTTTTCTGCGGTGCAGCCCCTTGATAATGTAGGTTGCCTGCAAACAAGTCAACCACTTGGGCAAAAACTAATTGCATTTTCATTTAGTAATGGATCTCTGTAGAGCCCTTCAATATCCATTAGGGCAATTAAAAACAGCACTATGTCACTTTCTTAGCCAGTCATATCAAGCAGGCAGTGAAGCACCAACTCACTTCTTCTGAATCTTTTACAGAACCTGACGTACCTTCAGCTAAAAATCAGATGTAATGTATTTATGATATACACCAAATTAGAAGGCAATTTGCACAGAAATTCTCTGATTTCTTTTCAAAATGCAGTCCTGTAGGGAAATGGAACAGGGCAAGGTTGACCTTAAAAGTCTGAAAAGCTCAGTGAAACTAATATTGGTAAGCTTGATGATTCCTAGTCTTCAGTCGTTAACCACCTTATCTCAAATGGCAGACTGAATATAGCAATAACCAAATAGGATTTTTTGGTGCTGGCAGCCTGGCTGTGGACTATCTTAAACAGGAAAGTGTGGCCAGTGAAGAGGCCATATGTTACCCAATGGGGCTGGCATGAAATCTGGTTGATCAAGACTGTTGCACTCAATTTTTTAAAAGTATGACTTTTTTATGAAACACACACTGTTTTGCAGAATCTGAACAGCCCTGAAATTTTTAGTGTGTGTGTGTGTGTGTGTGTTGGGAAATATGAGACATAGTAATGAATCACTCAAGCAGACTTGAAAGATCCAGTTCATGTTGACAAAGAAGGAGCTGAACAATGGCCAGTCCCACACATGCCCTCCCAAATAGTCTAGCAAAGAAAAGAAACAAGCTCAGTCTTTTTTTTTTTATAAAATATATAAAAGTAGCTTTGGTTACAAACACTTGTGCAAACTCCGACACATGGTCTAAGGAAAAAAGAGATGGGAAAAGAAAATAGCAGCATGTTAGAGTGATGTGGGAAGACACAGCTGTAGAAAAAGAAAAACCTGCATCAACAGAAGTCACCATAAATATATAATGTTTAAATGCTTATAGATTATCATGCAAACTAACAATTAGTGGGTATTGGCATGCAGAGGTTGCTAACTCTCTCTGTCTCCGTCTGTCTGTCTGTCTGTCTGTCTGTGTTTGTTAGGACTGAAAAGTAGGAAGCAGCCAGAGATTAATCAGAAAGCAATTAGGGCCCAAAGTTAATCCCAGCTAAAGTAGATCCAGTGGATCAATTGTGAAAAGTGTATTAACTTGTAGGCAAATCCAGTTGATTTAATGGGTCTACTCTAGCCGGAGACTAACATTTGGATTTAGACCCATCTTGTTCATCAAGTTTCATTTGGAATAGGAAGCTCTTTAACATCCTTTTCTGTCCAAGATTTTTCAGTGCCCAGTCCAAGTGGGCAGAAGCAGTCCAGTAACTCAGAGTGCTTTACCACCTAAGCAGATCCCAACACTTGGAATTCAGTTGTTCATCACTCAACACAATTGTACACAGATTCATTTCATATCCCAGCACCTGCTAACAAGAATGGATGTGTGCTTTCAGGGCACAAAAATATCTGTCACACTCCTTCACCACTGGTGCAGCTTAGAACAATTTAGACATCACACAAGTATAGACACACACAGGCTCAGAATTTGGAGGCCTCAAGAGTCTGAAACTTTTGCCTGAGAAAAATCATCAAGAGTTCTGAGTAGAAAACAGATGGTTCAAAGTGTTTGAAAAATCAACCATTTTGAGGCATTTGATCTAAAAAAACAACAACTCAGTTTTTGCTCTAGTTCTCAACAGAAAAGCAACAGAGAAAGATCAGTGCAGCTGCAAAGAGATGTCTTTAAGTCAGGGTTCTTTCAGACTTTATTCCTTGTTTGCTTTTATTTTCTACAGCTACCAGTTCTTTCTCTTTTCTTTTTTAGTTTACAGTCAAATGCTGAGAAATTCCCAAAGCAGAAACAGTAGATTTTCTTTACTTGAACAGCTTTTTCTGTTAGAAAAGAATAAGATCTGAGTACAATGTTCTAATGATTTCATTAAAAAACCCAAATCTCTCTGGAGTCTTCCATCCTGTCTTACTTTCCATGCACATAAATGGCTACCATTACTCTATGCTCATTCATAGGCAGGGATCGGAATAGGGTGTTCATACAAAAACTCAATAAGCTGAGCAGGGAGAGAGGGTTGGGAAGCCAGGATCCTGATTCTACAAACAACAACAATTCATTAATGAAGACAAGGGGTGGGGGAGAAAGGAAAGACAAAGAACAAAGCAAGCTAACCATTCCCCAAACAACTGGTACATAAAACAGCTCAGAGGCAATGCCTTTTCTTCTTTTCCTCTTTGGGCATTGAAGTACAGGATTCTGGGACTGTGCTTTTCTTGATAAAGCCCTTGTAGTTACTGCCACAATTCTGCTGCTCAATTTTGCCACTTGTGCGTGCTTGGAGAATGCGTCACTTTAATTGAAAGATGGTCTACTGGGAAGCAGGTCACTTAACTGCTTCTGCAACCATGTTTTTCAAGGCCTTTCAGCTGGGACTTCTGAAGGGCCATCAAGGCAATTTCTCTTGTCCTGTGAAAACCAAAGGAGTCCTTTGTTTTTTCTCCATTGACTTGTGTAGGGTAAAACTTTAGAGGACAACTACATAGGGCATGCAGGTATGTTATAATCCTTACCCTGTACAACCTTTGCTTTTTCTATGAGACTATAGATGTTGTAGTAGAGGACCAATAGCAATACCACAGCCTCATTGTAGAATTCATATATAACATACTGAAGGTATCATTTTCAAATCCTGATACGTTCAGCTTAGGGGAGGTGTTACCCTGATTTCTGGGGTCCCGTGGGGGACACCTCAATGTGCTCCAAACAATGGGGAATGGGAATTAGCAAGAGCACAAGCTGTAGCACTGCAAGAGGTAGGGTAACCTAGTGAGATCTTAAACCCAATGTTTACGGGGTCAGGCCGAGTCAAAGACCAAGCAGAAGTAAATTATAATTGTTTTCTTTATTTAAAAGGCAGCCATCATGCACATACACACTCACTCACACGGACCTGAGAAGATAAAGGGAGGAAATTCGATAGGGGATTTCAAGAAGGATTTTCAGGGGAAATACTACACCTGATCCTGTAGGCCGGGAAGCCAGAAGAAAATCAGTAAGTCTGAAGCGGAGATTCTCAGCACGTGGAAGCTGAGGGGAAGGCTCGGCAAATGGAGCGGCAGCAAGGCGGGATGACAACAGTGAGCGATCCGAAGAAGCGCTCAAAATCAGGGGTTCTTATAGGGTAAAATGTGCCTGTAGGGTAGTCTGTTCCCGGGGAAAACAATAGGTTCCAGGTGGAGACAAAGCCTCCGAAAGGTCAGTATTTGCACTGATTGGATTTAAGTGTAGTTGTCAATAGCGCAGACAGTATGCAAATGGAGAACGCTTGACAGTCGAGTATCCAGAAGAGCTAATCTCGTCAAGCTGACAGTTCAGGGCAGAGGTTCTTTTGTATGCTTGGTGCATACTTAATTTGGTTTAAATGTGTACTTGCCTGGAGGTCTCCTGAAGCTGCATGCCGGAAAATTACTGGCCTGCCTAGGATATTTTTCAGCCGTTCGGCCATGTCCATGTGCCTGCTTATCCGGGGGCCTCGCCAGCACGTGGAGAGGAACAGTTTGGAATGGCCATTCTTTTGATATTAAATTATATTTAGTAAGCCCTGGGCTCGGACTATAGACCACAGTAACAGAAGGCTCTTTGGCCTTTGAGCTAGACCAATTATCTCTTATCTCTTTATCTTTCAACTGTAAACCAGAGAAAGGGATATTAAAATGTGGTAGGTTTCCAATAAGCATTCTGTGAAAGGATGTAGGTCAAATTGTTTTGTCCCTGTAATGGCATTTGTAAAGTCTGAAATGGAAAGGTGTTCCGTGTTTGCATTGGGGCAGGGAAGGGGGTTCTTAGATTCATTTGCAGTCATTGTTAGTGCCTTTTGCATGTACTCATTCCCTTACAGAAGTGGTTGGACATTTTTCCCTGACCTGGAATGTGTGCTTTCAGTTGAAGGACGTGAAAGTTAAATTGCACATGCGGTGCCATTGTGCACACACACCTTCCGTTGCACATTCAGTTAGTTGTACAGTTGTCATTCAATGCAAGGGTGATATAGCTGGATCAGTGAGTAACTTCACATATAGAAATCTATGCTATACAACTCAATTATAAGGTATCAGCCAATGGGTTATTATGAGACTTGGAAATGATTTTGTAGGATGGCTAGTACTTCTTTAGTGTTATTAATTTCCCAGAAGGCAATAGCCTAACTGTCATGACACTGAGGCCCTTTCCACAGGACAACAGTATCTCAGCACGGGGATGGGAGAGGAGTGGGACTGCAACAATGCTTCTGCATGAAGTCATCATGGTCCCACCTTTCTCCCATCACCAACCAGAATGATTGCAGGGAGTTTCTGGTCAATGATTCTCCTCACACAATGCTCCTATCCTTCCCAGCCATGCAGAAGGACTGGAAGCACCATGAAGGCATTTTCTGCCCCAGTGCAGCATGGGAAAGAGCCCGGCTATGCTGTGGAAGGAAGAAGTGTGTCCCTTGCACTCCCTTCTGCAGGGAGCCAGTTGGGTGTAGCGGTAAGCATTCCCATCGCACTCCCTTCCTGGCAAAGGCACCTCTAGGATCACAACTGGAGGATGGCAGGATAAGATGAGGTGCATAAATGGCCAGAGGGGTAATCCCTTATGCTGTCTCCTTGTGGGAGAAGAATTATGGTGGCCAACCACCACATCTATCTCTGTTTGATATTTAAAACATGGGTGCCCCCTTTCAACTAATAAGACAGAAACGCAGGAAGGGCCATTTTGTTTCATCGTTAGCTTCCAGGGAGCAAATAAAATGGGGAATTGAGGACCCAGTTCTTCTTCCTCGGTCATCAGAATGAGAGGGAAAAAATTCAGTATGGGGACAGTGCTGTCTTGAAAATTGTGCATATATAAATATACACAGGGGACAGGCCTGCCCTCTCCTCTATATGACAGCCTTTGAGCTATTTAAAGAGTGATATCATGTCACCCTTCAGCCTTCTCTTCACCAGCCTGAACATGCCCAGCTCCTTCAACCTTTCCTGATATGTTTTGTTCTCCATACCTCTTATCAGACTCATTGCTCCTCTCTGAACCTGCTCCAAGTTGTCTATATCCCTTTTTTAAAAATGAGGGGGCCAGAATGGAACACACTCCTCCAGATGAGGCAAATGACTTGACTAAGTTGACTGTAAGACAACTGAGAAAAGGCGGCTCAGCATCAGAATTTCAAGGAGTGTATAATTCATTTTTTCAACTCTTACTAATGAGTGAACCCCCTTGTTTAGACTCAACTGAACTTATTTTCTATTCCACTCTCTCTGTCATATGGCATTATATCTCTAAAGTATGTAAAATGGAAGGTAGAGTGCCAAGCAGATATCAGCTCATTGACATTAATCTGTTATTTTATTTAAGCTTCTGATTTAAAATAATGAGTGGCAGTGTGAAACTTCCTCAGCTGGGAACAGCTATGGAGAAGTAATGTTTCCTTTCTTCCTTTCCAACCCTGCGTGCGGCTTGAATGACTCCGTTCACAAATTTGGATTGAAAGAGGAGAATAAATAACACAATGCTTGAGGCCCAAAAAGACATCAGCACCTTCATGCTATGTGACCTGTTAGTCAGGTTCCAACGTCTGAGTGTCCTGAAGAGAGAAGGCTTCCATTTGTTAGCAACTCCGATTAATTTCAAACCTGCCCTTGAACAGCTGGGTTTGCTGCTTCTCCCCCAGCATGTTTCAGTACTTCAGAGTACTGTACAACTGTGAATTATTAATTCATAGGCCAATTAAAAATAGTCAACTGCACCGCACAACATATTCCACCACTCAATCTGATGCTGAGCCAAAGGTAAACAGCTTGCAGAATTACATGGGAATCCAAACTTATTGGGTGGAATCTGAATTGACAGTTTCTACACAGACAAAAAAACTCCCTGTGAATTTGATTCATCTGTTTTGACTTGCCTCCATAATAGCTGCCCCAAATAGGAAAGTTCATTTAAAAAAAAAGAAAAAAAGAAAAAAACCTCTCTGCTTTATCTGATCATAAATATAAGGGTCCACAAGCAAACTGTTGAATGGTAAAGCATCACCATAAGTAAATCTAATTGATTCAGTGGGTCTAATTTAGTTGGGAATATAAACAATAATATTTCAGCTAAGTAAAGTTGGGCAAATGCATGTGGGTCAGAGGCTAATTACCTAAGTAGACATCCTGCAGGCCATACAGCTATCCCAAATATCTTCATTTTGCTCAGAAATCCCTCTCAAAATGCTGACAAGAAGTGATACTGCCTCATTTCTTCTTGCCATTTTGATAGAGTCTACAGAGCCAAATGTGGGGTTTTACTGGATTCTGGGCTGTTTTGTAGTGGTGGGATTTGTGTGGTTTCACACCTTTCTACATGGGTTCAGGGCAAAAAATTGCAGTTAAATTCAGTCTTATTTATTCATTTTGATTAATTTATACTTTGCCGTCATGGAATTCTATGATGTTATTCCAGGTGTGCCTCTGCATCTAGCATACCCACTGATCAGTCTCAACTTATGGGTATTATTAGGACATGGTCACCAAAGAATACCAGAGATTTCTGTTTGAGACAAGGATTATTTAAAAAAAAAAAAACCTCCCTGAAACTGTTGGATTTACCAAAGTGTTAGTTTAACATTCAGCAATGAGTTTACAGCAGTTCAGATTAACCAACAAGATATTCACCATGCAGATGTGTGTTCTTCAACAGTATTCATCACTGTTTTCAGGTACTGCAGAGACAGTCACTGTACATTCCCCATTGAACAATGGGACAAAAAGAAAACACAATGGCAGATAACACAATTGGTTGAACAATATCAATATTTAGTAGACAGGTGGTGTAATTGAAGCACCACATGACTATGTGAGTGTAGGTTGATACTACACAAGCTCAACGTAGGATCTTGGCCAAGATCATAAAATCATAGACTGGAAGGAACCTCATGGGACATTGAGTCGAACCCTTTGATCAGTGAAGGACTTCCAGCTCAGAAGGTATCCTCAGAAGATAGTTGTCCAACCTCTTTTTGAAGACATTCAGAGAAGGTGACCCTATCTCCACCCCAGACAATTGGTTCCACTGTTGAACCACTCTTACTGTCATAAAAATGCCCAGCTCATCAAACTATATTTACTCCTTTAAATCAACTGTATTTTCCACTCACCAGGTCTCAGGCATGAGGGTAGACGGGGTCCCTGAGCTTTTTGTGGCTGACTCATCTCAGCTGTAACAATATTCTCAATATGTCTGAAACTCACCTGAGGCTGCAAGTTGAATGACATCTAAAGAAGAGCCAACAAATGGAAAGAAAAGGACACTTCTGAAGAATGGCTTTGTGTACTTTATCCCCAATCAAACAGATTCTTTTCAACTCTAATCAGGATTTCTCTGCTCTTTTTACTTTTCACAGTTGTTCTATTTTATTTTTTATCAAAGGGAAGTCTTGAATTTGACTGTCGGGGATTTACCTTCAATTAAGGTTTCTTTTTAGACTCCTTATATTTAAGCCTAGTAATGAGAGGGTGGATTGGATAGGAGAGAGGGCAAGATAAAAGACAAAATACAAATTTCAGAGAGGGAGACAGACATTTCAAAGCCGATACCACTCCGTTTTTGAAGTGACTTTAATGTGGACCATTAGTTCACATGGTCTCTCTTTCCTTGTGTTGTCCTTCCATCTCTGCGGCTGGGCTATGCAAATGGAAACCGCATACTGCAAATGTTGGAATCAAAGAGGCATCAACACTCATACGAATTGATCAGTGGGTGAGGGGAGTCTAGATAACATCTGCTTTTTGTTTCACCCTCTGTATCTTTCTTTGGTCTATGCACTCAAGTCTTCTGCTCCTTTCTTACCTGCAGAAGTCAGTTCCTCATTCTTCAGGAAGTTAATTAGTATCTTTGTTCACTTTGTCTGAGAAAGTAGCATCTATGGGGCTCCAATTCCAATAATGGTTGCTAGCATACAACCATGCATGACAGCCAGATTTTAGCAGCTCTTCTATCCAAGTACAGATCAACTTCCTTTTTACCCTAAGATGGATTTCATAAGATAATAAATGTAAGTTTCCTCCTTTTTTAGCCTTACAAAAGCACCCAGAGTAATTACTGCTGTTTCTACCACTGGCTCATCTTGCTCTAGCCCTACTGCACTGTGCTTAATATAGATACCAAATATCCCTATAGTTAAGAGCTTAATTGCATGGCACATAGAGGTGGGGAAACAGTTTTAGAGAAGAGAAGCAGCAAGAGGATATAGTGTGCTAACCTTTGATCACTCACCACTTCTTTTCTCCCTGTCTTCTTCCACAATGGCTTTAACCTTCAAGATATTCTAAAGTTTTATTTGGATTTACAACACCTGTGTAGAAGAAGTCACCGGGTAAAGGGGGAAAGTAGCTGGGGGAGGGAGGATATGGAGCAGAGAAAGGAAAGGAATAAGTCTGTTCCACAATTGGTATTCTGGGATTTGCAGGTTAGGGAATGGTATCCAGAATTCTCAACAAACTAAAAATCCTAGGATTCCACAGGGTGCAGCCATGGCTGTTAAAGTGGAGGAGTAGAAACTATAGTACAGGACTTGCAGGAAGGGCCCGGGGACTTAAGTGTCTCTACACTAATGCACGGAGTATGGGAAACAAGCAACATGAACTTGAACTCCTAGTACTACAAAATAAATACGATTTGATAGGCATCACTGAGACCTGGTGGGATGAGTCTCAGGATTGGAATGTAGGAATAGAGGGGTATAGCCTATTTTGTAAAAATAGACCAAACAAGAAAGGAAGAGGAGTAGCCTTGTTTGTCAAGGATGTTTTCACCTGTGAAGAGATCCAGGACTTAAACCCGGAAAGCCAGGTCGAGAGCATTGGGGTAAGAATTAAGGGAGCGAGAAACAATAGGGATATTCTGGTGGGGGTTTACTACAGACCTCCAGCCCAGACTGAGGACCTTGATGACGCCTTCCTCAACCAAATGACTGCACATTCAAAAAGGAGAAATACAGTAATAATAGGAGATTTCAATTACCCGGATATATGTTGGCAGTCAAACTCTGCCAAGACAGCAAGGTCCAGCAAGTTTCTTGCTTGTCTTGCAGACAATTTCATGGTCCAGAAGGTGGAAGAGGCCACAAGGGGATCAAATATTCCAGATCTGATCCTGACCAACAGGGATGACCTTGTTAATGAGGTAGAAGTGGTTGGATCTTTAGGGGAGAGTGACCATGCTCTATTGGAATTTGGCATTCAGTGGGAAGGAGAAGATAAGTGTAGCCAGACACTCGTCTTAGATTTTAAAAAAGCAGACTTCTGTAAACTTAGGGAGCTGCTGGCTGGAATTCCGTGGTCAAGAATAGTGAAAGGGAAAGGAGTTCAGGAGGCATGGGAGTTTCTTAAAAGGGAGATACTGAAGGCACAGTCTAAAACTGTGCCAATAAGGAGGAAAAATGGAAGGCATCTGAAGAAACCAGAATGGTTGACAAGAGAACTCTCAGTTGAGCTAAGTGTCAAGAGAAACATGTACAGGAAATGGAAGAAGGGGGACACCACCAAAGAAGAATTTAAGCAAGTAGCTAGGAGATGTAGGGAGGAGGTCAGAAAGGCTAAAGCACAGAACGAACTTAGGCTGGCCAGAGACATAAAAAACAATAAAAATGGCTTTTTAAAAGATGTCCATAGCAAAAGGAAAAAGAAGGAGACGATAGGGTCGCTGCGTAGAGAAGACGGCGAATTACTAACAGGGGGAAGAGAAAAGGCAGAACTACTTAACACCTTCTTTGCCTCAGTTTTTTCCCAGAAGGATACAAGCACTCAACCTGGCGGTTGGGGAGCAGGGGAGGAAGCAGGGGAAATGAGTCACATAATAGGTAGAGAGGTGGTACAGGAATACCTGGCCACACTGGATGAATTCAAGTCTCCAGGGCCAGATGAATTGCATCCTAGGATATTAAAAGAACTGGCAGAGGTCATTTCGGAACCACTTGCTATAATCTTTGAGAAATCTTGGAGGACAGGAGAAGTTCCAGCAGACTGGAAGAGGGCAAATGTTGTTCCCATCTTCAAGAAGGGAAAAAAAGAGGACCCAAATAATTATCACCCAGTCAGCCTGACATCAGTACGCAGAAAGATTCTGGAGCAGATCATTAAGCAGTCAGTTTCTAATCACTTAGAAAGCAACGCGGTAATCAGGAGAAGTCAACATGGATTTCTCAAAAATAAGTCATGTCAGACTAATCTTATCTCTTTTTATGATAGAGTTACTAGCTTGATAGATGACGGGAATGCTGTGGATGTAGCATTTCTCGATTTCGGTAAGGCCTTTGACAAAGTTCCCCATGACATTCTTACAAAGAAGCCAGTAAAATGTGGGCTGGACAGGGCTACGGTCAGGTGGATCTGTAACTGGTTGACTGACCTTTCCGAAAGGGTCCTCACCAATGGCTGCTTTTCATCCTGGAGAGAAGTGACTAGGGGGGTGCCACAGGGTTCTGTCCTGGGCCCAGGGCTGTTCAATATCTTCATCAACGACTTGGATGAAGGAATAGAGGGCATGCTCATCAAATTTGCAGATGACACCAAATTGGGAGGGGTTGCTAATACACCAGAGGACAGGATCAAAATTCAAAATGACCTGGATAGATTGGAGAGCTGGGCCAAAACTAATAAAATGAAATTCAACAGAGAAGTGTAAGGTCCTACACTTAGGTAGAAAAAAATGGAATGCAGAAATATAGCATGGGAGACACGTGGCTGGATAGCAGTACGTGTGAAAGGGATCTAGGAGTTTTAATAGACCACAAGCTGAACATGAGTCAGTAGTGTGATGCGGCAGCCAAGAAAGCCAACGCAATTCTCGACTGCATCAATAGGAGTGTGGTGTCTAGATCGAGGGAGGTACTGGTACCACTCTACTCTGCTTTGGTTAGACCTCATCTTGAATACTGTGTCCAGTTCTGGGCACCCCAGTTCAAGAAGGACATGGTCAAGCTGGAGCAGGTCCAGAGGAGGGCAATCAAAATGGTGAGAGGCCTGGAAGACATGCCCTATGAGGATAGACTTAGAGAGCTGGGTATGTTAAGTCTGCAGAAGAGAAGGTTGAGAGGGGACATGATAGCTATGTTTAAATATTTGAAGGGATGCCATGTAGAGGAAGGAGAGGGCTTGTTTTCTGCTGCTCCAGAGACCAGAACCAGGAGCAATGGATTCAAGCTACAGGAAAGGAGATTCCACCTGAACCTCAGGAAGAACTTCCTGACAGTCAAGGCTGTCCGGCAGTGGAATCTGCTGCCTCGGAGTGTGGTGGAGTCTCCTTCTTTGGAGGTTTTTAAGCAGAGGCTGGATGGCCATCTGTCAGGAGTGCTTTGAGGGTGTTCCTGCATGGCAGGGGTTGGACTGGATGGCCTGTGTGGTCTCTTCCAACTCTACATTTCTATGATTCTATGAAAGAAAAATCATGGTGCAATAATCCTGTAGTATGAGAGCCAGTGTTGTGTTGTGGTTTGAGCATTGGGCTAGGACTCTGGAACCATAGAATCACAGAGTTGGAAGAGACCCCAAGGGCCATCCAATCCAACCCCATTCTGCCATGAAGGAAGACACTATCAAAGCACTTCTGACAGATTGCCATCTAGACTGTCTCAATAACCCCAACGAAGGAAACTCCATCACATACCACTGAGGCAGTGTATCCCACTGTCAAGCTGTTCTTACTATCAGGAAGCTCTTCCTAATATTTGTGGAATCTCTTTTCTTATAGCTTGAAGCCACTGCTCTGTGTTTCAGTCTCTAAAGCACCAGAAAACAAGCTTGTTTCATGTCATGTGAAGCAATAGCAATAGCATGTGCATTTCTATACCACTTATCAGCTAAGTGCTCTCTAAGTGGTTTACGTGTATTTTAGCTAATTGCCCCCAACAAGCTGGGTACCCATTTTACCAACCTGAGGAAGGATGGAAAGCTGAGTCAACCTGGAGCCTGGCAGGCTTGTGGCTGCAGTACCGGCATTTAACCACTGTGCCACCATCTTCAAAAAGGGGGGGGAAAGTAGCACCCAAAGAATTACTGCCCAGTCAGCCTGATATCAATACCAGATCAGAGTTTGAATCTCCGCTGAGCCATGGAAACCTTCTGGGTATCCTTGGGCAGGTTGCACTCTCTCAGCCTCAAACAAAGGGAAAGGGAAAAGCCCCTCTGAACAAATCTTGCCAAGTGATAGGTTTTCGTTAGAGTTACCATAAGTTAGAAATGACGTGAAGGTAAATAAATAAATAAATAAATACAGTAATATGTAAAGGCCCCAATTTCATGTGCAGGGAAAAAAATATTCTTTTAAAAATGCACTATTTTCTATGCTGGGAACTTTTTTTTTCTGTGCATAAAAAGTACAGTAGGTCCTCCACATTTGTGAGGGATAGGGACATAAATCCCTCGCGAATGTCAAATAATCGCGAATAGGGTGTCCCCACTACAGACTTCTGCCTAGCCAGTGCACTCACCCAGGCAGGGCCAGGGAGGCAGGGAACCGGTGATTGGCTTCCCTGGGCCTTCGTGCTGCCTGCGCAAGCCATGCTCATACCTGCGGTGGCGGCGGGGGGTGGCGCGATGAGTACCGGGAACCCGCGATCAGCTTCCCTGGGCATTTGTGCCAGCTGCACAGGCCATGCCTGTACTTGCAGCGGTGGCAGGGTGGCGCGTGGAGTGCAGAGAACCTGTGATCAGCTTCTCTGGGCCTTCGTGCCATGCATGTGGGCCATGCCCATATCGCAGCAGTGGCAGGACAGTGCAAGGAGCACAGGGAAACCCGCAATCAGCTTCCCCAGGCCTTCATGCCACCCGCACAGGCCATGTCCACACTGGGAGCAAGGAAAATGGGAGGAGCAGGTGGGGTGGGAATGGAGTGGGAGAATGGGGGGAGCAAGCAGGCATGTCATGAGTAATCAAATTCACGAAACTGAAACCTCCAAATGTGGAGGGAGAACTGTACACATTTCCAGTGCAGGAGAAAACAAAACATGTATTTCTCTTCTGAATTATTCCTTGAACAATATTCCATATATGTGATTAATCTTGCCACTCCTTTGTCTCTCTTACGAGTTTTTTTTTCCAAGTTGAAAGGGTGACTTAAAAAAAAAAGCAAAGAAATCCTCATGGATATTTTTTTATCCCTTCTTTACTGATGCAAACCTACCTGTTCTCTGTGGAAAGCAGCTGTCATGCTATTGTTACAACCAGGAACGATATTTTGACCCTCCCAAAAACTCCAATGGGCAGTAAATATATTTGGTGCAGCTCTGGACAATGACAACAACCCTCTGACCTTCTACTCTGACTTTTTCATTGCCAAACTTTATGTGCCCCAGAAGAGACTGGAGCGATAATGTACAGAAGGCAGTAATCTGAAGCTGGAATTGAACGAGATAGCTGACCTTCACATGGCTAACATCTGACTCTGTTTGATAAAGGAAGGTTAGCATTGGAGAGCCAATCCAGCTGGGTTGCAGCCCTCCTTATATCTTTTTGATTCCAATTGGTTTCTACATTCTGGCCATATGGGTAACAGCAAAAAGAGGTTGAGTCCTCTGGCAAGGGACAGTGTCGATGCCTCCATAGTTGTGGAGCCAACTCAGGACAGCCAAACCAAGGGGAAAAATGCAGTGGGGTGACTTGATTGTCCTCCTGGCTGGCTTTGTCACACAGCACTGATGAGCCAAATATTCTGCAGAAACTGATTGACCTAAGCTGGCTGTCAGTGCCTCAGAAAGGACAAAAGAATCCTACACAATATGAACCTTCCTGTTCTGAAAAAGGGGGCTGAAGAGACATTTTTGGGTGATAGCATAGCTCAATGGCAGAACAATGCTTCTATTGCAGACAATCCTAGGATTTATCTTCAACATCTGCAGATATTAGTGGTACCATTCAGGAATTCTACATAGTTTAAGTCAACACAGGAAAAAAGAGGATTGCTGTTGACAAACTCCCCTTGGAGTCAATCTTTTGGAGAGTGACAACCTGATATGAAAAGGCAGGAGAATTTTGGTGGTTTTCTCCCCAGTGGATTTGGATGAATTTTAAAAGTTTTTCTCTCTCAGATGAAATTATAGACTCTTTTAGACCACTTCAGAGGAATGAAAGTTCTTGAAACAGAGAGTCTTCCTGAAGATAAAGGTAGTAAGTGTGATCAAAGAGGAGACCAACAGCCAGATATAGCAAGACAAGGAAGAATTCCACTTAACCACACAAGAAAAAAAAAAAGGTGCTGGTGGCAGTGGACTCATTGCTTGGAAGTATAGCAGGGCCAGGGTGCCAGCCTGACAAGATGAATTGGGAAATGTGCTGTCTCTCAAGTGTGCACATTTGAGATGTCACTGAACATTTTTGGAAGGTAATCAAGAACAGAGATCAGTATCCCTTTCTCCTTATTCATATAGGGACCAATGATTTTGGAAACACACACACACACACTTTTGGCCAGATCACTTCTGACTCTGAAGTCCTGGACTGCAGGTGAAAGATTCAGGTGTGCAGATGGTATTGTTACCCTGTGAACTGGAGGTCCCGGGAGGGACACCAAAATGTGCTCAACTAAAGGTGGGGAAAATTAGCTCAGAGCACTGCTTAGCATTATGAAAGGCAGGGTAACGTAGCGAGATCTTGGACCCTATGTCTACGGGGTCAGGCCAAGTCAAGGAGCACACAGAAGTTCAAGCAATAAATGATGTTTTATTAAACACAAGCAAAACAGTGTATGCGACACACTCATACAAGATAACTAAAGAAAATAAAGGTTGGAGTGGTATAAAGGGATTTTTAGAGGGATTGCTAGTTTGGGTGATACTTCACCTGTCCTGAAGCCCAGAAAAAATAGAGAGAGAGGCTGGGGTGCGATGTAGCTCAGCACGTGGAGCCAAGGGGAGGCTAGCCAAGCAAAGCGGCAGCAAAGCGGGATGAAACTCGGGAGCGTTCCGAGCAAGGTCTCGGAATCAAGGGTTTTTATAAGGAGAATTGTGACTGCGGGCTATGCCATACTCGAGAGAAAACAATAGATTTGGAGTTGGAGACCAAGCCTCCGAAAGGTCAGAATCTGAATGATTGAGTTACCGTAGCGGTTCTCGATAGAGTAGCCAGTATGCAGACGCAGAGTACTTGGCTACTGCATAGTTTACCCATCATGCTGCCAGTGTGGGGCAGAGGCTCTTTTGTAAGTGGCGTGCATACCTAGTTAAAGTACTTGCCTGGAGGTCTCCTAAAGCAGTGAGTCAGCTATTTCTGGCCTGCCTGTATTGTCCAGGAATATTATGGCAATTAAAGGCCGAGCTTGGTGGCGTGCTTGTCCGGTGGCCTCGCAAGCACGTGGAGGGGAATAGAGAAGTGAAGCCGAATTATGATATCAAAAGGATATCTTTTAATATCCCCAAAGCTCGGCCTAGCCAGGGCAGTAACAGTATTCTCACCACTTCTACCAGTGAAAGATAGAGGGATATATAAAGATCGAGAAATAGTGGAAGTGAGTGACTGGCTACACATATGGTGTTGGTGGGAGAAGTTTGGCTTCTGGGACCATGGTCTTCACTTCTCAGATGAAGGACTAATGGCTACAGACGGGCTGCACCTCAAAAGACCAGGAAAAATGTCATTGGCAAAAACATGGCAAATTTGATCAAGAGGGCTTTGAACTAAATCTTTGGAGGATTGGAGATGACACCTCAAACATCTGTCGAGAAATGAGTGTTAAACACAAGGATGTGAACTCTACAGGAGAAGATGAGGGATAGGATAGAAGCCACAGAAAAACTCACTGTAAAGAATAAAAGATGTGAACAAGCATGGCTTAATGTCCTATGCTCGAGTGAGCAACTGATCCAAAGTCTGATGGTAGTGAGAGAAGAACTGTTGAATTGTTAATCCAGTGCAGGTCCCATCCAACAAGATAAAAGAAGCCACAAATCCTGCCAAACTAACCTTATACTCTTTTTTTTCCCCATTGTGTCACTAGTTTAGTAAATGGTGGGAATGCTGTGGATGGCTTTCACTTAGATTTCAGCAAAGCATTTGATAAGATCGCAGATAATATTTTTATTAGCAAACTGATTAAAAATGAAACAGACAGAAACACCACCAGATGGACCCATAAATGGTTGGAAAACTAGGCTCAAAGAGTCATTATCAATGGCTGCACTTAAAACTGGAAGGGAGTCTTGAGTGGAGTGCTTTGACATTTTGTCCTAGGGCCATTAATCTTCAAGATTTTTATCAACGACTTATATGATGGAATGGAGGGAATTCTCATCAGATTTGTATATGGTACAAAACTAGGAGGGGTGGCTAACACATTGGAACACAGGAACAGAATTCCAGAGGACATTGATAAACTAGAAAATTGGGCAGAAATTAATGAAATGAAATTCAATAGAGACAAATGCAAAATTCTACATTGAGGCCACAAAAAAATAAAAAATAAAAATACAGGTATAGGATGGCAGATGTATGTCTCATCAGTACTACATATGAAAATGACCTTGGGATTATTATTGATCATAAAATGAACATGAGCCAGCAGTGCAATGCTGCAGCAAAGAACATGAATACTACTTTACCCTTCTTTAATAAAGAAGCATCTTTTCTATATTCTGCACTGGTCAAGCATCATCTAGTCAGTTCTTGGCATCACATTTTTAAGAAGAATATAGACAAGTTGCAGTAGTTTCAGAGAAGGGTAGCAAGGATGATAAGTGGTAGATAGAACAAAATATATGGTTACTTGGACCTGCATGACTAGCATCATTGTTGAGGTGGGTCATCATTTGTCAGTCTCCATGGAAGAGATCAGAATGTTGAGTAATTTGCACCCTATGCCAGATTATTTCATGTGATAAAGATGTGGCAATAGGCTATTTAAACCTGATCACTCTTTCATGTATCCTCCTTGCAGCACCACCCATGCTCTCACCCTCAGTGCAGTGTGAGACTTGTCTGGTTGATTTGGGGATGGATAGGAATGGTAAAGGAACATAATATGAGCCAGAAGTACAGAAACATACACTCCCTTTTCTTTTGTGATGCATCCAGGATGTTTCAGTTCAATACATATGTAAGACCATTTATGGAGATGTCAGTCCAAAATCCTTTTTTTTTTTTTTTGTGGTAATATATGTGTTTGGTTTGAATTATTGTGCTTTGAGTAGTTGTAGCTGGTGGCTTCTATGCCAGTGGGACACTGAATTTGCTCTAGGTTTCAGTCTGAATGTTGAAATAGCTAGCCAACCTAGAGAACAGAGTTAAGCACCTTGGAAAGTTCCTGTAAAACTAAAATTAAAAACTGGGATGGGTTTATTAGCCCAGTACCATAAAAGCCAGCAACCACCACTCTCCAAAAAAGTCCAGCAACTAGGACAGCTCATGTAAAATTTTGGCTAAAATCTGAAGCTTACATGAAAGCAACCAGCCACCACTAGATATGAGCTTGTTCTAATAGCAGCCTCATTTATCTCTACGTGTAATAGTAACCATTGCTAGCATCCCTTCCTTTTCTAACAACTGATCGGGCCAATCACAAGCTTCCCCCGCCCCCATAAATTTTGAGAAAGAATTTCTGATCCCAGTGCATGAAATCAGAAATTCTGGTACCTGGAATGAATCTACAGCAGATCTGGCTGTAGAGCCAGAGTTGATTTGGTTCTAAGTTGCTTTGGGCAGTCCCAAAGAGCTGAATATGGCAGTCTGGTGTGCGTTCAGGGCAGAACTTGGACAAGTGGCTTTATGGACTCTAACTCACAGAAACCTCTAGCCAACAGAGTTAATGGCTTTGCTAGTTGTGGATCCTGAGAGATGTAGTCCAAAGAAGTGACATTTTTAAACTCTGGATTAGAGCTTAATTTGGGTAAGAGATGGAGCCAGAACCCATCACAGATGCTGGCTAATCACCTAAAGTACACCAGTAAACAACAAAAGTGAGGATGCATTCTTATATAGTGATCTGAGTGTTTGACTGTAAGAGATCATGGTTTTAAGCCTTGCTCAGCCATGGAAACTACTACATGGAATTGCAAATGAGATTCCTGTGACAACCAAATGAGTTTTTCACTCTGTGTGCAGTTTTGCTATAGTTATTCTGGTTCTTTACTCTGAAATCTACGTAGAAGTCAAAATAACTAAACTGAGGCCCTTTCCACATGGGGCAATTAAAATGGCCCAGAGCGACCTCCGACGGAGGTCGTCTGCACCGTGGAGTGGACTGGGTCAGACTACTTTTTGTAGTTCCGCACCTCGGTCTGCTCCGAAGCGACCGGAAGTGCTGGTGAGCTTCTCTGGTTGGTGGAGAGCCTCCACCAACTGGAAGCCACCATTTTGGATGCCAGAGCAGTGCGGAGCGACGAGCTCGCACTGCTCCTCATCCTGACGGACCTGATCGGACCCACGAAAAAGCTGGTGAGTAGCGTTTCTACGCATTTCCTTCCCCACCTGTGGAAAGGGCCTGAGGCTAATGTTACCCCAAAATGTGCACAGCCCCCTGAGGTCCAGTATTGTAGTTATGGATTTGTTACTTTGAGCATTTCTGCACTACACTGTTACAGTGCTATTATTCCCCTTTCAACCTCCTGTGGAATTCTGGGCTTTGTAGTTTACTGAGGCCAACGAGCTCTTTGGCTGAGAATTCTAAATGCCCCTCCCTAAACTATGAACTCCAGGATTCCACAGCATGTTGAAAGTGGAATAATAGCACTATAACAGTGTAGTACAGAAAGGCCCTTAGACTTTTGATCTGAGTACAACTACCTAGATGCCACTCCAGCTCACCTTAAGAGCCACCAGTCAGATCAGGTGAAGAAGTTTCATTCAGCCTCCATTCAAGATGCAAAGAGGATGAGATTTTCATCTCTCCTGTCAGCAAGTGAGTTGTCACCATCTCATTTGCTGGAAGGATAGAGACTGACACATCATCCTTCTTGTGCCCTGATTGGGAGCTAAATGGACCTTCTTCACTTAATCCAGCTGCTGACTTTTAAGGAGAGTTGGGCCAGGAGATATTACTTAGTCACGCAGACACTGACTAAGCAGCCAGTGCAGAATATCAGTGAAGATTTGTGACCCGACACAAAACAGCTGATAGAGACAGTCACTGGCGAGTTGGAAATCTGGAGCACAAACTCATCCACATGATAACCAGTTCTTTCCTTTGGCATTCAGATTTACTAGAACACCACGAGAGCAAGATCAAATGCGACATCCCAAAGAATGCTTTGAAAAGAAGATCTGGTTAAATCACTTGAAAGGCAAAATATTAAAATTCATCTTTTGCTTCCTTCTGTGTCTGCAGCCCAGGTCTGTGTCTGCATGAATTGAAATAGAGAAAAAGAGAAGCTTTAGAAGAGGAGGGGAATTTCAGCTCATTCCACAACTGTGCCATTTTGCTGCAAAAAAAAAAAAAAAAAAAAGATAAAAAAAATAAGATGGCTCTTCTTTTTTCCAACTGCCTTCCAGAGGGGCAAACAGATCATGGAAAGGGACTCTTTTTTTCTTTGTTTGACTTCAACTGTGTGCTTTTATGAGCCGTCTGGCTGGATTAAAATTACTTTGAATAACACTTCCTTTCAGGAGAATTTGATTTGACATTTCCCAGCAGGGCTGCCTCCAAACTCAACAGGACCATATTCTTTCCTCTCCAGGCCCTTCTTCTTTCAATATTTTCTCTTCTTCTTCTCAAAAAAAAAAAAATGTTTGCCAAGGGAACTTATGCTGTCCAAAGAAGTGAAGAGAAAGTAGGTTAAGGGAACTGGATACACTTGTTGGATTAGAGTTGGATTTAAAGTCATGTGATTCAAGCAAATTATTGTACAAAGAGGATTTAGAGGGCCAACCTTAGGCTGCGTGTGGCATTGGCTCTCCACTCATCTATGCAACCAATGAATCAAAAATTCTTCACTTGACCTTGGGTGCATCGCACACTCTCAGGGCCCAGAAACGACTTCAAGGCACACAACAACAACAAATGAAGCAGCCACGGGAGAGACAATTTTGCAATTTTGGCACTTTCTACGAGCTAGGGGGTCTTCAGATGCAAAATCTCCTCCCAAGCTTGGGGAAGGTAACTGAAAAATTTAAAAATATTTGGAATGTGGCTTGAACTTTTGCTGTTAAGGGCTCAGTAACAGCTTTCTTCAACCATCCCTTTCCACCCACAGTGTATTGGTTGAGTGATGAGACATCATGATGTGATGGGATGCATTATTTGGAAAGGGATCATTCCATTGGGCAGAGTTGGCCACTGTTCTTCTCTTCCATAAAGTATCTAATATTGTACTAGAATAGTGGGGTGTTGTGCTTGATAATATTCTCATTGTGCTGTAAGGGAAGTCATGGTGCACCATCTGCCCAGAGTTTTGTTGCTCATGGCCATTTTGATCAGCCAGGGGAATTAGTGTTACAAAACTGAGCGGAACAGAAAGATGAAGTCCCTACTACTTTTCTAGTTTTTAAAAATATTTGATTCTTTCTATCCAGTGTCACCAAATAATCCCCGTCCCACTTTGAAAGTATGACATATTTATCCTATCCTGTCCTACACTACTATGCAGAAGACAGAGATAAAATGTGGCATAGTGGTTTGAACACTGGACTATGGCTCTGGAGACCAGGATTCAAATACCCACTCAGCCATGGAAACCCACTGGGTGACCTCTGGCAAATCACACTGTCTCAGCCTCAGAGGAAAGCTGAACTAATCTCCCCAAGAAAGCCCCATGACAGAGTCACCTTAGTGTCATCATAACTCAGAAATGACTTCAAGACACACAAGAAGAACAACACTACAATACAATGTAGATAGATCAGAGAGCGAAAGAGAGAGAGAGAGAGAGAGACAGACAGACAGATGGATATACACAGGCAAACACTATAAAATAGGATGTGCATAGTGTTGTAGTAATAATATCCTGCATTAAGAAGAATCTTGGTACAATGTATGATTTTATCAAGAGTACTGGGATGGATGTTACCAAACAAAAGTCTGCTGTTAGTAATGTGGGGAAGTGGATGGAAAATAACTGGCACTGTGCATGTTCCAGTGTTCAGAAGATATTTTAGAAATTGTCCTAGCTAAACTAGAAATCAGAAAGAACACAATACAGGGCAGAGCCAATCCATGGAGTAACCCAGAAACAGAATGGAGGAAAATATGCACATTCACAAAATAAACACGCACACAGCTAATGCATATATTTATCCTCATGATTTTCAGTAAGATCAGTAAAAATGTAGAAGTATTTTTTCTTCTTCTTCTAAACTTGCTAGGATTTCCGTATTCTTCTGCTTTCTGTACTCTGGAACTGGTGATATCATTAGTCATGCTGCATAATCCATTCAGAAAGTCAACATTCTTCCTTACAAGCAGGAGGCAGAACACATGAAAATTGAAGAACTGAGCATACCCAGCTGGCCTAGAGAGAAGAACATTACAAGAGCACCATGGTTCAGTGAGCAGCTACCTAGTATGTCATCATAGCACAGTGATACCTGTGGAGACATGTCCAGCGTATCCTCAACTCCATCTCACCATGCAACAATCCAATCTGAAGTTGTTTTATGTTCCCACCTCCTATCACCTTGCAAAGCTGAGGGTGTTTGGAGGGCAACAGACTTGACAAACAGCTCAGCACGCAGCGGTAATTAATACTGCAACTGGTACAAAAGAAGGGGATGGTTACTTTCATGCAGCTAGGAAATCCAAAGTCTAAATCCAACATTGTGCTCAGGACTTTCTCTTTCTTCTCCCCAACATGTAGCTTCCCATGGTAGTATGCAAAGGTATTTCCACCCCACAGGTCAGAATTCTAGGGTGAACAGGGGGCTACAGAAGGAGGGGATGTCACTCCCTCCGACTTCAACTACTGGAAGCATTTCATGGTCCCAGCCAAAGAATTGCAGCGCTAAGGTCTTGGACATATTTTTTTTTTCCAGAACAGCAATTTAACTTGGGACTTGAATGTGTGTACATCATATGTGGGTTGACAATTAACAACCCCTGCCTCTAACACATTCCATACAGCGGGGGCAGGAAAAGGTTCCAGTTAAATAGTCTGCATTGTAGCAGTGTGAGCTCCACCAGGGACTGCATGTACCTCCGTGACACACTTTGACACACCAATGTGAAAGAAAAAGATGGAATACAAGGTAAATTAGAGCCACAGTTTATTAACTGTTTAGAGTGATCTGCAGAGTCTTTCAAATACAGACCTTCTTTGGAGATCATTAAATAGAGGTAGGGTGAGCATCTTTCAGGAGTGTTTTAGTTGCGTATTCTGGCATGGCATAGAGTTGGACTATAGGTTCCTTGTGGCCCTTCCAATTTTTAGATTCTATATTTCTATGATACAGTGAACTAGTGCTGATAATAAGGTCCTATTAGACCTCCCACTCTACTAAACTATGGGTATGCTATCCATTATGCTATTATAAATCTAATCTAATAAGTTGCCATAGAATCATGGAAGAGTCCACGATGGCCATCGAGTCCAACTGCCTGTCATGCACACACTCAATGCACCCCCAGCAAATGGCCATGCAACCTTGTTTAAAAACCTCCAAAGAAGGTGACTCCACCACACTCTGAGGAAGTATATTTCTCTGTTGAACAGTTCTTACCATCAGGAAATTCTTCCTGATTTTTAGGTGAAATCTCTTTTCCAGTTGTTTCAATCCATTGTTCCATGTCCTAGTCTCTGGAGGAGCAGAAAACAAGCTTGTTCCATCTTTAACATGACATCCCTTCAAATATTTAAACACAACTATCATGTCACCTCTTAACCTTCTTTTTATCAGGCTAAACATATCCAGCTCCCTAAGCCTCTCCTTATAAGGCTTCATGGCTTCCAAACCCATCAGGATTTTGATTGCCCTCCTCTGGACGTGTTCCAGCTTGTCAATATCCTTCTTCAATCGTGGTGCCCAAAACCATACAGTCAGTCTATGGTCATTTCCGCACGGGGTATTTGAAATGGTGCAGTCCGTCCTCCAGGGAGAACGTCTGCACCTGGGAGCGGACTGGGTCTGGATTATTTAATGTAGATCCACACCTCAGCCTGCTCCGGAATGACCCCAAGTGGTCGTCCAGCATGCTTTTGAAAAACCTGTTTCTTTCAGTCTTTCAAAAGCATGGAGCGCACCAGTGCAAGCCTGCTCCCTCATGCAGATTTGCAGGCTCGCACCAATGCGAGCCTGCAATCTGCCGGGGGCGGACTTTGGGCTGGCAAGCTTCAGCGGTTGGTCGAGACCCTCAACCAACCGGAAGCTGCCATTTTCGACATTGGAGCAGTGTGGAGCGACTAGCACGCACTACTCTAGAGCAGCCTGGACTGGACCAGGGAGCCATAAGACCCAGTAAGTAGCGGCACAGGGTGATTCCCTCGCCCCGTGCAGAAATGGCTTATATCTGTATCTAATAAATTGCCCCAGGCCTAGAATGTCACGGAGGCAATACTGAACTTGGCCAAATAACCCCGACACTTAAAAGTGGCACATGTCCAGGGTTGCCAGCAAAAGTTGTTCTTTCCATTTCACTGCCCCCCTCAACTTACAAGGCAAATCAGAGAACCCACTATCCCATGAAAAAAACCTTTCTATCTGGGGTGTACTTCAGCAATATTAACCCTCCCATGTGACCATCTATTTAACTGCTCTGTCTGTGCCAAGTCTCCCGATATTCTACATGTCTCAAAACAGGGTGAGTGGTAGGAAAATCTATCTGAGAAATCACTCTGGCACTTGTGGCTGACAGCAAGCAAATTACCACTCAGCCTCAAGGTATCTAGCCCAAACTTACATTGGCTGTTATGTTACTCCAAAAGGTAGGTGGCTTAGGGGTCCAACCGCAATGCCAGTGCACCTGTGGAACAGTGGGGGGTATTACTCAAAGAGAAGGCCTGTGGAGGGGGCAACTTCACTAGATCTTTTACACCTATGTCTACTGGTACTAACACAGGGAAAAATCATTGTAGAGATCCAACATGTAAGCTTGCTCATTTTATTGGCAGAATAGCAATTGCACATCACACACCAGGAGTCCAAAGACGGCACACAAACGGGAATCGGATGGCAAAGTGGGGACCAGCAACCACTGTACTGCGAGTTGGCTAGCCCAAAACTGGGGTTTAAATACTCTTTTTCTGCCTGGAGGGCAATGGTGTTAATAGCTCTCTGGAGGAGTAAACAATGGAGTTTGCAGAGTGGACAGTTGGGTCTGGAATGTGCTAACAGGCTTAGCATTAGTTGACAAAGGGCTAATGGTAGCCTTGAAAGCTCTGTAATTGCAAGACAGCTGTGGAGACAAAAAGGGAAGATTGTTGGTCAGAAGAAGAAGGACTAAGACAATCAGCTCTCCTGTGGAAATATCACAGATGCTATTGTTTCTAAGAGTTGAGTCATTGAAGGCTAACTGTACATTCATTATCGCTGGAGTTTCCTCGTGATTTCCTGACTATGACTCTTTTTGCACCTTACCTTTTCGCGCTGCTGGGTTGGGGTTTTAGCGTGAGAAGGCTTGGGAGGAACGCTGCCGCGTTCCTGCTGCTTCGGCTCCGCAGCTCCTTCCTGGTCGTGCGAGCTCCCCACCCCTTCCTTCCGCAGTGCAGCCTGGGAGTTAGAGGCTGCACTGGGGCAGGAAGCACGACCGGCGTGGCTCAGGAGGCTTCACATAGCAGGTAAGTGTGTGCGAGGCCCCGGAGCAATGCACGACCATGCAGCATTTTCAGCTTTGAGCCGAAAATGAAAAGATGCATGCGCTGTCCGCATCAGGCCCTTGAGCGTCACGTAAATGTGAGTGTGTCATGCAGAATGCTCCTCACATTTACACGACGCTCAAGGGGCCCTTTCAAAAAAGCCGTGCGAAAAGGGCCTATGACCTGGCTCTGCCTCGAGTTCTTTCTTGCCCTGATTTTGCAATGCACATGTTCGGCCAGCTTTTCTTCTTAGCCAGCGGGGCCATGTAGCCACGGGAAAGTATAATTTATATTTATGCCAATTAAACTGTATCAAAGTATGGGGGGTGAAGGACCTATCAACAATTAGGGTGGTGGGATAGACTAATCCACTATCAAAAGATTCCAGACCTAAGGGACAGAACTGATGCTGCCCTCATCACAGTCCTAGGGCTCCTGACATATTCCTGCTTTTCTTCTCCAGGGCATGCAAGGGACAGCCCAGATCTGTAGCCAACCAGCTGAAGACACAGCCATGAAACTGGAGAACAGCTTGAATAGCCAGAAGTCCAAAATGAACTACTTCTATTTCCTCCCTCCAAACTAATTCATACATTTAACTGCAACCATGCAACTTCTAAGGCAGCAAAGGGGAGGACTGGCTGGTACATTTGTGAGCTTTTGGAAGGAGGATTCATGGGGAAGAGAGGAGACCTTGAGGCCCTGTTAAATTAACAATGACTGGCGATGTTGCCAAAGTTCATAATCTCCTGGTTCAGAGTGGCTACAAATCTGCCTAGCTCATAAGTCTCATGTGTACAATGAATCACATGTCATTTCTTTGTGCAGTTATTTTGCAGGTCTAAATGTAAGACAAGTGTCTGTGAATACTGGGAAAATTCTATTACAGTGTTGTCTATTTTCTTTTCCATGTTCTGGACTATAATATCAGCTCAGAGCTTAATAAATATGTGGAAGACTGATTTGCTATTTGTGTTTTAAAGCGTACACCTAAATGTTATAATATTTCAGGCATGTCCATTCCTTAGGACTATGCCTAGCATGAAGGTGCAGCTTCCTTTAGCTGTGCCTGTATGTCATACGTCTTTGCATTTTTTTAAAAAAAATGTATGTAAGGGAGAGACTGATAACTTCTATTTTATTTCTTTAACAGTCACAGGCTCACAGTAATGTCCATGCGTACTAAGGCACGTGTGGCTGACAGCAACCAAAATATCCTGTTCACAGTCTTTAAATATGTTAAGGAACAGTGCAGTCAGTCTTTTAAACTTCCAATTAAGATTCTAAATTGCATGGTAAATATCTTTTGAGCAAACTGGGAAAATGTGAGGAAAGCAAATAACACACATCCCAAACAAGCTGGTTTCAGGAAAGCTCAATATACAATTGTCCATTGTTTAACCGCCATCATCCTACCCAGCAAAGAATCACTGTCTCCCACTTTTGCTATACCCTGCGATTTTTCCTTTATGAACAGCTTGAAGAGAAATGTACCAATTCTTTCTTTCTTTCTTTCTTCCTCCCTCCCTCCCTCCCTCCCTCCCTCCCTTCCTTCTTCCTCCCTCCCTCCCTTCCTTCCTCTCTATCTTTCCTTTTTGTTAGACATATTGTCTCAGGTGTATAGGTCCTTTTTAAATCTAAATTACTAATGAAGCTAGACTTGTAGTTGCTTAGCTTCATAGGAGCCCCAGTTTTCAACATAAACAGAACCTTCCTGGAACAGACTTAAAGAGTATCTAGTATCCAAAGCCATTTCCGTACTAGACTGTTATAGTGCTATTATTCCATTTTCAACATCCTATGGAATCCTGGGTTTTGCAATTTAGGTGACAAAGGGCTAATGCTAGCCTTGATAGTTCTGTAATTGCTGGACAGGTGTGGGGACAAAAAGCCCAGAAATAGTACGTGAGTACATGTTTAAATATTTGAAGGGATGTCATGTTGAGGAGAGAGCAAGCTTGTTCTCTACCACTCCAGGGACTAGGACAAGGAGCAATGGTTTCAAGCTGCAGGAAAGGAGATTCCACTTGAACCTCAGGAGGAACTTCCTAACGGTCAGAGCTGTCTGCCAGTGGAATATGCTGCCTCCATGGAGTGTGGTGGAGTCTCCTTCCTTGGAGGTTTTTAAGCAGAGGCTGGATGGCCATCTGTTGGGAGTGCTTTGATGGGTGTTCCTGCATAGCAGGGGGTTGGACTCAATGGCCCCTGCAGCCTCTTCCAACTCTATGATTCTATGATTCTATGATACAGCACCCTCTACCTACTCATGTTCCGGAGGAAGTGATTAAGGGAAGAAAGAATAAAAAAAAAATTGTAAAAATGTCAGAAAACATTGTTGAGAAATGATAACAAGAAGAATTGTGGGCTGATGAGAATCTTCACCATTCTGCACTTATTTTGTGCAAAATTTGCACAGGGTTGTTTTGTGAATTTTTTTCTACTCAACGAATAGCATTTTCTATGTAATTTTATTCCTTGTACAGAAAATGCTGATTCCTGTACAGAAAATGCTGTTGGGGACTTATTCTCTGTAAAATTCACACATGGGTGACTGAGACAGAAAACAGCTTTTTGCTTTTTTTCTTTTCTTTGCATGAAACAGCTTTTTCTGTATAAAAAATAATAGTTATATGTAAGAAATGCTGTTTTCTGTACAAAACAACCATGTGTGGATTTTACATACACTTTAGGTGTTTCTGCCCTACATTGTTATAGTGCTCTTATTCTACTTCCAACACCCTGTGGAATTCTGGGGCCAAAGAGCTCTCTGGCTGGAAATTCTAAAAGATCTTCCCTAAACTGCAAACCCCGGGATTCCTTAGGAGGTTGAAAATGGAATAATAATAGCACTGTAACAGTGTAGGGTGGAAAGGCCCTAAGTCCTATATTGAGAATAGACTTCAAAAAAACTGAGTGATTCCAAAGACTTTTTCTCAATAGGAAAAAAATGCTAAAATTACTAATTGTTTCCTTTGAGATAAAACTTAGTGATGAACTACATCCCTAGAAATGATACACAGAGGTATATCACCTCTAGTAACGGAAGGGATGGGTGGATGGACAGATAGATTCATCCACCCATCCATCAATCCGTTTTGACTAGCTTCATGTTCCATTAATTTGTCCTATCCAGGCTGTGGAATTCCTGCCCACAGGAAATGGCTGTCCTTCCCTCCTCTCCTTCATAGACAGGGGAAGACCTTTGTGATTATCCAGGTCTTTGGGCCTTTCTGCACTACACAGTCATAGTGCTGTTATTCCACTTTCAATGTCCTGTGGAATCCTGGGCTTTGCAGTTTAAGATGAGGCCTTTAGAATTCCCAGCCCTTTGGTCTCAGGAAACTACAAATCCCAGAATTCCACAGGATATTGAAAGTGGAGTAATGACACTATAACAACGTAGGGTGGAAAGGCTCTTGGAACGTTAACTGTGCTTTGACAAAAGGTCTTTTAATTGACGTGTGTTGCATTTTAATCATCGTTACCACATTGAAACAGCCTTAAAAACTGTTTTAAATTAGTGCTTTTTAAAATATTAGTATTTAACTGTTTTTTTAAAAAAAAAACTCTAAAAAATTATCCATTTATTTTTTTCCTGTAACTTGTCTTAATGTATATTGTGAACTACATTGTGTACAACAAATGTTAGAAAAGTTAATTGTCCCTCTAGTCTAGTATGACTACGACCAATGTGGTGCTGTAATTTACTAACATCTTATGTTTGCAGTTGCTTATAAATAATAGTTTGCTTGAAATCTTTTGGATTCTTTAATTGATGAAGTTTAAGTTACCAGTAAAATAATAACATTGTGTATACAGACCTGAAATAAATAAGGCATCCAAGCTCTATGAGGGTTCACAGAACTGGAACGAGAACAGTACTTACACAAGAGCAGCGCTTGGACAAGAACAACAATTGAATTATAAACAAGTTACAGGGCTTGGACAAATGAAACTCAACTATAAATATACCATACAGCTACATAAAAATTAACAAGACTTGAAATAAATGAAACCTGCAAGCTATACGAAGATTTACAAAACTTAAATAAGCACAGCACTTAATTGAGACAGCACTTGAGAAAAAAGAAACAAAACAAAAACAAATAAGAACAAATATTTAAATTACAAACAAGTCACAAGGTTTAAATGACAGAAACCCAATAAAAAACACACCATACAATATTCAGTATCTAGTAATGTGCGGAAAAGTGAACAGAAGGTCAAAGGGCATGCAGGGAGGGCAGAAAGTCAGAGTATTTGGGAAGGCTCAGAAGTCAATCTGTTGGAGAGCTATGGGCCAACTTTCCAGCGCCTCTTCCTCTTTGCCTTTGTAGGAGATATTGGGAATCAAGAAGCAAAGAGGCCCTGGTGACCCAGTTAATGCCAGCTGTGCTTCATTCTGGGTGCAACAGGATGGATTGCAGAGAGATGTAACATTGCTTTACATCATTTTAGATGTAACAATAAGTGTACTCCAACTGAGCTGACCTCCCTTATCAAGCTTCAACTGCCTTAGCGCTGGAGTACTTAATAAAAGCAAACGAAAGAGAAAGAAAGAGGATTTTGATTCTACTGACTGTTAAGTACTTTAAGCAGTGACTGTGTGCTAACCTTAAAGTAAATGATCCCAGACCTAGAGACTGAATGATCAAGTACCATTAACAGAATAATTCAGTTCAATGGAATACCTCGGTAATGAAATAAAAAAATGCATCTGCTGTTATTAAAGGCATTCATTTGTCTCTCTCACTGGAGAATTCAGAACCTCACCTACTTCCATGTGGGGGCAGATTCACATAACTTTTGTCAGCCTTAGTTTACTTCCCAGCTCCAACCTGAGACATAGGGCTCTAGTAAGCTTCCAACTAGACTCCTGTAATATCCTCTACATGGGGGTGCCCTTGAAGAAGACTTGGTCCATTTCCGCCCTATACTGTTATAGTGCTATTATTCCACTTTCAACATCCTGAGGGATTCTAGGGTTTGTAGTTTCCTGAGGCCAAAGAGATCTCTGGCTGAGGATTCTAAAGGCCTCTCCCTCAACTGCAAACTGTGAGATTCCACAGGAAGTTGAAAGTGGAATAACAGCACTATATCAGTGTAATGCAGTAATGGCCTAAATCTCAGACAATATTCTAAGGTCCAACTGATGTACAACCAGTCTCCAAATGTAGGACCACAGATGGATCATACTTTGGCACAGCAAATGAATTTAAGAACCACAGAAAGAGCTCATTCCGCTATTGGCAAGAAACCTAGGATCTACTCTGGGATACCACACAGTAATTGAGGAAGGATGTCTAGCTTGGAATATTTTAAGTGTAGATGGGATCAGTTGTTCCTCTTTGGTATAAAGGAATCAGACAATTGATAGCACTATAGCAGTGTAGTGTGGAAATGCCTATAATTTTTAAAAAGTGACTCAAGTTAATTCAATGGTTGCTAAGACAGGTTCATACACTGGGCTCGTTTCATCCATTCGCTGTCAGACATCCAGTTTGCGCATTACACTGGGAGTGATTCTGCTAGTCTTGTGACCCCAAAATGTGCAGGTAACTCTCTAGACCATTACTTTTTTGTGTGTGAATAGACATGCATACGCTTGGGTTGATTGTAAGAGATGTCAGATCAAATGTTCGGGTTTAGATTCCACCTAAACATTAGGGAGAATTTTCTGACGGTGAGAGTGGTTTGGCGGTGGAATACACTGCCTGGATGTGTGGTGAAGTCCCCTTCCTTGGAGGTTTTGAAATAGAGGCTGGGGGGCTATCTTTTGGAAGTGGTATGATTGTGTATTCCTGCATGGCAGAATGGGGTTGGACTCAATGGCCCTTGGGGTCTCTTCCAACTCTATGATTCTATGACTCTATGAATTTGGCAAGCTCGGGTAAAAAAAAATCTAAGGACTACCAAGATATCTGGAATGCAAGCTAAATATATTGTGGAGTATATGGTGCACGTTCTAATCAATCATATGCACAGGTTCAGAATGGGCTAGGAAATAAGTGGTTTTGCAGGCAAGGGTATGCCATTAGGGATGCTTGAGGAATTCAATCTTTGCAAATCCATAAATGAAATTACCTGATTTGCACTTCTTGGATTAATATACAGATAGTAGCTCAGCCATTCATTGGGTTTCACAGTTCTCATAACGCTGGGATGCAATTCTTGGCACTTTGCAAATGGTAAAATCGGCATTTAAATACCAATTTTGATAGGGGCATTATAGTTGTTGTTAAAAAAAACAAGATCATTTGGGAAATAAACTAGAATTATGGGTACACAAAATACACAGTGCCTTAGACAGATTCATGTGTCCCTAGGTACAGTTTATATAGTATTAATTAAAGAACATTTATAGAATTCTGTCTACCTTTTAAGCCTTTAGAATGGCATCAAAGAGGTTTACAATAAGACAAAAAAAAATCTCAAGGTGCAGTCCTACAGCCCAACATGTGATGTAGGTCCTACAAACTCAGTCAGACTTTCTTCTGAGTAGACTGGCATGGAAAATTGCACTGTAAAACAATTAAACTTCAATATTTCCATTACAACTGAAGGCAACATTTTACAACCAATGAAAATGAAGATGTTAAGTTTTTAATCTTACAAATAAAGAGTGCTAAATATAAGATTTGTGTGCTCCAAAAGTTAGGTTGCTGGTATTGGTATGAAGTTGGAGTAAAATGAAATGGCTTGACTGCTTACTGAAATGCTACAGAGGCAGCATATAAGTCAGCCTTTAAAAAATTGCACCGGCTGCCAATATACTTTTGATCTGAATTCAAGGTGCTTGGAATGACATTTAAAGCCCTAAATGACTTGGGATATCAAAATCAGAGGAAGTCTTTTTTGCTATATGTGTCTGCCCGTGGATTGAGGTCTTCCGGAGGAGACCTCCACTGTGTCCCAGCAGGGAGGTCAATACATTGTGTTGGGACATAGGGCATGGTTTTCTCATCTGTGGCACCTCGATTATGGAATGGCCAATCCTTAGAAACCCGACTGGCAACAACACTCATTTCATTTGCAGATGCCAAGTGAAAACTGCTGTTCATCAAAGGACATTTCTGCACTGCACGGTTATAGTTCTATTAATCCACTTTCAACAACCTATGGATTCCTGGAGTTTGCGGTTTAGGGATGAGCATTTACAATTCTCAGCCAGAGAGCTCTTGGGCCTCAGTAAACTACAAACACCAGAATTCCACACAAGGTTGAAAGTGGAATAATAGCACTATACACAGTGTAGTGCAGAAATGGCCAAAGTTTTTGGACCTCATATCAAATACTGATGTACACAACTTTTTAATCTTTTGAATCTGTTTTTAACTCATCTTTATGCCTGATGTGTTTTTGGTTCTTTGATTTCTTTTTTTTTTTAATTGTTTTAAACAGTTTAACCGGATATTTTAATGTTATTTGTATACTGCTGTGAGACCTTTTTTCATATAGGGCAGGGAAGAAATATTTAAATAAATAAATAAATCTCAAAAGAGGTAATCCATAGATTTTTAAATTGAGAACCAACTATTTATTTACCTGGCAAGGTATTCAGCCAGCAAGATATTCAGCCTTGACAATCATTGCCTGTGCCAAGATTCTGTCATATCATTGAAAAAGTGTCACCGCTCTCGATAGGCAGGATTGGTGGGTGAGGAAAACGGAATACTCAGGCTAAATAGAGTGTTTATTTAAACATCTCCTCCAATCGGTTTGTCTACTTGACCTATCTGCTGACTTAAATGCAATAAGGTGGCATTTTAACACCATTAGTATCTGGATTCCAGCCAGAGAAGAAAACTCTTTTCTTTTATATCCCTTTAGGCTGCCTTGATGAAAGGGCCGAAGACTGAAGCTTTTGTAACGTTTAATTCAGTTTGACCGGTAAGGGAACCGGCAAAACGTATAAAACAGGACAGCAAAGAGACAGGTTCTAGAGATTAAAGGAATTGTTTCCAGATAAAAAGTTTCCTTAATATATATTTAAATTGCTACAACTCTTGGTGGTACAGGGAAGTCATGGGTTTAAAAGTTGCTTTCCAATTAAGAAAATGTTGTTGTGGCTGTTTTTTTAAAAAATATTCAGTGTTCTGCAGTCCAAGAACATCCTTCCTCCCCCACCCCATCTAAATCTTACTTAATGCCTTTAGCACAATAAAATTAAGCAGTCCAGATTTTCTAATTCAAACTGCTTAGGGACAAGATGCTAAGTGATTCTAAGTGTTTTGTCAAGAGCTAGCGTTTAAGTAAACATTACGAATGATGGTTGTGTAGAAGGCGATGCAGTCGGAAACCCTCCAGCAATACATTATTCATCTAATACATTACTTTATCAGGTTGATTGTGTCACCCTTCATTCTTCCTCCCCCCCTTTTTTTGTTGTTTGTTTGTTTAAAGCTGTAAATGAATGTTTCTGCAGCTGATCAGGGTGGAGGCACACGAGTTGTTCAGGTGGCAATTTTCTTGAGGGATGGTTGACCCGGGTGAAGGGTCTTTCCTGAAAATTCATTCCTGGCTTGCCTTCAGTCCAAAGGCGCTTTTGCTCCTGGATATTGTATCAGGATTTTCAAAGTGGGCAGCGTGCATTTGCATGAACATCTACTTAGGTGAGGTTGATTTTACATTTTTGTTCAGTTTGATTTTTTTGTGGTGCTGGATAAGCAAGTATAAGATGAACATGTTCCTTCACTTTACTGGGTCTACAGCAAGCCTTAAACTGAAACCCTTTGCACACAGTTCAATTACAGTCCTCCCACCACATTTCTGGTGTTGATCTTTGCCAATTTGATCATTCATGAGGCACATGCTTGCCTCCCTGCCATTCTCTTCCTCCCATTCCCTTGCATTCTTGCAAAGTTTATGTTTAAAATATAGATTTTTTTTCCTTTTGGATGACAAAGTCCCTCCCCCACTGCTGGAGGTGTGTCCTCTGTCATGTCGCTGCACATTCTGCTGTGTAATGGCCACTGATTAGTCAGATGTTCTCTTTGCTCCTACCTCCACCTGTGAGAGGAATCGTCTTTCTCAAGATAGTGACCTGAAGTATCTAGATCTGCAGATCTCAGTGCTCTGATCTTCTCTGTGATGGGAAAGTACCAGTAAGTCCTTGACCTTGACTTTTTTCTTCTCCCAGCCTCCACTGGAGTGCCTGGGCCAGAGGCAAGGGAATAGGAAGGGGATCACGGCGGTTATTCACATTTTTCCACTTTCATGGCAGTTCTGCACCCAAAAACCCCATTAATGTGGGGAGGCCACCGTATAGCACTTTGGTATCACTTCAGCTGCCATGGTTTCATCCTACAAAATCCTGGGATTTCCAGTTTGGGCAGGAGTCCCCCACAGAGAATTCTAAATAGGTTGTTGTTTTATGACTTCGAGTCATTTCAAAATTTTGGTAACGTTAAGGTAACCCTACACAGCACTTTCGTGTCAGGATTTGTTCAAAGGAAATATTCTGTTTCCCTCATTTCAGACTGAGAGAGTATGAGTTGTCCAAGGTCCAAATGGGTTTCCATGGTGAGCCGGGATTTGAACCTCGGTCCACTTGAGTCAGTCCAGCACTCAAATAACTACACAAAATTAGATCTCTAAAATTCTCATTAAACTGAAAATAACAAGATTCCATACAATAATAGAGCCATGATACTCTAAGTGGTATCAGAATGCTGATGCTGTGTTGATGTACAGGTTTACATCTCACAAACATTTACTGCTCACCAACAAGGCTCGATATGGTGCTAGGGCCCAGAGTTTCAAAAACAGAGACCCCTTCAGCACATGCGTGACCTTGTCCATTCAAAGCTTGGCTTTATGTTCTGGTGGAACAATCTGTGCTCCCATTGCATAAAGAATTCTCCCTGGGTTCAGAGACAGACCCATGAATTGATTTTATCCATAAGTCATCCTGATATCTTGTGATACAGCACAAGCCGTAAATATTTTAATATGAATGAATGAATGCATGAATGAATGAGCCACAGCACTCCCTTGTAGCATAAAGCCATGCATGTGTTCATGGTAGGCCATCTCCTTCTCATTCAGAAGGAAACAGTACGGGAAAAGATATCTTTGATTTCTGTGCGACTGGCATCCTGTTCAATGTTTGTGAGATCGTAAACTGTACTTACAATTCCATAACAATCAAGATTCATGTTTATGGTTGTTAATGATCAAATATTTTTCCCAAAATTTACACCTTAAGCTGGGCAGCATCCCAACCAAAGGGATTCTGAGGGCCTGTAGATTGGCATACTGGAAAACTATATCTCAGAAACCCTTCTGTTGTGGTGAAGTCTAGCTTAAGAATTAGGATCTTGCAAGGTAGAATCAGCAGACATAGCTATGACAATAGAGCTCTGTTAGCATAACCATGTCTGCCAGTGCAGGATCTTGGCTTACATTTGCAAATATTCAAAGAACAGATATAGAACAGTTTCCCAAATGATGAACAGAATGCTGAAAAATAAGAATTTTTGCCATTTGGGACTTATTCTACATGAGCTTCGTCCTGCTGTTTGCAGGGGGAAAAATGCTATTCTCTACGTAGGAAGAAAATTTCCTAAATAAGAATTCATGCTTTCTGCACATAAAACAATACTGCAGATATTATGGTGTCTGCTGAGCAGCAAATCACCACACAACACATAATACACCCAAAATGTGAGTAGTCCTTGAAAACTACATTTTTGAGACCTTTTTCACAACAGGGGAAAATTTGATTATTTATCCTTTTCTATTGGAATGAAATTAAGAAAAATTTCCATTGTGAGGTAGTAATGGGACTGCTGATTTTCTCTCATGTGGCTTGTTAGTAGCAGTGACAATGGCGATAACCAGAGCCATAAAGTGATGCAAGTGAGATATCTGTAAAGTACAGGCCATGCTTTTCCTATCCCTACATGAAAGAATTGCCAAGGAAGGGCCTAGGGATGGAAAAAAAGAAAAACAGGGTTCCTGACAGTTATGAAATCCTATTGGGAAGAATAATAGACCAGTGCAAATCTAGTGAAATTTTCTCCCAAATTATTCTGTGTTTTTTCAGCACAGATAAAATGGCCATGTTTTCTGCATAGAAAAATCAGTTTCCTGCTTAGGAAAATAATTGTCAGCACAGGAAACAGAGTGTTTCGTTCCGTTTTGTTTTTTCTCGACAAAAAAATCTGTTTTTCTATTCAGAATAATCCTTCCAGAATACTTCAGGACAGTGGAGGGATGGCCAGTATAATTATTTGTCCCCCACATGCAAAAATGAAATAGTTGTGCATTCACATCCCTTGTTGTCCACTTGTTCTACTGCTAGTCAGAGTAGACAGTATTAGGCTGGAAAGTCCAGTCTTCTGGGACTTCATTTTCAGAGGGATCTGGACAATTTGGAGAGGGTTTAGCTAAGAGCAACAAGGATGATAAGGAAAGAGTAAAGGTGCTGGTTATATTCAGTCTTTGAAGAGAAGACCGAGGCCATTTCCACACTACACTGTTCTAGTGCTATTATTCCACTTTCAACATGCTGTGGAATCCTGAGGTTTGCAGTTTAGGGAGGGGTCTTTAGAATTCTCAGCCAAAGAGCTCTTTGGCCTCAGGAAACTACAAGGCCCTGAATTCCACCGGATGTTGAAAGGGGAATAATAGCACTAGAACAGTGTAGTGTGGAAAGGCCCTGAAGGTCAACATGACTGCAGTCTTTTAATATCTAAGCAGCTGTCACAGAGAGGAGGGTGTAAGTTTCTTCTCTGCTGCCCCAGAGGGTAGGATCAAGTCTAATGGTTTTAAGAAGGGAAGATTTTGATAACTGTAGAAGGAACTTCTTGATAAGAGTGGTTCCACAGTGCAACCAATTACCTAAAAGTAGTGGGTCTCTTTTTATAGATGTCTTCACACACAGGCTGGACAGCTGCCTACTGGGGATGTTCTTGCTGGAGTTCCTGCACTGAGCACAAAGTTGGACTAGATGGTCATGAAGTCCCTTCCAACTCTATGATTCTACAATTCTTATTCCCTATAAGCCCATTTTGTTTGTTCTCCCATCGCAGGATGATTTCTGGTGCACAGCAGGCTGTAAACATCCACGCACCCCATGAAGTCAAAACTGTTTGTCCGACTCTATCCTCTGAAGAAAAAAAAAAAGGGAAAGAGAAAGGAAAAGACAACCATCATTCATAAATCATGCAGGTTGCCTTCTACCACGCCAGCCAAATTATCTCCCTTACACTAATCATCAATATCTCTGACCTTTGTCATAAAACCTGGGTCATTTATATCTATATCCCATTAAAAACTATCATCCCACAATCACCTCGTTGGTCCTATTAAAGTCATGTCAAAAAGAATCATTGACTTATTGTCAAAACACATCCAGGTTTTCACACTAATGTATCAACCGACACCTTACTGATCAGTCAGGAAATAATTCCTGGTAGTTACTGGGCACTGGGAAATTGGAGACAGGAGGTGAAGCATCCTTTACTCCTCCCTGCAGGGGTTAGATGATGAGGATGATAAATTAAAGAGGATGAACATTACGCTTTCCTTCATTTTTCTTCCTCTGTCAGGTGAAAATTCGGAAAGTTGCTGTTTGCAATTTATTTTCTTTAGGTACTGTTTCCTCCAATGGTACCACCTCTGCTTTGCTGTACAAAGTTCTCATCTAAAGCATGTTGAAACTAATGGAATCTGCCAGAAATGGCCAACTTCTTTATTTCCAGAGGACAATAGGGAACAACAGTGGGGGCGAGGGTGGCAAAGCTTTGTAGTAAAGCAGATGTTTTTCCATGCAGGCACATTTGCTTGCATCAGCAGTTAAACCAGAGGTGATGAACTGTCTGAAGACTGGAGGGCTTTACATAATACTCGTTGGATCACATCCGCTGTCCTGATAAGGACATCAAGTCCTTAGGAGAACATACCTACAGTCAACAGGAACTGGTAAGGGAAAACCAGGACACACTTAGAACTTACTTAAGATCACTGTTCTATGCTGGCAGCCCACCAAGGCCTCCAGGGCCCTTTCCACACCTTATTTTTTTCCAGCACTGGGGTGCAGGGATCGCGCAAGCAGCCTCTGGCGAGAGGCTCTCATGTCCAGGGTCCTTCTGCTCTGCATGAGCTGCCTGCTCGTGCGAGAGCTCCACCTCTTCTTTCTGCAGTGCAGCCTGGCAATTTCCCAGGCTGCGCTGGGGCAGGGAGCGCGACCGGCGTGGCTCCGGAGGCTCCGCACACTAGGTAAGTGCACGCGGGGCCTGGGAGCAATGTGCGATCGCACACCACTTTCAGCTTCTAGCCCAAAATGAAAAGGTGCACGATCGGTGCCTGCTGGCCCCTGGAGCATCACGTGATTGTGAGTGCATTGTGCAGTTAGCTCTTCATAACTGCATGACACTCCAGGTCACGTGGAAAGGGCCCGGCTGTATAATCAGGCTGTTAGTAGGAGCTATGTGGCAAAGTTTGTCTTGTTCAATCCAAATTCTTAGTAGGTTTAGGGAAACCAAGTCCAAATTTATTGTGAGTCCAGAAAGAGGGTGTCCAAGGGCAAAATCTGTAGTCCAGGCAAAGGCCAAAGGTTCGAGGAACTTGAGCAAGGAATACAGGAGTCAGTTGGGCTGCTACCACTGATAGAAGCAGTTCGCTCCAACAGCTTCCTCCCATTCTGGCTTCTTGTTATATAGGCTCAGCATCCTACCCAACTGTGGTCTAATTAACAAGTCCTTCTCATATAAATGCTGCCAGATTCCTGGGCTCTCCCTTTTCCACCTACATTGGTTGCCATAAGTACTGTTCTTCTCATGTCTCTAGGGTGTGGCTGTTGGGAAGGGTCCCGTCTGGATCCTGGGACATAGGCACTACAGTTATAAGCTGAAGTCTGGTTCAGGTAGTCCAAAATCCAAAGGAAAAAAACACTCATGAGCTAAGCTGAGAAAGGAGTTGCTACAAAGATTCATCCAAATATATATTCCAAAGATTCATCCAAATGTATGTGCCAAAGTCAAATATCAGGAGGGATGAAGGCATGGACCAAAATTTCCATGGTGCCATACATCCATGAATGTTCTCTGACATATGTTCAACCCCTCATTGCACTATGGTTATATTCAGTCTGTGGTTACATACAAGTGTAACCCTTTCATCACATGGATCCTGAATCCCATTTTAAATCTAAAGCAGAGTTTTTTGTTTTTTGTTGTTGTTGTTTTTTGTTACTCTGTGTTTTCAAGTCTTTTCTGACTTGACCCTAAGGTGACCCTTAAGGTCTTAAGGCAGCCCTAAGGCAACCCTGTCATGTGGTTTTCCTGGCAAAATTTGTTTGGAGGGTGTTTGTCCTCACTTTCCACTGAGGCTGAGAGAGTGTGACTTACTCAGGGTCAACTAGTGATTTTCCATGACAGGGTGGGAATTCTAGCCCTGATCTCCCAGTGTTTTAGCTGGCTCTCCTCAAATACAGCAGACCCATTGGACTAATTTGATTTATCTATGCATCGACTCACCATTCAACAACCAATTCAGTAGGTTTACTAGCTGGGACTAACCAACGATGTTCCAGCCATTCAGTTATACATTTTTTTAGAGGGGGCATAACTACTTGTCAGGAGCTTGAATGTATCACTTTATTCACTAGGACTGATCAAAGGAACCCTGTCCATTTGCCCGTGCGCAATGGGACAATAAGCAAACAAACTAGTTTCTATGCTATTAGTTGGACAACATTGGTACTCAGCAGAAGGGAGGTATACCAGCATAAACATGTAAGCATATGAGTGTAGATTTACCCTACAAAAACACAGTGTAGGATCTTGGCCATTTTCTGCAATGAGGTTTTGACTGCAGTTTCTGACTTCACACCTGTTGCTTCTGCACTGTGCCAGTTAAGAAGTCACCTTCCCTGGTCTTTGAAGCATTCTAGACCTTTTTTCTGGACTTGTTCTCAATATTCTTCCTTTGTGTTTCACATCCACAATGCCAGATGAGTCTGGCAACATGGCTTTATAGCTTCTGCCTTCACTGAGCTGGAACGAGGATCTAGTAGAGAGTGAATTCTTGTTATTAGTGCCAGATGTGCCAGAATTATATATGCAGGGTGGTACCTAAGTTACCTCTGAGCACGGAGCCAAATGTAACCCTTTTGAAAACCCACATGCTTCTTTTGACAATTTTGGCAAACCCACTGGAGCTTTTTGCCAAACCCTGCTCTTTGATTTCCACAAATCTGCCGGCCCACAGCTGGCTGGCTGCATTTGTGCAGAGACGTAGGTTATCAGAAAAGAGTCAGTTGCCAAGCATAGGAAATGCTTAACCCACCCATCTTTTTATTTAAGGATTTCTCTGGCTGATGCATGCTTTTTAATGTCTGCTTAATTCAGGAGATGGGTTAAGAGAAGAAGAAGAAGAAGAGGAAGAAGAGCCTAATTTTTACTGTTGATTTTGTTGATGTCTTTAATACACGGGTGGAAAAAAAAAATTGCAGCACATTTGAATTGGCATCAGATGTTTAGGTGACTGCCTTCTGTTCCCAAACTCCAAACACAGATTGCACCAGAGAAAGAAAAAAAATATAGCAGAAGTGCAACATATGAGCAGGAAACAGAGCTAAGACCAGCATCATTAAAAACAGATTAGCACAGAGGGGAACATCTATCTATCTATATAAAATAAAATAAAACTGTGCAAGTTGTGAGAAAAGGAGAAGAGACACTAATACAGAAGCAGAATGGAAGGGAATGATTGAGGGAGAAGAAAAAGAGAAACAGGTAGAGTTGTAGATTTCAAACTTCTCAGACCCCTATTTAGGTGTTATAATTCCAGGGGATAGGAGTAAGCACATGAGAAGAATGCGTGTGGTCAAACTCTCCTCCATCCTCATTCATGCTCAACTCTGTCCACTCACAGAGAGTGCTTTGTGGAAAAAAGCTCTTGTCTATCTATCTCTGCACTCAACTTTAATCCAGAGTTGGGAATCAAGGTTTAAATTTAATGCTGGAAAATCCAGGTTTAAAGTGAAACACTGGAATATTAGGTTTGAAATCAAGTGCTATAAATTCAGGTTTTAAAATGCCATGGAGAGGCTCCACAGAAAAGGAAGTGTTCCTTGATAGAATATCACGTTTCATGAAGAGGGTAACAAAAACACCCAAGGAACGAGGGAAGGATCTCTCTCACACACACATACACACACACCCATCACTTGTTTTGTTTCGTTTTCCTCCAGAAATTATAATAGCTGGGACAGGAAACTTAATGGATGAGTAAGAATTCAATCAGAGTTCTTTCCCATTCTTATCTGATAGTGGCCATATTGGTAGAATACTTGCTTGTTGATTAATAGTAGACATATTGATTAAGGATAATACAAATAAAATGAAGCAGCGTGTGCTGCTGCAGTGTGGTAGTGTGAGCTTGGCATGTGTGGAACCAGTAAGTATTACTGCCTCCACAGCTTGCATTAGAACTTTAGAAGAATTCTGTTTGATCAAACCAAATGCCTTTCTGGTCCCCCATTCGATATGCAAGAACTGATCAAAATAGCCCCTTTCTGTTTATGCTATAGAACAACACAAAGGCAGAATGCCTCTGATACTGGGCAGAACATAGAGCCACTATGACTAGCAGCTTTTGATAGCCTGGTCCTCTATGAATTTGCCCAATCTTCTTTTACACTTATCCAATTTGGTGGTCAACACTACCTTTAATGGCAGCAAATTCCCCAGTTGAATCCTAGGTAATGGAGTGTTGCTAGAATTACCCTTGGAATGGTGAGAGGTGTATAAATGTGCCCTTTGCTGCCCCACATGAAGAAGCAAAACGTTTTAGGACACTCATGGTCCACATCGTCAAACTCTACTCTGCCTGATTTGAGCTCTTTAGGAAATTAGAGGTTTTCTTCATGCTAAAGTTGTACTCTACCAATGATCAGCAGAACCTCCTTGTGACTGTTGTAATGTTAGGATGTGGTTATTTATATTATTGATAGGTTGTAAGGCAAACTCTTCTCTAGGATTCTCCTCTTCAGATTCTACCTGAACCTCAGGAAGAACTTCCTGACAGTCAGAGCTGTCCGGCAGTGGAATATGCTGCCTCGGAGTATGGTGGAGTCTTTTTCTTTGGAGGTTTTTAAGCAGAGGCTGGATGACCTTCTGTTGGGAGTGCTTTGATGTGGGTTCATGAACAGCAAGGGGTTGGACTGGATGGCCCCTGTGGTCTCTTCCAGCTCTCTGATTCTGCAATTCTAGGAGGGAAGTGTCATATTGGCCCTACAGTTTCCTGGCACTGATGACAACAGTGAGAAATAATGAAGGGTGGAACTGGTTGATAGGGAGGTCCTTGCCCCTGGCCACTGACATAGTCATTTCATAGTTGTTCATTCTACCTTTGACCTTTGATGATAGCACTTGGACGACCAATAAAAAAGACACCCACTCCCACTTGCACATGCCCTTTCCACAGGACAATGGTATCCCGGGATGGGGGCACGAGAGGAGCAGGACCACTATTGTTGGTGGTCCTGCTCTTCTTGCATCACCGGCTGGTGCAATTGTTGGGGGAATATAATTGCCAGAGAGACTCCATCAATGACCCCCAATCATGTGAACCTTCCATCACAGCTGGCCATGCAGAAGGGTCAAATGCAGGATCGCATACTTCCTTCTCACTGTAGCATAGGAAGAAGGCTGGGTGCTGTGTGAAGGAAGGGATGTCTCCCTTGCATTCCTTTCCACAGGCAGTCAGTTGGATGCAGAGGGGAGCCCTGGGAACACACTCCAGTCCCAGCAGAGACACTGCCAGGATGATGACAAAGCAAGGTAAGGTGAAGAAAGGGCCATACACTATATCACTGCCACTTGCTTGTGGTAGAAGGAACACTGGCTTCCACCATCTCCCTGTCCACTTCTGACAACCTGTTTGTGAGTTCTTCCACCTCATGGAAGAAGTTGCTGAACAAATATTCAAGGAAGTCTTAAGAAACACAACCCAACTTTTTTCTTTCTGTATCAGTAAATGCACATGCAGTGGTTTACAGTTAGTGATAGAAGAACCTGTCAGCTTCACTTTCTCCTGAACTGAGTTTTTCCCCCAATCTCAAGTTCTTTCCTTCTTGAATATGTGATTTGCAAATGTTGACATGCTCTTCAGAAATGAAATGACATGAATCTCTCCCACGTTTGCACTAACAAAATTAATATGTTCAGCTACTGAAGTGCTAGGTCTGCTGTGTGGAGGAGATGGAAAAATGTTAATGGGTGACAGAGACAAGGCAGAACTGCTTGACACCTACCTTTGCCTCTGTCTTCTCCCAAAAGGAAAAATAATGTTCAGCTGGGTGAAAATAGAATACATGATATTATGAGGGGGCTGCAGACCAAAGTAGATAAAGAGCGGTGCAGGAACACTTTGCTACTTCAATTGATTTCAAGTTTTCAAGGTCAGATGAAGGGCATCCAGGGGTGATGAAGAATCACACAGACAAAATCTGAGAGTTTCTGTTTATAACCTTTGAGAATTATTGGAGAATATTTGAGGCCACTGCAACTATAGGCAAGAAAATTCTGTTCCCATCTTTAAAGGGGGTGGTGGTGGATCTGGGTAACTACTTTTGGTGAGATACAAAGGGGTCAGCTTATCTCTGATACCAGGATAGATTTCAGAACAGTTTGTTAAATGTTTTGAGATCTTCTTGGGAGGGTCTGCTCTCTCACACACACCTTTACAGGTGCATTTGATGGGAAGATAGGAGAGACCCTTCTTAGTGTCTACCCCCAATCTCTGGATCTTTTCCCAACAGAACGTAGACTGAGACTCTTCTTACTATCTTTCTGCAAACAGTTAAAAAGCTTTGCATTCCTGCAGCCCTTTGAAAACTGATTTTCCAGGGGTCACACACCTTATATAATGTGCTGACCTTTCTTTAGTTGTTCTTGTTTTAACTTGTCTGAACTGTTTCACTTTTATTGTGGGTTAATGCTCTTAAACATTTGTATGCTGCTGTGTGATCACTTAGAAAAGAATGCTGTGATCACTGAGGCCATTTCTGCACTACACTGTCACAGTGCTGTTATTCTACTTTCAACGTCCTGAGGAATTCTGGGCTTTGTAGTTTACTGAGGCCAAAGAGCTCTCTGGCTGAAAATTCTAAGGGCCCCTCCCTAAACTGCAAGCCTCAGAAATCCACAGGATGCTGAAAGTGGAATAATAGCACTATAACAGTGTAGTGCGGGAATGGCCTAAGATCCAGCATGGATTTCTCTGGAACAAATCATGACAGAATAATCTTATCTCTTCTTTGGATAGAATTACATATTTCATAGATCAGGGGAATGTTTCACTTTAACAAGACTTTCAGAAATGTCCCCAATGAGATTCTCACAGAGAAGCTGGTAAAATTTGAGTTACTAGATGTTGCTCTTAAGCTGGATTTATAGTTGGTTAATGAGGGCATGCTCATCAAATTTTCAGATATAACCAAAGTGGGTGGGGTAGCTAATACAAAATCAGGATTCAGGATGATTTCAACAGACTGGAAACCTGAGCCAAAATGAAATGAATTTCAACGGTGATAAATTCAAGAGTCTTCATATAGTCAGGGGATAAAAACAAAGAGTGTCATCCCAATTAACTGTAATATGTGATAAAGGATCGAAGGGTCTTAGTGGACTGTTACCTCAAGAGGTGGGGAACATCGGGTTCCATCTGCAATGCCAGAGTCTCCTTAGAATTTGCAGAAAATATAGCTCAAAGGAGCCGTACAAGAGGAGGGTAACAACAGGTTCTTTTCACCTACATATACCAGTACTAACTGTAGAGGGGACTCCAGTTAAATTTGAACAAAGTATTTGATTTGAATTGACAAACACACAAGAAATCAGACACTTAAGAACCATAGAAACTATTGGAAAGGTTGGATAGAGAGAGAGGTTGGGTGGAAAGGGTAATAGTTACCAGTTCTGAAGCAGAAAGTCAAAGTGGAGTGGTTCAGATAGCTGTCTGAAGGTAGAACAGAGGAATGAGAGTCCAGAATACCATGTGCAGCATAACATGCCCAATGTACTACAAATTTCTGGAGCTGAATTTGGGATTTTTATACACTATTTCCTACTCTGAAGGAGGATATGTGGACAAAGCAGCAATTGCTTTCTCATGGGGTTGACAAAGAAGTCTAGAATGGGCTGATTCTCCTAACTCTGTGTGACAAAACATTGATGGGAGTCATGACAATCTCTTAATGTTTGGTTGGGCAGGGGGTCTAGGAAACATTTTTGTAGGATAAGATCACAGTAGGGTCCCTGATTGCTTCACCTGGACTTTTTCACTCCATTGCTCTTGGGAGTTCTCATAGCCTGCAGTCTTGAAAGGATTGTCCCAAGCCCATTAGCACTGGCCTTTCCCACCTAATCATCCCTGAATTTATGACCTGACCATGTCGGAGGGCAACATGCTTACAGCCAGTGTGTGTTCAAACATGCTTTTCAGCCATTAATATGCCCAATTTTGAAAATATCACATAATACAGAAGGGAGGATGTGTATGGCATGGTAACAGGACCACAAAGTAAACATGAGCTAACAAGTGGAACCAGTGCAGAGGAGGGAGATCAAAATGACAAAGGGTTTGAATATCAGGCCTTCTGTGGAATGGTTGAGGAATCTGGGTACGCTCAGTTTGAAGGAGACTGAGAGGAAAGATCCTAAACATTTTCAAATGTCTGAAGGGCTGTCTTGTTCTTGTCTTAGAACAAGCTTGTTTTCTGCTGCTTCAGAGACTAGGACCCAAAGTCACAAACTAATGGGTTCAAATTATGTACAAAGAAATTCAAACTAAAGAGTAGGAAGAGCTTTACGATGGTAAGAATAGTTTGACATTGGAACGGGCTGTTTTAGAGGACAGTGGGATCTCCTACACTTGAGTATTTTAATTAGAGTTTTTAGGTGGCCATATGTCAGGGATTCTTTAGGTATAGATTCCTGCATTGGAAGTAGGCTGATCTAGGGGATCCTTGTGTTCTGCACCAATTCTATAATTCTGTTATTCTGTACATTGAGATAACTGGGTTGTACCCAGCTGCCATGTAATTGTTGAAGACAAGAAGCCTCTTTATATAAAAAAGTGTCCAACACTCCTGACATAGTTGAGAACACATGACAGCCTGTGTTACCTAAGGGATGGAGGACGCTGATCTCCACCCACAATGCTAGTGTTCTTTAGAATTTGGGGGAATTACAGCTCAAAGGACTCATGAGAGAGGAAGGTGTCAGCAGGATCTTTTCACTGATGTATACCAGTACTAACTGTAGAGAGGACTCTAGTTAAAGTTAACAAAGTATTTTATTTGAATTGACAAATACAAGAAATCAGGCTCTCGTAGAAAACATACAAGGCTATCATGATTGGATGACTGGATATATAATGATTGGATGCAGTGAGATTGGGTGGAAAGGGTGATAGTTACCAGTCCTGAAGAAGGTGTCACAACAGAGTGGCTCAGACTGTGGCCCTTTTTGCACGGGATTTGCCATGTGAAAGGGTGCCTGGAGTGTCACACGGTTGTGAGGAGTGATCTGCATGACACAGTCACAATCATGTGACACTCCAAGGTAGGGCAGGCGCTGCTCTCACATTTTTTCATTTTCGGCTTTCAGCCAAAAATGATGTGAGATTGTGCATTGCTCCAGGGCCCCGCGCACACTTGCCATGCTTGCGGAGTCTCCGGAGCTGTGGTGGTGCGCTTCCTGCACCAGCACAGCCTGGGAAACTCCCAGGCTGCACTGCGGAATGAAGAGGCGGGGCTCTCGCGCTGCCTGCTTGGGAGCAGGCAGGTCATGTGGAGCTGAAGCAGCGGGGATGCAAGAGCCTCTCACTGGAGGCTGCTCATGCGATCCCTGCACCACAGCGCTGAAAAAAGGTAAGTTGCGAAAGGGCCTGTGTCTGAGGCTAGCATGGGGTAATGGCAGTCTAGGGCACAATGTACAACAAACTATGCCCTAAAACTAAAACTAAATAAGTTTATATTTATTGTTAACCTTTTAAAAATAAAAAAGAAATATTTTATATATTTTATATATTTTATAAAAAGTCATAATAGTTTTACCACGGGACTGACAAAGGGGCCCTAAATAGGCTGAGTGCTTTAACTCTGGAATGACAAAACACACATAACAACCTCTTAATGTTTGGTTGGGTAGAGTGTACAGGGAAGAACTCCATAGGATAAGATTGAGGAATGGTCTCTGGACAGTTTGTCTTTCCTTGTATTCAGAAATACAAAGAGCCTGGAGCGGTAAAAGGATTAGCACAAACCCATCAATGTTGGGTATTCTCACCTAATCCTATCTGAACTTGTGACTCTGAATATGTCCCTAGGTCATCTTGACCCCAAAACACATTCTTCATCCAGCATGATTTTGATTGTGTTCTCTGATTATTAATAAGTTCAGTTTATGAAAATTGCACATCTCATGGAAGGGGTGGTAGGGTGTGGTAACACCTGGATGAATATGTGTTATGCTGACATGGCAGCAGACATAGCCAAGCCATGGGAATGAGTGTTTGTTGAGGGGACCAGCACAGAGGGAAACATCTGCAGCACAATCAGAGTAGACCCAGCTGTCCATTGCCATGAAATCAAGGTGACATATAGGTTGATTGCTGGAAGCAACATTGGAGACAGCGTATCAAAAATATCCCTCATTAATACTTCAGCTCAGGTCATGGTGAATTCTGGAAACTGCTTCTTCTGACAATCCCTTGTGTGCTTTTCCCTGGTCCACTTGATTTGCTCTACTCAGGTCTGGACAGGCTGGCTCTGTTTTTGGCCCGTTGGTCTGGATACTACAAAGAGCGATTTATGACAGTTTCTCACACATCCATTAAACAAACAAACAAGCAGAACAAAGATGCACACGCAGCCCTATTTGCAAGTTACCATTTTAATTTGGGCTGGAGTGCAGTGTAAACAAGGGAAGAGGAAAAGAAAAGAAGGAGAGGCCAATAAACTAAGAGACTGTCACTGCCTGCTCATGATGACAAAATCAATCTAGTCTGTCACTTTTCCCTGTCTCCAAAATTTGTCATTGTCTCCCTCTTGACACTTGAAAACTGTCTGAGATTTTACACGCATACCCATTGTATCTGTTCTGTCTTACTTATGCATGTGTGCAGCAATCAGTTCCTTCTGTCCTGATTCTACATTTTTTTTTAAAAAAAGAAATCCATATAGAAATTCATACTGAAGTATGTATTTCCAAGTACGTTAACCAAGATGCTACATCCTTCTTGCACAGCGTAAATCATGTAGTTTCACAGCAATTGCTCTGCACCATCTTTCTGCTGAATACCAACACTGTAAAACCAACCGTGTGCCTGCCTATTGGACTGCTTATTGTCCCATTGTGCAGTGGGGAAGATACGGTGCTTCTCTCCTATACCTCCAGCAGTGGCAGAGCTTGGACTGTGAGCAGGAGCAGTGGGACAGGCACGGGGCTATGGTGTGGGGATGGCACCACAGTTCATGGTGGTGTGGCTGTGGTACATGCAGACATGGCCAGAGTGCATAGGAGCATGGCTACAGGCCAGGATGCCTCAAAAATATTTCCCCCTGGGGCGAGACACCCCCCGCCCCCCTGTCCATATGCGACTGACTCCCAGTGAATGCACTGATACAATGAAAAAATCAACAAATGTTATGCTTCCTCCAACAAGGTGCAACAACATGTTCAATAGTTACATTTGCAAAACTCTGCTTATGCAGCGATGAAGAACGTATCTCTTTCAAGCATCAGGCATAAAACAGACAGCCACAGGAGGAAAGGAAATGTAAAATATGTTTTAACTGTGTTGTTTGTTTTAGGATATTTTTAAAGCTTTTACATTTTGTCTTATCTTACATTGGAAGCCACCTTGGAATGGGGTAGGGGGAATGATTTGGTTTCTCAGTCCTGGTGTGTTACCAGGCCGTACACCCTCATGATTTGAGGTAGTTTAATTGGTAAATATTAATTGGCATAAATATAAATTATACAGTGGTATGGCTGCATGGTCATGCTGACCAAGAGGAAAGACTGGCTGAAGATGTGTGAAAACTAGGTTAGGCAGGACCTCAGGGCATGTGACAGGCATCGTTAGGAAATTTTCCAGGAACTCCTGCGACAAAAGACTTGCAAATGACTGTCAACAACTCAAATTCCAGAAAGGATGGAACTCAAAACTAAACTAACACTCTTCAACCCTCTTCCTACTCTCTGAGAAAGTCTTCCTTTCACTCCTTTCCTGTCCAACAATCAAGGAGTTATCATGATCCCGTCAGACCGTTGTTACCTAATGACAAGACCATTAGCTCATTCTGGACCCCATTGTCCACTCTGCGGACTCCATTGTCTACTCTGGCAGAAAGCCATTAATACCTTCCACCTCACTGTGAAAAAAAAAAAGAGAGAGAGAGAGTATGTAAACCCTAGCTTTTTGTCAGATAAGTCATGGTACTTTTGACGTACAGACCATCACTCTGCCCCTCTGATTCCCAATGTTTTACTACCCTTGGATTCCTAGTCTAAGCCACATCACTCTGTTTCCTCTCTGCTGCATTGGCAAATATCACCCACTTGACTCTAAACTCTCACTGTCCAATTTTTCCTCCCTTTTCCTTCAGTTAGCCATGTGTGATTGTGAGACTGCTTGGATTGTGTGTGTGTGATGGTTAATTCCCTCCATAAAACAAGCAAGCTCACTTTTGAATCTCAGTTGGTTGTTCTCTACATTACTACCAGTATGTATAAGTGTAAAAGATCTCTTAAGGTTACCTCCCTTTCACAGGCCTCCTTTTTGAGCTGATATTCCCCACCGTTTCTCAGAGGCAGGAGCGTTGTGGGTGGGCCCCGAGTCACCCATATTTTGGGGTAACAGGTGCCGTTCATGACCCTTTCAGAATTCTTTACTTCTTAGGTCTGAAGAAATGGTATCACCCACCCACACAATAGCCACACAGAGAATGTATGTGGAAGTTAGTGGGTTCTTTCCTGGGAATAGGATTCACTGGGATTATTTTCAGTTCTCTTCTTTTACTGATTTTATTCATATTTTTATCGTATATGCTATGAAATGTGTAGCATTGCATGTTATTATTGGAGGTGAGATGCAGCGTCCCTGTTGTAATTCTTTAGTGTTTTCAGAATTGTTCAAACAACATTATACCTTTTCATAATTAAGTGAAAAGTTTTACTCACTCTCTAGCCCCCCACTCAACTATGGTTTCTCTCATTCTTCATTTTGCCCTCCCTGCCTTTTTTAGTGGATCAAAAATTTTGAGAAGTTCATGTCAATGTCTTTCCTTGGAAAAGCAAGTCCCTTTGAGCTAAATTAGAGAAACATATGATGTACCATTGACATTCCAGATCATGCTCCTTAATCGGCAATGGACAAAAAGAGAGCATGCAATGCTACTAGGGAATCAATTGTGACAACTTGTGTGCCTGTCTCTGTAAATCCCATGACCTTATTTGAAAGATAATCTTCTTCTTCTTTTTCTTGACAATTTCATTTGTATTTTGCCTTTCCTTTCCAAATCAGGACTTAAAGTGACTTACACATTAAAACAAAACAAAACAAAAAAGTTAATATGCAGCTAAACTGTTAATAACATTTTTTTAAAAAAACTATACTGTTAAAATAATAAAAAGTGGTTTTAAAAAACAACAGTTAAATATAGTATAGTGTCCTATTAAAAGACAATTTTTAGAGACATTTGGTTCCACCAAGGCTGTTGGATTTTTTTAAAAAAAAATATTTTCTTAATAGCAAATGGACAGAAAGATGGGGAACAATCTAGCCTCCCTAGGAGGGGAGTTCCAGAGCCCAGGAGCAGCCACCAAGAAGTTCCTGTCTCATGTCCCCACCAAATATTTGTGAAGATAATGGAATATGGAACACCCCCAGCCAAAGTTCTCAGGGCCTGGGCATGAAAACATTAGTGGCAATTAATTGTTCTCTGAATTTATGTTTTTCAAGTGTTTCTGAACTCTGATGAGAAGACTTTTCTTCACAGTTCAAAATTTATTTTTACACAAAATTCACACATTGTTATTTTGCACAGAAAAAAACAAAACAAAACAAAAAGCAGCATTTTCTGGGCAGAAACAGTATTCCTATGCAGAAAACAACCACATGCAAATTTTGCACAGAATAAATCCTGAGTTGCAAATAGGTTTCAAAAGCTGCATGATTTTTGCATGACCCACTGCATGTCTTTCTAAGAGCAGGAATAAAAATATTAAATTTACTCATTTCATTCTTTGAGAAGAAATCTAGTGAAAAATTCCCATCCTTATTATGTTTAGTTGAACTCGGAGGAGGCATGGCTTTAATTATGACTTTGAACAGTGTGCACCAATGATAGTATCATAAGTAACATCAGAGCCAACAATCTAGAAAAATTGTGTTTTTCATTCAGCCGTCTCATTTAGTGAGATGACACTAGCCAAGGAAATAACAACAGCAGCAGAAACAACAATGGCCACAGCAATAGCAACAAAAACTTTCCATATCCCTATTTATTAGTCTTGTTATGTTTGCAATTGTTCTGTCTATTGTAGGAAAAAAATAGACTTCCTGTGTGGAGAGAGATATACTACTTGCAGGAAGAGTTCAACGCTTTGTTACCTGACAGAATTAATTGGCTAACATTTATAAAATGCACTGAATCTCTGTAACAGCTCAGTGTTTCAGATCTGAATCTGGTAGACATTTTCTGATGGACTCTAAACAGAACAGGGTCAGAACCTATTATAATTGAGGGCACTTGCTAATACCCAGCGCTTATAGCCCTTCCTGCTATTCTCAGCTAGGTGATAATGTCACTCACCGATATGACAAGACACTCAGTGAAAAGCAAAGATGGGCAACGCATTCTACCGTGCAGATAGGCGAGCTCGTTTAGGATCCTTTTCCACATCAGTACCACCTCAGAGGACACATTGCTGTATCTCCATATGTTTCCATGGCCATAAGGAGGGAATCTGAGCATGAACTACAGTTCCATGACATGTATCTGAATGGAAGCACCCAGAAGGGTGATGGGAGGCATGTGACAGCTTCTTTGAATGAATGAAAATGCAAAAATTTTTTTTTTTTGGAAATTGTTAAGAGCTGCCAATTATAATTAATTAGCATAGCAATATGTTAATAGACCCAGCACAGATGAGGAAACATTGATGTTTGTTTGGTTGCTGTTGGGTTTTTCTTTTCTGTAAAATTGTCATTAAGGGGTTCCAATTAGTGGTCTTATGTAGAACATTGTGAGGAGAACAAGAGTAGCCATCAGCATTTGATGCCACCTGGTTCAGTCATGAGGGATCTTTAGTATTGGTCAAGGAAAAGGGAGGCAGTTGTGTGGAGGAGTCCAAGTGAAGGAAAAGAAACCCTTATATTTTCATTATAGTTAACATTTTAATGTATGCTTATATTTCATTTTAATTTTTTCACCTAACAGAATTTGTAAAGTGAGATACATCGGGCAACCACGAAGAATGGCTGTGAACTATCCCTAAATGTCTCTCAACCCTATCTAATGTCTAAAATAAACACAACCAAACTTGCACATTGGATGTTCTGAAGTGCAGTGAATGCTTAATAGATGCTTCCTTGAAGGAAGGGCATGCACCCAGTGTATTGAAAGAGGTGATGAAATGGCCCTGCTAGAGGAGGAGGAAGAGAAGCCAGGGTTATTCAGGACTGAATAACTATGGTTCTATTTCAAAGCCCCTCCCTCTTATTTTTTTTTTCCTGGGGAAATGAGTGGTGTTGTTGCAACTGAAGAGATTTCTGGATAAAATTCAATGACCATTGGTGTCTCATAAATATGAAAGTTCCCCTCTGGAAGAGGTCGAACATTTGTATGTTTATCCTGAAAGTCTACTTGCAGTTCAAAGTTGCAGAAATAGAGTTGTACCGTGGTAATTTTGCACATGCAGAGTCAACATGGGTTGTACATTTGATGGAGTATTTAGTTGTGTGCATTTTGCCCAGTTGGTTCTGCATTCAGTTGCACACCATAGTTATTGATCCATAATTCCCATACAATATGCAAACCCAGCAATGTATATTGAACATTATTGAGACCAGGAGTGGGCAAAATGTGATCACATTTCCAATTTTTTTAAATTTTTTTGCTATTTTTAAAGCATCCAGGCTCTTATGGTGCTTCTCAATATCCCTTGCTGGCAAAACAGATTCTTTTGGCCATAAACTCTTTTTATCCATCAAATAAAACCTGGATGTGGCTTTCCAGTTATCCAGTTCCAGATTTTGGAAGGAGTGGTATTGATTTTATTCTTTCCCAGAGCAACAAAAAAAGATCCCCACCTAGAAAAGATCACTTAGGCATACAGATTTTGAGGTGCATCATTTCCTGTGTGAGAAATGAAAAGACTGTATATAAAAACACAGATTTTGAAATCCATTTTTTTTTTTTTGTGGTTTGGGATGTAGTTCACACAAATGTATATTTTTTAAAGTACACAAAATGCAAACCTTTGATACAGAGCATAAATGCGTGTACATTTGGGAAAGTGCACACAGAAAAAAAAAAGATTAAAAAAAAGTAACTTTCAAGGTTGTTTTTTTTCCCCCTTCCCAGATAGGAACAAATCTGAAATGATGACAAATTGTTATCATTCAGTTGGGCAGAAGAACTAAAACAAAATTCTCATATGAGGGTGCAGTCAAATGGATAGGGCAAAGAAACAAGAGAATAAAAGGGTCTTTTCACCCTACTCTGTTATAGTGCTATTATTCCACTTTCAACCTCCCACGGAATCCTGGGGTTTGCAGTTTAGGGAAGGGCATTCAGAATTCTCAGCCAGAGAGCTCTTTGGCCCCAGGAAACTACAAACCCCTGAATTCCACAGGAGGTTGAAAGTGGAATAATAGCACTGTAACAGCGTATTGTGGAAAGGCTCTAGAAAACAATTCTCACCCGTCCTTTCTCCCACTAACCTGCCACTGAGCATCTAATCTCAAGTCGCGTCCTTGGTTTGGAAGCAACTGCAAGTAAAATAGAATGGGATTGGAGGACATCTCATTTCATCTCTTACAAAGGTTCTCTATTTTTTCATGAAATCTATTAAATTTGGCTTCATCTTTCACTTCCATCTAAGATAATATATGCAAATGAACATCCTAACAGCATGTATGAATCACCCTTCTCTCTGTCTCTCCCTCATTCTCTCTTTCTGTCTCATACTTCATTTTCGAAGTATGTTTTCCCCAGAGGGGGACTATGACCAGATTTCATTCTGTTATTTTCATAAATTAAAATTAAATGGAACGGTCATACAGCCTCCTCCTCTGGGATAGGCAGAAACAGCCTTCACATCTTGGTTTGCACATACATATATATATAGAGAGAGAGAGAGAGAGAGAGAGGGGGAGGGAGAAAGAGAGAAAGCAGGTGACTTCTTGAGTAAATTAGCACTGCTTACGATGAGAGGCTGAGGCTACGATGGAGTGAATTAATGTACATCTTTGTTGAGTCAGAATCTGCAAGGGCTAAGCCCTGACATGGGACTCTTCAGTGGACTGTGGTGGACAGGTACTAATATTTGGGGCAGAGGTAGCATTTACTAGGCAAATGTAGTAATTCTTATGGTCTTCTGCTTGTTTTCAAAGTTTTGTACGTGAGAGATTAATTAATTCATTGCACACAGCTACTTCAGAATTAACTTTTGCCAGTTCTTTCTACCCTCATTAAAAACAGGATTGAAGATCGTACATCAGTTGAGATTCTACAAGACAGGTTAAGATCCTACATCATGCTTGCATAGTGCAAGGCCATTTCTACAGGATGATGTGCTTCTGGATCATCATGTTGCAATTCCGGGTCCGAGAGGGGGCGCATCAGCAGTGCTCCCATACATACCTGTTTGCTCCCTGTAGAAGGGAGTACAATAGCCCCAACTCCTCCCTCCACAGTGCAGCTGGGCACTTGCCATTGCTGCACTGGGGCAGGAAGTATTGCAATTGCACTTCCGCGGCTTCTGCACTACAGTAAGTATGGGAACGCCACGTGATTGGAGGTGCAAAACGGATTTTTCATGTTTTGCAAATACCGTACGAGTGTGATGCTTTGTGACAGGATGGCAGTTGGATGATGATGACATCATGTGGAAGCATGACCTGCCAACTACTGCCATCCTGTCACATGAGTGGCATAGCAACACTGTGCAGAAAGGGCCTAAATCTTCACTTAAATAGTTACACAGTGGTTGCACTACACCACCCTTTTACTGCTTACTAATAATACACAACTGATTGTGCAGGCAGATATTGTCCCATTAGATAATGGGATATGCATAGTTTCTGCAATCCAGTGAATAAAGTGGTACACTGAAGTCATTGACAAATGCCTATCCAGTGTCCAATAACATACAAACATATAACTCTAAATATCATGCTTAGCCAGAGAGTAAGCCGATTGAATCATCTGTTGAGTGGTAAGTCAACATGCAGATAAACTTAATTGATTCAATGAATTTGTGCATTCATGGAGGATGCATAACCACTCATCAGTGCCTTCAGTGTACCACTTAGTTTTCTGGGACTGGGGAAATTCACAGATAGGCAGTTTGTCACCCAGTGTTGGTATCCAGATGAAGGATGGTGTAGCGTTACTGCCACATAATAATGTGTGTCTTTTTAAACCAATACAGGATCTCAGCTTAATGGTATTTCTCTGCAGAAAAATTCTCAGGAACACTTTCCAACATTCAAATGGCTTTTGTTCTACCATCAGGTCCAATTTATAGAAAGTCTGTCCAATGTTTTCTTGGTAAGATTTATTCAGAAGAGGTTTGTCATAGGTCATTTCTGCATGGGGCGAGGGAATTGCCCCGCGCCGCTACTTACCAGATCTTCTGGTGGTCCGGTCTGGTCCGGTCCTGGGTGAGGAGAAGCAGTGCGTAGTCATCAATTTGCACTGCTCCAGTATCCAAAATGGTGGCTTCCAGTTGGTTGTGGGTCTCGACCAACTGGTGAAGCTCGCCAGCCTAAAGCCCGCCCTCAGCAGATCACAGGCTCGCATTGGTGCAAGCCTGTGAATCTGCACAAGGGAGCAGGCTCGCAGTGGTGCGCTCTGTGCTTTTGAAAGACCGGAAAAATCAGGTCTTTCAAAAACATGCTGGAGGACCACTTGGGGTCATTCCGGAGCGGACTGAGGTGCTGATCTACAGTAAGTAGTCCAAATCCAGTCCACTCCAAGGTGCAGACGTCCTCCGTGGAGGACACACTGCACTGTTTTAAATACCCCATGTGGAAATGGCCATCGTCTTCATCTGAGGATTAAAGAGTATGACTTGTGGCTGAGTGGAGATTTGAACTCTGGTCTGTGGAGTCCCACTCCAACATTCAAACTACTGTGACATACTGGCCCAACTTCTGAAAACTGGGAAAATACAGCACAGAATTCTTCCTTTCCTCCTATATCTTGGAGAAATCTATCGAAGTTAATTGTCTTTTCATGTCAGCACAAAACAGACAGAGATTCACATCCCTCAACTGCAGTAATAACAGCCAGAATGCACATTGCAATCTACAACAGGGTGGGAATTGTGTAGCTCTCCATATAACTCCCAGCATTCATCAACTCTGGCTATTCTGGGTAGAGATGTTAGGAGTGCCATATAACAATATCTGGAGGCCACACAGTTTCCATCCATAATTTATGACATGGTCATCACAAAAATGTTGTCAGCATTCGTCTCCTAAGAGTAATTATTTACATTTTATGGCATTTCCCTGCTAGCATGAAAACCTACAGAAGGTCATGGAATGAGAGTATAGTTTAATGACGAAGCCCATATTTTCATCCAAAAGATCCTGGTTTCATTTCCTGACATCTCTGGGAAGGGCTAGCAAAGACTCCTGTCCTTGTATCTTAAAACTTCTGTATCTTAAAACCTCTGACTTTGGACATGAACTTTGTAGGAGGAGGTGGTGTTATTACAATTGACTGTAGCTTACATAGCTGTGTTTAAAACAAGGATTTTTTTTTTAAGCAAGTGTACCTATCCCCATCTTCATCCATTCAAAACAGAAAAGGCCTTGTTCCCTAAGAACAGATGCATATGCAACTCTAGTTTCTTTTCATGTCAGCACAAAACAGACAGAGATTCACACCCCTCAACTGCAGTAATAACAGTAATGACTCTAGTTTCACAAATGTGAGCTGAATATGGATATTATATGATGGAGTCAGTTGCACATGGAAGGGAATGCATGTGTACGTAACACACCAGCAGGATTCCAGTCATGTCCTTTCTACAGAAAAAAAAAAAGTCTGACTTTGGGTGTCAAAACATAGGCTGTTATCCTTATGGTTAGTCCGAATTAGAGTAGACCTATTGAATCATTTGTTGGATGACAAGTCAAGAACCAGCAGAAACAACTTGAAGGCACATAGCAACAGAGTCAGGTGAGCTTAACTGATTCAGTGGTTCTACTTTAGTTGGGACTAATAATGGGATTTGGGCCTCTTGTCTTCCTGCATTTGGTAAAGGTCTTGCATCAGAGGTTATGATGCACAACTTTACAGTGATGGAGCTACCTTGCTGACATCATATTCAACCATGCTTGTGAAATTCAATGGTGCTAAATGGAGCAGCATGGAAGATGTCCCATTGTGCAGGAGGAGTTTCAATTACCCCATGGGTTATATTGCATGTTGGGACATACAATGTATCAGGAAACATTGTATGACAGGACACATTGTTCATTGGTACACATTGTACATCAAAATAGCTGCACAATGGCTAGTTATGCTAACGAAATGGTGCTGATGACATAGCTATACCTGTTACCTCAAAATATAGGTGCCACAAGGGCCACTCTGTGATGTCAATATCTCCTCGCAAAAGTGAAGAATTAACTAGCTCAACATCAGGAGGCTACTGAGAGGGGGGTAACTTAGCGAGACCCTTCTACCAATATTTATGGGCGCCTGCTGGAAAAGAACCAGCCAGAGATTCAGAAATAAACTAAAAATGAGTTTTATTGATGGGAATTCACTCATGTATGCACACACGATACAAACAGTCAAACATTCACACAGGAGCTAACTGAAAGAGAAAGGGAGGAAAAATTGTGACTCGAGAGGTTAAGGTATAATTATCAGTCCAGAGGATAAGTGAAGAAACCGCAATGTGGTTTGGCTTAGGCAGGACCTAAGGACAGTCCTTGTTCAGAAGCCAGACAGGCAGAGTGATGCATAGACCTTCGAGAGACTGTACTAAGCAGTCTGAAATCAGGGGTATTTGTAGTCAAAAAATAGCTTGTGGCGGTGGAAGATATGTGCAGTTCCAGCTGTGGAACAATGGGAGTTGCAGCTCAGACAATGGACTATCAACCCACTAATGTTTGCAGTGTTTGGATGACAAAGACATGATGGGTGTTGTAACAGCTGTCTATTGTGGGTGCTACAAGGCAAGAGGAAGGAGTCCAGGTGCACAGGGGATTCATTTTTGACTCCTCTTTGTCTTTTGCTTCCTATATTGAGACTGTTGCTAGGTCATGTCGCTTCTTTCTTTATAACATCTCTAAAATCCTCCCCTCCCTTTCTCCCTCTTCTGCCAAGACTTTAATCCATGCTTTCGTTATTTCTCATCTCGATTACTATAATCCTTTACTCACCGGTCTTCCTCGATCTCATCTTTCCCTTCTGGTCTCTGTTTTCCATTCTGCTGCTAAAATCATTTTCTTAGCTCGCCATTTCGATCACTTACCCCTCTCCTGATTTCCCTTCGTTGGTTACCTATTCCTTGTAGGATGTTTTTTAAACTTCTTGTTTTGACTTTTAAGGTCTTACATAATTTAGCTCCTCCTTATCTTGCTGCTCTTATCTCTCCTCACCAGCCTGCTGGAAACCTATGCTCCGCAAATACTTGCCTTCTTACCCAGCCTAGAGTCTCTTCCTCTTTAGCTCAGTTACGCCCTTTTTCTCTTGCTGCCCCTTACGTGTGAAATTGCCTTCCGATGACCTTGTGAACTGCCCCTTCTCTTACTGTTTTTAAATCTAAACTGAAAACTTTCTTGTTTACCGAAATCTTTGGAACGTTGGATCAGTTTTATTGCTATTTAGATACTGTATTTTATTGGCATTATAGCAATGTTTATTGCCATTATAGTACTGTTATGTTGTGCTGGTTGTAATTCCATGTACCCTGGATCCTTTTTGTTGTATATTTTCAATTTATTATATATTTATTTAGCGCAATTGTTGTATTTTAAATTTTTAAATCGCCTTGTACATGGATGTTGCTGTATAAGTAAAGGATACTACTACTACTAATAATATCTGTCAATCAGTGTCCTGATGGGCTTCTCACCAATTGCGTTCTCTGGGCAGCTCCAGCTTCTACTTTGAGCTTATTGTCTGCAGAAACAGCAATCCTTGGCCTGACAAATGACTTAGTCTTGCCTGGAGGTTGTTTAGGTTGACTTGCCTCTCCTTCTCACATTCATAGTCAGAGTTATCCCTCGGATGGTTTGACCTCTCAGTCACCTTTCAGGTCTGATTTTAATATCAGAGCCAATTAAAGCGTATTGCCAATTAAACGTGATACCAATTAGATATAGTGCCCATCCAAACCATACCATCACTGGTAGCCAGATGCGAGTCCTAACATACCTTTGCTCTCCTCTTGAGAATACGAAACATTGCACAATGGTACCATCCAGCTTTAGGTGATTTAAGTCAGTTTACAGTGATGTAACTTACCAACAGGGTCCCAATCTGTATCTTCTTCATGAAAATACACTAGTTTGCTTATAAAAAACAAAACAAAATAGTGTTTATCGTCAAAGAGTCATTCCCTGTTCCCTGGAACACTGCACAAAAGTGTGCAGACCAGGAGAAAATTGTGTAGAAACCTCACTGCTCCTTTATTTTTCTTCAAGTGTTGGGAAACACTTTCTTTGGCCAGGAAACAAACAGAAAGGAATATTCTTGACAATATCTTATGCCTTGTGTCATTTTGCTTGATTGACTGATCTGACATAGAATTGGTTCTTAGATGTTGTGTGGCAGAAAGTAAGAAAGAAAGAAAGCGACCTCAGCAGAACAATTTGTTAATGAACTAAATGCCATGAATGAAAGACACAAATTAATGGCAAAAATTAAACCAGCCATCCAAGGTGACATGCTTAATTGTAAACAACTTCCTCGTCTTATCATTCAAAATGCTTCATTGGCTTTGGGTCTTCCTTACCTTCCAAGTCAGCTACGCAACAGTCTGTTTCTTGTCTCTCTTAGTCCAGCTTCTTTGACTTAAGAGAGTTGCAGATTAAGCCATTTTAGATATTTCTTCCCCCTCCCTCTCCCCCACTTTTGTTTTTTTTTCTGAAAAAGAAAGAAATCCAGAGTGTAAAATAAAATGCACATTTGTATATGTTAATATACAAACGCTCTCTCTTCTTCTTTCTCTCTTTCACACACACACACACACAAACACACACATTTGCAAGTGCACACCTAGAAATCATTATACAAAATGGCCAAGGCAAATGGAGGAAAATAATTATTGCAGTTGATGGAGCAGAAACCCCATTACAGCTAAATTCTACTTCACAATACACAGTCTTGCCAGTTCAGAAGTAAATGCATTTTTCAGCATCTGTAACACACTTTATTAAATTAAGTTTTAAAATAATTCACTCCTTCCTCCTCTTTTCTATCTCATCCTGAGCTTTGTGGTCATTATTTGGGACTGGGGGAGAGAGGTGTTCCTCAGTGTTTTATTATGACTTTTGTGTTGCAATTAATTTTGAACTGGGGCAAAAAAAATAAAAAGCCATGTGCAGCGTAGGCTTTACAATTTATTAATCTTTAATATTGTGGGATGGTTGCCCACACGACTTCTTGCAGCAAAACCTCCTTGCTCAGATATAGAAAATCTCTTCCTCTTTCTCCATGCCTTCTACTTTTCCATCCTACAATCATGGATATCAACAGACACGCTGCACAATTTCTTGGATTCTCTGCTTTTAGGATGCCAAAATTCAGCTAGGAACCTGAGAGCACTCATGATCAGACATGGTAGAGTTACCATATTTTAAAAACTAAAAGATGACATATTGGCTGATCAGCTACTTCACACCATTGATCACCAGGTCAACTTTCACTTTAAATGCCTTATCAGCTTTGGATAGTTGTAAGAGTCTCTGTTTCTCACTTGAGTCATCCCAACAAATGAGACTTTGATGGTGGGACTTCTTTTGCCTCTCCACCATCTTCCTTCCTGAAGGACCTTCCCCACAGGTGGGGGGAGGTGGCAGTCCCAGCAATCACAATGACAGTGGCAACTGGAACCCTGCTGGGAGTCACTCGGTAACCCTTACAGGGATGGAACAGGCTGCTTGGTCTGTTGTGTCTCTCTTCTGACTCCTCAGAGCTTTACTACCTGACCACATGCTTCCTCCAGTCCTGATCTTGTAAGAAAACCCAGAAGCTTTGAAACCCACTTGGACAGAAATGTAAGCTCTGAAAAAGGGGGTGTGTCAGGGGAAACTGGATAATGCAAATATTAGCTCTGAAAAAACAGGACATGTCCTGGAAAAGGAAGAGGCATGGTTGAGACAACGAGAAAATAAAAATGAGAAGTCCATGGGATAGTTAATACAGAGCCATATAGGAAATAGAAAGAGGACCACATAAAAGCAGGCTGTTGGGTCACACTGTAGACAAGAAGAACAGGCTATAGGGAACAGTGAAAGAGGAAGTCTGGAAGGTCCTTGTTATGAGGAAACTATCTACCCAAGCAAAATTGCAGAAAATGCTGGGCATAAAGGGAATGAAATAACTGACAGCAAACACATATGAGATATTAAGAAATTAATAGTTGCCAACATAGCTTTAACAGACCAATCAGACAATGACCTTATGAACCAACATGAATGTATAAATTACCAATGAACTTATCACTTGGGGCTTTTGATTTGCTTGAATCCCTTCAGCTTTTGCTGTGCAGTAAAATAAAAGTCTTTGTTGGATGTGCACTTGACTGGTGGTAATTGCTTTGGGTACATCAAGCATGAACCCAAAGGGTAACACACTCAGTGTGACACAGTAATCCTAAGATATGCAGATACCAACTTTCTGTTTTTATCCCCAGTTCTGAGAAAGCCGTACTGACCCTGAACATGGAAGCTCTGTTCAAGCCACATTTTTTTTAACCCTTAAGGGTAGTATTATAGCAGCTGATATAAGAAATGGTTAATAAGCTATACACCCCCACCTCATGATATGGTTGAACTGACAAAAGGTTTAATTGGGATGAAGTATAAATTATATCCTGCTCTGACTTGGAAGTTTGCTGGCAAAGAGGAACTGTCTGCACACATGTGCCACAAAACTAGTTCAGATTGGGACCTCAGGGCATGGCAAAGTCATAATTAAGGAAACCCCAAGCTATGGACTGGCTGATATCCCTCAATGACTCAAACTTTAAAAACAATAGCACCCAAAACTGCCTCCATAGAATGACTGATTTTCTTTGACCTTCTCCCTTTATGCAATGAATCTCTTCTTTTGCCCCCTCACCTGTTCCATCATTAAGGAGCTATCACAATTCCCATCAGTCCTTTGTCACCAAATGCTGAGACCATTAGCTCATTCTGGACCTTATTGTCTACCAGAAAGCCATGAATATCTTCCCCATCATGGTGGGAAAAGAGTATTTAAATCCTGGCTTCGAGCCAGATAGCTTGTAATAATTTTGATATTCTGGCCATCACCCTGCTGTTCTGATTCCCATTCTGGTACTACCCTTGGACCCTTGGACTGAGCCTCATCCCTTTGTCTCTTCACTTCTGGATAGGTAAATATCAGATAAATATTGCCCTAAATTCTCGCTATCCAAAATTTCCTTCCATTTTCCTTCAGCTAGCCTTGTGCAATTGCGAGACTGCTTGGATCTTCTTTGGGTGTGACTGTGAATTCCCCCAATAAAACACTCATTCTTTGACTCTCTAGCTGGTGTTCCTGCACTAGTGCCAGTATACACGGAGGTAAAAGATCCTGTTAAGTTACCCCCTCTCACAGGCCTCCTTTTTGAGCTAATATTCCCCACTGTTTCACAGAGGCTTGTGGGAGACTCCTGAATCACCCACATTTTGGGGTAAAAAATAAATCTGGGAACTTTCACATTCACATATCTACTCTTGAAGAGAAAATCTGCTTCCTTTTTTTTTTCCCCCAAAAGTCACTATCCCTTCCTTAAACAATTCTTCAGAAGGGAAATAAAAGGGGAATACGACAGGATTATCTTTTGCCTTGATTAGAAAGGATCCATTTATACAGATGCCTTTCTAAATTATGAATTCAATCATCAACCCAAAGATAAAGGTTGAGTTATAAAGGCCCGTGTTGATTTAATATCTGAGGATGAGACTTTGAGTCAAAAGCCTGAATTACATTAGAAGTGCTGGGTTTGAAACCACAAGGCTTTGAAACTAAATAGTACAGCAAATAAATCTGATAATACGCTTTAAAACTGAGATGGGGAAGAAGGGAAAGGGGGAGGAGAAGGAGGAGAGGAGGGAAGATAGATAAACACTATCTACCCACGAAAGCAGCATCGAAATATTTTTGATCAAAACCGCGGCATCTTTCAAAGGAATTGCATCAAGGCACTTTACTCTTTTAGGGTTAAATGAATACTTTTGGTTTTCCTCAGAGTGATAAATGTGCCTCTCCTTTCTTTCCTTTTTTTTAAAAAACTTGAGGAATTAGTCCTACAGTTGGTGAACAACAAAATCCTCCAAGCAGGGGTGCAGCTACCATGTGGGTGGGGGCAAAATGAGGGTGTTGCCTCCCCCATAAAAATTCTGCCCTTCCAAAATGAAATTTTCCTTCTAGCATTTCAGTAACTTAAAATTTCTGAAGAGCATTCAGAAATAAGAGTCTAGACATCAAAAGAACAGGAGAAGGCAAAGTGGCCAAAAGAATGAAAAGACAGCAAATATGAGAATGATTTTCAGTGTCTCATTCTCCCCAGTGTTAGAAATCTGTGAAATGAAGGAAAAATGGGGGAAAGTTCTTATTTGGAGAGGTAGCACCCTTTTTTTGCCCCCCCTCCCATTACTACATTCTGCCTCCAAGTTAGGCTTGAGATGGGACTCTAAAAAGCTGAATATCCTCCAACCTAAAGGCCATTTCCGCACTACACTGTTATAGTGCCATTATTCCACATTCAACATCCTGTAGAATCCTGGGGTTTATAATTTATTGAGGTCCAAGAGCTCTCTGGCTGAGAATTCTAAATGAAACTATTTTGGACCTTGTCATAGCCCTTGATAGTCACCACGGATGTGCCCCAATGCATGGAAATTTTCAGGTATTCCTGCTCTCCACTTCTGCTGTAGCAGAACCTCAGTGTTAAGTAGGAATGTCGCTTGTGAGCCTGAATCCTGTTGTTAGCTCAGGTACAGCAGATCCACTGAATCAATAGGATTGACCCATATGATGACTTTTCAACAGTTGATTAAATAAGTTGTTACCCTAATTTCAGGGGTCCCTCGGGGGACAACTCACTGTGCTCCACTTGATGGGGAATGGAAACTAGCCAGAGCACAAGCAATAGCACTGCAAAAGGTAGGGTAACCTAGCGGGGTCTTTTACTCAGTTTTTAAGGGTCAGGCCAAGCCAAAAACCAAACCAAATGTCCAATAAACGATTTTATTAACTATAAGTCTCACGCACCAACGCACTCTCATACACATGCACCCAAGAGCTATTAAGAAGCAAAAGAGAGGAAATTGGACAGAGGGAGTATTGAAGGGGTGTTGTTGGGGTAATACTGCGCCTTGTCCTGAAGTCCTGGGTCCGAGAAGGCAGCAAAGAAGTGGGGCTCAGCACGGGGGGGCTGAGGGGATTGCTCAACAAATGGAGCAACGGCCGTCTGGGGTGACCGGGAGTGATCCGAAGAAACACTCAAAAGCTGGGACTGTTTATAGGGGAAAAAGTACCTGGAGCACTAATCCTTTCCCGGGGAGAACAATGGGTGTTGCAGTGGGCACGAAGCTCCACATTGGTAATTTCCTTGGCATGATGGAATTATTAGGTGTTGCCAAAGTCTCAGGATTGTCAGAGGTGTTGTGGTGTGATTTCTGGTCCCTGTCTGATGGGATATTTGCTTAACCTGAGGCACACAAGCTAATCCTCTCAAGTCAGCATCTTGGGGCTGAGGACCCTTTGTTTATTGTGTCTTTACACATCTCGAGGTTTCCTGGGGCTACGTGATGGGGATTTTACTGGCCTGACCTGGTTTTCAGTCTTTCGACCATGCCTCCCTATGTGCCCTTTCAGGAGACCTCTCTGGCGCACAGTGCTATATTTTAATATTAAAATTGTGGACCCCGGGATAGGGTTTCTCCCTCCAAGTAACAAAGTCTAGTCAGGAATAATCTTCAGGATTTCAGGCCCTTTTGTTCTAACATGCAATAAAGTAGAATGACAAAAGGTTTCTTTGCATTGGGTGAAATTGTGAGAGTTTTTGCACATTGTTCTCCCATACAACTGGAAAGGTATTCACCAGTTGGTTACGTGCAAGCAAAATGTAAAGCATCTCTCATATTCTCATCCAGTGGGATGAAAAGCTCTGTATTTCTACTTGCTTGTATGCAAGAACAGAGTAAGCATTTATGTTCCTACTCAGCACTGGGGAAAAGTACTGGGGAGAAAGCAGGTTAAATAATCTGCATGTAAGCAAATGATTCTTCCCCCTCAGATTTGAAAAATATTGTAGCTGCTGTTGCTCTCCCTCCTCTTCCCAGTTTCCCATTTTCTCACTGAGGAAAATGTCCATCCAACCCCTCCACTCATCCCAAGCCTGTCTTCTAGTGGTTTTATATTTGCAGCTGTTTCAGTGGTGACAACCATGATAGATGAAGTAGAGTGGCCATACAAACAAGAGGAGACGGATCCTGCACCTTTGATAGCAATGCATGGGGCACTATGTTACCATATTCTACCACCTCTCCTACAACATATGCAATTTTCATAAATTGGACTTATTAATGACCAGAGAACATGATTAGGGTTTTACTAGTGCTTACTAGTGACATATTTCGGGTTATGATGGTGGGAAAGTCCGGATAGGATTATGTGGAAAACTCCAGCACTGATGGGTTTGTGCAAATTGCTTCACTGCTTCAGGCTGTTGGCATTTTGAGTACAATGGAAGATGAACTGCCCAGATTGATGGGCATTCAGAGACCATCCCTCAATCTTAACCTTATGAAGCTCTTCTCTATACCCCCTACCTGATCAAACAGTAAGAGATTGTCAGGACTCCCCTCAATGTTTTGTCACTCTGGAATAAAAGCAACCAGCCCATTCCAGAACCCTTTGTCAATCCCATGCGAAAGTCATTACTACTTTGTCAGCACACAATTTAAGGTATGAAATCCTAGCTTCAACCCTAGCTAATTTTAGTACATATTACATAGTAGTTAGTATGTCCAGACTGCCATTCTTCTGTGCTACCCTCAGATGCTGTCTAAACCCCTTCACTGCCATCCCCTTCTTCAAGACTGGCAACTATCACCCTTTCACCTGTAATCTCTCTCTGTACAACTTTTCTCACCTCACTTTCTAATAGCCTTGTACCGTTTTTAATAGTGTCTGATTTCTCATGTGTTTGTTGATTCAAATAAAATACTTTGTTTATCTTTAATTGGAGCTTTCTCTACAGTCAGTACTGGTATACATAGTTGAAAAGATCCAGCTGTTACCCTTCTCTCGCATGCCTCCTTTGAGCTACAATTCCCCAGTTTCTAAGGAGATACTGGCATTGCTGGGGAATCCCAACATTCCCTACTCTTTAGGGTAACAATTATGCCAGCCGAAACTGCCTCCAAAATTCACTTGATTATTAAAGGGACTTCATACCTTGTCTTTGTTGAGTTATCCTACAGGAACGGAAGATACCTCTTCCCCCTCTGTTCCCTCATATCTAATATGCTGCTGGGGTGCATGTAAAACACAAGGAACGCTAGGTTAGAGATGGAAATAACCATAGAATAATAGGATCAGAAGAGTCTACAAGGATCATCTAGTCCAGTTCCTTGTCATGCAAGAATACACATCTGCAACACTCTCAAAAGGTCTCCATCCAAAGACATTTTTTTATCACCATACATGGTGGCCTATTTCACTGTTTCACAATTCTTCCAGTAAAGAAGTTTCTTATAGTTTAAATGGAATAGCTTTTCTAATTATTTTAATCCATTGGTTCTTGTTCTAGTTTCTGGAATGGTAGAAAACAAGTTCACTCCATTTTCTACATCAGTGGTTCTTAACCTTTTCTTTACTGGGGGAACCTGCAAAAGCACACACACACAGACACACATATTGCCAGGGACCCCTAAGATATAACTCACAATTAAAATATTTAAATCTAGACTTAAGTATTCAAAAATTTATTTAAATTTTCAAATATTTATTCAAAGCTTCTGGAGACTAGCATTCAAATCCCTGCTCAGACACTGGGAGACCTTGGGCAAGTCACATTTTCTCAGCCTCAGAGGAAAGCAAAGGCATATCCTCTCTGAATAAATCTTGTCCCCACCAAAAAGGAAAAAGAAAAAGAAAAATCTGTGATAGATGCATGTTAGGGATGTCATAAGTCATAAGTGAGTTGAAGACACACAACAACAAAATGTTGCTGACATGAGAGGTTCTTATTAACCACAATATCTCTCCGCTTTGACAAATGACTTATAGCAACTCTAAGACAAACCCATTAAGAGGATTTTTTGGCAAGATTTGCTGCCTTTGCCTTTCTCTAAGGCTGAGAAAATGTGATTTCCTTGAGGTATCTCAGTGGTTTTCCACGATGAAGTAAGGATTTAAACCCTGGTCTCCAGAGTTATAGTTTGCAAATGAGGGAGCAGTTCAGCAACCACATTCTCCCCTCACTGCCATATTCCTGTTGCTGCTGTTGTTGTCCAGCAGCCAGGCATTGTGGACCCCTTGTGAGGACTCTGCAGACCCCCAGGGGTCCCCAGACTTTCCTTTAGTTAGGCTGAGAGCAAGATGTGGTGGGAAGCAAGGATGGAAGTAAGGGCTGGCAAAGAGCTTTTCATGCTGTGATGCTTCCCTAGTTTTAAACTGAGCCTTACAAACCTTGCTGAAGTCATATTGTCAGCATAGTTTGGCTAAGGTAAAGACATACAACCTGTACTCTGGGGAGAAAAAAAACACCTGTGACTCAGCTGGGTTGTCTACCTTTCAGAAACGATTAGCATTGCCAGATCACAGGATTTGGCCCTGAGTCTCCAGTTTTCATTGGCCATCTCCAAATTCCCCAGTTTTGGTGGGCTCAGCTTCGGGCAAGATGAAAGGGCTCTCTGCAGTCTCCAACTCAACTAATAGAGCAGCAGTTTGCTCCAATTAATTTGCAAGGCTTAATTGGGTGGTTACTGCAATTTGTCATTTGAGTTGTTGCTCCAAATCTTTGTCAGGAGTCCATGCACTTGCTTAGTTAGCTTCTCTCAATCTCTCTCTCTCCCTCTCTCCCTCTCTCTCAATCATTGTAGCACCAGGGCTTACCCTCCAGTCTGTCTGCAGCCACCTTCTGGCTACAAACAAATATGTCAGGTTACAAGTTCCTTACCTGGTCAGTCTAAGTAAATGAGGAGGAATATTCAGCTCATTTGATCTCAGTCTGCCTTCTGAGCTAAGGTCCTTTCAGCAGTGTCCTCCCATTCTGGAAGGGGAATAGGAGAGGAGGAGGACCACTACTACACTTCTGCATGATGTCATTGTGCTCCTGCTCCTCTCCTGCCCCCAGGCGGAGTGATCACGGATTAAATCATTGATGGCTTTTCCCCATCAATAGCCCTTTTCACACAGCATCTGCCATGCAAAAGAGGGCCTGGAGCCTCATGCAATTGCGAGGAGCGATCTGCATGGTGCCCTCACAATTGCGCAAGGCTCTCGGGGCCGGCAGGCAATGATCGCGCACCTTTGCATTTTTGGCTTTCAGCTGAAAATGCTGCCTGATCACGCATTGCTCCCTGGCCCCGTGTGCACCTACCTGATATGCAGAGCCTCAGGAGCTGGGCCAGTCGTGCTTCCTGTCTCAGTGCAGCCTGGAAAGGTCCCAGGCTGCACTGTGAAAGGAAGAGGCAGGGCTCTCGTGTGAGCAGGAAGCTCATGCAGAGCTGAAGAAGCAGGGAAGTGAAAGCCTCTCACAAGAGGCTGCTCGCGTGATCATCGCACCCCAGTGCCGAGAAAAGGTAGGATGCAGAAAGGGCCAATGACACGTGATTGCACCACCGTCCCACACTTACCTGTCCTGCAAAAGGGCAGGAGGTGTGATGGCAGCACTTGCTGCTCCAGTGCAGCCTGGGAAAGTACCAGGCTCCACTGCAGAAGGAAGCAGTGTGTCCATTATGCTCCCTTCCACAGGGAGCTAATCCCATGTGGGGGGGGCACTTCCATCATGTTCCCTTCCTGGCAAAGCCACTACCAAGATCACCACCAGAGCATGACGGGACAAGGTAGGCTGTGGAACGGGCTTAAGATTCCTGTCTTAATTTCCAAACTGGAAATGCATGATTTTTCCCTCTCTATGTCTATACGTTTCAATAACAACCTATGAGCAAATGTTGTTGGTACTTAACTGATAGTGCTTAGTGATGTTACCATAGGCCTGCCATAGATTTTTCAGGGTTTCTCCCCCAAACCACAGGGCCTCAGATGATACTGAACTGGGAATCCTAGCAACAACACATTTGCAACCCAGAAGTAGGGCTTGGAAATTTCCTCTAGCATCTCCCTCTGTTACCTGTTGCTTTTCTGTTACTTTCTTTTATTAAGGTAGGGGTTAGGATGGATATGAGAATGACATAAAACTGAAAAATCCATTTCAAAATCCCTTGAATGCTAAAATTGCCCTTGAAACAAAATTTCAAAAGTAACAAGAAAACACTAGGCATAATGTTCCAGAAGAGTAAATTGCCTTGTGCTTGTTAACTTACTTTTGAAATAAAGTCGTGCATTGAAGGAACTGACAAATACTTATGCACCATCCAAAAACGTACAAGTTTATGTGAAATAACCGCACTTGCAGGAATCAGTTTATGCAGCTGTGAACTATGTCTGTCCCACAATAATATTTTTTTTAAAAAGTACAAAGCAACTAGTGTATAACGATAATAGAATTTGGAACAATTTGTGCAAAGTAGCAATTTTCACAAAGATATATATTTATGGAAGTGAAATGGTTGCAATAAAGGTTTGAAACATGAACAATCATTGAAAAAGTATGCAAAATTCCTCAAGCATGTAGAGACTTGTCAATGCCTGTTCTCACTGAGGATGAGAAACTTGGTGAATATTATTTACAGTCCTGGTAAACAACTGGGATCTATAATTACATACATTTCCTTGATAGGAATTGTGTTACTTCTACTTTTAACACTCTTTCAAAGCGGGAAGGACATTATAGACCAATCAACCAACAGCCAAAAAAAAGAAAGAAAGAAAAAGACATCTGATCATGAAAGAACAGACCCTTTTCCGCCCTCTCGGTTTCTGTCAGGTACAAGGAAATATCCTGCAATTGATGTTTCAGTTCTTGCTCTGGGTAACTCCATACGAAATGACTAGTGACTAAAATCCTTCTGTTTGCTTTTCAAAAGACATTAGAGATTGTGTACAAAACAGCCTACTAGTTCTGCTTTTCCAATTCTCAGCAGGGTGACATTATGAACAATGATAGGTTTTACAGACTTACTAACATGTCTTATTGTCCTCCTTGACAAGGCCCAACAAAGCAGTTGCTGTACCCCGTCTCCCTGCAAGTATGGCTGCTGCTGCTGGATGGATGGAAGCCTCCTCAGAAATGTGGCATAAGGAAGGGGAGATTCGCATATCCCCGCCATGAAGCACTCAATATTTGCAGCTCTGTGTATTAGCTTGCAAGGATGTCCTGGCTAGATTCAGCACATCCATCAATCAAAAGAGTCTCCATTCTTGTTAGCGGCAAACTTGGTTTGCCACCTGCTCCAGCCAATACTGCAAGCCATTTGCCAGGCTATAAATGTATCTCCTTCCCAAGGCCCAGAATAGACTTGGCAAGAATGAAATGACCTTGGACAAGATAATATTTTGATGTTAAGAAGTAAAGCCCCTGTTCTTTATGGAATGGAATCCATGCTCTAAACTTGACTGACAAAAGTCAAAGCCTTTCAGAAGAAGAGGTGGCAGAATGACTTTATTTTTCCTATTTCCTTTTAAACTGAGAGAAGCTTTCATATTTCTCCACCACCACCACACTTTTTTTTTTCTTTTTACATGCCAGGTAAATTGCATGACACAAATATTTATGAATGTCAGATGGTACAATCCTATAGCATTTGCTTAGTGGATATGCTTCTTAATGAATTCTGCTATGCACAAGGGACTGGGGCTTTAATGAATAGGTCACTGTGAATTCTCGAGATGGCTGTCACTTTGAGATATGAGAATCATTTCTCTTTAGCAAAGAAGAACTTGGATATGTGCATATTTTGAGAGCTCTGTTTCCCACTACTTTGGAGCTTGCAGGAATGATTTGGCAGCGAAGGCAAAAGTCAAGTGATTATAGGTCACATTTGAGAACTCTTGAAAGAAGAAGCTAGCTTTTGAGGAACACTTTTGGGGGGTTCTGTTTAATTGCATACATTTCTTCCCCAAGTAAAATGACTTGAGGCAAGAGCTAGAATTATTTTTTGGGGGAGGGGAATGGGGAAGGGAAACATAAGAAATAGAAATGTTTTCAAGGTTTTTGCAGTGGTGGTGACAGTGATGATATTTAAAGCAAAAAACACTGTCAAGGAATGGGCAAATCTGTCCATTTTGTCTCCTCTCAGCACTCATCCGGATTGATCAAAAGGTCTTTGAATGTGTTCCTGTTCTTTCTGATTTTATACTGGGCTAAAACATACTGACAGTGGTCTGACCAGGGTTGTTGGCACCCAGTGCAGTAAGTCATGGTGTCACTCCCATGGAGACATTTCCATCCACAAGCTTGAATTCCAGGGACCCTCGTCTACTGCCGTGAGGATCCACACTTTGGAGATACTGATCTAGCCACTTGATTCCACTTGCACAAAGGACCTTTCCATACTACACAGTTATAGTGTTATTATCCCACGTTCAACAATCTATGGAATCCTGAGGTTTACAGTTTAGGGAGGGTCATTTGGAATTCTCAGCCAGAGAGCTCTTTGGCCTCAAGAAACTAGAAACACTAGAATTCCACAGGATGTTGAAAGTAAAATAATAGCACTATAAAAATGTAGTGTGGAAAGGCCCAAAGACACTGGGGATCTTGTAGATTCATAAGAAAAAATGGGACAGTCATCCTTCATGAAGCTATATGGGCTCTCACGGAGTGGGAGGAGAAAGAAGAGACAGACAATCATTTTGGTGTCATCCCCCAGTTATGTCACCTGGTGTGGTCTACATTCCCTGCACACACAACCCTCCTGTGGTGCCACCACAAACTGACCTGGGGAGCTGGTATAAACAAACTGTGGTCTTATTGAGAACTGAGAGAAAATATTCTGGGATAAACAAAATATGTATGGATCTCCAAAATAAAATTGGAAAGAGTGGAAACAAAATCTGAGACTTTCTGGTCTTCTAAAATCAGTTTGGATTTTCCCACAACCCATTTGGATGTGCCCTCAGTCTCTCATTTTTTTCCCCCCAGCCTTAAGTGTAGTTCTTCCCAAGCTTTGATTTGCCCCTTCTCAGTTTCTGTGCCATGTACATTTTTTTATCCTTGTGCTTCTCCTATTAAATGTGTTTTAGTATCTTTTTTTCCCGATGTAAAATATATTTCAACATTCTGTTTTTTATTAGATATGGGTTTGTGTGCACATTTCTTGAACCTGTTATTGTCAAACAGATTTTTATTCGTTCCAGCAAAGTTGATAAAAGTGTGGATTTTGTTGGACAACTGAGATTCCTTCCTTTGGTTTGAAAGTGTGGATTTTGGTAACTTTGCATAAAAGAAACCTAGGGCTACTGGGTTCAGCAATAAAAAGCCAGACCAAGATGATATCCATCACCCACTGAATACATATTCCTAGACCAATGTCTCTAAGAAAGTATTATTGCATGGAGAGGTTACATATGTCAGCTGCTGTCCTGAATGGGGTGATAGGTGAGACAGAGTAGATTCAACCTCACTCGGTTTGCAAGAAACAGAAAGAAATCTCATCTTCCTATGAGACTGTGGTTGCGCATTTCATCAATAGATTTTTTAGAAAATGGGAAGATGTGCGATGTTGGAAAATATAGCTGGTGCCTTGTTGGTTGAGTGAAATAGAAAGCACTGGATGAATTTGGCATATGCTGAATTTTGAAAATTCCCTGTACAATAATCCTAGATTAATTTCTGAGAAAGCAAATGATTCTTACAGGATTTTTGCACCAATCTTGTTTACATTTTGTGGGACATTATACAAAGTGTGATGCCAAACCACCACAAAAAGATGTTCAGTCTTGAGGGCCATGGTTTTCTCTAAGTGTTCCTAGTGTATCTAATCATGAGAAGACGATCTAATTTTAGAAAAAATTTGAAGAGCTGTGATTTTTTTTTCACATTCTTGAGCTGTTAAGGCTGTTGCCTTCCTATATATTGGCTTTCCAAAGAAATCAAGCTGGCTTTTGGGAAAACAGAACACTGAACTAGATAGACCTTCTGGTAGAGCTAACAACATTTTCTTATACATTAATTAAATTTACTGATCACTACTGTCCCAAAAAAGCTAAACAAAATAATGCCAGAAACAAAATATGTCCTTCAAGCACATAGTGTAATGTTGTGATTTTGAATACTCACACTCGTGTTACCAACTTTTAATGGCCACTCTACGTTGGAAGACACTATTCAGATGGGAGGATAGCGTTGTGCCTCTCTGTGCCATAGCAGAAATATAAATGTGTTTGGGGTGGGGTTTGGTACACCTGTAGCTCAATTGGTGTGGCCTCATCCATTCTCACTGAACAGTCAAATTATCTAGAAAAAAAGTAGGCAGTGCACACTCCTCAGCCACTGGAAGCAATGTCTATCACCCACTCTGTGAAAAGCCGTCCAAGCCAGCTTGGAGAGCTTGTCCAGCTTTCTGGACCTTTGGAACTGGAGATTGAATAGTCTTTTGCCCATCTCTCTGGCTGCCTTGGTTTCCCAGCTGCAGACTGATTCCTCGGCTTCTTGACCTCTGGACTGCTAATTACTCATATGGATTTATTATTTTCCCAGTGGATTTCTACAGACAGCATATGCCTCCTCTCTCACTATATATACATACATGTGTGTGTGTGTGTGTGTGTGTGTGTGTGTGTATTCTTCCATGTAATCTTGGTTGGAATTCTTTTGGTTTCTGACATTCACATGAGATCCCATCTGGAAGTTGTTGGATGATTTCACAGTACGCAGGGCTGCATTGTTAATGGTTCTGGTGCTGCAATTTGTCTGGGCCCCTCACTATCTGACACCAGCGCTAAAGGGAGGGGAGTATTTAGCCTCCTCCTCCCCCCCCCCATTCATTTCCTGAAGTGTTTCCATCATCAACATTTTGTGTGACTTACTTATGTGTTTGATTCAAACACACTCAGGGGTCAGGCTGAGAGCCTCACTGAAACTGTGGGGTTGAAAGGGGGTTCATATGTCAACTGTTTTGTGTTGTTGCCTGCAATATTGCTTAATTTCTCTGCCCCCACTCTTAGAATATCTCACACTTGTACAGAAAAGGGCCCCTATTTTGAAAAACAGCCAAAGGACCCCGATCATCAGCCTTGCTAATGCACAATATCCATATTCATTTCAAGGCTGCAGAAGCAACATAATGCACGTGGCACCATTATGCATTACAAAAACCAACAGGGTGATTTTCTTTCAGTATGTTGCACATCACCAGTTTTGGAGAAATCCATTTTAATGGACACACAATTGTTGACAGTAGTGACCGAAGACCCGAACCTGCCATGAAGTGATGGGGAGAGAACAAGGAGTAAAACAAAAGACAAGACAAGAGGATTCAAATATATATTAATGATCAACACTGTTTACAGTTCTTTATATTAAGAACTTATCTCATTGCATAGCCTTTTTTATAATGTTGATTTTTAAAAAACAAAACCACAAATCTTTCAAAATTGCTGCAGTTTGCTAATAATGGTGGATGAGATCCTGCAATAAGGAGACATTGCTATGATGATGGAGGTCCATTGTCCTAGCTGTGTCTCTCGGTGCAACTTGTTAAATTAGACATTACCAAATAAATGAATAAATGCAGACAAATATACATAAATCTGACCCATCTGCACCTGGCAAGGGGTCATTCTGTTTCCAACATGTTATATCTGCCTTTTACCCATTTATTAAAGAGATGAAAAGAAAAAAGAGATGACAACCATAATTCAGTTCCAGAAAGAGGAATTCTTAGACTGGATTTCCAAAGAGTAAAACCCTCCGGCCTCTCTACCTGGATGGACAAATAAGTTAGTTTTGATTTCTTCAACATTCATTTTCTTTTTCAACAGGACTTTGTTATCCTGTACTGATGAGGATAATTGTAAATTTTGGGAAATGTGTTTCAATCAATCAATCAATCAATCAATCAGGATCCAATACAGCTAAAAAAATAAAAGTGGGGATGTAGCTATGGAGGAATAAGATCATTGTCTCCTCCAATAGGGATTCTGCTCTCTCAATTAAACTTTCCTTCAGTCTCCAAATTTCATGTTTTGCAGAGGATAGACTGCTCTTATTTCCTATCTTCTCATTCTCTCTGAAAGTTCTTTTTTGATGGACGCCTAAACTGCAGCCATTTCTGCACATGACTGTTATAGCGCTTTGATTCCACTTTCAACATCTTGTGGAATCCTGGATTCCATAGGATGTTGAAAGTGGAATCAAAGCGCTATAACAGTCTTGTGCGGAAATAGTGTGTATTTATAAATATGCAATGAAGTCTTTAAATTACTTCAGTGATGGAATTTGGGGGCCTGAAGTGAAATTTCATGGGAAGAGCAGGATTGTTATTTGGCATGCTCTCATTTTAAACCCACCCATCCCATAGTTGCACTTCTGATGAAGGAGATGGAATGAGAAGTTGAAGGAACCAGTAATGGACAGTGGTGGTCTAAGTGTTGACAGTGGTTTGAGTATTGGACTTAGACACTTTGGGACCAGGGTTCAAATCCCACAGAAACCTGCTTTTCCTCAAGCAAGTCATACTCTCTCAGCCTCAGAGGAAGACAAGAGCAAATCTATGCTGAACAAATTCTGTGAAGAAAACTCCATGATAGGTTCACCCTAAGATCACCATAAGTAAGAAATGACTTGAAGGGACACAACAACAATGGCAGAGCTTGGAAAGGTTACTTTTGGGACTCCAGGTCCCCAAATCTGTCACCCAGGCAGCCTTTATACTGACTAGTGGATTTTGAAAGCTGGAATCAAAAAAAAAAAAAAAAAAAAACCTTTTTCTAAGCTCTTGCTTTGGTCCATACCCAACAATTGTGGTGGCTAGCCTTCTTCATTTTCCTGCAGTTGTTCTATAACACAGTTTTCAAGATGTAACTTTTATTTGATTTTTTAAAAAAAGGATCTTTGTGATTCAGAAGAGAAAGTATGTTTTCTTAAAGTAACAGTGACATTCTGCACTTTAATCCACTCTCACGACTGTGGCTATAAAATGAGAAATGAAACCAGGGATGGTTGCAAAATAACAAGTACATATCTCATCTCGAGACCTACACAGACTTCCGTGGGAGAAATCTATTCCTCAAGAGTGCAGGTCTTTAAAGCGGCACTACTACAAGGCAATTTTCTTATTTCAAGAATAGCAATGTAGGCTAGAAACCATAAGCATAACAAGAGGCAGGAGTACTAGATTCTCAGTGAATGCAGCAACCTCCAGGGAGTCAAATTCCAGGTCGTCTTACCTCAAAAAAACTAGGGATGCTGGGAGAAACTGGATAATGATGCTGCCAGGAGTGAGTACCTATTTTGTGAAGAGGGAACCCAGGCAAGCCTAGTGGTTGGAAAATTCTAGCATTCTCTCTACCCCCTCCTTTCTTGTTCTAGGGCAAGTGGGGCTTAGCTAGCTTAGAGGGTTTTTTTCCTTGGGCTTTTTTTCCCACGTTTATATGTCACAGTCTTTTGCCTTCCCACGTAAAGCCTCAAATCTTGCTGTGTGTGTTATTTTAATGTATGGCTGTGGGAGCTGGGTGATGAGACTATGTGACCCAGGATAGACCCTGAGGTCATTGGCCTTACATAGAAGGCCATGCTTCTCTCTCTTTTTGCCCTCTCTATGCCTCTAACCATGCTTTGCCTCTCCACCAACAAGACAGTGAGTTAAGAATGAAGCTGCTATCTTACCTAATCCTTTTGTTAGCTAGTTAGGATCTGGGTTCTTGAATGCATAGGTAATTGTAAAATTCATTAGTAAACTTTTTTTTAAGTTTGTAACTTGAAACTGCCTGTCTTGTCTTGCTTTCTAAGTCAGTCTCAGTTCAGGGAAGCCACACAGAAATTGGGACGTGATTTTTCTGTTTCTCTGCTAAGAGAGGAGGCTGATTCCTAACAGTTTTAGCTTTCATATAATTTCCCACAAAGGGCTAACACCCTGGGAAACTCTGACTCCCAACACTGGCTACAGCCAGCCAATCACAATACAGGGAATGCTGGCAAAGGAGGGCTGTCAGTGAGAAGGATACAACGTAGAGGCTTGTCTGTGAAATTTTTAGAGCAGTTAGAGACAATATAAAGGTCTGAATAGGATTTGGAGATCTGGAAGGAGTTCAGGGGTTTAACGTTTAACTTATTTATTATACAATGAATCTTTACATATTTTATTTTCCACATCTGGGCCTGGGTGTTTGCATTTAAAAACTGAAAGCAAAGACTGGTCACATTTTATCACATTGAACAGCACAGCCAAAATAGTGGCCAATTGGAGATTTGGGTACCAGATCTAGGGAAGCATCTTAATGATAAAAGGTCAAGGAGTCCAAAGGATGGAACTGTGGGACCAACTTGGGGAAAGATTCCGTACGTTCCTGTCCAAGTCTTTATGATAAAAGTTGTTCCAGAGGGCAGGATCAAAATCAATTGGAGTTAAAATTGCCAGAAGGAGGTTCTAACTAAATACTAGTAAGATTTCTTCTCCTTCCTCCTCCTCCTCCTCCTCCTCTTTCTTCTTCTTTTCTCATCTTTGCCTTCATCCTTCTCTTCCTCAATGAGACCTGATGGATAGACTATCCAACAGACTGTCCAGATGAACAGACTGTCATATAAGATGGTAGGCTCTCATTAACTGGAGTTTTTTTTAAAAAAGAATTGGATGTTAACTTCTCAGGGATTTCCTGTCATGTGAGAATGAAGTAGCCAAAGACTTATAGCCCTTCCCTCACAACACTCATCTGCTGTGGATTTGTCTGCTTGAAAACAGCAGTGGAAAAGAGAACCATCCAAGTTAACAGTTATCATTCACATTTCATGGCTTTGAATCATGAGATCAGACTTGGTAGCTTCCAGTTCAATTTGCTCTGTGTGTTTGAATATGATGTGTAGGAAGCCTTGCAAGATATATGTTGCATGACAATGTAGTCTACTCATCAATTGCCGATATTCAGAATGGGACTTGGAAATCAGCAGTTTTGCAACATTCACATTTACCTAGCAACTGGCATGATATTACAAGGTACAGTTGTCTGTTGTGCAATGATAACCAATGGAGTGACTGATGGGCCATGTCCCTGATGTGAAATGGGCAGCCATGTGCATCATGGTACTCTCAGAGCACATATGGACACTAACTAGGAAGTGCTGAAGCACAGTGGCAGTGTCCAATGCCTGTCAGAAGTGCCCAATGTGTATCACAAGTGTCCAATGCACATGGGGACTACCCAATGCACATCCAACCACCTGATATTCATAAGGAGCATTCAGTGAGCACCAGCACATTCCTGTCAGTGCCTGGTTGTGCATCTCCACAATCCATTAACAGGTTTTCATTCCATTTCTGCAATGGAGGTACTGATTTGTAATGTAGACTGTGATGTAGAATGTCAGCCATGGCTTGCCAGAAATTCTATGCAATGTTTTAACACCTTTTAAAACACTCATGTGCATCTTTCCACACATCCCTCTTTGGACCTGCATCTCTACTCATATATATATATATACACACATACACATATACATATACATACACACACACACACATTTTTTTTCCTCTGCTGTTCTACCATTTACTAAGGCCATTTACACATAGACAACGCTGAGGTTTGCAAGTCTGTTTTTAAAGCATTGTTCATTCCATTCACTTTGAACTTTAAAGTTGCTGCTGGTGCTGCTGCTTCTTCCTCGAGAGCTGAGATAACAGGATCTACAGTGTGAGATCAAGCTTAGGAATCACAGCTTGAAATGCCCATCCAGGTGAAGTCATGCAGAAAATGAAACATATCTGGCAGAACAAGACTGTGGCCAGAGTGACAAGGCAATGTCAAGGAAAAGGGCAACGTGGAATGTCCAGGATACAGGAAAGGGCTCCCTGGAGTGTCTGGGAGGGGAAAGAGCAAAAAGAAGTAGGGGGAAGGAAGAGTGAAAGGTTCATCCAGTGAGTTGGAAACAAGTAAGCATATAATCCCCAGGATAATGTTGCAGTCCTTTAGAAAGATTCTTCTTCCTCTGTATATTGTTTATATCAGGGATCCTTTTTTTGCATAATGGAAAATAACTTCTTTTCCATTCATATAGACTCCACTCATGCTGACCCCAAATCAACAAGTGCCACCCTGCAATCCACTGTGAATAGAACTTTGAATACGAACTGGAATTTATAGAAGTCATTTCTATATTAAGAGACCCCTTGGTGGAGGGGGCAGAATATGGATGGATCACACATGACTTCAGGATTCTGGAGTCTCAGGTCCTTTCTGTGGGATCCTGTTGTCCTGGCGTGGAGACAGGAGAGGAGCTGACATCACTGTGGTCCTGTCCTTCTCCCATCACTAGGTAGCACCATTTTGGATTGATGGGTTTTCCCTGTAAATGACAAGTGATTGTGCCACCATCCCACACTTACCTGGCCTGCGGAAGCCCTGGAAGTGCAATGGAGGAGCTTCCTGCCCCAGCACAGCCTCAGAAAGTTCTTGGCTGTGCTGTGGAAGGAAGAGGTGTGTCCATCATGCTTCCTTTCTCAGGGAGCCGCCAGTGTGGAGGGGAGTGCTCCTGTCTCACCCCTCTCCTTGTAGAGCCACTTTTGGAATTACCACTGGAGTAAAGTAGGGTTTGGAAAGGGCCACAGAAACATATCTTGTAAGTTAATGCTGAGGCTCAGCCTAAACACTTCCTTATATAGGTATGGCTAATGCTGAGTTAGTTCTCCTGCGGGAGCTTCTGGTCAGAATATGGGTGTAGGTAAATTCTAGAACTGTCCTTCCAGCAATGCTCGTGTTTTACTTTATTTTATTTTTATTTATTTGTTGACATCACACTTCTGGATTGTGAAATGGCAACCTCTAATGAAAGCATGGGTAGAGTCAATATATTTGTTCCCACTATCCCAAGACCTTATCTTCACTTTCTAAAACTAGCAATAAGTTGTTCCTACCCACAAACACAAGTGTGCATATGGACATGTGCGTGTGTGAACACACAAGAGTAGGGATAGAAAGATTATTTGAAAATATTTCACAAAATGGTTGAAAAATATGTTTGTTTTGTTTTCGTTTTTGTTCTTTTGTTTTTTTGAGTGGCAAGAAATTCTGACAAGAAGAAACCAGCACTGACGGTTCATGACTTATTTTGGGCAAAATTCACACATAGTTGTATTACATAAGAATCAGGATTTTCTGCAGAGGAAATGACACTTGCTGCATGGAAATGAATATTTCACTGCAAAATTATTAATTCTTGGGCAAATCAAAAGCTGTAATTGAGTATTTACATAAAATTCACACATGGTTCATTTGTCTGGCAAATAACATGTTCTGTGCAGAAAACAACATTTGCTGCATAGGAATTAATGTTATTGCATTGAAACATTATTTTCTGTGCAGAAAATACTGTTTCCTGTGCAAATAATAATAATAATAATAATAATAATAATAATAATAATAATAATAATATTTTCTGTAGAAATCAGCCATGCGTGAATTTAATGTGGACCAAATACTCCATTACAGCTTTTCTTCTGCACAGAAGACTACATTTTCTGTGCAAGTACTAGTCATTCTGCATTGAAATATCATTCTCCATGAAGAAAATGCTGTTTTCTGCACAGAAATCATAAAATTTTACACAGAAGAAGTCCCAAATTGCAACTAGCAGAATCCTATTGGTATCTGATGCATGTGTAAGATCCCCTAAAGAAGCATTTGGACATTTTTCTCCAATGCAGAACATCCATGCTAAGTTCAACTGTAGAAGCAGAACTGCGCATGTGATGCCATTGTACCTTCAGTTGCACCTTTGCCATCTTGATGCAGTTGTACAATGTTGCCATTCAATATAAGAGTTGCACAGGAGAAATGCTATGTAACTCAACGTGCTAAAATGCACACTGGCAACACTGATGCAGGATTTCAGCTGTATTCTAGCAAAGGGAAGTGTTGTGGGAAGCAAACAAACCAAAAGGTGGAAAGCACTGCTGCTGTCCAACCTTTATTAAATAAAACTTCAGAAATAGCGTCCCCCCCCCCCCCCTTGCAGCCTTGATTAACATATGCTGCCATCCTTTCCTTTCATGGCCACTTATAAATCTAAAAAGAAATAGAGAGAGACAGATTCTACTGAAATGATTTCTAAAGAATTTGTCAGGGAGGGGTGGTGGAGAACCAATCAAGGACATGTTGTTTATTTGGACTTAATTTTTCATTTTAAAAAATCATTAAAAATGACGCTGTCCTCTGTTTTCTTTTTTTTCTTCTTTTTTACAGCATCTGCCATTGTCAAGCTGTTATATTCTTTTTCTATGAGAAGCTATGAAACAGTGGTTTAACTTTTTTTTTCAAGTGACAGATTGCTTTTATTTGGAGACAGATCATAATGGAAAAAATTAAACTCTTAAACCTTCCTTTTCCTAACCCCTCCGCCAAACACTCTGGAGACTTTGCACATGTTTGTGCACAATAACCTGATTCTTAGTGAAATAATAACACAGGCATAACTTCTTATGCAGAAGTGGTTGGACACTTTTGCTTGATGTGAAACACTGTTACCCTGTGTACTGGGGGTCCCGGGAGGGACACCAAAATGTGCTCAACTAAAGGTGGGGAAAATTAGCTCAGAGCACTGCTTAGCGTTACGAGAGGCAGGGTAACATAGCAAGATCTTGAACCCTATGTCTACGGGGTCGGGTCGAGTCAAGGAGCACACAAAAGTTGAAACAATAAATGATGTTTTATTAAATACAAAAGCAAAACAGTGTATGCGACACACTCACACAAGGTAACTAAAGAAAATAAAGGTTGGAGTGGTATAGAGGGATTTGTAGAGGGATTGCTGGTTTGGGTGATACTTCACCTGTCCTGAAGCCCAGAAAAATAGAGAGCGAGGCTGGGGTGCGATGTAGCTCAGCACATGGAGCTGAGGGGAGGCTCGCCAAGCAAAGCGGCAGCAAAGCGGGATGAAACTCGGGAGCGTTCCGAGCAAGGTCTCGGAATGAAGGGTTTTTATAAGGAGAATTGTGACTGCAGGCTATGCCATACTCGAGGGAAAACAATAGATTTGGAGTTGGAGACCAAGCCTCCGAAAGGTCAGAACCTGAATGATTGAGTTACCGTAGCGGTTCTCGATAGAGTAGGCAGTATGCAGACGCAGAGTACTTGGCTACTGCATAGTTTACCCATCAAGCTGCCAGTGTGGGGCAGAGGCTCTTTTGTAAGTGGCGTGCATACCTAGTTAAAGTACTTGCCTGGAGGTCTCCTGAAGCAGTGAGTCAGCTATTTTCTGGCCTGCCTGTATTGTCCAGGAATATTACGGTGATTAACGGTCGAGCTTGTTTGCGTGCTTGTCTGGTGGCCTCGCAAGCACGTGGAGAGGAATAGAGAAGTGAAGCCGAATTGTGATATCAAAAGGATATCTTTTAAAATCCCCAAAGCTCGGACTAGCCAGGTCAGTAACAACACCCATATTCAATTTAGCCTTGCAGAAATGGTGTTGTGCATTGTTCGTTGGTGCATGCAGGATTCTGCCTGATGTTGCCCTAAAATTTATTTCTATGTTGCCTTCAAGACCTAAAATCTCCCCAAGGTAGCCTATAATTCACACATACTATTCTCCTTTATTGTTTCTCTAAAGTAGCAATAAAAGTATTTAAGTATTAAGTATAATAAAAGTATTTCTTGGCTGAAGTTCAATATGGGCCTTGCCTCTATGGCCATTTCCACACTATACTTTTATGGTGCTATTATTCTACTTTCAACCTCCTGTGGAATTCTGGGGTTTGTAGTTTACTGAGGTCAAAGAGCTCTCTGGCTGAGAATTCTAAATACCTCTTCCCTATACTGCAAGCCCCAGAATTCCATAGGATGTTTAAAATGGAATAATAGCACTATAACAGTGTAGTGCAGAAATGGCCTAAGATCCAGAATGGGTTTGTCTGAAACAAATCATGACAGAATAATCTTGTTTCTTCTTTGGATAGAATTGCATATTTCATAGATCGGGAAAATGTTTCACTTTAACAGGACTTTCAGAAACGTCCCCAGTGAGATTCTCACAGAGAAGCTGGTAAAATTTCTGTTACTAGATGCTGCGCTTAAGCTGGATTTGTACTTGGTAAATGAGGGCATGCTCATCAAATTTTCAGATGTAACCAAAGTGGGTGGGGTAGCTAACACAATATCAGGATTCAGGATGATTTCAACAGACTGGAAACCCGAGCCAAAAGAAAATGAATTTCAACTGTGATAAATTCAAGAGTCTTCCTATAGGCAAAGAGTAAAAACAAAGAGAGTCATCTCAATCAACTGTAATACGTGAAAAAGGATCAAAAGGTCTTAGTGGACTGTTACCTCAAGAGGTAGGGAACATCGGGGTCCATTTGCAATGCCAGAGTCTCCATAGAATTGAGCAACTTCACAAAGTCACAAAGTGAATGATATTGTTGGTGCTATGATGTCACTACATAGGGGAGCTGGTGAAATGACCATTGAGCACTGGGACCAACAGGCCCCAGTGTACACCTGGTGCTTACAGTGCCGATTCAGACAATGGCTAGGGACCACCGATGAACATTGGCAGATTCCAATGAGCACTCTTGAGACACTCTTGCATTCTTGCAATTCATTAAGAGGGTTTCGTATTGCCTCCTCTGTATAGCCAAGTATACATAAAGTTATTCAGTGTAGGCTGCAATATAGAATCACAACCATCACTTTAAACAAGTGGTTAAATCCTCTTGTTAGTTCCCACTTCAATAGAACCATTAATTGTATTTACCTACATCTTGACTCATCATTCAACAATTGATTCAATAGTTTTATTCTAGTTGGGATTAACTGACTGGATTCCAGTCAATGATAATAGTTTTATTCTATATACGCCTAATTAAGGATTTTGGCCATTAAGTCCCCAAAATAATTTAGACATCCCCTGAGGGCCTAATGGCTTTTAAAAGTAATTTTTTTGATGCAGGTTCTTGGTTGCTCTCTGAAAATAACATGTATGGTGAAGTATGTAATGCTTAGTAGATATGGGGCATGGGGCAGTTGGAGCTGAGTTTAGAAAGTTCTTATTTGGGTTGGGGGACTCAAGTAGTCCAAAATAATAAGCTTAATCTTGCAATAATTGTTAATAATTGTTAATAATAATTGTTGCAATTGCGAAAGAAAGCAAGAAGGAAGGAAGGAAGGAAGGAAGGAAGGGAGGGAGGGAGGGAGGGAGGAAGGAAGGAAGGAAGGAAGGAAGGAAGGAAGGAAGGAAGGAAGGAAGGAAGGAAGGAAGGAAATGGTTGTACAAAAACCTTGTTCCCTTTGCAAAAAACTCTGAACATTTTTGTGGAGAAATCAGTGTCTTTTGGCAGCTTGACTATGAAACCGTCTAATTGTCCCACCATCCCACCTATTTTTAATCTTTTGGACAACTTTTGTCAAATAAACTATCATCATCATCATCCAACCTTTTTACCAAAATAGGGACTTAATTTGACTCACAATTTAAAGCAAGAACAACAACAACTGAGAACTCAGAAAACATAAACATGAAAATCAAATCCAACTATACAGAATATTAAACCAATTGAAACATGAACATAAAAAGATCAAAAGGAATTAAAAAAAATAAAAAGTAATGAAAAACAGTTCAATTTAAAACTGTATAGTATTTTCTTAAAAGCCTGCTCTTTAAAAACCTTCTGCTTTGAAAGTTCTCAGAATAAAAAAGGTCTTTGCCTGCTGTCAGAAGGACTGAAAGAAGTATCTGTTTGTACAACCGTCTGTGGAAAAGGCAAATGCTAATGTTTCGTTGAGTGACACTGGTTTGTTCTGCCTTTACTTACTTTAGTATTCAGCAGTGATTTTAAATAGTGATCTTAGATATGAAAGCCAGCATAATGTGGTGGTCTAAATGTTGGATTAGGAGACCATGATTCAAATCCTGACTCAGCCATGGATCCCACTTGGTGACCTTGGGCAAGTCAGACTCTCTCAGCCTCAGAGGGAAGCAATCACAAGCCTTCCCTGAAGACTTTGGACAGGAAAAACCTGAGATAGGTTTCTTTCAGGGTTGCTATAAGTTGGAAATACAGTTGCCCCTTCACTGGAGTTAAGGGCTCAGGATCCCCACAGAAGTGGGAAAGCTGCACATATCAAAATCTGTCTGTCTGTCTGTCTGTCTGTCTGTCTGTCTGTCTGTCTGTGAGAAGGAAGTCAAGTCGTGGTGGGAAGAGTGGGCACTCAGGGTCCAAACCAGGTCAGGGAAAGGAGGGGGGAAAGGAGTGGATTGGCATAGTTGCCCTATACTTCCTTTCTCTTGCCCATCCCCTTCCTTGGGTGTGGTGGAGCATCAGGGAAGCATTTGTCATGTTGAGAAATTGGAGTTAAAGCTGTCCTTAGTTGGCTAGGCAATGAGGAAGAGGAGAATTAGAGGTGGTTTTTTAAAGGGCTATGTAGCCTGGTTGGAGAGGTCAAGAGGAAAGGTTCTTTGGGAGGGGGCCAGAGGTGGAGGAAGTGGTTGGAGAAACTCACAAATAATCAAATCCATGAATGTTCAACCTACAAATATGGAATACTATAACTTGAAGGAACACAACAACAAAAGCAACAACAATGTTAGATATGTTCAGTTCGAGATATGCTGAAATCATTATTTCAGATGTATGATTTTAGATATTATGAGGTTCATGAGAAAGGATAAGGTATATATTATCATCAGTGGTTGAGATCCTACCTCAGAAAGGCAGAGCTTAACTGTATAGAGTAATGTGGCAATTGCACAATTTCATCTCCTTAGCAAACGGTGACGTCTCCCAACCAAATGCACACACTCACATGTGCCTGAACAGCTTTGTTTCCCTGATTTCTGGGGGTCCCTTGGGGGACACCATGATTTACTCCAAAAATACAAAGATTGGGGAAATTAGTGGAGCACTGGCTGTAGCCAAATGAGGGGCAGGTAACCCAGCAGGTTCTTTTACCCAAATTTTACAAGGTCAAACCAGGAGAAAAGCCAGACAAACATACCAATAAATGGATTTTGTTAATAAATGTGTTCTCACGCACTAACTCGCTCACTCACTCATGTACACAAGACCTACTGAGAAAGGAAAGAGGTGAAAATTGATAGGGGACTCAGTGGAGAGGATGTAAAGGTGGTGATCCTGCACGTATCCTGAAGTCTTCAGTCTGGGAAGTGGTGAGAAGAATGGAGCTCAGGGAAGAGAAGCAGCTGAGGGGATCACTTGTCTATCAGAGTGGCAGTCTGCTAGCGTGGCAGGGAGTTCTCCGAAGAGACCTTCAAAAACTAGGACTACTCACAGGGCAAAACGTACCTCAAGGGCAGGCCCTCTCCCGGGAAGAACAATGGCCCAAACAAAGGGAGAAATGCCACACAATAGTAACTTGGTGGTTTGCATGATTGGCTTATGCAGATGCAGTGCAGGGTTTACTCACTTCAGAGTTGTTCAACCTCGGGAAAACCCAATAATCCCCTCAAGCTGGCTATTCATTGGCTGAAGACCCTTTATCCGTGCGGAACCGTTTAGCCTGAGGTCTCCTGGGGAACGTGACTAGGGATTTTCCTGGCCTGACCTATATTCAGTCGTTCGACCTCCTTGTCTACGTACCCATTCAGGCAACCTCTTTGGCATGGTGGGCATATTTGATATCAAATTTATATTCCTCGGGATAGGGTATGCCAGTGGGGTAACAGCTTCATGTGCAATGAGTCAATGTGCCCATGTGCAATGCACACTGGGTAGGCACATCAGTGCTGATTCCTCAATCACAACTGTCCCTCTCCAGCTTTGAACTGAATAGAGTATTCTGCACAGGACAAAATGTAAGCGGACATAAACGTGCATGGGACGCCAACAGGATTCCACCATAATCATAAGGAATAATTCAACACAATTTGAAAACAGCAACAATTTGTTGTTGTTGTTGTTGTTGTTGTTGTTGTTGTGTTCCTTCAAGTAATTTCTGACTTACGGAGGCTCTAAGGTGACTCTATCATAGGGTTTTCTTAGCACGATTTGGGGTTTTCCCTTTGTCTTCCTCTCAGGATATGAAAGTGTGACATGCCCAAGGTCAACCAGTGAGTTTCCATGGGCAAGCAGGGATTCAAAACCTGGCCTCCAGAGTCATAATTCAGCACTCAAACAACAGAAAAGGTCCATTTGTGAACTTGTGCATAGATTGGCTTACTATGCACACCCAATGAGTAACTAGGAACATGAGGTAGCATGTAAGAAACTCTGTTATCTCCCTGTCCATTCCCCTCACTCCTGCACTTGGAAAGGGTATGTTATAGTGAAAAATGTAGTTAAATAAATTGAAACGTTGAAGTAGATAATGGCACAACATATCAAGCAAAACACACTTACTTTTGCAGTCAAAGTCTGCCCTTATAGAAGCAAAAGGTGTTGAAAGCTGCTCAGACTATAAGTGGTGTGTTTACATATTATTCATAGTGGCAAATAACCACAAAATGTTGCCATTTCAATTTCCTCTGAAGGAGATCCTTTAGTCAGAAATCTCATTGCCCATTACGCAGAGGAGTGGGCAGCCAGGTACCCTTGCATAAGTGTAGGAAAATAGAGATTGTTTTGTAGAAGCACTGAACCAAGAGGAAGCAAACCATAAGCCACAGAAATTTCATGATGCTTGGCCTTGCCCTAGAACCCAGAGAGAGGCAAACCTTTGTGGGCTGAATATAGGCACATTTGCATAAATTATAGTGCAAGGCAAGTGGGGGATGGTTCAAGTGAAGTAATTCAGAGGGATCGGCAGCAATGGCTTTTCTAGTCCTTGGAAATGTTTAGATTGTTTTGAAAGGTATTACTTTTTTCAGTCTTAAAAGTGAGAAGCACATAAGAAGGGCCACGACGGATAAGTTCAACTTAGGCCCTTTCTGCACCCTATCTTCTTCCTACATCCTCCTGTGGGGATCCTAGCAGTGGCTCTGCTGGGAGGGGAGCATGATGGGAGCACTCCTCCCAACACTGGCTGCCTCCATGATGAAGGAAGTGTGATGGCCCCACCTTTTCCTTCCGCAGCACTCCTGGGTATTTTCCTAGGCTGTGCTGGGGCAGGAAGCACAAGCATTGCATTTCCAGGACCTCCCCAGGGAAGGTAAGTCCACAGTGGTGGCACGATTGCCAGTCATTGATGGGGACAACCCATCAATGCTTTGCAGTGTGATTGTGCCACCTGGGGATGGGAGAAGGATGAGACCATGACAACGTCATGCAGAAGTATCATTGCGGTTCTGTCCTTCTCCCATCCCTATGGCAGGTTTGAGGGTAGAGAGGAAACGGCCTGAGACAAAACCCTGTAAATTCTATAAACTTTCCTCATAATGAATTTTCTCCCACCCCTTGGTCTTTGGGTTGTCGCTTTCTTCATCCCTTCCTAGTTCTCTACACCTAAATCTTGTGAGTTAGTAGTTCCGGCTAGAGTTGATCCCTTGAATTAACTGTTTCATAGTGAGTCAACAAATCACAAGATCCCATTGATTCAATTTGTCTACACTAATAGGGGTTAGCAGTAGATTAAGGTCTTGCTTTCCTGTATGTATGTATGTATGTATGTATGTATGTATGTATGTATGTGTGTATGTATGTATTTATTTGAGGCAGAAGATGTAGACCTGATCACAGTCATGGGGTTGGTTATGGTGATCCCTTGTCAATATTCCCTCTTGTCTCCCATGGCAATCACCTTTGCATCTTAAGAAAGAACTGCACCATTGTGGTGTAATTTTTTTGTGCTTTGGACCAAACTATAACTCTTGAAAGAGTCTGCTAACAAATACATCTGTTTATGTATAAGGTGACATCATGTTCGATGTAGAGTCGAAGGCTTTCACGGACAGAATCCATTCTGGTCAGGTATACATAGGGACCACAAAATCCAATCTGGTCAGGTCTACATAGGGACCACAAAACGCAGCATCCAAACACGAATCAAAGAACACAAAAGATACTGCAGGCTGATCCAACCAGAAAAGTCAGCTGTAGCAGAACACACTATAAACCAACCTGGACACAGAATGTTTTTTGAAAGCACCGAAATTCTGGACCATTCTAACAACTACCAGGTCAGGCTACATAGAGAGGCCATTGAAATCCACAAACATTTGGATAATCTTAACAGGAAAGAGGATACTCGGGAGGTCAACAAAATCTGGCTGCCAGTATTGAAAAACACCAAAATCAAAACACAAAAGGTACTAATGAGCCCTAACGAGCCCCACCTGGGCTCAGGAAGTCTCCCTCCAGGAACAAGTATTCAACACACAGAATAGGACTATTATGCTGATTGCTCCCTCCCCTCTAGGGTAGGAGACTGGCATATATATTCTTCACTCCACTTCCAATTCACCATTCCTCTGAAGATGCCAGCCACAGATGCAGGCGAAACGTCAGGAGAAAATACAACCAGAACACAGTCTCAAAGCCCAAAAAACTCACAAGAACCAATGACATCATGTTCTTTGTTACCAGTATGGGAGGACACATCCCCTCTCCCCTCTCTCTCTCAGATCATTAGCCACTGGGGGGGGGGGAATGTGGACAGCACCTTTAAGACTGATTCTTTAATTTAGCATGAGCTTTTCTGAACATGAATCCACTTCTTTAGATGTACTACAGAATGAAACCTCAGGATCAAAACAGAGATCCTGCACAAAAGGATCGAATTTATAATTGAATTTAAGTTGAGATCACAATGTAAAGTAGTTCTACTTTCATTGTGGGCCAGGAAGAAAATAGATGCAGATGGAGAATTATTTATTCAGAATGCTGGGAATTAACCTTCAGCACCACACAATTGGAAACTGGGCCATTTCCACACTACACTGTTATAGTGCTATTATTCCACTTTCAACCTCTTATGGAATCCTGGGGTTTGCAGTTTAGGAAGGTGCCTTTAGAATTCTCAGCCAGAGAGCTCTTTGGCCCCAGGAAACTACAAAGTCCAGAGTCCTATAGAATGTTTAAAGTGGAATAATAGCACTAAAACGGTGTAGTGTGGAAATGGCCTTGGAGTCCACAGTTGGAATCTCAGTGCTTCGCCAGAAACAACAAAGGGTGTTTTGATACCTTACGCTGCATCAGTTCCTTAATGGAAGAAGGTGTTCCCTCCCCCCAAACAAATGGGATTCATCTTCTCAGGTTTGTTTAGCATCATCCGTTCTATGCAATTGCGCCTAATGAGTTAACTTCAGTATATGTTAAGGAGCTGTGCCTTGGGTCATTTATGTTAACAATGTTAATGTATTCCCTTCATCACAATTACCTTAATTAATGTACAAACCATTACTAAATGCCCAATTCACATCTAGGAATCTCTTCAAGCTCACTTGGATCTTAAATAAACATGAGAGAGACTAAGGCCCCAACCTGTGAGAATGTTCTCATGTTCAAACCTCTTTAAATGAGTGGGAGATATCCTCACACATTTCTTTTCCCACCCATTTCACAGCAGAACCAAAAGCCAAGGCTTCTTTGTGACATAGGGCCTTTCCACACTACACTATAATTCCACTTTCAACCTCCTGTGGAATCCTGGGATTTGCAGTTTAGGGAGGGGCCTCTAGAATTCTCAGCCAGAGAGCTTTTGGGCCTCAGGGACCTATAAACCCCAGGATTCCACAGGAGGTCGAAAGTGGAATGATAACACTGTAATAGTTTAGTGTGGGAAGGCCCATAGTGTGGTGTTCCTTGTTCAAATACATCTCCATGGGGGGGTGTGGAAGTGTGTTGCTGCTAGAAAGCCTGGAGGAAATCCTTCTCTTAGATCTTTCTTTGTCTTTAACTTTCTTAGTTCAGGATCTATCTGATATAATTTTGGGATCTGTAGTTTCACAAGGTATTTAGAATTTGTTGCCAGAGGTGCTCCAGTACTTTACCAAGCTGCAGATTCCAGCATTCAATAACATGTAGCCATGGCAGTTTAAGAGGTTTCAAAGTGTTATAACTGTGTAGTGTGAATAAGACTCTGGGCCTAAAGCAGCCTGAAAGGACATGGATAAATTGTCCTTCATGTCCTTGAGGCCATGAGGGCATTCTGAATATGTTTAAAGTAAAAAAGAAATGATGGAGGACATAGCATATGTGCAAAGTTCTCCAAGGTCCAGTGACAGGGGTGTGTGCCCCGCAGACCATGGGTAGTTGTCCACTTCCAAAACATAGCCTAGCCAAGCCTGTATACAGAGAACCATTGGGATGTCTTCATGCATGGAACAATGCTGGAAACTAGAAGGAAAAGGAAAATGCATCTGACTTTCCATTACAACCTTGAGTGGCTCACCACAAGGGGCAGTGGCACATTAATATGAAAGATCTTGGTTCTGGCCCTGGTTGCTCCGAACAGAGTGGAGCTCCTCCCGTTTTGAAGTGCAGATGGTGCTGGAGGCCCACAGAGCTGGACCACAGCCAAGGAACTCTTGTGGCTTCAAGGAGATCACCTCAAAGTCAAGAGAAGGAAAAAGTAGGAGCTTCCCGAAGTGCAGGAAGAACTCAACAAAGACATGAATGTCATGTTTATTAAAATGGAAATGCAATTTTTAAAAGTGTGCCAGGGGAGAGGCTCTCCTGGAGATTATTCGACCCTTAACCAAATTAGAGCATCCCTAGGCAAACATAATGAAGGCATCTTTCTCCTTCCTGGCATCAGTATACTAGAGAAGAGGGACAACATGAACTAAGTGGTAGATAGATGTCTTCTGGTAAAGAACTCTTAATGATAATAATGTTACCTTCTGCATTGACTTTCCTCAGTGGTCGTCTTATTTCAAAGGAAGAGAGAACTCTTACGTTTTTTCTCTCCGCCTGCCTTAGAAAGATGATCTTGCTGTTGTGTATCTGTTGGCTTTCAACAGATCCAAATTCATGTTCTCCTAGCTTTAAGACCTGTATCTGAAACTACAAACCATGGAGGGCTGTGGAGATTTACATCTGAATCATTTTGTTAGTTACAAGTCAATGAAGACCATTTAATCAGTGGGATTAAGCTATAAGTTCATTTTATTTCAATAGGAATTAATTAAGTAATTAAAGTGTTTACATTCTATGCTATATCCAGGTATTTGATAGTGTACAATAGTGTACAACAAAATCAATTTATTCAATTGAAAACAGGTTTTTTTTTAAAAAAAAGCCTACATTTGAAATGCATATTAAACTATCTATCAAATGAAAACAAATTAAAAGAGATAAACCATGGACATTGGGGCAAGTACTGAGGGCCAATTTTCCTCTCACCCATGGGCTACACCCACCTGATGGGATACCTCCTTTTTGGGCCACTTCCCGGTCAAAAATGGCAACTGGAAATGATCGTTTCCACTTACCATGTTGGCAGATACTGCCAAAAAGGTGTTATTTTAGAGAAAGGGTTGCGGGGCTTGGGTATTGGGGAAACTGGGAGCCTTTTCAGATGACTTGGGAGGTGAAAATTGTCTTCAAATCATACTTTTATTTATAAAAAAAAATAAATAGGAGGGGTTAAGGGCTATGGAAACCTGGCAGAGGTCTTCAGGGGCTACAAAAGTGGAGTCAAGAGGTTGAGTGTGACCCATGGGCCATGCTTTTCCCACCCCGAAGTGCACATACCCTGTGGATAACAGATATTCACCTTTCAATAGATGAATCAATGGATCTTCTCTAATTGGGACTAATCATTAGGATCCAGGACTAAATGCTGAATAACAATGCTGTTATGTGCTGAGTTATTTGGCAAGAAAGAAGAGCTTCTAAAACAAAAAAAACGATTCTTAGGATAAATATATTGATTAGGAGGCAAGAATGAGAAATTATCATCCCTCATAGCCTAGTTCCTCAACTCATGCTGCCATTCAGTCATCTATTTAAGTGATTTGCTGCCTCACTTGGAAATAATGAGATCAGACAAGAGAATAAACAGGGCTACTTTATTAACTATTTAATTAATTGATTCTTGGGCTGCAAGGTGGGCAACCTAGTGTGGATTTCATTTAAGTAGAGGGTTGTTCCTAGACCTCTTCAGCATCCAAGTCCCAAGAGTGATGCATTCAAGTCCCATTAGTATTCCATAGGCAATGGACTGCTGTCCAGTTGACCTAACACATGGGAGGTCTGGCAAGGAAATCCCTCTCTCAGGTTGCATGGTTTAAACTGAAGACGTACCTCCAGTCCAACACTGAGGAAGGTACTTGTCCTACACTCCCAGGTTCTGCCATCAGAAGGAGTGATTCCATAAATGTCCCTTCAACCAAATGGTGCCAAAAGGTGCTCACTGGATTTTGCTCCTTTCCCCTCCAAACCTGCCATGTGGCCACCTGTTTAGAGACAACACCCTTAGCCAGTCTCCATGTTCCCAAAGATACAGTGTGCGGTAACCAAAAAAATTATTTTCAGAGCTGAAAAATCTTGTTTGTATGCAGGAAATGTTGTTTTCTGGGCAATACAGCCACCTGTGAATTTTGTACAGAATAACTCCTAAAATATGAATAGAGTTTGAAAACTTAGCAGGAAGCATTCTGGGTTTCTGTCTGAACTTGAAAGGACATAACTTGCTGAACTTATTTGAGGGTTAGGGCTCAGCACCCATATCCACTACTGGCAATGGATGTTGTTGTCATTTACTCCATCACCGAGTGTTACTTCTTAAAAAACCTCAATGGATTAAATCAGGGGTAGGAATCATAAGGCCTTCCAGATATTGTTGAACTGGAAGTCCCAGAAGCTCTAACTAGTTCCAGTGGTGAGGAATGCTGGAAGTTGCAGTCCAACATCTGGAAAACCACATGATCCCCACTTCTGAAACAAACTCAATATTAGTCCTACCTAAAACAGTCCCATTAAAGTCAGTGGGATCTAACTTAGTTTGGACTTATGAATTCCTCTTATTTCACTAGGTCTGCTCTAAGTAGGTCTGATATTGCATTTATCCAGTTTAGCTAATATTGATATCCCTTTTTCCAGTAGGTGGAACAGCCAAGGGAGCTACAGATTCATGAAACATTCTATTCTCTGGGGGGATATTTATGTCTTTAAATACATTCAGAATTAGATTGCTCTGCTCTCCAAAACTGGAGAGTTTCTCAAAGTGGACAGATAGGACCTACTTACAAATGTGCAACTACATATGTGACACAGGATCTCAGCAAAAGTTTCCTGGCCAGAGGACAAGTTTTGTGCATAAACAGCAAAGAGTTGTAAAGAACAACCAGGTATATTTCTTAAAGGAAAATTCCATTCAACAATTTGGGATGTGCAAATTTACCAGAACCTACCACCCCTCCTATGAGATATGCAATTGTCATAAATTGGACTTCTTAATGACTGGAGAACATGATCAGAATCATGAAAGTTCAGATAAGATTGTGTGGAAAATCTCAACACTGATGAGTTTGTTCTAATCCCTTCACCATTCAGGCTTTTGACATTTTTGAATACAATGAAGGCAAACTGCCCAAATAAAGCAATAAGAGACTATCCCTTGATCTTACCCTATGAAGATCTTCCCTATACACCCCACCTGACTGAACATTAAGAGACTATCATGAATCCCATCAATGTTTTGTCACTCTGGAGTTAAAGCAATCAGCCTTTCTGCAGCCCTTTGTCGCTCCCATGGGAAAAGCTTTATGGCTTTGTCAGTGCATCCATTCAGCCTGTGAAATCTAATAGATAAAAGTCAAAGTTTGTCTGTGTCAGGAAAAGACCTTACATGATTGACTGTGTCAGGTGAAGACCTCATATGATTGGCTGCCTAAGAAGATTCTATGGAATATCCTGGGGTTTGTAGGTTAGGGAGGGGCCTTTAGAATTCTCAGCCAGAGAGCTCTTGGGAGTCAGTCAACTGTGTCTGTATTGAATAGGCTGGTTCCTATGGAGATGAAGCCTAGTAGCAAGGAGGAGGGCATTTTATTCCCTCAGGAACCTAACCTCTGTATGTTAATAACTCTGAATACAGATTGGATTGGGGAATATGGGGAAGAGTTACGGGTCCTGGACGAGACAGTTTGGGGAATTAGAAACACAAGTTCTCAAATCTTTCTAACAAGTATTACCTATGAGAAAATAGAATCCCGGGCAACGTTGGGTATATATGCTAGTAGGGTATATAAACCTTAGCTTTGACCCCAGCTAATTGCAGTATGTAGTACATAGTGCCCCAAACTGCTGTTCCTCCTTGCCACCCTCAGAAGCTGCCTAAGACCCTCTGCTGTGACCTTTTGCAGGACTGGTAACTACCACTTTTTCTACCCCTAATGACTCTTTATCCAATCTTTCCTGTCTTACTTTCTAATACTTTAACTGGAGTCCTCTCAATAGTTAGTAATAGTTTACACGAGTGAAAGGATCCTGCTGTTACCCTTCTCTCGCAGGCCTCCTTTGAGCTATAGTTCTGAAATTCTAAAGAGATGTTGGTGTTACAGATGGACCCCAAAGTCCCCTACCTCTTAGGGTGACACAAATATCAGGATAAAATGTCAGAAGTCTCAGTAATGCATCATTGTTCCTGATGAGGGTTTTTGAGTGTCAGTTGGGAAATGAATAGCAACAAATATTATTGTCCTCCCTAGTTTTTGATACAGCAGATGCCAATTAATCATTGTCATTGATTTTTCCACAACTCCCTGACTTGGGGCTCCACCGCACTTTCTAGGGAAACTAAGCCTCTAAATATAGTTTACAACACACACAGTTCACTCATACTTACACAAACATATACATAGACAAGATAATCCTGTAACAAAAAACACATATGGAAACAAAGCAGTCATGTAATGGACACTTTCTTTAAATGTCTTTAGAATCATAGAATCATAGACTCATAGAACTGGAAGAAACTCCAGGGGCCATCCAGTCCAACTCCCTGCCATGCAGGAACACTTATCAAAGTACTCTCAACAGATGACCATCCAACCTCTGCTTAAAAACCTCCAAAGAAGGAGACTCCACCACACTCCCAGGCAGCAGATTCCACTGCTGGACAGCCCTGACTGTCAGGAAGTTCTTCCAGAGGTTCAGGTGGAATCTCCTTTCCTGCAGCTTGAATCCATTGCTTCTTGTCGTAGTCTCTAGAGCGGCAGAGAACAAGCCCGCTCCCTCCTCGACAGGACATCCCTTCAAATATTTAAACATGGCTATCATGTCTCCTCTTAACCTTCTCTTCTGCAGACTAAACACCCCAAGCCCCCTAAGCTGATCCTCAAAGGCCATGGCTTCCAGATCCTTCACCACTTTGGCCACCCTCCTCTGGACACACTTTGTTTGAGAAACTAGGGGACAAATATTTTAAGTGAATGAATGAATAAATGAATGAACAAATGAATTCCCCTCAACAAAAGTCTATGTCTGGGATCCTGTTGGTGTCCAAGGCACATGTAAGTTCCCTTGCAAATGTACCTTTTTGACCATTATGTATTAAATTCATGGCTATATTCATAGTTGTGTAATCAGAGTTCCAACAATATAACCATTTCACAGGCAGTTATGGACTCTTGAATGGTGTGTAACTATTCATGAGTGCCTTCAATGCAACATTTGATTCACTAAAATTGCAGAAAAGGTCATTGTACATTCCCTACTGCACAATGAGTCACTTCGCAGACATATTGGCAAATATGTAATTGGTTGCAAAACATTAGAATCCAGCCAAACAGTGGTGTAGTTCAAACATCACATACTACTTAGTTGTAGATTTCTATTACAGAGGTAAGGATCTCAGTCACTGTGAATTTCTGAGCATATTTTCTGAATACACCACTATTTTTACTCTCATTTTTCAAATGTGTATTTTTGTACACTCCTGCACAGTGAATAATGCCTGTTTGTGATCACTTTAGAATGCAATTCCATTTTTTTTCTCCTTGAATTTCCCAAATGACCATATCTGCAGGAAGTTGAACACCTCTTCCCTCCCCTATAGGTTTTATAAGAAGGTCAGAAGTGTAGGGATTTTGAACAACAAATTGTATTCTGTTTGTGTGTGTGTGTGTGTCCCCCAAAGTAATTCATAAATTTCCCTCACTAAACTGTTATAGTGCTATCATTCCACTTTCGACATCCTATGGAATCCCGCGGTTTGCAAACCCCAGATTCCATAGGCTGTTGAAAGTGGAATGATAGCACCATAACTAGAACAGTCTAGTGAGAAATGGCCTCAGTCAGTCAAACCTTCATTAGAGTTAGCAAACCATGAGACAATAAAATAATTGCATACGTCCTACACACAATGAAACAAAGGTATAAACACACCATATTTGAAAATACAAACAATCCATGTTAAAGTAGAACAGCAGGGAATAATTAATAATAGATAAAAGCATTTTAGAAACAACTTAATAAATTACATTTAAAATTTGTTACAAAACATTGTGATTTCAAGAAATTAAATATCTAAACTTATATTACAACCATACAGCCTTATGGCTTATATATAAATTTGGCAGTCTAAACATCCTGAAGCTAAGAGTCTCATATGACATCTCAGATGTTTTAACCAAAGGGAATCCTTAAGTTATTAATATTTGTGTACCATGGCCCTTTGAGTTTTGGTGACAGAGGGGGAAAAAGAAACAAACATGGCCTTCTCTGTTACCCTTTTTTTCAGTATCCCCAAAGAGGTGTATCAGATTCCATTCCAAAAGTCTACCTGGGAACTTGCTTAAGAGAGATGTTAACTAATCTTAATCTCTCAACCATGTATAGAAAAGCACATGAGGTAAAGATTCTACTAGTCCCTCACTCCAAGTACACATGCGGTACTTGTATTCAATTTGTTGAAAATGTCCCTCTAGTACAGCGGATGGAATTATGTCTACTCGAGCTTTGCTGAATGCCATCCAGTATTTGGGAGTTATGCATTTGTTTGTTTGTTTGTTTGTTTGTTTATTAGATAATTTACACCCCCAACTGGATTAAACCTCAAACCCAAACCAATGGGGGAGCAAGTAGTGCATGCAACAGATATACAGCATTGTATGCCAATGTCTTTAATCCGTTGCGCAAGGATCAGCTTTGCCCTAGGCCAAGCAAGTGTGAGAAGGAATGTGCCTGGGATACCTAATCACTGCAGTTTTAATGCTTAGAAGCCTCCAAAGAAGGAGACTCCACCGCACTCCATGGAGGCAGCATATTTCACTGTCGGACAGCTCTGGCCATCAGGAAGTTCTTCCTGAGGTTCAGGTGGAATCTCTTTTCCTTCAGTTTGAATCCATTGCTCTTTGTCCTAGTCTCTGGAGCAGCAGAAAACAAGCCCACTCCCTCCTTTACATGAGATCCATTCAAATATTTAAACATAGCTATCATGTCCCCTCTTAACCTTCTCTTCTGCAGATTAAACGTACTCAGCTCCCTAAACCACTCCTCATAGGGCTTCATGGCTTCCAGACCCTTCACTATTTTGGTCGCCCTCCTCTGGACACGCTCAAGCTTGTCGATATCGTTCTTGAATTGAGGTGCCCAGAACTGGACACATAATGTGTCCAGTTCTGGGCACCTCAATTCAAGAAGAATATCGAAATGAGGCCTAACCAGTGCAGAAGAGAGTAGTACCATTACCTCCCTCGATCTAGACACCGTACTCCTATTGATGCAACCAAGAATTGTGTTGGCCTTCTTGACTGCCACATCACACTGCTGACCTGCAAAAATATGTCTCAGCCAATACTCTAAGGCCCATTTCCATGCAGTGCAGTCAACCAATGCACAACCAAATGTAGGACAACTAATGGGACACACTTTGGCACAGCAAAGAAATTTCTAAGAACCTCAGAAAGAATTCATTTCTCTATCAGCAAGAAACTCAGGATCTATACTGGGATACCAGGCAGTAATTGAGGAAGGACCTTAGCCTGGAATATTTTAAGTGTAGCTGACAGCAGTTGTTCCCTTTTGGTATAAAAGACTCAGACAACTGATTTGCCACTGCGAGTTGCCTCATGTACAACAGATGCCCCATGTGATGCCTGAGCCCCGGATGCAGGGAAAATAACCCTCAAATATTTGAAACACCTAACTTGCTCTGTTTCATGGCCATCTATGACCTGATTGAGCATGGAGTGGTGTTTTCTTTGGGAAAAAGGCCCATGGTTTTAGATTTATTAATGATTAACTGGATATTTTCACAATACTCCATAAAAGCTCTTAATATTTGCCTCGAGCCAATTTTACTAAAGGAAAGGAGAACAGCATTGTCCACATCTAAAATTAAAGGGATACTAACCAAGCCCAGATAGGAAGGGTGAATGTCTCTGAAGAGATAAATGCAGCAAGATCATTAAGATATAAAGGAAATAATGAGGGCATCTGAACATCTCTTTTACCTAAGATGACTTTAGCAAGATTACCTTGTAACTCACACCTTACTTGTATTGTGACATTACTATATAGCTTCAAGGAATTTTTTTGTGTCCAAAAGGTGTGCCTTTGGTTCACATTTGGGTCTAGAAGACTGTTTTTAAAATATTTAATTAAAAAAGAAAAACCTTCTGGACTCAAACACAGAGCTGGATAATGTAAATCCCTCACCGATCCCGAAAGCTGTCTCTGAGATACGTGAGCAGTTCCGTGCTGTTGTTGTGAAAAAGATATACAGAAGAGTAATAAGAAATATTTCATTCATATTTCTCTCTGTCCAGAGATAAATGAAATACCAGTACTTCTTATTACTTTTCCTATGGCCATTTCTGCACTACACTGTTATAGTGCTATTATTCCACTTTCAACATTCTGTGGACTTCTGGGGTTTGTAATTTACTGAGGCCAAAGAGCTCTTTGACTGAGAATTCTAAATTCCCTAAACTGCAAACCCCAGGATTCCATAGGATGTTGAAGGTGGACTAATAGCACTATACCAGGCTAGTGTGGAAATGGCCTATATCTTTTTCACAACAATAGCAGGCAACTGCTGTATGTATCTTGAGAGCTTTAGGAATAGGTGAGGTGATTACACAGCCCAGTGTATGTGTTTAGGTCCAGAAGATTATACACAAACTGGTGATTTGCTACCATTAAAAAAAGATCATCAGGCTCCAAGGGATTTATCAGTTGCCATCTCTGCACAACTGATGACACCTGCCTCTCTGGTTGGTAGTTGCCACTGCATTCCTATAATAGTGCAGGCTTTGCATTTGTGGAAATGGTTGTGTGCAAGGTCTTCTGTGTGATTAACTTTGTTGCCCACTGTATGCTCCCTGCACAAAGTGTTTCTTTCTTTGTTGTTGTTTTTTAATTTGTTTTAAAAAAACGAATAAACTAAGATCAGTAACAAGTAGTATCTATAAATCCGTCACAATGAATTTAAATACAAATTTTTAAATTGAAATTATTATTTTCATGAATTGGTACAATATATATGCAGATCTATTTATGTTAAGTTTATAACGCATGCATTGATTACCATTACCATTATGCAACTCTTACTTCAAACTTATGCCGTTTCTCTTAGTGCTTATTTGTCTTTTTCCGCATTCCTTATCACATTAACTACAATATTGTTATCCTATATAATTTGTAAATAATTTACCTTCTGAGATCCTCTATCTATATTCTATCTATTTATCTACTTCCTACTTTCCCTTGTTTGCTTTATAACCTTAGCTTTAAACACTACCTCTGTCTTCCCAACACCAACCAGTAACCATTCTTATCATCCCAAGTTTTTTGATAAAACATGGATGGTTTGCCTACAAACATACAACATATAAATTTATAAACATGACATGATTAACACTTATTTTACAGTTACCATTTTCATTATTCTAGTTACATTATTTCCTTAGTCCAGTCCAAATTGTATGTGTAATTTCATCAACCTAGTACCTAGCTTTTGCATCAAGTATTCTTTAACCAGGTGCCATTCCCTTTCGTTTTTACCTTGTAATCTTCCCCTTAATGCTAGAATTAGATTATCTAACATGTTAAATTCAGAAAGTTTAATTAACCGTTCTTCTGTTTCTGGGATATATTTGTTCTTCTACTATGTGGAAAAGACAATTTTAGCCACTGTGATCAGAGAGCAGAAACTATTTCCTGTCTCATGTTGTGACTCATGTAGCTATGCGGCAATTCACAACACAGTAATCCATCTACTTTCTAATAAATGAATCTTATTAAGTTGCCTTGACGGCTAAGGCCATTTTTGCACTACACTGTTTAAACAACCTGTGGAATTCTGGGGTTTGTAGTTTCCTGAGGCACAAGAGCTCTCTGGCTGAGAATTCTAAAGGCCCCTCCCTAAACTGCAAGCCCCAGGATTCCATAGGAGGTTGACAGTGGAACAAAAGCACTACAAAAGTACAGTGCAGAAAGGCTCAAGAGAACCAGAGCAAGACACTTGGATGAGATGGCAATAGACTGCAAGGGAGCCACAAAGATCTGAAAGGACTAATTTCTTGAGCAATTTCAGCAACTGTTAAACCTGAATGTTTTTAAGTGGAATAGGTAATACTCATTTAATGTGTGTTTTATAGCTTTGGTTATGTCAGTGGATATGCCATTTCTAGAAATGGCTAAGGCTGTGAGTAATTTTGTTAAGTTTTAAGGTGTGTTTTAAACCCTACTTGTTTTGTTAGAATGTGTTTTTTTTTCTTTCATTGTTGTGTTTTTTGTCTGCACTTTCCCTAACAGATATCCCACTGTAGTCTGTCATGATTGCAATGACCTGTAGCTTTCCATCACAAAACACAAAAGAATAAGAAGAATAATGATAAAAATAGAATAATAAGAAACATTTAAGAAGAACCATTTATATTAGCTATATGGAAATGAGATGAACATGCAGCCGTGTTTATAACATACTCCATTTCTTTGTAATTCCTTGAGACCTGGGATGGCAAAGTGTTGTCCACCAAGGCTATTTTTGTAGCCTTCAACACTTCCAGAATCCTCACACTACCCTTTTCTTCCCTCCATCCCATGAATCGGTTCTAACGGAAACCCCCAAGAGCAACAATTTGCCTTTTGGAATACTTTGCAGATCATCCTGAACTATTTAACAGGATATCTGTTAATAGAATTTAACAACTAAGCATGACGTTCATAGGAACATAGAACAGAATCATAAAATTCTGATTTTGGGTGGCACCATGAGGACCATCTAATTGAACCACCTACCATTCAGAAATGCACAACCAAAGCACCCCAGAAAACAGCCATCCAACCTCTGTTTAAAAACCCACAAAGGAGAGTCTGCCAGCTTCTGAGAAGTGGTCTGTTCCAGTGTCGAACAGCTCTTACTGTAAAGAAGCTCTTTCCAATGTTTAAATGTAGTGTCTTTTCTTGTAATTTGAATGCATTGGTTCATGGTCTCTGAAGTCACAGAAAACAACCATGTTCCATCTTCTACATGACATCACTTCTGGTATTTAGAGATGGTTATCATGTCATCTCTCAGTCTTCTCTTCTCCAAGCTAAACACACCCAGGTACCTAAGTTATAACAATTAATTTCCACATCTTTAATCTACACTTTTATGGTTACCTTCTCTAGACACTATTCTTCAAGAACTGTAGTGTCCAGAACTGAACACAGTATTCCAGGTAAGGTCTCACCAGAATAGAGTGACACTACAACTTCCCTTGATCCGCATGCTATACTCCTGTTGACGCAAATTCAAACAGCATTGGAATTTTGGGCCACTACAGTTATACTGTTGGCTTACATTTAGCCTGTGGTCTACTAAGACTTTTAGATTCTTTTCACTTACATTGCTTTCAGCCCAGGTGTAACCCACCCAACATTTGTTCATTTCATTTTTTTTTTCTGCCCAATGTAGTACTTTACAATTATCCCTAATGAGCTACCTTGAAACAGCACAGTGGTGCATGGAAACATACCACCACTAAAAACAAAGAGGGTATCTAGAGCTCTAGCAGCAATCATCTGGAAGTTCTTTAAACAGCTGCATTGGGGCAGCACTGATAAATACACATTCTGCCAGTTTGATTCCAAACCTACGCCTCAGTGCAACTTCCCCTTAGCATGGTGCAGATACCTACTCACAGAGATAAGCTACACAAATACTCTGCAATCCTCATGGAAAATAGCAACACTACACAACACACGTGAATCCTCAGGTACCACTGTACAATGAACTATACATGATGCATAACCACAAGGCAAAGTACAGGATGCACAACCCCAACATGTAATACACAATATATAACTTGTGAAGGCAAGGCACAGACGAACATGCTGTCTGTGTCACTACATTTCCACTAAAATCAGCAGAATCTATCTGTTGTCAGTGGTAATTGTTGACCATGCATGCACAGCTTTAGTTATGCTTGTGTATGTTCCTAGTAGAATGCTGATCTCTGTTTGGTTTGCTCTGATGGTGGGTTACTCCTCAATTTAGCAATAGACTCTGCAGATACTTTCTCCTTAACCAAAGCTTCATCTTCCTTCACCATCCATTCTTACTGCCTTGCAAATGGTTGCCTTCCCCTCTCTTACAGCTCTCTTATTGTAGCAGGAACTCCTGTAAGTGGAGTGCTCTCTTTTTGCTGCTGGGGTCTTGGAACTCAATCTGCATAAGTCTTATCAGTCCTGCACAGGAGTAGGGGGCAAGCAGAAGAAGCAGAGAGACTGTCTGTTATGGTTCAAAGTCAGGAGTCTTTTGGGTTTCCCTCCCCCTCCCCCATTCCTACCCCCTTCCTCCACACAGAAAGATAAATCATCTTCAAAAGGACAAGTACTTTTGATTAGCATTTAAAATGCTGTCAATTTCTAATGAAAATGTAACCTCCAACCATCAGTTTCAAACAACTGGAGGTGAGGTTGCTGGGTGTGTGCTAATGACCTTGGTATGCTTTTTCTTGGGGCTGCCCTTCCGTGAACTTTCTTGTTGTTAATTTGTGATGTCAGTCCACATTAAGCACATTCAGCAGCCTAAGTTGCCAAAGCCCTAAATGATCTACAGGTACTCCAGCAAGAGTTTAAAGGAACTTTCTTCCTCCCTCTTATTCCCTACATTTAATTGGGGGGGGGGTGTCTGTCAATCATCTGGAGTATTAGATGCCAGATTTTTATTTTGCCTAAATCATATTGTTCTGCTGCCAACTTCATGGTAGCTTTTATTAACATAGGGCAAAATTTGGTAACATTTACCTCACGTCATTAGGTCTATAAAGTCAGCTTTGAGGTTTGGAGACCTTGTGAATGAGTTCTTATTATTCAAAACCTTTTCTAGCTCCAGCAGACTCAGGACCATTGCTTCTTTGATTGAATCAATCCACCAGGAATTGAATTTCTTACTATTTTTAACTAATTTTAACTTTCCAGTGAGTTACGTTTTCTCACAATATGCCCAAAGTAGAACAGCCTTATTTTGGCTTCTGGTGACAGTCCAGCTTTGATCTGCCATAGGACTCATTTATTTGCCTTTGGGTGGCCCATGGCATCTGTGGTATCCACAGAACTCTCCTCCTGCACTACATTTCAAACGAGTTGATTTTGCAGTGGAAGACAATAGTAGCCCTTATCAGTGAAACACAGTAAGTCAGACTGGGATAAGGCCCATCTAAATTTTCTCCAAGAACACCCAGAGTAAGCGCAATCTTTCTTAAGAGTAGGGATGGGACGAATCCAGAATTTTCCAAATCTGAATCCTGATCTGAATCCCTGGAAGGTTCTGGGAAGCCACGAATCTCACGAATCTTGAATCTTTTGAATCGTTTTTCCAAAAAGAGTTTGAAAAGCAAGGGAAAGAAGGATAATCTTGGGCAAGACACATTCTCTCAGCCTTAGCAAAAGCCTAGGCAAAGGCAACCCTCCCTCTGAAGAAATCTGGCCAAGACAATTGTCACAGTTTTGCCTCAGGATCTCCCCAGATTGAAAATGACATGAAGGCCCTTTCTACACAGGCAGGAAAATGTGGATTAATCCCATATTTTCCTGCCTGTGTAAACAGGGCCACATACTACAATAGGGAGATAATCCAGGTCAAAACCGGCTTTTCTTTGCATAGCTCCTTCTGGCATCCTGGGGTTTGTAGTTTGATGATACACCAGCACACATTGGCAGAGAAGGCTGTGATCCCTCGTAAAACTTCAAAGCCCAGAATTGTGTCTGAAAAGAGCTTTGCAGGGGAGCAACGCAAAGGAATGTTTCAGCTGCCCTTGAAATCTCAAGCCTGTAGCTTCCAGTCAAGTACTGAACTTAAATATGAAATGTTCAATTTAAATAGCTTAGAATACCAGCCCGGATGTAATTTGTGAAATTGTTAGCAAAGGCCAAGGGAAAACCTCACGTACTTACTATCTTCCCTTGTATGTATAGTCTCCCTGGTTTTCAGGCATCCCAGTCTCCCAGGTGTTCAGGTGTCCTGGTCTCCAACGGTCTATTTGGTTGGCGGATTTGAAAGATTCAATTTGCCTATTTTGGCACAGGGATTTGGATTAGGGGATCTCAAATCCTTACCCAGGATTCAAGGATTCAAAGAATTGGTTGGCCCATCCCTACATAAGAGTTACAGGAAAATTCAAGTTCTCTCTGTCATTCCCAGTCTACCCTGTTCTGCTCTCCCTTCCACATAGACCTTGCAAGGAGGACAAAAGAAATCATTGGGTGACAGAGACAGACATTGCTGGACTTCTAGGGTTCCTGTTGATACTGTTTGAGTAAACATGGATGAGGATTCCATTTGATTGGCTTTTTTGGAAAACATTGCTAGAATCTTTAAATTTCTTCATAGAAAGATAGAAACAATCTAGGGGTCATGTATGAATGCACAAGAAAGCAAAACCAAAGTCTTTCCATTTGTGCTTGGGAGAGTTTAGCATTTCTGGAAACACTAGGATCTATCTGTTATTTGGATCACGGTGGGATCTGAGAACTATGTGCCATGTAGGCACATGAATCTTCATAAATTTCATTCCAATGGGCAAGAACAAATAATTTTATCATTTTTTTCTTCTTGCGGCAAAGAAAGTTGTTGAAAACTGCGCACCTTTGGAAGAGTATTCTCATCTTGCCACTTTTTCAACATTTTTTTCAAAGAAATCAAAAACTATTTCTGTTCCTGATGTCATTCTTGCTTGACTATTCCTCCCATTCCTGTTTTCAGTAGAGGTGCAGTATTTCACAAAGTTTCTTCTCAAAGGTAGCAACGGATAATTGCAGGAACATCTGTGAAAAGCATGCAGTTTTTGAAGGCTGTTCACAATTTGGGACTTATTCAGCATAAAATTTGCATGTGATTGTTTTGCTCAGCAAACAGCATTTTCTGTGTGGAAAATAATATTTCAATGCAGGAATATTAATTCCTGAACAGAAAATGCTGTTTTCCGGGCAGAAAATGTTCTTTTCTGCACAATCATGTGCAAATTTTATGCAAAATAAATCCCTAATTACAACTTTTTCTGCACAGAAATTCATATTCTTGTATTGAAATATTATTTAGATGCAAAAAAATAAAATAAAAATAAAATAAAATGCTGTTTCCTGTGCATAATATGCTGTTTCCTACACAAAGCAACCACATGTGAATTTTGTGAAGAATAAGTCCCAAGCTATGAAGATTCTCATCAATCCAGGATTTATTTATTTTTTTTCATCAGAGTTTCTCAGCACTTTGAAAACATATTTTCCACATTTTTCTGAATATTGTCAAATATGTCTTTCTAATTTTAAGGTACCATTTTTTTAAATGGTTTAAATCCTATTATCCATCCTGTCTAGAAAAGAGTTGCTGAAATAGTTGGAGATACCTATATGTTGATTCAACGAACTTCAGGATTCCATAGGATATTGAAAGTGGAATAATAGCACCATAATAGGCTAGTGCAGAAATGGCCACAATTATTAGTATAAGCTTTGTGGGAATCATGCAAGACATTATTTTGTCATCAGCAGCTTCTGCTAGTGTAATTTTCAGCATATATTTTTAGTTTATTATTTAAATAGTTGTAATTTTCAGTGTGGCTTGGTGGTGTTTAGGTTTGTGATTTTAGTTATTGTACGTATTTTTGTTTGTTTGTTTCAGTGATAGACTTCTATGCACTTAGCTGTTTTGAGCAATATGGGGTACAAATCAAACTGATGATGAAAAAGAAGATGAAGATGAGGATGACAAACACAATGACAATGACAACGATGATTGTGGTAATGATGATGGTTTTAAAATACATTCTGTATTGCAATTACAGGTGTGTAATTTAGCAATAGCATGTGTATTTCTATACCATTTATCAGCTAAGTGCTCTCTAAGCGGTTTACAAAGTGTTTTCAGCTAATTGCCCCCAACAAAATGGGTACTCATTTTACTAACCTGCAGAAGGATGGAAGGCTGAGTCAACCTGGAGCCTGGCAGGATCGAACCCACAACCTTGTGGCTGAAGTACCAGCATTTAACCACTGCATCATCGGGGCTCTTGTTCTCTGGCTTTAGCCATGGTAGAGTTATAACTTCATTTTAGAGTTATGAGTTATGGAACCATAATTGCTTTTTATTCACTAACACTACAGTCACGAATGCCCTACAGACCTACTTTACCAGGTGATAGCCACACTGAGAGATGGACATCTGTTCTTCTGGCAATCAGAGTGCAGGAAGAGGATGTTTCCAACCCCCTCCCACCAGCAAACAAAGCTTCAGTAATCAGAAGCACAATCTTTTGCAATTCCTCACTGCAGCCTTGCTCTGATGTACTATTGGAAATGTAATCTTAGTGCACCCTAATTACCTGCTAAACAAAATGCCATCTTTTGGTGTGGCTGCTGCCTTGTGAAGTAGGTTGCAGGTGGAGTTGGTCAAGCCAGGATACATTATTTAGTTACACATTTATAACTAAGTAGATGATGTAGAGTATGACCCGATGGTCATTTCTGCTCTACACTCTTATAGTGTTATTATTACACTTTCAACATCCTATGGAATTCTGGGATTTGCAGTTTAGAGAGGGGCCTTTAGAATTCTCAGTCAGAGAGCTCTTGGACTTCAGGAAACTACAAACCCCAGAATCCTGCAGATGCACTATAACGGTGTAGTGTGGAAATGACCAATGTTTTCAATTGTGCAAGTAACCTATCAGAGTTATCCTACGTAAGCAAAGTTGGACATCAAGTCTGCTTTGCTCCTTATATGGACTCTGGACTCTGTTATCAACAACAGTTTATCTACAGAGTTGATAGTTTTTATCTACTCTACAGCATCAATTTATTTTTGAATCTGCCTTAGCTCAATAACAAAGTTATCTGTCTATTCTTGTTCTCTTATCAAACTAGAGCTCCAAAAACTAGTACCTCTCAAATACTGTTCTCCCCTGTCTCGCTATAGCTCTGGGATCCTCTTTAAACTTCTGCATTCCATTGCCTTTTCTTTTATGCATAACCTGTATTTAATCCCCCTCTCCCTATTACAAGTGTACATGGAACAGTTTTGAAATTGTACTCCTTTTTTCCCCCCCAAACAATACATTTTAGTTGGCATCCAGACAAATCCAGACATAGGTTACAGTGTGCATGGTGCATATTAGTTTCTTTTTTTTTTGTTTTCTTTTTCTTTTTTATTATTTTTTTGTGGGGAGGTGACAAAATATAGCATCCACATCCAGTTGGTGGCAGTATAAATTAAATTGCGCATGCAGTTCTGTTGTACATGAGAGACAGTTGTCCATGCAGTGTTGCATTTAAGTAAATACAGCAGTGGCCTCTACACATTGCCTTTGTGCATTGCACATTGCAATGGTACAAGAAATTGCCAATCACATTCATTGATTTATATACATTGTGCTACATTGGCATTCCTTATGCAGCATGTATAGTTTAACTCAGTGGTGAAATGTTGTAGAATCTCAGCTTTTGTGCCCAAATGCTCAACGCCTACCTTGCTATTTTCCTAAATTCTTTGCATGTGTGTGAGACTGTTAAATACTGTGTAGGCATTCAACTGCCAGTTTAGTGAGGTAAGATTTTGCTCAGATGTAAAGTAGAGAACATTAGGGTACCTTTCTTGTAAAAAAGAGTTTCCTGTTTCCTGGAGCCCAGAACTGTGGATGGTAACAAACTTTGGAGCCATTATGGCTTGTGGTGGTCATTCTTTTGCATGTGGTTGGATAGTGGCAAACTATGGCCATTTCCACACTACACTGTTTATAGTGCTATTATTCCACTTTCAGCATCCTGTGGAATCCTGGGGTTTGGAGTTTAAGGAGGGACCTTTAGAATTCTCAGCCAGAGAACTCTGGCTGAGTTCTCCAGGATTATTCCACAGGAGTGGAATAACAGCACTATAACAGTGTGGGGTGGAAATGGTCAATGAGTAAGATGACACTAAAATCATGGGTAACTCACTCATGGCATTGTTGAAAGGGAGGTCTTTTGAATATCTGATCCCATGATGAGTCCATTCCAGTGGATGAGAAATGGAAACAGTATTTCTAAATAGGCACATAAGTGATGAAAACTGGGTTTTGTGAGCATTGGGAAATCCTAACAAGGTGTAGAGGGATGTAGATCTTTGCAAGGGAAAACTTGCTCATCATAAAAACTCAACTTAATACAGTGTGACCACCAGCAGCAGGGATCCTCGTGGTGTTAGCAGCCATTCACTTCCATGCTTTGATATGGTTTAATTGGCAAAATATATTAATTGGGAGATGTGTTTAAATAGCATAAAATATAAATTATACACATTTATGGCTGAAAGGCCAGGAGGAAAAGGGGTACTGGCTGGGAGTAAGTCAGAGATGACCTCAACATGGCAAGGTCATAAGAATTAGCCGGGAAAGCCTGACTTAATAGCTCTAAGTTAATCCTATGAACTGCTCAACTTCAGAAAACAACAATCTGCCCAGGTGCAGCAAGGAAACACCCCTAGTGTGTACATTTCCTGCCAAAGCCTTCTTCAGTAACCTCACCCAACCAAGACATTGTAAAAATCAGTCCATTTCAGATGCCTTTTGTTTACCCTGCCAGAAAGCAATTAACTCACACCCCTTCAGGGAGGAAAATAGAGTATAAAAATCCACAGTTTTGAGTAACCTATTTGCAGTCCCCCAGTTGCTGAATGTCTCTCTGCCAGTTCAGTTCCTGGCTGTGTAGACACACAAGTCTAAGCCACATTTCAACTTCTTCACTACTCTTCTGGATTGGTAATTATAATCCCAAACCCTCAGCCTCTCTATCCATAATTTTTCCTCCCTTTATCCTTCAGTTAGCTCTTGGGTGAATGTGCGACTGTTTGTACCTTGTGTGCATGTGTGAGTGAATTCCCTTCAATAAAACAGATTTTTAGTTTACTTTTGAATCTCTAGCTGGTTCTTTCCTGAAAAAAACCCATAAACATTGTTGGAAAGGTCTCGTTGTTACCCTCCACTCTTGCAGGCCTCCTAATTTTGAGCTGATTAATTCTCCTTTTTCACGTGGAAGTACTGGCATCATGGGTGGACCCCTGAGTCACTTACATTTTGGGGTAACACTAGGGTTCTTTTTCAACTAGGGTTCATCACATATCAGTTTGCTGATGTGAGGGGCTGGATGCATCATCCTTCAGCACTCCACTCACAGGTGCTACAGAATTCATTCAGTCAGTACAGCCACCGGGCTTTTGAGGTGGGTCTGAAGGGGCATTTGGGATCATCACCATGGAACCATGATCATAAATATGAACAGCAAAATTTATTAGGTTGTACGTCTAGCTTACGACATAGTCAATACTGAACAGGATGCCACTGTTGTTTCTAGGGTCTGGAAGCAGTGCGTGCATTGAGAGAAATTATGTTGCTTGTTTCTGGGAAACACTTGGGATAATATTTTGCTTTTTAAACTGGATTTTTGTTTTTACCCCAAACAACAGTTGTTGTTGTTGTTTTAAAAAATATGTTTCTACCCATGTCACACCTTTCAACTTTTTATTTCAGCTCCAGTTTCATCATGGTAACATTCCATACAGAAAAGATTCTGGGTGTAAGCATGAGATTATTATTTACACTCCCACAACATCATGGTTTTTGTAGTCTTTGCAGGTATAGGTGGAAGTGTTAAAAGTATTGCAAAGATAGAAGCACTAGAATGGAAATCTTTTTTGGAGTAGATACCATTTTTAAAATATCAGAAAACAAGACCGCTGCTTTTTTGTTGTTGTTTTATTTAAAAACTTCACTAATCTGCTTTAACAGAACTCCAAGTTTTGATGGGGCAGTTGGAATTTGAGTCATAAGAAATTCCACATCATCTGCATTTTTTTTTAAAAGTAATAAATACCTAACTTGTAGTAAAAATGTGTTTTTACTCATCTCCTTTCCAGAGTTGATTTCCTCATCTAAATTTTGCTATGAAATGCAGCATTGTTACCTTTTTAAATCCTGGATCAACATCTTGAGAGTCACCCGGGCTGGGCTCAAATTAAGCCTTCTTTTAACCATGGGAAATCTGCCATTGCAGACGTCAAAGCACCATGGGCTTTATATAGTAGGTCATAACCAGCAACTTCAATTCCACTTGGCTCTGCAGTTTATCACTGGGCTATAACTGTAGTATGTACAGACATATAGGTAGATGTATATACCATTCATTGAAGAAAATGCCAGTCTGCATAATTTCCCAGGCAGGGTTGATATGCAAGCACGGGTAGCAGTTGCAATTCAGCAACTGCTTAGCAGAGCGCATCAGCATGTTGAGAAAGAAAGAAAGTATAATTCAGCATCTAACTGAAAGGTAAGAATCTGGCTCTTTACCAGAATATATATATAAGTGTGAGTGTGTCTGTAATACTAGACATAACTTAGTTGCTCTAGCCGTCTTTACATGCACGGGGAGAAAAGGTTCCAGGGAAAGTATAGTATATTTCTAAGACTGTCTCAGAAACTTGGGATTCTCTGAAAGTATCTCATAGGTGTATTTGTGCAGAAGTAAGTCCCAAGGTTTAAGTGGGTTTTAATGGTTCAGTAAAAATTGATGTTTCAAGTATATTGGACACTATTACCCTTATTAAGAAAGAAATTGACTTTGATGATGTTACTTGCTATTATATTTGCTTTGACTTATGGTGACTCTATGAATGAGAATCTACTGAGTCTTGAGTTCTGCTCAGGTTTTGCAAACTTGTGGTAGCTGCGGCTTCCTTGGTTGAATGAATCCATCTATAGTACAATTTTCATTTTTTTTTCCTATTGCCTTCCACTTTCTCAATGAGTCATGTCATCTCCTAATGTGTTCAAAGTATGATAGCCTCATTTTAGTCATGTTGGCATCTCGCAAATGTTCAGGCTTGATCTGATCTAGTATCCACTTATTGGCCTTTTTGGCAGCCATGGTATCTGTAGAACTCTCCTCCAACATCACGTTTCAAAGGAATTCACAATCTTCCTGAAATTGAAGAAACTATCGACTTCAGCAAAATGCTGTCAATGTAATAGTGATAACGCTTCCCTGTGTCATACAATGTGTTTGTATTCAGCTCTTACCTCTTCATATTTAGAAGTATTTCATGGACTCACCCTAACTAGACAGGTGAGTTGAAGGCACTTACTCACACAAGTTAAAACATCCCGATTTTGTATTAGAAAATCTCTGACATTTCTAAACACATATGTTCTTTTAAATCATATTTCCAAAACACTGAATTGAACTAATGGGCAACATGGTTGAATCTTTTGTGCTTTTACTGTTGCCAAAAGACTTGTATTTGAAGGCTGGGAACATTCACCTGCTATATTGTTCAGTGGTCAGAAGATCTTACTTTTTTTGCTGCTTGTAAATATGTATTTTACAGACACCAAGTTCAATAAAATATGTGTTTGGAGATATGGTCATCTCATTTTAATATATATGCCTAGCCCAGTGTAAAGATAAATCCTTAAATACAAAAGTCAGGATTGTTCATGACATTCTATTTCCAGTTTCTACGCATGGGTGTGAAAGTTGGAGTCCTTTGAAATGTGGTGCTAGGAGAGAGTTATATGGATACCATGAAATGTCAGAAAAAAGAAATGAATATGTCCTAAAACAAATCCAGCCTGAATTGTCACTAGAAGGCAGGTTGACTAAACTGAGGCTGCCATACTTTGGACATGAGATGATGTGACTCACTAGGGAGAAAAAGAGATTCTTGGTAAAATGGAAGGCAGTAGGATAAGTGGAATAACTAACTACAGAAGGACTGATGCCGTCAAAGAGCCACAGACCTCAGTCTGGAAGACCCGAGCAGGGCAACTGTTACTTTACCCACCTCAAGAAAATATATTGTTGGAAACATGATCAAATTATATTAACGTGTACCCCCACCTTTTGTTCATATTCCATGTTCTTCTTCTCTTATTCCATTTTTTCTCACTTTCTTTTTCTTTTTCTTCTCTTTCTCTGGTCTCTTCTGCAGGATGTTGTCGTCCCTCATTGGGGACAGGAGAAGGACGCATCCAGGACAATGCTTATGCATGACATTGTCCGGTCCCATCCTTCTCCTTTCCCCGGTGGTCTGATTATGCAGTAAATCATCAACAAGTTTTCCCTATCAATGCTCAGTGATTGTGGAGCCCTCCTGCCACCCTCCCATGTTTATCTGGTGTGTGAAGGTCAGGAAGTGCAATGGGTGTGCTTCCTGCCCCAGCATAGCCTGGGACAGTGGCTGGCTGTGCAGTGCAAGCAAGGGGCATGGCCATTGTACCTCCTCCATTCCTGCAGGCAGCCGGTGCAGAGGGGAGCACTCCTATCATGCTCTTCTCCCAAAAGAGTCTCTTCTGGGATCCCTGCAGTACACCAGTAAGCTGCAGAAAGGACCTCTGTAATCATACTTTAACCATTCATACACACGCATGCACACACAATGGATTTAACTTCCTGGGTGAGCAGGTGAACCAACCATTTTTATTCCTCAAGTATCCCACAATTGAGAAATAGCCTGACTAAGAAATGTCTGCATACTTTTGGATCATTATCTATGCTTTGGAAAGTCTTTTGCTCGGGGGATTCTTTTACATGGAAGCATGCACATAAGCAGAAGCAGGGACCGCTTTCAGGTCCTGTGTCAACTCTTCATTACAACATCACTGGTTGGCAGGAGGTCACACTGTCAGTAACACGACTCACCAGAGCTGTAGAACTCCATCACTAGGGACAGCTGGCAGTTTTTTAAGGTGAGTTTCATGTGTCAGATGAGGAGATGGAGCTATGATATCATAGCTATGCCTGTGATGCAGGATCTTGGCCTCTAGTGTACAATAAGAATAGTGACCATCAAGGCACATGGATTTCCATATGAGAAAGAAAACCACGAAGTCTTTTGACCCGATACAAGACAGGACAGAAAGAAAATGCTGGTGAGATTTGAGGCAACTGAAAAGTGAAAGTGAGTGAGGGATTTTCACTTCCCTGATCTTCAATCTAAATAAGGTTGCTGGTGTGTGATCGCACACCATTGATCAGCGTAAGTGATTAATCTCCCAATCTGCTAATTTGGCATCAACCCTGGTCTACATACACAGGACAACTTGTGGATGTTTGCACGTAGCACCCAGAGAAGTGCAGAGAAATCTATACACATATATATTTAATAAAGAAAATGAAAGGAAAGGGAGAATGTAACATAAAGGTCATGAAATTTGATCATCTCCATACTTAAGGTTCCTCTAAGCACTCGGCAAATAACAAGACTGCTTTTAATCCTCCGCTTGCACTTTAGTCTCATTTAATATAAAACCTATGAAACCTATGAAAGATTATTCCTGAAGTCATTATCTTTAACTGTTGAGAGCATAGATCATGCCTAAGTGACTGCGGTTCTGTGTGAACTCTCAGTGGGATAACTGCTGAAGATCTGATCTATGTCTTTCCATCTCCACCGGAGTCAAATGACATGCAGAAGAAGAAGAAGTGGAAGGAGCAGCACTCTCTCTCTCTCTCTCTTTTTTTTATAAATGAATCTCACAATTATCAGCCCTTGGGCAGGCATGGAAACAATGAGTAATGGGGGAGAGTGTGGAACCATAGAAGTTTTTGAAATTAGCAAAAGGATAAATCCCCAAAGGAGGGCAGCTGAGGAGCAATTAGATGCTGTGGACCTCCCTCTCTACCATCACATCTTCCTCTCCACGGGAGGACAGGGAGCTCTGTGGTTTCTAATTAATTTCTAAATTATCTCAGTTTCTAAAGCCAGCGTCCCTTCTCCTAAGCATCCCCCCTGCCCCCTAAAAAACTGTAATGCCCATTAAGCTGTCATGTTGTTGTAAACATGCAAATGGTAATAATTATAATAATAATTGAATTTAAATGCAACTTATAAGTTAACACATCAGTGCCAAGGAACACCAACAGCTTTTCTACCAGTCTTTCTCATCCTTTCAATCCCTTTCAGTGCAGGGAGGGAATGGATATTTGCCACTATTTTCCTCAGTAGAATAGTGGGCTCTTAAATGCTCGGGAAAACTCTGCTAAGAATTGTGGAGCAGTTAAAGTTTTCACACAAGGTCTCTTGGTGAATTATTCTCTGCCAAAATGCACATTTTTTTTCCTACTCACACACCCTTCTGCATATGTGGTTTTGTAGCTGTTTTAAAACCTGTGGGATGTAGTGGTCCAAGAGTTGGGCTAGTGCTCCAGAGACTGGGATCAAATCCCCAAGCACCCATGGAAAGCTGTTGGGTGACCTTAAGCAAGGCACACTTTCTTAACCACATAATCATACAGCTGGAAGAGACCCCCAAGGGCCACTGAGTCCAGCCCCTGCTATGCGGGAATATACCATCAAATCATTTGCAATAGATGGCCATCCAGCCTCTGTTTAAAAACCTCCAAAGAAGGAGACTCTAAGGCAGCATATTCCCCTGTTGAACTGCTCTTACCATCAAGAAGTTCTTCCTAATGCTTAGATAGAATCTCTTTTCCTGACGTTTTAAGCCATTGTCCCATGCCCTCACATTTTCCTGTCGTTGAATATCCTGACAAATGGGAGCACCGTGCCAAGAAAACAGTCAATCACCCTGATATTTTTCTCATTTGGGACTTTTTGGTGAAAAAAAAAATGGTTCACATGAAAAAAATTAAAGGTCAGAATTCTGCATCAGTTACTTAAGGACTTAAATATACTTAACTTCCCCAGACAGGACCCCCAGACAGATATGTCTCCTCCTCCGTTATCTGGAAGAAGGGACCTTCTTCAGACCATGCATCTGATGCCCAGTGAAAATAGCTATGTGCATGTGTGTGTGTCTCCGTGTGAGTAAGCATGTGAGTTAAGATCACGGCAATACTGTCACAATCAGGACTAATCAGGAATCATAAATGCAGAACAATTATGAATGGGTCAATCTAACTGTTCTGTATTCAGAAGTGCTACTTGGTCATGATTAGGGTGGCATGTTAAAAGCTTCAGCATGGTGTAGTTCTATGACTGTTGGGCTAGGACTTCGCGAGACCAGGTTTAGAATCCCTGCTCAGCCATGGAAATCCACTGGGTGACCTTGGACAAGTTACACTCTCTGAGCCTCAGAAAAAGGCCATGGCAAACCTCCTATGAAGAAATCTTGCCAAGAAAACCCCAGGTTATGGTTGTATCTTGCATCAGAGTTGATCTGAAGGCACATAACAGCAAGGAAAACAAAAACAGGGCAAAAGTAGAGATGTTCTTTTAGGTCTCCCATGCAAAACAAATTCCAGGCATTTTATGCCATCTGTGCGTAGAACGCAGGCATACAAAGGATGAGCTCCTCCTCTCTGCCACCCCACCACAGATCAGGATTTAGCGGTTGAGTATTTTTCCTGAACAAGCTGTCAGCCTTTCCCTATCAGCAGTGATTAAACATAAGCAAGAGTTGTGATTCATCAAGAGGCAGATAGAATCATCACAGATGTAAAGCATTCTGTGTTCCAAGGTCAGATCTGGTAGGAAGCGAGGACAACTTTATGCACCTATCTATGCAGCTGTCGGGACTTATTTATGGTAATTCATTTGCTGTTGCATTATTACAGAGGAAGAATAAAATATTCCAGCCATTGTGAAATTAGTTTTTTCTTTAAAAAAAAAATCTACAAAGACATCTCTGTATATGTATGTATAAGGAGCTGTATATATATCCTTGTGTTTACACACGCATGTGCACCCTATATGGATATTCTGAATGTCTGTAGACATTAGAACTGAAATCAATAAGGCATTAAAATCATGTCAATTGCAAGCAGACATTAATAATGATACCTGGCACTTCTTAGCTGAGGTTTTGACCCATAGAAAAATCTTGGAAAATTTGCTTCTTTCGGATTATAATTCCCACAATCCAACACCCAGCATGTAATTCTGGTAGTAATACTCTCCAAAAGTAAATTCTCAAAACCATGCCTATGGTGTTATAATAGCAAAGTTTGCATATTGAAGGTCCTCAATTCAAGGCCCAACAATTCTAGATTAGGAGTGTAAATTTTAATATACGTTGTTTCTCATAGAATCATAGACTTGAAAGAGAACCCAGGGGCCATCAAGTCCAACCTCCTGCTATGCCGGAACACCCATAAAGTTTTTCCAAAAGATGGCCATCCAACCTCTGCTTAAAAACCTCCGAAGAAGGAGACTCCACCACACTCCATGGAGGCAGCATATTCCTCTGCTGGACAGCTCTGACTGTCAGGAAGTTCTTCCTGAGGTTTAGGTGGAATCTCCTTTCCTGCACCTTGAATCCATTGCTCCTTGTCCTAGTCTCTGGGGCAGCAGAAAACAAGCCCACTCCCTCCTCAACATGACATCCCTTCAAATATTTAAACATGGCTCTCATGCCCCCTCTTAACCTTCTTTTCTGCAGGCTAAACATACCCAGCTCCCTAAGCTGTTCCTCATAGGGCTTTATTGCTTCCAGACTCATCACCATTTTGGTTGCCCTCCTCTAGACATGCTCCTGCTTGTTGATAGAAGGAACAATACCTTGCTGTGAGAAAGTCCTTGGAAAAGGTTTTTGAGAAATACTCTCATATCAGGACTTATTCTGTAAAAAAAAAATGTTTCTGTGAACAGAAACCAGCATTTTTGAACAGAAACAGTGTCCAGAATTCATTTGGGGACATACATCTTTGTAAGTGGGCTTACATCTGTGGGAAATAGAACTGAACAGTATCTGCAGGACTTTTACAAGTGTATTCAGGTGGTGTTATTAAAAAGGCTTCACCTGGCATGTAGCAGAGAGAGAACAGAAGCATTTGGTGATCACCTGTTACACCCTTTTGGTACAGAGTAGGACTCTGAAACATCCCCTCGTAAGGTTTTGGGACCTGGGGGGTCGGAGATAGAGTCTACTCTTGATGTTAACTATGGGATGCAGGCTCTTGCTTGTAGGGTTCTGAGGCTTGTGTGGGAGTCCCCATCAATTATGGATAGCTGAGGAGCAACCCAAGTATTTGGATGGCCCTCAGGGCTAAGGTGTTTCAGTGAAGTAAAGGCTGGGGAAATTGTCAAGATGTTAACACCTGGCCTGAACTGGAACCACATCAGGTTGCTCCCCTCTCTTGCTTCATTTCCAGGCCCAACACAACTTCAATAGGTTAGGTCAAATAAAGCGGGCCTTATTTAAACCAGTCTTCCATGTCTGGTCTCATTATTCCATGGTTGGTTATCAAACTCTGAATGGCTTCTGGCAAACAGTAGAGGTGATTCTGAGTTAAATGGACAAATTGTTTGACTTCGTAGATGGCTGTGTCACATGTTCTTACCTCTCACACATGACTTTTTTTCCCTTTTTTGTGGTGTGAGGAACCCAACAATAAAGAAATAAACCTCCCTATGAGAATAAAGCGTGTATGCAAATTGAGATAATTTATGCTCTTCCCACTCCTAGTATGCAAACTCCAACAGACCTTCTTCCACATATCCCAAAATAAAACTTAGAAAAGCAAATCGATGTGTGTTTTCTGGTGCCCAGACTCTGGAGTCACCTGATACCCACTCTGACGTATTTTCCACATCCAAGGCTTTTTGTCTTTTCCTAACTATTTTCATTTTGGAATGGAATTGAAGCTGGACGTGGAAGTAAAAAGGTGAAATAAAAACTGTGGGATTGAATGAGGGTCACTTTATTAATTAGCATGAAGATGAATCTCTCTCTCTGTGTGTGCACCTCCAAGTTGCCTGTTGACCTACGGTGACTCAATCATTTTCATAAGGTTTCTTACACAAAAAATACTCAAGAGGTGTTTTGGCAAATTCCTTCCTCTGAAATATAACCTACAGCACCTGGTATTGATTGGAAATATCCCATCCAAGTAGTAACCAGCACTGACCCTGCTTAGCTTCCATTATCAGAAAGGACCTGGTGCCAACATCTGCAAAGGGACAAATGTATAGGAAAGCTAACTGACTTCTCAGGTCAGGGAGATCAAGCTCACCTCCAGGCACACTTTGCACGGACAAGGAGGGCATTTGCCTCCAGCATCCCCGCCCTAGACTTGATGGCTTGAAATAGATACAGATGACACTACATGAGGCCAACCATGTTGTGCACATAGGTCAAACAGTCTTAAAAATCAGGCCTCTTGCATGACCTGAGTATCTGAGAATCCTCCATAACCATCAAGTCTCTACACCCTTGCACATTCCTGCCTAACTGTGGCTGAACTAACCAATTTAACATGGTGATTCTGCTACCATGAAATGAAGTGTGACACCACACATGTGGAGAGAAGGTGGCTAAAAGAAATAACCTGGCCTAACATGGAGGCAAAAATTTCTACTTGGCTTCCTAGCAGATGATGGGCTAGTCCTGCACAGGTTGGGGGGATAGAGGAGCCACTGGAGGAGAAAGACTGGGACATGAGACACATGGACTTAAATAGCCTATGTTCAACCCCATGATGTCAGTTAGGTTTGCTAACACTAGAAGAAGCCACTTTTCCTCCTGGTCTGGCTACAAAAGCAATCCTCTCTAGCCTGATTGGGGTATATATAGGAATGATAATCTTTTAATGCCTCTCAGTGCCAGCTAAGCCCTTATTTGAGTGATAACATCCAACATTTTAGACATCTTCTTTAAAGTTCAGATAAAAAAAAAAGATGCAGGTGCATTCATTCCTCCACTGGCATAGAAAATATCAGCTACCAGATACTACATTGACCTTCTCCTCTTTCTACGGTTCTATTGATGATGTTCTTTTATGATATTTCCTCCTTTTATCATTATTTCTGTAACTCACCCTGAAATCAGTACAGATGGACTTTGCTAAATGAAATGGATATGTTCCTGGGCATTACTTTAACAGAACATTTGACACCAGACAGAAATAACCTGGAAGAAATATGAATAGGTTCTTACACCACAAAGAAGAAGAGCAGTTCCAATGTTTTACCAAAGTTGATGATGATGAAGATTTGAAATGAACAATACAGGAAATGAAACACTCAAGGCAGGTAAGCTTTGCATAAGTACACAAAAACCAACAGTACACAAGTATGAAAACAACACATTTTGACCTTCCTAGAAATCACATGAAGGCTTCTTCGGAAAAAGAAAATCAGGGATAGCTTTTTCTTTCTTTCTTTTGTCTCTACTTTTCTTATGTTTTTCATGGGCAAACATACAGATCAGTGATTTCATTCATTCATTCATTTTAATATGCTGCAAGCGAGGCAGGCTAATCTGCTTTCTCTCTCTCTCTCTTTTCCTTTTTCCTTTTTGTTCTTCATTCACAGATACAGACTTCGGGATTCTGGAGGCAGCTGCTGTTTACCTCTGCCTGCTGTAGCTACAGATACAGATATAGTATGATTGACAGAAAAAAATCCACTCTTTCCTAGGTAACAGTTTATTGCACTGCTTACAGCAGACATCCTACTGCAACTTGATCTTGAAAGTTTATGTAAAGATTGTGTGCAAATTCCAAAAGAACAACAACTACAATAACAACAACAAAAAGGTGTTCCATGATTCTTACTAAATGCCATCTAACAATCTGGCTTTCTCTGGACTCTGAAAGAAACTCCTGAACAATGATTGATATACTGTACAGATGTGAGCAAGCAACATAGCATACAGTTGTGGTTGTTGTTGGTGATCTAATATTCAAAGGAATGGTGTGTAAACAAGAAAATACACTGAAACATGCCCAAAGTTTCAACGTTCCAAAAGCCACTTGAGAATCAAAACTGCATTATTAAAATCTTTTACAAAGGGAAGTGAAAGAAGCCACAGGAACGAAGCAATATGAGACCTTATGTTGGGCGATTCTGCTTTACTGCTTTTCCCTCTGTATTTCTTCTCATTTCACCCAAAAACGTTCCCCTGAAAGAATTATTCTTATTAATGTTCTCTTCATTTTCTGCAGGGGGCATAAAAATAACTGATGAGTGGGAGAACATAAACCGTATGGTTAGTGAGGCAGAGGTGGTAATTAGAACATGCTGTACCATGCAGTAAACAAAGCTATTATGAACGATAGAGTTCTTTATAGAGTATTTAAAAAGGGAGGGAAATAATAAACTTTACCCTGACTGGCTTAAAAGCACAATCTGCAACCCCCATGGGAAATAAGAATTCAAAGAATCTAAAGCAACAGGGCTGCATTGGTGGAACTATCCTCATGGGATGAGCAGGTTCTGATAAGTAACTCCCCCGCCAAAACCTCCCAGTCTGTTCAGACATGCAACACACTTCTCTCTCTCTCTCTCTCAATCTCTCTCTCTCATTCTCTCTGGGCCTTTCCGCCCTACACTGTTCTAGTGCTATGATTTTCAACCTCCTGTGGAATTCTGGGGTTTGTGGTTTACTGAGGCCCAAGAGCTCCCGGACTGAGAAGTCTAAATGCCCCTCCCTAAACTGCAAACCCCAGGATGCCATAGGATGATGAAAGTGGAATAATAGCACTAGAACAGTGTAGTGTGGAAATGCCCTATATTTTGATCATAATCTGCAGCTGCTTATTGTTTTCTTTGTTTCTTTTTGAAGTACAATTGTCTAACATGGAGGTGGAAAAGTGGATTTCTCCTTCCTTCCTTCCTTCCTTCCTTCCTTCCTTCTTGCCATTTTGTTGATGCTTAAATCCCTGTTGGTTCCTAGAGTGTAATAAATCGAGCCTGGATCCACCAGAGTTTCCTTTTGCTTGTCTAACCATGCAATGTGGTCATCAGCTGTCTATTTCAAGGTGAAGTAGGGGAGAAGGTAACCTGCACTATGGATTCAGGAAACTGAGGAACATCACCATATTCTTACGTTTGGGGACCACATAAGGATAGAAAGAATATTTGAAAGAAGAAGAAGAAGAAGAAGAAGAAGAAGAAGAAGAAGAAGAAGAAGAAGAAGAAGTGTTTCTTGAGTGTTGAAAAAGGAATCCTGGAATGATCAGAAGCTTTATAATTTGACACTTAATCTGTGGGGGGGAAAAAACAAATTTCTTGTGCAGAAAAAGCATTTTCTTCACAGGGAATAGAATTTTCTGCATCTTCAGTGATGGGGGGGGCACTTACACTGCACAAAATTCACACACAGTTGTTTTGCACAGGAAACAGTGTCTTCTGTACAAGAAATAGCGTTTTTGATACAAGAAGTAACATTTCTGTGCAGAAATGCTGTTTTCCTCACCAAGGCATCATAGGAAGAGTTTGCACAGAATAAACCCAAAACTGCAAAAGCTTGCAGTTTCTGGAAGAATTTCTCAGAGGGAGAAGAAGACTGCTGAAATTACTCAATGCTTTCTTCAAGAAGAAAATTACCAAAGAATTATGGCTGATATTTTAGGTCAGCTACTTAGCTGTGTAATTGCCTCAGTTATGTTGCTAAATAGTGGCTCCCCAGATCCAATCCCTCCTAATCTTGATTTACCAGGCAGCAGCAACTGAGAACAATGGGAGTCTGTCCTCCTGTTAATTGTCACTCAACAGACTAACATTTCTACCCCTCTTCCTCCAGCAATCTCTGGTACAATAACCATAAGCAGAATCACGGCAGTACCTCCTCTACACTGGAGATTGCTCTCAGGAATGGGTGGAAACATTTGTCTGCTGCATCTCAATTGACTGGACAACAGACCCCCTGTTCTTGCAGCGACTGTTTCCCAGTAAGTCACGGTTGAGGGACTTGAATGATCTGTGTGTGTTCCCTATATTATTGAATATGTAAATATTGTGAATGTAAGTCAGTTATGAACATGTAAATCTATGCCCCCCTTTCTGCACCTTATGTTTTCCATCACCATCCCGTCGTGATCCTGGCAGTGCTACCGCCAGGATGGGAGTTTGATCCCAATGCTCCCCTCCACACCCAGCTGACTTTCTGTGGAAAGATAGCACATGGGCCACACTCCTTCCTTCCGCAGTGCAGCTGGCCACTTCCCATTCTGCACTGGGGAAGGAAGCATGTAGATTGTACTTCTGCCATTTCTGCACAACCACTGGCAATGGGAGCATTGCACAATTGGGGGCCATTACAGGACAAGTAAGGAAGTATTGGCAATGGGACCTCAATGACGTCAATGCAAAAGCATGGCTTGTGGACTGGCAGCAAAGCATCCCCAGCAAAGTCATCCAGAAATGTCTTAGGTCACGCATTTGTAACTGTGATCACAAATTCCAGCATATATCTCAAAAGTAAAATAAAAGTGAGCTTCAGTCCCCATCTGTTCTCATATCCATACCCCTTTATCTGTCTAGGCTCCTTCCAGCTTCTACTCTCGGTCTCACTAAAGTGTGACACAGTTTTGAAAACAGATGTAGGTGGTTACGCACAGACATACATTCACACATATTCTCCCTGGAGGAACACAGAGAAGACCTTGAAAGACCCAGAATGACAGTGAGACTTTTCTATCAATGTTGATTGTCAGTTGCTGCTAGGAAGTTGGACAACCTTTGTACTGCTTTTAGGAAACACTGGCTGAAGTCCTGTATAGTTTTAACTAGATGACAACCACTCAATCGTAGGTAAATCCTATTTATTCAATAGGCTTACTCTAGTTAAGAACACCAACAGGATTCAGAGCAGTGAGTGCTGCTTCTTCTCTTTCCCAAATATTATCATCATGGAAGGTCAGGAGGGAGAAAGATGGTGATGAACGGCAAAGCAAAATTGTGGTAACAAAGCATCTGTGAGCAACTGTTTGATTGCAATGACAGACATCAATCAGAATAATAACTTCAAATATGAGAGTTTTCAATTAGTAAGAGAACATAAATAAATGTGTCTGGGAAAAAGAAGCAGAAGGGGTTTAGGAAGGAGATGACACATACATAACAAAAGAGCATGAGGCAGTTTGAATTAAAATGGCTGGAGAAACAAAGAGGCAAGCAGGGAGGCAGGGTTGCAAATAGTTCTTCTGGGAGATAGTCAGAAAAGCAGAAGTATTGTATATATTCACCCTCTTTCTTTCACTTACTTAGCAAGTCATTGTCACACATGCACCAATTAAATAAAAACTTATCCTTCTGAATAGCTGAGGTATAGACTCTGATTTCATGAAGACCTTCTACATGTAAGTAAAATCTTGAACCCATGACTACTGCTCGAGACTGTGTGGGGCACCATCATCCCCTCGTAGGGTAGGGATGTGAACATTTCTCTAAATGCCAGATGTATTTTCTTCCAATCTTTGTTTCATATTGGGCTTGTGAGACTTTGGTTTTTCTTCATGTATGTGTTAAGGATCCTCCCATGTACACATTAATTTATGGATTTTTACCAAATATGCAAATTTTTTCCTATTAAATAAAGTACTATTTTTTTTTCACTTGTACACTTTTGTAGCAATTTGCCTTTTAAAATAAGTGCATTGGTTTGTGCGCACTTTCTTTCTCTGAAACACCCCATAAGCCTCACAAAGTTGCAAATTCTACCATCATTCCAACAATTAAATCCCACCTTATATCCAAGGATTTTGGGAGACTGTTCCATCACATAAATTTAAACAATATAAATCATTTAAATTGTGATACAATAAAAATATCAGCTAAGATCCCACATCTTGACTAGATTGCAGAAACACAATGAAATCCTATTAATAAATTGCGAAGGTGAACATCTGGATGCTGACAAAAGTGTTCTGATGTAACTTATGATGTGTGTCAGATACCTCTCACGCACACTTGATGCCTCTGTTGCACTCTGACACTTTCTAGCCAGTGTCCACATAAGGGAGCACCCCAATGCACATCAGTGCCCATTCTGCACTGGAGCATGGTGAATCAGTCACTCCTCCACTGGCTATTGTAGGATGGCGGCTCATATGTTGTAACCCTATGGCAGCCTTCAGGTGAATTTGGACATTGTGAAGCTATTCAGTTCGGTTTTGTGCATACATAAATCCATTTATGAAGATGTAAGTCCCATGTGGAATGCCATCCATAATGTTTGCAATTGGATAAAATCATTTACCTCTATTTTTTTTAATAGAAAACTTGTTTTAATTGGTCACCGTAGATTGCTGTCTGAGTTAACTTCTGTAACATGCTTTGTGTAGGGCCATTTCCGCCCTACACTGTTATAGTGCTCTTATTCCCCTTTCAACCTCCTATGGAATCCTGGGGTTTGTAGTTTAGGGAGAAGCATTCAGTATGCCCAGCCGGAGAGCTCTTTGGCCTCAGGAAACTACAAACCCTAGAATTCCACAGGAGGTTGAAAGGGGAAGAATAGGACTATAACAGTGTAGGGTGGAAATGGCCATGAAACTAGTTTGGAAACTGCACTTGCTACAAAATGCAGCTCCCAGACTAGTTTCAGGTGCCCCTTTTAGAGACCTGATAATGCCATGCTTACAAGAACTCTGCTGGCATCCAAGCACAATTGGAGATACTGGTTTTGACCAAGCAAGTCCTAAACAGATTGAAGCCAGGATCACTGAAAGAATATCTTTTACCATATGAGCCTATCACAAGTCTGAGATCCTTATCAGATGCCCTGCTGCATGGTCCAACACCTTGTGAGGTTAGGCTGGTATGCACATGCAACAGAACTTTCTCTGTAGATTTCTGGTGGGCAGCTAAACAGCACTGTTCCACACAAGCTTTAATGTATAAAGCTGTTCTTTTTTAATTGTTTAATTTTAATTGTTTGCTTTAAAGTTATATTGAAGGATTTTTTTAAAAAAAAGACTTTGCAACAATTATTTAATGAGTTTTATAGTGTTTTTAATGCTTTTATCTGCTGTGCATTGCCTAGGGAAATCTTGTGGGCATTGTCGGCAAGATGGGGCATTCCCCAACTTGAGTGGAACAGTGCAGAAAGCATTTTTCCCACCACATCCTCATAAAATGTATTACTTCCCCACTGGTAAGACACAAAGGAGGGCCCCCTCACCAGATTTTCATCCTCAGTTCTTGAGGATGTATGTGAGGCATGTTTCATCTTGCAAAGAATCTTGGGAAGTTCACAAAAGCTAATTTTGTTGTGATTATTGAATCTATTTATTTCTACCCCATCCTGTTATAAGTTACTAGTGTATATATCTGCCGTTGCCCAAGATTTTATTTTCTCATAGGTAATACTTGTTAGAAGGATTCCCCAAACTGTTTTGTCCAGTATATGTAACTATTCTCCAGTCCAATCTGTATTCAGAGTTATTAACATACACATGTTGGGTCCCTGTCCTCCTTGCTGCTAGGCCTAGTCTCCATAGCAACTGGCCAGGAGCAAGAGCTCTCTGGCCAAGAATTCTAAAGGCCCCTCAGGCTCATGGAGGTCTCTCAAACAGAAAGTTGCCATGCATCAAAGCAAAACTGAGGACAAATAACAACAATCAGTAGATTTTGTATGTAACGTGCATCTTTCTCCTTCTTCCCAAATTATCAACACAATCAACATGACTATATTGGCCATATAATGATATAGAATATGGTTGGAAGTTTGATCTAAAAGTCGTCATGTACAGCTTTTATTACTGCAGAAAATAGACAGCTAAAACATTCCTTGCTAACCATCATCCAACCTTTAATATAAGAAAGTCCACCATGTTCCAGGGTCATCTGGTTCCCTGTCAACTTGGTCTTATGTTCCGGACATTTTCACTAGTGTTTGATTGATTATGTTCTTAAAATTTGAATCCATTGATTTAGGTTTTATCACTCATCCTCTGAAGCAGTAGGAAAAAAAGCTTGTTCTATCTCCCAATAATGGGCTTTCAGCTACATAAAGATGACTGTCATATCATATCCAGTTTGTAAATTTCCTTCTTAAACTATGGTGGCCAGGAATGGACCCAGGTATGGTCTGACCAAAGCAAAATAGAGAAGTGCTAGTACTTCCTTTGATCTGGACACTGTACAACTGTTGATGCAGCCTAGAAATGCATTGTTTAAAATATTTATTTATGCTATTGCATTGCAGTCACAATTAATACAAGACTAAAGTGGTTTTGCCTGCCAAGTAATACTTCTTTCTGAAATTCAAAAACTAAACTGAACTATACAATTTGAATCTCACTGAGTGCTACAACTGGCAAATGTGATTTGTATGTACTCAACTTCTCTCAGAGTCCATCAGGGACAGGACTCATCAACCAAAAAAGCTGGCTCTGTCTTGCTTGACATTTTCCCTTTCAGTGAAATTTAATGCCATCCTTGCAAAATCATGTAAAACATTTACATTGCCACCATAAATATATATCATGCTTCTGTGGCTCTAGTCAACTAAGTCATTAAAGGCACCAAGGTTTCACCTCATGCCGAGTGATCTTCTCTTAAATCAACCAGCCAACCATGTACCGCTGAGAATCATTTCTAGTAAACATTTTCTGTAAGAACAAAAGTGTCAACATAAATAGCTATTTTCGGTGAGAGTCTCAGCTAACTTCTAAGTGACCATTTATAAAAGTTCACTGATTTCAGAAGGTCTACTCCTGTTGTGACTAATGTGGTATTTTGCATGAACATGGGATTTAGCAAAGAGCCTTGATGGGTCAGACAAATGCCTACCTAATTCAGCATTCGTTTAGCTTGGTACTGGCCCGTGGGAAGCCCACAGTCCAGACTTGGGTATAGAAACCCTTTTCATTGTCACTGCCCAGCTGCTGGCATTCAGAGGTATATTGTCTGCAATCTTGGAGTTAGCACATAGGCATTATCAAACTAATAGTGATTAATATCCTTATTTTCTATAGATTAATCAAATTATTTTACAAAGCCAACCAAACTGGGAGTCATCATTATGTCTTAAAAGAAGAAAGAGTCCATGAAAAAAATAATAATTCCATGTTAATTAATTAATTCCAATCCTGCCAGGTTGTATGTCTATGTATGAATGATCAACTTGAGGGACAGGTGAAAGCTCTGTCTGATTTGCATTTTTTTTAATTAACAAACTGAATAATCATTTGTGGGACTGATATGTGGATAGGGATAGAATGCCCATAACCTGAATCCTAATGGTCAGCTCCAGTTAGAGTAAGCATCCTGAATCAATTGTTGAATGGTGACTCCACACACAGGTAAGTTCTACTGATTCAATGGGTCCACTCTCATCAGGACTAACAACAGAATCCAGGCCTATTTTCTCATGTTTTATCCTGAAACATTCTCCTCCAAGACACATTAATTGGTGTGTATTTCTGTCTTTTTCCCTGACTATATGATGCTAACACAGAATCATAGAGTTGGAAGTGATCAAAAGTGCCATCTAGTCTTGCTACCTGCCATGTAAAATCACACTGTAATGAATTATGCTTAGTCAATATTAATTGCAAGTAGACTTTGATACATCAGGAAGGGAGGCCATTTCCGCACTAAAGTCTTATAGTGCTATTATTCTACTTTCAATGTCTGTGGAATTCTGGGGTTTGTAGCTTGCTGAGGCCATAGAGTTCTCTGGCTGAGAATTCTAAATTCCTTTCCCTAAACTGCAAATCTCGGAATTCCACAGGGTGTTGAAAGTGGAATATAGCACTATAACAGTGTAGTGCAGACATGGCCAGAGTTTTCTCTTGTCATAATCTGCATATGTGCAGAGTAGGGCAATATGCAGTTGGTTGGACCCCACATCCATCTTGGAGAAGTCGGATTTCATCTTAAAATACAAGTTGGAGCTTTCCGACCAACCTCCCTCCTCCTTCTAACAAGGAAATGGCTGCTTGATGTGTTTTGGAGAACAATCATTACTTAATAGATTTGTTCACTTCTACTGAATGCAAACCCTGCAAAATTGGTTCAGATTGGTATAATTCCCATTGTAAGGTAATGTGCATTGTCCAGAGATGTTGGGAAATCCCATCTGGATTTGAAAGAGAATGAATGGCTCTATCAGACTGGCTTTTTGTGCTATGTGTGTAGAATCTATCGTCTACATCTCCCCAGACTACTTAAGAGTCACTACCACTACCCAGAGGATGATGAGTAGAGGTCATACTCAAATGTAAACTTTTGAACCTCCAGAGTGTAACATTAGGGTCATGTTAGCCCCTCGTAGAAGCACCCCTTTAATCCAGATGACTGCGACAACCCCCAAGTTGGGAAAGGGTTAAATGCACAGAGAGAGGAGAGAGAGAGAGAGAGAGAGAGAGAGACTTTGAGGGGTGGTTGCTTCCCCTAAGAGAAGAAAAGAGCTTGCTTGCAGACACATACTTGCAGACCTTGCAGACTTGCACCTTGTATAGATAAAGGCTAAAAAGAAGGAGCCTAGAAGAAAGCCAGAGGAGAGACTTCCTGGACAGACCAGAAAAAATCCTGAAAGAATCACAGAGGTCCCTGAAGAGAAGGACCAGCTGCCCTGATTTTCAACCACCAGTTGGACTCTTCTTCTCATTGGAGGATGAGAAAACTTCTCTCTCTCTCTCTCTCTCTCTGTATGTGTGTGTGTTTGTCTGCAGTCCCTTGAGTTTAGATACTCACCTTTATTGCCCTTAGTTTGGTCAGGAGTAGGATTTTTAGCATTCGTGCAATTCTCCTTTTTTTTTTTTTTTAAAGAAACAGCTTGTATTGTACACAGACTTTTCTGTTGGGTTCTGCTGCTGTTTTTCTGTCTTTTAATAAAGAAATAATTGTTTGTGTTTCAAAATGAGCTTGTCTTCAAACTTATTTCTTCTTCTTTCCTTATTTTTCAAGCTATTCTGTTTAATTGATCTTTTTTAAAAAAAACCTATAGCCTATAAGGTGCTGTAGAGAGAGGGAGACAGAATTAGTGTCCAGGAAAGCTTTTTCTCCAGCATCTCATCATGACACACTCCTGAATGATGCCCAGTGCAACTTCTGTTTAAAAACATTTGAAGAAGAAGAGTCTATCATTCTTTGAAGCCATCCATTTCACTCTCCAACAACTCTTACAGTCCAGAAGTTCTTCCTAATACTCAGGTAGAATCTCTTTACTTATAATTTGAATCCATGGGTTCACGTTCTAGACTACCATCCAGCCTCTGTTTAAGGACCTAAAAGGGAAGAGACTCCATTTCATTCCCAAAATCTCTTACATTTTAAAAAAGAGTTATTCCTAATGTTTAGGAAGATAACCTCTTTTCTAGCCATTTGAATCCACAGGTTCATGCTCTGGTCTCTGAAACAACAGAAAACAAGTTGGCTTCATCTTCTACATAAAATCCCTTCTGATGTTTAAGGATAGCTGTTATGTACCTCTCAGTCTTCAATTTTCCATACTAAACATTTCCAGCTCCCTCAGTTGTTCTTCATAAGGTTTGATTTCCAGACCTTCTACCATCCTGGTTTCCTTTCTCTGGACACATTCCAGCATGTCAATCTCCTTTCTTGGATCGTGGTGCCCAGAACTGGTCACAGTATTCCAGGTGGGGTCTCAGAAAAGCAGAACTAAAAGGAACAATCTTATTTGAGAGATGACCATCCAACCTCTGCCTGAAGACTTCCAAAGAAGGAAAATTCACTACGTTCCAAGTCTGTTGTTACCCTGATTTCTGGGGGTCGCGGGAGGGACACCTAAATGTACTCAGACAATGGGGAGGGAATTAGCCCAGAGCACAAGTTGGCAATGCGAGAGGCAGGGTAATGTAGTGAGATCTTGAACCCTATGTCTACGGGGTCAGGCTGAGTCAATGATAAGGCAGATGTTGAAATAATAATAATCGTTTTATTTAAGCACAATCAAACAAGCGTATGCAACACACTCACACAAGGAACTATAGAAATAAAGGTAGGAGTGGATAGAGGGATTTTTAGAGGAGGTTTGGTATGGGAAATACTATACCTGTCCTGAAGCCCGGTCGGAAGCGGAGAAGCTGGGGAGCGTGGATCTCAGCACGTGGGGCTGAGGGGAAGGCTCGCTGGACAAAGTGACTGCAAGGCGGGATGGAAGCCAAGAGCGATCCGAGGAAGCGCTCAAAGTCAGGGCTTCTTATAGGGAAAATTGTGGCTGCAAGCTAGTCTGTACTTGGGGAAAACAATGAGTTTGGGGCTGGAGACAAAGCCTCTGAAAGGTCAGTGCTTTAGATGATCGAGTTATAGCCAGATTGTCAATAGAGTAGCCAGTATGCAAATGTGGAGTGCTTGAGAGTTGTATAGTTCGCTCATCAAGCTGCCTGCGTGGGGCAGGGGATCTTTTTGTAAGTCGCGCGCATACATAACATGGTACTTGCCTTGAGGTCTCGTGAAGCTGCATTCGGCAATGACTGGCCTGCCTAGATCGGGATGTGAATGGTTTGGCTATTGTCAGCCGCGCCTGCGTGCGTGCTTGTCCAGGGGCCTCGCAAGAACGTGGAGAGGAATGGGTAGAGAAGGCCAAATTATTGATATCAAAAGATATCTTAATATCCCACAAGCTCAGGCTAGAAACAGCGGTAACACTGTTCAACTCTTGAACATTTACAGTCAAGAAGTTCTTCCTAATGTTCAGGCTGAATCTTTTTTCTTACAAGTTGAATCCATTAGTTCTTGTTCTAGTCTGTGGTTCCCAAAACTGGACATAGTATTCCAGGTGAAGTCTGATCAAAACAGAACTAAAAGGAAGAGATGTGTGCTTCACATTTGTTTAAGGAAGGATGTGGGACTTACAGGCTTGGATTGTCATGAGGCAGACTGAGGCAGGGGCATACTCTGCACTGGCAACCTGCCTTGGGCTTTCAGCCAATTCTCTCCCTTGCTGCTCCCAGTCCTTGCCCTCATGGACAAAATGGTGGTTGTGAACAAGCTTGGAGGGCGGATGTTTGTACTTTATGCCCCTGAACCTCCAGACATTAAGGTATGCCCCTAGGCTGGGACACCCAACAAGGCCATGCTGATGATCCTTTAAAGCAGAGGTGAGCATTGTGTGGCCTGTGAAACCCTGCACTTTTTCCCCAAAGCCCATCCACCCACCCTCTGCCATTTCTTAAAAATCAGCATTATTCTGTACAGGCTCTTGAAGATGCCGGATTTGGCAGAAATGGATTATTTTAATTTAAGGAGGATTATTGGTTAAATTGAAAAATGATTGGGATAAATTGATTATATATCTGTGAAACTGGGGGGAGAGAATCAATTATTGCTTTTGAAGGTTAAGCTTATAGTTATTAAATACTAGGCAGTAGTGTGATAATGATAGACACACCAGAAGAAGTATGAATATACCCAGGTCACTAGGTCGTTCATCATAAGGCTTGGTTTTTAGAACTTTGATCATCTTGGTCTCGGGACATATTCTAGCTTGTTGATATCCTTCTTGAGCCAAGATGCCCATAACTGGGCACAGCATTTCTAGTGAGGCCTGACCAAGCAGAATAGAGCAGCAGTACTAACTACCCTCCATGTGGACACTGTGTTCCTGTTGATGCAGCCCAGAATTGCATCGGCTTTATTGGTTGCTGCATCACACTGTTCATTGAAGTCCTCAAGTATATAAGTCTCAAATTTCATTAGATTTGCTCATGAGGATCCAGTTCCTGGGGCAGGAAAACCGACTGAAGGATGTCTTAAAGTGACATCCTGTCTATCACTAGAACTAAGGGTATATCTTTTTATGCGTCAGTATTGAGCTGGAACTTCTTTTTATGGCCAAGGGCTGGATGTGATGATCCATAAATTCTTATCAATGCTTCTGTAATCCTTAAGTTTCAGCTTGATCTTCTGGAGAAACAGTCTCTTTTTATTCTTGGCAAAGACGTTAAAATGAAAGGCAAGCATGCCACTTCCATGGAGACAGAAGAGTAGCTGTGTTCTGGGTAACATACAGCAAGGATCATCCTATGTCCTTTATGTGAATCTAAGGGTAAAAATTTGGTCGATAGCTTTGACTAATGCTGGCCCAATGTTATTTGCACTTGTGAATTTTACCTTCCATCCAGTGGGGCAGTTGCCCTGTTTTATGCTAATTGTCTGTCAAAGTGTCTCACAGCTCCAGAATTTGGTTTCCCCTCGAGCAGCTCTCAAGTTTATTAGTCTGACCTTATCAAGCTTCTTTTAAGGCAGCTCTTAACGTCAGTCCAAAGTTACAACCGCCCTTCAGCTGGATTTCCACAATTACATCTCTTCTGAATGCCTCAGCATGAACCCCATAGCTTTGGTCTGTCTTTCTCTTTCTCTCCCTGTCTCTAAATCCTCTCCGTCTGTGGTGACAGGAGAAGGAGGGAGGCGAGAGGCTGGTGGAATGTCAACACGTCACTTTGGCACGCTTTGCCGACGGCATCTCTTGGTTGTGTTCATTTGACAGTGACCCAGACGGCAGGTGCGTGAGCAGCTTTTCTCTTCCAACCTACAAGACTGTTCCAGTCTCTGGGGAAGACCCATTTCTAGCATATAAACATTTATCCTCACCTCCCTTTGTGTCTTGTTTAAAATCATCTCTTTTTTTAAAAAAAACAGCAAGTTGGATTCTGTGGTGTGACAGCATTAGTTGGAGCAACCTTCAGAACAAGTGATCCGGGTGCCTCTTGATGTCTGGAGGTATGACCATAGACAAAGGAATGGACAGAAAACTGAGGGCATATCCACTTAGCAAAGTTATAGAATTTTGACGCCAATTTAACTGCCAGGGCTCAATTCTATATAATTCTTTGATTTGTAGCTCAGTGAGGCAGTCAACTTTGCTAAAAAGTTTTGTTGCTACAGTTCACGGTCTGAGTGAGACATAATCTCGTATCCACCATATCCGAACGGGTTGGACCCAGAGCTGGGATGAGCGCTGAAACCAGGTAGGAAATGAGGCAGCAACACAGAATGCAGAGTATACAATATGATAAAGCACAAAAGAGTTTATATGGCCAAAGGATCCTGCTAATAACCAGAAATGCATTCAGTCCAACCTACCAGCAGTAGTGATCCAGAAAGATAACTTTATTCTTCAAGCTTCACATTTTATACTATTTTCTTGATTAGGAAAGCAGAATAAAACATGCATCAGCAAGGTCAGTATTTTTCTCAAGACTGAATACTTGTTATTTCTTATCTAACTCTTCCATCAGCTGTCTAGAAGAACAGAACAGTATGTAACTATCATAATGTTCACAAGCAAGTCTATCACTGATGTAACAAATGTACTCCTGATTTCAGCAATAATAGTTTTACATTGAAGTTAACAAAACAGAGGTTATTCATATAATTAGTCAATAGAAGCAGTTAATCGATATTCTTGTTAATCATACTAATAGAAAGGCAATTGAGAATCTTCTAATATCCATCATGTATATTTTGAGCCAATAATGAACCAGCACTACAATTACAGAAACATAGAATCACAGAGTTGGAAAAGATGTCAAGAGCCCAAGAGTGCAATTAACTTCTATACAGGAATATATCACAAAAGCATTCTCCTAAGATGGGCATCTGACTTAAACATCTTCGAAGGAGAGTCCGTCATATTTTGAGGCTATTCCATTGTTGAACAGCTGCTGTGGGCAAGATGTTCTTAAGGTTTAAGTGGAATCACTTTTCTTATAGTTTTAGTCCATTGGTTCTAAGCTCTGGAGCAACAGAAAACAAGTTTGCTCCATCTTTCACATGATATCCCTCAAGATATCTAAAGCTGACTAATGCATCACCTTTAAATGATATATTAGAGCTTTATAGAAGAGAATTCTCTGAGATTGAAGTGATACAATTGTATAATGTTGCTACTCCCAACATATGTGTGACTGGAGGTCCACCCACAATGCCAGTGCCTCTGTGAAATGGTGGTGAACATTAGCTCCAAGACGAGGACTGTGCGAAGGGGCTAACCTTATGAAATCTTTTATACCTATGTCTACTGCTACTAGTGCAGGGAAGAACCAGCCAGATATCCAAAAGTAAGCTTTTTGGTTCTATTGGGGGAATTGCAATCACACACACAAGATCCGAGCAGTCAGCGAATAACGCAAGGCTAACTAAAAGAAAAGGGAGGAAAGTTTTGCAAAGTGAGATGTTTAGGGTAAAGTAGGTGATATCTACCAATCCAGTAGAATAGCAAAGAAGCAGTGTGGCTTAGACACAGAGTCTAAGGACAGTAAACAAATGGTAATCAGAGCAGCAGAGCAAAACACAGAAACCAGTGTACTGTGAGTTGACTAGCCAAAGGCTGGTATTTAAAAACTCTTTTTCTACCTGGAGGGCTAAGTTGCTAATGGCTGTCTGGCAGAGTAAACAATGGAGCCCAGAGAGTGGACAATGAGGTCCAGAATGACTAATGGCCTTAGTACTAGGTGACAAAGGACTAATGGGGGTCCTGACAACTCCTTAGTAGCCAGACAGGTGTGGAGGCAAAAGGCAAGTCTGCTGGTCAGAGGAAGAGGAGCTAAGACAATCAGTCATCCTGTGGAAATATCTCAGATGCTATTGTCTCTTAAGGGTTGAGTCATCAAGGGTTAACTGTAAGTTCATTATTGCTGGAGTTTCCTGGTGATTTCCTGACTACGACCTGGCTATGCCTTAAAGTCTTTCCTGACCTTATTTTGAAATGCACATGTGCAGCCAGCTTTTCCTCTTAGCCAGCATAGCCATGCAGCTATAGCAGTGTATAGTTAATATTTATGTTAATTAATACTTGCTAATTATCAAAATGTGGGTGTGTAAGACCTATTAACAAAGTGCAGTGTAAATATATCCTCAATATCACCACTGAATGGACAAAGTGGATTTAAACTTTAGGATTATCCAGCTCAACACCATCAGTAGGACAGGCTAGTAGAAGGTGCCCTGGACCTCAAAAAATAAGCTTCTTCATCCCTCCTTTGTTTGTTTCCAACTAAACTATATCCAACTAAACATTTCTCCAATTAAATATTTCCTCCAACTAAATATTTCTCCAACTAATTTCTCCAACTAATTTCTCCAACCAATTTCTAAATATTTCTCCAACTAAATATTTCCGACTAAACGTTCTAAATGTTCCATGGCTTATCTAGGGATGGGAAAGAGGTTCTGGGTGTTGCAGGCTAGATAATTTTTAGTTAACAGCTCTTCAGCCTGTACCATTAAAACACTAATTTTTAATTAAATAAGGACATTTAGAACAGCCAGCACGGTGTAGTGGCTTGAGCATTGGACAATAACTCTGGAAACCAGGGTTCAATTCCCTGCTCAGCCTTGGAAACCCACCTTGGGCTTATCACACACTCTCAGCTCCAGAAAATCCATGATAAGTTCACCATAGGGTTGACCAAAACACATCTGTCTTTTTTAAAGTATAAAATTTGGTCTATCTATAAGCACATGGAGCATAGCCTCCTTCTTTGTTTGCTAATTCATATATGTGTTTTCCAATATTTGTTCCTGCTCTCAAAAGACAGCCATCCAACCTCTGTTTATAAATTTCCAATGAAGAAGAGTCCACTATGTTGTAGACTTCTTATGCTCCCATCCCTCAAAGAACAGAAGAAAAGCTGTTCTGAATTCGCAGGGAGAGTCATGTTAATAGGAAAAAAAAAATAATAACTTCAGGGAATGGATTTTTGTATGTGCGGTTATTTACCATTGAGTTGGCTTTGACAAATGGTGACACTATGAATGACAGATGTCCAAAAAGCCTAGACATCAACAGTCTTGCTCATATCTTGCAAGTCCAGTTACAGCTTTCTTCCCTGAGTTAACCCATTCATATGCAGCCTTTAGCTGGAGTTGCCAATACACATTGTCTCTTTAGTAATTACTGGTACAGATACACATGCTTGAGTTTGTTGTATTTGCACAGAAACAAGGAAATGGGACAGTGGTGCACATCATATTAGCCAACTAAGAAATTTCACCCCTTCAGATTTTTTTAAAAATAAAATCTTTGTTAGTTGCTAAGTTATATTTAGTATTCAGATACTCAGGTTCCTTGGACTTATGATCTTTCTTGGTTAGTTTTCAATTGTGAGGGAAAAGAGCTATTCATTATTCCTTTAAGAATACAAGCAGATGAATGGCCATCCTTTGAATGCATTTTATGAAAACATTTTATGCAGTGATGTCTCTTATTAGTCATCTTCACCCAGCCAATGCATTCTACCTCCCTTTCTTTGCTTCTTTTCATCTTTCCTCATGATTCACTTTTTCCAGCCTAATAAGCAGAGTGGTTGTGTTTTGCTCAATATATTCCCTCATCTGTTAGGGGCTAGTTGGCCATTATATGCAACCATGAACAACAGAGCCTTAACCGTATCTTGGGAGGGTTATTTTACCCCTTTTCCATCTTTTTTTTCTCTGTTCCACATCAGGCCCCAATGATCCACTGTGATGCTCTTATTTCTACCTCAGTTCTTCTCTGAAACAAATCATTACAGATGGAAAAAAAATAGATTTTATTATTTGCTCAGGAAGGATATTGACAGGTTGGAACATGTCCAGAGGAAGGTGATCAAATAGTAGAAGGCCTGGAAGCCCTATGAAGACTGGCTTAGGGAACTGGCTAGGTTTAACCTGGAGAAGGTTAAGAGGTGACATGATAGCCATGGTTAAATTGTTACCCTGATTTCTGGGGGTCCCAGGAGGGACACCTAAATAGACAATGGGGAGGAAATTAGCACAGAGCACAAGTTTGCAATGCGAGAGGCAGGGTAACGTAGCAAGATCTTGAGCCCTACGTCTACGGGGTCAGGCTGAGTCAATGATCAGGCAAAAGTTGAAATAATAATAACTGTTTTATTGAAATACACTCAAACACGTGTATGCAACACACTCACACAAGGAACTATAGAAATAAAGGTAGGAGTGGATAGAGGGATTTTGAGAGGAGATTTGGTATGGGAAATACTATACCTGTCCTGAAGCCCGTTTAAAAGCAAAGAAGCTGGGGGGTGTGGATTCTCAGCACGTGGGGCTGAGGGGAGGCTCGTCAAACAGAGAGATGGCAAGTCGGGAGGCAAGTCACGAGCGATCCGATGAGATGCTTAAAGTCAGGGATTCTTATAGGGAAAATTGTGGCCGCAGGCTAGTCCGTACTTGGGGAAAACAATGAGTTTGGGGCTGGAGACAAAGCCTCCAAAAGGTCAGTACTTTAGATGATTGAGTTATAGCCAGATTGTCAATAGAGTAGCCAGTATGCAAACGCGGAGTGCTTGAGCATTGTATAGTCCGCTCATCAAGCTGCCTGTGCGGGGCAGGGGATTTTTTTGTAAGTTGTGCGCATACATAATGTGGTACTTGCCTGGAGGTCTCCTGAAGCTGCATTCGGCAATGACTGGCCTGCCTAGATCGGGATGTGAATGGTTCGGCTATTGTCGACCACGCCTGTGTGCATGCTTGTCCGGGGGCCTCGCAAGAACGTGGAGAGGAATGGGTAGAGAAGGCCGAATTATTGATATCAAAAGATATCTTAATATCCCACAAGCTCAGGCTAGAAACAGTGGTAACAAAATATTTGAAGGGATGTCATGTGGAAGATGAAGCAAGCTTGTTTTCTGCTGCTCCAGAGACTAGGGCATGAAGCCATGGCTTCAAACCTCAGTAAAAGAGACTCAGAGATTAGGAAGAACTTCCTGGTGATAAGAGTAGTTTGACAATGGAATACACTCCCTGGGAGTGTGGTAGAGTCTCTTAATTTAGAGATTTTTAGAGTTTTGAAAAAAGAAAGCCTTTCGCATCTGTCAAGATTTATTGCAAAAGGAAACACAGCTCGCTTTGAGAATGTAGGTTTTTCCAGGATATTTCACAAAAAATAAAATGTTCACAAAACAAAGTGTACAGTTTAAACCGTAATTGGCTAAAAAATGTGTATAAACAAAGAAAAAAAAAGGCACACAGTTGTTTTAGTTAATAGAAGGAAATGTTTAAGTCCGGTAAAGCATATCATAGAACCATAGAAGCATAGAGATGAAAGGGGGGGTGCACAGGGCTCCAAGGCCAACTCCCCACTCAGTATAGAAAATCCAGGAACTCCTTCTAGAGTATCCACAGAATATATCTGTCTTGTCTCTTTCTGAAGAGATGTAAGTAATTAGTTCCATTGTCAAACAGCTCTTACTGTCCAAGAGTTGCTTGTGAAAAATCCAGCAAAATCAGTATGAAAGGCAGGAATGCAATGCGTGCAAGATTGAGAGCAATTCAAGGAAACTCACATTCCAAGAGCTTATGAAAGCCAGCACGGTATAGTGGTTTGAGTCTTAGGCCCTTTCCGCACCCCCCTGCCCAATCACCATGGGGACAGGAGAAGGACAGGACCACAATGACAATTCTGCATGACATCATCACAGTCCCATCCTTCTCCCATCCCCAGGTGGCACAATCATGGATTGAATCATTGATGGGTTTTTCCCATCAATGGCCCACTATCATGTCACCATCCTGGATTTACCTGTCTTGTAGAAGCCGCAGAAGCACAGCAGCTGCACTTCCTGCCCCAGCACAGCCTGGGAAATCATCTGGCCGCACTGCAGAAAGAAGAGCTATGGTCATCACACTCCCTTCTGCAGAGAGCCAGCTGGGGTGGAAGGGACTGTTGCTGTCACACTCCCCTCCTGGCAGAGCCACTGTTACCCCACTGGCACGCCCTACCCCGGGAACCACAATTTTGATATCAAATATGCTCACCATGCCAGGGAAGTTGCCCAGAGGGGCACGTAGGCAAAAACGGCCAAATGACCGAGAACTAGGTCAGCCCAGAAAAATCACCAGTCATGTAGCCCAAGGAGACCTCAAGCTGTGCAAACCCATGAAAAACAAAGGGTCCTCAGCCAAAGAGGAGCTAACTTGAAGGGAGTAGCGTGTTTTCCCCAGGTTGAGAGCCAGTGACTCTGGAAAAATCCTACGAGGCGAGGCCCATCTACATAAATTTACACTACAACCATTGCAACCGAAGATCCTGAAACATTGGCAACACATCAAAAATCCATCAGGCAAACCAAGTTGCCTTTGATGAACAATCTTTCCTTTGCTATGACTATTGTCCTCCCCAGGAGGGGATTTGCCCTTGAGGTACATTTTGCCCTACAAGTATTCCTAATTTTTGAGAATTTCTCTGGAGAACTCCCTGCCACACTAACAGACCCTCACTCTGTTAGTTGAGTAATCCCCTCAGCCATTTCTTTGCTGAGTTCCATTTTGCTTGCTGCCTGCTGGACTGAGGACTTCAAGATAGGTGCAGTATCACCCCTCTACAATCCCTTGCTATATCCTTTATCCATTTTTCACCTCTTTTCCTTTCGCCATAGGCCTTGTGTGCGTGTGTGAGTGAGTGCGTTGGTGCGTGAGAACATTTTCATTTAATAAAAAATATAAATTTGAACAGTTAGCCTGATTCTCTGTGATCCAACTCCGTGAAGCTGGGCTCAACATCCTTAATTACCCTACCTTCTTTGCATTGCTACAGCAGTGTTCATAGCTAATTTTCCCCACAAGTGATAATTTTGGCAGGCATTGGGAATTCCCTAAGGGACCCCCAGCAAGCAGGGTAACACCACTGCCGGGATCTCCACCAAACATCTGTATGAAAAGGTAGGGTGCGGAAAAGGCCTTAAACTAGAGTTCTGAGACAATAGAATTTGAATCTCTGCTCACCCATAGAAACCCACTGTGTAAACTTGGACGAGTCACATTCTTTCAACCTTAGATGGAGGAAACAGTGAATCTTTTCTGCAGAAATCTTGCACAGAAAATCCTATGAGATGGTCACCATAAATCACAGCAGACTTTAAGGCACATAACCACAATAGCTTGTATAAATTTGGGAAATTTAGATTACGAAAAAAAATGGCACAAAGATTTAAATGCCTCCTCTTTAATTACCTACTACATTTGTAGTTGTTCACACTTGCTTTCCAATCAGACAAAAACACCAGGGGATTAGATGACAGTCCTCACATGTAATATGAGGTACTTTGTTTTTTGGCAAGCCACTAGTCTGTTAGCCTTATTTCCCCCATGGATAATGTGGGAGCACAACTTATTTTCTCTTGCAAGGCTTTTTCACTTCAGAATCTTATTCAAGACTGAAACATTTTCCTTATTGGCTGAAATAATTCTAGTTAATCTGAACTGGAGTGTAACCATTTAATCAGTTTTGATTGGAGAGTCAACTCATAGGTAAATCCATATGATTCAACGGATGGCCTCTAGTCAGGACTAGCAATAAGATTTTAGGTCGTTCTTTTTCAGAATAAGGGTTCCCGTTAGTAAGACAGACAGGCTTATGAAAACCTCTTCACTAATTGCTACCTGAAAGCAGCTGGTGAAATAGCCAGGTCGGTCAGCTCCTAGTTTAGCCATTTTGTAGGGATAGTATCTCTCCTTTTCAAGAATTGGTTCCCTGATAAGATAGCTGGACAATTTACCTGCTGGTCACTGTTTTGGCTGCTAAAACTGTGATTCTGCATCAATCATCCCAGTTCCGCTGGACTGCCCTTCCCTCCCTGCTCCATATCAAGCACCATGAATCAGTATCACACATTGCATTACACGACACACGGAAATGAGAGCAAAGCGATGCAGAATAGCAGCCATTCCGTGTCTCGTATAATGTATATTTCCCCCTTCATTCTTCAAGGTTATAAAGCAATTCCTTCCCATTTAATACTCATACCTGTCCTGCTTCTTAGCCTGGTGCTCCGAGCATGCAATTTCCTTCCCGATTTAGCATCCTTATATCTTGTGCTGCTCATAGGGGACAATACAAAGGGAGCCTTTGCTATTGACATTCATGAGCAATAGGTACACACATCAAGTACTTAGAATCCTGTCTGACTTGGGTAATGTTTCCCTGCTGCTTAAAAAGCAGCACTGATGCTTGATCTTCTTAGACTTTCCATCATCTCCGTCAAAGGGGGCCAAAGCTATGGGCCAACTGTCCTGACTTGAAAGGAACTGTTCACAACTCATCCGAAAGTTGTGCTTTATATATTCCCAGCTGAATGGAAAAGCAGAAGGTGGGAGAAAAGAAGAAAAGATAGGGAAATTTTAACTCAATCCATTGACGTTCATATTTAGTCAGTGAAATCATTTTTTTTTTTTTTTTGATGGGGGGAATACAATTTTCACTGTAATATGCCGAGACAATCCTATATCTTTGACTATGTTTCATGACAGATCTTATAAGAGATCTTAAATTGCTATCTATTGAAAGATATGAATTTAATGGATTCCATTAATACACACACCTGCACAAAAGAGATTCAGCAAGCCAGAAGATATGATCAGTCAAACAACTTTAATAGTTATTAATTACGGCACCTTGCTATTTGAGCCTCCCCAACATCAAACATTAAAGGCATTTCTTTTTTAAAAATATACTTGAAGCTTGTATGAATATAGCACAGGAAATGGTCTTTTATTCCATCTACACTATCAATCAGCATGTTCCTGAATGCTTTAAAAAAATCTTCAGCTGTTTCTGAGTTCTCAAGCAGAGATGTTCTCTCCACTCAAGACAGTAATGCCAAGGAAAATATACAAATGAAGTAGAGGTGCTTGAGCAATTCACTGTTGGTGAATTTAGATATAAGTTGACCTCATCTGCACCTCCTGGATTAATGTCTTGATCAAACGTAGCTACGTTTCAGTTTGATCAGCCCTCTAAGTGTCATAAAGTTGTTCTCAGTTCATAAGACATATCCAAATGTGTATTTTGAGAGAATGTTTGTGCAAACACACTATTTAAATGCATATTTAAATGGGAAAAATCATGCGACACATATATTTATTTAATGCAGGAATGAGTCAAAATGAATTTACCACATTCGAAAGGATCATAAGCTGGCAATGGACTGATTGATCCCCCTCAAAGAGTCCATAAATGTTGCTATGTAGATTTCTCCCCAGGTGCTTAGAGTTCTAAACTGCATGAATTCGGCATATGCATTGCCTATTGTGTATGAAGCCTGTGTTGAATGACATCTGAATACACAAGCAAGTATGCAATCAGATCTACAACTGAGCGTACAAATGAAGAAGTACTACTGCTAATTACAGCAGGGGCTGGTGGATACCTAGGAGAGCCCCCATATTGTAGTGGTTTGAATGTTGGACTAGTTAGGACACTGGAAGACTGGGGTCTGAATCCCTGCTCAGCCATGGAAACACACTGGCTGAACTTGAACAAGTCACATTCTCTCGGCGTTTGAGGAAGGCAAAGGCAAATCCCCTCTGAAAAAAAAAACTTGGCAAGAAAACCCTGTGATAGGTTCATCTTAGGGTCACCATAAGTCAGAAACAACCTGAAGGTGTACAACAAAAGATTTAGCAGAAAATGTGGCACAGGCTTGAAGTATTCTTGTCTTCACATAGATTATCATGTTAATTTTCATGGTCTCTCTCATGGTCTCTTTGTTTCTATGACAACCTATACATGTGTGTTCCATGAAAATCTGGCCTTCTGTATGAGCCAGACCACACTCATTGGCCCTTTCCACAGTTTACCTCGTTGTAGCAGTGTCTGGTGGCCATCCCGGCAGGAGCTCTGCGAGGAAGGGAGTGCAATGGCAGCCCTTTCCCCTGCACAGGACCAGCTCCTTGCAGAAGGGAGCACGATGGACATGCCACTTCCTTCCGCAGCACAGATGGGTACTTTCCCAGGCTGCACTAGGGCAGGAAGTGCAGCCATCACGCTTCTGCAGCTTCTGCATGACAGGTAAGTATGGGATGGTGGTGCCATTGCATGTCATTGATGCGGAAAACCGGTCAATGAGTCAATCCACAATTGTGCCACCTGGGGACGGGAGAGGAGCGGGACTGCAATGACATCATGCAGAAGCATCATCAAGGTCCCATCCTCCTCCCATCCTCATAGCAGAATGGGAGGGTGCTGCAGAAAGGATATTCAAAAAGCAAATCTCCTCAACTAGTGTAGAACTGTTGAATCAGTTTGATTTACCTAAACGTTGATTCGTCATTCAACAAATGGTTCTACCCTTGTGGGAACTAACCAACAGGATTCGGTTCTAGCCATGAAAGTACACATTGTCGGTTGATGCATAACTATTTGTCAGTGCCTTCAATGTACCATACCCTCCAGCTGCCCAGTTTGGCAGGGACAATTCCTGATTAATCCTCTGTCATCCCATGATTTCAGCTGCTTTTAAAATGTCCCAGTTTCTCTTTCCTTCTCTCACCTACCCTCTTTGTCTTCAGCTTAGCTGCAACAAACTGAGTTCACAGTACACCAGTAGTTTGTACTAAATTAAATCAGCAGGGAGAATGGAGAGAAAGGAAGAGAATTCTGCCTTCTCAGTAGGTTCAGACAAAAGCAAACTTCTGCAACCTCTGCTAGTTTGTGTTCTTCCTCATTAATAACCTTTGCAATTGTGACACACTTTGATATGGCTTGGCCTCATGTGTCTCGGTTATTTTTTCATTTCTTATATTTATATGCCACCTTTCTCCCAGAGTGGGACCCAATGCATCTTGGTTTTTATATCTGAACTGTCAAAGTGGATGATTTACTGCTTAACTCATTGATACTGCAGAAAAAGTAACTCTACTGTATTTATTGCACAATGGAAAAATAAGAAGAAACACTGATGGATACACAATTGGTTGTACAATACTGGTAATCAACAGAAGGGTGGTGTTGTATAGCCACAGATGAGTGTACATTTTTGCTATTCAAGCATGATGTAGGATCTTAACCTACAGCGTCTACCAACAGGGAGCAGATATTACAATTTCTAATCGTATGTGTTTTATAGAAATGTGCAACAAACCTCATGAGAAAGTTGAGATTTTATGAAACAAACAACAACAACAACACCCTTCTGTTGGCTCACAGCACCTCACATCAAAAACAGAGTGAAGATAAACTAGTTTTCTTACTTGCCATGGAAGGATAAATCAAAGAATCATTCACCTCTCTATTATTGTGCCTCTAATAAAGCTCTAAGTATTTCTTCATCAGCCAAATAAGCATGCATAGATGCAAGTCCACATATAGTGGTGAATGTGGACTTGCAGCACAGAGCATATAGCAAATTGTGCAGCCATTATAATTCTGCTATGAAATGTTGGCTTGGCATTCTTCTATTTGATCCAGATTTCCAGATGTACTGAATGCAAAGAAATGTAAACCCATAGAATCAAGAAAAGAGAGAGTGAATAGGAGAATTCACTCCTCTCTAGAGGAAGTATAAGACAATTTATTCAGAGTAGCTTTCAATGACCAGGATTGAGAATGTGGCTTGGTCCTCATAAAGAAGGTTTTATGATTAGCAAATTTTTACCCGCCTCAAGCACTTGGGAGAATGCTGTGAGTTACACAGGTGGAATACAATAAATAATGTCAGATATAAAAGAATATGTTAGGTATGTTCTTCTCTGCTATATTATTTCTGCACACGGTGCTGGGTGGTTACATATTGATTTGGGATGCTAACGTTGCATTGCTATTGTGCGGTCATGGAGTGTTAAAATTTCACTATTGTTGGCTGCAGGAAGTTCTATATATTCTATAAAATCAATTCTGTTGAACAGCATGAGATGTTGTACTAGAGAAGAAAAATATGCTGAACAGACACACACAAATGCCCACTCTCACACATAAATGAACAAATCCTACATAGAAGGTGCTGGGAACATGGGACATTTAGGTTTTATGAGCCTGTTGAGTGTTTTAAAGTCCCATGAGTTGGACAGATAAATCTGTTACTTTCGCTTTCTCTATCCTTTTCTTCCTTCTCCTTTTCCTCCCCCTTATCATCAATTTCAAGCTCTTCCTGTTACCTTTATGTATCAATTTTGTAGATTTTGCAAATTTTGTAAAGCTGAATACATTGAAATATGCATTGAATGAAACTGCCACCCACCACTACTATACCCCCTGCTATCTGTGTGTGCAACTCCATATATACATCTATTCCATCTGAACACCACAAAAAAAGCTCTCCAGTTGCTGTGATTTTCCATCACTTCTTCCATCACAGTCTCAGGAGAACAGAATACAAGACAGCGACAGAGATACATTTTTTTCTGATTCATTTTCATGGAATATTGTAATTGATTCCAGAGAAAAATCCAAAGGATGGAACTGTTTCTTTATTATAAGACGAGGGTAATCAGAGTGGGGGCAAAAAAAAATCACAAATAGGTTTAGCTACAAAGTTCAGCAGGATAGCTGACTTAGGACAATATTTAATAGATTCAGTAGAAAAAGGTGCACACTACCTTTCCAAGTATTTTTTAAAGGTTGAAAATGGATATTTCAGTGAGACATGATACTTCCTCTTCTCTTTTTGTTGAAAAAAAAATACTTTGAAAAGCCCCTTTTTCTTTTTGTCATAGATTTTGAACCATTCTGCAATGCTGGGCATGGGGGATGTGTGGAGGTGTGACACAGCAGAAGAATCATTTCTGTGAAAGACTTCTAAGAATCCCAGAAACTGTGTGGGCTGATAGATCCCATGCCACTACATCAGTGAATCCTCTCTGGCTTTTAGTCAGAACTGTAAAGGCTGAATGGTTAAAAGTTGTTGAATCTGTTTAGGAACTGGATTCAGAAGTTTGGTTACCACCTTAAATTGTTGTTGTTGCTGTTTTTCTCACTCTCCTACCTGTTTCCCAGTTTGGGACTCAAGCAGACTTCCAAGAGTTAAAACAAACATAACTAAAAATCAACAGCATACAGAAGCTAATCATTACAAAATTGGAAATCTATTGAAATAAATGGAAACTTTACCAGAAAAGGTGGAGGACCTTGAGGTTCACCAGCAATGCCAGTGTCTCCTTGGGATTTAGGGAATCATTAGCTCAAACAAGGCCTGTGAGAAGAGGGCAATGGCAGGATCTTATCACTTGGGTATACCAGTAATAACTGTAGGACTCAAGTTAAAAGTTGAAACGGTATTTTTTATTAGAAATTAAACAGAAGAAATTAATTAGTCTCACAAACCATACAAGGTTAGTGAAGGGAGAAGCAAGAAAGGTTGGATAGTAAGAGATAGATTTTGGGTAAAGAGGGTGATATTTACAAGTCCAGAAGAAGATAGAAATGAATTGGCTCAAACAAGAGTTTGAGGATAGCATGGAGGAACAGGAATCTGAGGTGGATCATGATATCCAAGGTGCTAGCAAATTATCTGGGCTGGACCTATGGTTTGATACCCTGTTTCCCATCCTGAAGGGGTATGTGCTAATGGTTTTTTGTCAGAGCAAACAAATGGGGTCCAGAATGGGTTGATTGTCTTAACTTTAAGGACAAAACATTGATGGGAGTCATAACAGCCTCTTAATGTCTTGGTTGGGTAAGGTGAACAGGGAAGCTTTCTGTAGGAGACCTGAAGCAGGGGTTCTTGCCTGCCATACCTGGGCAGTTTTGTTTACTATTGTATTTGGAGGTTGGGTTATTTAGAGCCATTAATGCTGGGCTTTTCTGCTTAACCCTCTTGAACTTATGACCTGGCTATGCTGAAGTCATTCTGAACTGGTCCACACTTACATCCAGTGTCCTGTTACCACATACTTTTACAGTCATGAGTGTTCAGTTTTATGAAATGATATTTCTCACCAATTTTGACATCCCATGGGATGGGTGTGTGTGTAAGAGTGTTGACAGAAACAATAACAGCATATAAAGATCCATTATGTTACACAAGGCCCATCCCACCTAAACAATCAGTTCTCAAAGACCTGTTAAAATAGAAAAACCTTCATCCATTTACAGAAAGAAATGAGGGAAACAATCAGACTCACTTATCTGGAAAGAGAGTTCCAGAGTCTGGGAGCAGCCACCGAGAAGGCCCTCTGCCATGTTCTGACCAATTTTTTTGGGGGGGAAGGTAGTACAGAGAGAAGGGCCTATACAGAAGAACTCAAAACACATGCAGGTTGGAATTGAAGCCTGAAGTGGGTTCACTGCTGCACTGGCCTGGAAACTACCGACTGCTGTTTCCCAAATATTCTTGTGTAAGCCAAGCTTCAGGGAACTTCAGCAGCACGATGGGTTTCAGCTGTAAGAAATCCCACCATTTTTTGTCAGCCAGTCAATCATGGTGGGGAACAGGGCTCGGAAAGGAAAGGAAAAGTTAGTTTATGTCAGGGAATCTCTTCTTGGGCTTTTGAGGAAAGATGAGATGTTTGCATATTTTATAGCTTCTCTTGCCTCCTGTGAAACTATTTGCATTGACTCCATGTGCCTCCTCCTAACCCAAAAGGCTCCGCTCAGCTGCAAGATCCTTTTACAATGAGATTAACTTTTACTATGCTGTTTGTACACTGCCTGGCTTAATGAGGCCTTGCTCACAGTAGGAGTTTGTAAGCATCACTCCAGGATAGTATAAATAATAGTAAAAATCAGCTCTCCTCTTCCAAATTTGTAGCCATAATCTACAAGCTCAAGAGAGTCAATTAAACTTTTCTTTTTAAAGGGAAGGGGGATGTAAACTTTTGGGTGCATGGTATCTCTCTCTCTCTCTCTCCCTCTCCGTCTCTCTCTCTGTCTTTCTTTTTTACTGAATTTTGAGTTGTGCAAATGTTTGTTTCTTAAAGCATCTGTCAAAGAAGTGGGAAGGATAAAAAGCCCCTTTTTGGAAACCTTGGAGTTTCTGCATGCTTGACACAATGTCATAACCCTATAAGGCTCGAGGGAACTCAGGCTGGGATTAATAGGGTCCAGTTTCTAGGGATGTCAATCTTCACTTATTTCATTCCTACACACATTAACAGAAAATTTCCTTTTTCCTCCCATCTGGCAATATTGTGGGAGTATTTGCACAGTTTTACTGTTTTCTCTTCCAAATTTAAGGACTTTTTACACAGACACACACATACATAACCATTGTTATTTGTTTTATAACAGAATCTTTATTGCATGAAACACATCTTCTTCTTTTTTTAAAAAAAAATCCTAATAGCTCATATAAAATATTATTTCCTGTTCAAAAACAATATGGTTTCTGCAATGATTTTTGTGCAAATGTTTTGTTGCATACACACACACAAAGGTTTTGCTATGTGATAATGGTTCAGTATTTTTTAAGTGTGCTTCATGTTGTGATGTCTTGAAGGGGTGTCACACAGAAAATCAAGCAAGCTTGCTTTCTGCTGCTTCAGACATAAGAACACAAACCAGTGGATTCAGCTTACAGAAAAAGAGATTGAAAGTCGACATGGAATACCAAGAACAGACACAGAAGACTGGGGGCCCTTCTGCCCTACACTGTTACAGTGCTATTATTCCACTTCCAACATCTTGTGGAATTCTGGGGTTTGTAGTTTCCTGAGGCCCAAGAGCTCTCTGGCTGAGAATTCTAAATGCCCCTCCCTAAACCGCAAATCCCAGGATTCCATAGGATGTTGAAAGTGGAATAATAGCACTATAAAAGTGCAGTTCAGAAAGGGTCTGGGCTAAATTAGGTTCACTTTATTTGACCTAACCTATTTAAGTTGCATTGGCCTGCAAATGAAGCAAGAGAGGGGAGCAACCAGATGCTGATCCAGCTGAGTCCAGGTGTCATCCCATGACTACTTCCTCAGACTTCCCTTGGGTGAAACACCTCAGTCCTGAGGACAGTCTAAATTATGTTGGTTGCTCCTCAGTTTGGCATAACTGGCAGGTAACATGGGGAAGTCCCACCAGAGCTGCAGGGCCCTACAAGTGAGAGCCTAAATCCCAGGATTAGCCTCAAGGGAAGCATCTTTCCCCACACTTTGGGACACAGGGCCCTAAAAAGGGAGTTACAGAGCCGTACACTACACCAAAAGGGTTCCAGAAGGTGACCATCAAAGTCTTATATTCTCCCTCCAGTAGCTGCCAGATTAAAAATGCTACCCTAAGCCAATTGTCCAAGTCCATCAAATACAATAGGGGATAGGCCAAAACAAAGTCAGACAAAGGACAAAAACGTCCTATCCAGACCCAAAGAGAACAGATGAGACTCATACTGTGCTGAAAGTGGGATGGTGGGTCATGCCAATGACCCAAAAGGAACATGTGAAAGGGCACACGGGCTTTTTCTCCACTCCCATCACATGTTGTGATCTGGCACCAAGTAGCAATTGCAAGTTACACTTTGGTCTCTCTCATGGAGTCTCTCAAAGACTCACCCTCCCCTGCAGCATCATTCACAATGCTGGTAAGTGTTCTGTCTAAACATTAGGAAGACATTTTTACTGTAAGCATTGTTTGACAGTGGAATAAATTGCCTTGGACAGTGGTGGACTTTCCATTCTTGGAGGTCTTTGAACAGGTTGGGTGGATATCCTTCAGGCATATTTTAGTTTCATATTCCTGTGTAGCAGGAAGTTTGACTAGATAACCTTTGTGGTTCTTCACAGCTCTAAATTTCTATGGTTTTATGTGCGCAGGTACCTTTCCACATCTACAAAAAATCCTAGATATTCTTTAAAGCTCCACCAATTTCTTCCTTTTTACCTCATCTACTGTCTAAAAGAACCATGGGTTATTAGTGGGGTTATCACCCACACAGATCTCTTCTCTCGTTGTTTTTGCAGGTTCAGTTGCCCTCTCTATAGGTCTTTTCGGATGGCGTTTTGAAGCTAAAGGGCCCCTTGAGTGTCACGTAAATGTGAGGAGCGGTCTGCATGATGCACTCACATTTACGCGATGCTCAAGAGCCTGCTGCAGACCGCGCACACATCTTTTCATTTTCAGCTCAAAGCTGAAAATGCTGCATACTCACGCATCGCGCGGCGGCCTCGTGCACACTTACCTGGCGTTCGGTGCCTCGGGATCCGGGCTGGTCATGTGTCCTCTCCTCAGTGCAGCCTGGGAGGTCCCAGGCTGCACTGCAAATGGAAGAGGCGGGGCGCTCGCATGAGGAGGAAGGAGCTGCGGAGCTGAAGCAGCAGGGACGCAGTAGCGTTCCTCCCAAGCCTTCTCATGCGAGAACCCCAACCCAGCAGCACGAAAAGGTAAGGTGAGAAAAGGGCCTATGTTTATAGGAAGATAGGTGAGCAAAGAAAAGAAGCCACAGCCTCCACTTGCCTTACTGTAATTAGGAAGTTGGCCCCATTCCAGGAGTTATAGCTAGGGTATTCACTCAAGTTTTCCTCACTCCACAATAAATAAATCCATCTGGAGTTGAAACTGCTGGGTTGCTGACAGAATGGTTGGTGGGAACTGTGGACAAAACAATCAAAGGTGTGACCTAGGAAAAATCTTAAACTTCTAATTGATTCCATACTGTTATCCCAAAAGGTTGGTGACTCTAGGGTCCACCCACAATGCCAGTGCCTCCATTCAAAAGGTGGAAAATTATAGCTCAAAAGGGGTAACCTTACAGGATCTCTTCACCAGTGTATACTGGTACTAACTGTGGATACCAGTTGGAGGTTCAAAGTAGAATGTTCTGTTTGAAGGAAATTCAGAAACACACACAAGAAGTCATGCAATTTCACCACCATTCAAGGCTAACGAAAGGAAAAGGAAGGAAAGGTTGGATAGTGAGGAGTTTGAGACAAATTGGGCAGTATTTTTCCTATCTTGGAAAGCAGAGAGTTGAGGCGAGATGTGGCTCAGACTAGAGCTCTGTAGGTAGCACGAGAATGGGAATCTGAGAAGCAGAGTGATGGCCTACGTCTGGTGTACGATGGATTGTTGGGCTTATAACCTGGGTTTAAATACTCTTTTTCTGCCCTGAGGGAATGAGTGTTAATGACTCCCTGGCAGAGCAAACAAAGGAGTGTAAATAGGCTAATGGTCTTAATTTCAGGTGACAAAGCATTGATGGAGGTAGTGATAGCCCTTTAATGGCTGGACAGGTGAGGAAACAAAGGGGAATTTCAGCAGGGAGGGGTACAAGTTGACGACCATCGGTCGCTCTATTGAGGCAGTTTCATTCACCATTTTACTTGAATATTGAGTCATTGAGGGGTTATTTAATGCTCATCACCACTGGGACTTTCCAACTAATCCCTTAAATTTATTACCTGTCCATGATTGAGGTCACCTCTGAGCTGGTTCTACACATGTAGTGCTAGTCTCTTGCCAGCATTTCCAGCCATAGCTGTATATGATTTATATTTTCTATGTCAATTAAATAATACTTATGCTGTATCACTGATTTGGGGGTGTACATCATGGTAACAATATTACTCAGATCTAAATCATAACTGGAGTAACTCACCTGCTAATGAGAAGCAGATCTCAACAGACATTGCTTTGCCTAAAGGATCCAGCAGCTTTTTTGCCTGGGCTCTGCTGCTTTCCATGGGAAAGCATGCAGGCCAGCAGCTAGATGTGGGCTAACTCTCAATGTCCTTAATCCTACGTCCACTCAGCTAGCATAAATATCTGCATACAGACCTATGCTACACTGAGGCATATAGCTTCTACTGTCCCCAAAGCCAGACGTGAAATAGTCACACTAGCACTGCAATCCCTGGGGAACCCTGGTAGATCTCAGTGCTGATGGCATCAGTTTGTGTCTGGCTATAGAGATAGAGCCAGACACTTCAATGATCCTACTGCTTTAAGTGCCAACTGTCCATTGTCTGGCAACTGGGTGCCAAGATCTTCAGCAGGCGATCAGATACAGTTTAGGAGTCCAATAAAACTTGCCTGGTCAGGTTGAAGTAGAAGTAAAGACCAATGTTGGTCCAAGGGTCAGAAATCCAGTGACCAGCAAGGTCAGACAGTCCAAAGGTCAGAGAAGGCAGGCAGATGGTGAGAAGGGAATCTGTAGCACACAAACAAAAAAGGGCTGCCAAACATTTGTGTTGTTTCTGATGTCGAGCCACCACCGTCTGCCTCCCTTATGAAGGTGGGAGCCAATTGGCTCTCATCCTAGCCAGTTTAGCATCTGCTGTGCTTGTGTCTGCTTGTCCCCCTTTGAGGCTGCTGTTCACCTAAAGAAGCTGACTCCTGCCCCATGACACCTACCTTCTCACTGCAAATAACTGGCCATGTGGGGTGGTTTCAAGGGCTTTACAATAAGTTGGGTGCTGTTGGGTGCTGTGAGGGGATGAAGGGAATACCAACCCTCACCCTTGTCTTGAGAGAGAATCGGCTCAATAGTTATGAGCTTTGGTGGAGATCATTCTACAAAAAAATAATCTCTTTTTGTTCTCTTCCAGCTCATAATGGCACCGGTACACATTTTTATTGGTGATTCTGAATGCATGACCATTATCTATCTTAGCAAATGAAATAATGATAAACTGCATCAAAGTCACTGATGGCTATGGGAATCTAAACACTTACCCATCTAAGACCATACTGTTGGCTTCTTACCAGAGGGGAATGGTCAATCCTTCTTGAACCTGGGAACTCTGATGCATTTATCACTTGGGAGGCCAATCCCGAGCAAGCTGTGAGATATCCTCTTAAAAACAACAGCAACCCTTGAGACCTGCCACTCACTATGCACTCAAAGTGGCGGCAGTAGGGAAAACAAGTACTTGCGTGCCTGAGGCCACAGAAGACATAATGGAACAAGAGCCTCAGGTCATGCTTTGTTGACCAGACTCAAAGCAACAAAAATTTTAGGACTATGCTGCATTTCAGAGGAGGAAAAAACTGAAGCAAAAGATTAGAAGGGGTGAAAAGAATCTCTCATGGGTGAAAGCAGAGACTCATATGCAATGAATCATCGACATGAGACAAAGGGGATGGTGTTAGCAGATTATCAATTTGGAACAGTCTTGGCATTCTCTTGTGTCTTTGTTCCAGCTTCAGCATTTATATACAAGGCAAAATGAAATTCTACCATTGACATGTCCTGTTTTATTTAACAAGCTTTCTCCTAACTTTCTGATGCACAATGAGATTGCTAACAATCACAAGAAAAACAATGATACAATAATCTTTTTTGATAATCATAATGCTAGATAATTTGGAGAAATTCTGCATTAGGAATCATATCTCTGTCGTGAACTTTTAATACATTTCCATGTACAACTCCCCCAAATCCACCTTTTCTGTATGGCAGCGCCTGCTGGTGGCCATTTTTATGTCATTGGACAATGAAAAGAACAGCTGGGACACATCCAGCTATTTTTGTTCAGCTGGAAGCACTGCAACAAGTATCCCCAAGGACCTTCCAGGGGTCTTTGGGAAGTCCTTGAGAATGACACTATTACTGGGCATCCAGCTAGAGGAAAATAGCTGGACACATCTCAGCTGCTTCCCTTGCTCTCAAACAACATGGAGAAAATATCTCTGAGAAATACGACTAAGAAAATGACTGAGAAATACATGATTGAAAAAACTCTGTTATATGTGTCTATTCATGGCATTCCCTCCCTCCCCAAAAATGTAGAGACTCCTTTTATGAGCACAAACAGAAAACATTATTTCAGGGGTAGATGACTATTGAAGACTGGACATCACTTTTCTGCCCTGGGACTCTTCTTCCTGTTTGGACTTCCAGAAATGAAAAAAAGTGAAATGGCCAAAACTCCCATTACTTGAGGTTTCCAGTAGTGGAATTTTCCAGTTCTAACAGATAAGACCGTTATGTTTAATTAATCTGATTCTGGCCATTTCTACACTAGACTGTTATAGTGCTATTATTCTACTTTCAACATCCTGTGGAATCCTGGGCTTGCAGTTTCTTTCTCCATCAAAGGCCCCTCCCTAAACTGCAAAGCCCAGGATTCCATAGGATGTTGAAAGTAGAATAAAAGCACTATATTTCTGCACTATGGAGTGCAGAAGTGGCCTTAGTGGATACCCAGAGAATTCTGCCCAGGAGCTAAAAGAGACTCCTTAGTTACTTCTTTTTCTCTCCAGAGTTTGTAATCAAATCTTTTTCCAACAGTGAACTTATAAGTGCACTAAAATTTTATACCAATTTAAGAAAAGATAATTATTTCACTCCTTCTTTGGTGTAACCAGGACATTTTAAACTTCCTACTATAGCTATGGAAATGAATCTTCACTAAAAGATGGAGGAGGAATATCACAGGTTTCAAAGGCTGGCTTGCGCTGGACCTCATCCTGTTGCTTTTTGCTCAGTTGCAGGTGTTGAGGTTACAATGAGGTGGGCCAGAGGAGAATGCTTTGCATGACAGGCCAGTGGATTGTAGCATTCGGGTATATGTGCGCCTTAAGAATGTTAAACTGTAGCTACTTTTGTGAAGTGAGAAAGTAAACTGCAACTATAACTGTTCCTTAAAAAAAACTGTGAGGTTTGTAACTGTAATTACTGTTTTGCTAAAAGTTACTTCCCAAGCTCTGTTTCTCACCAAAGAAGTGTGGTTATGTCACCTGCCCTTCACATTTAACATATAGCCTCTCCCTATGACTTCATGAAGTCAAACAGCCCATTCTCAAATGATTTTGGAGCATGCCGTGTCATGTTCGGGGATTTAGTTAGAGGGACAATATAAGTCCATTGCCTCTTCAAGGGAGAATTCTGCCCACAGGCATTATTTTCCTTTGGTCCTAAAATTTATATAATGACCAAGCATCAGAATGACTGAAAGTCATTCATGCTTGGAATTCTTCTATTTGCTGTGTACACATTCCCTTGGTCAACTGGCCTGCCCCTTCTCTTCGGAGGCCTAAACATTCTTACAATGTTCTACTGAAATTACTGCAATGCTGGAAAGTTGTTGACCAACAGGAAAGTTTACAGAGGGGTCAGAATCCCTATGGGAAATAATGTCCTATCCCTCCTCCATAACTACCCCCCACCCCCCTCTCCAACACATTTTCCTGATAGAAATTCTAGTGTCACCTCTTGGGCCATTTCCACACTAGCTTGTTATAGGGCTATTATTCCACTTTCAACATCCTATGGAATCCTGGGGTTTGCAGTTTCGGGAAGGGCCGGGCAGCTCCTCCTGAAACTGCAAACCCCAGGATTCCATAGGATACTGAAAGCGGAATAATAGCGCTATAACAGGCTAATGTGGAAATGGCCTTGGTTATTATCTTCTTAGTGCTGTTGAAAGCATAGAGTGGTAAAGGCTGAAGCCTTTTAAGTTGATTTCAAAAATATTTACAGGCAAAAAGATGGACAGAGTCTGTGTTTACATTATTCCTTGGAAAACAAACAAACCTAGAAACCGGTACAGCTGGTGGCTTCCATGCCAGTATAGCAGTGAAGCTGTTCTAGTTTTTGTGTGAACATTAAATAAGATATTCAAGGTGATGAACTCTGTCTTCAGAGAACATTGTCCCCTGTTCATCAGATTTAATAGATCTGTAAAACTTTGGGCTGAAACACAAAGTGATTCACTTTCCACTGATAAGGAAGCCACTAGATTCCACTGCTGGAAATGTTCAGAAGTAGATCTGGAACTTATGAGTTCAAATCAGGCATCATGCTACCTCCAAGATATGGTAGTTCCAAGAAGGAGTAGTGGTTTGAGCATTGGACTAAGACCCTGGAGACCAGGGTATGATTTTTTGGTCATGGAAACCCACTGGGTGACCTTGGGTACATTACAAACTCTCAGCCCCAGAAAACCCCATGATAGGTTTGCTTTAGGATTACCATAAATCAGAAATGACTTGAAGGTGAACAACAAGAAGACTAGCTCCACAGTAGTTCTACTTTCTTCTAACTGTTTAATCAAAGGAATCATGCAAAGGTTGGAGGAGGTGAAGAGAAGGGCGGAGGAGGCCCAGTGGAGAAGGTAAAGAGAAGGGTTTCCAAGAGATGTTAGTTAGGACTGTCTTGGGTCCATAAATGGGGGGTGGGTGGGGGGAATTAGTACTGGATCAAAAACAAAGGTTGTTTTCCTTTATGAAGTCATTTTAAGAGAAAGAATGAAATGCATGTTGTTCTTCCTTTAAATTTCCAAGACTCTTTCTGGAAAGGATTTTGGATAAAAACAGGGGAAGATCCTTGAATTAGCCAAATTATCTCTCTGATTCTTTTAGCAAACTAGCCCTCAGAAAGGGATGAACTTTCAATGACTCCTCAGCTCTCACCAGCCCCCCTGTAAAGGGGGAAAAAAGAGCTTCATTAATGCCTCATCACATAAACACAATACATTCTGTTCCAGTGTTGAAATTAAAGCTGAAAACAGGGGTTTTCTTCTTCCTGGTTTTCATTTTGGTTTAAATAGGCTCATTTACAGGGCACCATGCCATAAACCCTATTATATACAGATGATTATCTGTAGCAGCAGTTGCTTAAGGCTCCCATCCATTCAATAATAGCTTTATTCGAAATGGCACATACCTTCCTTAAGGAAGAAGTAAATCAGGGAAGATTCCTGCTCCTGTTCATGAAGAAAACTGCAACTCTGGGGTGTGCAAATTTCCCCCATGAGAAATTTCATCAGTGTTATGTAATTTCAACTCTGTGGACTTCTCCAGCACTGGCTGAGAAAAATCAATCCTCTCTGTGGGCACCACAGTTCAAGAAGGATATTGCAAGGTGGAACATGTCCAGAGAAGAGTGACCAGGGTGGTAAAAGGTCTGGAAACCAAGTCTTGTGAGGAACTGCTTAGGGAACTGGGTATGCTTAGTTTAGAGAAGAGAAGACCGAGAAGTAACATGATAGTTACAACTTAAATATCAGAAGGAATCTCATGTATAAGATTGAGGGAGTTTGTTTTCTTATGATCCAGAGACTAGAACTTGAACTAATGGATTCAAATGACAAGAAAAGAGATACCACCTAAACATTAGGAGGAATTTCTTGACTGTAAGAGCTGTTTAAGAATGGAATAGAATGCATTGGAGGAGTTGACTTTCTTCTTTTGAGGTCTTTTGAATGGACATCTTTCAGGATTGGTGTAACTATGTATAAATGCATGGCAGCAGGGTGGACTTCCAACCTTCAGTCCAACCCTAGGATTTAACAGCAGCAGCAGCAGCTTAAAGATGCAGATGAACAGAGCCTGGCAGAAATGCTTTAAGCAAAGAATGGTTGGATTTTAACAACATGGCATGGGGAGAAGTAAACAAAACTGAATTTTCTTCCCATCAATTTGCTGCTTCTGTATCGACAGTCAAGAGGAACTCTTTTAAAGCCACAGGTTGTCTATATCCCAAGTTACACATCAGCATTCATCTAGAAACACATAGACCAAAATGACACTGTATCTAGTGTTTGTTCATTACCTCCTTTCCTTCTTTGCAAATAAGACTTAAGGAATATATATACACACACACACACACACACATATATATATATTACTGCAGGAGGACTTCCGTCCCTGTTGTGATTGATTGCTAGCAAACTGCCAGTGACAATTCCTGTTGGCGGGTGAGAGACATCAACTCGTTTATCTTTATATCATATCTGCTGCAAATTAAACGGAAAACATAGAGTTTGCGCACACTAAAATGGTTACACTGCCGAGCAATGTGCCTATAAAACAGCATGCTAACAAGCGTGGCATGATGAATGGTATGTAATAAGCCACCATAATTTCAAGTTCTCCCACAAGGAAAATGCTGAGGTTGTCACCTGTTGAGCTATATTTGGGTATAATGGAATGGCGTCTCTGAGAGTCAGTTAACCACCTAGGCAATGGATGCCAACAAACTTATTTTTCATTTGGAAAACAGACACCAAACACGAAATTGGTTCATGTAGCTCACCTTTCTTGACATTGATTGACAGCTATTCCCATGCTGGAAATTGCAAGGATTGAACCTGGAGATGAAGTTTACCTGGAAATGGCAAGGATTGATCCTGGAGGTTTCTGCATACACTCAGCCATTCCTGAAGAGGGGAGATTGGCTTCTGTCACTGTGATATGTGCAACAGACTCTTGTCCACTTTGCACATCTGTAGGATCAGCAACTGTAGGAGCAGTGATACAAAATTGTTCTGCTTTCTGTAAAGACCCAGCTCACTTAATTAATACTGACATAGCTTCATCTGGATAATTCTTATTTTAACCTCCTTCCAGGATTAAAATCTTTATCTAGTTGTGGATCCATCTAGTTGTGTGCCTTCAACTCTTTTCCATGTTTCCTAGTTATGGCAGTCCTAAGGCAAACCTATCGCAGGGTTTTCCTGTCATGATTTGTTCACACAGGTGTTTGCCTTTGCCTTTCTCTGAGGCTGAGAGATTGTGAGTTGCCCAAGGTGACTCAGAAGATGCCTTCTCCTTCACTTTGGCATCGTCAAGGTGGGAAAGACAATTCAGTTATCAAGACTGGATTGTGCCTGTATGTGTTCTATAGAGCTGCCTCTAAAGCAAATTCTTTGTAAGAATATTTGGGCTGAAATCCTTCATCAAGGAGTCCAAGTATAACTTTACACTCACAGAATTACTTGATTGCACAATGCCACCTCATTAGTGGAAGGCAACATCACAGAATTAAATGGCACGATGTGCAATGTGTGATTCCAGTGCACAGATTTGCAATTTGCAACAGTGGCACCATACATACAGCGCTGCTTCTGAAACCATGACCTCCAGACATGGAGAACTCCTCATCTTTTAAGGTAGTGCTTTCCACTGTTGAACAGCTCCTGCAGTAAAGAAGTTTTCTATAATTTTTAGGTGGAATCTCTTTTCCAATAATCTGAATCCATTGGTTTGTGCACTAGAATCGAACATTGCTGGAACAAAGACTAAATCTCCCTTGAAGGCAGAGGGAAAGATTTCATAAAAAGAGCTAGTGATCAAGTAGGGTCAATCTGCATATTTCTAAGCAGTTACTCAGAAAGATCAAGAAAATACCAAATATCCAGGCTATTAGTTTACCTCTACCCTCACTCTGAACTGGGGGCTTGTTACTTGCTACAGAACTTCTGCATGTGATTTCCTCAACCTCCTGGAGCCTGTAGATGATCAGAAATGTATTTGTGAAATAGCATCAGAGAACAAGACTAAAATATTGTCCTTCCAGAAGCAAAATTCTACTAGTTTTTGTTTTTTTAAAAAAATATACACATACTGCTTTAAAGGAAATACAACTCAACACAGGACAAGGCAAATTCTTCCTACCAAATCACTCTACTATCTTATCAAGAGCACTTCTACTCTGGTTTAACTGTTTACCTGTTACCCCATGCTCAGTTCAGATATAGGGTCTGGACTATATACTATGTCCCAGGAATCAATTGGAATAGGGGAAAAAATTACACTGTGTGTTACCAGCATTATAGACAGTTGTGCTTGTTATGTGCACTGAAAAACACGAAAATCAAGATTCAAAATATGCCAGTGAACACCACCCAGACTCAGGAGGTCTCTCTATAGGAAACGATACAAAGGATTGCTAACGAGTACTTAAATGCACACATAACTGTTATGCATACCCCCTGACTAACAACACAACCCTGGGGGGCTAGTCCATTCAACAGTGGGCTACCTCACAGGCCAGCTGCATCACTAATGCATCACAAATGCAAATCCCTCCATGTCTCCAGACCCTCTGAAGATGCCAGCCACAGATGCAGGCAAATACTACTAGAACATGGCCTCATAGCCCAAAAAAACCCACAACCACCCATGGATTCCAGCCATGAAAGCTTTCGACTTTACATTGCCTTCAAGTTGTTTCTGATTTATGGGAACCCTAAAGTGAACCCATCATGAGATTTTCTGGGGCTGAGAGTGTGTGATGAACCTAGGTCACCCAGTAACAATGGCTGAGCGGAGAACTGAATCCTGGTGTCCAGGGGCATAGTCCAGTGTTCAAACCTCTACAATACACTGTGAATGTCCCTGGGAAAAAAAACTCATTCCTTAAGGTGGATGGCATGCTTTATCCAAACTTTTTCTTATTCAGAGTCATAGATCAGTGTTCAAACCACTCAACTGTGCTAGTTCTCTATTATAGACGGTACTGAATCTCAAACCTCCACATGTTCAGTGGACAGTTTAATGTAGGAGATAATAGTATAAAACCCAAGATAGAACTTTAGGAAGACCCTATAAGTCAAATGTTTTTAATTATTTCTATCACACCTTTCACCCAATAATGCAACTCAAGGTGGCTAACAACATATTTTAAACAGTACAAATTAAAAGCAATACAAAAACATTAATAAAAGCATTAATACTGTTGGCTCTCCACATTCACTAGAGTTAGGGACACAGGGCCCTTGAAAAAGTGGAAAAATTGCCAATATCAGAATGTGTGTGGGCAGGGGGAGAATGGGGCTGAGGCAGTGGGGAAAGAGGGCACTCAGGGTCCAAACCAGGAAAAAAGAGGAAAAGGGGTGGGTTGGCACGGTGGCCTTATGCTTCGTCTCTCTTGCCCAACTCTTTCCTTGGGTATATGCAGAGTATCAAGAGAGGATTTGTGATGCTGAGAAATAACGCTGCAATCCATCCTTATCTGGCCATCCTTAGCAGCAGATGATAGAGGAGAAGGCGGAGAAGAGGCAGGTTTTTAAAGGGCTGCACAGCCTGATTGGAGCCACCAAAAAGGAAGATTCCCCCAGAAAAGAAGCACATGGGGTTGGGGGGGGGGCTCAGAGGCTGGAGAAACCCGCAAGTAATCAAATACTTGAAAATGAAACCTGCAAGTGCTGAGGCCTGACTGCATAAGATATTAAGAGGTCTAACATTAGTCCCATAGCATCATCTTTTGAAACCCTGGCCAAGAGCGAATAAATGACAGCCTTTCCATTAGTGCTTGGTGGCTTCTTCTTCCTTGGGTGTGCAAGGGCAGCGGTAAGTTCCCTAGGGCTGCTCTGCCAACCCAGCCACTTATTGGCTGCAGTGATGTGCTTGAGCACCATACAGCTGACCTTGGGCATCCAGAGAAAAAGAAGCAGCAGTCTGCCACCAGGCAAGAGGAGAAGTTGCTTCTTTTTTCCTGGGTGCAAAGAGTCAGACAGGTGACCACTGGGGGCACTCCTTTGACCAACCAGTGGGTGGATGGAGGAGCTACCTTTGCACACCCATTTCAAAGTTATGGTCAAAAAATACCTCCTTCTGCAATATCTCTAAAAGTACAGGTCACCCACATTTACCATGAGTTTATTTTACGTGATTTCAGTTCTACATGGTCAGTCTGGAACTCTTAATTTCTTACATTAAATGGATGACAAAGTGGCCTTTCTAGGAATCTCTAGGTCCTCCAGCAGGATTCTATGGTATGCTTCCCCTGGAAGTGGATTTCTTCTACACAAGTACAATGCAGAACCTTATCCTCTGCCTGTCCACCAAATCCATATGCAGCTGGTTATGTGGCCCTTCATTTTGCAGTCCATGACCCCAAAATCATACAGGAGAAATGAACTTGGACTAAGAAGGAAAGCTCAGAGGAAGAAAAGAAAAGAAAAGAAAAGAAAAGAAAAGAAAAGAAAAGAAAAGGCAGAATGGCTTTGATGTGAAGCTGTGCTGTTCAAAAGTTCTTGCCTCCTCCTTTCCCCTCTCTTCTTTCTCAATTAGTTCATTGCAACTTTTTGGCTGGTGCAGAATGTCTCCTGATCAAGTCAATGACAAAGCATGCTGCTGAAACAACTGACAGGCCCACAATTACGGCCCTGCCGCCTTTGTTTAAGCTGCAGTTTACTTATGAGCAATTGAGTCTCATTATTTCTGCCAAATTATATTCTACTGCAGCCATCAAGGAAAAGAAATAAACAAACCTTGTTGTTGCCTCTCTTGTACATATGCGTGTCACCTACCAAGGCACACAGAGAGAACCTTGAGAGCCAGCCAAGAATCTGTGTGTTTTCTTCCCCAATTTGACTGTAGGGGGTACTATTTTCCAGGAAATTGCTAGCATTTTGTCATGGAGAAAGAGACCTGGCTGAAGAGCAAGCTTATAAAGGGGACAGACAAAAGACTCAGCCAGTGGCGTGTTTCTGCATCTGTATAAACATGAAGGATCATAGACATATGAATCTCTAGCTGTCGTAGACTGATAGAAACAATTAGTTTGTCTAATCTGATTGGCAGAAGCTACCCAGGATCTGCGGAGGGTTAGTGTGGGGATTGTATTCACACAAGAACACTTCAAGGAGTCTTCATTCCCAAATGAAAAAAAAAAAAGAAAGAAAGAAAGGGGAGGGAATTGACCCAACTTAATGAAAAGAATTAGTCAGCAGGTAGCAGGAGGAGTTCCTTTAAAGATGAGATGGACGTAGTGAGCTTTTCTACGGTCCCACAGCTTTTTGGCCATTTCTGCACTACATTGTTACAGTGCTATTATTCCACTTTCAACCTCCCTTGGAATCCCAGTGATTGCAATTTAGGGAGGGGCATTGAGAATTCTCATCCAGAGACGCATTTGGCCTCAGTAAACTACAAACCTCAGAAGTCCACAGGACGTTGAAAGTGGGAAAATAGCACTATAACAGTATAGTGTGGAAATGGCTCTTGTAAAGTCTCAAGAGGAGGTTCTTTGCTTCCTGTTGTCCGACACTGGCTACAATATGAATTTCATGAAGGGTTCTTCTCTTCTTTTCCTAATTAAAATATCAACATCTTTCCTTATGCTCAAAAATCTCAAGATGCTGGAAAATTAAACCAGCCGTAATGATTTAAAACGATGTAAAATGTTAAACAATCAGAGATAATCTGCAGGTTAAAACCATATTTAACTATCCGGCACATTATTACAAATTAGAACCTTGTATGGGTACAAATTGGATAAAATCGATAGAAATTCCCCCCTCCAAGACTTTAATAAAAAACATGATTTACCCTGTACTAAAATGAAGCCCATGTTGATGCCTGTAGGGTCTCTAAATAATGTGCATGCCACAACAAAGAAGGTCTTTATCCAAGTAGAGAGAAATAATTTTAGTAAGATCCCTAATATTTATCAAGGGGACTTTGTACACAACTCAACAGAGTAAGTTCAAATAGGACACCAGTGGTTATTCTTTGCTGAAACTTACTTATACGTAACACTGGATTAGGGATGGGAAAGAATATTCCAAAGAATTGGGGAAAAAAATGATAGAAATATCTATTTCTTGAGTGTTGAGAAACTATGGTGAGACGACAAGAATATTGGCCATTTGGGACTCATTCTACTCACAATTTGCAACTTTTTTGCTGTCCAGAAATAGTATTTCCTGCTCATTTTTTTTCTGGGTAATGTGTGTGTGTGTGGGCATCCTAAACTTTGAAAACTGTCTAGTTTTTGATGATTTTTTTTCTCTCTCAGCTGGAAGAATATTGGTCCAGTTTAATCATCATGTCCCTTGAGAATCAAATCAGCAAAGAATTACATTAGAGACACGTACAACTTCAGTTCCTTATCTAGAAAAAAAAAACTACAACTGTTTTTCTTTACAGCGAAGATGATCTGGGCTTCATAGATGAATGGTTTCATATGCATGAAAGAGAATCAATTTCCCTATTAACCTGCCTATTTAAGTTCATGTGTTGATCCTTTTCTCTATATAATTCTCCACCAGAAACATGATCATTGTCTACAGGGTAAATGATGCAACTGAAGTGAAGTTCTTCTTACAAAATGATCTCCTGAAAGAGGTCCTCCTAGCACCAACTTCTTGTCATTTAGGCATCAGGCAAAAAGATTTTTAAGAAGCCATTGTGTTACCCTGATTTCTGGGATCCCTTGGGGGACACCTCAATGTGCTCCACGTGATGGGGAATGAAGACTAGCCAGAGCATGAGCAATAGCAACGTGAGAGGCAGGGTAACCTAGCGGGGTCTTTTTACCCAGTTTTTACGGGGTCAGGCCAAGCCAAAAACCAAACATAAATGTCCAATAAATGATTTTATTCAATGAAAGTCTCACACACCAATGCAATCATGCACACACTCACTCAAGACCTATTAAGAAGCAAAAGAGAGGAAACTGGATAGGGGAGTATTGAAGGGGTTGTAGCTGGGGTAATACTGCACCTTTTCCTGAAACCCTTGGTCTGGGAAAAACAGTGGAGAAGTGGAGCTCAGCACGGAGAGGGCTGAGGGGATTACTCAACGGACGGAGAAACAGTCTGCTGAGATGACCGGGAGTGATCCGAAGAAATGCTCAAATACCGGGACTATATATAGGGAAAAAAGTACTTGGAGGATTAATCCTTTCCCGAAGAGAACAATGGGTGTTGCAACAAGAAAGAAGCTCCACAATGGTAACTTTGCATGATGAGATTACAAGGTGTTGCTCAAGTCCCAGGATTTTCAGCTGCATTTGGTTGTGGTGTGACTTCATGTAAATGGTCCTCGTTTGATAGGATATTTGCTTAACTTGGGGCAAACACGCTAATCCCCTCAAGTCGGTTTCTCGGGGCTGAAGACCCATTGTTTATTGTTGGTTTCTCCAGCTTGAGGTTTCCTGGGGCTACGTGACTGGGGTTTTTTACTGTCCTGACCTGGTTTTCAGTCGTTTGACCGTGGCTGCCTACATGTGCATCTGGGCAACCTCTCAGGCACACGGAATCATATTTAATATTAAAATTGTAGAATCTGGGATAGGGTTTTTCCAGTGGAGTAACAATTGTAAGAGATTGGAATGATATGAGCTGTAATCTATTATCATGTTTTAACTAAACATTCAGGTTTCTTAGAAGATTGACAGGTAAATAGATACCACCATGAAATCTAATATGATGAAGGAATGGGAGAAATAAATAATAATAATAATAATAATAATAATATGTGAATAAAAAAGAACATGAGTAAACTATTGCCAAAACTGACTCCTTTTCAGCACATGCAACTCTGACCACAAAATCCTACACTGGAAATCCAAAGCATCGATCTCTGCATATGTCATTATAGGTTGATTGTTCAATTCTTGGTTGAATGGCAACTTGATGTAACAAACTGTGTAACCAAATGCATAATAACATGCAAAATGAGAGAAGCAAACTAACGTGTAACAGAACATGTTACCAACTGTATATGAGATATAGGTGCAACAGTTGCTTCATAGATCTCAGTTTCTTGAACCTTGAACTGAATGTGAACATTAGACACCGAGCAAAAATGTCCAACCTTTTCTGTAAGGGAACTCACACATGTGGAGGACACCAAGAGGATTCTGACTGATATGCGTTTAATATAATTTCCTCTGTAAGACCTGTTCTTGTTAATTTCTGTCAAGTCAACTTTGGCTTATGTCAACTTTATGGATGGGAGACTTCCAAGTCATTGTATCAGCAGCAGCCTTGCTCAGATCTTGCAGAGTCAGGGCTGTGGCTTCCTTGATTGAGCCTATCCATGTGTAATGAGGTCTTCCTCTTTTCTTACTGTTTTCTATCTTACTAAGCATTATTGTCTTTTCTAGTGAACAATGTCTTCTCATGATAAGGCCAATGTACAACAACCTCAGTTTAGTCATCTTGGCTTCTAGGGAGAGTTCAGACTTGATTTGCTCAAGGATGTTTTCATTTGTCTTTTTAGAAGCCCGGGATATCTGCAGACCTCTTTTCTAGCACCACATTAAAAAAAATGTGTTAAACAAATACAAACAACAACACAAGAGCACCACATTTTGAATTAGTTGATTTTTCTTCCTATCAGCTTTCTTCACTGTCCAGCTTTCACAACCATATAGAGAAACGGGAAATGTGAATTGGGTCCAAAAGTTACAATGTTCCATGGTCTTCTCACAACCACACATATCCCATTATTGGGTGATGATGCTGCATTGTAGAAAACATGGAAGATTTTGATCTCAGCACACAGGTAAACATCAGTACACATCCTCTAGGTTGGCCCTTTATACCATGAGTTCCAGGTTGCTGGGCTGCACTAGCATTTTATGTAGCTTCAAGAGGGCACTGAAATATCCCAGTTTACTGCAGGATGAAATCATTGGTCCTGAGCCCCCTTCTGCTCTTTGAAAGTGACATGTTTAACATCTGGTTAGACAGCCAGAAGAGATTTCTGTGCAATGCCCTGTCTGCCAAAATACGTAATGGCACCACGCTACGTTGCTCTATCTACATTTTAATGGGGAAACAGAGAATCATGTTTGATGTTTCCATTAGCTTAAGAAACTGGCAGTGACTTCTCGTAAACAAGGCAAAAGCCGGCATGCACTTTCCCTTCTCCTCCTCTGTCTTCCAGCCAGGTAATTCATTGATAACAACATGGGCTGGGTAAAAGCAGTTTGGATAAAATAAGAACTGAACTAGACCTGTACGATAAATACAAACCAAACAGGGACTGTTTGGGCATTTATTTGTTGCTAAGAATGAGCTTAAAATTAATACATTTTGCACCAGGCAGAAAGAAAAGGAGGACAGAGCATGTAACAATTACCCACGTACTGCAAGAAGGAGTGGAGATGGGGATGAGGTTAAAAGAACAATACCTCACCTCAAAGGGATGTTAAGGGAACTGTGTTTCCCCTGCTATTGGCCTGTTTTTCCTTCTAACCATCAGCTGCATGTCTGGGCAAAAAACTGTGTAAACTAAGCCTGCATTTACCTTCCAATCGGCAAGTACAAAATAAAACCTCTACTTTGGCAAAATACAGAGCTGAGGAAAAGCACATTTTAGGACAAACCTAAGCCTGTTGCTAGTTAACAGAGCATGCCTTCTGAACATACACTAAGCACATCACGTCCTTTGGCCCTAAGTCCATATGAAACCCAGTTCTATGACTATGATCCTTCTCCTGACCTGGGACCTGAAACTACTTTAAAATCCATGCAGCCACACTGAAGGGCAGAGTTCTGTGCAGGATATCAGCATCAGCTGCTGCTACTCCTTCTTCCTTCTTCCTTCTCCTTCTCCTTCTCTTTCTCTTTCTCCTTCATTATTATTAACATCAATGTCTTATTGGAGCCTATATGTACCCTTGAGGCTTTCTTCAAGAACTATTTAGAATCAAAATCCTTCAACTTCTGAATGAGAAACTCTCAGAATATATTTACATGTCCATTAAACAATTTAGGAAACACTGGTGAGCGTTTTGAGATGTGCTTCTTTTTTCTTGCATGAATTTTTTAAAAACTTTCAAAGATATGTACACGACATAAGAACTACTGTACAAGTAGATGGAAAATTTAAATCTTCCCCACCAGTTCTTGCTTCAAAATACCCCTGTCTTTGTTTTACACACACACACACACACACACATACACACACACACACACACACACAGAATGTGTTTTGATCCTACATTGGGACTGTGAGCATGAATTTCTGGATGCAAAGTTGTATGTTAATTGTATTATGCAACCTTTGTACTGAATGGCAGGGTTGCACACATGAACCAAGTCAACAATTGTGCAACTGAATGCGTAATCAAATGTGCATTTGGATCAATGTGTAATGGGAAGTGTACATTCATGTACAATGCATATACAATTCATGCACCGATAATGGGGTCACATGCACAACTCTTGTTTCCTCAGTCCTGAGCTAAGTGAAGACATTCCACGTAAGATAAAAATGTCCAACTATTTCCATAGGAGAATTTACACATATGCAAGAGACTTATTGGATTCTGGTTGACACCTAAACTTACTCCCTCCCTCCCCCTTTTTTAAAAAAAGGAAACAAACATGAGGAGGACAAAGTTTGTAGTAAAAACCAGCTGTTGAGAAGGTTGGTGTGTTTGTTTGCTTAAGTATACATATACTAGTTTCTGTCTAACGATCTCAGAGTGGTGTAGAATAAAACAACTTGCTCACACAATTCCCAGTTCAAATCAGGACAACACAAATTAATTGAAGGTAAAAAAAAGAGAAAGAGAACGGATAGTTAACTGAGCACCACGTAACAGCTGATTAAAAGTGGAATAGACTCCCCGGGAAGGAAGTGGATTCTCAATTGTTGGGGGGCAGTTTTGGATAGCCATCTTTCATGGGTTCATAGCAAAGAGTTGTGTTGGAAACATTCCAGCATTCTCTCTCTAGCCCCTTCTTTTTTTAGGACAAGCGGAGCTTACATAGCACAGGCTTTCTTTTTTTTCTTTGTACACCAAAGTCTTCTCCTTCTCACCTAAAAGCCTCAGCATTTACTCTTCTGTCATTTAAATGGACAGTTATAAATACCTTTGGTGTCCAGATGACCAGACCATGTGACACAGGATAGTTCCTAGGGTCATCGGTCTTATAAAAGATCTCTGCTTCTCAGACCTCTCACTCTTCTTCTCTATTTTTTTTCTTTTTCTTCCTTCTCTCTGACCACACTTCACATATCCATCAAAAAGATGGTGAGTTAAGAAGGAAGCTAGTATCTTACCTGACCTATTCATTAGCTAGTTAGGATGTAGGTTCTTCAACAAATATGTAAATGTAAAAAGTAAACTTTTTCTAATTTTGTAACCTGAAACTGCCTGTCTTGTTTTGTTTTCTTAGGGATTTTCAGTTCAGGGAAGCCACACGGAGATTGAGGCGTGCTTTTACTGCTACTCTGCTAAAAGAAGGCTGATTCCTAACAATTTTAGCTTTCATAGAATTCCCCCAAAAGGGCTAACATCCTGCGAACCTCTAACTCCTAACAAGTTGGTCCTTGAGGTCCTTGCCAATTCTATGATTTTGTGTAATAGAAACCAGAAAACCCAATAACGTATTTCCCTTCCCCTATTCCCATGGCTTTTGCTGAAAAAAACTAAGCTTCTCCCACTATTCAATCTCATTCCCCTCAAAGGTTCTCCAATATCAAAATTTAAGAGACAAGGAAGTCACAATGTGAAGAAAGAACATGGGCAATTCTGGTTAGAGCTAGCCAATGCTGTGAATGAGGGGACAGTTTAACCTAGAGTTCTTCTTATGTGCTCAAGTTATTCTGACTTATGTCGACCCAAAGGCTAAGACCCAAAGAGGTTTTTTGGGGAGTGATGAGAATGTGTGACATGCCCAAAGGTCACCATGGGTTTCCATGGCTGATCAGTGAATCAAACCCTGGTTTCCAAGATCATAGCCCAATGCTCAAACCATTACACCATATCGGTTCCCTGCCTATAAAAGTGTTAGTTTGGGCAGTCAGAGACAGGAGGTTGATTAGGAGGAGGGGAATGGGTAAGATCTGAATAGGGTTTTGGGAGCTGGGAATGTGGGCAGAGTTCAGGGATCTAATGTTTAAATTATTTGTTATATAATAAATATGTGCTGCTTTTATTTTCCACAGCTTTGACTGTTTTCACTTAAGAATTGAAAGGAAGAACTGGTCACACTTTACCACTCTGAAACCACTGATCAACTAAGTCATCTGTCCACAATGGCAATCAACTCAAGGCCTGAGTCCTAGGGCCTATCCGCACTGTACTGTTATAGTGCTATTATTCCACTTTCAACCTCCTATGGAATCCTGGGGTTTGCAGTTGGGGGGGCATTTAGAATTCTCAGCTAGGGAGCTCTTTGGCCTCAGGAAACTACAAACCCCAGGATTGCACAGGAGGTTGAAAGTGGAATAATAGCACTATAGCGGTGTAGTGCAGAAAGACCCCTAGATCCAGATAGGAATCCTAAGGGTAAAGGGTCAAGGGATTGAAGACCAAGGGCTGGAAATGTGAGCCCAATGTGGAGAGGGATTCTATTGCACATCCCAATTGCCCACCATCTATTCCTAGCATTCCTTTTATGAAACAATTATTAAATCAGAGAAACTGTATCATCTGCATAAGATCCAACCCTACTAAGGAAGAGAAGAAGTGTTTAAGTTGTTTCGTAACCTCTGAAAGAATGCGATTGACAAAATGTGTTTCTCCTCCTCCTTCTCCTCTCTTCATTATTTTTTTCAACAATTTTTCCCCCATGCTTTTATCTAGAGTTCTTTGATCAAGTGTTAGCTACAGGGGATTTCACCAAGCTCTTTTTCCAACTCCCCGTTCTTCTTTGCGAATCAAAGCAAAGGGGTTATCCTGTTGTCAAGTGCTAATGTCTGACAAATTCAAGCACAATATTGACAAGAGTTTTGTTGAACTTAGGTCCCTTTAAAGTTGCATGCAGCCTTCTCTCTAGCTGTTTGAGGGTCTTTTCTGTCTGCTTTTCAACTCTGCCCTGTCTTGAAATCTACCCAATTGTTTCTTGGAAAACTTTCCAAAATATTAGCCACTGTGAACATCAGTTTTTGACCAAAAAGCAGAATATGAGTGAAAATAACAACAGTCATGATAAGAACAACAACAAATACAACATTTTTCACCCAGGGCCTCATTAATCATATTTTACTTTATTTTTAATAGGTCAGAAAATATGAGAATTTATTTTCTGCCAATTTACTTGCTCCTTTGCAGAAAGCTACTCTAACTAGCAGCCAACATCATATTGCAGAGTCACAGAATTAACAATTCAGTCTGTGGCTTTAATTCTGTTGGTGTCCTGTGTGTGTACGACTTCCCTTACACATCTAGTTGAAGTTGGTTTTCTTTTCCCCCACTGTGTAACTGGTGCACCCATTTCGTGGTTTCCTAAGCAAAGTTCCACAAGCATAACCATTTCACATGGTTCTAAATCCTGTTGTTAGTCCCAACAAGACTAGAGCCATTGAATTGCTTTGGTTTGCCCATTTGTTGACTCACCATTGAACAATTGATTCAATGTGTCTACCCTAACTGGAATTAACCTACAGTATTCCATCCACAGAGTTATGCACTGTTTGATGGAGCATCACTAGTTCTCATTACCAGTGTACCCCTTGATTCACGGAGACTGCAAAAACAAACACCACATGCCGCCTCATTGAACAATAGGACAACAAGGAGGCACTGGTGCAAGTGAGGCTCCTTTCACACCTATCTTTTCCCATAGTCTTCTGGTCGCAATCCTGGTAGTGCCTCTGCTGGGAAGGGAGTGCAACAGGAATACTCCCCTCCACACTGGACCAGCTCCCTGCAGAAGAGAGCACAAGGAAAATGCCTCTTCCTTCAGGAGCACAGCTGGGCTGTTTCCCATGTTGTGCTGAGGCAGGAAGTGTCTCCATCGCACTTTTGGCCCTTCTGCATGGCAGGTAAGTACAGGAGAGTCACATGATCTAGGATTATCGACAGAGAAAAATCATTTACCCTGCTATCATGCTGGCTGGTGATAGAAAATGGACAGGACAACGGTGACATCTTGTGGAAGTGTTGCCTCAGACCCGCTCCTCTTCCATCACCATGCCAAGATGCAGTCCTCCTGTAGAAAGGGCCTGAGTGTTCATCTGCCAATGTCAGTATTCAGAAGAAGGGTAACATAGTGCAGCCACCACGTAATTGTAAGAGTGTGATTTCTACTGAGAATCAGCTCAAAATATAGAAGGATAAACCCAAAAGAGACTTCATGTCGTTCTTTTTTTTTTGCCCAAAAATTCAATGGTGCAGCCCACTGGGGGAGACCATAGAGGCAAAAACTAGCCTTTGTTTCCACCACTGTTGCCCACTCCTGAATTACAGGATCTCAAGAAGTAGGCTGGGAAAGCCCACAGGAAAAAGTATTAGATGGCCCTGTTCATCAAAGTAAAGAATAGTGGACAAGATGGGCCAACAGTCAGCACTCAGTTTCAGCTAGCTTTCTACAGATGCAACTTGGCAGACAGACAGCATGCCAGTCAAATCAATAAATCAATAAATCAATCCGTCATGGGCTTCTCTGTCTGTGGTCTTTATTTTGTCCCTTGATCTAAGAATGCCTGGTGGTTGGATGAGCCTGCTCTTTGGGCATCTTGGTCTTTGGTTCTCTGTCAGCCTCATGTTCTACCTCCAGGACTTTTGTGATCTTCCAGCAAGCCATGGCAGTAAAGGAAGCAGAAGGCACAGCAGTTACACCAGTGTGAAAGGAAGATGAGGGGAGAGAGATAAGAGGGACATGCATTCAGCTTCCAAACACATTCTTCTTAAAAATTTATATGCCTTTCTTTAGAAGTTATCAGCTTAACAGAGACAGAGGAAACAGCGGGCTGAGCGCATTTGTGGAGAGAAGAAGATATATTCAGGAGGTCTGCTTTTGCCAATTGAAGTTTCTTTTCATTTCTTTGTCTTTAGGTGATTGAAGTTCTTCCCCCCCCCATCTTATTCTTCAAGAGCCTTAAAAATGGAAAGTAAGCTCTGCCATGCCTACACACACACACATACACACACACACACACACACTACCTCTCAAGGTGGTTCTGACTAGAAGGTAAGGACTTTCATGCTTATGCTTTCATTAGCTACTTTGAGATTCTCTTCTTTTGTTCTTCAACCCCTTATATTTGGAATTCTCCTCTTTAAGTCAGCAGGGAGTAGGGTCTGATGAGCCCTGTTCTTGGCTACAGCCTTAAGGCAGAGATCCTTTGGTTTTGAATAATATCTTAGGTTCTTAATATTTCTTTCCCTGGCACAGATCTCGAATACATGGATTGGCACAAAATTCTGCTCCTTTGCGGAATATATTTTTCTTTGTTTCAGTCCACCCTGTTGGACTTCCACCTTTGCCACTTGTAATTTTGTTCTAAGGGATTCATCTGTGCATCTGCAGATAAGAAAGTCTTTTATATCTTGTATTTGTTCTTGTAGCTTTCCTATAATCCTGTACTCCGATAGTAGCTGCAGACTAGTTGATCCGACATCAGTCTAGAATTTCAGCCCTTTCCTCAGCCTGACTTCCTATACCTATATCCAATTGATAATTTCAGCTAGAACAGACCCACTGAATCAATTGCTAAACGGTACATCAACACTTATGGAATCCCACTAAATCAATGGGTCTGCTCTGATTTCGGTTTCCAAATTAACATAGGCTCTAATTTTGCTGAGAACAAAATTTCCATCATCCCCAACTGGTTGGAGTGATAGACATTGTGGTCAAATGAAATCTGGATACACCAAACTGGGAAAGGTTGTCCTCGATACATCTGCTTGGAGATTTATTTCAGGCTGGGACCAGAAGGTATGAGACCAATGGCAGCTTGTGGCTCCAATGTCAATGGAGTAGTGAAGAGCTACCTGTTTGGAGGAGAGAGTTCTGCACTTTGGATAACTCGTTTAAAGTTCAGGCTAAAACCCAGGGCAGACTCACCACCCTACTGACAACAGCACTACCAGCTGTCACTGGCTGAATCTACCTACCACTTTTCCAGGATGTCTGGAGCTTATCAATATTCTTTACCAGTGTGTTTCAATCTCTTTCTGGATTCTATGGAGCAAACTGCATTGAATCTTGCAAACACAATAACAGGTTAAGTGTGTGCATGTGTATTTACATATTTGTGGTGTTCAACAGTACAACAACTTATATATTGAGTTTGATGCATATGTGCTGTCCCCAAAATTCTATGGATTAAATAAGATGCCAATGCAGGTTTTGATTGCAACATTTGGATGCAAATCTTAAAAAAATACAAAGCAAGTGGAAATACCACTAAAAGAAATATAAGTCCTTTAATCTCATCCTAAATACTAAATGAAAATCCCTCTACCTGACTCAGTATGAAAAGGGCCTAATCCTTAGTGCCAACCAGAGCTCCGCTCCGCTCCACTCCTCTACTCTCCAGCTATCCCTTTCTTTCTGAATTCAACAGACAAGTACAGACCCTTCCTTATGGTTTCCCCACCCACTGGACCAAACCAATAATTCAGTGGGGGTTACACTTTCTCCTCCTGCTAGGAAATGCAACTGGTATCATTAGCATCGGAAACCAACGTTTCATCCTTCTTTCCTGTGCTTTGTGCCCAGCCACAAGAATCTTCTATCTGACTTTACCAGGCAGCTTTAACTTCCACACTACTACTGCCCATCTCTCGTTCCCTCCCATTTTCCCATCCCAGTCCATTTATTTTCTTTCCTTGTACCATTTGCATTGTTCCAGGCAATCCATTTGCCTCATTCCAAGAAATTTCCTCTTGCACACCATCAACAGCTCAAAAGCAGACCAAGAGGTAAATGATGGCTTTCATGCCAGGAGTACTCTGTATTGTAGTCCAAATCTAAAAACACCTATCCAAAGTGCGGAATTTATTTTGTGGAGAAGGCTTAGCAACCTAGATACTGACTTTAAAATCTGCAGTAAAACAAACAGTTTGGTACCTACAGTTGGGATAGTAGAGTTACCATTCTGGTTCGTTCGTTCTCTTTCTTTCTTTCTCTCTTTCTTTCTTTCTCTCTTCCTTCCTTCCTTCCTTCCTTTCTTTCTCCATTTATATGCCTTATTTTTTCCAGTGTGAGAATCAAGGTGGTTCACAAAGCTAAAACAATATCAACTTAAAAAAAAAAAAGAAAATAAAAGAAGGAAGAGAAGAGAAAACTGAGAACAAACACACACACACACACACACACACACAATTAAAAATCATCACATTGAAGACATTATTTAAGTCTGCAATCCTGTGGGGGACTTACATCTTCATAAATGGATTTAGGTATACAGGAATAAGAACTGGGCAGTTCCATAACATATGGGTATGTTTAGCCTAGAGAAGCCTAGAGAAGAGAAAGTTAAGAGGCAATATGATAACCATGTTTAAATATTTGTAAAGATGTCATATGGGGGATGAAGCAAGCCTGTTTTCTGCTGCTCCAGAGACTATGACATGGAACAGTGGATTCAAACTTCAGGAAAAGAGATTCCATCTAAACATTAGGAAGAACTTCCTGATGATAAGAGCAGTTTGACAGTGGAATGCAACATCTGGGAGTGTGGTGGAACCTCCTTCTTTGGAGGTTTTTAAACAGAGGCTGGATGGCCATCTGTCAAGAATGCTTTGATCATAGAATCATAGAGCTGAAAGAGACTCCAGGGGCCATCCAGTCCAACCCCCTGCTATGCAGGAACCCATATCAAAGCACTCCCAACAGATGGCCACCCAGCCTCTGCTTAAAAACCTCCAAAGAAGGAGGAGACTCCACCACACTCTGAGGAAGCATATTCCACTGCAAAACAGCTCTGGACCTCAGGAGTTCTTCCTGAGGTTTAAGTGGATTCTCTTTTCCTGAAGTTTGAATCCATTGCTCCTTGTCCTGGTCTCTGGAGCAGTGGAAAACAAGCCTGCTCCCTCCTCAACATGACATCCCTTCAAATATTTAAATATGGCTATCATGTCCCCTCTTAACTTTCTCTTTTGCAGACTAAAGATTCCCAGCTCCCTAAGTTGCTCTTCATAGGCCTTGGTTTCTAGACCCTTCACTATTTTGGTCACCCTCCTCTGGACATGCTCCAGCTAGTCCATATCCTTCTTGAAATGAGATGCCCAGAACTGGACACAGTATTCCAGATGAGATCTAACCAAAGCAGAATAGAGTGGTATTATTACTTCTCTTGATCTAGACACCATACACCCATTGATGCAACCAAGAATTGCATTTGCTCTCTGGGCTGCCACATCACACTGCTGACTCATGTTCAGCTTGTGGTCCACCAAGACTCCTAGATCCCTTTCACATTTACTGTTATCCAGCCACATGTCCCCCATCCTATATTTGTGCATTCCATTTTTTCTGCCTAAGTGCAGGACTTTACATTTCTCTCTGTTGAAATTCTTTGTGTTAGCTTTGGCCCAGCTCTCCAATTTGTCAGGGTCCTTTTGAATTCTGATCCTGTCCTCTGGCACATTAGCAACCCCTCCCAATTTGGTATCATTTGCAAATTTGATGGTGTATTCATGCATGGAAGGGGGAACCTTGTTATCTCTCTTGGCTCTATGTTTCTTTGATTCTATGATCCATATAGAGTTTAAGGCTGCTGTTTCATTACTACGTAAGGGAGCCAGTGAAGTGACCAATGCATATTGAAACAGATGTGCAATGGAACCAATGTGTATTGGGACTGATAAATATTGGGATACAAGCTTGGAAGTGCTAGAGTACACTGGTAGACCCCAATGAGCATGAACGCATTCTTCCTGGTGTCCTATCACAGATCTTTACAATTCACTAACAGCTCTTCTGTTAGTGAATTGTAACCTTTGTAGCTCCTCTGCTACAAAGCTAAGTACTCAGAAATGTACACCATGATAAATGATTCTCACATATGCACAAACACACACATTCAAAAACATACCAGTGTGAAAAATAGAATGCATGCATCCCATAAAAACACTCATGAATGGCTTTCAACCAAAAGGTCTTCACTACTGGTGAAGGTAGTGCAGAGAAGGAAATGATATGAGGTGGGAACAGCCACTGAGAGTCTCTGTCCCTTGTCCTTATCAGATGGGCTTATGATGGTGACAAGACCAACAGAAAGCCCTGTCTTGAGGGTCTTAAGACTCTGACGAGTTTTTATAGGAAGAAACAAGCTGTTAGACAGGCTGGACCTAGGCTGTTTGGGACTTTATAGCGTGAAAAGGATCCTAAAATCAGTCCCTGACATCTCAAAATCGGATCCAACCGCAGGTCTGTAAAAACACTGTTAGAACTCTCAGCTGTGCCATGTAGAAGATGGAGCCAGCCTTTTTCCTGCTGTTCCAGAGACTAGAACATAAACCAATGGATTCAAATCACAAGAAAGAGAGATTCCAGCTAAACATTAGGAAGAACATCTTAACTATAAGAGATATTCAACAGTGAAATAGATTGCCTCTGAGGGTGGAGGTCTCCATATTTGGAAGTCATTAAACAGAATTTGGATGGACATCTTTCTAGTCACAGAATTCTTTCTAGTTACAAATCTTTCTAGTTATACCAAATTGTAGACTTGGAAAGAATTCCAAAGACCGTGTAGTCCAACCTCCTGCCACAGAGGAATTCACAACTAAAGCACCCTATGAAAATCGGCCATCCAAACTCTACTTAAAAATCTGCAGTGAAAGTTTGGAATCAGGTGGCACGTAAGGCATCTTCCTATGTTCCAAAGATGCTGAACACTTTGCATTCCTCCCTTACTTCCCAAAAGTCAAGAAAATATAAAGGTGCAGTTAGAGCTTCTGTATCAGAGACACAATGGATCAGATGTACCTCTAAGACTGGAGTTCATTAGAAACCCAGATTAATTCAGTTAAATGGCCCAGCTGAGGGAACATCCAACCTTTAAATAAATACACAATAAAAATAGCACACTGTTACTATAGGGTTACTGGACTGTGGCAGTAAATGAACTGAATAAAATTTTATGGCTTCTTAACATGCTGAGGTTTTCCAGTGTCGTCCATCTTGTAACCTAACAACATTTCCCAGCCTGCTCTCAGTGAAACTAATGGCGTGGATGAAAATTTTATGAAAAATAGGAAAACTATGTTAGTTTTATATTATGTCAGTGGAATGAATAAAGATCATATTTTGGCATTAACCGCTAATGGTGAGAAGAAGGTGGTGGGTAGGCTGGGGGGGAGAGAAAATGTGCTCCATTTTCAACCATGGAATTTATACATTTTTTTTTTCAAAGAGTGGGCTGTAATTATGATATTTGAATGTAATTATCATTACATTGATGAATTATTTTGCAAGAAGGTGAACGCAGCTTGGAGTATTCGAGCATGTTTTGTGAGCTTCTGTTAAGTCTGAGAAGACTCACTGGCTGTACTATTAATCACACAGATACTATAGATTTGCTCTGTTATTATCTTTCAATGCAAGGTCAAAGTTTTCCTAGTAACACGGCATGTGGGTGGCGGGTGGAGGAGGAGTGTGATCGTGGGTGAGTATGAAATCACAAAAGAATGAATCATATTGAAAACTGATGATAACCCAAAGTTTCTTGCTCAGGTAAAATGGATTACTTAATGTCTCTGAAGTAGAGATTTGATTATGGCTTCCATATCCAACTCATCCTAACTAATATTGCATCTTAAAAAAATGTATGTGTGTTAACAGAAACAGTTAAAATGACAGGGTGTTGGGGGAGTGGGACAAGCCAAGCACTGAATATCAAATTAGATTCTCAGGAAAGGTGAATATGTGATAAGATCTCCATTGGTAAAATCTCCTTTCATTTTTACTTTGCTCTCACGTTGTTGTTGCTATGTGCGTTCAAGTCAACTCTGGTTTATAGCAAACTGATCATGGGCTTCAACCTGGCAAGATTGATTCATAGGAGACTTATTGTCTTCCTTTGAGGTTGAGAGAGTATGTTTTCCCAGAACTACTCAGTGGGTTTGCATGGCTGAAGCGTGATTTTTAACTCAAGAGCTCTTCCATACTCCAAAATTATAGTGCTATGATTCCCCTTTAACTGCCCTGGTTCTGTCCAATGGAATCATGGGTTTTGCACTTTTGGGAGGGATATTTACAGTTGTCAGTCAGAGAATGCTAGTGCTTCACCAAACTACACACCCCAGAATTCCATAGGATGTTGCCATAGCTGTTAAAGTAGAATAATAGCACTATAATTTGCAGTATACAAGAGTCTCTGGTCTCCTGAAATCCTAGTCAGGTACTCAAATCACTATAACAAGCTGGTTCCATTACTTCCTTCCATCAGTCTACAGGTTATTTTAGATTGGGGGAGGAGAACGTGTGGCTCTCTAGATATTATTATACTACAGTTTCCATTAGCCTTACCTTGAATAACCAAAAGTTAGAGACAGTGGGAGTTGCATTTCCTAGTGGCTGATGACTTCCATGCCAGCAGATCAGTAAACACATTCAGGAATTTAATCTGAACTTGATAGGAAATATCCAAGGATGTGACTCATGTCCCCTAAACAGGTTCAGGACCTTGGATATGTTCCTTAAAATTCAGATGAAAAAACAGAGTAGATTCACTGCCTCACCAACATGAATGCCACCTGCTGCCATAGGCTGCCCTCTAATAATGGGGTAGGGGGAGGCACTTCTCACATCTTCATTTCATTCTAGGGCAAGGATTTCTATTTTGCTTCTGTGACTGTGCTAAATGCCATGGATATTAACAGTGCTGTCTCTTTCCCTCAGAGAGGGAGGAAGAAAAGGAAAGATTGGCAAACATAAATGGCAAAAAGTCACCTAGACCACCTACACACCTAGTGATGTGTGCAGCTGTCCTAAGAAATCTCTTTGGTCATTCTGAAGCTCTTCTTTATTGTTGTGTGCCTTGTGTGCCTTGTTGTGTGCATTTCCAACTTTTGACGACCCCAAAGTGAACTTATAAGGGGGGTTTCTTGGGAAGACTTGTTCAGAAGAGATTCACCTTTGCCTTCCTCTGAAGCTGAGAGAGTGTAACTTGCCCAACATCACCAGTGGGTTTCTATGGCCAAGTGTGGGTTTGAATCATGGTCTCCTGACCACGGACATAATCCAGTGTGCAAACTTCTACACTCTGCTGGCTCTTACTAAAGTCCTTTACTTTCACGGAATTCTTCAGATGTATGACCCAAAACGAAATGCTCAAATTGGTTTGTTAATTTGAGTGATATCTGTACATGAAGATATACAACCACAGCACACAAAAACATGCCTCAGTCACATCAGTGATCTGTACAGCTTAGTATTTTCTACACTAGCCAATAGTGACACCCCAAGGTTCCAGAAAAGAGATTTTCCATGCTCACTGGAGATGCTCTGAGTTCAATTTGATATCTTCTTCATGCAAAACATGTGCTTTGTCTCTGAGCTATGCCGGTTGTCCCATATCTATATGTAGTTCTGTAGTCCATGTATACGATGTGGAGATCTGGGATAATATCTATGGGCAATTGTCACCCTCTAGCTGTTGTTTGACTGCAATTCATGAGCCCTAGTTAGCATAGCCAATAGTGAGGTCTCGTGGAACTGCAGCTGAAGGGCCACTGTTGATGATCCATCATATAGTCCTTTTACTGTACACTCATTGTAGCCCTTATCCTACCCTACCCAAAGTCATCAACTTCTGTTTGTAAAGGCAATGGCCCTTTCCGCACAAAGCAAGGGAATCGCTCCGTGCTGTTACCTACCACTTCTTCTGGGGTCCGAAGCAACTCGGACTGTCCCTGAAGTCCTTCTGCAGGGCTCCTCCTTGGTCCAGGGTGAATTGGAGCAGTGCGAGGTCTGGAGATCCGCACTGCTCCGGCTTCCAAGATGGCAGCTTCCAGCTTCCAAAATGGCGGCTTCTGGCTTCCAAAATGGCAGCTTCCAGCTTCCAAAATGGCAGCTTCCAGTTGGTCGTGGGTCCTGACCAACCACTGAAACTCGCCAAGCCTAAAGCCCGCCCTCCTCAGATCGCAGGCTCGCATTGGTGTGAGCCTGTGAATCTGCACAAGGGAGCAGGAATGCCATGGTGCGTTCCAGGAAAATAAAGACCTGTTTTTTGCAGTCTTTAGCAAACACGCTGGAGGACCCCTTGGGGTTGTTTTGGAACGGACTGAGGTGCAGATCTCCAGTATGTAGTCCACTCCTAGTCCACTCCAAGGTGCAGATGACCTCCGTGAGAGGACGCACTGCCCCATTCTACTTGCCTGGTGCCGGAAGCGCCAATGTCTGAATTCTCTTGTGAGTCCCAACCAGAGCAAAGGTATTGGATCAACTAGACACACATATGTGTTGATTCAACACTCAGCAATTGATTCCATGGCTCTACTCATAGAACTAGAGAGTTGGAAGGGAACACATAGTCAGTTGACTAAACCACCTCTCTAGGGCCATTTCCGCACCAGACTTTTATAGTACTATTATTCCACTTTCAACATCCTATGGAATCCTGGGGATTTTTAGGGAGGGGCCTCAAAGGCCATCCTCAAGGGCCATCTTCAAATGCTCCTCCCTAAACTGCAAACTCCAGGATTCCATAGGATGTTGAAAGTGGAATAATAGCACTATAACAGTCTGGTGTGGAAATGGCCTAGATAATTAGCTCCATAGACAAACTGAGTGTTGAGAAGTTCCTTCTGATATTCAAACAAAATCTACCCTCTTGTCACTTAAAACCATTAAAACTGGCCCTATCTTCTCAGGCAACAGCAGTGGAATGCTACATTTGCAGGGAGTTGAACCAGACAGTCCTTGGTGTACCTTCCAGTTCTTTGGTTTGCACTTACTACTTAATTAAACTATAGCCATGCACTAAAAATGAAAATACAGTAGGTCCCCCATAACCACATGACTGATATATGTGATTTCAGTTACCTATGTTGTGATGCAGTCCTGTCCCTTTCCCCTTTTTTGCCCCTAACAGCCTTCCTTTCCTTCTTTCTCTTTCCTCGGTGGCTCTCTTCACAATTCCTGTCCTCCTCCAGTCTCCAGCTGGTTTCTTCTCTTGTCTCCCTTGCCTCTAGTTCTGTCCATTTACCACCTTCCTGCACTTCCTCTCCTTTCTCTTCCTCTTCCTCTTTTCTCTGGCCCATCTCTTTGGCAGTGTGTGGTTGACTTTGCTTCCCTTCTACTGCCCTGTCCCCTCAGTTTACTAGTCTCACCTGCATGCCTCATTCCTGCCTCTTCTTCCTCCCTGCCCCCCTCAGCCTCACTTTTCTCTGCTCACACAGCAGACCAGAGGCAATATGCTTGTTGCCCTCCCTCCATGCCAGCTGATGCCTCTTTCACTCCTGCTTATTCTGTTCAGATGCTGGGGCAGCTGTGGAGGGCAAACTACATACTGCTGCCTCCACCACCACTGCTCTCACTAGCTGTCCAGATGGCCTTCCGTTCCTGCACCCACATTCCACAAACCTTCCAGTGGTCCCACCTTGGCCTCATAGATGGTTGGCCAGCCAGTTTGGCCATGCTTCAGCCTGGAAGGCCTTGGTGAGCCACTCCACTTCCTTGACTTTCAGCTCCAGCTCTCCCAGGCTAAAAAAGCCTGCGGTTATGGCTGCTCACTGAGGTGGCTGCATAGAAGCTGGGGGCTGGGCCCTCAGCATACTTGCCCAGCCAGAGGGAGGAAGCAAAGTGGTCACCAAGGAGATGGAAGCAAACAAAACAGTTACATTTGTTATTATCCTTGTTTTTCACCATCCATGGTGAGTCTGGGAATGATTCTCTTGTGGATATGGAAGACCTACTGTAGTTCTATCACAATGGGAAATAAGAAAGGGAATGAGAGAGCTGATAGACCGAAGTGAGAGAGAGAGAGAGAGAGAGAGAGAGAGAGAGAGAGAAATGGGCTGAATTTTCAAGGAAGCTAAGCCATCCTGTTCTGCCACCAGCTGTGACTTGAATTCATTTGCCTTTCATATTCATCCCCCAGGGAAACTCCCAAGTAGGGAGTGTGAAAGAGAGGGCTGTAAATGTCCCAAGAACTTGGTACAATTTGAGGTCTTGCTCAATATCATTAAAGCAAAATAAAACCATTGAACTCCAGGGAAAACAGTACATGGAGAGATAGTAAGGAAAAATCAGATTTTAGATGGTGTGAAGACTTTGGTGATATTGGCCCCTAGCAAAAGTACAGAGGAGACTTCTTTATTAGTGATATCTATATGGAGATAGAAACCAGTTTACTGCTCAGTTCGAGCAATTCCACTGACATTAATTGGAATGTTTCTACTTATTTTCACAGATTCAAATATGGCTTTCATGGTAGGTAACCTCCAGAACCAGAGGCTACAATCTTGCAACTTTCCTGAAAGCATCTGAGCACCCACTGTGTGTAAAAAAGAATGATGAGGAGACCTTCCATCTTATGCAACTTGAAGTGAACAATGACTTCTTTAGTTCTTTAGATCAGTAGTTCTCAAATGCTGTTCCTCCAAATGTTCAGGGACTTCAACTTCCAAAATTCCTTGACCATGGCTGTGCAACACTCTCATTTCCACAGTAAAATTTTATGAGTTTTTTTAATTCTTTTTTAATTACATTTTTATTCTTTACTGAGATGTTATTGCTTTAATGCAATAAACAGTTTAATTCTATTTCAATATTCACCTTTTGTATGTATTTAATTGCATTTTTCTAAAAAAAAATTGTGAGCCCCTTTGAGTTCCAATTTTGGGGGAAAAAAGGCAAGAAATAAATAATTGCCATCATGGTCATCATCAGCACAAGATGCATGCCTTTCCTCTGTAAGTCCAACTGAATGCAGTGGTAACTACTTTCATGTGAACATATAAAGATTCACATCTAAATCACAGGGAAGCTCTTTGTCTGGCCGCAGCTCTCATAGCTTCCAGAAGATATTGTTCTCCATTTAGCTAAGTCTTCTCTTTTAATGACATGCAGGAGACGGAACCTGTGAAGTTAAGCATGCAACTGATTTGGTAATATAGGCCTAAATCCCATGATTAGTCCTGACTAGAATAGAGTTATCAAACGCATGTGATTTACCTACAGGTTGATTCATCATTCAACAGCTGGTCCAGTGGATCTGATCTCGCTGGGACTATAGCGACGAACAGCTGTTAGCCTGGACAATAAGTCAAACTTGCTCCATCCCCTGGCTTTAGTCCTTTAAGGCAACGGAAGTTCTTTCTGTTGAATTTATGCAAATATTTATGAAGTTCTGGAACATTCTAAGCAGAAATAAAATCAAATAAAATTCTCACCCAGCTATACTCTTCTAAATGATGCCATTGACCTCCTGTACAAAGCTATCGTGTGGATTACAATATTGCTTAAGTGAAGTACCTGAAAATATGTGTTAGACCAATGCAAAAACCCTATCCCGGAGTCTACAATTTTGATATTAAAACATGATTCAATGTGCCTGAGAGGTCACCCGGATAGGCACGTAGGCAGCAACAGTCGAATGATTGAGAACCAGGTCAGGCCAGTACAATCCCCATCACGTAGCCCCAGGAGACCTCAAGATGTGTAAACTCACAATAAACAAAGGGTCCTCAGCCCCTGAGAAGCTGACTTGAGGGGATTAGTGTGTCTGCCCCAAGTTGAGCAAATATTCCATCAGGCGAGGACCAGAAGTCACACCACAAAACACAGCCAAACATCCTGAGACTTTGGCAACACCTTGTAATCCCATCACGCAAAGGAAATTACCAGTGTGGAGCTTCGTGCCCACAGCAACACCCATTGCTCTACCCAGGAAAGGATTAGTCCTCCAGGTACCTTTTCCCCTACAAATAGTCCCAGTTTTTGAGCAGTTCTTTGGATCACTCCTGGTCATCCCAGCAGACCATTGCTCCATCCGTTGAGTGATCCCCTCAGCCCTCTCCGTGCATACCCCCACTTCTCTGCTGTTTTTCCCAGACCAAGGACTTCAGGACAAAGGTGCAGTATCACCTCAGCTACACCCCTTCAATATTCCCCTATGCAGTTTCCTCTCTTTTGCTTCTTAATAGGTCTTGAGTGAGTGTGTGAGTGATTGTGTTGCTTCATGAGACTTCATTCAATGAAATCATTTATTGGACATTTTTGTTTGGTTTTTGGCTTGGCCTGACCCCGTAAAAACTGGGTAAAAGACCCTGCTATGTTACCCTGCCTCTCACATTGCTATTGCTTGTGCTCTGGCTAGTTTCGATTCCGCATCATGTGGAGCACATTAAGGTGTCCCCCAAGGGACCCCAGAAATCAGGGTAACATTTGTATACTTGCTCATTGTCATTATTATCCTCTCCTGCTCAAAATTCCAGGTTGGGAAAATGAATTTAGTATATGATCCAATCAGATAGGAGAATCACTATCAGGTAGGAATCTATTGTCTAGATTTTATCTATCTATCTATCTATCTATCTATCTATCTATCTACCTATCCATCTATCTACTAGCTCAGCATAACAATTTCCCATAGTTTGTAAAGAAAACATGAAGCATGCTGATGTATAAAATGTAAGGCACAGTATTACAGAATGTGCAATTCTATGCAAAGTTCAGGTGCTCAAGAGGACAGAAATCCATTCATTCGTTCCTTCTCTGTTTCAATGCATACTTTGTATCTCTGTTATCATTTTAACAAGAGGCAACAACAACAATAGTCAAAGTATCCAGATACTATGAAACTTACATGACCTGCAGCTTTCTATGATATTTGAACCATGTATTTTTGCAGACTGCATACACTTACACAAGAATTATGCAGTCTATTTTGGTTTCTTTAATATGTCTTCAGGCACCTTAAAGACTGACAAACTTTATTTGGCTTACATTTTGTAGACTGCAGAACATTTCTTCAGTACATGGAATGCTGCTTAGTTGGTAGATTATTACACATGTGTAAAGGCAGGTATCACCTCTAAAGGAAAAAGGACAAACATGAATAATGATGTTAGCATTGGCTGCAAATAAACACAGAATACTAACCAGGGTCAGTCCCGGTTAGTACTTGGATGGGAGAGCATCAACAAATTACCAGGTCCTGTAGGTTATTTTTCAGAGGAAGGAACAGGCAAAACCACTTCCGAGTCTTTTTTGCCTAGAAAACCCAATGAAATTCATGGAGTTGCCATAAATTGAGAGGTGATCTGAAGGCACACACACACTTTAAACATATTTTACACTGGAAATGTCCATCCACTTTTTATGAACACATTTTGTGGATCTGAAAGGAGGGGGACAGAAGAGGAGGAGTGACAGAAAGATACAGAGCAAGCCTGTGGAAAAGAGTCAGTTTTAGGAAGAGATGCCTGAGTACTTTCTTGGATTGCATTGCAGAGGTCATATTGGCTGCCAATATAGATAAGGTGTCTGAGATAACCATGCCTGGATGGTTTCCATGAGGTCCTTTTAAATCCTGATGACAACACTTTTCTGGGTCACTGATTTTTATAAACATCCAAGGAGGCATCTCTCTAAGGAGAAAATGGACTCTCATTGACACTTTGTTTCCCTTCTCTTTTTTTGTATTTGTATTTGTCGGTCTATTTATTTAGTATAAAGTGTTTGAAATCCTTGATAGCACGTGTGCCCTTCTTTGGATGAGAAGAACTGCTTGACTGTTCTTCAGATAGTGCTTCATTTGGGTCTTTCTATTTTTTTTTTTAAATGTTTTTGTATTCAGGCTTGAAACCTCTTGAAACCTCTTGAGAATCTATTGTCTGCCGTCCTCTGAGAGCAGCAGAGAAAAGTCCATCAACATTAGACACTTCTCCACTCGGGAGCAATATCTTCTGTCTCATGTAGAAAAAGCCCTTCACTGAATTGCTTTGTACCTTAGACATTCTGGACATCAGAACACAGCAAATATGCCTCTGTGTTTTCTGAAAGTCAGAGTGAAAGGCCAGGTCCAATAACTAGTGCCTGTAATTCTCATCATCAATGAGGCCATGAAAACCAACCTGGAGCCCCTCATTGCTGCTTGGTGAATCCAGTTTGTGGCAGCTTCCAAGTCAGCTGAGCACTCCATCTGCTCTGTTTTTTTGTCTGAACTTTAAAAGCAACTATATAAGGTTCTGAATTTACTTTTGGGATGGAGTTTAGCATGGAATGTAGATAATTTAGACTAAAGGTGTCAGGAACTGCTAGCTGCCAGCTGCTTTCGGGACATCTGCTTTGCTGGAAGGAGGCCTGGCAGTGGGAGGTTTTGCCTTTGTTTCAGCAGATTTCTTTGGGCCAGTGCAAACGCTGGCGATGCGGCCCCTTTTTCCACATTGGAAGCAACTTCCTTCTCTGAGGTGTTTTTCTTCTCCTCACTGCTCAGGAATGTAGATTTGCACAGCCCAGGCGTACGGGGTCTGGCATCTTGAGCCTGTCTCTGGCGGGTGAGTTGAACAGTTTCCATGATGCTTTCAACTTCCACTGCCAGCTTCATCCACCCAAGCAGACTGTTGGGATCACCTTGGGTCAGGCACCTGTCAAGGATGACAGGGTTCAGGCCTTCTTGATAAAACTGCTTAAGGACTTCATTCAGGAACCTTTGCTGCCAATTTTCTGAATTCTCTGGAATACTCTCCCACAGTTCCTCTCCCCTGTCAAAGTTTTTTTCAGTTGATATCTGGCTTTCTCTTGGAAGAATGGATCTTCAAATCTTTCCCTGAGTTGGTTCATGAAGAGTTGCAGGTCAGCAGTCTCCGGGGCTCAGGAGTCATACAGATTCATGATCCAATCTGCCGCTTCACCCTTAAGATGCTGACTTAGGTATCTGATTCTGGCTATTCCCATAATCAATCATGTAATTAGATGCCATGTTTAGGAAATACGACAGCTTTTCGTCATTTCCGTCATAGATTGCCTTTAGCTCTCTGAAGGGCCTGGGGCCCACAGGGGCTGCCAGCAATCCAGGCAGGGCAGGCACGGCAGCCACAGCCTGAGCTTGATCTCTAGCTGGTCTCTTCCAATTTGTGGGGCCAGCAATTTTCTGTCAAGTAGCTGAGCTCTTAACTGGAAAATGTCATCTCTTTGTTTGTCCACTTCATCTTCCTTGGCTGGGAGTTCTTCTAGCAGGTCCAATTCACATTCTGATGTGTCCCATCTAGTTGCTCTGCGATGGTGACGCCTGCTGGTTTTACGTCTCTCTCCCCAGGCCCAAGTCTGTCCTCCAGCTGGGGTGCTTTCAGGGAGAGAAGGTCTGATCTTAGGCTTTACATCCACAGCTCGAGCAAGCCCAGTTGCATCTCTGCCAGCCTGTTCCTCATCCGTAGGGAAGGTGGTCTTTTCTTCCTCCTCACTTTTTTGATGCGTATTGTTAATTTGGGAGTTTGAATCATTCTCTCAGGAACTGTTTTCACACAAGCAGAATAAACATGCAAGTCAAGTTTTATTCAGGAGTGAGATACTGGTACATAACTTCAGTGATTTGAACTGAAGAAGATTTTCAAAGACAGTTCGTGATAGCTTTCCCCTTAGTTCCCAGGCACAGCAATTAAAACTGACCTTGGGTAGCAGACCAGGCTCTTGCTATCTGGTGTGAAACAAGTGCTGTTTACATAACGGTGTTCCCTGGAATGTGCGGTTTCAAGCAAGCAGCTGCATGTTTTACTACTTATGTCTTCAACTATATATCCCATCATAAATGCTTTCCCCAACTAAATATGGAGGGCTACCCGACAAAAGGAGACTAAACTTTAAAGTTTAGACTAAACCTTGGAAAGGAGTCTCCACTCTACCAACCAAGAAGCCACCTGCTGCCACTAACTCAGTTCATTTAGAACAGAGATCTTCTGTCAGTAAGCATGGATCTAGATAATCCAAAATTTGGATAAATCATGCCTTCCACTTTAAGGAATGGGATGAGTGTTTCAGGGACATTTACAGCATGGCTTTAGCATTGGATTATGACCCTGGAGACCAGGGTTTGATTCTCTGCTTAGCTGAGAGAAAGCCACTGAGTGACCCTGGGTGTGTCACACATTCTCAGCCCCAGAAAATCCTGTGATAGCATCAGTTTAGAGTCTCTATAAGTCAGAAATGACTTGAAGACACACAACAATAACAATGTTATACAGTGTAATGCTTTAACTCATTTGATTTGATATGAAGTTATAAGGTATACTTAAATATTCTATCTCACTTGGTGTTTAGGTCATTTTAAAAATTTTGGAGGATGATAAATTTGTCTTTGTGAAAGACGGTAACATGGGGGGGGGGGTAAAATAAAAATAAAAATTAGAGAATCTTCAGAAATCGTTTGGTTACCCCTGTTCTAAATCTGAGACAATTTGGATTAGAGAGATGGTGAAACTGAAACTTTATTCCAGGATGACTTGTGGGGTATTTATAATTACTCTAGTCATGAGAATGTCACTGAATTTTCAGTGAGCATACTGGAGGGAACCACCTTCTTTTCTTTGACAGACTGAATTTTGTCAGTGACTTACTGAATTTTGCAACACCAATAGTTAGTTCATTGCAAAAATATTCTTCCAGCAACCAAACAGGTGACTGTACTCTTAGATGACACTGGATGGCCAATATTGAAAATCAAACAGGCTACATCATTTGGAAGCAGAAGATGGAGAAGCTTTTTTCTCTCACAGTGAGGCAGAGTGAGGTAGGCACCATCCTCTCCAAACCCATAATCTTTTCCATTCCCAGGGGCCTTCAAAGTATCTGCAGGCTCCAAGGAAAATGAAGATAGGATTAGGAAAATGAACCAATCAGGTTTAACCTGGCTGGCTGGCTGGCAGGTGGGACCAGAGAAGCCAAATGCATGGGATTTATGTTGCTCTGCAACTTGGCTAGGTGCCAGTTTTTGGCACTCCACTCACCAGTTATCTTGGGATACCTGTCCAACCGCCCCCCCCCCCAATTCCTGTACCAGGCATTGTGGCTTTGCTTTGTGGCACATTTTAATCTTTACTAAACCTTTAATTTTGTCACAACTTTCATTTCATTTTATTCTGCTCTAGAAAACAAATACCACTCGCAAACATAAAACTTACAAAATTTTCAAAAGAGCAATCAGTGTACAGAAGATGGAGCACTTTCCATATCTCCCCCCTCTTTAAATTTTAAAGTATGTTATTGCAGAACTTTGAGAAAAAAATTGGATGAAGGAATCATATTTCTCTCCATCAAACAACAGAAAACATTCACAAAAGAAGAACTTCCTTTGAGAGATTTCAACAAAGGATAAATATAGTGTTTCTAAGATCATTGTTGATAGGGTGTTCCGACAATACATGAGTCTGATCTTCTACTGAGGTAGAGTTACAACCACATATTCTGTCCTTCATAGGAACACTATTATTTCAGTCCATCCAAGCTACCAACAGAAGAACATTTGGGCCTTTCCTGTACCTTATCATATCTCTTCATCCTCTGGTCATGATCCTGGCAGTGCCTTTGGTGGGAATGGAAGATGACGGGAATGCTCCCCTTCACACTGGACCCGTTCCCTGTGGACAGGAGCATGAGAGACACACCTCTTCCTTCTGCAGCACATCCAGGCTCTTTCCCATGCTGCACTGGGGCAGGAAACACCTCCATCATGCTTTTGACCCTTCTGCATGGCAGGTAAATGTGGGAGCATCATGTGATCAAGGGTCATTGTCCCTTTCCTCATGGATCCTGGCATAGGGATGGAAGACGAGCGAAACCGCAATGATACTTCTGCAAGATGTCATTATGGTCCCACCCTTGTCTCATCACCAAGTGGCATGATCACCGGGTAAATCATTGATGGAGTCAAGTATTAAGTCTTTGGGAAAAAAATCTAAAATTTCTATAATAAATGAAAATGTAGACTGTTGCCAATAAGTCAGAAGAAGATTAAGAACTGAACGGGCAGCTATGAATAAACTAGAGAAGTTCCTCAAGTAAGTTAACTTAAGATCAGAGTGTTTGGATCTTTTGTGTGCATGACTGAATTCTTCAATAATACACATTTTAGTTTATCTTGGAATCTCTTGCTGGTTCTTTCCTTCAAGATCCCGTAAACGTTGGTGGGAAATCTTGTTAGGTTACCCCCTCTCATAGGCCTCCTATTTGGGCTAATTAATTCCACACCTTTGAATGGAAGTACTGGCATCGTCAGTGGACGCCTGAATCACCCATACTTTGGGGTAACAGGGTCACCATAGGATCATTTTCTTTTCTAGATCACTTCCATTCTTGGGATCACCATGGGTTGAAGCCAGTTTATTTGCCAGTTTGATGGCAAATAAAACTGTTATTTACACTTAGAAGAGCACCTTAGCTATTGCATTCTGGCTGAAATCCTGTTGGTGTCTATCAAATTGGTTGGTTGTACTAGCTCAATTGCATATGTTCAGTTCATGGGTGTGTTACCCTGTTTACTGGGGGTCCCATGAGGGACACCAAAATGTGCTCAACAATAGGTGGGGAAGATTAGCTCTGAGCACTGCTTTAGCGTTACAAGAGGCAGGGTAACTTAGCAGGATCTTGAACCCTATGTCTACGGGGTCAGGCCGAGTCAAGGAGCACACAGAAGTTGAAATAATAAATGTGGTTTTATTAAAAACAGAATCAAACAGTGTATGCGGCACGCTCACACAAGATAACTAAAGAAATTAAGGTTGGAGTGGGCTAGAGGAGTTTTTAGAGGAGTTGCTGGTTTGGGTGATACTTCACCTGTCCTGAAGCCCGGTTGGAAGCAGAGAAGCTGGGGAGCGTGGATCTCAGCACGTGGAGCTGAGGGGAAGGCTCGCTGGACAAAGCAACAGCAAGGCAGGATGGAAGCCAAGAGCGATCTAAGGAAGTGCTCAAAGTCAGTTTTATAAGAAGTTTTATACATTTATAACTTATAAGTTATAAAACTTAAAAGTTTTATAAGAAGAATTGTGACTGCAGGCTAGGTCGGATTTGGGGAAAACAATAGATTTGGGGCTGAAGATAAAGCCTCTGAAAGGTCAGAATTTGAATGATTGAGTTAGAGCCAAATTGTCAGTAGGATAACCGGTATGCAAGCGCGGAGTACTTGAGCGTTGTATAGTCCAATCATCAAGCTGCCAGCGCGGGGCAGAGGATCTTTTGAAAGTTGCATGCATACCTAATGGAGGTACTTGCCTTGAGGTCTCCTAAAGCTGCAAGTCAGCTATTTCTGGCCTGCCTGTATTATGTTGGAATATTACGGCGATTATCGGCCGAGCCTGTGTGCGTGCTTGTCCATGGGCCTCGGAAGCACGTGGAAGGGAGTGGGTATGTGAGGCCGAATTATTGACATCAAGAGATATCTTTTTATATCCCCCAAAGCTCAGGCTAGCCAGGGCAGTAACAGGTGTGCTAGCAGAGTTGCATGTGCAGTCTCATGGCATCTTGTGTATACAAGCATACATTACACATTGTTCACACTGCCCTAAAATTTGAGTATTCATTCAGATGTGCAGTATCACAATTCTCTAAGGAGGTCACTGTGTACAAAGTAATATTACTCCATGAATGTCAAAGTATGCTCCATTTCTTTGATGTATCATCTTGGCCATTATGTTTCTATTCAGCCAATGTAACACTGAGTATGCAGTAGCCCAATGGATTAAAGTAACCTGGAAGGATGTTTTCCTGCTTAAATAAATCACAAAGGTACAAATAGAAGGACTATATCATGTGGTTTTACCCCATGTTGTATTTGTTTGTTTATTGCATTTATATCCCACCTTTCTCCCAAAAGGGTTAATTTAGCCCACTTGGCAAACAACCCATATGTGTCACATCTACCATAAGGGAAAGAGAGAGAGAGAGAAAGAGAGAGAGAAGACCCCTCCTCTTCAATCACATCTCCACGCTACCAGCTGTGACATAAAGCAGTCAGCCTAAATTTAGCAGCCATGTGGAAACTATGCCAATGAGTAAACAGATCTCGCCTTTTTCTGTAAAGTAGGTTCCCCACCATGGTTCACCAGCCACCTGAGTTAAGGTTTAATCCAGTTAGAATATCTTATAATTTACAAAGAGCAAATGTATCTGGTAAGAAGAGGAACAAGGATGAACATCTGGCTCTTGCTGCTGAGATACACAACGCTGCATGAAAGAGCTTAATTTGAAGAAGGCAAGCTTATTCTGAATCTGGCAAGCCAAAGAACACAAAGTTGTCCCCAAAACATGCAATTCCTCAGGGCTAGCTGATTTCCCTTGCTTGGTTCTACCATTATTTCATCTGTTCTGCTCTGCCTGTCTTCTAATTTAAAATGGAGAAGGCCTAAAATTAATTTCAGAATTGGCACATGCAATTTGCCACAGATATCACTTCGTGTTTTTTTTTTCTTTTTCTTGCAGGCTGCCTGTGATTTCACTCCAACATGCATATGAAATAAGTTAGCACAAAAAGGAACATTAAGACCTTTTTTGTGTGTTGCACTTTAATCAGTACAATAGATTAGTTTACTTGTTTGTTTGTTTGTTTGTTTAAACCTAAAGTGTACCATCCTGAAGAAGAGTTTCATGGTGGCATTTAGACATTCAGTAAATTGGAGTTAGAGAGCTAAACCTCAGCACAGGAAGAATCGAGTTTATCCTATTTATATATTTATATATTTATTTAATTTATATCCCACCATTCTCCTTCCATCGACCCAAGGCATCATAAATGGTATAAAACCATATCAACCACCTTTTTAAAATAATATTTAAATTATAGCCTGAGCCTGATTAATTAGTTTTAACTAGAATAGACCCATTCAATTGATTATTGAATGATGACTCAACACATAGGTAAATCCTATGGATTCAGTGAGTCTCTTCTACTCAATTTAAATATTTGTTTTGCTTGTTTTCTAGAATCTTTGGGCAGGTTTTAACCTGGTTCCAAAAAGAGCACAAGAGTGATGTGAGTAATATGTCCCACAAAGGTGCTGTTGCTGTTTGCCATCAAGTTGACTTTGACTTATGGTGACTCTGGTCATTTCCGCACTAGCCTGTTATAGTGTTATTATTCCACCTTCAAAGTCCTATGGAATCCTGGGGTTTGCAGTTTAGGGAGGAGTCTTGACCAACCGCTGAAGATAGCCAGCCTAAAGCCCACCCCCGGCAGATCGCAGGCTCGCATTGGTGTGAGCCTGCAAATCTGCATAAGGGAGCAGGCTCGCACTGGCGCACTCCGTGCTTTTGAAAAACCTCAAGAAACAGGTTTTTTGAAAGCACACCGGATGACCATTTGGGGTTGTTTCGGAGCGGCCTGAGGTGTGGATCTACGTCAGGTAGGTCCGAACCAGTCCGTTCTGGGTGCAGACATCCTCCCTGGAGGACGCTCTGCACCGTTTTAAAAACCCCATGTGGAAATGGCCAATAACTGTCAGAGACAATAACGGTCAGTACAGCCTGCCTATTTACAGTGGGAGGAAACATCATCCAGAAACAACCCAAAGATCTACAGATCTAACAGGCAACACAGTCAGACAGTCTGGGGTCAGAAAATCCAGACAGGCAATGAGCGGGCAATCCGGAGATCACAAGACAAGGGCCGGCAACACACACATTGTTTTTGGCGTGGAGTTGCTGCCCCGTGCCTTCCTTAAGAAGTGGTGAGCTCCTGGTGGACTTGCTTTAGCATGTCCTCCTTAAAGGCTGTTTTACCTGGGGAAGCCAAGTCCTGGTCTATGATAGGAAGGGAGGGGAAAATCCTCTAGTTTTGATGTAACTGTTTGAGGTCAACGAACGTCGCCTTCGTTTTCTTCTTATTATTATTTTGTATTAGATTTCTGTAATTTCTGCTTTCTTTTCACAATTAAATTTCCATATGTTTAACCTAATTCCCCCTTTTTTTCCCCCTTAAAACATATGATTTTTTTCCCCCCTCACACCCTGTAGGAGGCATGGAGGGCAATTTTACCACATTTCGCCCCTTGTACGACCAGGAGAGGACTTTTTCTAACAGGAAGTGACTCAGAAATCAACTCCAGGTCACTTCCTGGTGAAAAAAAAAAAAAAAGGACTCTCTTGGTCTTCAAACAGCCTGAGAAGCCCCTGAATCTGTGCCCAATGATTGGGGGGTCCTGTGGAGCTACAGGGACCCCACAGCATAGTCTTTCTCTTCCCCTATCCAGGGCAAATCATCTAGAGGTATCAGATATCAAATTAAGAATTTGTAAACAACTCTGAGAGACTCTGTTCCTGAAAGTGTGGAGTATAAATACATAAAATATAAAATAAAATATTTTATTTCGTGGTGACTTTTTTAATGCCACTACCAGTATTAACAAAAGATCTAAATACTAGATAAATGTCTATGTATCTAGTATGAGAAAATCCAGGGGTCTCCCTCTGTTAGGACAATGTGCAGCTTGCTTACTAGAGTTGCCAGACTCAGCAGCACAAGTGTGATATAAAAGTGAAGACAATGAGCTTGAATCTGGAGGGTCCTGGTGCAAGCTTCATCTTCACCATACATTCTGAGGCTCAGTGTCTCAACTCCCTGTAATTAATAATGCTAATCAAATTTGAGAGTTACAGTAAAAGGTGTGTCCAGTCTAATAATGAACGTGTGCAATACTCTTGCTAACCACATTATTTTCTCCTTCTTCTGTTGCTTCTTCCTCATGCACCTGAGTCACAAATTTTCACCAGTGCTTCTTCTCCTTCCTGGAAGGACAAATTCAATCATGATAGATTAGCAACTTACTCTCTGCTTATGACATACCTTGAGTTTGCTGGCTGAGGCATCCGCCTCACTCTGACCAAAGGTGAGTCTAGCTCTGCACATGAATTTCCATTCCGTGATGAACTACATTGAGTTCTGACCAGTCTGCATGGTATAAAACTTTTGAAAGAAACAGAAATGGGATGCAAATCTATCTTCCATGGAGTTACACAGTGGCTGTGCAATGCTGCCTTGTTAGCTTATTGTGTGATTTTTTTAAAAAAACCACAACACACATTCTCACCAAAGGGCAGAATACCAACATACACAGTCAAGCTCAAAGACAATAAACATAACACTATAGCAACACATGGAATGAAATCTCCAACATTTCCCCTGTTGCTACCCATTTCAGCAACTTCAATAGAACTCAGTGGCTTAAGACAGTGAATCAAAGAGGAAGGTCTTCAGCCTTTGTGATGTTATGTGATGTTGCACAATTGAATGTGCAATGAGATATACACATGCAATTCACAATTAGCATATGTACATCCAGTGTGCAGTTGTCATATGCACACATAATATGCATTGAAGCCACATGTGCAACTCTGCAAGTATATATATATGAATGAAATCCAATTGCTCATGTAAGGAAACTCATGAATGCATAACATACCAACAGGAGTCCAGTCAGGATATTCATCTGATCTTCATTATCTCAAATACAACAAATCCCAATGGACTTAGTGCAAATATGCAGCTGTCTCAAGTGTAAGGAAATCAAAGGATAGAAATTCATATTTGAATTTCTCCTAAATATTCTGCTGCTCCAGAGACCAAAACATGCATTCAGATGACAAGAATAGAGATTCCACCTAAACATTAGGAAGAACGTCTTAACAGTAAGAGCCGTCTGACAGTGGAATGGGTTGCTTCAGAGAGAGACGGACTCTCCTTCTTTAAATAGAGGTTGTGTTACTGGGCTATATAGCTCATGCTTTGATATGGTTTAACTGGCAAGTTATATTAATTGGCTTTGATATAAAATGTACCTTGATGTGACTGTATGGACAAGCTGGACAAGAGGAAGATACTGACTGAACACATGCTCTCTGTCAGAGACCACCTCTGGACATAGAAAGTTCATAGCAGGAAATCAGCAGGTAAAGTCCAGAGATCATAGGTTTAAACTAAGCTGTAACGACTCTGCTTTCGGAGAATAGCAACAAGGAAGTTCCCACCAAACCACTGATTGTTTTAAACTTCTTCCCACTGACCTGTGCATTTCTCCATTGTCCTCACACCTGTCCAACCATTACAGAGCTATCACGATGCCTGTTAACTCTTTGTCACCTAACATTAAGATGGTTAGCCCATTCTGGACCTCATTGTCCACTCTGCAAACTCCACTGTTTACTTGGTTTAGAGCCATTCATATCCTTGCCCTTCAGACAGAAATTGGGTATAACCCCCCCCCCCGTTTTTATAGTTTTTATAGTTAGAGGTAATACTTAGCTTTCTGGTAGCCAAATTGTCACTCTGATTCCTGAAAAAGTACTGTCCTTAGGTGTGAGTCTAAACCACATCACTGTTTCCTTGCTGCTCTCTGGATTGGTAAATACTGCCCTCATCACCTTTGAAATCTCTCTATCAACAACTCCTCCCTTTCTCCTTCAGCTGCTCTTGTGTGATTATGTGAGTTCTTGCTTCTCATATGTTAATTCCCCAGATAAAACACATTATGGTCTACTTTTGAGTCTTTGACTGGTTTGTCCCTGAGGAGACCCCATAAACATTAGTGGAAAGATCTTTCTAGCTTATGTTACCCTGTTTTCTGGGGGTCCCGGAAGGGACACCAAATTGCTATCAAAATTATACAAGTTGGGGAATTAGTTCAGAGCACTAGTTGGCAAAACGAGAGGCAGGGTAACTTAGCGGAATCTTGTAACCCAGTGTTTAGGGGGTCAAGCCAAGCCAAGAAGCAGACTGGTTGGAAAATAATGAATGATCTTTATTAAATACAGGCACACAATGTAAGCAACACAAGCACACAGATAACTAAGGAAAATAAAGGTGTGAGTAAGATAGCGGGATTTTCAAAGGGATGGTTGGTTCAGGTGATACAAAACCTGTTCCTGAAGTCCGGAAGAAGATGGAGAGCGAGGCTGGGGTTCGATGTATCTCAGCACGTGGAGCTGAGGGGAAGCTCGCCAAGCGAAGAGGCAGCAAGGCGGTCTGGAACTCGGGAGCGATCCGAGGAAGTGCTCAAAGTCAGGGGTTTTTATAAGGAAAATTGTGACCGCAGGCTAGGTTGGACTTTGGGAAAACAATAGATTTGGAGTTGGAGACAAAGCCTCCGAAAGGTTAGAATTTGAATGATTGAGTTAAAGCCAAATTGTCAATAGAGTAGCCGGTATGCAAACGAGGAGTACTTGAGCATTGTATAGTCAGATCATCAAGCTGCCAGCGCGGGGCAGAGGATCTTTGGAAAGCTGCTTGCATACCTAATGGCGGTACTTGCCTTGAGGTCTCCTAAAGTGGCGAGTCAGCTGTTTCTGTCCTGCCTGTATTGTTTCAGAATATTACGGTGATTATCGGCCGAGCCTGTGTGCGTGCTTGTCCGGGGGCCTCACAAGCACGTGGAAGGGATATGTGAAGCCAAATTAGTGATATCAAGAGATATCTTTTATATCCCCAAAGCTCGGGCTAGCCAGGGTAGTAACAGTTACCCCCTCTCACAGGTCTTCTGTTTAGAGCTAATAGTTCCCCACCTTTGCAAGGAGGTACTGGCACCATGGATGGACCCCTGAGTCATCCACGTTTTTGGGTTACAGTTGGATTCATATCTCTTGAGAGTACTTTAGCTGTGCATTCCCTAATGGCAGAGAGTTAGATTGGGTGGTCCTGTGATTCCTTCCATTTCTTTGCATCTATTACTCTTTTGCAGAAACACAGTCTGCATGTATATCACATCATGGAAAACAACATATAACTTCCTCCCTCCTCCCCTTTGTTCACCCCTTTTCCTCTAATAAATGTTTCTCTTTCACCACTTTGTTGGCAAAAAGGTGACTATTAAACATTCATTTATTTAACCCCTCATCCAGAAAAGGGGACATTTTAGTCCCCTGGAGTCTTGTCTTGTTTAAGATTTCACATGGAACTCGACCTACAAAGTAAACATTTCATGACATTGTCACAGGAAGAGGTGTGAACAATGTTTCCTCATTTCTACCACCTGCCATTTCCTGTCCTTCTTTTGTTTTTAACAGACTTAAAATGTCTGGGTCAAAGATTTCCTCAACAAATCTTTTTGAAAATAAGACGGGCATCTACTGTAAACAACATTCTGCTTCACGTCATTGTGTCTTTCCTGGTTTTGGCCATTTGAGTATTGAGGAACACTCTTGTTTGATACATTCTTACATCCTACCATAAACTGAAATTAAATAAATTGGAACCAGGCTCAGAAGGTATCCCAGATTAAGGCACTCCATGAAAACCATCATCATCATCATCATCATCATCATCATCATCATCATCATTATTATTATTTTCTGCCTGGATGAAGATCAAGCTATCAATAGGATCATTAGATGTATAGACATCTGGTAGCTGTTCAGCCTCTTTTTGAAGACAACCAGAGAAAGGCCATACCACCTCTTTTGATAGTTGGCTCCATTGCCGAATAGCTTTTAGAATGAAGATTATAGTATAGATTTACACTATGAAAGCACAATGTAGTATCTCTGCTTTTGCCTGTTAATTGTCTCTGGGGTGTTAAAGCAGTACAATCTGCTTTCAGGAAACTACTTTAGAGGAATCAGAGTCTTTTCTCAAAACAGATGCTTTGTTATACATGCCTTCGTAATGAAAACCAGGCTGTTAAAGTATGTAGTGTTCCAAGAAACCATCCCCACCTCCCACCCACCCCATTCAAGCCTATGCTAACAGAATGGAATTGGTCAGTTTTATCCCAGTGCAGGGATTAACTTTTCCAATCTTCTCTTGACATTCTTTTCTTCCACAACAGTTGCTTTGAGGTCCATGGGTTGATGTCTCCGGAGACTGAAATATCTTGCCGTTGGTTTTGGGATATTTGTGTCCATCTATTCTCTGCTGTTGCTGGAGTTTCTCCCAGTGACCACCAGTTAGAAAACACTCCCCATCCTGTATCAGTTTTACACTGAGTATAACAGGATGATGTTATATACTGACATACATACAATAGAGAAGGAAGAAGGTCCGTTTAACCCAGTATTCTCATTCTGAATAGCAGTCACTGAGATATGTTTCCAGAAATCCCGTAAGAGGAGAATAAGCCAAGGGTGAGAAACCTTCTTAAAACATCTCATTTTGGTTGACAACCTACAGAATCCCTTAACATTGGTCATGCTGGATATGGGCCGATGGAAGCTCTAGGCTGAGATATCTGAAGAGTCCCCAAGCCCTTTCACCTGGCAAAGCTCTTCCCCTGAAGCTTGTCTTCCAGCAGTATTATCAGCAGCAATCCTGTTGGCATATGTAAAAGGAGTTGCAGATCTTTCTACACTGCATTCAGTTCAAGAAGCAGAGCTGTATGCAACAACATTTCACATGGTTGTGAACTGCATATGGATTCACATAGCACGTGGATGCATTCGCAAATTTGGTTATACATTCAGTTATACATTTGGTGTTTTGGTTCATTTGCACAAGGTGTGATAGATGATGGCTCAGAGGTTGATGAGCAATTGACTGTGTCAGGAACAGAGCCAGTGACAGACCAACCTAGCTTGCAAACACCTCCATCAGTTGAAAGACAAGCGAAGACAAAGTTGTTTCAACCACTCTCAGAGGGAGAGGGGACCAGCAATGATTTAGAGGAATTAGATTTTCCTTTGGCCCCAGCCCCCAATCATGGAAGACTCAGAAATAAACAGCTCAGAGGGAAGCTGTTTGAGCAAGATTAAGAAAACAAAACAATGATAAGTACCGCCTGTTTTCATCAGCTATTTAAGTTCGTCGGCTGTTTGTACCAAATCACTACACAAGCTCTCTTGACCCTTGTGTTCTGACTCCCTCAACCCCTTTGGACGGACCTTCAGCTTTCTGAATCCTTTGGATTTGACCTTGACTTGGCTCAGCTCAGTGTTTCCACTTGTTTGTTTGCATTAGATACTCCCCATCACCTTCTCCTCTTGGGCAAATACTCTTACCTCTCTTCCCATGCTGGCAGAGAGGCACAGGCAGGAAGTTGGACTGTGACAGAAGGTTGACATTTGACACAAGGAACATGTATCACAATCAATGCTTAACTCCCCATGCAGAGGTTTATGTGACATAACCTTGGCCACCTGGTTCTCCTCAACTACCATTCATTTCTGAAAGCAGTGTGTTTTTAATTCCAGGCCTGAGTCCATATACTGGGAAAAAGAAGCAAAATGGAGCAACTTGCTTGCAGCTCAATGCTATGCCAACCCCAGTGTGATTTTTGTCCATCTTTAAAAGTTTCCTTGAGATATAAAGTGCAACTTTCCAAATTCATTCCCCCTGCATTTTTTTTTTGGTGCGCAGCAGTTCCTCGTGTGTTCAGATTGTTTCTCCCCTACAGCTATAACCTAATTGGCATGCAGAGTTCTGATTATGAATACAAGTGATTTGGAGAAAATTCTAATGTAATTTACATTAGTAACTCTGGTTACTGGTTAAAAGAGTCTAAGAGGGTTATTATCGGTTTCTTTCTCACTGTTTGTGCAGCTGTACAATTGTGATAGATTTAAATCCTGCCTAAGGAACATAAACCAGAAATTACAGGCAATTTTGTGTACAAATGTAATGTTGTGAAAGCCCAAAGGAAGGAGAAAGTAGTATCGCGGTGAGGTGGGGGATATATTGAATGGCTGGAGACATTAAATTTCCAAAAGCTGCAAATTTTGGTTGGGAGGTTCAGGAGTAAGAAATACTTCCCAGTGCTGTCCTAAATTTATTTTCACTCTCACAGTGCTGCACAATCCTGAATATATGAGCTTTAGGGATGGATGGATCTCCATCTTTGCCATGAATTTATGAAGAACTTGTCAAATTTGGAAATGCTCTTGCTAGCAATGAACCAGGTAAAATTCTAAAGTCATCTGTACTGGAGCAATTTAATAGGTACAGGCCTACTCTGTATGGATCGAGCCATGTTTTAGCTGCCTATCATACTGTGCTGTTAAAAAGGGGGAGGGGGAGGAGGTGGCAACCTTAATTCATGAATAATGAGCTTTAAAAGAAAGGAGAAGGAAAAGGAGAAGAAGGAGAAGTAGTAGTAGTGATTATTTTGCTTCCATGCTGTACCATGGCTTTGGCTGAATGGAGAGAGGCAGGTTTACAATCCTCCGAGAATGGGGAGATACAATGAATGTATTGATGCTTAGTGCATTGCCATTCAGCTGAGATAGGAGGAGGGGAAGGCAGAAGCCATCTAAGCCTATGCCTTCCAGCATGAGAATCTTAGTTCCTTTGCATTCAGCCTATCACTTCCCCTGATGTTCAGTTTAGGCTTCACCTCTGAACCAGCTAGGATTTGTTCCCTTCTCATTTGAGTGGCAAGTTTCAGAAAAGGCGGCTTGTATTTGTTTGCCAATCTTAAATTGAGACCCTTATGGCACAGGGACAATTGTCTAGGATATGATCAATAATACTGAATTTGGTAACATTAGTAATTAGTGCAGAAATGAGGAAAAGAAAGGATGAATGGTAAGCACCCAATTTGTGTACCTTTGGATGAAAAAGGTTCACCTGACTTGCCCCTGGAGTTCGGCACAGTCTGGGTGTTGTAAAGGGAATAACCTTTGTCACAGACCTGGAGTGGGTTCCCAGGAGAGTCTCAGGGCTTGGGGGATTGGCCTGGGAAGCTGCTTGTGGTCAGGTTTGCCCAAGGGGAGAAGGTGATGGGGAGTATCTAATGCAAATTATATCGACCAAGTAGTACAAGCGTCCAATGGTGGGAGGAGTAGAAACTATAGTACAGGACATGCAGGAAGGGCCCGGGGATTTAAGTGTCTCTACACTAACGCGCAGAGTATGGGAAACAAGCAAGATGAACTTGAACTCCTAGTACAACAAAATAAATACGATTTGATAGGCATCACTGAGACCTGGTGGGATGAGTCTCATGACTGGAATGTAGGAATAGAGGGGTATAGCCTATTTTGTAGAAATAGACCAAACAAGAAAGGAGGAGGAGTAGCCTTGTATGTCAAGGATGTTTTCACCTGTGAAGAGATCCATGACTTGAACCCAGAAAGCCAGGTTGAGAGCATCTGGGTAAGAATTAAGGGAGCGAGAAACAATAGGGATATTCTGGTGGGGGTTTACTACAGACCTCCAGCCCAGACTGAGGACCTTGATGACGCCTTCCTCAACCAAATGACCGTGCATTCAAAAAGGAGAGATACAGTAATAATAGGAGATTTCAATTACCCGGATATATGTTGGCAGTCAAACTCTGCCAAGACAGCAAGGTCCAGCAAGTTTCTTGCTTGTCTTGCAGACAATTTCATGGTCCAGAAGGTGGAAGAGGCCACGAGGGGATCAAATATTCTAGATCTGATCCTGACCAATAGGGATGACCTTGTTAATGAGGTAGAAGTGGTTGGATCTTTAGGGGGGAGTGACCATGCCCTGTTGGAATTTGGCATTCAGTGGGAAGGAGAAGATAAGTGTAACCAGACACTCATCTTAGATTTTAAAAAAGCGGACTTCTGTAAACTTAAGGAGCTACTGGCTGAAATTCCGTGGTCAGGAATAGTGAAAGAGAAAGGAGTTCAGGAGGCATGGGAGTTCCTTAAAAGGGAGATACTGAAGGCACAGTCTCAAACTGTGCCAATAAGGAGGAAAAATGGAAGGCATCTGAAGAAACCAGAATGGTTGACTAAAGAACTCTCAGCTGAGCTAAACGTTAAGAGAACCCTGTACAGGAAATGGAAGAGGGGGGAAACCACCAAAGAAGAATTTAAGCAAGTAGCCAGGAAATGTAGGGAGAAGGTCAGAAAGGCTAAAGCACAGAACGAACTTAGGCTGGCCAGAGACATTAAACACAATAAAAAGGGCTTTTTTAAATATGTCCGCAGCAAAAGGAAAAAGAAAGAGGCGATAGGGTCACTGCGCAGAGAAGATGGCGAATTACTAACAGGGGGAAGAGAAAAGGCAGAACTACTTAACACCTTCTTTGCCTCAGTTTTTTCCCAGAAGGATACAAGCACTCAACCTGGCGGTTGGGGAGCAGGGGAGGAAGCAGGGGAAATGTGGCACATAATAGGTAGAGAGGTGGTACAAGAACACCTGGCCACACTGGATGAATTCAAGTCTCCGGGGCCAGATGAATTGCATCCTAGGATATTAAAAGAACTGGCAGAGGTCATTTCGGAACCGCTTGCTATAATCTTTGAGAAATCTTGGAGGACAGGAGAAGTTCCAGCAGACTGGAAGAGGGCAAATGTTGTCCCCATCTCCAAGAAGGGAAAAAAAGAGGATCCAAATAATTATCGCCCAGTCAGCCTGACGTCTGTACCCGGAAAGATCCTGGAGCAGATCATTAAGCAGTCAGTTTCTGATCACTTAGAAAGCAATGCGGTAATCACGAGAAGTCAACATGGATTTCTCAAAAATAAGTCATGCCAGACTAATCTTATCTCTTTTTATGATAGAGTTACTAGCTTGATAGATGAAGGGAATGCTGTGGATGTAGCATATCTCGATTTCAGTAAGGCCTTTGACAAAGTTCCCCATGACATTCTTGCAAAGAAGCTAGTAAAATGTGGGCTGGACAGAGCTACTGTCAGGTGGATCTGTAACTGGTTGACCGACCGTTCCCAGAGGGTGCTCACCAATGGCTGCTTTTCATCCTGGAGAGAAGTGACTAGCGGGGTGCCACAGGGTTCTGTCCTGGGCCCAGTGCTGTTCAATATTTTCATCAATGACTTGGATGAAGGAATAGAGGGCATGCTCATCAAATTTGCAGATGACACCAAATTGGGAGGGGTTGCTAATATGCCAGAGGACAGGATCAAAATTCAAAATGACCTTGACAGATTGGAGAGCTGGGCCAAGGCTAACAAAATGCAATTCAACAGAGAGAAGTGTAAGGTCCTACACTTAGGTAGAAAAAATGGAATCCAGAAATATAGGATGGGGGACACGTGGCTGGATGGCAGTACGTGTGAAAGGGATCTAGGAGTCTTAATAGACCACAAGCTGAACATGAGTCAGCAGTGTGACGCGGCAGCCAAGAAAGCCAATGCAATTCTCGGCTGCATCAATAGGAGTATGGTGTCTAGATCGAGGGAGGTACTGGTACCACTCTACTCTGCTTTGGTTAGACCTCATCTTGAATACTGTGTCCAGTTCTGGGCACCCCAATTCAAGAAGGACATGGTCAAGCTGGAGAAGGTCCAGAGGAGGGCAACCAAAATGGTGAAGGGCCTGGAAGCCAAGCCCTATGAGGATAGACTTAGAGAGCTGGGTATGTTCAGTCTGCAGAAGAGAAGGTTAAGAGGGGACATGATAGCTCTGTTTAAATATTTGAAGGGATGCCATGTAGAGGAGGGAGAGGGCTTGTTTTCTGCCGCTCCAGAGACCAGGACAAGGAGCAATGGATTCAAGCTGCAGGAAAGGAGATTCCACCTGAACCTCAGGAAGAACTTCCTGACAGTCAGGGCTGTCTGGCAGTGGAATATGCTGCCTCGGAGTGTGGTGGAGTCTCCTTCTTTGGAGGTTTTTAAACAGAGGCTGGATGGCCATCTGTCGGGAGTGCTTTGAGAGTGTTCCTGCATGGCAGGGGGTTGGACTGGATGGCCCGTGTGGTCTCTTCCAACTCTACATTTCTATGATTCTATGATTCTATGATTCTAGGTATCACTGGCTGCTTGGTGTCAAGCTGTAGAGATACAGGATGGCACTGAGGCAATCAAGAAAGAGGTCTGGAAATGAACCCCACCTCAGTTGAATTCCACACTTGGAAGGATTCACTGCATGTTACGATCTGTTTTAAATGTATACCTCGCTTTTAATTCCACAGCATACTGTACAGTAAAGCCAAATGACAAAACAGTGCAAGACCATATTTGATGGATTGCTTACTTGCTTGCTTGACAATACAACCTGCATTTTACCTCTCAACTAACAAAGTAATACAAAGGTAGCTTAACAACACTCACAGTCCTAACCCGTCAGATCCCCCATACTCCAAAAACAAAGGCAGAGGGAAAAATGATTATGGAACAGTGTTTTAAAATGAGGCATCAAATGCTAAACTAGATAAATATTTCATTAAAAAAAGTTTCATAGATCGGCTAAAAGATTGACCAATGGAAGGATTACCACCACTTTCGTTCTATAACTTAGATGACTATATTTTGGATTCTCCCTGAATAGATCACCTTGGTGAGTTCATATGATAACCTCTATGTGTAAGGTGTCTCATATGGAAATAGATGTTCCTCAAGTATACAAGGGCCAGAACATTCTGGATTTTAAAAACCATAATGCTGAACTGAGCTGGAAACAAGTGATTTGGCAACCAGTCTAATTCAGTGAAGATAAGGGTAACACAGGAATTTCATTTAATCTTTTAATTGGGCAGCTGAATGTTATACAGGCTAAAGCCTTTCAACATTATTCAAGGCCAACTCCATGAAGGTAACATTACAGTAGTCAAGACAATAGGTAACTAATGAACCAAAGATAAATTATCAGCACTACCCATGTAATACTAGAGCAACCTTATGTGATTAGTCTGCCCAGAGACAGCAATAAAACAGCAGCTTTTGAGTAATGAAGACACAATAAATTTAACATGAATTGGCCAATGTTAAGAGGGACCTACCTATTCCAAATAATGATTGGCCCACCACTGAAATCATCAGTCTCATACTGAGTTCTTTTTCCCCATCTCTAATAAAACTTATCATTCTGATGTCTTCTGAAGCTCTTCATCCACGGTATTGGCTGCTATTGATAAGGGCTGGAAAAAACAATATCACATTAGGAGATGTCAGGACCCAAGAATGGACAATGAACTAGATTTATGGAAGGTGAGGTGGAAACTCAACCTTGACTTTTCATTTTCAACAGCAGTCTCATGTTCTTTGTAACATATAGTTCTGTTTTTGCCTTCCTGGGTTGACCTTAATTCCCTGGCAGAATTTTATCAGATGAGCATAATTTCATGCATCTCCAATGGCAGCTTCTGGCATCTCTCTGTTTCCTTGCTTCGCTGTCTTCTGTTCGATAGGATTCCTTCAGAGGTTCTGTCGCAATGACATCTATTCTTCATTTCAAATAAGACTGATTAAAATGAAATTACTCAGTCTCCTGACCCATGGCAAATTTCATGAGCTGCAATTTGTCTGGCAGTTCAGCTGTGAGTACAATCTGATTGGCTATTGTTTAGGTTTATAGTTCCTATTTTTCCCCAACATAGTCTCCAGTGATCCTGAAATAAAGAATGTGTGTGTGTAGAGGGGGCAATATGGGTGCTGAATTTGTAGGCTCTTTGTGAGATTAGAGAATCCAAAGAAAAGTTGGTTTTATTTATGGTCTTCAAAGTTCTCCATACAGAGGAAAGTTTACCTGCAATTGAATTCTACAGGTCCTTAATGAGAGCAACTTTTCCATGTATACTTCCTATGGAGTGGCTAAAGAAAGAAAAAAAAATGGTGTCCAATCAAGTGAGAATTTTAGATGAAGGTACTATCAGAGATGCTTACATCTGATGCACTGTTATGTATAGTCTTTGTAACCAAAGTTGTAATAATGACTAGAATCTGGTTGGTGTCCTCCACATGCATATGTTGCCCTGCAGAAGAAATTGGATGTCATTGTATAATTTGTAATAGCCATATTTAGTTCAATGTTGTGGAAGTGGGGTTGCACATATGCTACTGTGCATGGTTGCACATTGCCCATGGGTGTAAGTGGGATCAGATTTTGAACTGTTTGTTGATGTACATTGTTGATTGCACACTGATTGTACATTTGGTTATACAATCAGGTGTATAATGTCACAATTGAACAATGAGGGAGCATTGTGAAACTGCCAAGAAACTCTGTAAGTGTAAATCTGTGCTCCATCTCTTTGACATAGGAATCCAGGTATTGTCTCCGCTAGCTTTAAATGAAGATAAAAAATTTACAAGAAAAAGAATAAGAGTCTTTGCCCAATGTTTTTTCCCAATGCGCAACTACAGAGAAGGAGCATCCAAGTGCACCTTTGTCTCCCTGGCCACAGATCTGCAGTTAGGGTGTACATGGGCTTGCTGAAAATAGACAGCTCATAGATATTTCTCTTTGGAGAGGGAGCACTGAAGGAGGAATGAGCAGACTGTGTCTATAGGGTAAGTTTCCCCTGTCCTCTTATGGTGCTCAAGACATACCAGAGTTACCATACCCTACCACCACTCCTACACGATATACAATTTTCATAAATTGGACATATTAATTACTGAAGAACATGATCAGGGTCATGCTGACAGGAGATGTGTTCAGGGTCATGATGGTGAGAATGTCCAAACAGGATTATGCAGAAAGCTCTACTGTTGATGGGTTTGTGCTAACCCTTTCACTGTTTCAGGGTTTTTGCATTTTCAAACACAATGGAAGATGAACTGCCCAGACTGGTGGGCAATCAGAGACCATCCTTTATCTTACCCTATGGAGATCTTCCCTATACACTCTACCAGACTGAATATTAAGAGATTGTCAAGAATCCCACCAATGTTTAGTTACTACATAGTTAAAGCAATCAGTCTATTCCAGACCCCTTTGTCAATCCCATGCGAAAGACATTATGGTTATGTCACTGCACCCTTTCAGGGTATGAAATAGGGTATTAAAACCCTGACTTCAACTCCAGTCAATTGTAGTAACTAGTACACAGGTCATGGTACATAGTCCATAGTGTCCTAGACTGCAGTTCCTCCATACTACCCTAAAATGCTCAGAAGCCCCTCTGCTTTGACCTCCTTCTTCATGACTGGTAACTATCACCCTTATCTCCCCTAATATCCCTCTATCCAACCTTACCACTTCACTTTCTGATAGTCTTGTGTGGTTCTTAAGTGTGACTGATTTCTCATTTGTCAATTCGAATAAAGTACTTTGGTTAACTTAAACTGGAGTTCTCTCTACAGTTACTACTGGTATACATAGGTGAAAAGATTCTGCCATTACCCTCCTCTCACAAGCCTCTTTTGAGCCATAATTCCCTCAAATTCTAAGGAGACACGGGCATTGCAGGTGGACCCCAATGTCCCCCACCTGTTAGGATAACACCAGAAGGAGCATGGGCACATCTCCACAGCTGAGCAGTGGCCAAGTTAATGAAATTGTTGTATACAAGGGTGGAGGATTAATGAAAGTAGGTATTAGATATGTCCTTCTAAAAAATCCAAGCAAGTACCTATGAAGACACAACCCACAACTATGTCACTATTAGAATTCTGACCATCTTTTCTGGTTCCAGAGAACGAGGAGGTGTTCAGTGAAAACACAGCAAGTGTTATGATCACATGGATTGGCAAGAGAAAAAGCAATCTCTACACAGGACAGAGGCGTAACACTGGACTCTTTCTCCAAAGAGAACTATCTATGAGCTGCCTATTTTCAGCAAGCAAAAATGCACTACATCTCAGAAGTTGCTTTCATAGGCAAGGCTGTTTTATGAAGTGGTAGGGAAAAACCCAGTGCCAAATTCCCCATCTGTGTCTGAAAAAAACTGCCAGTGATCTGGGGTCCCAAAGATACAAGAGCCTTTATCACTTTTTGTTACCTTGAGATCCATAGCCAAGAGATTTTTTTTTTTGAGTTTTATAGAGGGGCTTGTTGAAAGGATAATTCTTGTGTGTTTGTTTTGTTCTGTTTTGATTTTATCCTTGCTTTCTTTGAAGGATCCTTGAATATTTGCATCAAAATCAGTCGAACAGTCACATTTTGTTTTTAATTAAGCTCATGTTGGGCTGGCTCCAAAGCACAATCAAAGGCAATCCATAATGATAACTCTAGCTCAGCTTCCTTTCATAAGGAGTGGATGAAAAGTTATTGTACCAAAATGCTGTTGTTGTAATCATTGCATCATTCAGCTTGTTAGTCAGATAATGACATGGAGGAAACAAAACTGATTGCTAGCATGAGATTGGCATGTTGAGGTCGGGATGATAAATCCAAGAAGTTGCATAGACCTGGCTGGCATCAGGAACATTCTACATATTGTTTCCCCTTCAGCAAATTCCCCATTCAGTTTACCAAGAATTTAACAGTGTACTACCCAGGATAATAGGGCCTGAAAATCAAGTAATGCAGAGCTTTAAAAGACCTGGGCCCATTCACAGTCTACACTTACAGTGCTGTGATTCCACTTTAACTGTCATAGTTCCATCCCATGAAACTCTGGGATATGCAGTGTAGGGAGGGACACTGAGAATCCCCAATCAGAGCACTGTAGTGTCTTATCAAACTACAGGATTGCATTGGATGGAATCATGACAAGTGATTAAAGTAGAATCATAGCACTATAATTGTGGACTGTGAATAGGCCCCAGGTTCCTCCATGTTTAATGTAATGGTAGACTGGGGCCTACTGTTTTAATCAGCTTCAGATATGACCCACTGGAAAGGTTACTAGCAAGATATTTTTGAGTTTAGGTCATTCAGGTGGGTTTATACAGACACAATTATTTCAGTGGTGCAGAGAAGATGCACTATACTAGCCTTCAGTGTATTTGAAGAAGAGGACTGAAATCCATGAAAGCATGTCAAATTTCTCCATCACTCTTTTTTTAAATTAGCCCGAGCCACTTTACACTACACAACTCTAACAGTATGATTCTACTTTAATTTCCTGGGGGTTGTATTTGGGGAGTCACTGGAGCTTTCTGACTAAGAATTCTGAATACCTCTCCCTAAACTGCAAATCCCAGGATTCCATGAGTTGTTGTCATGGCAGTTAAAATGGAACCATAATCCTAGAACTGTGTAGTTTGAAAGGGCCCCTAGCATCTGACATATACAGACCTCATTTACTGATCCATTTTGGAAAACAAAAAGAAGCTAAACTGAAATGAATCAAGTTTGAGGAAGTGTTTTGTTGCCCTTCAGAAATGTCTGGTGAAAAAAATCATTAAAGATGCTTTCACTAAAAAGCTTCCTTGGTTACAGAGCAAAGCAATGTGTTTCAAACTATGGTTTGGGAGACCATGTGGTTCCTTGCAAAACTGTTGGACTTCCCTTGATGAGAAGACCAATGAAGGCTCATAAGCTTAGATTACCCACCTGTAACCTTTTATTTCAATCTGCAGAAGTTTGAGATGTATTCTGTGACCTCTTCTTTATCGCATGGTATGTCTTATCTTATTTGGCCAGCTCCTCTCCCACACAAAGTACATACCAAAGAGTCTGTCTTAGAATCCTTCAGATGCTCCATGGCAGATGCTCTTCAGCAGACAACTTGATATGGGAATTATATCCTGAAAGCAGTAAGTTTGAAAACCGTTGGGGCAGGAGATTGGATAAAGCCCTCGGGGTCCCTTCCAATTCATCTTTTTTTTTTTTTTTGGATGCTTTTCCCCACCATTCTCTTCAATCTCCAGAAGACAATTTAAAGCAAGACTGCCTGCTATCTCAAGCAAACTTCCCCATTGTCCTTATGAGATTGACGTGATGACCCAGACAAGTTCCTGGAACAGACAGAAGACGATTTCAAAGAGCCAGGACAAAAGAACGGCAGAATTATTGATGTCTCTGATCCACACAAACATCAACTTCCCGATGCAGTCAGAGGTCAGCAAGAAGTCTCGGAGACCTCATAAAAGAAGTTCTACAGGCTAATTTACCCCCTTCCTGACTATGTGAGTCTCTCCTCTCTCCAGGCCCAGTAGCAGCAGGGAAGAGACACAGTTTTGAAGTTGAAAGCATTTGTGCTCCGAGTGAAGAGAAATGATGAGGGAAAGTCTTGTGAAAAGCAAGGACTATCAGGTATACATGTCAGTAAAAGAAAAGGACTCAACGGGATTCTATTTTTATGTCAAAATATGTGTAAAGGTGGCTCTCGAGAAAGGCAGAGGACAATTTACATTTCCGCCTTTAACATTTTCATATCAAAATGGCAAGGGGAGGAAGGATATTTTTAATCGATTTCTGCATGTTTGTAACAAATAGTGTTTTCTTTTTTATTAGTCCATTTTTCAAATTCCAACCAAGCATCATGCTTTAGTGGAAGATAAAAAATAAACAACTACCATTTTTTCAGGAATTAATTTTGTCAATACCGTCTGTTCTTTTATTATGCAATATAAGAACAATTACAACACTTTGTGTGTGTGTGTGCATGTGTGTGTTAAAAAAAGGAACTTGGAAGATTATAATTTTTCAGTTATTGCTTTTTTGCCTTAAAAAAAAAAGAGCTCAATAAGGAAATACACTTTTATTACATTTGTTATTGATGCTATAAAACTATATATTTTAATGGCCAGGAAGTACAATGTAATTGATCATATGTTGAAAATACATTAATTTGAGTTACAGAATTTTTCATATGTAATTTGAAATTATGTAAGAATATAAAAACTTCACACTGGGTGATGTAAATCTATGACTTATTCTTTCATTATATTACATTACAGCATGAGGATAGTCACAGGGGATGAATGAAATAACTTTGACCCCCCAACGTGCAGGAAAAGCGATGGCTGTGGTTTTGCTCTTTGTTCAGTACCGTTGGGGAAGTGCCATTACATAGCACCGTTGTCTCAGGCACTCCTATTGGGCCTTTATGAAGGCACAGCAGTTGACCCTGTTGGCCCCTGAAACATTTGTGACACTTAAACAAACTGCAGGGAACGGAATATGCTGTCTATAAAAATAGTCATTTTGTAGTAAAAAGGAAGGGCTTTCCCGAGGACAAAATGATGACACAACCAAGGGACGTCTCCTTTAAGGTCCTTTAAAAGGAGACACAGAAGTGAGAAGAAAGGAGTGTGTGTGTGCATTTGTGTGTCTGTTTTTCATGCCAAGCGACATCGTAGCGTGTTTCCCTCCATCACTTAAACCCAGAAGGTAGTGGTAAAGACCTAAGTGTGTGGCCCACAAAATTTTGGTGGACAGGAGTCCAAGTCACCTAAAGATGGGATAGTTCACATCAAAATGCAGAGACCCTTTCATGTTACTTTGTGATCATAGGCCATTTCTGAACTACACTGTTATAGTGCTGTTATTCCACTCCTAAGAAATTCTGGAGTTTGCAGTTTAGGGAGGGGCATTTAGAATTGTCAGTGAGCTACAAATCCCAGAATTCTACAGGATGTTGAGAGTGGAATAATAGCACTATAACGGTATAGTGCAGAAATGGCCCATGATTCAACTTTAACTGCCATGGCCATTTCCTATGGATCCCTTGGGATGTGTAGTTTGGTGAGGCACTGGAGCTCTCTGATTGAGAATTCTAAATATCCCTTCCTCACCTGCAGATTCCAGGATTCCACAGGATATTGCCGTGGTTGTTAAAGTGGAGCCATAATGATGTATTTGTAAAGTGTGAAAGATCCCCAGATTGGAAGGATGGGAGAAAGCAGTATTAAACCTTTGTTCTGAAATTAGCTTTTGTTCTTTTTCTTTACCTATGGTAGAGTTCTAACTTCAGATGAGGGCCAGGGAAGGAGTGGAGTGGAGACTCTGAACACACAATCAAATGTGTTATAAGACAATAAATAATACTGTAAGAAACATGAGGGACACAGAACAACAGTGTAACAGTATAGCCCGTCCAGTGCAGACAGCCTGTATGGAGGAACATCCAGCTCTGTTCTTGTAGCCGGACACAGAGAAAGCAATGTCCCTCCTTTAAGGGGATGGCTGGGGCAGAAGTTTGGGGTTTAGAAAGTGAGCAATTATTATCTTACTTGACAGAATGTTGCAGTACCATGTTCTGTTCAACAATCTGTTCAGGATTAAAGTTGCAGGAGCTTTATTCCATATCCAACCTAGCAACACTAGATGGTGGAGAAAATTGAACTGCACCCCACTCTGCAGTTTCCAATCCCTGCCCCAGGCAGTGTCTACGTCTGATCTAAGGATTGCTTGTGATCATGTTTGGAGATGCTTCATTTAGTAGGAAACCACTGGGGAAGGATCTTCTATGCTGCTATGACTGCCCCAAGTGTTACGGAACATGTAGAGAGCATTCACATCTCAGTAACCATTACACATCAAATAGAATTCTCGTATTAGAAAAGGGCTGCTTTTTTTTAGTCTTTTCTTTATGCCCAAGGAATGTAGATCATTGGGGTGTAAGAAGAAAGGGAACTCAATCTATCTATTCTATAAACAACAATATGCAAAAGTGGTTCTCATTCCCTGTCCCCTGTAGATTAAAAAGAAATCTGTGTCACCTTCAAAATCTATGCAATATCTGTGCTACAAACTTCTGCCTGTTTTCTGTCCATATAACTGTCATCACCCGGCTTGCTCAGACATCCTAGGTGTTGTGGAAAAAGGACAACAAAATGCCTGGGACAATATTGTTAGATATGGGAGGGGAAAGAGTGGTTTGAGAACTGCTCATGGCCCCTAAGGGCATGTTTTGTGGCCCCTGAAGCTCCCTAGAGATCCCCCTTCCACGCCATCAAAATCAGTGGCTGGCACACTGCGGGGAACGTGCAGTATCATAAATCAAATTACAATTGTTCAGTTTAGGACTTTGGTGTTGTGCTATGGTTGGATTCTCAGAAGAAGAGCATCATCATAACTACAGTATCAGGACCACTGCACAAGCAAAGCGAGCAGTGTGGCTCTTTCACAATGGTCCATGAACAACAGTAAGGCTCTTGGCAGGAAAGGCTGCCCTTGCAAAATAATAGTGCAAGAAGATGGAGACAATGGCTCTTAAAAGAGCCACAAAGCCCTGTAGTACAATCATAAAATCATGGAATCATAGAGTAACAGAACTGGAAGAGATTCCTGCCATACAGGAACCCACATCGAAGCACTCCCAACAGATGGTCATCCAGCCTCTGCTTAAAAACCTCCAAGGAAGGAGGAGATTCCACCACATTCCAAGGCAGTGCATTCCACTACCGGAAAGCTCTGACCATCAGGAAGTTCTTCCTTAGGATCAGGTGGAATCTCTTTTCCTGTAGTTTGAATCCATTGCTCCTTGTCCTAGTTTCTGGAACAGTGGAAATCAAGCCTGTCCTATTTGATATGACATACTTTTAAATATTTAAACATGGCTATCATGTCCCCTCTTAACCTTCTCTTCTGCAGACTAAACATACCCAGCTCCCTAAGCTGTTCCTCGTAGAAACTCATAGGTGCCCCGTAGACAGCTGGAAAAATGCATCCATATTTTGTCATGCCCTGTTGCATGGTGGGAGACCTACTATGAAACAGGACATCTTGTGCAGTGCCTTGTTGCACATGATTGTAATGGTCTAACATGGATGAATGTGTCAGCAGCATAGCTCCATCACTGTAAAGTTGTACATCGTGGTCTGTGATGTGGGAACTCAGTCTCCCTTTTTAATTTCTGGCCAAGTAAGAACCAGAAAGCACACACTGAACTCACATCAAATTGCCACAAACATGTTTTGCCTCCTTTTGACCTGCACATTGTTGTTGTTGCTGCATGCCTTCAAGTAGTTTCTGACTTATGGCAACCCTAAGATGAACCTATCAGGTGTTTTCTGCAGTGAGAGTGTATCATGTGCCTGAAGTCACCCAGTGGGTTTCCATGGCTGAGCAGGGAGTCAAGCCCTGGTCTCCAGGATTGTAGCCCAGCATTAAACCACAGCATCATGCTGGTTGCACTATCCTCAAAACAAAGGAAAAAAAAAATCATATTCCACCTGATTCTCTGAAACGGAAATGATGAAATATCACCTCTTGTTATACCAGGAACCGTTATGTGAACGCAGAACTACTGTATACTAAAATAAATTTATACCTGATGTCATTGCTTTATAGTCATAGGTCGCTCATTTTTTTTTTTAATTCCTATAAGCAAAAAGCCTTTATCATTCCTATAAATTGACTGCCTCCATCTTCTCAGAACATTATTGCTTTACAAATATTTGACCGTTATTTCACAATACGGTACAATTTTTTAAAAACAATATTTGACAAGTGAAATCACCATTTTCCCTTTTTCTTTTTTTTTAACCAGACAAAAACTACCTCACTATATTTCTGACCAGGTTCCATCTCTATATCTTCTCCATAAATGTGACTCTGTTGGCCCTTTCTCTCTCCTCCGCAAGGCAGAAATCCCATGTAGGTGCACTTAAAGGAGAAGTTCTCTTTTACATGAACTAGTAAACCAGAGCTGTAATGCTTGTGTTAGAATCCTGAAGTCAAAGGATCAATACCTTCGTCCCTTCCAGTTCCTCTTTAATGGAAGCAATGTAGCTTCCCATGAAGGTTCATAACCTTGGAGGTTATCTTTCATCCTGAACTCTCTTTGATTGTAATTTTACATCCCACAAATCTCATTCTATCATCTCCAAAACACACCAAGGCTGTGACCAAAGCTGTCTCAGGATGATGCTGAGTCAATAATTCATACCTTTATTACATCTCAGCTGGATGGCTGTAATTCATCCCGCTAGCTGTAGCTGTGCTAACACCTGTAGATTTGTGTGCTGAGAGCATAGCACTGGACATTGGCTGTTCCGGGCCTCCCATCTGGCTGGAGAATTTCTTCAACACTGTGGCTCACAAAGTGTGCGCATGTGTGTGTGTTTGTGTGTGTGTGGGGTATATAAAAAAATGGGAGGTGGAGGCAATTACTTATGGAAAGCACACAACAGCAGAAAATCTAACACAGCAATGGAGAGAATGAAATCAAGAAATAGAAACAAAGAGAGGAATGATGCCTATATGAAAGAATTCCATCATTCTTTGGACCGTATGACAGATGATGGACATTTAAAAACATCTATAAAGAACTGCTGTTGTGACTGTGTTGCCTCAAAATTGGCTAGATGGGACTTGAATAGTTGGCATGGAATGTTTACAAAATTTCAAATTTGCCAGTGAACAAAATAAAGCTGCCAGAATATTCTCCAGAGGTCCGATTTCTCTGGGGAAAGTGGAATTGTTCTGTTTTACAGGAATTAACACATGGCCTTGGGAAAGGAGTCAATTTATGAGACAGATTTGGAAACTGGGAAAGGATTCTACAGTACAGGAAAGAAGGTGTCCAAAGAAGGGATACAGGGTAGGACTGAGAGAAAGTAAACAGGAGAAGGGTATGTGAAAGAGAAAGGTTCTTGAGACAGAAGCAAAATGAAAGGAGAGCCAAGGTGTAGTTTGAATGACACTGCTAGATGAGTTCTCATGTCCACGGTCATCTTCACAGACAACCATCATACAGTTTTCCAGTGGCATGGAAGGGATTATTTCTTCATGCTAGAAGTCTTATCATACTACAGTACTATAGTGCTATATTGCACTTTAACTGCCATGGCAACATCTTATGGAACCCTGGAATCTGAAATTTAGGGAGGGGCATTTTGAATTCTCAGCCAGAGGCGTCTTGTGACCCCGCTAAACTACAGACCTTGAAATGAGGGCATTGGTCCCCCAAATAGGAATTCTGGCTCCCAATGAAATTTTTCTTCACTCCCCAAATTTCCCCCATTGCTGAGAGTGAGACATTGAAAATTGTTCACACTTGCCACAATATCTGATACATTTGTATTCCCTTGCTAACTTTGCCTGCCAATTTTTTTTGAATGCCTAAACTCTGACTCTAAAATTTTGACTTATATTTAAAGTTACTACCAAGCCAAGGAGATAGGGACCTATAGGAAAATTCCACTTGGAGGAGCAGAACTCTTGGTGGAGGGAAATGGTCTCACTCCCCCCTCTCAAATCCTGTAGCTAAACCCCTGGTGTTGCTTTCCCTGATATAATAACTGCTACATTTATATATCAGCAATGAAAGTCCCATTTTGAATGAGTGTTTTGCATCATTTTAGTGGAGGCCTGAATCAAGCTTGATTCTGAATCTGAAGATCAGAGAAGGAAGGAAATCTAAATTGGAAGAAAGGCACCACAAAATTGCTTCAGTAAAGAAAGAGAGAAAACACCAGCACAAAAATTGGAATATTGTTCTGGGGAGTATATGAAATAGGCCATAATTTCTCTGTGATAATATGTTTTTGCCTATTCTTCTAGATCTAGGTCACAGATGCTCAGGAGGACATCAATGAAAGGGACCCATCCTAGATGTTTGGTGTGGAAAGAGAAATACAGGTTTATGCAAGGAATAGAATTGAGTAGAATCACCCCCTGAGTCCCTGTTTTCTTGCCTTCTTCTTTGGGACCCAATCCACAAAGACACTTTCTACTTCCATCACTGCTCCCTTGCTAAGGCTCTTTCTGCTCGACATACCCAACCTGCCATGGGAATGGGAGAAGAACAGGACCAGGATGATGGTCATGCATGATGTAATCCCAATCCCATACTTATCCTGTCCCCAGGTGGTGTGATTGTGCCCCAAATCATTGATGGGTTTTCCCCATCAATGACGGTCAATCACACCATCCTCCTGTGGCCTGCCCACACTTACCTTGCTTGTGGAGGTCCTGGAAATGCAATGGCTGTACTTCCTGCCCCAGCGCAGTCTGGGGGAGTATCTAGCTGTGCTGCAGTAGAAGAGGTGTGGCCATCATGCTTCCTGAATCCTGGAGGCAGCCAGTGTGGAGGGAAGTGTTCCATCACGCTCCCCTCCAGGAGAGCTCTTGCTATCATCATCACTGGAGGCTGCCGGGACAAAGGTAGGGTGCAGAAGGGGCCTAAGAGGTGGTGCATGAAAATCTAGTGACAGCAATGGTGGAGGGAGACCAAAATGATGGAACCACAGTTTCTTGGGAAGATCCCCATTCTGGAACAGGAGGCTATGGCATTGCCCAACAACTGAGCAAGTTCAGTGGAATTTCAGTCTGTATTAAAAACTTTATTTCCATTGCACCCTTTCACTCATTCTTTGCCATCCTCCTAAAGAAAGTTTGAAGGATGTTGCTTTCATCTATTTCATCTAATTTTCTTCCAAAAGAAGCACCTCTCTCCGTTCCCTTTCACTGTCTATTAAATTCCAGAAATCTGTAGCTTGCTGGCATTTGTCCCCATCATAGGAAACCACTTGGGTTTTGATTCAGCATAATTGTGTCGGCCTGCTTTTGGAGAGACAGACACGATATTCAGCCACTCATTAGGTAAGCTTAGGTATAAGATTTTCTGAAATCTACAGAAGACATATCTCTCACATTCTCCAACACAGCAATTTTTTTCAAAGAAATCCCCATCTATTCCAGCTTTCTCTCCTCTCCCCACCTGCTTGCAACTTCAGACACAAAAGCTTTTATATTATTCAGGTCTGAATGACATGGCAAACCGCCCCCCTCCCCATATTTGTGTGGGTCTTTGAAGATCTGTAATTCTTTTCAACGTTCAATGTCTCTGAACCCATTACCTGGATGTGGTGTCAATTCACCTGAATTGGTATTACCCTTCAAAGTCCAATCTTTCTCAGACATAGCAGTCACTGTTTAGTCAGCTTTGTTAAAACACCTTTTTTCCCCAAAATGCCTTTTTTGTTGTTGTTGTTTTTTGTTCCTTTGTGTCTTTGGCACCAAAAGGTAACAGAGTTTGAATGAAAAAAAAAGTTGTGTCTGTGTATATAGGGGATAGACAGCTGGGATGTGATTCTTCACTAAGTTTCTTCTCAAAGGAAGCAACGAGTATTTTAGCAATATTCTTCTTACTCCAATAAAGTCTCCCTCTGCAAATTCAAAACAAAACAAAACAAAACAAAACAAAACATGATTTTGGAAGACTATTTGCAATTGGGAACTTGTTTTGTGCAAAATTACACGTGGCTCTTTTGCACATAAAATAGCATTTCCTGAACAGCAAATAATATTTCAGTGCAGGAACATTATTTTCTGTGCAGAAAATATTGTTTCCTATGCAAACCAACTTTGTATTGATTTTTAGCATAACAAATCCCCAATTATGACATTTTTTTTCTGTGCAGGAAACAGCATTTTCTGTGCAGGAATTAATATTTCTGCAATGATAATACTATCTCCTCTACAGAAAATGCTGTTTTCTGTACAAGAAAACCATGTGGAAATTTTTGAAGAGAATAAGTCCAAAACTCTGAAGATTCTCCTCAGTGCAGGTTTCTTCTCAGTTGCTCAACACTCAACAAAACAAAACAAATGTTTTTCAACCATATTTTTTAAATAATTTTGAATATTCCTTCCATCCCTAGAACAGGAAATCTAGCACATCAACAGACTAAGACATTTCACAGAGCTGAAGAATAGCAAAAATGATGGATACTTATGAAGCTGATGCTTACAGTCAGCATTGGTCCTTGGCCCTGTCTGGGCTTTTTGTGTACATCTTGAGGAGAGCTGGATGTCTATTTTGGCCACATTCCTCTTTGGAGCTTAAGTTAGCACAACTGAGTGTTATGGCATCAAAACTTGTTGAGTTCCTTCAAGTCAGTTCTGACTTATGAAAACCATCAAGGGAATCTATTGTTGGGTTTTCTTGGAAAGACTTGTTCAGAAGAGGGTTGTTATTATCTTTCTCTGAAACTGAGAGGGTGTGGCCTACCCAAGATCATCCAGTGGGTTTTAACAACTGAGTGGGCATTCAGTCCTTGATCTCTCAGAACTATAGTCCAACACTCAAACTATCACACCAACTCTCTGCCAACATAAATATCTTCTCAGATATTTTGGAAGAAGCTATCCAGCACTTCGATGTGCAGCTTTTTTTCCTTTGGTTTCCCAAATGCAGATCTGCTGCTGAATCATTTGTCCACTTCATGGCCACTGAGGTGCTTCAAGAGATCTTCTTAGAATTGGCACCCAATTTGTAGCTGTCATCATTCAAGACTTCCAGTGTAGGTTCACTGGTGGCAATTTATGTTCCATCAGAAACAAATGAGATCTTGGGCCCTAATTACTGGACATAGGGTAACAGAAAATAGTGCACTGCAATAGGAATCTACAAATCACTACACAACTTGAGTCCAGACTGTATGAAAGATCATATCTTCTTCTATGCTAAAAAGCCCTATATAGCTTGATTCCAGTATATTTGGAAGGCCTTATCTTCTTATATGAGCCTATCTGAGCCCAAAGAAATTGCAGAAGGTCCTTCTCTGTGTCCTACTATCTTCCCAGACATCTCTGGTGAAAATATGGGTGAAGGCCTTTTTGGTGATTGTTCCTAGATTTTGGAACTACCTCACAAGGCAGGCTAGGATGTCTCCTTTCCTTACTGTCCTCCCCAAGCAGAGATATATATTGTATTTCAGCAGGCTTTTAGAAATTGTCTGAGATGACTTTTCATGCAGTGAGGTTCTATTTATTTAAGAAATCTGTCTTTTTAAATAACTTTGTTTTAAACAATTTTAATTCTATAGATGGATTTATTGCCTTTCAACAACAACCTTTTGTCCTCATGCCTTGGTATGTGCTTTAATCTGTGTTTCATTTAATTTAAGAACTATCGTGGTCTAGTAATTTGGAGTGTTGGAATACAACTTTGGAGATGAGGGTTTGAATCCCTGCTTGGCCATGGAGGTCCACTGAGTGATGTTGGGCAAAACACATTCTCCAGCTTCAGAATCATAGAACTGGAAGGGGCTTCACGAGCCACTGAGTCCAACTCCCTGCTCAATGCAGGATCTCCATCTATTGCATTTCCAGCAGGTAGCTGTCCAGACTTTTTGTGAAGACATCCAAGAAGGAGATCCCATCACCTCTCTGGGTTATTGATTCCATTGCAAAACCACTCTTACTATCAAGAGGTTTCTTCTAATGTTCAGTTGAAATCTATTCTCCTGAAAATTCAAACCATTAGACCCATACCTACCATTTGGGACAGCACGGCTGTTGTTACATTACTACATAGCAGAACTTAGCAGAGCCATTGCAGAAGGGGACCAATGTGTATCAGTTCTAATGCATATTGCATTGGTCCTGACGTGCATCATATTGGTTCTGATGCACTTTCTGCCCAAGTACAGGATCCTAATAGAAACATAGAATCATAGAGTTGGAAGAGACCCCAGGGGTCATCGATTCCAACCCCCTGCTATGCAGGAACACCCATCAAAGCATTCCCAACAGATGGCCACCCAGCCTCTGCTTAAAAACCTCCAAAGAAGGAGACTCAACCACACTCCCAGGCAGCATATTCCACTGTTGGACAGCTCTGACCATCAGGAAGTTCTTCCTGAGGTTCAAGTGGAATCGCCTTTCCTGCAGCTTGAATCATTGCTCCTTGTCCTAGTCTCTGGAGTGGTAGAGAACAAACCTGCTCCCTCCTCAACATGACATCCCTTCAAATATTTAAACATGGTTATCATGTCCCCTCTTAACCTTCTCTTCTGCAGACTAAACATCCCCAGCTCCCTAAGCCGTTCTTCATAGGGCATGGCTTCCAGACCCTTCACCATTTTGGTCACCCTCCTCTGGACACGTTCCAGCTTGTCGACATCCTTCTTGAATTGAGGTGCACAGAACTGGACACAGTATTCCAAATCAGGCCTAACCAATGCAGAATAGAGTGGTACCATTACCTCCCTCAATCTAGACACCATACTCCTATTGATGCAATCAAGAAACGCGTTGGCTTTCTTGGGTGCCACGTCACACTGCTGACTCATGTTCAGCACTTTGGGCACTTATACGCCTTAGGCATAATTTCTGGTTCCCCATTAAACATCTTTGCAATTCAAATTTTGCTAACGGTATTTCTTAGTGCCTCTGCTATGTAAAGTCATGATACATAAGAGGTCAAATAGGATTCCAGTAATTAAATAAGTGAATTCATCATCACCATCAGCATCATCATCATCATTGTCGTCGTCACCATCATAATCACCATAGTTATCACCGTTATCCCCTTCTCCATCCACTGTGAAAAGGGTGAGAAAAGAAGTGTAGAGATGATAACCAATCTGGGGGGAAAAAAATAAGAGACCGCCCCCCCTTGCCATTCATACTCAAGAGTTCAATGGAGAGGAATCAGTTTTACACAAGGCACCAAAAGATGTGTTTAACTGATGGCAGCAACATTATTCCACATGCCCTCTCATGTGATCTTCAATGAGATAGGCTTGATTTTATTTTCTAGCTCGGGTATTAGTCCCTTGGAATGCCTTAAACTTTTCTGGTTCAAATGGAACAGAATGTGTCAAACCTGGTTGCATCTCCATATGGTCCACACAACCACTGTTTTGCATTAGACTTAAGTCTGCCTTTATTAAGCTTGTGAGCTTTCTTGGCTTGTTCACTTCTGATGGGTCAGTCTGCCAAACCTCAGAAGAAACCTCATTTCCTGTTCCCTTCCCAAACTGTACCAATTCAGACTGACACTGAAAACATCACATTTTTGAAACCCCGCCCCTCCAATAACAATCAATCCATGTGAATAGAAAATAACTAGGTTATTCTTCAAGGCCAGTCTGGGCCAGGAGCTTGGCATGACCAAGAAAGACTTTATTCAGGTATACACAGTCTTCTCTCACATATTCACCTGGTCTTTGAGCATCTCAAGTGTGTGTGTTAAGTGTGTTCCTGTTTTCTATGCAGTCCTCATATTGCAGAAGTAGGACGTCAGAGCTTGACAACATTACTGTTAAAGCTCATTCATTAAAGCCATCGTTACTGAAATTATTATTGAAATCAGCTAAATTAATTTTTAATAATGCAAATAGTTGTAAACAGGGTTTTGAACTAATTATAATTGTTTTTTGAGGGGGAGGAATCACAACAGCCAAAGATGTCCCAAAATAGCTTCTACCTTCAAAGTACCCAATGCTAATTCCTACCCAGTCCATTAAAAATGTAGTTTAACAACTTTAGCAACTTCAAAAATTATTGTTAGTTTTCTTAATTAGTTAAAGGTAACAAATTTATTTTTTGTATGAATTATATTTTCAAACTCTGGAGGAAGTTGACTACACAAAGAACTATGGATAAAGTTGAAAAATATAACTTGTGGGCTATTTATGTTGTGTAGAAGAAACTTTACGCCACTTGTTTCCTCCTATAATGTGACAACCACAAAAGAAAGCACAAGTAGAGGGTGAGGAAAACTGGTTGTCTAAAGCCACTGCCACCCCTGTAAGCTCTTCCTCTTTGTGTCCCTCATAAAACCTGAAATTAACAAAGGACTTTGCAGTTCACAGGTAAAATAAATTGTCGGTATGTGTGCTTAGTAACAGTTCATAGCCTTTTATTCCCCCCGACCTGCATACAAAAATTAATGGGATGAACTACCATGGCATTGTGTCCTTGACAAGTAATTTGTTATAAATAATAATACAAATGATTACAGGGAATGCTACAACTGCTGGGAGCACATCACTTTTCCAGAGAGGGAGTAAACAAGACAGCTCTCTCTCCATTTTGGCAGAAGGGAGGAGGAGAGAGACTTTTTTCGGCACATTTCTGTACCACGGCAACCCAGCAGGTCGAACAATGTGGCGCCTGTCAGGCCCATTTGCAAAGTTTCTTCAAAGTGAAAGCTGGAGGGCTTCAGCCCTTTTAAATGAGGAATGACTAACAGGAGTTAAAAATAAAATTGGTTCTCTGGTGGGGCTCTGTGTCGGAGATATTTAATTGCCCACAAGTTGCCTCTTCTCACCGCTTTCTCCTCCCTTGTGTTATTGAACAAACCTGCTGCATTTCAACAGCAGAGCAGTTAGTCAGGTTTTATCTTCTACACAGACAGGCCATAATGTCTTTTACAGGGGGGTGGAGGAGAGAGCTCATAATAGAGCAGCAGGCAATTACAAAAGGAACAGGCAGAGGCAGGTATGGGGAGCGGGGAAAAGATGATCATCTGTGGGGGGGGGGGAGACTCCATCTTCCAGACCACCATTTTGTGAACAGTAGATGACTCACTCTTAGGTCCAAAATCATATTAAGTGCAAAGCTCTACAAACTCAATGTGAATCTCTGCAAGGTTTAAAGTTATTCTTTACTTCAAGTATTAGCCAGGGCTGAATTACAATATCACTTCAGTATGTGTTCAGCAAAAAAGTGACCAAACTTCACAAGCTTATTGTTATTCAGGATGGAAAGAGTTGGAGAACACACACACAAAAAATGTCAAATGTGGGAGAAAGCAAAAACAGACACTTTCATCCATCCAGGGACAAGGTTTTCACAAAGTTCTTTAAAGTTTAAGCTTAAATCCCAAAATAATCAGCCATATTCATGATGCTGGTAAAATTGTCACTTTTTCTTCTTTTTCTCACAGACTCCTAATCTTCAATAGGTATGTGAAAGGCAGATGTAGACACGGGGCCCTTTCATAGTAGACATTATAACACTATGGCCCTTTCCGCAGATTACTGGATCCTGGCGGCATCCTGGGGGGATCTCAGTAGAGCCTTTCCTGGGAAGGGAGTGCAATAGAAGCACTCCGCTCCACACCAGCTGCCTGTGGGAATGGAAGAGGTGCTATGGCCATACATCTTCCTTCTGCAGAGCAACCAGGCAATTTCCCAGACTATGCTGGGGCAGGAAGGATGGCCATTCTTTTTCTTGACCCTCTGCAGCTCAGGTAGGTGCGGGAGGGTGGCGTGATTGCCAGTCATTGATGCGAGGAACCCATCAGTGATTTCTGGCATGATCACATCACCTGGGAACAGAAGAAGGATGCGGGACATGGATCACGTCATGCAGAACCGTCATCCAGGTCCCGTATTTCTCCCTTCTCCAATGCAGTATGCCAACATCCTGTGGAAAGGTTCCACTTAAACTGCCTATTATTCCACTTAAACTGTCATAAATGTCATCATATAGAATCCTGGGAATTGCAGTTTAGGAAGAGTACTTTAGAGACAAAACATTTATGGGAATCACAACAATCTCTTAATGTTTGGTCAGGTAGGGTGTATAAGGAAAATATCCATAGAGTAAGACTGAGGGATAGTCTCTGATTGCTCACCTCTCTGGCAGTTCATCTTTCATTGTACTAAAAAATGCCAAAAGCCCATATCAGGTCATGGATTAGCCCAAACCCATCAGCACTGGGTTTTCTGCATAATCTTATCTGAACCCCAAGCTCATCTCCAGACAGCATAACCCTGAACATTTTGTCCAGCCAGTGTGACCCTACCTGTGTTCTTTGGCCATTAATAAGTTTAATTTATGATAAATAATATATCTCATAGGAGGGGTGGTAGGGTATGATAACATAACATTAAATGTCCTGTTGTATATGGTGAAATGCATGTGCAAGATCAAAGGAACAGTGATAGCATTCTGTTGAAGTGCTTTTAACCATATCTTTAGAAGGACCATATTCAATTTGACCATTACTTCTTTTCTTCTTGAAATGTAGAAAATATAAACATCTGCTTTTGTAAATGTTTGTCTCCTGAACTTTCAGTGCTACTCCTTACTAAAGGAGAAACCACAATGAAGTCAAGTTCCTTTCCAACATTTCTAGTCAGCTTTGGAATTGGACTGTATACAATTTGCCTTGTGGTGTTTCTCCTCACTGCTGAAGCAGGTTATGGTTTCCATGTCCTCTGGAGAACATGGACCTTAGTTCCATGAACCTCCTGATTGGATTAGTCCAGTTAAATACCTACTTCAGTAGAAATCAATTAAAATGTTCTCTAGAACGTTGTTTGTAATGAGCACATCTTATGCATGGCAGTACTTATGCATGAGGGGTACAAACATCCTGAGAAATAGGTAGGATGTTCCAGTTGACATATCATTACTGTTACTCATCACTTCCACTGTTTTGTTTAAACCTTTCCCATTGTACAGGTAAAGTATAGATGGTGAAAGGAAGAAAGGCTGGCCAAGTTGGAATACATATGTGCCTTAGAAGTTTCCAGTCCTTAGAACTCCACCTATATTTAAGTAGGATTTCACAAGCAACTTGGGGTTTATCCAATTCTGCTGTTTGCCCATAAAATGGAAACTCTTTGCAAATACATCCATGGTCCCAGAGAAGTTCAAATCTATGTGTAAGAAGCACATGGGGAGCACAAACTTTATTTAAAGAGGGGGAAATAGCATTTGCAAGATTAAAGCTCACACACACACACACACACACACACACAAACACACACATATCACTTCATTGTTGAATTTTGCTGTCAGGAGGAAGCTCCACACAGGCTCCAGAGGGATTTCCCATCCTTACACTCAGCGAAACACCTGGGACCAACTACCCAGGGAATCCCTGTGAGAGGTTCTTCCTGTTCCTACTCCAGTCTTTCTTTCTCTGGCTCCTTTAAGGATCATCACTTTGCTTCTGAACGGAGTCACAAAGGTGATTTCCGAGTGTATGCAGGAACTTCTAATTGGCTTGTTTTGAACTTTCCATATCTTCCTTCCCTCAGAAGGTTCATTTACCTCTTTGAGGAAGAACAGAGCTGTTTCAGATTGTCTTGATTCTCCACAACTTTGTATTCCCCCAAGCCTATGCAGTGATACCTCTCTCTCTGCACAAATCCCCACTGGCTTGACTGACATGCAAGCTGATGAGGAGATGGTAGAATGGTTATATTTACGGTCCCCTTGTCTTGGCCTTAGAGAGTCAGATAATTGGTATTCGCGGTAGCTTTCTACCCTGCCTGGTTATCCATCTCCTTTATTAAAACTGTTTGGGCTAATTGCTTCTACAGCAGCCCTTGGGAGTATCTTATTACTGGTATTAATACTAGTATTAATTACTTGGGTGTATGAAAGTTGGAAGTTTCCATTGACATTATGCTGCAAAGAATATATATGTCTGCGAATGTCTGCCTACCTACTTCTATTGCCGGCATGTTCTGCTTTAGAGACTGAAGAATTCTACTTTGTTTCAGCTGGGTTTGTTGCCAATGTTTTCATTTCACTTACAAATCAGGACCATCTCATACAAGGTGTCAAAAGACCGATGGAGGCAATTGTTCACATTTCCAGATCAGCTGAGTTAAGACAGTTTTCACAGTGGATCTGAGAAGGATAAGACTCCACATCTCAGATCCCACTGTCTTAGGACCTTCCACACTACACTGTTTTAGTGCTATTATTCCATTTTCAACATCTTGTGGAATTCTGGGGTTTGTAGTTTACTGAGGCCAAAGAGCTCTCTATCTAAGAATTCTAAATGACCTTGCTGAAACTCCAAATCCCAGGATTCCATAGGATGTTGAAAGTGGAATAATAGCACTAGAACAGTGTAGTGCAGAAAGTCCCTTAGTGGCAGAAGAGGGTTTATGTGTCAACATGAGCATGGTCTGGAGCAAGACTGGACAATGGTGGTGAGTCCAGAGGCCAATTTTCTACCCATCAGACCCTCAATGTGCTGCACGGGCCACCACTCGAATAAAAATCAAGTGGATGGAAATCTACTTCTGAATATAACTGTAATTTGTAATTGTAAACACCACAGGGCCCTCTCCAAACTGTTAAAATGTTAAAAGTCATTCCTGCAGTCATTATAGTCAAATAATTTTACCAGAAAAAAAAAGAACAATTTGGGAGTTCTGGCCATGCTGGGGGACATTTTAAAAAGGTTTGGGGGGGCACATGTGGCCCATAGGCTGAAGTTTGCCCATCCCTGGTCTAAAGTCTCCACGTTCCTAAAGAAGAGCTAACTCCAGGTTTTGGAAGTTTCCCATAAATTAACCTCTGGAGGGGCCCCTGCATTGGTACCCACCAAAGCTAGAAGAATGGTACTGTTATATATCTCAGGCCACTGTGACAGTCTTGTTGTTGAGTGATATTTTATGAGTGTTGTGGATAATTTAGAGATGTGGCTAATAAACCCAGCTATCTGGAATAGGGTGGCCAAGCGTTCCATCAATAGTGGGCATCCTTGAGGAGCTGGAGCATCAACCACTGTCCAGGTAGGCTGGATGATGAAGGTGATCCTTAATATTGACATTGTTATATCCTGTCTTTTTTCTCCTCTAGTCTCTGACTCAAGGAGGCTTACGACAGTTATAAGAAATATAGCTTACATATTTACCAAATACAGAAGGTAAAACTTATCATTAATCTATCCATGAAATTAAAACCAATTAAAAACATACCTATTTGAAAAAAAAATAGCAAAACATGCATAGGCAGTACAGTACAATTCTGCAAAGCCCACTCCTCTCAGCAGTCAGCCTTTGAAGGCCTGGCAAAATACAAAAGTCTTAACCTATTTTAAGAAAGACACCTAGGAGGATGGTGTTAAACCTTTCTCAGGAGTTCCAGAGCCTGGGACCAGCCACCAAGAAGATCCTCCTTCATGTTCCCACCAAAGGTAACTGTCAGGGTGGTGGGTCAGAATGAAGTTTCCTGCAGAAAATCTGAAAACACAGGCAGGTTCATATAGGAGAATTAGTTCTTCTGATAACCTGAGCTGTACAGGGTACTAAAGATCATAACGAGCACTTTGAATTGTGGTAGGAAATGAACCAGCAGCCAGCAAAGCTCTTGCAACAAGAGAGTTCTTTGTTTCCTGTAGACAGCCCCAGTTAACAAGCTTCCAAACACTCTTCATATTGTAATGTAGAGCATGTTGCAGTAGTCCAAATGGGGTGGAACTATGATACACATTGCCATGGAATGGTTACAGCTGCAGCACAAATGTTAACTCTTCAAAGGCATTCTGAGTCACTATTGATTCCTGAGCTTCTCGGCCCAGGGTTCAATCCAGTACACCCAAGCTGAGTACCTGCATCTCCAGGAGGAGTACAACTCCATTTGGCACAAGTTGTATTGCTATTTCCTGATCTGCCTCTTGACTGAGCAGGAGCACCTCTGTCTTGTCTGGGTTAAATTTCAACTTGTTTGTCTTCATTCAGGCCCAGCACCAGTTTAGAACAAAGACAGCCTTTATGAATTGAGGTAGAAAAGAACAGTAGAGTTGCATACTGATGGCACTGGACCCCAATACATCAGATGACCTTTCTCAGTGATTTCATGTATATGATAAATAGCATGGGATCAGAATCCTGAAGGACCCACAGGTCAATGACCAAGTGATTGAACAAGAATCCGCCAGCTCCACCATCTGGGTTTGCCTCTTCAGGTAGGAACAGAGTCACAAAAAATCAGTGCTTTCCAGTCCCACCCCAGCAAGGTGGCCCAGAAGGATAACGCGCTCAGTTGTATGAAAAACTCAGCAAGAGGCCCAGCAAAATTAACAGGGATAGGGCAGGAATTCAGGAACAGGTGGGCAGGTGGGCAGGAACAGGTGGGATACTGATGGGTCTCTCTAGTTGTCTGGAATCCCATGGACCCACAACTGGGAAGGTGCTGTTGCCATCATTTCCCAGAAAGTCATCCAACAAAGTGACCAAAGCTGTTTGTCCGTAGTAGCCATTCATGAAGCCAGATTAAAATGGATCAAGACAATTAATTTTGTCTAGGAATCCCTGGAGCTAGGAGGACATCACACACTCCAGTACTTTGCCCAAGAAGTGGAAACTTGGAAACTGTCTTACAGGTGTCCCATAAGGTGGGATCCAGGGAAGGCTTTTTCAGCAGTGGCATAATAACTGCTTCCTTTAGGCATGATGGAACTCTGGTTTATTTTAGTGAGTCATTGACCACTTCTTCTACCTTCTCAGCCAGTCCGTCTAGCTTTTTTGATCAGCCAAGCAGATGAGGAAGGGGAGAACCATAGACTACAGCACTCTCTTGTTCACAGTGCACATTGAGGCAAGTAATTGTGTCAGGATACTGATGGGTCTCTCCAGTTGCCTGGAATCCCATGCACCCACAACTGGGAAGGTGCTGTTGCCGTGATTTCCCAGTATTCCAATCTGCAGCACATTGGAACCCCTTTTGTTGGGGTGCTGCCTTAACAGGTGGGTTTGGGAAGGAGTGGCATTAGGAGAAGTAGCTACAGTGATGGGGAAAAAAATGTTTCTCAAGTATCAAGAAACCCTGACAGAGAAGAATCCTGAACTCATGAGAATCTTTGTAGTTTGGGACCTATTCTGCACAAAATTTACACATGAGTTTTTTAACACAGAAAACAACATTTTCTGTGCAGGAAACAGATTTTTTTTTTTTTGCACGTAAAATATTTATGTGCAGCAGTATTATTTTTTCTGTGCAGAAAATGAGGTTTCCTGTGTAACTAGTGTTGATTTTTTTTTGCCTGTTTGTTTTTAAAAAAGACATAGATATTGTGTAGCGTAAGTTCCTGACCTGTGAATAGTTTTCAAAAACTGTGCAGTATTCAAAGACTTTCTTGCAGTAGAATTAAAATTGCTTGAAATACTCAGTACCACTTTTGAGAATGAAATTAGCAACTACTTTCCTACAGGACAGGAATTCATCCAGTTAACCCAGCATGAAATCTCTCTATTCCTTCCAGGTGCTTTTTCCAAAAACAAATAAAGTCCAGTCAACTCCCAAACCTTTCTTTTAAGACTCTGATCTTCTTCCTTCTATGGCTCTTGTCTTTTATGGCTGTATCTCTGCTTCTAGCTTCTAAATCTTTTCTCTCCCTGTTCTTACCAATCCTGTGGTTAGTTTCTTGTTTCCAGCTGCCAGCTAAATATCTGCATCACGAGTTAAAAGCAAACTAAGGGATAAAAGTGTTTGTTAGTCCAAAATACAGTCAATTGAAACTTAATAAGCTGACACATCCAGAAATCCTATTGATTCAATGGATTTATTCTCATTGGGATTGATTTATCATTGGAAACCAAATGAAAAATACTTAGGGACACTCAATCTGTTGAAGGTCTCTGTGGGATGGGAGTTATAAAACACTGCATTTGTCGCTGTTTTGGGGTGCTTCTGGCTGTTTTGGGGGCTGAAAATTGGTGCATCCCTTGCCTTTGGAGGCATTTGATTTTCTGTGGAGGCTTTAGAGGGGTTTCTGGGGGCTTCAGAAGCCCCCCAAGGGATACCAAGGGATACATACTTCCTGCACATTGCAGTTTATCGACCTCCAGCTATAGGCTATTTCCACACTGCACTGTCATACTGCTATTATTCCACTTTCAGCCTCCTGTGGAATTCTGGGTTTTGTAGTTTACTGAGGCCAAAGAGCTCAGTGGCTGAGAAGCCTAAATGCCCCTCCCTAAACTGCAAACCCCAGGATTCTATATAGGATGTTGAAAGAGGAATAATAGCACTACAACAGTGTAGGGCGGAAATGGACGAAGATTGCTTGTATTTGTACTATTTTTGCTTTTATTACAAGAGGCTTCTATCTGTGTTGCCTTATTTTATGACCTTCCTGCCACAAATTAGCAACTTCTGGGCTATTTGGTAGACGCTGATAAAAAGGAAAAGAAAAATCAATGCTTAAAATTTTGCTTCCTGATGGGAAGGCTCGATACTTTTTCTGGCATCTTCTCAGCCTTTCATATGAAGCTGCCAGGAGCTACAATCCTTCAAACTGTGCTTTTGTGCTCCAGTGTTGAACTATGATTGGCCCTCCTTTTCCTGACCATGGTGCATTACATCACCATCAAAGTTACTTAGATGTCATTATCGCTGCCCGGCGGATCAGGCTGGTGTGAAATCTAACCTGGATTGTATCGACAGATACACTCTCCGAAGGGCTCCCTCTCTGTCTATAAACTTCTGCGGACTTGGGAACTCCCAATCCATTCTCTGTAGGGAGCCCTACAAAGAACCTTACACAGAGATTGGGCCGTATTTCACTATTATAACTCCATCATGGTCAATTAGCCAGACATGTTCCTGGCTTTTATCTTCAAAAATGATGCACTTTGATTATTTATGTTTCCGAAGGCTATTATTGAGTAATTCTGCGTAGAGAAGAACTTCAGTATGCTACATCCTTCTGACTGTAAATCCAGGTGTTAATACTCCCGGGTGTCCCATCCTCTCACTGCGGATATCTAATAAAGTTGCCATTAGCTGAAGCAAACCACACTGACAGCTCATCTTCCCATTACAGCAAGGGCTACTGGCGAGTGCAGAGAGATTATCTAAGGAGGGAGCTGTCCTAGTTATTAAAGACAGAGAGAGTTAAGAAAACAAAAGGATGTCTGCATTACCAGAGATGGAGTTTATGTCCAGGAGTAATTTGGGAGGGTGAATTAAAGGACTGACAAAAGTAATAGCTCATAAAATTAGAATAGGAAAGGGAAAGTCGTAGCAGTGTTGGAGCTGTTTCGTGGCAATGAAGAGCTAGACGTCCCTTGTATCATGGCAACTTTCAGTCACTGGACTACTTACCAGTTTTATTGTACTTTTTCCCCCCTTTAGACCAAAACCCACATTAAGCACTTGGGATTAACTCAAAACTGACCCACTGATCTAAAAGGGATTAAAATTAATTGTGAATAACAAGTCCTATTCATTTTAAGGGGGCGTTCTCTAGGTTGGAATAAATTTGAATTTGACCTCCATATCTTACAGGTGACTTGCCCTTTTTATTGTTTGTCCACCTGGGCAGGTGGTATGTTTGCCCTTCATCAAAGGTTTCTCAGATTGTACTGCTTCTGAGAAACTGGTCATTTATTTACTTGCCTAGAAAGAGGGAGCGTGGTTTTTGTTCTGGATGGAGATTTGAAATCACCAGTTTGCAAGGAGACCAGTGGATCTACAATCATGAAGATGATGAATTGACCTTGATTTTTGTCTCTATTTCTCCACAGATGTTCCAAGCAGGCATACAATGCTTCATTAAGGCTTCTTTTTGAGAGAAGCAATAAGTAATTTTAGCCATTTTGTTCCCACTGCAAGGAAGTCTTTAAAATCTGCACAGTCATAGAATCATAGAGTTGGAAGAGACCCCAGGGGCCATCGAGTCCAACCCCCTGCTATGCAGGAACACCCTCAAAGCACTCCTGACAGATGGCCATCCAGCCTCTGCTTAAAAACCTCCAAAGAAGGAGACTCAACCACACTCCCAGGCAGCATATTCCACTGCCGAACAGCTCTGACTGTCAGGAAGTTCTTCTTGAGGTTCAAGTGGAATCTCCTTTCCTGCAGCTTGAATCCATTGCTCCTTCTCCTAGTCTCTGCAGTGGCAGAAAACAAGCCCACTCCCTCCTCAACATGACATCCCTTCAAATATTTAAATATGGCTAAAATGTCCACTCATAATCTTCTTTTCTGCAGACTAAACATACCCAGCTCCCTAAGTTGCTCCTCATAGAGCTTCATGGCTTCCAGACCCTTCACCATTTTGGTTGCCCTCCTCTGGACACATTCCAGCTTGTCCATATCCTTCTTGAACTGAGGTGCCCAGAACTGGACACAGGATTCCAAATGAGGCCTAACCAATGCAGAATAGAGTGGTACCATTACCTCCCTCGATCTAGACACCATACTCCTATTGATGTAACCAAGAATCACATTGGCTTTCTTGGCTGCCGCATCACACTGTTGACTCATGTTCAGCTTGTGATCTACCAAGACTCCTAGATCCCTTTCACATGTACTGCCATCCAGTCATGCGTCCCCCGTCCTATATTTGTGCATTTTTTCTGCCTAAGTGTAGGACCTTACATTTCTCTCTGTTGAAATTCATTTTGTTAGCTTTGGCCCAGCTCTCCAATCTGTCAAGGTCATTTTGAAATCTGATCCTGTCCTCTGGGGTATTAGCAAGCCCTCCCAATTTGGTATCATCTGCAAATTTGATCAGCATGCCCTCCGCTCCTTCATCCAAGTCATTGATGAAGATGTTGAAGAGCACTGAGCCCAGGACAGAACCTTGTGGCACCCCACTAGTCACTTCTCTCCAGGGTGAAAAGCAGCCATTTGTGATCACCCTTTGGGTGCAGTCGGTCAATCAATTACAAATCCACCTAACAGTAGCCCTGTCCAACACACATTTTACTAGTTTCCTTGCAAGAATGCTTTAAAGCTTATTTGCAGTTTGGGACTGATTCTATGCAAAATTTGCATCTGGCTGTTTTGCACAGTAGACAGCACTTTCTGCACAGCAGATAATATTCCTGTGTAGAATAGTATTCTGCACAGAAGATATTGTTTTCTTAAACAAACACAGACACACATGCACATGCAGATTTTCCACAGACTAAGTCCCAAAGTGTTTAAAAATATGTTTTTAGCCTTTTTTTTCTTTTGCTTTCCACTCCTAGCTCCAGGTTGAACATGACTTCTGCTGCTGCTGAACTAGAATCCAGCACTGCCGGATGATAAACAAATTTGCCTATTGAGAGTTCAGGAATGGAGTGTGTAACAATCTGAAGGCAGCATTTTATCTGGACAGACACATTGCTGAGCAGAGTTCAAGTCCACTACGAAACATGCCATTAAACCAAACTTATCTAGCATTCTTGAAATCTAACACAACGGTAATTAACCAATAAAATAGGTTATGATTGTACAAACTAACCAATAATGAGCAAGCTTACTTTCCAAACCACAAAAGTGTTCCAGGCCACCCTTATTCCTTACTACTCACACTGCTGTTCTAACTGATAAACAAGATGACTGTCATCCTGCTGGGTATTAATTATCTTATAATCCAGATTTATGACACCATAAATACTGAATTCATTTATAGTTGCTAAAATGACCAGGAGTGCTTACAGAAACCCACCTTAGAAGCCAGGCAACTATACCATCATCGGGACTTCTGAAGTGCTAGGGAGCAAGACAGTGAGTGAAGAAGCATCCAATTCTCTCCTAGCAATGAGACACTTTGCACTTTGCAATGGGAACCAAGGAGAGGTCTGGATACTTCTTCATCCACTGCCCCACTCCTCACCACCTTGGAAATCACCAGGTTGCTGCCATTGACTTGCTTCTAAGGTGTATTTTGTGTGGAAGGGGTGGGTCTTCTCTATGATTGTAGCTATGTCTTCCAGTACAGAATCTCAGCTGTTCTCTTCTGGAGGACCTCAGTGATTTCATGTGTGAGATAAGTTTCAATTAATTGCTCAATAGTGCTCATTGCTTAATATAGAAAAAGTACCCTTAATTTCTGCACTGGTTAATATATGAAAAGTACCCTTTTCTCAAAAGCAGAGGTGGGTTTTTGGCCACTTGGGGTATTTGGCTTTGTTTGCGGACAGTTTTGGGGAGAGTCAACGCAAACACTCTTGAATTCCAAGGGAAGAAAATTGCCCCCTGGAGCCTCTTCAGTTGACTTAAATCATTTGGGTAGCTTGAGGGGGAACTATTCTCAGTCAGGGAAAAGTTCTGAGTATACAGATTTTTTTTTTTTTTTTGGTGGAAGGAGTGGGATATGCCAAAGGAGGCTTTGGTTGGCATTCACCCTACTCATTGCATTTTTCTTAATCATAAATAGCTCCTGTTCTTAAAACTGGTTGCCATTTCTACGTGGAAGGGACTCAATGCCTGTCAAGTCATAAACAAAAAGGAAATTGTTCTTTTCTTTTCTTTTCTTTTCTTTTTTTCTTTTCTTTTTTAAAGAAAGACGATAAGAAAGCCAACACAATTCTTGGTTGCAACAATAGGAGTATGGTGTCTAGATCGAGGGAGGTAATGGTACCCCTCTATTCTGCTTTGGTTAGACCGCATTTGGAATCCTGTGTCCAGTTCTGGGCACCTCAATTCAAGAAGGATGTCGACAAGCTGGAGTGTGTCTAGAGGAGGGTGACCAAAATGGTGAAGGGTCTAGAAGCCATGAAGCCCTATGAGGAGCAGGTTAGGGAGCTGGGTATGTTTATTCTGCAGAAGAGAAGGTTAAGAGTGGACATGGTAGCCATGTTTAAATATTTGAGGGGATGTCATGTTGAGGAGGGAGCAGGCTTGTTTTCTGCTGCTTCAGAGACTAGAACAAGGAGCAATGGATTCAAGCTGCAGGAAAGGCGATTCCACTTAAACCTCAGGAAGAACTTCCTGATGGTCAGAGCTGTCCAGCAGTGGAATATGCTGCCTCCATGGAGTGTGGTGGAGTCTCCTTCTTAAGCAGAAGCTGGACGGCCATCTGTTGGGAATGCTTTGATGTGTGTTCCTGCATGGAAGGGGGTTGGACTGGATGACCCCTGTGGTCTCTTTCAATTCTATGATTCTAAGTCATTCATTTCTATGCACAACTTTCCCTAACAAACACATTTGGTATGACTCTTTCTCTGATACGCACATTTTTATGTACATCATTCCTAGAGGTGTAAATCTTTTATGGAATGTTCCCTAAAGTACCCACTTAGTTTTTAACTTTCACCATTCTGTAATATACACAGTTCTTGAGCTGAGAGCTCCCTTCCAAAATTCAGAGAGGTGTCCCGTCTGAGAAATAACTGTCTCTTGATTCTGATAGTAGTCCAGGAAGTGAAAAGTAAGTGTATTTGTTCAGAAATGCAGACAGAACTAATTTATCTAGCATCCTTATCTGAAAACAGCTGCGAAGGAGAGTGGCATTTCCATACTTTTTGTGTTGTTGATGTCTTTATGGAAGCAGCTGACATTGGTGTCTGATTTAGAAGTTTTGTATTAAGTTTGCAGAAGAGGAGTTGTGCACACAGTGCAATTGTACATGGATGCACACTGTGCATAGATGTGAATGAATGCATGTGTATGCACACATCAGTGTGCATTGTGGATTTAACATGTAGCTGCCCATGTACCTTTGGTGGCAAATTCAGTTACACAACTTTGTCATTCACTAACAAGGAAGTATTACACTCTGTCCCTTCGATGTACAATCTCACCTACCACATGTATGGGATGGTGGTGGCATAAGGGACACTCCTGCACATCCCTTATGCTCATGCTCATTGTTCATTGCATGCTGTGCACAGCCAGAAATATTTCACATTATACATTTGGTCGCACATTCAGTTGCAAAATGTTGCAATTCACTAACAAGGTGGATTGTGCAATTGTTGGCTAACTCCATGAGCATAAATTAATTATCTTTCTCCTCTATGTAGGTATTCTGTATTTGAATGCTATTCTGGTGTGAAAATACAATGAGCAAAATAAAATATTGGATCGAATTTCTCTTCCTCTTCTACTTCTGGTTTGTGATGTCATAGGGGTGCTCAGGAATTATTATTATTGTTGTTGTTGTTATTTTATTTTATTTTTCTATCTCATCTTTTTTCCTCGTTTGAGGCTCAAAGCAGCCAACAATTAAAAAAGACATAATAATAATAAAAAATCCACAAGATGCAAAATTTGAAACAAGATTAAACAATCAAAAGAATATAAGACTAAAATAAACATAATTAACACACACAGATACTCCAGCACTACAATTAGCAATATCCAGTGCATTGTGTAAGGTGGTCTTATATAATCACTCATCAAATGACAGTTGGAATAGAAAAATCTTTACTTGTCTGAAAAAAGAAAGTAAAGAGTGTTGCCAGTCTAGCTTCTCTGGGAGTTCCAGGGTCTGAGGGCAGCTATTGAGAAGGCCTCACCTGTATTTCCACCAGATGTACCTATGAAGGTAGAAGTATAGACAGAAGGTCCTCTCCAACAGATCTCAAGGCTGGTTCGTAAGATAGAATCTGGTCCTTCAAATAACCTGGGCCTTTTCCGCACTGGGCTATTTAAACAGTGTAGAGCGACCTCCAACGGAGGTCTTCTACACTGTAGAGTGGACTGGGGCAGACTACTTTTTGTAGTTCCATACCTCAGTCCACTCTGGAGCAACCAGAACTGGTCGCTCAGGGTGTTTTTTAAAAACCTCTTTTTCAAGGTTTTTAAAAAGCACAGAGCGCGCAGCCCCGTGCTGCTCCGTCGCCCGGCTCCGGAGCAGATTTGCAGGTGCGCGCAAGTGTGTGCCTGCAGATCTGCCGGGGGGGGGGGCTTCCGGCTGGCGAGCTTCTCTGGTTGGTGGAGAGCCTCCACCAACTGGAAGCCGCCATTTAGGATGCCGGAGGAGTGCGGAGCGACGAGCTCGTGCTGATCCTCGTGGCGACGGACTCGGCCGGCTGGAAAACAAAGCTGGTAAGCTCTGTTTTCAGCCATTTCCCCACCACCACCATGCGGAAAGGGCCCTGGACCTGAGCAGCAAAGGGCCTGAAGGTAATTACCAGCATTGTGAACTGAGCTGGTGGAGCTCTTGCAACAAGGGAGTTGTGTGATCCTTGTAGCATGGTGGTTCTGTGTGTTTCTCTCCTACACAGAAAATAGATAGATAGATAGATAGATAGATAGATAGATAGATAGATAGATAGATAGATGAGTATATCACATATATCACATGCCCATTGGGAATGAAGTTGCATAAGGACATAAGGACATGGTACTTTTTCCAAGTCCATTGTTGCCAAAGCCGCTAGCTCCCACTTGGGTTTTTGTTCTAGCTCCCACCGGGGTTTTTGTTGTGTGGGCATCATAGCATATCACTAGGCTGACTAAAAGCACAAGTGAATTGACTTATTATTACCATTTAAAAGAAAAGCAGATTTTTTTTAGTCTTTTAGTTCATTTGTAAGGTTTATCTCCTTACCCTGTAAAATTCACAGATTTTTTTTCTGATGGCCAAAGATCATTCTAGTCTTCGGGGCATGCATGTGTATCTCTCTGTGTGGTGAAATGAAATATCCTTTTTTTTTTTCTTCTTTTGTCTTATTTTGTTGCTGTTAGACGATGTCTCACATTATATGTCTTTCCTTCTTGGGGGGAAAATTGTACCACTGAAAGCTAACACAAATCAATGTGATTTGATTTGCTATTATTACATCCCATCTCAAACTGGGGAGAATTAAATGGGAGGAAAAGAAAGGCAATTGGCTTGGCTGCAGTCGGTTAGGGCAAAAGTTGAAATGCATATATTGTCAAGTTCAGAGCCCTCTGCCGCCCCTCAGCTGTTCACTGCAGGAACGGAAGGAACTTCTCCAACCTTCCACAGCTCAATGTGGTGACCTGATGTAATGAGGACTGCAGCTTCCCAAACTCTTCTGCTTGGCTGAAGGCAGAAAAATTTTGAAAACCTTGAGCTGCTAGCCCATTGGGATTTAGTGTTCTCAAAACACTCAGAGGAGGGGAAAAAGGATTCTAGCTGAAATGGATTGCGAGTGAGGAAGCAATCTAGGCAGAAGCTTCTCCTGTATTAAACACGCAGGGCTTCCAAACCAGCTAATTCCAGATTCACAGCTGGTAGCCTATGCAACAACAACTGTAATTCTGTAATATCTTCCCATGAAGGCTGTTGCAGCTTGTGTGCTCTTCCTCCCCTGTTGTGCCTTAGCCTCTTTTTACTGTTTTGCTGTTTATCCTAAGGAAAAGTAAACAAGTAAAAAAAGAAAAAGAAAAGAAAAGTTCCTCCCTCCCTCCAACTCCACTTCTAGTATTTGTGCAACTTGCTGCAACCAATCTTCAAGAAAGTACAGCAACTCAGCTGGGAACTGTTTGAGCTCTGCACATATAGAAGCTTTGGAGGGGATTTTATTGCACTGTAAATTCTGGGTTTGTTAATGGGACTGCTATAAAAGATTAAAATTCTTATATAAATACTGATTTGCATGTTATTATTCCTCCACACAGGTTGAATGTGCAGTCAAAGAAGCTCAGGAAAGGGAGCAGGCTCTGTGTATGTATTCCTTTTAATGCCTCCTCTCTTTTGCCATAAGGAGACCCAGTCTGCTCAGAGCGGTCACACAGTGAAACTGGTTTTGGACTGTACCATATCAAGATGCAAAAACCATGCCATTAAAGATAGACAGAAATGTAGTTCTAGCACTACATAAGGATATCATGTCAAAATTCCAAATTAGCCTTCACCTTCCATTTTAGAGGGTGTTGAGAGAATTGCAGAGAGAGGGGGAGATTTTTGTGCAAATGGAATATGATTTCCTAGGATCATAGACTTATACATTCGGAAGGAATGCAAATGTCTATCTAATTCAACCTTCTGCCATTCTATGTATCCCCAGTTAAAACACCCCTGAGAAATGAGCACCCAGCCTCTGATTTAAAAGTTTCAATGAACAAGAGTCCATTGCCTTCTGAGGGAATCTATCCCACTGTTGGAAAGTTCTCACAGTCGGAAATTTCTCCCTAATCTTTAGGTATGATCTTTTTTCTTGTAACTGGAATCCATTGGTTAATTAGTCTCTGACGCAGCAGAAAGCAAGCTTGCTCCATCATCTATCTGCAGATATTTGAGGATGGTTGTGTCATATCAGAAGGAGCCAGCATGATGTAGTGGTTTGACTACTGAACTATAACCCTGGAGACCAGGATTCAGTTCCCCACTCAGCCATGGAAACCCTCTGGATGCATCACACACTTTCAGCACCCAAAATACCTGTGATAGGTTCACCTTAGGGTTGCCATCAGTTGGAATTGAAGGCACGCAACAACAACATTAACAACAAACAAAAACATAGCACCTTTCAATGTTCTCGTGGTCATAACCATAGCAACCTCCCTCAACTTTTCATCCTTGATTTCCAGACATTTTCCCATCTTGGTCACCCTTCTCTGGACATGCTCTATCTTTCTGATAACCTTCTTGAACCACGGTGCCCAAACTGGACACATGCCAGCACTGGAGTGGCCCTGACCATTGTGGCATGTGGTTCCATCCTCTACTTGTGTTTAGCTCCTCATACATATCTCTTCAGCAAAACTGACCAAAAAACACCTCCAGGCCAGCAGTGTAACAACAGCAGTACAATAACTTACATATTTCATGTTTGATTAGTACCTGAATTTAAAAATGTCCATCCTCTACCAAAGCCACACTCTCCATCAACTGGCCACTTTAGCTAACTTAATTCCTTCCTCCTCCATATTTTGTAGTGTCTTTTAGCTAACCAGCTACATTCACTCTCATTCTACTCACTCAACCCTGACGCTCCAACGTAATCATAGAATCATAGAATCATAGAAATGTGGAGTTGGAAGAGACCCCAGGGGCCATCCAGTCCAACCCCCTGCCATGCAGGAACACCCTCAAAGCACTCCCAACAGATGGCCATCCAGCCTCTGCTTAAAAACCTCCAAGGAAGGAGACTCCACCACACTCTGAGGCAGCATCTTCCACTGCCGGACAGCCCTGACCATCAGGAAGTTCTTCCTGAGGTTCAGGTGGAATCTCCTTTCCTGCAGCTTGAATCCATTGCTCCTTGTTCTGGTCTCTGGAGCAGCAGAAAACAAGCCCTCTCCTTCCTCTACATGGCATCCCTTCAAATATTTAAACATGGTTATCATGTTTATTTACGAGATAATATTTTCAAGATAGACAACAGGAGTTCCTAACTGAGCATTGCCGGGGAAGATCATATGAGCTCCATAACCTAAACTGGTCAGAAAAATACATATTTTATAAAATGAAAATTTGAGATGTTAAACTAGTACTAGGATAGAGTGTGTGCTAGCCCTTTACCTGAGCTCATTGAGCAAAAACTAGTTCTCAAAAGACACTGCACAAAGAAAACTGCTGATGAAGTTTAGTACCAAGAAAGCCTATGAGAAAAGAACTAAACAGTAGCTGTCAAACTGCTGTAGGTAATTCATTAAACTTCAAAGTTCCATACATTTTGTTCACTTTCTGTCCTGCCAATGGTATGTATTGGTCTTAAACCTCCCCTTCCTGTACTACAATATTTTCATAGCAGTTCATATGCATGTATATTCAGAGAAGGACTCAAAAATACTCGGTCATATACGCATTTTTTACCCTTTCAGCATGAATGGAACACTCTAGTCTTAGAAGGACAATTACTGAAGATAAACAAAAGATAGGACAAAGTTTATAAGATGTTGACTGATATATCCCAAAAGGGACACAAAGAAAATTAATCCTTTCTGATACTAGAATGTGGGAACACTCGAATGAAGTTGATCTTTGTTCAGGACAAAGGTGTGAAAATGTTATATATACAGTATAATTCCTTCCTGGAGGTTGTGACTAGCAGAGGTACATATAATCAGTGTTGTTTGGTTTGGGGAGTAGCGTGGAAAAAAAGGAGCACCACATTTTGGTCTGATGTCAGCAATAATACTGTATACAAATCTGAAGACCACACTTTGAGAAGGATAATTTGGAATACATTAACAGGAAGGCAATGAAGGAGACCAGCAGTATGGAAAAACTGTTCCTATGTGAAAATGTTGGAATAAATGATTGTAACCCCTGCTAGCAGACCCCATTCCTGGGAGTATAATTTTAATATTAAAAATCATCTGAGCCAGAGGTGACTGGGCTGGTGCGTAGACAGCCAGGCCAGTGATCAGACAAAAGATCAAAGACCAGAAACTTCCCCCTGTCATGTCTCCATGGGAAACCTCAGAAAGGCGTGTATGCATAGGGAGGCCATCAGCTACAACAATACTTTGGGGAAATTGCCTGATTCCCCTCAGAATGCTTGAAACAAAGCAAGACATATCAAAGCAAGGTCCAGATACATGATGCGGCCATCATGCGGCCATCAGGCAGCTATCACGCAACCATCATCCTTCAGTTTCAGCCATTACACTTTCCAGGACAGAGTCTGCCCCCGAGGCATGTTTTGCCCTATAATTAGACCCCCTTTTTGAGACCCCATTTCAGAGTTCCCCATGCTTGACTAGTGTACTGTCATTCAGTTAGTTGAGACTCCTCTCAGCCCTCTCCCTGTGCTGTGTTTTTCTCCCCTTGTCTTTTTCCCTGGCAGAAGACTTCTGGGCCATTTCCACACAGGGTGAGGGAATCGCCCCATGCCTGCACTTACTGGACTTCTTGGCTCCACACTTGGGTCCAGGCTGGTCCGGAGCAGTGCATGGCTGCCGCTCTGCACTGCTCAGGGGACGAAAATGGTGGCTTCCAGTTGATCGAGGCTCTCCACCAACCACTGAAGCTTGCCAGTCTAAAGCCCGCCCCTGGCAGATTGCAGGCTCGCACTGGTGCGAACCTGCAAATCTGCACCGGAGTGCGGGAACGGAGTGGCGTGCTCTGTGCTTTAGAAAGACCTGTTTCAAGGGGTCTTTCAAAAGCACGCTGGACACCACTTCGGGTCATTCTGGAGCGGGCTGAGGTGCGGAACTACGCTAAGTAGGTCCCACCCAGTCCACTCCCAGGTGCAGACGTCCTCCCTGGAGGACGCTCTGGACCGTTTCTTTAAGCCCATACGGAAATGGCCCTAGACAGGTGCAGTGTCACCCCTTCCACATTCCCTCCACTTTTCCCCTATCAATTTTCACTTATTTCCACCTCAATAGTCCTTGTGTGATGGCGTGAGTGATTCCCTTTGAGTACGTGTATTTGACAATATTTTCTAATAAAACATCTTGATTGAACCTTTAGTCTGGCTCTTTTGTGGTCTGACTCCGTAGACATTGGGTAAAAGATCTTGCTAAGTGTTGTCCTGCCCTCCGCATTGTTAAAAGCCAGTGCTCCATAAATGTCCCGAGCTTTGGCATTTTTGGAGCTAATCAAGGGGTCCCCAAGGGGTCCCCAGGAAGTCAGGGTAACATGATCTATATTTAGCCTGGGGAACACAGCAGGGAGAACTTTACTGTAGAATCCCATTAATTTTTTGTTTTCTAAATATGTCCTTACTTGGCACAAGATTATCTAATATTTTCCCAGGCCATTGGATACTTTTCCACTGTGGTGCAATGCACATATCAAAATCAATATAGAGAAAGAAAGCACAATCTATGTTGCTACAAAATTTTCATGATAGGTTAAGAGTTACACACATCCTGAATAGTGGAAATATCTGCCTCCTAATTATGTGCTGCTCCCAAGAATGATTTATCTTGGTCTCTCTACTTCTGCTCATGATTATTGTGGAAAGGGATTAGGCAATATGATGGGAAGGCAGTGCTAAAGCATATAGCAGTACGCATATTGAAAGTATTCTTTTTCTGCCTTCTTGTTGGTCTTTTGTGGCCACATAACTTACATTATGGGCGTGCTACTACTTCTTTGGCCATTGTTATCCTGTGAACTGGGGGTCCTGGGAGGGACACCAAAATGTGCTCAACTAAAGTTGGGGAAAATTAGCTCAGAGCACTGCTTAACGTTACGAGAGGCAGGGTAACGTAGCGAGATCTTGAACCCTATGTCTACGGGGTCGGGTCGAGTCAAATAGCACACAAAAGTTGGAATAATAAATGATGTTTATTAAATACAAGCAAAACAGTGTATGCGACACACTCATACAAGATAACTAAAGAAAATAAAGGTTGGAGTGGTACAGAGGGATTTTTAGAGGGATTGCTGGTTTGGGTGATACTTCACCTGTCCTGAAGCCCAGAAAAATAGAGAGCGAAGCTGGGGTGCGATGTAGCTCAGCACGTGGAGCTGAGGGGAGGCTCGCCAAGCAAAACAGTAGCAAGGCGGGATGAAACTCGGGAGCATTCCAAAGAAGCTCTCAAAGTCAGGGGTTTTTATAAGGAGAATTGTGACCACAGGCTATGCCGTACTTGGGGGAAAACAATAGATTTGGAGTTGGAGACCAAGCCTCCGAAAGGTCAGAATCTGAATGATTGAGTTATCGCAGGGGTTCTCAATAGAGTTGCCAGTATGCAAACGCAGAGTACTTGGGTATTGCATAGTTTATCCATCAAGCTGCCAGCATGGGTCAGAGGCTCTTTTGTAAGTGGCGTGCATACTTAATTAGAGTACTTGCCTGGAGGTCTCCTAAAGCGGCGATTCGGCTATTTTCTGGCCTGCCTGTATCGTTGTTTGAATATTACGGCAATTAACGGCCGAGCTTGTTTACGTGCTTGTCCGGTGGCCTCGCAAGCATGTGGAGAGGAATAGAGAAGTGCAGCCGAATTATGATATCAAGGGATATCTTTAATATCCCCAAAGCTCGGACTGGCCAGGGCAGTAACACCATGCCATGATGTCTACCTTCACTTCACAGCTGTTAAATGAAGTTCTGCAAGTTTAACTGTTAGGGATGCAGTTGTGTATTACTGAATGGTGGATGCCTTCAGTGTACTGCCTCATTCACTGGGACTGTAAAAAGAGCAAGCACATTTGCAATAGAATGCTGGTATTGGTATTGGTAGTATTATCAAGTTGGCTGAGCTCTCCCTGCCATGTTTTAGGTAGATGACTTGGTTATAATGCCTGTGTGCTTGTCTGTGGGATTGTTGATGTCTAGGTGAGCTGGGATCATGGCAATGCTATTGTAACAACCTGTGATAACAGAATAAACAGGCATGGGTGCAAGGTCAGATCGTTGGCAAACTAAGTGGGAAAATGGGAAGGGAAAAGAAAGTCCCTGGGAAATGTTAGCACACAGGAAATCTGAAATGTAATAGTTTATATTGCACTGCAAATCCAATATTCCTTTAGTCTTGGCAATGTCAAGATATGCTGTTGTTTCTTTAATGTTCCTGAATAAAATTTTTGAAACTTCTAAGCTCTGTTCCTTGAAGTCGGAGCTATTCTGTACATCACAGATATAGAACAAGCACCACTGATTACATGAATCTTAGGTTATACAGTGGAAGATTCTTGGCTAAAAAGGAGACAAGAGTTCAAGAGACAGACATAGAAGGACAGCATTTGGAAAATTAGTGAAAGCTGATTTCTTTATGATCACTGTAGAAAGATCATTGTACATCCAGAGATGGAAGAAATTAATGATATCTACGGAGGAGGAATGAGCTGGGAGAAATGGGGAAAAAAAATCTGCTTTGATTAGAGAAAAATCCTTGGAAATACTTGAAACATTCCATATCTTTGGTAAAACTGGAAACCCCTTATAGACTTTTTCTGGGGGAAAAAAAGGAAAATGATTTTGAAAATTTGGGCTTTCACAATTAGTAAGTTGTTAGCAGAAGAAATGAACAATGTAGTTTTATAGAGAGAGATTGGAAGCCACACTTTTGTTTTGTATTGGATTTCTTTCTATATCTTGCTTTTCTTTCTTCTCTTTTTTCCTCTTTGTTTCTTTGTCTTTTTTATTGTCTTTTGAAAACTCTTGATAAAATTACTTTACAAAGAAAATGAATGATGGTTATCGCAATACTGTATGATTGGAATAACAACAACAATCATCATCATCATCATCATCATCATCATCATCATCATCATCAGATATCCCACCTTCTCTCAATAATGAGGCCCAAGGTAGCTAGAACCATATTTAAATACATATTAAAACTATAAAATGTATAAATATATATATATATTTAAAAAAGCAAACCAGTGATAACAATTAAAAACATTAAAAGCATTAAAATTAATTAAAAGCAACATAAAAACCTTAAAACTAGCCCCACACAGCATTAAATGCTCACCTCAGATGGTTTCTCAACTTCTGACTGCATAAAAATATTTTAATTCATCAGTGGAAGGAGAGCAAGGATGAGACCATTCTGGCCTCTCTAGAAAGATAGATCCAAAGTCTGGGAGCAGCCATGGAGAAGGCCCTCTCCCTTGTTCCCACCTGAAACCTGGGAAGGTGGTGTGACTGAGAGAATGACCTCTCCAGATGATCTGATGGGTCATAAAGAGAGACAAGGCCATTCATATAGCCTGGGCCCCACCCATATAGGGCTTAATAGTTCAAAACGAGCTTTGAATGGTGCCCAGAAAATTGAGCAGTGAAGCTGTTTCAAAAAGGGAGCTGAATGCTCCCTATAGACAGCCTCCGTTAACAACTTAGCTGCAGCTCTTGGGTCAACGGATGTTTCTGAGCACTTTTCAAAGTCAATCCAACACATAATGCATTACCACATTACAGTATCTATCTATCTATCTACCTATCTAGATAAATATTTAAGCACTTTTCCAAGACTGGGATACAAGATGGCTTACAACATGCCTAAACATCTCAATAAAACACTGAAAGTGATACATATTAAATTGTGGATTGATTTAAAACATCAATTAAAGCACCCTAAAAATACGGTCTGGCATCCTCTTCAGTATTTACAATATTGTAAACTAGACTTACAACATTGTAAATATTGGGATTCATATCTAAAGTTGTTGGAACACTGCAATGACTGAAAGGACACTCACCGCTTATAAGACAGGCACCCCCATCAACATAGGTATTTCTGGGGCACTAGGGAACAGAGCAGTACTTCCACTTGGTGGCAAAGCATTTTGTGACAAACAGTTGCAAGAGGGCCCCATGATGGTTCCTCCAGCTGCCTGTTGGAAAGTGCTTTGCTGCTGTCATCATAGCTATGCCTCCTGATCTCAGCCACATAAGAATATCAACACACTGAAAGTGTAACATATTTATCCTTCACTCGGTTGGTTAATTAAAACCAGCTTGAATATAAAGGTCTTTGTCCACCAACATAAAAATAGGAGTTAAATTTTCCTGGGAAGGGGGTTCTTGGAGCAGCCACAGAAAAGGCCTTTTCCTGGGGCCCTCCCCAAAGTATTTCTGAAGGTAGTGGATCTGAGAAAAACGTCAGATCTAAAAACCTGGGCTGGTCTATATGATCCTCATGTGATAACCTCGATCCAAGCCATTTAGGACTTTATAGGTCATGACTTTCACTTAAAATTGTGCCCAGAAATGGATTAATTTTGTTGAATTTTGTTGATCTTGTCGGCGTCGGGGGGGATACTTTCCAAGATTGGTCTTGAAGATTCTCACAATACAAAGTATTTCTGAGGAATAAAGCAAGCACAAAACAATGTTCATATATGAATGCCTGATTGTGCATAGTTGGTGAGAACACATGGAAATACCAGACGGAATGCCATTGTTAGACCAAACTAAAGCAGGCCCATTGGATCAAAGAAATTTATCTTTGCATTCATTCTCCATTCAACAGTGTTCTGAAATTATATCTTTCTCTTTCTGAAGTCCTTTTCTGCATTTGCTTCTTCCTGTCTTCCTTGCTCCTAGATGAAGAACAGATGACTCTCACCAAAGAACTGGACTGAGGGCCCCATGAAATGTTCCACTACTTCTGTGCTCTTACCAGCAGCAACTCATATTCATGCAACTTTCTAAAGTGAAGAGGGATACACCTCAATATTTTTTTTTCAGGTCCTATTTGTCAGCGTTGACTAAATAAGGGAGAAAATACACTCATCAGCCATAATAATGACATTGAATTGAGGAAATACTAGGCTTTACTCGTCAGGACCTTGTATAATGATTTTCTACATGCTCAAAAGACTTTAAAAGTGACTAAAACTCCCCCAAAAAAGGGAAAGAAAGAAAAATGGCAAGTCATTAGCTATTTCTCGATAAATTGTACGGCTTATATATAAGCCTTCAAAAAAGGCACCTCGACCGATAACTTCTCTCAGTGTGATCCATTGCTTTTTTGCAGCCGGAATGCTGTATGTAATAGTGTATTTATTAATGCACCGTAATAGATCATCAGTCTATATGTCTCACAGTCATATTTAGTAACATATTCAGAACATTTTTAAAGCTTATTATTTACTAGAATAATGCACATAAAAGCACAAGTTGGTTATATGTGATTATTCTATCAGAGCAGGGTGCTTTGATCTATCTCTCAAGGACACAAAAAAAAGTTTCTAAGTTTAATTAAAGCTACTACAATAATGGGTGGGAGGGAAATAAGAATATTTGTGCTCTGATATTCATGCCTTGTGCACAAACACAGTGCTAGAGGTGGCCATAAATTCAAACAGCAAAGCACTCAACAATCACTAGTCGGCAGGAATAAGTCAAAACAGATGTAGAGGCAACGGTGGCGTATAAATTATTTGTATTTACTTATTTGATATTTATGACAGGGGTGCTTGGATTACCCTTCAATCTTGGAGTTGACATACAGAAAGCAGTAAGTCAATTAAAATTTAAATGCAAACTGTATTAGGCCAAAAAAGGCAGCATGATCTCAGAGTGACACATCTCCAAGAGTTTACAGAGTTTGCTAGAGATGTCTTGAGTAATTCGAATGTCCACCAAAGGCTATTTTGAAGTAGAAGCTGTAACAGTTGTGGGTTTCTGATCCACTCAGGTCCCAGCACCAGCAGTTTCAAGTGTCTGCCATAGCTGAGATTCAGTGTCAAGCTTGCATAATATAAATCTACACTAATGTAATTCAGTGGTAGTTGTGCAACACCACCTTTCTGCTGAATGTCAAAATTGTGCAACAAATTGCATATCTGCCAATGTACTTGCTGTTTCAGAACTGAGTAGTTATGCACCATCTAACAATGTGCAACTGCATGTGCCACATTTAGGCTTGTCCAAAATGACTTGTGCAATTGTGAACTGAATACAGACACTATGTGCTGACTAAAAAAGTACAACTGCCTAAGTCAATGTCTGAGTGTGTAAAATATGTGTTGCCAAACAAAGTCAGAGGTACAATTAACTTATTCACCAAGATCCTACATCACAGATGTAGTTATGAATTCATAACAATGTCTTGTCTCCCAGTCCAACTTCCGAAACTTACCTTATCAGCCACCAACCACATCAAGAAATGAAGGTGTGTTCTGGTGGCGATCAGGGCATGGCAGGATGATACTTGCAGCCCACTCCCAACAACAAGTTGTGACAAAGGTCCTGCTTCTGATTCCTGCAGCACAGATTGCTGGTGGAAGGGGGCTAGAAAAAAATCATCCTTGTTGTGTGCCTTCAAATCATTTCCAACTTAGGTGATCCAAGACAAACAAAAGAGGGTTTTGGGGCTGAGATTGTGTTGTTAGGCATGGAATTTGATGCTCTGTAATTTGCTATAGAATTGATATGTGTTAACAATTAACTGTGATATTAATTGGCATTTTAGACACTTGTAGCTCATCAAAGAACCTCGCTTTAGAAATGTTTATTCTGCTCTGCTCCTGTTTATAATCAGTACATACAAACGAAAGACACTGCTATTGCGAAAGATGTCTTTGGGACTGACCCAGGATGTTGCCTGGAACATACAGACTTAGGAATGTTAAGGTCAGATAGAATGCATTAATCTGTTCTTTTCTTTAAACATTACTTACTATAAACATAAAAATGATATAAGAATGGAAGCCTGAAAAAATAATTCATCCTTCCTTCCCTATTTGGATGGATCCTTTGGCCAAAGTTATGTGTGTGTCCGTCTGTTTTTCTTTCCTTCTCTTTTCTACCTTCCTATCTTGTGTTTGTGGGTTCAAGTCAGCCCCATGTTCCACCTGGGGATACGGTGAGGTGTGGCTTGTTTACCACCCTGACAGTGTGACCACCCAAGGTCACCCAGTGGGTTTCCATGGCTGAGTGAGGAACTGAACACTGGTCTCCAGGGTCGTAGTGCAATGCTCAATTAACTAAACGATGCTGACTTGTCATCCTAATGGGTCTCAATTTCCAGCAGAGCAGACCTCCATCACATGTGGTGGTGGTCTGTTAAGGTGTCTTTAATGGGAACATTTATGAGCATGGCAATAGTACAATTATTGTGAATACAGAGCATGGCAGAATATGGAGTAGTTATGGATGCATAACTCTGGGTTATGAATCTATAACTGCAATAGAGTAGGAAAGCCCTAGGTTACTATTTGCAAAACAATGTTAAAGGGATGTAGCAATAAAACCTGAAGACAAAGATATCTCCTGTCCCATCAGCTGACTGAAGTTGCACTTTGATACAGCTGTCTTGTGCCAGTGTCCTCACAATGAACCAGACATCATCCCACAGATCAAGTTACTGAGCTGCATTACAGCCAAACACACACTCTCAAGGTTTCTTGATCTTTCAACACCTTTTCTCTGGTGTTCTGAAATATGAATCATAGAATTATAGGGTTGGAAGAGACCACAGTGGCCATCAAGTCCAACCCCCTGCCAAACAGGAACACACATCAAAGCACTCCAGACAGATGGCCATCCAGCCTCTGTTAAAAAAAAAAACAAAACTTCCACAAAAGGACAATTCACCATACTCTGAGGCAGCATATTTCACTGCTGAACAGCTCTGTCAGAAAGTTCTTCCTGAGGTTTAGGTGGAATCTCTTTTCTTGCAGTTTGAATCTATTGCTCCTTGTCAAGTGTATACCTGACAGTGTATATGTGCTTACAAGTCACCTCTTGAACTATGGTGACTGCCTGAATTTCATAGGATTTTCTTAAGGCAGGGATACTCAGAGGTGGTTTTGCCAATTCCTTCCTCTGAAATATCACCTACAGCACCTGATATTAGTTGGTGGGCTCCCATCCAACTACTAACCAGAGGTGACCCTGCTTAGGTTTCAAGATCAGATCAGACATAGTACGTTTAAGGTACTTAGGCAATCGAAAATAACTAGATAACCTCCCTTAGCCTTAAAAAAAAAGTGAAATTGAAACATGGGTTAGTAGTAGGGCAGAGTACTGGCAGAGTCACCCATTGAATTTACTATCCAACATTCTTTAATACTGGTGACAATAATGACAATAGTACAACTGAATGTACAACTAAATGTATATACACATCTTATGTGCATCGTACCTGCAATGGCATTCTTCTTCCGTTGCCTTGAACTGAATGCTGACATGCTATATCATACAAAACTGTCCAACCACTTCCATAGGAGGAACTTATTATTTGTTGTTAATTGTCTTTAAGTCAGCTTACTTATATTTCAGAGCTTACATTTCAGAGCTTCAACAATCCTAGTCATCAACCACCTGGCTCAGGTCTTCTAGATTCAAGATTGTGGTTTGCTTCAATCAATCAATTTGTAATGTGGTCTTCTTCTTGTCCTACTGCCATCAATATTATCATATTTTCTAACTCAGTTGGTTCAATTTAGCCATCTTGGCTTCTAAGGAGAAGTCAGATTTGATTTGCTCTTAGACCTGTTTCTTCATCCTTTTGCCAATGCATGGTGTCCACAGAACATTTCTTCTAGCATCACATTTCAAATTAGCTGACTGTCTTCCTGCCGGCTTTATTCACTGTTTATCTAGGGGAATTTGCTATTGTTTGAAATTTGCCATCAAGTCAACTTTGACTTACAGTGACTCTATGGATCAGTGACCTCTGAAAACTCCAGTAATCACCAATAGTTTTCTTGCCATAGACATACATTTTAGTTTCTTCCATTTGTTCCTTCTGTGAGCAAATATAGGTTTCAGTCTGTGATCTTTTTCCCATTTTTTTAAAGCAACAACAAGCATAGTAGTAAACACAGACCAAATCAGTGAGTAAAGCCTACTCTGCTGGATCTTGACAGCTTTTTAAAAAGGGGGTGACATAAATTATTTTCAGTTTTGTATTGTTTTAAATCTCTTCCTTTGCTATACTGGGATGAACAGGTGTGACAGAAGCACAAATGCTAGAAATCAATCAAATTAAGCAAGAAAGACTCAAAGGGAGAGCATAAATTAAACAGGAAGAGAGGAATTAGTAATGGATGCAGAGATAAAGTTAACATCTTGGAGGGGAAGCTGTCCAAAATTTCATTCCTCGTCCCCTGAGGATAAGTGAGAGAATGAAACCAAGCTGTGGTGTCTTCCACCTTCCATATTTTATACATCATTACACGCCTGCCATTGTGATGGCAAAGACAGAGAGATAGCCCTTATGTTGCAAGTGCAGGAGCTCAGTTCAGACATTGATCTTGCAGTTGTATGTGGAAGGGTTACAAAATACATTGGATGAACTTTCGGGGAGAGATTACCCAATCCAATCCCCATCCTGGAACTAAATATTTCCTGAATTCATTTTATGACTGGAATAGCTACATTTCCCAGCTTGCAATGTGATTCTCATAGCAAAGCAATGAGTTTAAAAAACATGTGCGTTTGAAAAATGCTATGATAAATGTGTGCAGGAGTACTTTAACCTTTGAAAAATGCAGAGTTTAATGCCACAATGAGTGCATTCTCTCCCCCTCCCAAGGAAAACCCTGTGTATTTGAAAACAAGTGCACAAATGCACACATTTAGAAAGATGTATATGGAAATACATATATAGATCCTTACTGCAGGTAAGATGTTCATAATCCCATGCAAACCAAAGTTAGAATAGGCATGGTGGTTAAAAAAGGACATCCTCAGTATGAATGAGACTGAACAATTTATGTCTCTGTGATGCGAGTTCTAAACACAGGGAAGAGAGGAGAGATGAGTGTCCTAGTTCTGCTCCCCTCTAAACATTCATTTCACCTTTTATAACTCATCCTTAGCCATGGAAGTGTTCCCCAGGTTGTAGAATCCTGTTTTTTTCCAGAGTTCTTAAGTCACAAGAAAAACCTTTCCAGGTAGAAGACACCCTCCTCTATAAAGTTCAGTCAATCATCTTCTACATGTACAGCATAATGAGACCTGTGAGGAACAAAGGTCAAAACTAACCCACTCCTTCTGTTTCATAGAGGTAAGGAGAACACCTGAACATGGTTAAACTGTCTTCTGTTCCAGTCTCTTGTGAGCCCAATGTCTGGGAAGAAATAGCATGTTTCACTTCTACTTAGCTGTATCCCAAAGAATGTGGGCAGGTTGCCTTTACTGGCCTTTCTCCCTAATTCTAGACTTGGAAGAGGTCCATTTTAGGTTACAATTTCTAGAATCCTTCAGCCATTGGTCATGCCGGCTGGCAGATTCCAGAAGCTGTAGTCCAAACCTGTAAATTTTCCAAGCAATGTCCAACTACAGCATCCTTGTGGATGCCGTACTTTCTAGTTGTGTATCATTTTTTTAAAAAAATTCCAAATGTCCCCAATTGTTCATAAAAGCAAAGGCTTCTGGGTCCTCTGCATGTTTTTTTGTCTTCTCCTTTCTTCAGTAAAGGCAGTGTTATCCAAAGAGGTGGGAGAAATTGGGGTCCATTCACAATGCCAGTGTCTCCTTGGAATTTGGGGGAAATTATAGCTTGCAAGAGACCTACAAAATGAGGGTAATGGCAGGATCTTTTCACTTATGTATACAAGTACTAACTGTGGAGAGGACTCCAATTAAAGTTAACAAAGTATTTTATTTGAATTGACAAAGCATGAGAGATCAGACATTCTTAAGAACCATACAAGGCTATCAGAAAGAGAGGCAAGAAAGACTGGATACAGAGAGATAGTTTCCAGTGATAGTTACCATCCTGAAGAAGGGGTTACAGCAGAGGGACTCAGACAGCATCTGAGGGTCGCACAGTGGCATGGCACTGTGGCACTAGGTACTACGTACTACACATGGCTGGGGTCAAAGCTAGGGTTTTTATACCCTATTTCACACCCTGAAGGGGTGCATTGACAAAGCCATAATGGCTTTCCCACAGGATTGACAAAGGGGTCTGCAATGGGCTGATAGTTTAACTCCAGAGTGACAAAATATTAATGGGAGTCATGACAATCTCTTAATGTTTGGGGTGGTAGGGGGTATAGGGAAGATCTCCATAGGGCAAGATCACAGGATGGTCCCTGGTTGCTTCACTTGGGTTGCTTCTCCCTCCATTGTATTTGGGACTGCATAGAACCCAAGTTGTTGAAAGGATTAGCATAAACCCATGAGCATTTGGGTTTCCTGCTAAATCTTCTCTGAACTTATGACCCAATCATGTCTTAGGTTAGCTTGAGCTGGCAACATGCTTTCCAGTCAGCATGTCTTCAATCATGTTTTTCAGCCACAAATATGTCCAGTTATGAAAATAGCACATCCTGTATGGAGGCAGGTTGTAGGGTACGGTAATAGCAGCTAAACAAACACCAAAAGTAATGAGAAGGAGGAAGGCTGGAAGATTTCAAGCACTGAAGTGGTCTCTCACTGAGGAAAAAGGTCACAGAGATTTGTGATGAGGCTATTGTTGTCACTTTCCACTGGCTAGAACTCAGAGGGAGGATCCACTTCAAAACATACATCAGGCTTAAAGGTGAGAAATAAAGCACAAAGTAGAAGCCATTTTCCAAAAAAAGAAATTATCTTTCAAAAAAGGAGCAGCTTAATAGTGAGAGTGTCCTTGTTAAGTATGTTCCAGGCTATTCTGAGCACAATTGTTCACAGCTCTCTTCTTCCTAAAGCTAAGACTTCTGGGATGGAAAGTAGATAAAGGCAAAGAAACAGAAGTGGTCCCAGTCATGTCAAGTTTCTGGTTGTACAGAAAACATATTTGATGAGCTCCTGCTTTTACTAATTCTAGTTAATGGTGAATCAAAGTTGTAGTTGTTTTCTTAGAGTACCAAAGTGATGACAGTTGGGTTGTATGAAAAGATGGTCGGGAGGGTACTGAAAATCACTCATTAATTGGGGAGAAATTAAATCGTCTTTTTAAAATGAGGCAAGGAAGGACACTTACTGGGAATTTCTATGATGACAGTCTCTCTCTCTCTCTCTCTCTCACACACACACACACGCACACACTTGCTTTTAAAAAAATAAAACTGAGTGTGCCTCAGTTAACAAAAGTGTAAGTAACAACAGTCCTATAATCAGCCATCTCCTTGTACTCACTTGTCTCTCTTCCTATCCCATAATGCTTTTTTTTGTAACACACACACAAAGAGGCATGCATATTTTTGGAGTCTAGTAATTTCAACTTAACTTCATATCTATACTGAGTGAGAAGATACGTCCTGTAATTTCAGTTTTGTCTATTCCCTCACAAGTCCTCCTCCAATCCAGCTGAATGCTAAGAAAAGATGTGTGCTTCTGCCCCTCCCTGCTATTCCCCTTTCTATTATTGCCATCAGATACCGAGTAACACCATTGGAGTGGCATCTAGGTCATTAAGATGTTAATTGCCAAGCTCTTCCTACACCCATGGGTCTCTATTGTACCACCTCAATACCCTCTTGCCCCCATAGAACCATCTTCATAGAAGTGATAAATCTAATGAACTCTTGCAAATGGATGTATCAATAGAAGAGGTTACATTGCAGATTGATAAACTGAACAATAGAAAGTAGTAGGGCCAGATGGCATCTATTTACTCAAGAGTTCTGGAAGAACTCAAGTATGAAATTGCACAACTACTAACTGCAGTGCGTAACCTACCAGTAAAATTAGCCTCTGCACCAGAGGCCTGGAAGGTAGCTAATGTAAGAGCAATTTCATAAAAGGCACCAGAGGTGATCCTTGAAACCACAGGTCAATGGGTTTAACTTCAGTGTACAAGCAATTCAGTAGAAAATGTAATTAAGAAATGGAATTATTGCTCAGGTAGGTAAACAAAGAGGGGTGTAACTCAGACCTATTAAAATCAATGAGTGTTTTGCCTTTGACTTCCATGAGATCTGGACCATACCCAATAAATTCTGGAAGAGTCAATGCATGGCTTATTCAAAGGGAGTCTTGCCTCATGAATCTATTACAAGTCTTTGAGGGTGTCAGCAAGAATCCACATAAAGGTGAATGATTCCAGAAAGTTGGTGGGGTTTTCAAAAAGTCCTTGAGAACATTTCCAGTCAAAAGCAGACAAGAAAACATCATAGGCTTGTCTAGGATTCAACACTCTGAGACTGATCTGTTACTGCCCTGGCTAGTCCGAGTTTTGGGGATATTAAAAGATATCCTTTTGATATAATTCAGCTTCACTTCTCTATTCCCTTCCACATTCTTGAAAGGCCACCGGACAAACACGTAAACAAGTTCGGCCGTTAATTGCTGTAATATTCAAACAACGATACGGGCAGGCCAGAAATAGCTGACTCACTGCTTTAGGAGACCTCCAGGCAAGTACTCTAACTAGGTATGCATGCAACCTACAAAAGAGCCTCTGCCCCACACTGGCAGCTTGATGGGTAACCTATACAGTACCCAAGTACTCTGTGTTTGCATACTGGCTACTCTATTGAGAACGTCTGCGATAACTCAATCATTTAGATTCTGACCTTTCGGAGGCTTTGTCTCCAACTCCAAATCTATTGTTTTCCCCTAAGTACAGCATAGCCTGCAGTCACAATTCTCCTTATAAAAACCCTTGATTCCGAGACCTTCCTCGGAACGCTCCCGAGTTTCATCCCGCCTTGCTACTGCTTTGCTTGGCGAGCCTCCCCTCAGCTCCACGTACTGAGCTACATCGCACCCCAGCTTCGCTCTCTATTTTTCCTGGGCTTCAGGACAGGTGAAGTATCACCCAAACCAGCAATCCCTCTAAAAATCCCTCTATACCACTCCAACCTTTATTTTCTTTAGTTACCTTGTGTGAGTGGGTCACATACACTGTTTTGCTTGTGTATTTAATAAACATCAGTTATTGTTTCAACTTCTGTGTGCTCCTTGACTCGACCCGACCCCGTAGACATAGGGTTGAAGATCTCGCTACGTTACCCTGCCTCTCGTAACGCTAATCAGTGCTCTGAGCTAATTTTCCCCAACTTTAGTTGAGCACATTTTGGTGTCCCTCCCGGGACCCCCAGTACACGGGGTAACAGATCACATATGTTGAGAATTTTGAGAATTTCCAAAAGCAGATGACAAAGGAAGCCACAAGCTTCGATGTCACTGGTACGGGTTCAGCCCTTTGGATAGCTCACTTGAAGTTCACATTAGAATCAAGAGTAGGATTCACTGTCCCATCGACATCAGGGCCATCAGGCTCATCAAGTGGTTAGTGCTCTGTCACTGTGGCATAGTGGTCAAGTTGCTGAAGCCACTGATGAGATTTCTGTTCAAATCCCCACTCAGATGCAAACTTCACAGGGTGACATTACTTTAAGTTAAGTCACAGGGCTATTGCAAAGATAAAGCGGGGTTGGGATATCTAAACCCCTGAGCTGTTTCACGGAAGAACAGGATAGAAATCTGCTCGAAAGGATTACAGCAAGGACAGTGAGGAGTCAAAAATGGAAGAAACCAATAGTTATTCAAGAGTATTTTGGTTCCTTTTTAAAAATGAGACCACAGTCTCTCCTATTCTACACAGTTATAACACTTAATGTCACTTAAATTTCCATGGCTCCGTCCTACAGAATCCTGGTGAGGAACTTTGAATTCTCCATTGGAGACCTCTAACCCTGTAGCAGAAAGGTGTAGACTAGTTTTCAAAGCAGTAGCACCTAAAAAAGCCAATGGAATTCTGGGCTGCATCAATAGGAGTATAGTGTCTAGGTCAAGGGAAGTGATGGTACCACTCTATTCTGCTTTGGTCAGATACCACCTGGAATACTGTGTCCAGTTCTGGGCCTCACAGTTCTGGAAGGAGATTGACCAGCTGGAACATGTCCAGAGGAAGGTGACCAAAATAATGGAATGCCTAGAAACCACGACCAATGAGGAGAGGCTTAGGGAGCTGAGTATGTTTAGCATGGGGAACAGAAGGTTAGGAAGTGGCATGACAGCTTTGTTTTTTTGAAAGGATGTCATATGGAAGATGGAACAAGCCTGTTTTCTGCTGCTCCAGAGGCTAGGACACAGAGCATTGACTCACCCCTTGTGGTCTCTTCCAGTTCTATGATTCTATGTTAGTCTCCTGAAGAATAAAAAGGAGGAAGGGAGGGGGAGGAATAAAAGGAAATGCAGGAGCACTTTAAAACTAACTGGCTTTTATTTTAGCATGAGTTTTCATGGATATAAACCCACTTCTTCAGAGACAGCTCTGAGTGGCATTATGGCCTCAGGTATTAAGAATTTTTATACAGTTGTGCGAGTGGCATGGAATGTAATACAATCCTGAAATGTCGCTCATGTCCTTGCCCTAAATTTTCAAAGGGCTGGGTGAGGTGATACAGATCTTTCTAATCTTTACAGTGGTCAGTTAGGGCTGACCTGTGGAAGCAATAAATCTGTTCACCAAAAGTCAGTTTCTCTCTGAGAATATTCCTTTTGTTGTATGTGCAGTAGTGAGGACTCTCGTATTAGCATATGTACTGTGTCATGAAGCCACAGCCTTTGTTCATGGATTGGAATTTGTGAATACCATTCAAATCAAGTGTATCTCTTTATGATCTTCTTGGTAATTTCCTCGTTCAAGGATCTCAGCCTGAAAACTCTTTATTATATGTCCAGCTCTCTAAAAGAAAATACTAGAAATTCTACACTGAACTATAAATTCCAGAATTTTGTACGATAGTGTACTGACATATAAAGTGGCATCAGCTGCTACAACTATGCAATCTAGATATACTTTTGCTCTCTGGATATGTGATTCACATGAGTTCTGAAGGCTAATCCTACATCCTGAATATGATCAGATGATCTTACAGCTCCTGTATCTACAAATGCCCTGGAACTATAAACATCTTCTTTCTAGTCTGGGATAGAAGTGTGAATAATCCAGTCCTTCAGGTGACCTCAGCTTGCCTGTCATGATGGTGGGTGGATGGCAGTACGTGTGAAAGGGATCTAGGAGTCTTAATAGACCACAAGCTGAACATGAGTCAGCAGTGTGATGCGGCAGCCAAGAAAGCCAATGCAATTCTTGGCTGCATCGATAGGAGTATGGTGTCTAGATTGAGGGAGGTACTGGTACCACTCTACTCTGCTTTGGTTAGACCTCAACTTGAATACTGTGTCCAGTTCTGGGCACCCCAATTCAAGAAGGACATGGTCAAGCTGGAGCAGGTCCAGAGGAGGGCAACCAAAATGGTGAAGGGTCTGGAAGCCAAACCCTATGAGAATAGACTTAGAGAGCTGGGTATGTTCAATCTGCAGAAGAGAAGGTTAAGAGGGCACATGATAGCTATGTTTAAATATTTGAAGGGATGCCATGTAGAGGAGGGAGAGGGCTTGTTTTCTGCCGCTCCACAGACCAGGACAAGGAGCAATGGATTCAAGCTGCAGGAAAGGAGGTTCCACCTGAACCTCAGGAAGAACTTCCTGACAGTCAGGGCTGTCCGGCAGTGGAATATGCTGCCTCGGAGTGTAGTGGAGTCTCCTTCCTTGGAGGTCTTTAAGCAGAGGCTGGATGGTCATCTGTCGGGAGTGCCTTGAGGGTATTCCTGCATGGCAGGGGGTTGGACTGGATGGCCCGTGTGGTCTCTTCCAACTCTACATTTCTATGATTTCTATGATTTCTATGATTTCATCTACCTGTGCAACCATGACCCATCTTACATTCAGTTATATTTCATGACCTGTTCCTTCGACTCCATCTATGAGTCTGACTCAGAGTCTCTATCTCCTGCCCTTTTTTTTTTTTTTTTTTTGACTGAAAGACAACTCATCTTTAATACCTACATGACAGGCACGCACAATATGATCATCTCCACTGTGGGAAACCTATGTATGTTGAATCCAGCCTGCGTGGATAACAGAATATTCTGTCTGGTTTGTTTTTGACAAACACTTTTTGAAGTTCATAAATTTCTGCATAAGCCAGAAGGAAAAAAGGTAGCATAAAAACAAGTGAATGCAGAGGAAAGTGCAACTGGCAGTTTTACCCTTAACTAAAACATTTTTTTGTCAGGACTGGGAGACCTATTTTAATTATATATTTATTCAGTTATTTTCTCCTGTTGGGGCCTATGAGACCGAGGCTCTTTCTGCAGCACCCTCCTATCTCACAATGGGGATAAAAGGATGGGACTGTAACAACGCTTCTGCATGACATTGCCATGGTTCCATCCTTCCACTGTCCCCATTGTGGGATAAGAGAGTGCTGCAGAAAAGGCCTTGTTCTCATAGGTGGTACAATCATAGATTAAATCACTGACAGGTTTTCTCCATCAATGACATCGTGCCACCATCCCAGACATACCTGCTCTGTGGAAGCCACAGAAGCACAATGGAGGCACTTCCTGACCCAGTACAGCCTGGAAAAGTATCTGGCTGTGCTGCAGAAGGAAGACACATGACCATCATGCTGCCTTCCACAGGGAGACAGCTGGTGTGGAGAGGAGTGCTCTCATCACACTCCCTTCCCGGCAGAGCCACTGCTGGGATCCCCATCAGACAACTTTTGGAAAAGGTAGGGTGCACAAAAGGACCTACTGATATTGCTCAAAGTAAGGATGTGGCTCTGTTGAAACCAAGATCAACCTAGTGTCTCGTCAGAAGAGAACACAGGTGGCGTTCCTTAATTTATGCTCCAGGCTGAAACATGTTCACCTAGCCTCATAGGAGAACAGAAAGCTGACTTCCACCATATCAGACCTTTCACCCATCCAGCTTAATACTGCCACTGCTGACTTGCTGTTCATATGTGATATCAAGTCAGCCTTGATTTATAGTGACCAAACAAATGAGGAACCTCAAAGAACCAAGGTCATCAACCACCCTGCTTAGATCTTGAAAATTCAATGATATGGCTTGCTTTACTGAATCAAGATGGACTTCCTCTTTTCCCACCATCTTCAACTTTGCCAAGCATTATTTTCTTTTGCCTTAAGTCTATTTCATGACATCTCCAAATAGAACTGATTAGCAGTAGCTGTTGTTGTTGGGTGCCTTCAAGTCACCTCCAACTTATGAAGAACCCTAATGTTACCCCAAAAGGTGGATGACTCAGAGGTCCATTTATGATGCCAGTGCCTCCATGAAATGATGGGGAATTATTGGCTCAAAAGGGAGGCCTGCAAGAGAGGGTTAAACTTATAGGATCTTTCCACCTATGTATACCAGTACTAATCCATGGACACCAGTTGGAGATTAAAAGAATGTTTTCTTTTATTGGGGAGAACTCACAAACATGCACAAGATTTAGCAGTCTCACAATCGTACAAACCTAACTGGATGAAAGGAAGGAAAAATTGATTAGTGAGAAGTTGGAGCTAAAGTGGGTGATATTTACCTATCCTGCAGACAAGAAACAAATCAATGTGGCTCAGACTAAGGGTCCAAGGGTAGTACAAGAAAAGGAACTGGAGCAGAAGCATGACAGCCTATGTCCAAAGTACTATGAGTTATCTAGGTCAGAGCCAGGGTTTAAATACCCTGTTTCTGCCCTGAGGGGGAGGGTGTTAATGGCTTTCTGGCAGAATGGAGAATGGAGTCTGAAATGATCTAATGGCTTTACCATTAAGTGACAAAGCACTGTTGGGAATTGTGATAGCTCCTTAATAGCTGGGCAGGTAAGGAAACAAAGGAGAACTTCATCAGAAAGAGGAAGTGGATTGGAGACAATCAGTTGCTCTGTTGAGGCAGTTTCAGGTGCTATTGCTTCTGAAGTTGAGGCTTTGAAGAGACATTTGCAAACTCATTAACATGGAGTGGGGATGTACAGCATTGTAACAGTAAGGCTTATCTATCATAGTGTTCTCTTGGCAAGATTTGTTTGGGTGGGTTGGCTTTGCCCTACACTGTGGCTGAGAGAGTGTGACTTGCTGAAGTGGGTTTCCATTGCCAAGCAGGTTTTCAAACCCCAGTCTCAGGTATTCAAACCCTAGTCATTCAAGCCACTACACCACACTAGCTCTCAATTAGCAGGGACAGAACCTGAGATGATGATGATGATGATGATGATGATGATGATGATGATGATGAAGATGATTTTGGTGTGCAAGCCGTAGTACAATTAAAATGGAACCATGGATATTCCTTTCAATACAATTCAGCAGGAAGCATTGGCCTGAATCCTATTTTTTTAGCCCCAGCTAGGATAGACCCAATGAATTTATTTCTCAACACTGTTGGTCAACACTGATGTAAATGCCATTACTCCAGTGGGTCTACTGTAAGTGGAACTATCCTTTGAATTTAGGATGTTGAGAACTGGCCTTATCAGCATGGCCACATCCTTTCTGAACACTTTCTAGGTATGTGCCCGTTGAATTTCTCTGACACCTTTCAGTCTGTACCATGATGTAGCTTACATGGTAAAAACTTCCATTAAATTTCAAAGATATAAAAGGATTTTGAAAAACTTTTGAGAGTAACATAAATGAAATTTGTAGCATAAGCTTTTCTGGACTCTAGTCCAGTTCAGCAGTTGCAGGGTGCATCTGAATCTGATGAAGTGGACTGGAGGCCAGAAAAGCCCTTGCTAAAGACTCCATTTTCTCCATCACAAAAGTGCTATGTAGTTCCTTTCTTTCTTTCTTTTTATGCTGTAAAAGATTGATGCCACTGTATCTTCTCATACTGCCATTAAATATAATATATTTTTAAGGCTTTGTACTCTAGATTCTGTATCTTGGTATGTTGCTAGAGAGTGATGGGAACTTGATGGGGAAATGTGCTTTGAGAATTCAACCTATTTTAATCATAGATCATCACAGAGCTCTAGACATCATTCACAATTTGAAACAGTGAGCTAACATTTAGTGGGCATACTACAACTTGGGAGAAGGATAGGGAAAGAAACAAAGTAAAGGTCCATAGACAATCTACGAAGAAACTGCTGGAAGTTAGATCTAGACAGATCCACTTCTCAACTGCACTTGCATATAGCCACATGGACTAGCTCTTGATGGAGGCAGCTGTAGGAATACAGCGGCTGCTGAATCAGCCGAGGAGCAATTCACCCTACCTGAGCCAATGGAGGAAGGAACTTTACTATGTATTACACTATTCAGATATCCAACTTTGAAACCACTTCAAGTGTCTGACTCCATCTTACAGAACCCTGCAGTCTATAGTTTGTTGAAGTTCTGAGAATTTTCTGCCAGAAAACTTTAGTGTCTATTGGCAGAAGATTCTAAATACCTCCCAAGACTACAAATCTTGGAATTCTATACTTTGGAACCGTAACACATGAAGTGGTATCAGTCTTCTACAACTGAGTAGTTGCACTTACATCTCTTACCACTTCCACTGAAGTAGTGGGCAAGTGGTGACTGATAAAGACACTTCTGAACATAAGAGTTCAGGAAGAATTCTAATGACTCAGACCAAATCCTTGTCTATATCCATCATCCTTTTTCCCATGAGAAGCTAAAGTAGTTGTGCTCACCATAAGGGAAATCTCAAAGCCATTTCAGAGTTGTATCCTTAATAGACCAATTTTATCATGATAAAATAAAATAATGTTGAAGCTGTTGAAATCATCACATCTTTTCATCAAGCAAGGTTTTATTCAAAGCAATTGGGGTAGGAAGAGGGACACTGACTTGATGTTGAGTTTGTGAAACCACCATGGCCAATGTCTTTAGAACAAAGTTGGGGGAAGGCAGGAAAAATTCAAATAAGGCCCTACCAGCTGATATGATGGGTTTGAATTGCACCAGATGTGTTGGAATAAAGAAGCAAACAAATCATCATTCATACCACATTTATCAAAAATATAAAGTGTAGCTGTTTCTCAGAAATCTCTAAGAAACACATAAATGGGGCATGATGGTACTAGCATTACATCTGTTGTTCTCCAAAAGGGAGAAACTGGGCAGGAAACCTAGACCCATCACCCTATAAGCTTACCTTTCTCAAACTTTCCAAACAATACAACAGAATACATGGCATCCCGGATTCAGAAGCTATCACCGTGTAGAGCTTTTTTTTTTCCTCCAATGCCCACTGATCCCCCAAATGCCAGTCCAATGCAAACCTGCAAATCACTTCAAGCAATGCGTCACATCAATCCCATTGTAATTGGTGTCAGTTCGCCTCCCTTTTCTCCCCCTTCCAAAGTGCAGTTTATCTCCATGCATCTGACACTGTTCCCCAACTGACCCAATCAGCAAGGCAATTGCTTTGTAATTTCTTTTTTATTATACTGTGTCATATTTCAATTAAAATGTCCCCACAAAACTGCTCCTGTCAAAATGGTCTCGGGCTCTTCTGCCATCCGCAACCCTTATTGACTTGAAAAATAACAAACAAGTGTAAATGGCATTTACAGCTCTTAATTGGTGTCATTAGCCGTTCTTATTATTCAGCAGGACAATTGTTGGCCCTTTATGGGGGATTCAGTGAGGCACAGCTGCTTGGAACTCATCAGAACTTAGAGGCAAGTCATAAAACAGCTGAGTGAATGACTTAGAGCCTCATCCATCACCAAAGAGCAGAGGCAGCTGGGCCCTCCTTTTTCTGCCTTTTGTTGCCATCATGGTTTTAATATGCTTCCTTTCCATCTGTAGCTTTATAGAGGAAAAGAGCTGCACTTTTACAAGAAGAAGTTACTGCGTGAGCCAATGACTTACACTGATGGATAATCTCTGACTCATTTACATGGGTAGAATCAAATAGTGGAATTCAGGAGACGTGCTTGGAAAAGTGGGCACTTTGGGCTAGTTTCCAGAATCCCTTAGCCAAGTATGGTGGTTAGGGCTTTCTGGGAGAGGTAGTCCAAAAAGGTATTTTTTCTAAGCTCTGCTCAAGAGGTTGTAAGAAAAGGGTCCCTTTTAAAAAGCATTGTTGTGGCTGGTTTTACCATACCTTACATCCCCATTCTGCAGGATGTGCTGTTTTCATAATTGAACATATTTATGGCTGGAAAACATGTTCAAGGGCACACTGGTTGGAAGAGGGCCAGGTCAGGCTGACCTTAGACACGGTCAAGTCATAAGTTGAGAGAGGATTAGGTGGCGAAAGCAAGGGCCAATGGGTTTGTGATAATCCTTCCAAGACCTCAGGCTACATGCACACCCAAATACTATAGAAGGCAAAACTGCCTGGGTGAAGCAATCAGGGACCATACTATGGTCCTGCCCTATGGAAATCCTCCTTAGACCTTGACCAGATGCTAAAAGATTGTCATTACTCCCATCAGTGTTTTGCCACCTAGAGTTAAGGCAATCAGCCCATTCCAGACTCCTTTGTCAATTCTGTAAGAAAGCAATAACTGTTTTGTCCACACACCCTCCTTCAGGGTAGGAAATAGGGTACATAAACCTCAGCTTTGGTCCTAGAAGATTGTAGTACTTGGATGTAATATGTGGTACCTCAACGACTGTTCATTCTTGCTACCCACTGATGTTGTCTGAGCCACTCTGCTTCGACCTTCTTCTTCAGGACTGGCAACACTCTTTTCACCCAATCTCTCTCTCTCTCTTTCACTATCTAACCTTTAACACCTCACTTTCTGATAGACTTGTATGGTTCTTTAGAGAGACTGATTTATTATGTGCTTTGACAATCCAAAAAAAAATACTGTTTAACTTTTAACAAGATCATCCCTAATTTAGTGCTGGTATACACAGTTGAAAAGATCCTGTCGTTACACTCCTTTCACAGGCCTCCTTTGAATCATAATTCCCCAAAAGCAGAAATGGGGTGGGAATAGTCTATCTGAAAGAGATTTGTCCAAAAAAAAAAAAAAAAAAAAATACAAGTATCACTGAAGTGAACTTTTCTGCATTCCAGTTTTTATGTTGAAATTTGTGTCCCCAGTGAAGAAATCTTACAAATATAGAAGTTTAGGAGTTGAAGGGATCTTGGAGTTCACTAAGTCCAACACTCTGGCCGATGCAACAAACCAGATCCAGAACATATCTAGAACCCTTCAGGTTAGTCCTGAAGCTACACCTAGCACAGAATGGTTCTGCTTAGCTTTTCGGTAAAGAGACATACTGACAGCATATCTTGATTGAAAAAAACTGTACTGGATGACTATTTACTACTGGGTTACATTTAAAGTTTCACTGTTGGTATATAGAAGGTAAAAAAACTGGGAGCACAGTTCCATCAGGACAGATAGAACCATTCTGTCTTTGATATCAAGAAGAGAGGCCTTCTTGATGATGTAGCACAACCTAGGGACTGTTCCACAACAATTTTGAGACATTTAGTGACTGACATCCTGTTAGTGAGTTACAATAGCTTGTCCAAATTATGTTATTGTAACTCATGTATTTGGTCATTTTTACCAACTGTGTAATGACAAAAATACCCCGCCACCCAATCCAACCGACCCTACTTTTAGGTGGCACAGCCCTCTCAATAAGGCCATTTCTTTGTTGTTGGAGAGCAGGGAAATCAGAGATGTATCCAGCCAGTTTCTTGTAGGTGGATGCACTGAAAGGGTATCATCTCCCAAAGAGCCCTAGAAGTCACTATAGAAACCATACCTAGCTACAAGAAACTATATAGCCATGCTTCTGCTGGTCCCTCTGCTCTTCAAGGACATGAAAATGGCCATGTTGGGATAACTGCACCTCTTTAAATGTGGGTTTGGGGGATAGCACTGGAAGACATAGATACTGAAGCACATCTACATGACAGACATATGCTTCTTAATGCAGAATTTCAGCCTTCATCTGAAATTCTTCCCCATCCCAATGTGACATACTCCTTCCTCTAATATTATACACGCACCAACATTTCTTATTTGTCTGTGTCACCAGCCATAATGGCTGAGGGATTCTGGAAGTTGTGACCCCAAAAAGGTAACTTTTCTTAGCTTTGGAATTGAATCTCAGAGAAGGAACTGATTAGAGAAGACACAGTTGTTACGTTTTTTGTTGCTTTATACATGGTTGTGATTTGATAGCTGCTAAAGCCTAGATGTTAAATAAATGGGAGAATAACTCCATTGAAGATAATCTGTCAGTAGCAGCTGGAGCTGCATAGACTGGCATTTGGCAGAGATGTAGCTAAATGTAGCCTGTTCTAGAAGGACCAACCTCTTTACTCTTTGGCTTGGTCTCAGATCATTTATAAGTCATGAGCTCAGACTACGTAATCGATAAAGTCTGCTGCACCCTGGAAGGTTTCCTCTTTTGAAGGCATTGAGGTGCTGCCAAGTAAACACTGCTGAGCTGCCGAAGCCAGAAGGGTGATTTTCTCCAAAATGCAAAGATAAAAGCCAGACCTAGAAAGAAGCAAAACTGCCAGAAATGAGAAGATTGTGTATGCTAAGGTCACCGTTCATAGGCAGGGGAAGGTGGAATGATCCGTGACTCACCGACAGACATGCTCAACACAAACTCCATCTTAACAGGAAAAAGTAACAAACCAAAACACGTAAGTGCATTGTAGAAGGAGATGAGCATGCACGTTTGACCACATATTCAGGTGCTCAGTGTTGCAATTTATTAATAAGGCAGTGTTGCACAACTTTATAAGCATAATGTCTCACTCTGTAACCTTGATGAAGGGTCACTGTCACTGAATGAATGCAGTAGTATAGCATGGCTCCTGCGCCTGAAGTCCATGTGTTAAGCTGGAAGTTTAGATAGCTGCATATCTTCTGCCATTGTACAAGTAGAAACACATGGAAGCTACATGCTTAGGGTCTGCATTTCCTTCTCATTTGTTTCATGTTTTCATGGTGCACTAAGGCAATTTTATGCTCTGGAATTAGTGGCCTTGTGCCTACTCCAACCTCTGCACTCTTGATGCTAACATGCAGCCTGGTTGAATTTGGACACCCTTCAGCTCTTTCTATTGGGTAGGGCCCTGGACTGTTGCCCTGGAGTTGTATTCTAGTGGCACCGCAGCTGCTAGTCAAATGTCAAGTAAGGGAAAACATCAAGATAAAGCAGAAGGATGGTTGATATTTTATAGTCTTTTTTCCCCATGCTTTGCTTAAGCTGAACTAGGACACTATGGTTTTTACCTCAACAGATGTCCACTGTCTGAAATAATTTGTTTGTTCCCACATAAGAAGAGCTTGCACTGGAAACTGGACCAAGTTAATTTCTTTGTAAAGAACAAGGAAGAAATGGCTACAGCTGTCAAGGGGAATAAGTGTTTCTTCCATCTTAATATTGATCTAACCACAAATTTTCCACATTTTGATGGCAAACAGATTAGCAATTAAATCTCTAAATACCACCTTCATCTGAGGATAGAATAGAATGCTGCAGGGCACATGGTACAGGACCATAAAGTTTTGGAGAAAAGAGTTCTATGTGTCTGTATGACACATAGAACTCTTTTCCCCAAAACTTTATGGCCACTCCCTGGTATCTGATGCCAGATACAGATGTCTCACATTGCCTAATGGTAGAATTGGAGGTATTTGAGAAGGGGGAAACATTTTTCCTTCTTGACATGTGAATTCTAGTTTTTGAAATCAATTTGAGAGCTTGCTTTGTTCCTTTTGAGAAGCTGTCTCAACTGGAAACTGGACAAACTTTAGAAACGTAGAGCACCCTAGTGAGTTATTCCAACCTATTTCTAGCATTCAAAGATGCCACTGAAGTGACCTCTCTGAAGCAGTCACCCAAGGGATGCCCTCGTAAAGTGTTCCATAGCCACTTGCTTCGCTCCAGATCTGATCTTCAGCATTCTTAGCTGTGACAAAGCAATTTGACTGCAGTGGGAACTAGTTCAGAAGTCGTCCTATTGCCAGCTGAGGTTCTGTTCAGATGGCCATATTTGCCGTTAAGAATACAACAGAGAATGAGACAAACACAACCGTCATTAGAGACAACAAACTGTGATGGAGACAGCATGGAAGCAGTCTTTGGAAAAAGAGCTGTGACAGAGTGACAGCTCTATGGAGCCCTGATGGGATAATATTGTGGTGTCTATATTTACCTTATGTTTACTTTCACTGCCCACATGAGGACCAAGTAGCAATCCATCTCTTGGAACAAACATCCTTCTTAAACATCAACGACATGATAAAATCAGACCCTTGGCTGTGAAAACAGGTGCTGGGACCCAGCCTAGATGAGCTTAGCCATGGCTGGATCAATAATATTCACCTGGGCATGAAGAAATTGGCCATCTTCTACTCCCCTAAATGACTTCCCTGCTTGTCCCTTACAGACCTTAGTAAGTTGAATTCCTAACTTTCGATAAAGTAATTCCTAACTTTGCCATAGCACCCCCATTCCTATTCACCTGAAAATCAAACATGTACTGTAGTGATATAAATATTTGCCTATTTCATCCCTGCATGCAAGGACAAATAATTTCTCTAATTTTCACCCAACTAGAGGCCTTTCCTCACTGTGCAATTATTGAACTATAATTCCATTTTTAGTACCATGGCTGCCTCCTATGGAATCCTGGTGTTTGCAGTCTTAGGAAGTACTGGAGCTCTCTAGCTGAGGATATCCCTCATTAAACTGCAACTCTCATGATTCCATAGAACAGAACCGTGACAGTTAAAGTAGAATCATAGTGCAAATAGTTGTGAAGTGCAGAAAGTATTCCTGCTGTCATAATTGTCCCCAAACTTGTTCATTGGGCATCTGCTACACCTCGAGAATGAAGGCCAGTTCTGCTGGTGACGGGGCAATGGTAAATGGTGCCACCCTCTTCTCACACCCAAGTGAGGCTGCAACAATCCGGAGTAGACCCATGTCACAATTCCCTGCCACAGCCTCACTCTCTGGCAGGAGGGGAGTGGAAATGCTATTTACCCACAACCCAACTGCAAGCAGAATGAATCTCTTTCTCTCAGTGTGGCTGATGCCTGGTAAGGTAGATGAGGGTGGGCGGGCTGAAAGACATTACTTAATCATGCAAATATAATTTTTAGAAGTCCATGTAGAAATCTACCCAAGGTTTTTTTTCCCCCTCAAAGCATGCTGTTTTCAGCACAGAAAACAAGTGTTGTGCACCAAAAAATCCACACATACATGAAGGTAAGGAATTACACAATAGAAAGCCCAACTCTTCTCAACTAAAATTTGTTGCATCTTATCAAAAGGTTTCCCCATAGCAATTCCACAGAATGAATGGACTGTATGACTGAAACATCAAATACCTTTTGGATCAGAACCTTGGCTTCCAGTTTCCAGACATGTACCCAGCAGTTTAAATTCCAGGCGCTTCGGGATCAGGAGTGTCCACATATAACCCCCTGCCATATTATTCAATTCCCAATCTTGCTTCTCACAAACCAAATTGCAAAGATTTAGCACTCAGAGTTAATTGTTAGTTTAACTTTATGGTTTGTGTATCTTCTACTAAACCTTTAAGAAAAGGTGCTATAAATATTGCAAAGGAAGCCATTTAAGATTTCTTTTTAAACCGTTGCTGAACTGATTTTCTGAATGAATTGGTCCTTATCTGTGCAATAAAAATCACAAGTGCAAGAAAGAAGACAATGCTTGGTCAGCTATCAAATACATTCCTGAGTGTTGAGGAGCTAGACCTTCCTTGCTCCCTGCCTTTTCTTCTCACACCCAAACCGTGTGCATGACTTTCACAATCTTTCATGATATTCATTAACCAGAAAACAGTTGGAGAAAGTAATTTCAACCAGTAGACACTTCTTTTGTCCTTCTCAGAAAGCCAACATCAGCAGAGAAGGCCCTCTTTGTGGTTCCATCTTTCATAACTTGAAATGATCAAGGGTATTATCACAGGGCACTAAATTATCTGTGATGGTGCTCACACTTTGAAATTTCTCCTAAAGGGAAATCCATCTGGCCCTTTCCCTACTTAACTTTTTTCTATACAGATTCAAAATGAGGTTTACTCACTTTGAAACACTTCAAATATTGACATAGGGTGACTTCTCCTACAACAGTGGGCCTTTAGTGTGGCTTTGGCCCTTTTTGCATGCAGTTATCAAAGCGGGCCAATGCGTCTTGCCTCGGAGGTCTTCTGCATGTTGGAGCGGACTAGGTTCAGTTTATTTACCTTCATTCTGCATGTAATCCCGAATAAATGCACCCCCAAGTGGTGGTAAAGTGTGCTATTTGAAAACCAGAGGAAATCGGTTTTCCAATTTTCCAGATCGATTTGATTTGTATTTTCACAGTGGTGCTGACACGTACATTCGCGCCAATGCGAATTGGTGCTCAGGGGAGGGCTCATGGGAGGGGCCAGGGGGTAGTATGGACTTACACACGTACGCAATGACATACTAAACCATGCAAAAAAAAACCCAACAAAACAATCACAGCTGACAGGGTGGGGTGAGGGAAGTAGCGGGAGTGGCCGTGGCGGAGGCAGTGTGGATTCATGAACTCGCACTCCTCCGAATCAAAATGGAAGATATGCAGTAGCTGTGCGGAAGGAAACGAGGGAAAGTCCACCTTGTTTCGAGCCCAGAAAATCCGGTAAGAAACGGCACGAACTGATTCACCAGCCTCGTGCGGAAAGCGCCTTTGTTTCTACTGCTAGTATTTAAACTTCCTACAATACTCCCAAGACAGCAATATCAGAGGGCAATGTGGGAATTAAATTAATTAATTCAAGGGAGTCTAGAAATCATCAATAATGAGCCCTTCAAGGAGCTGAGTCTATGTAAGGGTGCAAACTGTTGCTGGTCTCATGCTCACCTATAAGAATAAGAAACTGAAAAAAGAAACATGAAATGGCAAAATATTTTTCTTCCAGTCCTTGTGAGATTTTTCACATTCACAAGATTCCCCCCATTGCTCTTTATCTCTCTCTCTCTCTCTCTCTCTTACTCTGTGTGTGTGTGTGTGTGTGTGTGTGTGTGTGGAAAAAGTCCAGTAGCTGCTGTCTTTTTTGCATGGATTTTTAAATTTTAGAAGCTCTGGGTGAGTTGTTTTCACCTTTATGTCTAACCAGCTTTTCCTTTTCTGCCTGCTGTGTTTGTTCTCCTTGCTTCAAAAAGGGAAAAGGCATTTATTTTGTTCAGAGACATTTTTGCACAAATTGTAGATCCCTCATGCACAAAAAGAAAGAAAGAAAGAAAGCGTTGGAAAAATTCCAGCATTCTCTCTCCGCCCCCCCATCTTGTTCTTAGAGCAAGTGGGCATAGCTAGCATAGGGCTTCCTTTCTCTTTTCCATGCCAAAGCTCCACCATTTGCCTTTCTGTCATTTAATTGCATGATAATAAATACCTTTGGTGTTCAGGTGATCAGACCATGTGACCCAGGGCAGTTGCTTGGATCATCGGTCTCATAAAAGAAAGAGACCCCTCTCTTGATCACTCTTCTCCTCCGTTTTTGCTTCCTTTTCCTCCTCTCCAACCATGCTTCACATCTCCATCAGAAGACGGTGAGTTAAGAATGAAGCCATTACTAATAATTAGCTAGTTAGGACGTAGGCTCCCCAATGCATATATAGATGTAGAAGCTATTAGTAAACTTTTCTAAATTTGTAACCTGAAACTGCCTGCCTTTGTTTTGTTTCCTTAGTCGGTTTCAGATAAGAAAAGCCACACATAGAAATTTGGGCATGCTTTTTCTGCTACTCTGCTAAAAGGATGCTGATTCCCTACAGTTTTAGCTTCTATAGAATTTCCTAATATGGCTAACACCCAGGGAAACTCTAATTCCCAACAGAAAGAAAGGAAGGAAGGAAGGAAGGAAGGAAGGAAGGAAGGAAGGAAGGATGAACAAGCTATAGTCCTAGCCCCAGTCTTATTATGGGCATAATACATCTTCACAGGGCTGGCAACACCTCAGCAAGCTATCTCCACGGCTTGGGACAGTCTATTTCAACAAGGCTGTGACGTTTTGCAACTTTTCTTCACATACAACAGTTGCCTGAAGGTAGAACATGACAAAGGCTTACTTTCCACAGATAAAGACCTTCTTTTAAACATTATCAACATCAGTCAACTGGGATTAATCAAGTCATTTCCAACTTACAGTCTCCCTATCACGGCTTTCTCTTGGCTATATTTGTTCAGAAGGGATTTGTCACTGCCTTCCTCTGAGGCTGAGAGAGTGTGACTTGCCCAAAATCACTCAGTTGGTTTCTGTGGCCAAATGGGAGTTTGAACCTTGGTCTTCCAGTGTCCTAGTCCAATATTCCAAACATAGCAACACACTGGCCATTTCCGCACTAGACTGTTACAGCGCGATTATTCCCCTTGCAACATCCTATGGAATCCTGGGGTTTGCAGTTTCGGGAGGGGCTGGGTGGCCCCTCACGAAACTGCAAACCTCAGGATTCCATAGGATGTTGCAAGGGGAATAATAACGCTATAACAGTCTAGTGCGGAAATGGCCACTGTCTCTCTCAGAATACACCGCTGGGTGACCATTTTCTTCACTATTTTGCAGTAAGGTGCTTGGAATTGGGTAGGAGAAACACAAGCATATAAGAGATATTGGGAAGAATACCTGGTGTGTATGGGCACTTTCTTGGAAAAATGTCCTGTTCAATTTGGTGGGACGTTTATTGGGGAAAAAAAATATGTACAGCATAGCATTGCACCTTAGGTTGGGTTTTGAACTCATCTTTGATTTTTGTTATGTCTCATCAGGGTTAGAAGTTAGTGAATTAGCTGATTTTAAAAAAGGAAATTTAATTAATTGTATGTTTTTACATAACACTTATACAGTGGCATATAAAACAGCCTTAAAACTACATGAAACAGTCATAGTATTAAAAATAAATATAATGCAAGCATTTCTCTAAACGGTCAGGAAAAAAGACCTGAGCACTTTTGTAAATCCAACATTATCCTTTTGTTTCCCACATATAACTAATTAAACAGTTCCAAATCATTATGAAATGATGTTCTGATTTCTTTCCTTTAACCATTTGGAGTTTTTTTTAAAGTTAATTTTGCAATCACAGCTAATTGCCTTACGTAATTATACCAGGCTGTCGAAGATACAGATCTGAATTTTGTTGTTAATCTAACCTAAAGTAGACCCACTGAATCAACTGGATTTAACTACGTGTTGATTTACCAGTCATTAATTCACTGTATGGATCTGCTCTAGCTGGGACTAACCAACAGGATACCAGTCATCTCCTTTCAATCCTTCCAAAATCAAGCCATGACCAAGCTAGTAGTTGCTAGTAAAAAACTTGTTTAAGGTTTAACAGATATTAGAGGTGAAAATATTACCAAGTATTCATTTCCTGTTTCCTGACATTTGGGAAGAATAACGGAGCAGCAAGACCTTAGCACAGTTTTCTCCCAGTATTTTAACATCACAAAGTATTTTGAAAGAATTATGTTTTGGAAAAATACTTAAGGTTTGTGTTTGTGCACAGAAGACAATACCCTGTCCAGGAAACATATTTTCAGCTCTGAAAATGAGGTGGAATACGTTTGTTTTGTTTTGTTTTTCAGCATAAAATCTCCAGAAGCTTTGGAATGCCTGAATACAGGAAGAACACTGCACAGAAACATTTTTTTTTTCACCTGTAGTGATGAGAAAACTATGATACATGTCCATTCCTGCATGCAAGAATGATACGGTAGAGGGTTTACATCCCTAAAAAAAACTTGGCATAATCTCCCTGAACAAAATGGAGGAGGGCTTTGTCCTGGAATCTTTGTAAAGTCTTGGTTTAGTAATTTATTTTCTATTTTTTTTGTTATTTTTTTTGCCGGTTGGAATCCTGCCTTCCAGAATTTAGGTACTTTGATTTAAATAAATAAACTAAAAAAGTGAAGCCTTAATGGATGTTACACAGAGGGGTTTTTTTTTCTAATTTGCAAAATACTCCACACCTTGTTGTTTCCTCCCCTCCTTCTTTCTCCATCTACTACTAAAAATATCACACCGTGGTTATTGCAAGTATGAATATAGCTGAAGACAGCTTTGTAATAACGTAAGACTGATTATGTACTAAAAAAAACATAAAAACCCTTCTTCTTCTACACACACACACACACACACACACACACACACATCATCCTTTCAAATCCTTTCAAATATTCTTTAAATTTTTGAAAGGATGCCATATCGAAGAGGGAATGGGCTTGTTTTCTGCTGCTCTAGAAACTAGGACAAAAAGCAATGGATTCAAGCTGCAGGAAAGGAGATTCCACCTGAACCTCAGGAAGATGTTACTGCCCTGGCTAGCCCGAGCTTTGGGGATATAAAAAGATATCTTTGGATATCACTAATTCGGCTTCACATATCCCTTCCACGTGCTTGTGAGGCCCCCGGACAAGCACGCATACAGGCTCGGCCGATAATCACCGTAATATTCCTAGGCAATACAGGCGGGCCAGAAACAGCCGACTCGCCGCTTTAGGAGACCTCAAGGCAAGTACCTCCATTAGGTATGCACGCAACTTTCAAAAGATCCTCTGCCCTGCGCTGGCAGCTTGATGATCGAGCTATACAACGCTCAAGAACTCCGCATTTGCATACCAGCTATCCTATTGACAATTTGGCTCTAACTCAATCATTCAAATTCTGACCTTTCGGAGGCTTTGTCTCCAGCCGCAAATCTACTGTTTTCTCCAAGTCCGACCTAGCCCGCGGTCACAATTCTCCTTATAAAAACCCCTGACTTTGAGCGCTTCCTCGGATCGCTCCCGAGTTCCAGACCGCCTTGCTGCCGCATCGCTTGGCGAGCCTCCCCTCAGCTCCACGTGCTGAGATACATCGAACCCCAGCTTCACTCTCCATTTTCTTCTGGACTTCAGGACAGGTTTCGCACCACCCGAACCAACTATCCCTCCGAAAATCCCGCTGTCTTACTCACACCTTTATTTTCCTTAGTTATCTGCGTGCTTGTGTTGCTTACATTGTGTGCCTGTATTTAATAAAGATCATTCATTATTTTCCAACCGGTCTGCTTCTTGACTTGGCCTGACGCCGTAGACACTGGGTTGCAAGACTCCGCTAAGTTACCTTGCCTCTCGTTTTGCCAACTAGTGCTCTGAACTAATTTCCCCAACTTGTATAGTTTTGATAGCAATTTGGTGTCCCTCCCAGGACCCCCAGAAAACAGGGTAACAAAGAACTTCCTAATTGTCAGGGCTATCTGGCAGTGGAATTTGCTGCCTCGGAGTGTGGTAGAGTCTCCTTCTTTGAAGGCTTTTAAGCGGAGGCTGGATGGCCATCTGTTGGGAGTGCTTTGATGGGTGTTCCTGCATAGCAGGGGGTTGGACTGGATGGCCCCTGGGGTCTCTTCCAACTCTATGATTCTATAGATATGCTACACACTCTTACAAGAGCAAAGCACTAATTGAGAGTGTTGATGAAAATAAGATTGAAAACAAAGCCCAGGTTATTTAGGTCCTTCTCACAGGAGCCCAGAGTGCTTAGACATGCTGGACAAAGGAGTTAGTTATTGATCTGTTTTTTGTTTTTCCAAAAGAAGTGTGTTGCTTTGTATTCTTTTGTATAAGTCGCCATTTCATTCCCCCACTTTCAGCTGACCAAAATAAAATTTGAACATTGAAACAAACAAAATACATGATTCAGATGACATCAATGAATACACATGAAGTGCTTTATAGACTTTTCTATCTGGAAGATTTCCCATCAGTTTCATTAATGCCCTGCCTAGTGAGGAAGACCAGCGCACACGCCAGCTTTGATAAGTGAAATGAAGGTTTGGGGTAGGAAGAAAAGCAATTAGAGACAAGTGGAATACAGACATTTGCCCCCGGCATCTACAAGAGGACACCAAAGAGTCAACCTCATCAGGGATATATCTTCTTCTGTTGTCATTGCCCCCACACCGACTGGTAGCCCTACATGTCCATGTAACTTCTCCAGATTTCAAGCTATAACTTTTCATTCCCAGCGATATCAGCAGTAAAAGAACTTTACAATTAAATGGAAAGTCTCTCTCTCTCTCTTTCTGTCTCTCTTGTTGTTGGATGACTCTAATAATCTTCTAGGAATGACCTTGAGAGACCAAACATTTGTCTTGATTTAAGTGCCATTAGCAATATTTTCTTCTTCTTCTTCTTCTTTTTTTCTCTCTCTCCCCACCCTCCCCACTGAAAGCAAACCACTCAGGTAGTTGGCAAAAAGATGGGGCAGGCGGGGAGATGGGGGGAGGAAGGCCGATAAAAATCTAACTCTTGGATACTCTGTAAATTGCAGAGCACTATCTTTTTGCCAGCTAAGGGAGAAGGACATTGTATATTAAAAGGTTTTCATTGTGGAATAATGTGAACAGCAGCAGCAGTAATTATAAAATCAATAATTCCTAATAAATATGTCCTACTTATATAATTACTAAATGATTGCAAAACCAATATTATGCACTAGTTAGAATGGGAAAGGTTGCTGCTAAAGACTTTCTACATTACACATGATTGTTCACCTCTTAAACACCCTTGCTCAGATAAAGTACAGAATCCCTCCCTTTCAGAATTGAATGCTGCTTTTTGTTTGATCTGCTTGCAGAAAAAAAAAGTGGGGTGGGGAGAGAAACTTGATTCATAGGTGGAACAGAGGAACGGAGTACTTTACAAGATTTAGAACCTTACTTTCTTATGATCTAGCAAAAGCTGTGTCAGGTTTGACCGCCAAGGGAGAGGGATGGAAGTGCAATTGGTGGGGAGCTGAATTAACCCTATTTTCAGAACTTTCTGGTCCACTCCAGACATGAGATGATAATCAAGATTCTATAGGAGAAAATTTAAAGCTTTTCTCTTTTGGATATAGATGGTGGTTGTGCAATGCCACCTCATTAGTGAATTGCAATATGAATTTCTGAACATGCTCTGTGGAGCGTGCACCTTCATGCACAATACACATTGAACCTCAGCATGTGCGGTATGTAATATGCATGAGCACTAGGGATGCATGCACAACTCCACTTTTGCAAGCCTGAATTGAATAAAGACGTTCTAAATCAGACAAAAAAGTCCAAGTGATTCCATAGGGGAACTTACACATGGGTAAGCCAGGAACGAGACTTTTGTCATGGTCTCCAGAACCCGAGGAAGGTGATGAAAAATGCTTAATTCTTTCTTAAAGTCATTTTTTCAAAACATATGAAAATAAATAAAAAGAAAAAAGAAAAGAAAAATGTTTCATCCTCTTTAGCTCAATAGTTCCATTCATCTCCACTATCATTGTGAATCCTGAATGTGCTTACAGAAATAAAAGAGACAGACAAAGAGAAGTTTGTTTGGGATGATTTGGTTCATCTAACTCAGCACAGTGAATATAATCTGGAAGTGACTTTTCTGGGCGTCAGACAGGAGTATCCTAGACCTTTCTGGAAATGTCTAAGCCTTGATCCTGGGACATTCTATATGCACAGGTATAAGACTTTCTGTTTAGAACCATTGATCAGTTTCTTCTCTGCACATAGAATCCTTGGCCATTTCTGCACTACGCTGTTATAATGCTATTATTCCACTTTCAACACCGTGTGGAATTCTGAGGATTGTAGTTTACTGAGGGCAAAGAGCTTCCTGGCTGAGAATCCTAAATGCCCCTCCCTAAACTTCAAACCCCAGGATTCCAGAGGAGGTTGAAAGTGGAATAATAGCACTATGACAGTGTAGTGCAGAAATGGCCCTTGTTAGAGAAGGGCATACTCCCAATTGTCAGAAGTGGAACATTTTGTCCTTTAGTGGCACTTAGGGAAAACATTTTATAATATCAAAAGCTTGTCAAAATGTGTTTCTCAAATGGCTGGAAATCCTGATGAGGAGAATTTGGACTGATGACAATCTTTGCAGTTTGAGACTTAACCTGTGGTGGGGAAAATGCATATGCATGTGTGTGTCATGCAGAAAACAGCATTACTATTAATATTATTAATATTACTTTCTGTGAAGAAATTACTGTTTCCTGTAATGATTTTTTTTTTTGCTCTAAAAACTATATGTGGATTTGGCATAGAATAAGTCAGTACTCGATTCCTTACCCACTTTGTATTTTATTGTTTCATTTAAATATTGTAAGCTGGCATCAAAGTACAACAGACTGACAAAGAGGATTCACCTGTGCAAATTTAATTAAAGATTTTAATTTTGGCTTTATTTTACTGTTTTACTGTGACTGCCTTTTTTTAACTCGGGAATCTTAGCCACTATGCGGATCTTGTGAGAGAAAGCTGGGAAGAATATTGGTTTTATTGTACGCAAATGTAATTAATTCATCAATCAATCGACTGAAATACATATAATTAATCAACTGAGATTTCTTCTGTTGAGATGGAGCCTTCCTTTTTATTCATATGAATATAAAAAGGACCCTAATAAGAGCAGATTCAGATGGATGGGACTGACTTCGGGGTCATTGTTTTACAAATACTCATAGCTGAAATACAGTTGCCAATATTCTATGTTGGCTACTTAGTTATGTATGAGTACATACATGAGTACTTAGTTATCCATGCCCCGAAACCCACCTTAAGAGCCAGAAGCCACTTTGGGCAACAGAGGTCTGTTCAGTTGCCAACGGGGTTTCAAGGAGGATAATATTTCAAACCTTCTCCAACCAGAGAGGGAGGCTTTTGTGAATAATTATGACAGTGATCCCACCTCTGATTATTACAGCTTCGGACATTGGTGGGGTGGGCTGGAAACATCATCCTGTTTTCACCATTATCAATACATGAACAGCCCTCCCATGCCTGATATGGCTGCTGGCTGTTAAGGTGGGCCAGAGGACATTTACACTACATTTTGTTGTTCTTGTGTGCCTTCAAGTTCTTTCCGACTTGTGGCAACCCTAAGGCAACCCTATCATGGTGTTTACTGGGGCTGAGAGAGTGTGACATGAGGTCACCCAGTGGGTTCTCATGCCTGAGCAAGGAATCAAACCCTGGTCTCCAGGGTCGTATTCCAATCACACTGACATCACACTGACATTTAATGGATACGGAATAGTTAAAGTTTTATAACTCTAGGGCCGTTTTCACACCTTACCTGATCATGGAGGTTTCTGGTGTGGGTCCTGGCATGATCTCTGCTGGGAGGGGAGCGCAACAGGAGCATTCCCCTCCGCACCGGCTGCCTCCGGGTTCCGGGAAGCATGATGGCCCGCTTCTTACTCCTGCAGCACAGGCAGGGACTGTCCCAGGCTGTGCTGGGGCAGGAAGTACAACCATTGCACTTCCAGGACCTCTGCAAGCAAGGTAAATGCAGCACGATCACCAGTCATTGAGGGGAAAACCTGCCAATTATTTGAGGCACAATCATACCATGTGGGGATGGGGGAAGGACAAGACCATGATGACATTGTGCATAAGCATCATCACAGTCACATCCTTCTCCTATCCCTATGGTAGGTTGGGAGGGTGGAACGGAAAGGGCCTAGGTGACAAATTTTCAGCTATAATACAGAATACCAGCCAAGTGCATTCCAGAAGGTGAATCTGCTATACCTGTCTCAGGGTTCCAGGTTTGGTTCCTAGGTTATGGGCTGAATGCCACTGAGCAGAATGGTTTTAACCAGGTACTAATATATCTTACAGTTGCTCTTTTCTGGGATGAGTTTTGTTTCCAATGAGCTTTGCAAGCAAAACTGTAGCTTAGCAAGGAAATTAATTTTAAAACATGCAGCTAAAACAACAGCACAAATGTAAAACACAGCTGAATTATGCATATACTCTTCCCCCCCCTCCTCCTTCCCCTGATCATCATCTTATTCATTTATAAACTATCTTTTATCCAGAAGTGGAACTCAATGTGTCTTACAGCAATTAAAACAAGTGTAAATCAAAATATGAAGACAAAAGCGCACAGGCCCTTACCGCACAATGCTGTCATCCCAGCAGAGCAACACATTGCTCCTGGTCCAAGATGCATGCCAGCACATAATGTCATTGCTCACCTGCTGCTGTCATGTTCCCCTCCGTGGAAAACATGCCCTTTTTCATTACCAGAAAAAAAAATCCAGTAATAGCCCCTTTCCCCATCACAACCTTACCAGCTGTGGGCCTGCAGTAATGGCCAAAGCATTTGACAGCACTTCCTTCCAAAGTACAGTGCAAGAACCACCCAGTCATGGGTTGTGGGGTGGGAAAGAGGTGGGGGGGGAGATTGCCCATTGACTTGCACTGAAGAAGGAAGAACTGTATGCCTGATGCTAAACATCCGCAGCAGCTGACTGGGTGTGGTGGGGAGCATTCAGGCCCCAATCCCATCCTGGCAATGGCAATGCTGGGATCCCACTGGGAAAATGGTCTATAGGGGTATAGTAAGGGCCCCAAACATAGTTAAAACATAGTTAAACAATCTGTAGAGCTAAAACATTTTTAAACATATGCTTTAAAAGGCAAGAATAAAAACAACAGAACAACATATTGCATGATCAAGGGCAACAGCCCCCCATAAAAAAACAACACGGCCAAATTGGAGGAAGAAAGGTCACAACTTTATTGTGTACAAACAGGAAAAGAGGGGTTGGCGTACGCACGGATCTGGATCCGGGCATCGATCAACCTGCCTGTTGATTGAGGAAACCGGCCATCTGGCCTGAAGCTGGATGGCTTGCCACCAACGTGGGACCTACCGCCACCAGAAGGTGCCTGCTGTGTGCCCTCCCAAGCTGGGCTACTCTCCGCACCCCCTGACCCCAGCGGAGTCCCGACCTTCCCCTATTATGTGGCAAAGGTATCCTCTGTCCCGGATCCCAAGCCGTGCAACCACCCAGTAAATTTGTGACAAAAGACCAACCGTCATGCAATTAGATCAAAACTGAAACAACAGGAGTGGGTGGGCGGGTGCTGCTGAACGCCAAGTGCAGAGCCGCCCGGCCAGCGCTCCTTAGAAACCCTGCAGGTGGACCTGAGTGAAGCCGGCCAGCCTCCACTCAGGCCCACTCCCTCAGCCAATGAATTCCAAGCCAGATGCTTTGAATTCATTGACTGGCAGAGGAACAAAAGGGAAAAGTTTTGGCATGTGTGCAGCACCTACCCAAACATGGCTCCCCCCATCTCCGGATATCCGGAGGGACCCGAAAGGAGAGGCAACTGCGCCCTGACCCACAAAGGTGCAGACCAGTGAGTCATTGAGCACTGTTATTCAAGCCCTTGCAGTCAGTTTCCAAAAGACTGTTTAATAATAATAATAATAATAATAATAATAATAATAATAATAATAGTAAAATTATTTAATGATATAATTATGACGATGATGACGGTGATGATGATGATAGTGATGATTATAGTTGGTAGAAAGATAGCAAGGAAAGAGCAAGACCAATTTCCCTATTGTGATGTCCAGGGTAGCTCTGAGTTTGAGTAGTTAGGCTTAGAGGTTTCAAAAGCTTTATTTGGGAACATTGAAGGAAACAACTGCAGACTTTAGTAACTGACAGGACTGAAGAAGCATTGGGTCTCCAGCACCTTTTAAGCTGTAACATTTCAAATTAGCAGGTGCTAGCATTCTGTTTGATAGCTAATCCTAACAACTCCTCTCCCAGGCTTTTCTGTCTCCCTCCTGTTTTCTCCTTCAGCTTGCCAACAGTTTAAGTCTGTCTGCCTGCACTTGTACTCTTATCACAATTTCTTACAACAATATTTCTTCATTCCCAGCACACTGTTTCCCAGCTGATTCCATCATCCCCTCAGAGCACAGTAAAGCCCAGTAAAGCCTCAAAAGCATGGCAGGGAGAGCAAGCCGACCTGAACCTATGCGGAGATTTTGAGAGCCTGGGGGCAGCCGATGAGAAAGACCTTGCCCACATTCTCACCAGATATGTCTTTGGCCATTTCTGTCCTTCTCTGTGATAGTGCTATTCTACCTTGAGCATACTATGGAATCCTGGGGTTTACCGTTTAGGGAGGGACCTTTAGAATTCTCAGACAGAGAGCTCTTTAGCCTCAGTAAACTACAAATCCCAGAATTCCACAAAAGGTTGAAAGTGGAATCATAGCACTAGAACAGTGTAGTACAGACACAGCCTTTGAGTGTGACTGGGATGAGAGAAGGGGGTCTTCAAGATCTCAGGGCCCAAGCAGGTTCATACAGTCCTTCAGATTACCTGGACTTGAGCTATATAGGGCTTTAGAGTTTCTAACCAGCACTTCGACTTGTTCCCAGAAATGGATTGCTAAGCAGTGGAAGTGTTGTAATCAGAGAGCTGCAAGCTTCTCATAACCAGCCTCACGTATAAGTCTGGCTGCTGTTCTCTGAACCAGTTGAACTTTTCAAACATACTTCCAAGTCAACCCTTTCATAGAGATCTCAATCTTATTAATAATCTCAACTAATATAGGCCCAGTGGATCAGTTAGAATTACCTATGTGTTGACTCACCATTAAATAATAGAGTCAATGAGTCTAATTGAAGTCCATGGGTCTCAAATGACAATTGAACCAATGGCCCTACTTTAATTGTGATCAGCCAACAGGACTACAGTCAGCATATGCTAAATATGGATGGTTCTGGGTTCTAGGATGTTCCTCCAATGGGCAATTCTGGATTCTAATGTTATGAAAGGGAGAAAAATGTTTCCCTCTCCATAATGTATGCCTCTATTACATTATCCTCAGTGAATAATTTGAGATATCTCAGTGATGAAGCCCTTCTGGTACCACGGATCCTTGAATGTTGGTAGTCATGTTATACCAAACATTGAAAAGATCAAGTTTCTTAAGTACCTCTGTCTTGTTTGCTTCATTTCTTTCCAGTATATTTTATCAAATTTTTCATTTTGTAATGTAAAATGTTGCTCCTTGAACGCACAAACACACGCAGAAAGAGAGAGAGAGAGAATTGTTGCCTATCACTTGCCAATAGATCTTGAAGAATTCTAAAATTCTTTGCTGCTAAATCAATTTAGCCTTAAGCTGAATTTTCCTCTTCCAAATGCTTCACTTGATAAACTCCTCAGGGCTACCATTCTGGACAGCTTTGTTAAACCTAATTTTATTAAAACTTAGGCTATGAAAATCTTGTTTGCATAATTATCTACATTAAATATTTCTACCTTTTCCTTTAGAGACCTCATTTGTAATCACTTCATTCCTTTTCCCTCTCCACTTCCACTTTTCAGAGTATAATTTGGACAGGCAAAAGGTGGGAGGGAAAAATTCCTCTTGGTTATAGGACTGTGATTCAACTATTTGCTTTGTTATAAGCAGTCTGTATGCTAGGAAGATTAAAAAAACCTGCTCCTTTTTTCCATGAAGAGAGCATACAAGGTTGTAAAATTGCATGATGTGTTTCAGCACTCTTTGCAAAGAGGACTGCCTGTTTATTTGCATTGCCACTTTGATATCATTCTCAATTGCCTTTGTTTATTCTCTGTTATGTCATTGTGGATGTGGATCCACATACAGTTGGATGAACTGAGCTGGACAACATCTTTTTCCTTGGATTTAGGTAATGTTGGTTTTCCCCACTTAACTGAGACTTATTGTAATTCTATTTAAATTATAAAATCCACTGGAATCCTATATGCTGTGTTACATTAGGTAATTTAGCTGCATAGAAGAAGTACCATAAAACCCCTTTAATGAATCATGAAGATGTGTAATGGGACACTAGCAAGAGCGCCCAATGTGCAGTGATGCCCAATACACATTAGGACCTATGCACATTGCTTCCATTGTGGATTGGTCATCAATGTGTATCAAGTGCTTTGCTGGCTTTGCTACGCAGTAATGTAACAGCAGCTATCTACTGGATATGTAAGTTAAGCCACTGTGAATGTCTACTTCCTGAAGACTTAAGTTCACCTACAAAGATATAAGCCCCCAACAGAATTCTGCCCATCACCTCTAATTCCTCATCTGTACATCTCAAAAAGGTCCCCATATTGAGAGAAAGGTCACACAAAATTTCAGACTGGGATCCTGCATCATAGTCCTCATTTCATACCTTCTGAATCCGTAGCTATGTTGCAAAAACACAGTAGAATCCTGTGAGAGAACTGCAAAGATGGGCATCTAGGCAGCGGCCAGAGTCTTCTAATGGGCATCAGACTCTTCTGAACTGTTCTGGACATATTTGATGCACATCAGACACTTCTGTTGTGCTCTGGCACTTCTTTGCCAGTGTCCAGATGTGAATTTGGGAGTGTCCCAATGTGTATTGGTGCCCACTGTGCATTAGATCATCAGTCATTCCACCAACATGTGACAGATCCTTCTACATTGTAATGGCATGGCAACCTCTAGGTGAATATGGGTGTGACAAAATTACTCAGTTCAGTTGTACACACAAACAATCCCATTTATAAAAATGTAGGCCCAGCCCAAATGTCAACCATAAGAACGAATGAATGAATAGGCATGTAAATTTTCATATAAATTGTCCTCTTTTGTGGTGATGTGCAATTGCCTGGTCTAAATACAGAACAAGAACTTTTTTAAAAAAATGCATGTAGTTGTTGTTTTTTTTCCTTAACCATTTGAGAAATAACACACTATTCACTATGTGTGATGTGTATGTTTTTGTGTTTGGATACAGTGACCTTCAGCTGCTCTTCCATTCTTTGAATCACATTCAGTCATTGCAAGAAGCAATACCTTTGGCCTTCCTATACAGGAGGAAAATGAGATTGGGTTGGTTGCTTTTGATGCAGGTATTTCCTATCACTTGGAAAAGCTAAAGGGGACTGGATTTCTTTCTGTAAGTGTCAGCCAGTACATGTTTGGGCTCACTAAGGGCAAGTTATAGGAAGCAGGCCAATGTTCAGTCTTACAGCCTTCTTCTATTATTCACTTCTGCACTTCTCACCTACAGTTCTATAAGCTGAACTGTGCTGATGTCAACAGAGAAGTCATTTACCTTTATTTCTTGCTTTCTTGAAGGAAAAAGAAAAAAATGGGGTGACAAAGAGACAAGGCCTTTTGAATGTTTAGACATTGCCACAACCCAGTTCCATTTCAAATGGCTTAGAATGCTGGATCAGACCAAAAACATTTCTAGTGCTGCATTCTGTTCACACAGTAACCAATTTGTTCCCAATGGAAAGCCAAGAAACTGGATATGAAGGCAATAGCACTGTCCCTCTCATATTTCTCAGCATAACGCCTTTGTGATATAGAGCTATCTTGACTACTTTCCCGATAAATTCCTAATCTCTAGGAATTTATCTAATCCCCTTTTAGACACCCTTCCCAAATTGGCAGACTTCACTACATGTTGCGTGTCAGAAAGAAAATTCTTTCAGTTTATCTCTTCAACTGTAGCAAGCCTTTAATCCTATCTTGCTCATGGTGGTTTGCATCTGTTCACAACCACTGTTTGTATCTTACAGATTTGTGCCAAATGCATTTTTTTTCCTTTCTCTGCTTCATTCATCCTTTAGTAATCTCAGCCAACCAGGGATCATGCACTGGATAAAATGACATCATCCCAAGCACTCTGATACAGCTATTTGCAGATGTCAAATTGTTATCTCACTGGAAAAACCCAGGGTCTACAATTTTGATATTAAAATATGATTCAATGTGCCTGAGAAGTACCCGGATGGGCACGTAGGCAGCAATGGTCAAAGATCGAAAACCAGGTCAGTAAAATCCCCAGTCACGTAGCCCCAGGAGACCTCAAAATGTGTAAACCCACAATAAACAAAGGGTCCTCAGCCCCTGAGAAGCTGACTTGAGGGGATTAGCGTGTCTGCCCCAAGTTGAGCAAATATTCCATCAGGCAAGGACAATTTACATGAAGTCACATCACAAACTAACACAGCCAAAGATCTTGAGACTTTGGCAACACTTTGCAATCACATCACACAAAGGAAATTGCCATGGTGGAGCTTCGTTATCGCTCCAACACCCCTTGTTCTCCCCGGGAAAGGATTAGTCCTCCAGGTACTTTTTCCCCTACAAATAGTCCCAGTTTTTGAGTGGTTCTTTGGATCACTCCCGGTCACGTCAGCAGACCATTTCTCTGTCCGTTGAGTGATCCCCTCAGCCCTGTCCGTGCTGAGCCCCACTTCTCTGCTGCCTTCCCGGACCCAGGACTTCAGGAAAAGGTGCAGTATTACCCCAACTGTACCCCTTCAATACTCCCCTATCTAATTTCCTCTCTTTTGTTTCTTAATAGCTCTTGGGTGCATGTGTGTGTGATTGCGTTGGTGCGCAAGACCTGCACTCAATAAAATCATTTATTAGACATTTATGTTTGGTTTTTGGCTTGGCCTGACCCCGTAAAAACTGGGTAAAAAGACCCCACTAGGTTACCCTGCCTCTCGCATTGCTATTGCTCGTGCTCTGGCTAGTTTCCATTCCCCATCACGTGGAGCACATTGAGGTGTCTCCCAAGGGATCCCAGAAATCAGGGTAACAATATAGGGCAAATGAAGACTTTTTTTCATCTAAGGAAAATGCTTCTTGTGCTAAAGATGGGCACCTCATCAGGGTGTTTTAGAGGATAAGACAAAGTATTTCCTAACACATACACACACAAACACAAGAAAGCTAAGCTTATTTTCTTGATCCATCCTGCAAGAGCATTCTAATTATTGAGCCCCTTCCCCATTTCCCTTGCAGGGAGGCAGGGGTAACTTTTTTTTTGTCCTTTTATCCCCTTGTCTGGCTATATAACAGGCTGCCATGTCAGTTGTGGTTACGTTTTTGGTTGAGTTTACATTGGGCCCCCTCCCAGTTGTTTCCTGTGGCAGGTTTGAGAGTTTACATCAGTTTTGCAGCAATTTTAAGCCATCTGAGGGTGGAAAATTTCCTGACAAAAATTAATTTTAGGAGGTTGGAGGTCTTTGAGGGGTTTCAGAGAGGTTTGAGGAGCTGCAGATTTAGACCCCTATGGGCCACAATTTCCACACTTCTGCTTTCAAAAAAAATACAACAAAAGAAGCAAGGGGGACTTTCAGCAATCTTCTTGCCACTGTGAGAAAACCTTTGAAAATCACAGTGTTTCTGAAACCTATTCACAGTTCCAGATTTATTCAGTGCAAATTTTGCTTGTGGTTATTTTGCACAGCAGCATTTTCTGTGTAGATATATCATTTTCCGCACAGAAAAAGCTGCTTTCTGTGCAAAACAACTGTGTTCAAATTTTGTGCAGAATAGGTCCCAAAGCATGAAAATTCTTGTCAGTCTGGGATTCTTTTCATCATTCCTTTCTCCACAATCATAAAACAGATTTTTCAACCGTTTTTTAAAAAATGTCCAATATTTCTTTGAAGTCTAAGGCCTTTTCTACACCAAACTATTATAGTGCTATAATTCCACCCCTGGATTCCATAGGATGTTGAAAGTGGAATAATAGTACTATAACAGTTAGTGTGGAAATGGCCTAACTTGCTATCTGTATGTTGTCCTAATGACTAATAGGTATTGACAGCCCAACCTATCATAAGCCATCTCACCTGGGGTAAATTTCTCCAATTCGTGGCAGTAACTCTCTTCCTCATTTCTCATTGGGCTTTACTTTTTTCAGTTTCTAAGTCCAGGTTTTGGATAATTTGTCATCGTATTGGTCAAAGTGTTGCATAGAATTTCTCTATGTTTGACTTTTGTCCTGTTACTTGTGCCAATCCCTGGTGTATGTGTGTGTGTGTGTGTGCACACATGTGTGTGTATAGCCTGATTTGCTGCCTTTCAAACTGTGGGTATGATATGCTAAGATCTTGCTTCTGCGCTTCCCATAGGCTTCCCCCAAATAGATGTTTCATAATCGGCATCCCTCACTATTAGTTTCAGCTGCTCCAGTTCTTTTGCAGATTGTTGAGCAGAGTGCATGTGTGTGAAGCAGAGAGTGGCATTTTATATTGACTGAGACAACCATAACCACCTCCGGGGGATCAGCTGCCATGTCAGTAATTCCACATCTCATCCAATTTGTGAATGAAATGTGGCTCATGAAGTTTTGATGTGTGTGTGTGTGTGGGGGGGAGACAATGAGAGAGAGAGAGAGGGAGAGAGAGAGAGGAGAATGTCCATCTGAAATAGATCTGTCAAAAACAAGTAGAACTGAGCTGATTTTGTGAGTTGTAGTTTTCACATTGAGGTTTATAAGTCCAAGAACAAAGAATCATTGAATCTGAGAGATGGAAGCCACCTAGCTCATTTCTCTGTCTTTGCAACCAAGAATCCTCAAACGCTGCAATTACAGAAAATTACGGAGACAGCTATCAAACTTCTGCTTAAATACCTCCAGGAGGGGAGCACCTCACAACCTCCCATGTCAGCTTGTTTCAGTATATCATCCGGCTGTGCCCTGGGGGTGGGGGCTCTGCAATTGCCCATATTACAAGTTCTGCTGCTGTCAAAAGAAGGGGCAACAAAATTAATATACTTCCTCCCTTCTTTTCCCTTCTGAAAAACAGAGGCTCTCTTTCTTGCCAGTCTGCAGGACTCTGTTGTGGAGGAGGGAGGGAATCTTTTGATTAAAAAGAAGGGCCAGAAAAGAACCTTTCGCATCACTGGTATAAATTATATAATTGTAGCACCAGGGATCCTAAGTTTCAGAGTTTATCCTATGTCTCAGGGTCTGGCTCTTCTCCTGAGGCCCTAGAGTGAGGAAAGGAATCTCAGAGTGACACATCTGCATTGGAAAGTGCTCTCTCTCTGACCCTTTTCGCACAGCATTTGCCATGTGAAAGGGCCCCTCAAGCATCGTGCAAATGTGAGGAGTGGTCCACATGATGCACTCACTATCATGCAATGCTCCAGGGTCTGGCAGGTGCTGCTCGCGCACTTTTTCATTTTCAGCTTTAAGGCGAAAATGGTGCACGATTGTGCATTGCTCCAGGGCCCCGCGTGCACTTGCCATGCATGCGGAGCTCTGGAGCTGTGGCGCTCATGCTTCCAGCCCCAGCGCAGCCTGGGAAACTCCCAGGCTGCACTGCAGAAGGAAGGGGCGGGGCTCTCACGTGAGCCAGTGGCAGCTGAGGAGCTGAAGGAACCGAGACATGAGAGCCTCTTGCTGGAGGCTGCTTGTGCAATCCCCGTACCCCAGCTCTGTGAAAAGGTGCATTGAGGAAAGGGCTTCTCTCTACACACACACACACACACACACACACACACACACACACATACCTACTATATAAAAGTCTACGTTTGTCTGCCCATTGGTCTGTTTGTCTGCAGCAGGCAGGTGAAGACCTCATATGATTGGCTGTGTGAGGTGAGAAGACCTCATTTGATTGGCTGGCTGTGGAGATTCTGTGGAATCCTGTGATTGGTAGTTCAGGGAGGCGCCTTCAGAATTCTCAGCCAGGGAGCTCATGGGCCTCAGGCTGGTTGCTATGGAGACGAGGCCTACCATCCATAAGGATGCCAGAAAAATTAAAGTCACATACACAATATAGTGGCAAGGTCTTCTTGCCTTACACAATCGATTGCGTGGGTTCCATATGTGAGAAATCTTAAAGTTGAAATTCAAAACAAAAATGCTTCCAGAAAAATGTAACACCATTGCACAAATTCAACAGAAAGAAAGAAAAAAATCAAAAGCCAGTACATCTGTGTCATCAGACAACACAGATTGGATTGAGAACTATAAGGAAAAGTTACAGGTACTGGAATAGGCCGGTTGCTATGGAGACAATGCCTGGCAGCAAGGAGGAAGACAATGTATTCCCAAGGGAACCCAACCTCTGTATGTTAACAACTCTGAATAAAGATTGGATTGGGGAATATGGGGAAAATTTACAGGTACAGGAATAGGCCAGTTGCTATGGTCACAAGACCTAGCAGCAACGAGGAAGACAGTGTACTCCCTCAGGAACCCAAGCTGTGTATGTAAATAATTCTGAATATAGATTGCATTGGGAAATATGGACCAAAGTTACAGGTACTGGAGAAGACAGTTTGGTGAGTTCTTAGGAGAAAAATAACCCCAGTCAATGCCAGGTAAATACACTAGTGTGTGTGTGTGTGTGTGTGTACACATACACACATACATATATACATATACATGTGTGTGTGTGTGTGTGTGTGTGTGTGTGTGTACACATCTACACACACACACTGCTGCATCCGTTGCACAGGCTGATTTGAAATGGCTTTGGAGACATGTGTGTGGCCATCCCCTACCTTCTCTCCTCTGCCTCCCAAAATCTCTGAAACTGTGTCTAGCCCCAGAGCTAGGGATGGAATACTCAAAATATTTGGAAAAACAAATGAAAGTTTCTTGAGTGTCAAGAAAAAAATGAGGATGGGAATTCTGGACTGATGAGAACCCTCATGGTTTGAGACTTTATGAAAAACTTACATATAGTTGTTTTGCATTGAAAATAGTATTTTCTGTGCAGAAAATAATATTTCAGTGTAGAGAATGTTTTTTCTTGCATAGGAAATGCTTCTTTTTCCTGTGGAAAATTATCTTTTTTTTTTTTAGTGAATCCTGTTCCTTTCTTGATTAGGCACATGTGATTTGCCCCAGTTTTAGCAAAACTCAACATATGAACATCTTTATTCCCCAGTTCTGCTTAAAACCTTGATTTCTTTCTTCTTTAATTCTTGATTTGACATTTTTTTTGTTTGCTCTTTTTGTCTCCCCTTCTTCTCTTCCTTCTCCTTCTCCACCTCATCTCCTTGTTAAATGTCTTATTTTTTTCCTTTCTATCATGCTCTTTTTCTCCCTCTGCTCTCTACCTAAGAAGTCTTTTTCTTCTTCTCTCTGCTTCTTTTTCTGTCTTCTTCTCCTCCTCCACTTACCTTCTTTCTCTTTCCCTAGTCCCCCTCTTCCTCTCCCCAAATTGCTGGTTTATGTCACCTAACGTGCAAAATATTTCCTGTATATGGAAACAGTATTTCATTTAAATTCAATTGCTCATCCCAACTAGAGTGTCTACCATTGGATCTGTTACCCTGCTTGCTGGGGGTCCCTTAGGGGGATTCTGTCAAAATTATCACTTGTGGGGGAAATTGGCTAAGAACACTCCTTTAGCAATGCAAAGAGGGCAGGGTAATTAAAGATCTTTTACCCAGTGTTTACAGGGTCAAGCTCAGTCAGAAATCACACAAAAAGGTCCACTGACTGACTTTATTGAATAGTAATAGTACGCACTAACGCAAACACACAAACACACATCCAAGGGCTAAAAGAAATAAAGAGTGGAAATAAGATAGAGGGATTGTTGAGGGATTCGCGGTTTGGGTGATACTGCACCTCTTCCTGAAGTCCTTGGTTCGGGAAGCAGCAATCGAACAGCAACTCAGCGAAGAGACGCTGAGGAGATCTCGCAGCTGTCAGGAAGGGGCACCGGTTAGTTGGTATGACCGGGAGGCATCATACTCCTTCTCTTCGCCTTGCCTTTCTCTCCTAACTAGCCTGAAAACAGGAACTATTTATAGGAAAAATTTACTTTGAAGGCAAATCCTTTCCCGGGGAAAACAAACAGGGACAGAAAAGAAAAACAACTCCACACCTGGAGTTTCTATGATATCGGAAGATAACAAGGTATCATCCCAGTAACAGGATCTTCCTCCACTTTGAGGCTGCGATGTGAGTTTCTGGAGATGGATTTGATAAGATTTTATTGCTTCCAGTGCCCAACTTTCCGGGAACACTTTTACTCCCTTCAAGTGGAGTCCTTAAGGGTTAAGGACGTTTTGTCCACCATGGGTTATCACAACAGGAGGTCTCCTGTGGCTACGTGACTGGGGATTTTACTGGTCTGATCTGGTTCGTTCGATTGTACGACCGTTATTGCCTACGTGCACATTTGGGTGACCTCTCTGGTGGGTTAGATTAATTTTGTATCAAAGTTGTAGACTCTGGGACAGGGTTTACCAAGGGGGCAACAGATCCATTGCTGAATGGTGAATTGGCTTCAGTGAATCCATTGGTGATTCAAGGGTTCTACACTACCAGGAGCTCATAATTAGATTTAGGCCTTGATTTCTTTGGCAGCTGGGGACAACATTTTATTCAAGAACTTTTTTTTTCTTTGGATTGCAGTTCCCTAAATTGGGTTCTTCATAGTTTTTCTCTAAAACCTAACAATAACTGAAAGAAATACAACATAGAGTGTTTTCAAAGTAGAGTGATTACCTACCAGAAATTATTCACTGTACTGATTCACTGATCATAAAATGAAGAACAACATTAGGTAGAAAAAATTCCAATGAGTTTTCTTACATTGTTGCCTACATCCCCAAACTCAACTCTGTCTCTTAAAGATGAATATATCTATATGAAGGAAGTGGATTAGCTAATGCTCCTGTATGGTAGCTGAGCCCAGTCTATCTCAAGATAGATGAAGGAGAAAGATGACAATTCTTACATCCATTCTTTCCAAACAGGCACCAAGATTAGACACTGAGTGAACTTTCATGGCACACAATTATAACAATATGATTTCACTTTAACTGTCAGCGCCGCATCCAGTGGAATCCTGGGATTTGTTGTCGGAGGAGGAAATAAAGCTCCGTAGCTGAACATTCTAAATATCCCTCTCTAAACTGCAAATCCCAGGATTCTATATAAAGTTGCATTGTCACCTAAAGTGGGAAAACAACAACAGAGCTACAATTATGTAACATGAAAGAGCCCTGAGACAGGAAGCAATTTAGAAAAAAAGCAGAATTTTTTGGGATTTATACAAACATAAAATTACAACTAACTGCCATTATGGATCCATGTGCACATGCTCATTAGGGTGGGAAGAGTATACAATAATGAACACATTATGGCACTACTTCCTAATCTTCAGTCTGTTGCCAGATCCAGTTCTAAGTGCTGATTTTCATTTTTATTGAACTTCATAATTTGTGATCTCACGATTTAAAGTATCTAGATATCTGAAGAATCACCTTGTCTCCCAAGTAGATCTATAAAATCCCTGAACCTTGAGACAATGGTGGTAGTAGCTGAAAGCCTGCTGATGACTTACATATGCACAGGTTCCTTTTATGGAAATGGTTGCACACCTTTGTTTGATGCAGAACATCAACATTCAATTCAAAGTTGTAGAAGCAAAGTTACAGACGCACTTCTGCATTCAGCTGTTCATTCAGTTGCTGATACAAATGCACAATTCCTTCCTTCCTGCAGGAACAAAAGTGTAATGGCCTTGAATTATGACTGTCACTCAGTGAAGCCCACAGTCACTCCTTTTGGAGTTTTATGGTAACTTTTTGTGTTACTTTTATAGGTACATCAGCTTGGCCTCACTAAATGGTGGGGGTAGAATATCCTTATCAGGGACTTAGCAAGGAACACCAAGGACAAAGGTAGAACAATCCTAGGGAGGTATTATCTAAACAACTTCAAGGCAAGAAAACCTGGGAAAGGTAAGAAAACCTGGGAAAGTTTGAGAGTCACAAGATCAAAGAATGTACACAATTTACATCCCTTGGGAAAACGGAAGGTTTTGGGAAATGGAAAAACACCTGGGGTCCCACCAATCAAAACTGTTCACTTGCAAAAGTGTGTGGCCCAATATAACCAAGTTTGTACAGTGAAAGTTAGCTTTAGCAGTCATCCTAATGCTATGCCTCATATACCTCATTAAAGATACCGTTGGTGAATTGTGAGGGCTTTTTTTTTTCCTTGCTAAAGGAAAAGTAGCCGGCATATGACAATCCCTGCTCTGTTGTGGATGTTGAGGCAATGATGAAATGAATAGGAGGAGAGTGAGCTTTGCTATGCTGTGTGTGTGTTATAAATTGCAGTCCACCCCAAGCTCTTCTGGATAGGTCTTGGATAACTCTTTCAAAGTTCAAACCATGAGTGGACTCACCAGCCTTCTGATGTGGGACCACCAACAAATGCTGGCCTCTGGAATAATGCTCTCGTCCATCCATTTACCTCCAATCACATCTTTGTCAGGAATTCTGCGCTCTTGACCTCAACAGTTTTTGTCCCAGGCAGCAAGGAGTTTGCTTTGGAGACCAGAGTTGAAATATCAAATTATTTTTCATGCCAACAAATGTACCGTTTCTCAGTGCACAAGTCTTTTCTTCCTTTTTCCTTTTCTAGACAGAACACAAAGGATTTAATTTCCTGACCTCTTTCACTGATTTATAGTAGTCATTTTTCCACAACATTAGACTGGGTAATCTATTTTAGAAGAACCCCATACAGCCAAACTGCTGTGTTATATGTTTCTCTTCTCCTACCTTTTGAAAAGTTGTTCACCACACTGGGAACATATTTATGGAAAGCCCAGAGAAAAGTGGATGCCAGGGTGGTCACAAGGGAGAAGACTCAGCCTCCTCACTAGCAAGAGGCATTCTTGTGTAGAAGTAGGTCTTTATGAAGCTCATTAAACACACAGTTCTATCTTTTACTATGCAAATATATTGGCAAACTGGACCATGTACAGAGGCTTTTAGAAAAAAAAAAGACCTATGCAAAATGCTTGTAGGAGAAACATCATATTTAGCTGACAAAATAGATGATCAAGGTTAAAATCCTATTGGTGTCATATGAATGGATAAGTTCCATTGTGCATGTGATTGTGCTTTGTTGTCCATTGTTGAAAAGGGCATATTCAGTTCACAGTTAGATACATGTAGTTTCACAAGTGTAGCCATTTCCTGGACCTAAGCCCTACTGTTAGTCCTGGCTAGAGAAATGTCATTGAACAATTGAATTTCCTTATGCATTAATTCACCATTTCATAGGTGGTGATGATGATGATGATGATGATGATGATTTATTTATATAGCACCATCCCTGCACATGGTGCTTTACAAATTAAATAACAACAAAACAGTTCCCTACCCTCAGGTGTACAATCTAATTAAGACATGACAAAAAGGGAAAAGGGGGTGACAGTGTGGGAAGAGATTTCATCCTACATACATTATCTCTTCTTCTTTCCCGGTCCCCTGCTCAATTCAGGATCTCCATCTATAACATCCCCAGCAGATCTTTGTCCAGCCTCTTTCTGAAGACATCCAGATAAGGAGGTTCCATAACTACCGTGGGCCATTTCTACCATTGCTGAATCATTCTCACTGTCAAGGAGTTCCTTCTAATGTTCAATCAAAATCCAACTTCCTGTAAAGTTAATCTATTAGCCCTGGGCAGCAAAGAAAAAACCTGAACACTTTTTTTTGTGGCAGCCCTTGAGGTATTTAAAGAGCCTGATTAAGTCACCCCTCAATCTCCTCTTCACCAAACTGAACATGCCCAGCTCCTTTGACCTCTCCTTGTATGCTTTATTTTCCACCCCCCCCCCCATCATCCCCACTGCCATTCTCTGGATCTGCTCCAACTTGGTCTACACCTTTCTTAAAATAGGGCATCCAAAACTGAAGACAGTACTCCAAAACTGAACACAGTACTCCAGATAAGGCTTCAACACTACATAGTATAGGGGAATTATTACTCCCCTCAACTTGGAAACTATGCTTCTATTAATGCAGGCTAAAGGGAACTTGCCTTCTTTGCTGTAGCGTCACACTGCTGGTTTATGTGGAATTTATGGTCAACAATAATCTGAAGGTGCTTTTCACATGTAGTACTACTTCTACGTGTTGTTAACTTCTTGGAAACTGAATGACAACCTCAACCATTTTCACTGGTTAAAATTCAGAGCACATTACTTCTTTGTTGCAACAGTGACACTGACTGTTGTTCTGTTTCTGGGTGCAATTCAAAGTGTTCATTTTGACCTAAAAAAGCCCAATACAGCTCAGATCCAAGTTATCTGGAGGACCGTATTCTCACTTACGAACCTGCTCATGTTTTGAGATCTTCTAGGGAGTTTCTTCTCTCTGTTCCATCACTCACACAAGTGCGTCTGGTGGGAACACAGAAGAGGGCCTTCTCAGTGGTTGATCCCAGGATCTGGAACTCCTGTCCCAGAGGGGTTATGCAATCTTCTCCTACTCTTGTTCAACAGACAGATGGAGACCTTACCATTTTTAAAGACCTTTGAGGACCGAGTGTCAAAGTCGCGTTCCACCTAAACAATATGCTGGTCTTTCCATCTGCTATTTTGTTGTACTGTGTTGTTCTTGTTGTTTTAAAAATAATGGTTTATGTTTCTATCTGGTTAAGTTTTTTGATAGTTTAATCATCTGTTTAAGCTTCTCCATATTATGAATTCTAACCATGTGCTTTTGCAAGCTGCCTTGAATCCCAGATTAGAAGAGGAAGAGGAGAAAGAGGAAGAAGCACAGATAATATGGTGGTGATCATGTTGTAGCTGCCTGCCATCTAGCAGCTGAAGATGAGAAGTTGGTCAGAAAAAAAATGTTCAGCATCACAAACATGTTAGGATGTGTAAGGATCCAAAGCCAGATTTCACTCGTTCCACACTCTTTCTCTGGATCGGAGAGGTGTCAATCTTGCTTTCATTTGCATTCCCTTTTTTTTTAAAAAAAAGTTCCTGACATTGAATTTATGTAGAAATTTGTGAATATAAAAAAGTCTTTTAAAAAACAAAGAAGATTTGCACAGATTCCTAGTATGAGGATTGTCATTTCTTTTTCTTTTTTTTAAAGTTCCACACCAACCAAAAACAGCTGACAATTTTTGCTGAACCACAGCATGGCTTGTAGTCATTTTACTGTAAGATAAGCAAGAGCCTGGAAATACCTTAAGCCTAGCCAAAAGGAATAAAGTATGGTCTCATTGATTTAATGCTTCTAAGGGATTGGAATGAAACATACTATAGATTTACAAAAACACTAATGGGTGTTACCTTCTAGTCTCCCAGGTTCTTTCTGACTCAGCTTGTAAGGTGTTAACACCAAAGACTGAATCCTTCTGCTTCTGGAACACCAGCAGCCACTTTGTGAAGTTGTTTTTGAAGGTTGTTATAGCAGAGTTATATTCATGAGCTTCTGCTCATGAACCATGCCAGTGTCACTGTCAGATAGCCTTGTAATTCCTCACTATGTTTCTTCTTCATGGAAGCAATAAATAATTCTAACAAATTTTTTTCCCACTGTGAGAAACTCTTCAAAAATCATGCAGTTTTTGAATCCCATTTACACTTCAGAGCTTATTGTGTGCAAAATTTGCACATATCTTTTTCATGGAAAACAGTTATTTTCTGCACAAAATATAATATTCCTATGTAGAAATATTGTTTTCAGGGCAGAAAATGCTGTTTCCCATGCAGAAAATGTCTAGAAAGACTCAATGCAAATTAACCATGTATGAAATTTCTGCAGAATATGTCCTGTTACCTCAAAAGGTGGAGGATCTTGAGGTCCACCATCAGTGCCAGTGTTTCCTTAGGGAGGTGGGGAATTATACGTGAAAAGGAGTCCTGGAAGACGGGATAACTATGGAACCCTTTCACCTGTGTATATCACTAGTAACAGTAGGACACCAGCTGACAGACGAAACAATATTTTATTGGAGAATTCATGGACACACACAAGAGATCAAGCAATCTCACGACCTATACAAGACAACTGGAGGAAAAGGAGAAAGGTTGGATAGAGAGAGATTTTGGGTGTATAGGGTGATATTTACCGATCCAGAAGTGGAGGATCGAAGAGAGTTTGCTCAAACACAAGAGTCTGAAGGCAGCAAGGAGGAAAGGAAGTCTGTGGTGCAGTGTGATGCCTAAAGTGTTAGTGAAATGCCAGGGTTAGAGCTAGGGTGTAAATACCCTTTTTCCTTCCTTGAAAGGTTGAGTGTTAACAGTTCTCTGCCAGAATAAACAGAAGAGGTCTAGAACAGACTGATTGTCGTACTTCAAGTGACAAAACATTGATGAGAGTCCTGGTAGCCTCTCAATGTCTTGGTTGGGTAATGTGAATGGGGAAGGTTTCAGTGGGAAATGTACACAGCCAGCGTGCTTGCCTGCTGTACCTGGGCAATTTCTTGGACTGTTGGGTCATTGACAGGATTACTGGAAATTTGTTTACTCCAGGCTTTCTTGCTAAACCCTTTCCGAACTTATGGGATGGCCGTGCCAAGATCATGCTAACCTAGTATAGGCATACAGCCAGTGTTTTGCTTACCACATCTTTCCCAGCCAAAAGTGTAATATTTTTGACGTTTCTTACCAATCATGCCATGCCATTTGATAGGGGTGTAAGGTGTGATAATAGCTCCAAATTGTGAAGATCCTCATCAGTCCAAGATTCTTCTTCTAATTGGTTCTCAACACTTGATGATACAGAAAGCACTGGCCAGAACCACACCACTCCGACAAGCTTCTTTAGAGAAAAACGATAATTTTTTATCACTGGCTTTTGGAGAGCTGCTATTAAGCTTTGGAAAAGGATATGAGTCAGATTTTGAGACTGATTGGAAAAAGGTCAGGCTTACTAACACATTGCATGGATTCACACATTTCTTTATTTTGTTTAACAGAATACCCCATATTAAGAGGCAGGGATGGGGTTCACGTGACTCTGTCAATGTTTTTTGGACCAGCCATCTGGGTGTTGCAGTCCCCTAAATATCTTGAGGGCCACAGTTAGCTAGCCACTGTATAAGAAAATGCATGTCTGCTCTGAAAAAGGGCAGGGGGAGAATCTGATTAGACATTTAACACATAGTCACACCTTTTTGTGACTCACACATGTATAACTTCCCTGTAGAAGCAGATGGCCACATTTCTGTCATATTAATTTGATCGTTTTAGAACAGTAGCTGTGTATATGGTTCCATTGTGCACACTGTTGCCCATGGCACATTTTGTATGGTGCATATAGACATGCACTGTACATTTGATGTGCACAATGGGTTTTACATTCAATCGTTGGTGTTAACTGCCATCAAGTTGACTTTGACTTATGATGACTCTATGGATGACAGACCCCTAAGTCATCCCATCATCAGCTGCTCTGCTTAGGTCTTGCAGATTCAAGGATGTGGCTTCCTTGATTTTTCTATTCACCTGTAATGGGGTCTTCCTCTTTCCCTACTGCCTTATACTCTACCAAGCATTGTTGCCTTTTCTAGTGAGTCAGGTCTTCTTATGATATATCCAAAGTACAATCTCAATTTGATCATCTTGGCTTCCAGGGAGAGTTAAAGCTTGATTTGCTCTAGGACCCATTCATTTGTCTTTTTAGCAGTCCAGGGTATCCCTAGAACTCTTTTCCATCACCTCATTTCAAAGGAGTTGGTTTTCTTCCCATTTGCTTTCTTCACTATCCGGCTTCTCAACCATACAAAGAAACTGAAAGTAAAATAGCATGGCCACTCCTTACTATAGTATGCAGTAAGTCTCCTTCTCATATCTTGATTGCAACCTCCATTCTGCTTAATGACTAAACCAAGGTATGGAAAATCTTGATCAATTTCAGTGTCTTCATTGTCTGCTTTTTTTTGTTTCTTAATGTTCAACTGTGCACCTGCCTGTACACTTATATCTTGGACTTTCTTCAGTTATCATTGAAACTCTTTGCTATTTTTTCCTAGTAACATAGTATTGTACACCAATCTTAAATTGTTGATATTTTTTTCTTAACTTGCCATACCTCCTTCCTCTGATTGTAATTTTGATTTACATATGATATATTCAGTGTACAAGTTATACAGATATGGTGATAAAATTCAACCTTGCTCCTCCACCACCACAAACAACTGGAAGCCATTCCATTTCTCTGGGTTCTATCCTGATGGTAGTTTCTGTCTTGAGTACAGATTAAGCACTCAGAATAATTAAATGTTCTTTAAGAGAGATCCATATTTTTTCATGATATATACAACCAAAGGCTTTGCTATAATCTATAAAAAACAGACTGATTTTCTTTTGAAATTCTTTGGTGTGCTTCATTTAGTATATGATTGCAATACGATTTCTAGTGCCTCTTCCTTTCCTGAACCCAGTTTGGACATCTGGAATCTCACACTCCATATATGGTAGAAGTCTTTGGCCCTTTCTGCACAAGGAAATTAAGACGGGCCAATGCGTGCTGTTGCAGAGGTCATCTGCACCTTGGCTCGGACTAGGTTCGGACTATTTACCTTAGTTCCGCACCTAAGTCCAATTCAATACGCCCCCAAGTGGTCTTCCAGGGCACTATGTGAAGACCAGAAAAAAGCAGTTTTTAAATTTTCCGGAGCTCGCCAATTCATTCCTGCTCAGTTGTGCCCATGCGCAGATTTGCACCAATGCGAGCCTGCGATCAGCGGAGGGGGGGCTGTGGGCATGGTCAGCTTCAGTGGTTGGTCCAGACCCACACACAACAGGAAGCCGCCATTTTGTCAGCCTCACCAGTGTGGATCTAAAGACCTCGCACTGCTCCAGATCGCCCTGGAACAAACAGAGGAGCCCTGTGGAAGGGCTTAAGGGAAAGTCTGCATTGTTTCAAGCCCAGAAGAAGCGGTAGGTAATGGTATAGAGCGATTCCTGGCGTCGTGTGGTAAGGGCCTTTGTTGTAGAATGTTGAGCGCTATTTTGTTTGCATGGGAGATTAATGCAAAGATTGTGTGGTTGCTGCAATCCCTGGTGTTTCCTTTCTTGGGGATTAGAACATATACTACATGTTTACAATCTGTGGGTCATTGTTTTGTTTTCCATATTTGTTGACAGATTTTAATTAGAACTTGAGCTCTTTCTGTCTCAGTAACTTCAAGCAGCTCTATTGATATGACATTTGTACCTGGTGGTTCATGTCTCCCAAGTGGTGTGATTGTAGCTTCTGCTTCACTTTCTAAAATTGTAGGTTCCTTTTCAAATGGTTCTTTCTTGAATTACTCTGTCGTCCTTTCATCTCTTTTATATAGTTCTTCTGTATATTGATTCTATCATCTTTTTGTTTCTATTTGTTCCCCTGTTGGTTTTAGAGCATCCCCACTCTTGGTTTAAATTTTCCTTTGATTTCTCAGATGTTGTGGAAGAGGTCTCACTTTTTTTGTTCTCATCTTCTCTTTCTCTACATTGATTAAAACAGCATTCCTTCTTGTCCCTGTTCACAAGTTACTGAACAGTCGCATTCAAGTTTCTCACTCTGTTTCTGTCACCTTTTACTTTTGCTTCTCATTTGTCCCTTACAGCTTGAAGAACTTCATTTGTCATCCATTGAGGCTTCTCTTTCTTTTTGGTTGCAAACAGTGTCTTTCTGTATTCTTCCATCACAATACAATCCCTTCAGTCCAGAGTTCTTCTGGTTTCCAATCAATTAGGCTTAATAGTGTAAATCTATTTTTCACATTATCTCAAAATTCTGTTGGGATGTTCTTCATGTTATATTTCAGCATGGTGGCTGGTGTAGCATTCTTCTTTAACTTTACTCTAACTTTTGATATTAGTAGTTCATGGTCTGTACCAGAATCTGTTCTAGGTTTTGTTTTGTTTTTTCCAATGATGTAGTCTCTTTGATTTCTATATTGGCCAACAGAAGATGTCGATATATGCAGTTGCTTCTTTTGTTGCTTGAAGAATGTGTTTGCTATGAACACTATGCTTGTTGGACTATGCACTATGCAAACACTATGTTTACTATGTTGGCCTTGTAAAATTCAATCAGTTGGTTTTCTTCTTCTGTTCTTGATCCTAGGCCAAATTTTCCTGCAAACTTCGAAACTGCTCTGTTTCCTGGTTTTACATTCCAATCCCCTATGATTAAGAAGAAGTTATGTTTTGGTGTGTGATCATTTTTCCCCTGGACTCCTGCACAGAATCTTTTAATTTCTTCCTCTTCTGTAGTTGGAGCATAAATTTGGATTGTGGTTATCTTGATCTGAAGTCTTATTGATATTATTCAGTCAGTGAATAATCGATATTAATCAGTCAGACTTTGCATTATATCCTGTGACTTCTTTTGCTATATCTCTCCTCACTATTAACACCACCCTATTTCTTCTAAGATTTTCATTTCCTGTTCGGAAAAAAAAAGTTGTAATATCTGACTCAAAATGTCCAATCCCAGTCCACTTTAGCTCCCTCACCCTAAGGATTGTTATGTGATACATTTCATTTCTTGTTTTACAATGTCTAGCTTCCCCTGATTCAAACTTCTCACATTCTGTGTTCCTATAATATGTGTTCTGTAGGTTGAAACTTTCCTTTTGGCTTGAGTCCAGTTAGCATCATTAGCCACAATGCTACTCCTAGCTGTCCTTTTCTATACTGTTACCAGGCCATATACCTCTTCTCTGTTATATGGTTTGATTGGCAAAACCTATATTTAATTGGCATAAAATATAAATTATATCCTGCTATGACTGCAAGGTTTGCTGGCAAAGAGAAAACTAGGTCAGGGGAAGACCACAGGCCATGGCTTGGTTATAACCAGGGAAACTCACAGCCAATTGACTTGGAGATGTTCCTCCATGACTCAACCCTTAGAAACAATGGCACCAAAATTGCTTCCATGGAAGGACTGATCGTCTTTGCCCTTCTCCCTTTGTCCAGCAAAAATTCTCCTTTGTCTCCTCATCTGTCCAGCAATTCAGGAGCTACCATGATTCCCATCAGTCCTTCATCACCTAATGCTAAGGCCATTGTCTCATTCCAGACCTCATTGCCCATTCTCCAGACTCCATTGCTTACTCTGCCAGAGAGTCATTCATACATTCCCTCTCAGGGCAGAAAAGGAGTACTTAAACCCTGGCTTTTCACCAGATGACCTGTAGAACTTTAGTTGTACTGGCTGTCACTCTGCCACTCCAATTCCTGATTTGTACTACCCTTGGACTTCTAGCCTAAGTCATGATTGCTTCTTAGCTTCTCTCCAGATTGGTAAATATCACCCACTTCACCCTAAACTCTCACTATCCAAATCTGTCCTCCCTTTTCCTTCAGTTAGCCTTGTGTGATTGTGAGACTGCTTGGATCTTTTGTGTGTGTGGTCGTTAATTCCCCCAGTAAAACAAACAAGCTTACCTTTCACTCTCTGGCTAGTTTCCCCCTGCATTAGTACCAGTAGACAAGGAAGAAAAGATTTCATGAGGTTATCCCCCTCTCACAGGCCTCCTCTTTGAGCTAATATTCCCCAGTTTCACGGAGGCACTGGCATCGCAAGTGGATCCCTCATTCACCCACATTTTGGGGGAACAATATCCTAGTAACTAATTGAGTGCCATCTGATCTGGGATTCTCATCTTCTGGCAGTTTGTTTTCGTAGTCAAAGCCATTCAAAAGAAGTTTGCCATTGCCTCCTTCTGTATAGTACTATCAGGTGTTAGCTATGGTGCCACTGCTGTTGTCACTAAAAGATTCTCTGCCAGTGTCATCCCCCACTATGGCTGATGATTAGTACCTGTTTTGCACATTTGGTCTGGCTCCTGAGCAAATATTTTATGACATGGGGGACCCTACCAGCAGCACTGATACTGACAGCATGATTTCTTGCCTCACAGAAGCATGCATAGAAAGGTGGTGCCACGATGAGTCATTCAACTGGGCAATGTTACATTTCCGTAGTGAGGTGGCATTGCACATGACGACATAAACATCACTCATTCCCTACCTCCTTGATATAGGTTAAGACCAAATGTACGGTTTGGCCAAACGTCTCTGGATTTCAATGACTGGTCAAGCAGTACATGTAGTTTCCCATTTGAGGTTGGTGCATAACTTTGTATCAGTGACTTCATGGTACCACTTGATTCACTGAGAATAGAAAAAAGAGCCATTGTTCCTTCCCCACTGCAAGAGGCAAAAATAAGGAGGAATTTTGAGGGATATGTAAATGGTTCCATGATGATACTGTTCTGGAGAAGGGTTGCATAGCATAGTCATCTTATAACTGCATGAGTGTTAACTTGGACTATGGACCCACAATGCAGGGATTCAAACACAGTCTGATAAACTGGCAGATCCTCAGTTCTCCTTTTGACACAAGTCCCATAGCCAAACACTAATGATAACAAATGTTGATAACAAAAGAGAAAGAGAAATAAATCTAGAAATCCTGGACCCCAATATGCCAATTGCTGGACTCCACTATTTTACAAGGAGCTGTATGCGTGACAATGCACAGTATTTCTTACAATAGTGTTTAGGCCTTTTGAGTTTATCCAAATCGAGCCTGACATCTTACATTATTACAGCCATTTAGAGGAGGGAGGGAGGGAAAGGGGGGAGAGAGAGAGAGAGAGACCATTTGCAGATTGCTAGCAGCCTCTCCTTCCCTCTTACCCCCTGCTTTTGAAGCAAAACCAGAGCTTGATCACACACTAATGCGAAAAGCACTTGCTCACAGCAGCACATGGCTATTCAGTGTGCATCAAACCCCAGGTGAGGAGCAATTATGATCCAATGTGGAGATTAATGCTGTCTTGACGTTCAAAGTCTGATGAAAGTACTGAAGCCCCCTGCTGGTGGAGGTGAGACCAGACAAACAAGAAAAAAAAAAAGCAGCTCATCACTTTCCACAAAAAGGAAGAAAGAGAAAGGAAGGGAGGAAGCTCTGCCTGCTTGTAGCAGTATGCTTTCTTGGAGAGAGATTTTGTGCTGATTGTCTCACACTAGGGATGCAAATTTTCCCTTATTTCATTCTCACATGGAGGAACAACGCACATCAAAAATCTTTTCCCACCTGCATGAGGTTACAAGAGTTCTCAAAATCTGGGGGGATGATTTTTCACATTGGGGGTCTCTTCGTTGGAAGAATTTTTTCCCCCACAAAATCTTGCACTTGGACCAAAATTGAACACAGGCTGCAAGAAATATAATGACAAAGATTCTATACTCTTTCTGCATAATGCAAGTCTTCACATATACAATTACCCAATTTGCCAGTGTATAAGACACACCCTATTTATGCACTGGCAAATACCATTTGCTGGCATATAAGACACACTGGTATATAAGATGCACCCCATTTTCAAACAGTATTTTTCAGGGGGGGGGGAATGAGTCTATATGCCAGCAAATACAGTACATGGTGGTTTTACTACTTCACCCATCTGCCGGATACCGGCAGTGTGACATTCCCCCCATTACATTTAATGGGATTTTCTTGCAAGTCAAAAGTCAAACAGAAGACTAACAGGTTTCAAACTAGGTTCAGTTGTATCCATTCTGTTAATAAGTGGCAAGACAGATGCTATTAACTTAACTAAATATACTTAACTAAGTAACCTCTCCTGGCCCCACTAACCCCCAAAAAGCCCTGATGTAAATGTGGTTCAACTATGCTCCAATCACCTTCAGAATGGATTCCTTCTCTCCATGCAATTGATGTCTGGTAAGGCAGATTTGGGGGACGGAGGGGAATTGTGATTGTGGTAATAGTGTCATAATTATAAGTAACACTCAGGGATATGAAACAGTTATACATAAGTAAATCTAGGTAACTGCTTTGTATTCATGATCACTACTTTGGCCATTTCTTTACTACAGTGTTATAGTGCTATTATTCCACTTTCAACATCCTATGGAATCCTGGGGCTTGCAGTTTAGGGAGTGGCATTTAGAATTGTCAGCCAGAGAGTTCTTTGGTCTCAGGAAACTACAAACCCCAGAATTCCACAGGAGGTTGAAAGTGGAATAAGAGCACTGTAACAGTGTAGAGCAGAAATGGCCTTAGTCATGATCCAGTTCAAACGGGTATGACCCTCCAGAGCCCCTTCATACATGAAAATGCAATGATGCAATGATTCCCCTTTAACAGCATGGTCCACCCTATTGAATTTTGGGATTTGTAGTTAAGGAGAGGCATTTAGAATTCTCAGCCAGATTGCTCTGGTGAATAACAATGATGTAGCTATGGGTGAGGGGCGTTATCTCTCCAAATAAGAATCCTTTCCCCTCCACCCAAGTGAAATTTGCCTTCATTTCCCAAATTTCAAACATTTATGTAACTTAAAACTTCAGTCAAGCACTGAGAAATACAGTTTAGATGTCCAAAGAAAAGGGACAGGCAAAGTTGCCAAGAAAATGAAAACACAATAAAAGTTTTAGGTCTGCATGATTTTCAAAATTTCAGTCCCTGCAATGCTGGAAACTTTCATTTGAAGGGGAAGAATTTTTACTTGAGGAAACATCCTTATTCCCCCCCACACACTCCTATCTACACCCCTGGTGCATTATCATCATCATCATCATCCTACTACAAACACTAGGATTCCATAGGATGGACTTATGGTGTTATGACCGATGAATCCAACTCACAGTAGCCCAAGCCAGCACAGGAAATGGTAAGAACTGATACAGGTTTTAATCCAGCAGTATTTGGAAGACAACATATTCCCTGTCCTTAGCATAGGATTTATCAGACAGTCAGTGAGACTATAGTCTTATGACCTAAACTGCACTATTTAATCAGTGGGAGGAGAATCACTTCAACATACTGAGGACATGATCAACCAGTCCAACAGTGTAATGTAGCTTTATATTCCTGTGTCCAGAAGAGAAGCATGAGAAAGGAATAGTCAGATGCAAGCAAGTACCATTTTTCATTTGGAAGCAGAGAGTTATTTGGGGGAGACCCTAGCCCCACTCCAGGCCCTACCACATTCACAGCACATCTGTAAGGAATGAAAGGCAGACCCTTTCTAGAACTCCCTAGGCTGAGTTGAACTTCATCAGTGCTGACACTTTCAGCCAGATTTAGGAAAAGTGAGAGCATCTGATCTTTTTCGAAGGGTCAAGGGAAGGAAAACACTTCTTGAGGTTGTTCTTGTTGTTGTGTGCCTTCAAGTCATTTTTTAAATATGGCAACCCTAAGATAAATCTATCATGGGGCATTCTGGGGCTGAGAGTGTGCAGTGTACCCAGGTTCACACAGTAGGTTTCCATGGCTGAACAGGGAGTCAAACCCTGCTCTCCAGGGTCAATGTTCAAATCACTATACCACAAAGACTACTTATTCTACTGGAAATCTATGTAAATGCCATCCTAGCCTGCCTGAAGAGCCAGTGGCTGGATCAGGCAAAGGAGGCCAACAGGTGGGAGGGATGGAAATGTGGTCCTTTGTTCAGTTTGGCCATCATGCTACCCTCCAGACTCTCATTCCTCTATGCTACCCTCAGACCCTTGTGTCTGAGCCGCCTCTCTTTTCTCCTGTGCTCCAGAACTGGTAAATATCAACTTCTACACTCGAAATCTCTCTCTAGCCAACTTTTCCCTCCTTTCCCTTCACTAGCCTTGTATGGTTCGTGAAACTGCTTGATTTCTTTCGTGTGTCTGTGAATCCCCCAATAAAAACTTCTTTGGACTCTCAAATGGTGTCTCACAGTTAGTACCGGTATTCAAAATTGAAAGATCCCCTAGTTTACCCCTTCTCACAGATCTCCTTTTGAGCCCTAACTCTCCACCTTCTTAAGGAGACTCTGGTGCTGCTGGTGAACCTCAAGGTCTTCCGCTAACAACTAAACAATATAAACTGATGGCACTTTGGTGTGTGGAGTTAAGGTTGCTATGGTGGACTTCCTTCTGTTCCTTTCTTGGTAGAATTTACTTATGGGCAAACAGCCACATGCTGGAATTCTCTTAGGGACATATACATATCCTTCTGGATGCTGACATCTTATTTCAAGCACTGTGGGGGTTGGTACTCCCTTCCTCACCTCACTGTGCAAAAGCTTCTCCTCAACTTACTGTGAAGCCATTCCAGCCACTTCAACCCCATTTCATGCTTTTTGGTGAGCAAGCAGGATCAGAAATGACATGACCACTGAGATCCATCAGGATCCTCACAAGGTCCCATTATTATTGTCATCTTTGTGTGTCTGGCTATAGGACATAGAAAGGTGCTTCTCCAATCCAGCCTACTTGCCATGTTCATGAACAGAACAGCTCTGCAGGGTGGCTTCAAGGGCTTTCAGAGGAAGGGTATATAGCTCACTGTAGCACAAGTCCACATGCGATTGTTTTTGCTACCCTGAGAAGATGCAGAAATGAGACCATAGCAGAAGTAGTCATGGCTGCATTCTCATGTGCACACATTTGAGAATAAACAGTCTTGTGGTAAGTGGGATGAACTTATCTTCTGCTGCTGAAGAGGTTAGGACCCAAAGCAATGGAATCAAATTACGAGATTCCAAATTAGCATTAAGAGGGTAGTTTTCGGAAGTGGAATAAACTCCCTCAAAGATGGCATTCTCTTTTCTTTGAGGTTTTTAAGCAAGTTAGATGCCTACCTGTCAGACAGATTAGTGGTTAATTCTCATATTGTAAGGGATTGAACTACGTAGCCCTTAAATTATCATCCCTTCTTGCTCTATGGCTGAAATCCCATTGGTGTTTTATGTGTGTACAAGTTTCTTATGGAAACAGTAGGACATTTTCAGTCTGAAGTGGAATATCTGCATTCTGATCAAGATTGTGGAAGTATAGTTGTACATTTAGTGCTGTTGCACATGGATGCACATTTTGTGTGTGTGTGTGTGTGTGTATGCATGGGCATCATGCATGGATGTGCAGGGATCGGCCTGTACATTTACTTGTGCCTCTGGTGTCACATTTGATCTCTTGGTTCAGTTGCACAACATTACCATTCAACTTAAAAGTTGATGCATGACCCCAGTGTTGGATCTCCGTCTAAGGCTCTTTGCATGTCAGCCTTTCATTTTATACTTTAAACCAATCTTGTCAGGGATCAAATTATAGGGCTTCCCCCCCACGCCAGTACTGGAGAAAGATGTCCAGTGAAAGAGCCATAACATGGAAAATAACTGTCCAACCCTTTACCCCCTTGAATTTATTCCAGCTCCCTCTTCTCTGTTTGCAAACTACATTTATTTGAATGTTTGGGGCCCAGTACTAGTTGGTTTTGCATTTCAAAGAGTCAGAGTCTTTTAATTATTCAAGCAAGCACTCTCATCTTCCCTTTCAGCTCACACAACTCCCAATGTATACTGTATAAATCCCCAATCACCGCAATCCCATCATGGGTGAAGAACGATTTGGGATTATTTAATTCAATTCGAGCATGATTTAATTCATTTTAAAAAGCACACATTTACGTTCTTGTAAATAAACTTAAACTCTTCGGCACGGGAGCCCTGCCGAACGTAACGCAGGCCCTGATAACGAAGCTTATTTACCAAGTTGCCATGAAGCACAGAGCAGTGTTTGCAATTACTAATGTAACTCCATTTATCTGCATGGTAATTCTCGGGAAGGCTAGGTTTCGTTGGTCGTTTGTAGGTTGATATAGTTCTATAGTACAAACAGATGTTAAATTAGCTTAGAGAAACACCTAGAAACAACTGTAGTGGCAGATTGCTTGTAAGTAATAGGCAAGATGATAAAATTCCGATTACGGCGACGTGAGCTCATTTTATGCACTACCACAAAGGCAAAACGAAATAGCATATAGGCTGTGGACAAGGTGGAAAATGGATCAAATTAAGATAATGCCATAATAAATGGACTCTGTATTATGTTAATAACACACAAGTTTTGCACTGTGAGGCTTCCAAGGGTTTCTTAATACATCTTCCACATATGGTTGCCTTGCAAAACTGTGCTCTCATTGCTATGAAAAGAAAGAGAGAATGCTTAGTTGTCTCCACAAGTAATGGCTGAAATATAAAGGCAGTGGAAGATCTGGGGTCATTTTCAAGAACTTCACAGTGATTAGAATCAGAGCTTATGAAATCTATGCTCATGGCCCAGAACTACATTAATTCGGAGACAGGTTATAGTCACAGAATCATTTGATTTTGTGTTGTAAGGGATCATAGAGACCATCTAGTCCAGCCTATGAAATTTAGGTGCCTTCTAATAGAGAAAAAATCCTAAAGATGGTTATCCAGCTTCTGTTTAAACAACTCAAGAGAAGAAGCATCTACTGCTTCTTAAGTCTGTCTACTGCAGTTTGAATAACTGTCAGTATAAGGGAGGTTTTAATGGTTTTCCAGCAATTTCTACCCATTAGTTCTAGTTCTGTATCTGTGACCAAGATGTCATCTTCTATATCAGGGATCTCAAGGTCTGGTGGTCCAAATCAAGGGTGGGCAACTGCATAGTGAGTGGGGCTATTTCTCTCTTTCTTCCAGCATTAGAGTGCACCCAAAGTAATGTAATGTCACTTCTGGATATCAATTTTGATTGTTTTTTTGGCTGACTGCTTTTTTTTCTTTGTATGCATTTTGGGCCAGTTTGGAAAGCAGTCCCGAAGCTCTGGAAGGCTTTGGGGTGGCAATTCGGAGGCCCATGGACTGCACTTTGCCCAGCCGTGCTCCACACTCCAGAAGTTCCAGTGGTTAGGAGTTCTAGAAAATGAAGGCAAAAACAACTGCAAGGAGATTTAGACATCTTGTTATTGCATGCCTTCTAGCTGTTTCTGACTTATGGTGACCCTAAGACAAACCTGTCATGGGATTTTCTTGGCAAAATTTGTTCAGAGGGGGTTTGCTGCTGCCTTCCTGTTGGGAAAATTCCAGCATTCTCTCCCCCTCCCCCCATCTTGTTCTTAGAGCAAGTGGGCATAGCTAGCATAGGGCTTCCTTTCTCTTTTGCATGCAGAAGTTCCACCATTTGCCTTTCTGTCATTTAATTTCATGATCATAAATACCTTTGGTGTTCAGGTGATCAGAGCATGTGACCCAGGACAGTTGCTTGCATCATCGGTCTCATAAAAGAAAGAGACCCCTCTCAGATCTCTCTCCTCCATTTTTGCTTCCTCTTCCTCCTCTCTGACCATGCTTCCCATCTCCATCAGAAGATAGTGAGTTAAGACCGAAGCTACTACTATTAATTAGCTAGTTAGGATGTAGGCTCCCCAATACATATGTAAATGTAGAAGCCATTATTAAACTTTTCCAAGTTTGTAATCTGAAGCTGCCTGCATTTGTTTTATTTCTTCAGTCAGTTTGAGATCAGAAAAGCTATACACAAATTTAGACATGCTTCTTCTGCTAAAAAGGAGGCTGAATCCTGACAGTTTTAGCTTCCATAGAATTTCCCTATAGGGCTAACACCCTGGGAAACTCTCATTTCCAACACTTCCCCTGAAACTGAGAGAGTACGACTTGCCCAAACTGATCAGAAATTTCAACCCTGATCTCCACAGTCATACCCCCACCACTACACCATCAAGGATAGACGACAAGTTATTTATTTATTTATTTATTTACTTATTACCCTGTCTTTCTCCCAAGGCAACTCACAATATGAGTACATGGATTAAAAGAGGGATAGCATGGCACCAAACATGCCATCCCCCAGATGGATGAAACCCACTTTCAAGATAGCAATAATCCAGATACTATATGATGGGGACACACAGCAGCTTGGATCCTGTTGTGCACTCCAACTTAAGAAGACACGTTGCATGAAAAGAACTACCTTACTGAAAGGTAGGTAAACAATTCTACAATTGATTCAGTGAGTTTATTTTAGTTGGGACTAACAAATTGAATTCAAGCCAAAAATGTTCTTCAAATGTTTTCTGTTCTTTTCTGTTCCTGGAACATCCAGCTGGCTGTTTCTAGAAACACAGCACAAGAAAATTCAGAAGATCTTAATTTCTTAGATGAATAGCACAGAAATCTAGTTTGATGTGAGTTTTTCCTTCCCCAAATGAAAGCAAATCTTGTTCATGAAAAGAGAACAAGCTTTCTTCTTTTATAATGGAAACCCTGACATGATCTTAACTACAGTCGAACAAGTAGCAGCTCTGTAATGAGGTGGCATTCTTGACAGCTTCTCTAGGCTCCAGGGACAGGATCCCACAACAACACTGAAAGAAAAAGCATCGGAAAATACGCACAGCATTGGCCACTCTTATTTATGCTCCTTCACAAAAGGACACATTGCCAGTCCAAATTAGGTCGAACAAAATTTGAAATGAGCCCTTCCTCCATCAACAGCCAGCTACAAAGAAATATTCAAGGAGGCCTGAATTCAGGTTGTGATTAACTGTCTGAAAAGGGTTTAGGTCTCTTGCCTTTACCAAGCAGAGAGGAAAAATTGGCCCTTTCCCACATGAGTGACAGGTGTGTCAGGCTGCCAGAAAAAAAAAAAGTGACTCAAGATTTTATTTTCTTTGGGCAAGTTGAAAAAGAAAGAAAGGAAAATGTCAACAAATTGATTGGAAATGATCTATCATGACAACTTTCCATAGACTTTAGAACATGTTATCTAAATGTCAATTGATGATTGAAACAGAGAATTTTGGTTGGGGGACGGATCCGTGATGCCGCTAGAGGTCTAATGAGGAAGTTACATCCATCAGAAAACTAGAAGAGATGTGATTACCTAGCCTGAGATGTACCTGCAGACAGCACAGGTCTTTTGTTCTTCTTGTTGATGGGACATCAACTTATCTTTGACTTATGTGACCCTAAGAATGAGAGATCTCCAAGAAAATGTTGGAAAGAATATTTGTAATTTTTCAATGCCAGGTCAAAAGTGGGTTTCCTAACAGTCAAGAAATCCCATTGGATGAAAAACAAATCAGTAAAAATTTTGCACAATTTTCTCCTGATATTCAGATGTGTTGCAGAGGAATTATTCTATAGAAAAAAAGATATGAATTATTTTAATTTTAATCTTTGTCACAAAAACTCTTTTGTCTGTGAAGAAAATGGGCTTTCTGTACAGAAAATGTTTCTGTTTCTGTTCAACAAAATCATCTTATGCTCAAAAAGTGTGGGGATGGTGTCTTGCAAAAAAACTATTTTTTTTCCTCCACCAAATAATTCTTCCACAACACTTCAGGACATTTGAAAAATATGTGAACACTGTGGAAGAATACTCATTTGTTCCTGCACTGGGGACATCGACATCATCATCATCATCATCATCATCATCATCATCGTAGTAGTAGTAGTAGTAGTAATAGTTATTCTTCTTATTCTTCTTAATATTATTATTACTTTTGAGGAAAAAATAATTGAGGATTTGCATTGTTACTCTAAGGGTGTTTCTGCACTACACTGTTATAGTGCTATTATTCTACTTTCAACCTCCTGTGGAATTCTGGGGTCAGTAAACTACAGAGGCCAAGGAGCTCTCTGGTTGAGAATTCTAAACGCCCCTCCCTAAACTGCAAACCCCAGGAGTCGATAGGGTGTTGAAAGTGGAATAATAGCACTATAACAGTGTAGTGTGGAAAGGCTCTAAGAGATCCTTGCTGGAATCATATGTAACCTTTTATGTAATGTAACTTTGTGTATACTTAGCTAAGTAACAGAGGTGCTAAGAAGCCCAGTTACTAAATTGTGAGGATGCATAATAGGACACTGATAAGAGTTTCCCACTGTGCATTGGTTCTCAATCTTCATAGGGAACCAACAGACATTGCTTCCATGGTGCATTTGTCCCTTTGTCCATTGGGCACCAGTGTGCACTGGGCACTTTGCTAGCTCTGCCATACAGCAACATAACAGCAGCCCTCTATCAGATGTGGACATTAGACAAATGTGCAGTTCTCATTCCTGCAGACATAAGTCCACTTACAAAAAACATAGCCCCAGCAGGATTACAACCAACATTATAAACAGCCCTGCTTAGGTCTTGCAAACTCAAGTCCATGGTTTCCTTGATTTGGTCAATCAGTCTGTATGGTAATCTTCGTCTTTTCTACTGCCTTCTATCCTACTAAACAGTGGCATCTTCTTCCATTCTATCATGCCATTTCATGTCATGTTCAAAGTACAAGAGACTCAGTTTAGTCACTTTGGCTTCTAGGGACAGTTCAGGCTTGATTTGCTCTTGAATTTGTGTATTTGTTATTATGGTGTTCCATGTTACCTGTACAACTTTCCTCAAGCACCACATATCAAATAAGTTTTTTCCTTGTCAGCTTTCTTCACTCTCCAAGACCCTTGGAGCCGCAAAGGGGCCCTTAAAATGTCCCTCAAAGCAATTTTTGTGGAAAATAGTATCACCACATAAGAAAGACAAGGGATGTAAAGATGTTACAATATTTGCTCTTGGCAAATATATGATCAGCAGCCAATAAAATTTTGATGGCACCATAGACATTGAATCTATAGTCCAGGAGGACAACTTGCAGGGTCTATTCTGCTCTTTGGAAACCACTGTGGTTACACCAGTAAAGCTTCATCTTTGGTCAAATATCGGGCACAATATCATGTCTAGTTCTGGGCACCACAGTTCAAGAAGGATATGGCCACACTGGAGTGTGTCCAGAGAAGGGACACAAGGTCTGGAAACCAATCTTTGTGAGGAACAACTTAGAGAGCTGGGTATGTTTAGCTTGGAAAAAAAGAAGACTGAGAGATGATTGCCATATTTGGATATCTGAAGGAATGTCATGCCGAAGGTGGAGACAGCTTGTTTTTGGTTGCTCTAGAAACTAAAACAAAAACCAATGGTTTAAACCTACAGGGGGAAAAATGAGATTCCATCTAAATGTTAGAGAGAACTACATGCCTACAAAAACTCTTCAAGAGTAGAATAACATTGCCTCAGGGAGTGGTGGAACCTTCTTCTTTGGAGGTCTTGGGACTTCTTTAGCTTCTATTTCTGCATGGACCGAGGTTTGAAATAGATGTCCCTCATGGTCCCTTCGAGCTCTATGCCCTATGAGGAGCTGCTTAGGAGCTAGGGATGTTGAGCCTGATGAAAAGAAGGTTAAGAAGTAGCATGATTTAAATATTTGAAGAGGTGTCATTCTGAAGATGGAGCAAGCTTGTTTTCTGCTGCTCCAGAGACTACAATATGGAGCAATGGGTTCAAGCTACAAAAAAAGAGATTCCACCTAAACATCAAGAAGAAATTCCTGATGGAAAGAGACATTCAACTGTGGAATATGCTGCCTTACAGTGGGGTGGAATCACCTTCTTTGAAAGTTTTTAAAAAGAGGCTGGATGGCCATTTGCTGGGGGTGCTTTGAATGTGTGTTCTTGCAAGGCAGGGGGTTGGACTTGATGTCCGTTTTGGTCTCTATCATTCTATGATTCTAACATGCATAGGGCCAAATTCTGGAGCAGAAATATCTTCCAGGAGTATTTATTTTTTTATTTTTAATTCTTTTTTTATATATATTTTTTATTTTTTAGGAATGGGAGGTTGAAGCCTCTAGGAAAGGGTGGGGAACCACAAACAAAGCTTAGAGGTACTTCACGTGGTTCATGGGCTGCAGGATCTCCACCTCTGCCATAGAAAATCCTGACATAATTACTTCCTAGACCGTATTATAATTAGACATATTGAGAACTGGTTAGCACATACATGTGTTCTGGGACTCATGAGACAACTATATCATGAGCAGACCTTCATATTCTGAGCCAGTGCTTCCTAGGCTATTTGATGTGGGGGACCAGCAGGCCTACCTCCACCCATGTGTCAGGGACTGACACTCTAGCTGTGTCAATTCAGCAAAACAGTTTCTATCTTCTAGTCACAGGCTATCACTTTTGAGTATCAATGTTCTCTGGTATCTTGTGCTGCAAAATGTTTGTTCTTGGCTGGAATCCTGTTGATTAGTGCCAAGTACATTAGACACATTGAACAAACTGATGACAAACTGTAAGCCATGATACAGCTGAAGCCATTTAGCTTCATGGCTATACTGAAGTTCAGACTAGCAAAATGATTTTGTTCTTCTTATGTGCTCTGAGAAGTTTGTCTACATTATTTCAGCAAACCTAGTATTAATTTCTTAAAATGTACCACTTGGAGTGTCATTCCCACAAACTCCCAGTCGACTGGGCCACTGCCCAAGATAGATGAAGATTCTATACTGTTGTTCAGAAAGAGGTACTCTCCCACCCCCAAGTTCTGTTCGTATGTTCTGATGCAGAAGAAAGGAGAGGATGAGAGTAAGTCTTCCTGTGCTGTATAAACCCAGTTTAAAATTAGTAGTATTTTATTCATTTGGCTTATCTCATAATAGTGGGACACGCACACACATACATGGAAATATACCTTCACACATATCCACAGATGCATGCCTGCATATACGTTTTCCCTTTCTTCCTCCTGACTCTACCTCTGTCTCCAGTAGATCAATGTGCTTGAAGAAAATGTCACAGACTCCATTGAAGGTAATAGGTTTAGATCACCATTACACTTTCTATTCAATGAACTGAGACTGTTTGGGCCATTTCTGTTGGAAAATTCACCTGTTTGAAAAGATTCATTTTCTTCAGTGCAGTAGAACGTAACGACAGACCAGCAATGCCTGCAGTATTTTGGGAGCCTCATGTTTTTTCCCTCCTCCTACTTCTCTTGCATTTCCAATCTGGCTAGAATATAAAATTTTAAAAAGAGGGAAGAAATGAGTGTCTAATGGACAGGCGGTGCTAGCTTTTCCTACTTGCCTTTTTCCATTTATGGAGAGTTATTGATAATTTTCAGCTGCTTCCTGAGCGAAATAAGGCTGTTGCAAAGGCATGCAATTGTAAGAAAAGTGCATGCCATATTTGGGGCAGGGGTGCTTTTTCTCCAAGATCAGTCTCATGAATACCTGAGTAGATTAGTCTGAGACTAAGAGACAGTAGTTTTCCAAGGTCACCTAGTAGAGAAGGGGTGGACATAGCTGCACATGACTCCTGAAACCCATTTTCATGGCCCCTAAAGCCCTCAGGAATGCTCCCAAATCCCAATTTTTTTTTAAAGTATAATTTGGAGACATTTTTGCCCCAAACCATAGAGAAATCTCCCCCAAGTGTGTGGAAACATATGAAAATACCCTAACATCATCCCCACTTGCAACTCAGGATTTTGTACTACCTCAAAATACCTCATCTTGTTCCTCTGCAATCTCTCTCTAAATAGTGACAGAAATTGACACGAAATCACTTCCTGTCACCATTTGGAGGGGGGATGTGGAAGGAAAACTGTGGTTGACTGCAGGAGATTTAGTCCATACAGGCTGGGGAGAACTTGGCACCTGTGCCTCACATAATAGCCCATCTTATAGTAGAGGTTCTAGCAGCAACTATGACTTACTTCTATTGTGGAATAGTAGTAATAGAATCCCTAGATTTAATGCAAATCCCAATTTATCACTCCCCATGCAGACTGGCCCAGTTCAAATCACATCCTGAACATGACTTAACCTGGGTGGTGTCTGTATGTTGTTTTAAGCAAATATAAGTTTCCAATCATATGCAGCTGCATTTTTCTACAATGATGTAATGTCTGTATTCAGTCCAACATTAAGTACGTAGAGTTCTGGAAGTGTAACTGTTGCACGTGCAGTTGAAAACCATTCTCTTCAACATTTCATTGATGAAAACCAGGACACACATGGCCAAGCAATGTCAGCATGTGGTCAGATATCAAAAGTTATTCATGAAGAACACACAGGCTCAGAGAGGCTGTGTCACTTTGCCTCTGCCGGGGTCTACAGGAAAGGGCAAGATTCCATCCTCTCCTGTCATCTTTCTGTACAGAGTTGAGTTCAAACTCCTTTTGTACTTTCAACTCAGTTGGAGGTTATCTGGTTTTGGTGTCTTGATTATCTAAGATAGGGAGACATAGTGATTGGCTTTCTAGATATGATTCATCTGGACTGGATCACACAACCTTTTCTAAAGACACTTTTCATGGAATCATTGCACTGAAAGGACTCGCAAAGGCCGTCTAATCTAACCCTCTGCCTACATGAACGCACAACTCCAGCACTCCTGAAAGATGTCCATCCAACCTAGGTTTGAAGACCTCTAGTAAAAAAGAGTCCAATATCCTCTGAAGCATTCTATTCCATTTTGAACAGCTCTTACGGTAGCAAAGTTCTTCCCAACATTTAGGTGGAATCTCTTTTCTTGTAATTTGAATTCACTGGTTCATGTTCTAGTCTCTGGATGAGCACAAAACAAGCTTGCTCCATCTTCTGCGTGACACCCCTTCATATATTTAAAGATGGTCCTCATGTCACTGCTCAGACTTCTCTCCTCCATGCTAAATATACCTAAGTCCCTTAGTTGTTCCTTATAAGGCTTGGTTTCCAGACCTTTGCTCATCTTGGTTACCGTCACTGGACATGTTCCAGCTTGTCAATATGTTTCTTGAACTGTGGTGTCCAGAAATGAGCACAGTGTTCCAGGTGAGGTATGATCAAAGTGAGATACCAAGGCACTACTGCTTGCTGTTGTTGTTGTTTTGTTGTCATTGTTCCCAGCACTATGCTTCTACTGATGCAGCCTAGAATTGCATTGGCTTTTTTGGCTCCTTGTATCACACTGTTGATAAATGTTCTCTCGGCATGCAGACTGGGCAGAGGTATTCTCATACATTTAGCATCCTCTAAAGATAACAAGAAAGAAAGAGAATTAATCTTAAACCAGAACTGGTAGGATCCTCTAAAGACAATAAATAAGAAATGGAATTAATTTTACATAAGATTCAGAAGACTCAGTCTCAAAGCTTGTCAGTTAGTTTTTCCCAGATGCCACCATACAGAATAGGAACTGGCCTGGGGTTTCTGGGAGTGGTAGTAAAAATGCTAGCTGGGGGATTGTGGGAGTGGTAATAAAATAACCGGAAAAAAAAAAGGGGAAAAGAAAAGACAGGGCATGATAGTTCTTGCCGGTGGGAAGATACCATAACTTATGGAGTAATCACTAAAATGGCTTTGTTAGTAGTACTTGCTGACAAGTTTGTCTGGCAACAATGGGCCTAAAAACAAAACTAGAGCTCACACAGAGTACAGATAGGTTGATTAGGGAATAAACAGTCTTACTGTACATTTATCCCATTACTGAAGCATAACTGACCCTTGTGACACTGACAGATTTTGAATCACAGTTTTGCTCTATGCAAGTTTTGATGTAGATATGCAAGTTCCTCAAGAGAGAGTGAGGAATCTCAAAGGAATTTCAAGGGGAAACAAAGTTGTTTGAATTTTTCAGATGAATTCCACACAGCTTCCAGATCATGTCTATATATAATCTAAAATGCCATTCAAAACAAATTTGGAGACTCCTATTTTGAGGAAAGGGCTGAAGAATTCCATGAGTAATGTACTTCCCTCACTAGCAGCCAACAATCCATCATAGCATGAACTTTAGAAAATACCCCACTCTCATTCTGGAATTACAATCAAATGCCTTAGAAATAGCGTATGTAAAAAGGACCTTGGGATTGTCGCTGATCTTCAGCCAGCAGTGTGAGGCTGCAGCAAAAAAGTCAAATTATATTTTAGCCTGCGTTACTAGAACCATATTTTCCAAGACAAAGGAAGTAATAGTCTGACTGTATTCTGCACTGATGAGGCCTCATTGGGAGTACTGAGTACAATTCTGGGCACCTCATTTTAGGAAGGTGAGAGGCAGGAGCAGGTTCAGAGAAAGGCAACAAGAACAGAGAGGTCTGGGGAACAAAACATGTGAGGAAAGGTTGAGAGAGCTGGGCATGTTCGGTGTGGTGAAGAGAAGACTAAGGGGTGACTCTTTAAATGTCTCCAGAGCTGTCACAGAAAAGAGGCTGCAGGTTTGTTCTCTGCTGCTCCAAAGGGTAAGACCAGGTCTAATGTTTCAAAGATATTTGAAGAAGAAGATAGCATTTTCACACATGTGATTCCTAAGGAGACTAGATGCTGATGGAACATTAGAAAGAGCTTCTTGACGGTAAGAACAGTTTAGCAATGGAACCAATTACTTTAGAGAGGTGGACATCTTCAGAAAAAAGGCTCAACAACTGCTTGCTGGGGATGCTGTAGCAGAATTTCTTTCATTGAGCGGAGGGTTGGACTCAATGGCCTACAGGGAGCCCAGCTAACTCTAGTATTCTATAATTCTAGGTAAAAGATGGACAAAAGCTCACACACAAAGGTTTGGGGAAGACAAGAATACTTCATAAATCATTTAACAGCACAAAGAGATTTGGGATGTTAATGTGGGCTAAAAATTGGATTCACAAGTTTACAGAGTATACCAAACTGAACCAAATTGTCAGCATAACATTTAAATTACTTTTTTGATAAGCTTGGCTATTTACAAATCATCAGACAATTACATCTTCCAAAAACTATTTAACATCAATTCACTCTGCCTTTTCAGCAGCGCACTTGACTAATTCCAAATAAATTGAAAAAAATTACCTTGCATATTGCAAGACACTGACCAAGAAAAAAAAAAAAGGCCCTGCCATTTTAAATGGTGCATCGTTTACTCTGAATAACAACTCCCCCTCCTTTTTGTCATGTGTGCTGGAAAGGTTTAACTCCCAAGTGAAAGGATGGAAACTAAGACTGGGGAGAGAGGTAGGGTTTGATTCTGATTGGCATGGGGAATTTGAACTTACAAAACACAGCAGGGAATGAAGAAAGTAACTTGAGTGATCATCTCTCTGATGATTTATGGTAGCATCCCCAGGACTCACAACAGAGTAAATGCTTGTACAGACATTGTGCAAGGAGGCATCCTATACCTTCTTGCCTAGCATCTTTTCCTCCAGCTTTCTGACTGTGTGAGAGTACTTGGCTTAGTAACACGTATAGCTGTGTAGTGGTTGGCAGTGGGTGGAAAATGGGGGCATGTCAGGGAATCTTCAGCCTGCTTCTTAGCGGGCAGCACCCATAGATGAAGAGTGGGGAATAGCACATTTCATGGACTCCACACATCTTCAAGTCCCTGTAAAGCTAAACTGCATGCATAAGGTAACTTGTGTATGTGTAAAACATCAACAGGATGCAAATCATAAACTTTAAAAGAAGTGCCCAAGTGCTGGATCTCTTTGTTCTGGCTACCCTTGTGCCCCGAGGGACAAAGGAGCAACCCTATGTGGGCACAGAGTTTGCTCCTCTTTTCTTCCATGCTCAACAGGACTAGGAACAAGCCTGGGTACATCTCAAGAGCCATTCTGTGTCCAGAAAGACAGATCTGTGCCTGGAAGTCCAGTCCCTGGCTGTTGTTATGCATCAGGACAGTGGTTGGGCAGAGAGAACATCTGCCACTGGATGGAGACTTACACTTCTCCCATACAGTGTGGGACCTCAGCCTATATCTCCTTATGTCTAGTTATATCTTTTTCTTTTGCTTCTTTTGGGGCTGTTTATTATAGTACTTTCTTTGGGGATGATGTGGAATCAATCACAACCCTGGGCAGTTTCTTTTCTCAGCTGAGGAAGTCTCCTTGGTCGGTTAGTAAATGAGAGGCCCTATGCCTAAGTAATAAGGGGTACCAGTGGAGTAAAATGAATTTTTCTGACTCGCCCTTAGGTTCTTGGGGCTGTGGAAGGGAACACTTTTGGCAACCACCTTGTATAGCCAGGCTTTTTTGGAATCAAGGACTTCAGGGTGGGTATATGGCCTAGAATGGTCTTCCCAAGATGGGACCTGGTCAGTGTTACACTACTTCAAGTGGCTTGTATCTGATGGTAGGGTGACATGGCCATGGCAGGTGTTTGGGCAAGGCCCTATGATACACCAGCCTAGCCACACCACCTTTACTCCTCTGAGGACTGTGTAGTAGCAACTGGTAGTTCCAGTGTCAATAAAGAGGTAAATCCATCCTGCGTTTTAATCCAAAATTTAAGGAGGTAACTAATGTGCTAAACGTTGTTCTACAAGTAGGCCAAGCATGTTGGATAAAGCTTTTAAAGCCCTGTGAGGAATTTGGAATAGATTCATCAGCTCACGGAGATGGAAGGCACCAGCTACCAGTGAGAACTTCTAAACGACAAACACCCAACATCATTTTATTCTTCATGTGTGCACAGAGCTGATTCTTCCTGTCAAAAGAGCATTGTTTGCCATGTGGAAAATGCCATGCTGAGAGATATAACTTTCTCTCTCTGTGCTACTATTGTCCACATCTATTTTTAATAAGAGTATTTTACACTGAGTGGATTTATATTCAGAAGTTACATTCCTGCCATTTCCCCCTTGGGAGCTCACTTGACGAATTATAGAATTGGGAGGGACTACTAGGATCATCTTTATCAATCTTTGCCATGCATGAATGTGCCATTAAAGCGCTGCTGAAAGAAAGCCATCCGACCTCTGTTTAAAACCTCCCAAATAAGGAGAGTTCATTACCTTCTGAAGTAGTTTATTCCACTTTCAAACTGCTCTTGCTCTTAGATTTCCTTCCAACCATAAATTTAGTCCTTCTGAGCCAACTAGATTCCAGTTTAACCAGCCCGTGTATGCAAGTCTTGGAAATGATGTTGAACAAAGCCAAGATTGCTCATGCATTCATCAGTTCTTCTGTGTGATATTCCACAGATGATGAGAGTTGAAATTTGCACTTTGCAAATTCAAAACATTTCAGTTTGGCCTGGTTGTTGCTTGAATATTGATTCAACTCAAAGGTTGCAAAGGTCCACATGACTGCTGGTGGAAAATAAGCAATTATTCTGTTATTGTTGTTGCTTTTTACTATTTATTTTCAAGCTGTGTCTCTTTATTCACCAGGGTCCCACTCTGAGTTGGGCCTGGAGATGTGATGTATTGCCAACTGTCCCCACAGTGTACATCTCACAGCAGAGGGACAAAGTGTTTTATAGGCAACGTGGTAAACAAGACTCTGGGTCTATAATCATCTCTTAGCTACGGGAACTTACAACTGAGTGCAAAGTCATCTTTCAAGTTTGAATGCACAAGTAAGCAAAGACACTAATTAAACTTCAATTGGTATTTTATTTTTAATTCAGCTGCAAAGAGCAGAATCTCATCTTCAGATTTAATTAACAGCCTTCTCCCCAGCCCACCCCTCCTCCCCACCCAGAGACACAATTACCCATATATTAAGTGGGAAACAAATTCTACTCATACATTCAGTAGCACACACACTCATGGATCAAACTAGAGAAAAGATAGCACAGTTTGGAATTCCCTAACCTTGTTGTATATACTTTGCTTTGTCACATCCATCACCAAGAATGTTGTTGCCACCACATGGGTTCCAAGCCGGGCACTTTGTTAGTGACTCTGAACTTCTTTATGGTTTCTCTGCTCAGTTATCCAGCCTTGATCAGACCTCATATGAAATGCTATGTCCAGTTCTGAACAGTACAACTCAAGAGGAATATTGACAAGCTGGGATGGGTCTGGAGAAGGGAAATGAAGATGGCAAAAGGTATAGAAACAAAGCCCTATGAGGAACTGTTGAGGGAGCTGTGTATGTTTATCCTGTAGAAGAGTGAGAAGTTGGTAAGACAACTATCTTTAAAATAATGGAAGGACTATCATGTAGATGATGGAGTGAGCCATCATCCAGAGGGCAGGAAGCAAAGCAATGAACTCCATTTACAAGAAAAGAGATTCCAGTTAAATATAAGGATGAACTTCTTGATGGTAAACTCTATTTCACAGTCATATATCCTGTCTTAGAACATGGTAGATTCTCTTTCATGGGGGTGGGGGCATTTACACAGAGATTAGATAGTCACTTCCTGTATGGAAGTGGATTAGACTGGACAGCCCTTTTAATCCCTTCCATCTACATGATTCTATGATTTTATGATTTCTGTGATCCTGGGAATAATGTGGGGACTCTAGAGAAGTCATGTAAGGAGTTCCACACCTAAAGTGTAGAAATATAGCTCTGAGGTTTTCTCAAGGCTCCAAGTAGTAAGATGTTTTCTAGGAAAGTCTGTTTTTACTACTTGTCTTTTAAGGAGACCCTCAATTCTAGGTCCATGCAAGGCAGAAATCTGGAACCAAGCCAGTATCTTGCAAGCACACTGCATCATTGCAGTCCTGTATGGCCCTTTTCACATGGGGGGGGGGGAACGGTGTAGAGCGACCTCTCACGGAGGTCGTCTACACTGTAGAGTGGACTGGCGTGGACTATTTTTCGTAGTTCCACACCAGAATCCGCTCAGGAGCGACCAGAACTAGCTGGGCTGCGTGTTCTTTAAAAATCTCTTTTTAGAGGTTTTTAAAAAGCATGGAGTGAGCAGCCCCGCGCCGCTCCGTCGCCCGGCTCTAAAGTGGATCTGCAGGCGCGCGCAAGTGTGTACCTGCAGATCTGCCGGGGGCGGGCTTCCAGCTGGCGAGCTTCTCCAGTTGGTGGAGAGCCTCCACCAACCGGAAGCTGCCATCTGCAACGCCGGAGAAGTGTGGAGCAGCGAGCTCGCACTGCTCTGCGAGGCGACAGACTTACCCGGCTGGAGGCAAGCTCCGTTTTTGGGCATTTTCGCCTGTCCCCCCCCCCCCCATGTGTGAAAAGGGCCTATGTCAGTCTCTCCTGGGAATGAGATACAACATTGCTCACATGCAATATTCTTTATTCTTGGTGGATGGAGAGTTATAATAGACCCTACTAGTGTTTTTCAACTTTATTTTCTCTCAGCAAGTAATTCTAGACATATTTCAGATTATGCAGAGGTGCCTATGGATCAAGATGATGATCTATAACTTTTGGAAATACGCAGGGTAAATTAAACAAGCATGTTTTATTTCTAAGAATGGATTCTAATTTACTTAGGCCACAGTTGTCTCATTCATGCTCTATGGGGAGATTGTTCCTGTTACTATACTGTACATCCTCACTCCATGATACAATTGACAATGAACATTATTTAATTGGCATAAATATAAACCATACACTGTTATGGCTGAAAAGCCAAGCTGGCAAAGAGAACTGGCTGAACATGGAAGAAAGTAGGTCAGATGAGATCTCAGGGCATGACCAGGTCATAATACAAAGATCAATCGGGAAGCTCCAGTGCCAATGAGCTTGCAATAATCCCTTCAATGACTCAACTTTCAAATACAGTACCACCCAAAACTGTCTCAAAAGAGCAACCGATTATCATTAACCTGTTCCCTCTTTCTGCTGAAACCTTCTTTTGTTTCCTCACCTGCCCAGACATCAAGAATGCTTTGTCACCTAACACTAAGACCATTCACTCTTCCAGACCCCATTGTTTTCTCTGCCAGGGCCAGGCAGTTTGTAGGACATTGGCTATAGTACACTGCGCATAGGCCATCACTCTGCTGGTCAGATTCCCATTCTTGTACTACCCTCGGACCCTTAGTCTGAGCCACATCACTTCATCTCTTCTCTTCAAGATAAGCAAATATACTTCACCCAAGCCTCTCACAGCCCAATGTGTCCTTCTCTTCCTTTGGTTAGCCTTGTACGGTTGTGAGACTGCTTGAATCTTGTGTGTGTATGTGTGTGTGTATTTTTCCCACAATGAAATATTTGCTGAATCTTCAACTTGTGTCTCTGCATTAGTACCAGTATACATAAGTGGAAAGATCTTGTAAGGTTACTCCCCTCTCACAGGCCTCCCTTTTGAGCTAATAATACCCAACAGTTCCATGGAGGCAGTGGCACCACAGGTGGACCTCTGAGTCACCCACCCACTGTCTAATTTAAAACTTATCCATTAAGCATTATTTCTATGTAAACCAAAACTTGGCAGATTTAGAACTGGGGAGTACAAAACGAAGTTGTCTTCAAGGATGTTTGTTAAAAGTAGAACATTCTAATCACTTTAGGTAATCACATTCAAGATGACAAACTAATTAAGGTTTCTTATCCTTGAAAGAGCAAGTATGGTGTCGTGGTTTGAGGGTTTTGCTATGACACTGGAGATTAGAGGGTTCAAATCCCAACTCAGCTATAGAAACCCACCAGACGACCTTTGGCAAATCTCCCTCTCTCAGCATCTGAACAAATTTTGCCAATAAAACCCTGTGATAAGGTTGCCTTAGGGTCACAATAACTTGGAAACAACTTGAAAGACAGCAGCCACCCTTGCAGTGTATAGGCAAAAATTATTTGTTAGTTCAAGCTAAAGCCTAGCAAGTCAGCACATACGTTAAGTTCCATAGTTTCTTGGGATCTAATTCTAAACAGGCTAACAACTGCAATTTAGATCAGAAAATTATGTGGCCCTCCAGATGTTGTTGGTTTACACATTCCAACAGCCCTAATCAGCTTTAGGTTATTGAAACCCAACCATATCTGGAGGGTTGCATGACTTCCACTCCTGTTTTAGCCCATTGTCTAAAGATGAAATGTGGATTCTAATTCATTTTGATGATTATAACAATGGGACCTGGGCTTTGCAATTCATTTGGAAGATTAAATAATTAATTTGGAATACAAGGAGCTACAATAGGACATCACAATCTAGATATGGGGTGTAGGATTTGGATGGTGGGGAAAATAGGCCAAGAAAGAGAATCCTAGAATTGGGGGGGGGGGATGAATTTATACTGATGTAGAAATATACACATTCTTCCCAAGGTTCTCTTTAACTGTTTCTCATTCAATCAACAGGTTCTTCTTAAATTATTTCAAATCTTGCTCTACCTAAAATCCAGTAACACTGAAGAGGGGGACCTACCAGTAATACTGTGTTGGCTATTCCCAGAACTCTGGCCTCAGGAAGAGAGGAGAACCAGCTGCTGACCTCAGCTGAAGTCTTTGCAGGGAGGTGGAGGCAAAGAGGCCAATGAAAGAACACTAGTGAGCTCTAGAAGGAAGGAAGGAAGAAGACAGAAATTGTAGGCCAGGAGGGGCCATAAGAGTCTTCTTTCAACTTGAGGACCAGGGATATGATGACACTCCTGGAAAGGAGTGAAGACCCAGTAGGCATTTCCTTCTCTTATCTGCCTTGGAGAAATAGTTGAGAGCCCAGGGAGAGGCTGAGAAGGGGCTGAGGACAAGCCCTGCTACTGATAAGAAGGCAATACCAAGGAGACATTGAGTAATGGACTGAAGGTAGCTGAAGAAAGGCTCCATTTGTGCAGAGACATTCCTGATCCTGACTTGCTGATTATTCTGCTGCCTTCTTGAGACTCTAGCAATACCTGGTTATCCCAGCTTAGGCTTCTCAGCCTGCAACTACCTAGGAGGGTCTTGTCAGGGCTTCCACCCAGAAGATATTTACAGGGAGCTGTGCTGCAGTCCTTTTATACGGCAGAGGATGTGTTGGGCTTAAGAAAAGCCCCCTTGACCTGCTTGAGAGGCTCTGGGGCTGTTTGCAAGGTCATGCAAGTGGGGGCATGTGGATGTACCTCTGCCCATGGAGGGTACAGGCCCTGCAACACTGTGTTATGCTTGAAACTCTACTAGGAAATTCTACGAATGCCACTGAAATTATGGATCTATGAACATTTTTTCCAGTTCAGTTTCAGTACAGATTTATAAACATTCACTACATTACCAAAAAAAAAAAAAATGGTGGGGGAAAAATAGTTGAGTTGAAGATCAATTTGAGCATAGAACGTAGAATCAGTCTAGTTGACGGGTTCGGACATTCAGTCCCAAAGGTGTAAGTCCTTAACTGCTACAAATCTTGAAATTACTTCATTTTGTTTTTGAAGTTATAGTGAGTATGGCCCTCAATCACCAGGAAGATGAGTCCTAGAATTCTTATCAGCATTGTGACCAAATATTTTCCAGTGGTATAAGAAGGGTTAATTTGTTTTCAGGAGACCTTGATAGACATGTTATATTTTAGCCCAGCAGTTCAATAAGAAACCTCAAGAGTAAATTAAGCACAAAATCTCCCTAAAAGCCAAGTACCAGTAGCATCCCAGTGGAATCCTGGGGTTTGCAGTTTAGGGAGGGGCCGTTGGAATTCTCAGCCAGAGAGCTCTTGTGTCTCAGGAAACTACAAACCCCAGAATTCCACAGGAGGTTGAAAGTGGAATTGTAGCACTATGACAGTGTAGGGTGGAAAACGTCCTAAGAGATGTAGCCAGTTCTGGATCATAGCAGAATTTATCAAAATATGCCTTCTTCTTCAAATCCAAGATTCCAAGGTTGTTTTTAAAAAGAATTTAAATGTGGGAGAAAGTGAAATAGATTTCTCCCACTCAATTTGAAAAGTTTCTGTTGTTTAGAACTCTTGCTTGCATCCCTTTCCTTAGAGTTTGTCTTAAATAAAATTCAGTGGCCACTCAGCAGTCATGGCATGCAAAATTAGCCAAAGAAAAAGGCGAAGAAAAATATAGGTAACATTAGCAGTAGAATTAGCTGCAGTAATGGCATATACAGTGAATGATAGGAGACATTTTCAGAATAATTAGTCACCCTTTCAGGTATACCTCATCTAAATAATGACTCTGAATGCAAGGTTTCACATAGATGAATGAAACTATGCAGAAATATGCTTTTGTGTTGTGTGTTTGCAGTGTGGCTCGGAAGAAAGAGCCGATAGATATGCACCCATTATTTCATTAATTTCAGTCCTATTCCAAGCCGTTCCTAACCACACTACTATTAACACATGCAATCATTTTCCTCCCTTTGAAGTCTGCCGATAGCTCAGTGGCACTTGAAAATGCCTGTGCTTAATCGGAAGAAGAAATGACATTAGGCAAATAGGAAGCGCCTTCTAATAATTATGATACCTGGAAAAGCAAGTGAATCACATTAAAAGGGAAACAATATCAGCTGCTGTTTCTTAATTGAGTAGTGGAAGCAAGTTAACAGCCCAATGATGTAGTATAAATTAAAATGCCATGAAATCATGATAATATAAAAGTTCAGTCTAAATAAGATTCAGTACCAATCATATCCCAGTCAAGGACTTCTTTTCTTTCAGATAATTCCATTTTGCCAGTTTCTAGGCTGGAACCCATCAATAGAGCTGAAAAGAACGTTTAGAGAGGAAGAGGGAGAGAGGAGAGGGGAAAAATCGTATTTGACGGATGCTATGCATTTGCAGAAAGCGAATGAAAGCTGAAGACTCTTCATTTCCAGAGATGTCATGTGAAAAGTTTGCAAATAGGCCAACTCTACTTTGGTCATGGCATCCTTATAATACTTAAATGCTTGAGCCTGTCAAAAGCGCAGCTCACTGCAGATATGAATTTCTTGACTTTTCTTTTTAAGGGAGGATGTAGCAGTGCAATCGTGTACATGTGTACCCAGATGTAGGCCACCTTTATTTCTCTGGGACTTATTTCCAGATAAGCCAGAAAATGTTTAATCTGCATAGTAGGCACATTGATGGAGAAGAATTCTGAAATCAGTGGATCTTTTTGAACATTTCTCAATAGAATGTACATGTAGGAGAAAATGTACTCCTGTGTTCCAATGAGAAAAATTCTATCAACTTTACACCATGCTTGGGTGAGACCACAAGTCCTGCTAGGTTGGCCAGTGTTGGAAACAGAAGTAAGAATCCTGTTGGTGTCATGCATGTGTGTAAATTCCTTTCTAGGCATGGTTGAACATTTTGACCAACAGCCACATTGAGTTCATGATTGCAGAAGTGGACTTCTGAAAGGATAACCATATAAAATGCACTTGTATGTTCTTGGATGGTGCATAATTTTTTTGTCAGTGCCTTCAATGTACTAATTTATTTACCTGGATTTCAGAAACATCTGTTGTGCATGCCACATCACACTGTGGGACAAGAAGTAGTCACATTGGCAGACCCAATATTGATGGTATAAAGCAGTTTTCAGCAGAACAGGGCTATAGCACAATCCCTGTGAGTGTGGATTTATACTACACATGTTTCCCTTTGGAACTGGTTTCTCACCGTTCTTAGATTCCCAATATTTATTTTGAAAAGGCCTGGTGTCTTTTCCTCCAAGGTAAAACTATTTTTGTTTTTTGTTTTTTTAGGAGCTTAAAGTTGTTCCATTGAACAAAGACCAGGTCACTTTGGACAGTATTACTGTGATGCATTTCTCTCATGAACTGGAGAGACTCATTCCTTTCAGGATGACAGGTGCAATTAGGTGCTGATATGCTCTCTGTCTCTGAATGGTGCTGAATGTAGTGCATTCTGTCAGGATCCATTTCCAGGAAGTTGTACCTCTCTATCAAAAAGCAGAAAGATACCAGGTGAAGCTTCTCACAGTGGAAGAGGGAAAAGAGTAAGAAATGCATGGAAAATGAGAGAGACACAGTGTGGTGGTGCTTAACTGATACAGTTACTCTTATCATGGGCTTCCAAGAAGAAAATAACTGGGTCCAAGAATAAATTAAGCACAAAATCTCCCTAGAAGCCAAGATGACTAAACTGAGACTATTGTACTTTGGATATATCATGCGAAGACATGATTCCTTACAAAAGACAATCATGCTTGGTAAGGCAGAAGACAGTAGGAAAAGAGGAAGGTCACATTACAGGTTAAGAGATTCAGTCAAGGGCTGTTGATATCAGGGTGACTTAGAGGTTTCTCAGTTGACTTGACAGCAGTTGAAAAGAACAACATATGACTGGTAATATGCGTGTTTAAATCTGAGCCTGTGTTTAAGGACATTCACTTTTTTCCCCTTTTACAGCTGGACTGTGGTTGCGTCTACCCATTTTGCATTGTATTTTGATTGCTTGTCTCCTTCTTTTCAAGTACATGCATGTTTGTGTGCATGTTTTAAACTGTACAACTTGCTTGAATGCATCCCGCACTGGCAAAGTACATCCAAGCATTGTTTGACACACTTTGGAAATGTACACATTTAAATATGCACTTTGAAAATGTATGCACCTTTTTTGGTCTGTCCACATAAGGTGCTGGAACGTGAATTGAGCTTGCCTTGTGAAGAGTTTAGGATATGTAAATTGAAAAGAAAAAAAACTTGTAGAACCTGAGGGTGAAATCAAATTCTATACACATTACTACATACGACTGTATCAAAGTTTTTTTCCCCAGTTTGTTTGGGTTCATATACATTTGAGTGCTTTGATACTACAGAACTATGGATGAGAAGATCTGTCAAGACCTTAACCAGCATGCTATTGATGTTTTAACCATGTATAAGATCTCGTAGACAACAGAATGGACACCCTGCACCTCATTTGAAAGGTCTGCATTCTTTTGGGAGCTGGAGAAACAGAATTGTGCAAGCGATGCCATTATAGGTGCAGACATACAGGTATGTGGATGTGCATGCATATTATTATGCATAGATGCACATGTGTTAAACATCCAGACATTTGTTAATCTATTTGGTTGCACACTTGGGTGTTTTTTCAATTGCAGAATGCTTCCGTTCAACCCAAGATATGCATAGCATAACCAGCGTGTAAAACTCATGGGCAGGTTCAAGCTATGTAACCTCATTGTAGGATTTTGATCCTTTTTGTACACATTTCCCTCTTTTTTGACATTCAGTTGTGTTTCATGCCAAGTCTGCACAGTTATTTTTAGCACATTTCTGCAAATGCTTCAACTGGACACAGTAATGGGTACATTGGTGGATTCATATCTCCTTTGATTAAATATGTTTATTTACATTTCAGAATATATATAGTATCAGTATTCTCTATCAATTACTTATTTTAGTCGATTTTAAAAAAGTAGCCTTTCCTGGGCCAACCCTCTCAATCCAGGTGGAAACTTCATTCTGATGTGCTCTAAATGCTGGCAGAATGGACCTATTTCTTCACATATAATGGATGCCTGGTAAAGTAGCCGGAGGAGGGGTTTTGATTGAGACAATAGTGTCACGATCATGACTAAGTAGCTATCATGAATATGGAACAGTTATGGATGAGTAAACCTAGTCAACCGTACACTTAACTTAACAGCTGGTAGAGAATACTGGTCTAAATCTGTATTTTTCAAATGTATGTGTGCTGTCAAACACATTTTATTTCTCTTTCTATCAAACGTAGGCTAAGAAGTATATGGGTTTCTCATCGCAAAGCATGCCTCATCTTATGCTAAGTGTAGAAGGTGTGGAATTAGGTAAGCTGTCAAAAAAAGCCACTCAACAGATGGAAATACTTTCACACCGCTAAATGCCACCCACAGATATACAAATCCAAAATACTTTGCTAGGACAGCATTTAAATAATTCATAGGAGTTCCTTGTGCATACATAAAAAACAAAACAAAAATTTGTGTCCAGAAACATCTCAAATCTATCAATCTTACAAATAAATACATCAAGATCCAGGCAAGGCAAGATCTTTATTCCTCAGTATTTTATCAGTCTGCAAGTCTGTAAACAATGGTCATATTAGAGGATAGCTGCAAATGAACAGAAAGAATTCAAATCTGCTGAATACTCTGAAGAATTAATTTAAGAAATCCTTCTATGAATAATTGATAGGTGTGAAATGTGGTATGGACCAAACTCATGGAATAAAAGGTAGAGATTACAGGAAGTGATTCCTGTCACCTGTTCCTGAAAGGTGCAATTAAAAGCAAGAAAACATAAGTTTGTATTCAGAAATATGCAAGACTAGTCTGGATGCCCATAATTAAAACATCATTAATGAGTCACTCCCCATTCTCCAGAGAACCGGAAATTCATGAAGAAACATCCATACTTTCTTTCTTCTCTCATAAGTAGATGACGGTTTAGTAGCAAATGTGCCATTACAACTGGAAGCCTGAATGTGGCATTATAGATTTGACAATCAGGGAAAAAATTTGTCGTAATGAGAACAGACTCATTGAATCACTGTGGTTTAACTGAGGGGCTTTCCACACTATACTGTTATAGTGCTGTTATTCTACTTCCAACATATTACAGAATTCTGAAGTTTACTGAGGCCAAAAAGCTCTCCCTAAACTGCAAACCCCAGGATTCCATAGGATGCTGAAAGTGGAATAATAGCACTGTAAGAGTGTAGTGTGGAAAAGTCCTGACTTCACTAGTTCCATTCATTCAATGGGTCTACTCTAATCGGTACTAACAATTGCTTTTAGCCCGTGCATTAATTTTATTACTCTCTGGCTGCTTCTCCTCTTCTTCCTTCTTTTTCACCTTCTTCTCTGCCCTTTATTCCAAATTATATCCTGTATCTTAGGGCAACTTATGCACGAAATCATTCAGTTTGAGACAATTTCAGATGGAAAACACTGGAAGTAATTTAGGCAAACCCAAAGCATGTTAGAAACAATTTAACAAACTAAAATAAACAGGATATATTAAAACAGTTTAAAACAATGTGCATTTGGGGATAAATCAGAAGGTGCTTTGGTTTAGACCTTGACCGAAGCTAGCAGGGAGGGATTCCACAGTTGAAGTGCCAAAGCTGAGGAGATCCTCTTTCAGGCACCCCCACACTGTATCACCCATAGTGGTGGAGCATAGAGGAGGCCTTACTTCCTCAGAAGATCTTGATGACAGGTAAACATAATAGGAGAAATGATTTATTTATGTATTCAAGTTAGTTCTTTACATAGATAGAGTAAGGGGATAAGCATGTGCTAAAATCTGGATCACTACACCGAAGCAGGTTTCCACATGCTGATGCCTGCAACTGGAGTAAGGCTCTAGAACATGAAAAGCCAACAAAAATATGTCTTTTTAGTGACTTTTCATGTTCTAGACTCTCAATCCAGTTTTAGACCCCAGCATGTGGCAGCCTGCTTCGGTGTAGTGATCCAGACTTTAGCATATGCTTCTCCCCAGTTTCAATCTATGTCAACTGGAGTTCAAATCAAGACCCCCATTATCTAATGGACTAATGAGAGGTTTCCTTAACCCATCTACATGGCTTTCACTGGTCGGCAAAAATACGATGAGCAACTATGAGTCTGACAGAAACTAATGGGATTTTGATTTTTGCATCATGAATCAAACTCAGGCGTTTGCTGCCTTTAATGAATATTTGAATTTGTATTCGTATCTGGAGATAACCTCTCCTCAGATTTAGAATAGATTAATTCCTCTTAATTAATTCAACTTGCCTTCATGGAGCTTCTGTTTGTGTAATTTGCTTTAATTTGCTTCACCTTTGTTTAATTTGTTTGCCTCATTTTGAGGAAGGAGAAGGTAGAACTGACACAAAGGGACTCAACAAAAATGCAGAATTCTGGAAAAAAAATCCCATCCAGCCCAGTAGCACCAGAGTCTGGTGGTGGGGAGGGATGAACTTGTGGTCCGTGGATCCCTATGGAGTGCCTTGGTGGGATTCATAGAGTCCTTGAACTGGGCACCAAAAATAAGAGATCTCTTTGTTATTCTTTCCTGTTATTTTGAAATGTCTCTTTGTGGGGAAAAAAAAGCACATACATATTAATGGCATACTTTAATCATGGTTACTTAGGTGGGTATTGTATAAGTAGTAGCATGATTTGTTATTTTATAATGACAGTGATTACCATATTGGTGGGTTTTAGTCTAAATGTTTAAGGAACCATCCATTTTGGTGGCATCTAGACCCCAAAAAGGACCAGCACTTTGGATAGGTCCTGTAAAGTATACTAAAATCAAATTCTATATACATGTCACCATTGGTATGAAAGCCACCAATAACCATCAATTATTCCAGCTGAGAAAAAAAAGAAATCTTGTTGATCAGTATTAAAGAAAGTGACATCTGCCATTATTATTATGGATATCTGTCTATGACCACCGTCTTATTTTCAGTCCCCACTAGAGCAGAACCACTTAATAAATCGGATTTATACATCTTGACTGAATGGAATAACAACTGAATGGAACAGTCTGTTCTTGTTGACAGTCACCAACAAGATCCCAGGCTTTTTTGTTCCTTCTTTTTTTTACATCAGGTAACATGAGCACTGGTGGAACTTTGCAATCTATCGACAACTAGTACAACTTTGGTCTGTGCTGGAATGTAGGGGATTTTTATTGTTGCTACATTATTCATATAGCACATAAAACTCAGCACTGAAACAGCAACAACAGCAGTGCTCTAGACTGGCTACTCAGTTAAGGAGACAGAACTAAATAACATATCCTGACCACCAGCCCACCTAAACAGCCAGCAGGTGAATCAGGCAATGCAGGCCCATCCAGCGTCCAATTGATCCACAAGAATGACAACATTTCCATCCTTTCTGACAGTGGGAGACCTCCTTTGCCTGATCCAGCCACTGGCTCATAAGGCAGGCTGGTGTGGTATTTACAAAGGTTTCCAGTAGATTCTATAGTCTTCATGTTGTGGTGGTTTGAGCATTGGCCTATGATCCTTGAGACCAAAGTTTGATTTGCTGCTTGGCCATAGAAACTCACTGGCTGACTTTGGGCATAACATGCTCTCAGAACCAGAAAACCCCATGATAGATTTGCCTTAGGGTTGGCATAAGTCAGAAGTGACTTGAAGACACAGAACAGCAGCAACAACAATATATTCTTACTGAACATCGACCAGTTGTAGATCTAGGTTGCAAATCCACAACTGCAATGTTGTATCCTAACCAATAATAAACATACAAACAGACCACAACTACCACCAACAGAAGAGGAACAGTATTAAAATAGTAAAATAGTGAAGCAGCAACTGCAGGGAGTGAGTTAAAATATCCACTAAATGGCAGCTGTTTAGTGTTCCTCGGCACACTGATGCAATTTTCCAGGATGCAAGATATTAAAATACTTGAGAGCCTGTGTTTTTGTGCCAGAAAAAGGAGGTCTTAAATGCAACTTCATGACCTTTAAAATACTACTAATAATAAAGCTCTTCCAGTAGATATCAACCTCCTGCTAAGTGTTCTCTGTCTTTGAAGTTGTGCTAATTCAAGGCCATTAAAATAGATTCTGTTAAAGGCGCCATTCTGTCAAACACCCCAAACATATAACTAGAGAAGGAGAAGGAAAGAGAAAAAGAGATTTAATTAGTGATGCTCTATATCTTCAAATGTGGATGTTTTTCTGAGTAATAACGGTCTAAGTTTGTCTTCAAAAGCCATGTTAATAGTGTTAATACTAGTAAATATTGCTCATTTTGGTCCTGATGCACCATTTTAATAGTTCCCACGGTTTCTAAAAGTCATTTCTTATCGTTTTACTGTAGGAAGAATCTTACTTTAATTATGTCATAATTGTTTGCAAGCCATAGAATCTTAATTAATGCCAGTGGCTTCAAGGCACATGCTGGAGACACAGTTGATGGTTACATTTATTTCCCTGCCACGTCCTGATGGAGTAAGGCATCCTTTCCCCCACCCATTCCAAATAGTGCCATCTAGATTTCTTGGATTCTTGGGCCCATTGTTATAAATTATGTGATTTTGTTATAGCATCCTTTCAACTCTCTCTGTAGGGCTGTGGTTTGTCTGTCTGTCTGTCTGTCTATCTATCTATCTATCTATCTACCTATCTATCTACCTACCTACCTACCTACCTACCTACCTGTCTATTTTTCAATATGTGTACCACTATTCTTTCAAGATAACCTAAGTGCATGATATATCTCTGTAGCTATTGCACTGATAGGACCAGTAATGTTTAAAATTTGCCGTTGGGGAAGAACATAAAGTCCATAAGCAAAATGCTATTGTCATTTCACGCATGTGTTAAGTTCCCCCCTGGAAACAGTTGGACATTTGTCCACTTTGGACACATTCACTTCAAGGTTGTGGTAGCCAAGTTGGTTAAGTGCAAATGGATATATCTCCTATGGAAGCCTGTGTGCATTGTGCATGGTTGCACATAGATGCACATTGTACATTTAATTCTACACAACAATTCACTAACAAGGTGGGTTTGCCAAATCCTCACATAACCTAGTGAGCATAAAGTCTCATTTTGTCTCCTAGATGTGTGATCTTGGACTGTGAATTTCTGATCTTTCAGTACTCTATATTTCAGGAGATGCCTCTTTAAAAAAAAAAACCAAACTCATATTATTTTATAATTGGTCAAGTAAAGTCACATTTCTTTCAAAATTTAGCTGTTTCATTTACTCAAACAGATAGCTGTGTTAGTCTGTATCGCTATCTCAAGGGATCTTGTAGCATCTTTGAGGCTTAGAAGGAAAAAGAAGCTTGCAGCATAAGCTTTCATAGACTGGGTCTACTTCATCAGGTGCAACACTGATTCTCTTAAATTCATTTTGTTATTCTGGTTTGTCTTTCCTTTTTCCTTTTTCTTTAGCTGTTACATTTGGAACTACTAGCAACGGGAGCCTATTTGTCCAATTTTCTTCCATATACTCGCATGCTCACAAACTTTCAGTTTTTTTACATTTTTTATTAATAATTAAACAACAAAACAATGTATAACATTACAAAACACATAACACACTACTGAATACATAATGAGCCTAAACAAACTAACTGCTATATAGTATATATTCTTAAACTTAATCTATTCTACTATTACATCGTAAGTGTACCCCACCAGCAGGATCATTAGAGATATAACCACTTCCATTCCCTTCTAAACTCTCCATTCCAAAATTGTAATGATTGTTCATTAGGTTTTCTACCTTTCCCATTTACTAATGCATAGTCAATAAAATCACCCCCAATATCTATAAAAATGTATATTTTTAATCCCCCTTCTTTACTTTAATCTTACACGTCAGTTTGTCATTAACAGCTGTATCCCATTCCTCTGTTATCCTTATTTCTGGGGTCCCTTGGGGGACACCTCAATGTGCTCCAAGTGATGGGGAATGGAAACTAGCCAGAGCACGAGCAATAGCAATGCGAGAGGCAGGGTAACCTAGCGGGGTCTTTTTACCCAGTTTTTACGGGGTCAGGCCAAGCCAAAAACCAAACAAAGATTTCCAATAAAATGATTTTATTGAATGACAGTTGCACACACCAACACAATCACTCACACACTCACTCAACACCTATTAAGAAGCAAAAGAGAGGAAACTGGATAGGGGAATATTGAAGGGGTTGTAGCTGGGGTAATACTTCACCTTTTCCTGAAGTCCTCGGTCTGGGAAAACAGTGGAGAAGTGGGGCTCAGCACGGAAAGGGCTGAGGGGATTACTCAGTGGATAGAGCAACGATCTGCTGAGATGACCGGGAGCGATCCAAAGAAACACTCCAAAACCGGGACTATTTGTAGGGGAAAAGTATCTGGTGGGCTAATCCTTTCTCGGGGAGAACAATGGGTGTTGCAGTGAGAACGAAGCTCCACAATGGTAAGTTCCTTTGTGTGATGGGATTGCAAGGTGTTGCCAAAGTCTCAGGATCTTCGGCTGCATTTGGTTGTGGTGTGACTTTGTATAAACGGTCCTCACTTGATGGGATATTTGCTCAACTTGGGGCAAACACACTAATCCCCTCAAGTCGGCTTCTCGGGGCTGAGGACCAGTTGTTTATTGTGGGTTTGCCCAGCTTGAGGTCTCCTGGGGCTACGTGACTGGGGATTTTACTGGCCTGACCTGGTTCTCGATCGCTCAACCGTTGCTGCCTACACCCTCATTCGGTCAACCTCTCAGACACACGGAATCATATTTAATATCAAAATTGTAGACCCCAGGATAGGGTTTTTCCAGTGGAGTAACACCTCTTTATACCATTCATCTAAGTGTGTATCTTGCTTTATTTTCCAACTTTCTTTTACAACTTTCAGTTTGATTTACTGGCATGTTTTAGATATTGTGAAATATCTCTCTTTTTTGGAGAATGGCTACCAGCACAACATGGTAGCCATTACTGGCAGATACTCCTGTTAGAAATGGACTGCTAAAGAACAATAGATCAGGGGAAATTTAGATAAATAAAAGGGTGGCCAGCTGGAACAGGTACAGAACCAATGTACCAATGTACCAATGTTCACAGTCACTGGAAAAGCTAAGCCTCCTCTTCTCAAGTGGGACTAATGGATATAAATAGGAGGCCCAAATTTATATTATTATTTTTTTACTCACTTACACTTATCTCTCTGTTCCCCTGTGCATTAATTTTGGAATGACTGAAATTTGAAATGGATGGATCCTGCACAATTCAATTAATTTTTTTCATTCCACAGCTGATGCAGTGACCTGATCTAAAACTCTGTTGGCTGATTTATACATCAACTGTATATGGCATGTGTTTGCAGTGTCTGTAATAAAAGAAACTTTTATTAGAATATGTATTAAAACTTCAATCAATATCTTGCATCTGTGAATGGCACATCACCTCTCTCTCTCTCTCTCTCTCTCTCTCTCTCTCTCTCTCTCTCTCTCTCTCTATCTGTGGGATGCAATTTTTTGCTAATTTCGTCCTTGATAGAAGCAATGGCTAATTGTAGCAATTTTCTTTCCACTGCAAGAAAATCTTCAAAAACTTCAAAGACCACCTACACTTTAAGACCTGTTCTGGAAAAAATTTACATGTGGTGGACAGAAATGTTGTTTCTGGTGAAGAAAATTTGGATTCCTGAACATTTATGTAGCTGTAGCTGAAGATTTTTTTTCTGTGCAAAATCCATTTTTAATAGACAGAAAACAACATTTGCTTCTGGAGAGAAAATAATAATAATAAATAATAAATAATGTTGTTTCATGTACAAAGAATTCTGTTTTGGTTTTTGTTTTGTTTTTTAAGGTGTGGATTTTGCAAAGAATAAATTTTAAATGCAAAGACTGTCTTCATTTAGAGATTTCCCTTGTAAAGGTTTTCCAGCACTCAAGAAATATGTTTTTCAACCATGTCCTGAATATCCTTTCCATCCCTACTCTCTTTTTCTCTTGCTGTGCTGAATTTTTGCCTGTAATATTTTCAGGACAAACCAGGTTGAAAGATTCAGAGCCTTCCAAACTTTGATGACTGACTTTTGCCTTCAAACTACACTACTGGAAATTTTTTAAATATATATATATATAATCTTCTAACTAACAAGGATATAGACCATGTGATGATATAAAAACATAACACAGTCCGATTGGGAAACATGATGACATCATAAAGCCATATTGGAGTGAGGGTAGGAAATAATTGCTTTTGCTGCAAAAGGACTTCCGGACAATACTGCTTCATTATTATTTCATAGGATTCTTATGACCCCAAATCCAGACACTGTGAAGTCAGGACTCCCTTATGCCGCTCTGTATAGGTGAATATTTGCTCCACTTTGCATCCTTAATCAGAAACTTGAGTATGAGTTTCATAAGGGAAGATTTGTTAATTCACACATACAATTGCCAGTTTTCAAGAGCATTGTAAAAGAGCAGGATAAAATGAAGTGCTGCATTTGTGAATGAGGTATCTAAGTTTCAACCAGTTCTATTTATCTAAGGTAGACTGTAAGCCCCCTGGGAAGGCACCATACGATGTATGTGATCTGTGCTGTGCTTAGCTCACAGCTGCTGCTCTCTCTAATTTTGTAGCAGTATGTAATGTATTTCCTATTAGTTCAGGAAACAGAAATGGAAAATAGGATGACTGTAAAACTACTGTATTAATTATATGGAATGAAACTACTGGGTAATATTCCATTAACAAAATGATTCATTTAGGATCTGGTGGTATGGAACTCCCTACTGTTTTAAAGCATGTGTTGAAAACTCTACTTGCTAGAAGATGTCTGGGAGACAACAATGGGAACACTATCACTACCCCCAATATACATGGTGTATCAGGACACAGGTACTCATCAGGGGTGAAACGGTTGATGAGTATTGCTTATATAATTGCACATCAAAATGAGAGGCAAGGCATGTTCAACGTGGCAAAGGAATGAGGAATAAGACATGGGCTGCCCTTTAAGGAGTTAGTTGAGAGTTTCAGGGAACATGCAGTCCCTGCCTTACTGAACAGATTCCAAAATAATATACACATGTGAGTGAGTGTGCATGTGTGCACATCTGTGTATATGTGTGTTACTGGGCTGTACACCCCCACACTTTGATATTGTTTAATTGACAAAATATGACTTAACTGGCAAGATATATTAATTGGTATTGATAGAAAATGCACGTTGATCTGACCGTATGGCCATGCTGGACAAGAGCAAGACTCTGGCTGAATGTGCACACTGCAAAATAGGTCAGAGGACCCCCTCTAGGCATAGCCAGGTCATAGTCAGGAAATCACCAGGTACTCCAGAAATAATAGGCTTAAGCTAAGCTGTAACAATTCTGCTTTTGCACAATAGCAACAGGGAAGTTCCCACCAAACCACTGCTTGTTTCAAAGCTTCTTCCCACTGATCTGTGAATTTCTTTATTGTCCCCATACCTGTCCAACCATTGCAGACCTATCATGACATCCATTATTTCTTTGTCACCCAAAACTAAGATGGAGCTAAGTGCAGACCTCATTGTCCACACTGTGAAATCCATTATTTACTCAGCTGGAAAGCTATTCACATCCTTACCCTCCAGGCAGAAATCACATATTAGAAAAGAACACTTTTAGCCAGTCTGATGCAGCACATCACTTGCTGGTCACCATGCTAACACTCCATTTCCTGATCGTGTACTGTCTTTAGGCATAAATCTAAGCCACATTGCTGTTTCTTTGCTGCTCTCTGGATTGGTAATTATCACTCACTATGACCTCAAACCTCTCTCTGTCAAACTTTTCCCCCATTCCTTTGGTTAGCCTTGTCTTAGTGTGTGACTGCTTGGATCATGTGTATATGATTGAATCCCCTTAATAAAACACATTCCAGTTTGCTTTTGAGTCTTCAACTGATTTCTCTCTTTAGATAACCCATAAACATTGGTGGAAGGATCTTGCTAGGTTAACCACGTCTTGCAGGCCTCCTGATGTGAGTTGTTAATTCCCCACCTTTGCACAGAGGTACTGGCATTGTGAGTGGACCCCCGAGTCACTCATATTTTGTGATAATGTGTGTGTGTGTGTGTGTGTGTGTGTGTGTACAGACATATACACAGGCACAGAATATAGGGAGCAGTGTGTGTGTGTGTGTACACACACATGTACATACAGACACAGAATATAGAGATCAGGTTGTATGTGTCTATACACACACACATACAAAGAATACAAGGGTCAAACCACCACATTTTAACAAGTGGAGTCTTCCCAACATCAGAACCCTGTAATCCAATCCCCTTTCTGAATAAATGCTAAGGGCAATAGTATAACCCAGTTGAAGAAGAAGACAACTTGGTATGCCCAAGCTGGACAAGAGGAAGAATCTAGCCAAACAGGTGCACCGAGAAGTAGTCAGAGTCCCCCCACTAGGCATAGCATTAAGAACTCTTGAATACAAGGGTGTGGAGTGAATAACTGAGAACAACCAATCCCACCACAGAGAGGTCTTTGAGGAGACAGAAGGGTTCCAATGAGAGTGAGGAGGATTTTTCCAAAAAACAACAAAGTTTGTTGGTGACGGTTGGGAACAGATTGTTAAAGGGGTCAGTTGTGAGAGTCTGAAGGGAGTGTTTGAATTCTGGCTCTCTAAATGGATTTAAGGAAAGGGGTCTGACATAACTTAATTTGAACAGTGTTAATTGTTTGAAACTAAGAGCTGGAACCTGAAAGCAATAATTCTGCCTGCTATTGAAAAAAGTTAAACTATTTGTTAGTTGTAAAATGGTCTCTGCACACCATCATTTACCCTGAAACAAGAATGAGTCATGCTTACAATAAAGAAAGTAAATCTAACATACACACAGTGAGGTCATCTGAAGGCCCAGGACTCCAGATCCAAGAAGGAGTTTTTCAAAGGAGACCAGAGGGCCAAGTGACAGTGAAAGTTTTATGAGGCTGAGAAGGAAGTTTGTTACACTGAAGTATAAACATTTTGAGGGAAATGTCTAGAAGATCCAGTGGGTAGAGAGAAGGTGAGTTCCGTTTGCTACCAAAATAAATGCAATACTGTTAAAGATCTGTTTCTCTCATTGGGTGAAATAGTTTGGTATTTGCCGCTTTTGTTGTTCACAGAAGTTGGAATTCTCTATCAACCTTATACAATGACTGAAGTTTGTGTGTTTGTGTGTGTGTGTGTGTATTCAAGTCGCCTGTTGGGTTATGGTGACTCCATTAATTTTTAATAGGGTTTTCTTGGGCTAGGAATACTTCAAGGTGGTGTTGTCAGTCCCTTCCTCTGAAATATAGCCCACAGAACCAGGTATTCATTGATGGTCTCCCATTCAAGTACTAACCAGAGCTTTCCCTGCTTAGCTTCCAATGACCACCACCCTCCAAAGAAACCTTTTAGCTTCTGTATGTGTCAACCATCAAATTATGGGTGGTGACAGTGTGAAAATGGAAGAGAAGCCTCCATCTATGTTCCTATGTGCCTATAGCTGGATGTCCAATGCTGGCATCATCCTCTTGAAGCTATTGAAGTATAGACGGTTATCAATCTTTTTACTCTCTTTGTTTTGAAAATCTCCCCGGAGGCAGTGGCGCCTTATTTCTATGAATCCACCCATTGAAACACGGCTGGAGGTGTCTCTCCCTATCCCACCAGCCAATATTTATATGGGGTGAGCTACAGCAACTAAAAGATGGGTTCTAGGGGATTGAGGAGGAGGCATTGTGTAATTCTGACTTCATGAAACTTCATGTTACTTGTTTGTTAATGCATACATTTTCAGATTCTGTGCAACATTCACACTTTTTTATTTACATAGAAAACAACATTTTTCACATCTTTTTCAGCATGTATATTTTCAGTGTGCACATTTCAGAAATGCTTTCAAATTCCTAAAATGTTTTCAGGTTCCCCATAATTGGAAAAAAAAAATCACACACATGCCTTAAATTTGCTGTCCACAAACGAGGTAGCTACATCATCTACAAATGGGGCAGTTGAACTGGGGAGACAATTTCAGCACAGCTTAAGGTGAAAAAAGAAACAATAAAGTCTTTGGAAAGCAATCTAGTATAGATACTTCTATGAAGAAAACATCTGTCTCCTGCTGGCTAGATTTCTAGTAGAACTCTCCTTGATCTGTCCCTTTCCTCCTCTCTCCCTCCATGCTATCTCTTCATCAATACATCAGATGGCAAATGTAACGTCTCCTCGATGTCTCTCCTTTTTACTTTTCATTGACCTATGACCCATAATGTCCCCATTTGCTTCATGTACTTTTATTTATGCCATTCCTTGGGTTTATACATTTTGATCAAAGAGCCCATATTCTCTTCTCGGAGCCTATGGAGAACACTCAGCAAGAACTGCCAGCGCGGGGTAGGCAGTCACCCAATATATGAGAGTGTGACAAGGTATAATGTAATGGTAGTTATGTGAATCTCCAATAAACTAGTGGTACTTCACCGATTACTTGGAGAGAAAGTCTTTTAGCGTGCTTGAAGAAGTATGAAATGAATTTCATTTCCTTCTCATTTGCCTTCCTTTTGAAAGGTTTCATGCGAGATATGTGACCAACTATTACAGTAGTAATCCATCCATGACAAAGCTCAATTTTCCCTGAGAATTTACTTCTGAATGGGCTGGTGGAAAAAAAAAATCTTGAAAGCTCAAAATTAAAGTACACTGAACAGAGCAGGCACTGAGCTGTGGACAACTGTCTGTCAGGAAAAACCAGTTTGAACAGAAATGTAAATAGGAGTTTGAGTTTATTTTTAGAGGGTTCTTAAAAGAAACCTACACTAGTTAAAGTTTTATAGTTTTCAATTTGGAAATACAGAGAGCTGTGAAAATTTACCAGTGGGTGGGCAGTTTACCTGTGAGGGCAGCAAGGCACACAAGGACAATTGCAGGATTGGCTATGGGACACAGCTGTGAAGCACCCTTCTTTGTCTTAGATTCTACCCAAGATCTTTTTTTTTTTTTTCTCAGCAGGAACTGCCAGATTCAGCTCAATTTTTGCTTCAGGCATGACATGGCTCTAAGTTTTAAAGCCAACATCCAGGTGACAGATTCAAGAGCTGAGAATAAGCCAGAGTCAATAGGAAATGTAGGCTGGTATCCAACTGGTGATTTACACATGCATGAATCCCGTTACCTATCTGGTTGCATTCTTTTGGCCAAGGATTATAATCTTTTCTTCAGTTTAAGCTTGCAGAAGTACAGCTGAACGTGCAGTTTCATTGCACACATGGTACACAGAGATGCGCATCAATTGTTGTAATCCTGCTTCTCACATTTCAGTTCTGCAGTGTTGTAGTTCACTAGTGCATAACGGACATGCAACTCATAGAATCATAGAGCTGGAAGGGATAGCAAGGACCGTCTAGTCTAACCTTCTGTCATTCCGGAAGAGACAACCAAAGCACTCCCAAGAGGTACACTTCCATGTTTAAAGGCCTAGAAAGCAAGAGTCCACCTGCCATGCAGGTAGAATATCCCACTATGAAAAAAAAAATCTCTAACAGCTTTTTTTTTTTTAAGGTTCTTCCAAACGTTTAGGTGAAATATTTTTTGTTGTAACTTGAATCTGTTGGTTCATGTTCGGGTCTCTAGAGCAGCATAACACAAGCTCAAGCTTTGGCATGACATCCATTTAGATATTTAAGGATAGCTATCATGTCACCACTCAGTATTTTTCTTTGTATCCAAAATATACCCACTCATCCTTAACCTACTCTTCTTCAGGTTTGGTTTCCATACATTTAACCATCTTGGTCTAAGACTACACTGGTATAGGATGAGAGTGAAGAAAATGCAGTATATATGGGCCACATACAGCTCCAAGGTTAAGGCCCACAGAGGCCACACGGCACCTCCATGTTGTTGTTGCTGTCATTTTTGTTAAACACACATATATAGACACAAAAAATGCCTCCTCTATGTCCACTAAAGGACATGGGGCAAAATTCACCGAGTTTTTTGAGGGGTGTGAACTGTGAAGTTTTAAGCCCAGGAGATTTTAGCTAGGAAGTAAACCAGATATTGACTTCTAGTCTACTTTTTCATGGGAAAAAAAAGAGTTTTGTCCTGGGTGTACAGCAGCCCTGGGAATTCTTAAAAATTGCAAAATTCCGTCCCTGTCCCCCTAAAGATCACACCAAGGTGGGTGAAATACCTTTAAAAGTGGCACACATTGCTGAGGTGGTGCAGACCTCTGAAACCCCATGGGAATCCAGTGACTCCCCTCCAATTCCTAGCTAATTCCTCACTCCTGGTGCATATGGGTGCTGGTATTGAGAACCATCAGCACAATCTCTTCAATAGACTATGTTTTGGCACGTAGAAGATATGGAATCTGTTAGCATTGGCTACCTAACTAATAGAATGGAAGAGGTATGTGGGAAGAAGACAATTCAAACCCAAGAGTTTTAGGCTGGCAATTTATTGGTGATGTACAGAGTTGTAAATTTGTCCACAGAAGTGGCTGGATATCTTTGTCTGATGCAGAATGGAGGTCTTCAGGTCAAGGTTCTGGAAGTGAACTTACTCAAGTGGTGCTGCTGTGCTTTGCTGCGTATTGGATGCTGATGTGCATTGCAAATTGATACACAATAAACCTCAACGCCCACTTGCTTGTGCAATGTCACTGTTCTGTAATGAGGCAGCACTGCACAACCGCTCCATCGACTTATATGAAGCTGCTTCATCAGCTTCAAAGCCCCATATGGCTCAGGTCCAGGTTATCTGGAGAACCATATTCTCCCACATAAGCCTGCCCGTGTTTTGAGATCCTCTGCAGATGGCCTTCTCTTTGTCCCACCACCTCACAGCCATATCTGGTGGGAACATAGAAGAATGCTTCTTGTTTGCTGCTCCCATTCTCTGGAATTCTCTCCACAGAAAGATTAGACTGGCACTCTCCTTGGTGTCTTTCCACAGGCAAGTTAAAACTTTGATTTCAGCAGGCCTGTGAGGACTGGCTGCTTAAGTGGACTGCAGAATTGTTCTGTAATATTTATCTATTTTTTATTTCCTGTTTCTAATAACTATATCTTAATTGTTTTTTTAATGTTATAGTTAAATATTTTAATGTTTGTGTTTGATATATCTTTTAGCTATTTTTCTTTTTACCTGGTATAACCATCTTGAGTTCTAGTTTAAGAAAAGGTGGTATACACATGAATTGATGATGATGGTGATAAGATTGGTGTTTATGTTAATGTTAATGATATCTTCTGTCTCATTCATGCAGGATTTCCATCAACCTCTATGGGTAAGTAGTCAAAGTAGGCGACACTCTCTAACTTTGTTGCCCTGTTACCCCTACATGTGGGTGACTGAGCAGTCCACCTGTGATGCTAGTAGCTCCCTGAAACAGTGGGTAATTATTGGCTCAAATTAGGAGGCCTATGAGAGAAGGGGTAACCTAACAAGATCTTTGACATCAATATTTAGGGAGTGTCCTACAGGGACGAACTAGCTAGAGATTCAAAAGTAAACTAAAATGTGTTTTCTTGTGGGAAATTCAGTCACACATACACAAGATCTCAAATAATCATGCAATCACACAAGGCTAACTGAAGGAAAAGGATGGAAATGTATTGAGATAGCAGGATTTCAGGGTGAAATGGGTGATATTTACCAATTCAGAAGAGCAGCAAAGAAGCAGCAATGTGGGTTAGACTTGCATGTAAGGACATTAAAATCAGAGTGGCAGAGTGGCATTCAGCAAACAATGTACTGCAATCTAGCTGCTCAAAACTGTGGGGTTTTATACACAATTTCTGCCTGGTAGGCATGGGTGTGAATGGCTTTCTGGATGAATAAACAATAGAGTTCACAGAGTGGACAAAGAGGTCCAGGATGAGCTGACGGTTTTAGCATTAGGTAACAAAGGGATTAATGGTTGTCTGATAGCTCAGCGTTTGTGGATGGGTCTGCGGATGATGGGACAGATCGCAGGGTGAAGGGAAGACGTCCAGAGGAAATCTCCCACTTGCTATTGTTTAAGAAAGCAAAGTCACTAAGGCCAACAGCAGCCTGTTGTTTTTGGAGTTTCCTGGTGATTTCATGACTGTGACCTCACCATGCCTAAAAGGTGTTTTTCATGTCTAATTTCATAATGCATGTGTTCAGGCAGCTTTCCTCTTCACCAGCCTGGCTATGTAGCCATAGCAGAATGCGTCTTATATTTTATATCATTTTTAATGTATGCCAAATAAAAAATACCAAGCATGGTTGTGTTCGGCTGCTGACAGCCCTACAAAGTCTGGTACTCACTTGTGTAAAGAGAGTTGCACATCTTCACACTTTCAACAGATGCATCAGCACATTCCTTTTCCCCACACCTTCTACAATCACCCTATTTGTCCACCTTGTTGCTGGCTCCAAATCCTCCTCTAAACAAGCTGTCATCCCCTCAACTTTTCACAACTTTCTGCTCACTCTCCTTTTCCTCTTTTCCAAACTAACACAAAACATTCCCCCATTGTTCCTTTGTAACAGGTCTCAGCTTCATTTCAATTATTCACTACCCCAAACCTCCCTCTTCCATCCTTCTGTTATAGACATTTTCTGCCTTTCTCCATCCTTATTGTTTCTTTGGGAGGGATGCTTAAGAGTTCATGGAGCAACCAATCTATCTGAAGTGATCTTGAGGATGTGCTCTATCAAGGGTAGGTCAGAATAAATGGGTTACTCCTGTTAATAATTGCAATTAAAATGAATATATTCAATGCAAAGGAGCACTGAGTTAGTGAAACAATTAACTGATCCTTTATATTCTTTGAAAAGATGGGTGGGGAGAATGAAGGAAATGATACAGTAGAGAAAAAGATGCCTTTTTTGTCTTTACAAGGACAGGTATAGCATTGATGAAGAGCACCTTAATGTGATTTTGATTATTGTTGCTTGCTTCTTAATCAGAAGTATAACACAAAAATGCACTTTAATTGCCCTGCCAAAATCTGAAACAGAAGCCTTGTTAAATAGAAGGCAACAGAGGGATGAGTGAAACCTTTCCCTTTATTTCTTCACTTTTACATTTGCTGCCTTGGAACAATCTGCAAAGCCTTGGAGACTCTGAAAAAACATCTTAGATACTTTGATTTTAGATAATTCTGGGATAAGTCGTTTGCTTACGTCAGCAGTAAACTCTGGAAAAGTGTTAGGGCACCAATCCTTAAAACTGTCAGGGCACCAACCCTGAAGGCTATTTGAGCAACAACCCAGGAAATGATCAGGGCACCAACCCTGAGAACTGTTGGGTGACAACTCAGAAAAAGGGTCAGAGCACCAACCCTGAAAACTGTGAGGGAAAATTGTCAGGGCACCAACCCTGAAAGTGTTAGGAAAAAAACAACAACATAAGGCCAGACCTAAAATATTAGGTCCACATGGACTACCTTGGGTAGTCTATGCATTTGTGGGTGAGCTCTGAATCTGCATGGAAAGATTCCCAACTTTGGCCAAAGGGCCTCCCTCCCCCCCCCCCCCGCCGCCAATAAACAGTCCAAATTACTTCTTACATGAACAAAGGGAAAAGGACACTTTTTTATATAATTTGGGGAACAATGATCTCATAAAGCATACAGCACATGTTAATTGTTGTTACATTTTTTATTGGCTATGCCCCCGTTTGACAGTTAACAATGCCCTATTCACAACCCTCCAGCAGAATAGGTTACATTTCTGCAACAACAAAGACCCTGAAATGGTTACATATAACAAAAAGATGACTGCAAAGCACTGGGAACCTGGCAGTATTGTGAAGCTAGAAAAATCAGCACAACCCTGTAAGCTGGCTTAGCAATGAGTTGATCCCTAACCTTGGTAAGATCTAAAGCTTTGGCTAGGAAGCATTCAGGGGAATTCTTTTACTGCTTACGCTTATACACATCGGACTGCAAATCATATCTTCCAACGAAAGGGAGTTCTGGGCACCTCAATTCAAGAAGGATATCCACAAGCTGGAGTATGTCCAGAGGAGGGTGATGAAAATGGTGAGGGGCCTGGAAGCCATGCCGTATGAGGAGAGGTTTAAGGAGCTGGGGATGTTTAGTTTGCAGAAGAAAAAGTTAAGAGGGGACATGATAGCCATGTTTCAATATTTGAAGGGAAGTCATGTCGAGGAGGGAGTGGGGTTGTTTTCTGCTGCTCCAGACACTAGGACAAGGAGCAATAGATTCAAGCTGGAGGAAAGGAGATTCCACCTGAACCTCAGGAAGAACTTCCTGATGGTCAGAGGTGTCTGGCAGTGGAACATACTGGCCCTTTCTGCACGAGGCAAGGGAATCGCTCCATGCCGTTACCTACCACTTCTTCGGGGGTCCAAAGCAACGTGGACTATCCCTGAAGCCCTTCTGCAGGGCTCCTCCTTGGTCCAGGGCAAATCAGAGCAGTTCGAGGCCTATAGATCCGCACTGCTCCGGCATCCAAAATGACGGCTTCTGGCTTCCAAAATGGTGGCTTCCAGCTTCCAAAATGGCAGCTTCTGGCTTCCAAAATGGCGGCTTCTGTCTGGTCATGGGTCCCGACCAACCGCTGAAGCTTGTCACACCTAAAGCCCACTCTCTGCACATCACAGGCTCGCAGTGGTGTGAGCCTGTGAATCTGCACAAGGGAGCAGGGACGCAATGGTGCATTCCAGGAAAATAAAGACCTGTTTTTTGCGGTCTTTAGAAAACATGCTGGAGGACCACTTGGGGTAGTTTTGGAGTGGACTGAGGTGCGGATCTCCGGTAAGTAGTCCACTCCTAGTCTGCTCCAAGGTGTAGACGACCTCCGTGAGAGGACGCACTGCCCCGTTCCAATTGCCCGGTGCAGAAAGGGCCACTGTCTCAATGGAGTGTGGTGGAGTCTCCTTCTTCGGAGGTTTTTAAACAGAGGCTGGATGGCCATCTATCAGGAGTGCTTTGATGGGTGTTCCTGCATGGCAGAAGGGGGCTCCTGTGGTCCCTTCCAACTCTGTGATTCTAAGGGACCAGGGAACCAAGTACTATGGGGGACAAGCTAGAAGAGTTGGGTAACTTCAACCTGAACATGAAGACTTAAGGGGATGACATGATAGCTGTTTTAAAATATCTGAAATATGAAAATATGAAAATATGAAAAGAATGAAGATAAGCAAAGATATGGGGAAAAGGAAAGAAAAAAATTTATTTTCAAAATAATAAGGCAAGTCACATAAAAAGAGAAAGGATCAGAAGAAACTTTGAAAAATAAGTGAGTAATCAAACTAGAAAAAGGAAGGAAGGAAGCTGAAATAGTACATTTGTACATAATCTGTATATAATTTTTATATAGAAGGATGTTCATAAAACTCAGAACAAAGAAGAAAAAGAATTCATATGTAAGACAAAGCAGAATATACAAGACATGTAATTGAAATTTATTTAGATACATAAAAGATATAGAGGTATCTAGACTGTTAGAAGAGCAATAAAAGAAGAAGAAGAGGAGGAGGAGGAGGAGGAGGAGGAGGAGGAGGAGGAGGAGGAGGAGGAGGAGGAGGAGAAGTTGGATAGGTATACGAATTTGTATATATTTCTTTGTTTTTTGTTTCTTATATATTTATAAAAAGAAAGAATGATTATTTGTAAATATTGATTGTTATAACTTTTATAATAAAATTAAAAAATATATATATCTGAAGGGCTATTGTGTAGAATATGGAGAAGGTGCATGCTTTTTTGCTTCAGAGAGCAAGACTAGAACCAATGAGAACAAGCAGACTTCAGCTAAACTTTAGAACAATACTGGGTAACTGAGCCAGGCCATTCCCTATCTCAAAACACCAGCAGGCTACACCATTACTCCAAACTAAAACTGGAAGCAATATGATTTCACTTCTACTTCCATTTTGTTGTTAATTTTTCAGGTAGTTTCTTTTTTTCCTTTTCCTTTTCTTTCTTTCTTTTCTTGTCTCAACCTTGTTTTGGTTTGGTTTGTTCGAGGAATGCTTTAATCAACATTTTCCTGAAATGGTGTTTCAGACCCCCCTCCTATCCCCTGATTTACTATTTCTCTTTGGCTAAATTGAATATAATACAGGTACCAACCTTTGTTTTCAAAAATAATAACCCTGCTTGAACCTGGTAATAGCGATATTGTCACATAGCTAAGCAGACTCGATAGGTAGTTGGAAATCCAGTTTAAAGCCAGGTCAGGACTTCCAAAGCTGGTATTGCTGTATCTTTGAAGCATGAGAGGTTGGCCTCAGAGATGTCATCACGTGGCCAAATCTGACTGGCTGCAGAATGAGATCATAAGAAAAACAATGCAGGTGTTTGTATGCATCTCTGTGTATGTTAGATATTGACAGCAAAATTCTTCATAAAACGTCAGAAATATGGATTGTATAACAAGCATATTTTTCTTTCAACAGGAGTAACTGCAATGTCCCTTTCATTTCATTTCCTTAGTCTCAGAAAGGACTTCCAAGTGTTTTCTCCCAAGGTTAATATTAATTATTGTATATATTGATTAATGATGACTTTACTTGTATACCATCCTGATTTTTCATGACGTAGGACAGAATATAAATATTTCAGTAAATAATACATAAATGAAATGAAATAAAGAGCAACTACATTATATGACAAGGGAGTCTTGTAAACAAAGGAAGCTCTTTGTGCTAGTTAAAAAGTAATGATATTCCATTGTTTTGGTTTTCCTCTCAATAAATTTCAAATGCGAATAGTGATCCATGTGTTCTTCAAAAATGAGGTGTGGGAAAGGAGAATGGGAAACCTGAATCATGTACTGAGGATGAAAAGCCTTTCTCAGGGCATCCAATGAAGACCCAAATCCTATCCTTCCCTTCTTCCAAGAGAACCAGAAGGGCCATGTAGGGAACTTGGGTACATCAGATCTTTTTTTTTTTAAGTAAGAATGGAAAGAATATTGGATTCTATCTATCTATCTATCTATCTATCTATCTATCTATCTATCTGTCTGTCTGTCTGTCTATCTATCTATCTATGGTGATATTTAGTATTTCAGTTACAGATTCATAACCTATAGGTCTGTAATTGGTCTATATTAAGTAAACCTGTGTAGTCTTACTGGAAACCTATGTAAAGGACACCTCAGCCCACCTTAAAATCTGGAGGCTAGATCAGGTGAAGGAGATGTATTCAGCTTCTGACTGAGGCATAAAGAGGCAGATGTTTCCACACACTCCACTGAGGCTGTAATGATCAGAAGCAAGACCTCTGCCACAAGATTTTGTTGCAGGCTTGTTTTCTGGTGACAAGAGGAGAAGCATCATTTTTCTTGTACCCTAATTGGGTGAATAGACCTATTTCCTCCAGTCCGGCTGCTGGCTCATAAGGTGGGCTGGAGGGGGTGCCAGGACATTCTGTAGATGTACCTAAGTAGTTGATCTGGAGTTCCAGTACATGTTTCTTAACTTTCAGGTAACCCTGACAAGGAGAATCCTGCTATGATGAGAAACCTCACACATTTTCACTGTAAAAAAGTGGTGTTCTTTGCAGAAAAAAGGTGTTAAGTACACAATAAATCAAAACCTTCATAGTTTTCAGACTTTCCTGCAGCAGGAAGAAAATTCCTAAAATAACTTGCTGTTTTCTTCAAGAACAAACTCAGTGAAATATACCATGCCTGCTTAGATGTCATCTCTGCTTGGATGTTGAAAGGATATGTGGAATACCTATGGAAACTTGAACAAGTATTTTCAAAACTGGCATGATTCCTCAACCAAAATTGGGCTCACAACAACTCATACGAGAGAAATGTGTTTAACTGAGTTAAGAATCCCTAGAAAGGCCATGCTGTAAGCACAGCCGTGTCTTCTAATGGTGGGGATGAGGAGCTAGAGTCTAAGAAAGAATGGCTAGAAGAATTACCTCATTGCCTCTTTCCATCTACCACCTGAGACCATCACCTCTTTCTGTCTAATGGCCAATACCCACTATAACATATTAGGACAAGCATGTTCTATGTTATTTTTGGTCAACCATGAAGCAACAGAGCAGAAGTAGTGGGCATTGTTAGTATATGGCCCCATGCAGGGCAAATAAATATTTCTTCAGGGAGGGGTATTACAACACGAATTTGAAGTGGATCACCAGCAAAGATCCCCTGTAGAGGCAGTAGGAATTGGGGCCCAGAGGCAGAAGGAGAAGAAGTAGGAGAGATGTACCATACAGTCATCTTGAACACAGTCCTTCCAAACCTTGGAGAAGACACAAGACCCTCATGTACAATAGCATGAAATATGAATCAATGGACCTTATTGTAAATCTTCCTCTCTCTTGCTCTTTCTCCCCCACCCCCACTCCTTTTTGTGTTATGTGCCTTCAGGTTGACTCTGACTAGTGTCAACTCTATCAGAGAGTTTTCTTCGCAAGAATTGCTCAGAGGAGATTTTCCATTGCCTTCCTCTAAGGCTTTGACCAAGGTCACCCAGTAAAATGGAATGGAATGGATGTGCACATATATATGCTTGTACATGTGGGTATTCATGTACATGCATGTTCAGTTGTACATTGGGTTGCATGACATTGGCACACAATACAAGTGTCACATAGCATAACCTATCCACTTGTAGAGATTAAAGGTACTCAAACCTGATGTAGGATCTCAGCCAAGGTTATCTAGGAATGAACCCATCTTTGGATTTTTTTCTACCACATGGTCTTGACTGCATGCATCAAATGTCCCACATTATGCTTGCAGGGTTCTTTCTTCTATCCTCTTCCTTTCTCCTTTTTTTTTTCTGCTGATGGAGCAAGGTGGGCTTGCTGAACCTGAGTCTTTTCCTTGTAAAAAAGAGAGAAACATAGGGTATAAGAAGGTCAGCTGGCCTAGGTGTCCCTGACACATTTATAAGGTGAGAGTGATGTTCCAAGATCAATATTATATTTGACTGCCAGCCAATGCAATTTGTTCAGAATAGGTTAACTGTGCTCCTGCCGCTTCCTTTTTCATAAGGCGTTCTGTTATCAAGCGCAGAGCCCTGCCTGAGATTCATCTGAGGTGGAAATGAACATCTGCAACGTTGAAATATTCCATAAACGCAGAGTGATATAGGAGCTATGACAGGCATGAAATCAGGCTGAAACTTTTTATCTGCTGTATATCAGGTTATCAGTGAGACGAAACGACCTTTGCAGAAGGCTTTTCTCTTGCACTTTTCTTCATCTTCTCCTCCTTCTTCTTCTTTTGCCCCTGAAGTGAAATGTAATATATTACTCAAACGTCAGTTTTCCATCATTCATGCAGCTGATACAGGACGACACCTTATTGCTGTCTTCATCATTACCTTCATAACTATCGACCGGGATCCGGTGATACCTCTCCTCATTTCAGCTCATCTGTGTGGGAAAGTAGCAAACTAAGTAAATAAAAATGTGACTGACCTCCCCTCCCAGCCAGAATGTCTCTTTCTCCTCTGTCAATATCCCTTAGCATTTGTGCAGAGCTAGGGATTGTGGAGAAGTGGGGTAGAATCTGTCCATTTTAGGCTCAAATCCTTCTGGGGCTTTATGCTGGTGTAAATGCTCCGGTTCAAGCAGTTCGAGAACTTTCTCAGAGATTGAGAAAAGATGTAAGCTCTTCAGGCTTGTTCAAACTCTGTTATGCCAATGTAAACCATTGCACAACACTAATGTCCCTTCCACACTACACTGGTATAGTGCTATTATTCCACTTTCAACATCCTATGGATTCCTGGGGTTTGATGTTTAGGGAGAGGCATTTAGAATTCTCAGCCAGAGAGCTCTTTGGCCTCAGTCAAATACAAACCCCAGAATGCCTGAGGATGTTGAAAGTGGAATAATAACACTATAACACTAGAGTGCGGAAATGGCCTCAAAGTGCTGCCTAAGAGACTGAATGCATGTGGTCCTTAGCCGTAGGTGTGGAATTAGATCATCTAATGCACAAAGAGAGAGTGTGTGGCTCTTGCATATATTGCATGGTTAATTGCACATAGAAATGTAATTGTTCACTAAGTTCCTTCTCTTTTAAAGCAACATGTAATTTAAACAATTTTCTTTCCACTCCCAGAAAATGTTCAAAGAAATTACAAAATTTTCAAACCCCATTCACAATTTGGAAGTTATTCTGTGGAAAATTCAACTTGGTTGTTTTGCATGGAAAAGAACATTCTCTGTGCAGGAAACAGCATTTTCTGAGCAGAGAAGAAGATGCTGTTTGCTGTAAAAAGAATTCTGTGTTCTCTTCAATTGCATAATTTTCTACTTATAGGGAAATAAACATTTTCTGCACAGAAAGTAATATTTCTTCATAGCAATATTATGTTCTGGACAGAAAATGTACATGTGTGTGTCTCTGTGTGTGTGCACACGCACACAAAGTAACCATACACATATTTTGCTTGGACTAAGCCCCAAACTATGAAGATACCAATAGTTCAGGAATTGAGTTTCTCATCATACAAAATAAATAAAATAAAATAAAATAAAAAATCCTTCTATCCCTGGTTGCGCAACAGCATATTCTAGTAATTTATAATGACTATTCTTGTGTAAAGGGATGTTATCTAACTGCTATGAAGGGCTGGCATGTTGTTAGTGGTGTACGCATGCATACATTTACACATATGGCTGTATGTTTTTGGCCATGGTGTTAATATCCCTATTTAGTTGACCATTGTGCAAGTAGAGTTGAACATATAGTACCAGTGCACATGTGGAGTCATTGTGCATTGCACATGAAGATGAGCACTTACCATTGCAATCATGCATTTTCACACTTGCTTGCACATCAAGTTGTGCAATTCACTAGTATACTGTCATTGCATTTGTTTACACTTTGACTGCTTGATGAAGAATCTTGGCATAGATTTTATCCTCATTTTCCATCAGTTTTCCTTCTTTCCAGTTCATTGATGACAGACTATGGAAGAACAAGTCAGGGCCACTTTATGTGACCTAACCTATTTAAGTTGTGTCGGCCTGGAAATGAAGCAAGAGGGGAGCAACCTGATATTAATACAGATGAGGCCAGGTGTCATCCCATGACTACCTCCTCAGTCTTACCATGGATGAAACACCTCAGTCCTGATGGCAATTTAAATAATATTGGTTTCTCCCCAGCCTGGCATAAATGGAAGGTAACCCAGGGAACTCCCACCAAAGCCACAGGACCCTATAAGTGAGAGACTGAATCCTAGCTTAGCCTCAAGGATAGCTTCCTTCCCCACCCCCTGGGGTGCAGAGTTCCAGAGCCCTACCCTACACCAAAAGATGTGTCAAAAGGTGATCCACCTAAATCCTATATTCTCCCCCTGCTATTTGCCAGATGAAAGCCTATTTAATGGCACCACCTCAAGCCAAGTCCAAGTCCCGTGGATATACTATAGGATGGGAGGGGAAGTAAAAGGGGAAAAGATCCTATCCAGTTCTGAAATAACCAGACGAATCTCACACTGTACTGAGGGTAAGAGGGTGGGTTGTGCTGTGAAGATCGAAGAGGGCATGTGAAGGGGCACCCAGGCTTAAATAGCCTCTTATCCCACCCCTGTCACATGCAATGATCTGTTGCCAAGCACTAGTCATCTATCACATGGGTCTGTCTCATGGAGACAATCAGATACCTACCTTCCTCCACAGTGTTGTTGGCCTCACAGGTCCAGGTGAGCATTCTTTCCCAATTCTGCATAAAAATAGAAATAGGAAACAGTTTTGCTGAGTTTAGTGTTCTCAGCATAAAAGTAACCTCTGAAGTCCTGCAGAAGCATTTCAGAGGTGCATGAAATGTCATGCATGAAAAATATCATCAGCTCTTGCACCCATGGCTTGCAAGTCTTACAAAAAAGCAAGGATGAGAAGAAAATGCAGGTGGGGTTCAGAGAAGTCCAACAAAATCTAGACTGGGAAATTTCTAACTTCATATTTCTTCATCCATGTGTTCTTTAATGAAAAGGTCTTCATGAAACTTACTGTGCACTTTTCATATACATTTCTGCTGATATATTAATAGTAAATGGAATTTTGCCTAATACAAACACACATTCTCACAAGCAATTTCCCATGATGTCATACATTTCTGAGCATTATTTTCTCTAACATGTGCAACGTGCACATATGTGTGTACTTTCCCCTGTTGTATGCATTTTGACTGGAGAATTGTGTCACAACCTTTGGGAGAGAGAAAAAAAATCTTCTGGACATCCCAAGGATGTCTGTGTTTCAGTGTGCTGTGTGCTGATTTAGGAAGTGTGGATTAAAATGACATTGGAATACATTTCTTCTCATCCCTATGCAAGGCCAAATCCCTATGGAAGCATAAGGTTAGGCTGAATTTGTCTGGTTGGTTTGCCGGATAAAATCCAGTAATAAATCACGGAGTACAGACTTTTTCCATCTCAGCATATATCTGCATAAGTTAGGCTTTGAACATAATAGCTTTGTGCAGACATCTAGAGCTGCTTGAGGTGGGACAAGTCTGTTCTCGGTCCGTTCATGGGTACAGATGAGACTGGGGGTAGCTCTCATCCCAACTACTCCGTAACTTGGGACTCATTTGTTTTGCAGAACCACTTAGAAGAGAAGAGGCAGATCATGTGTGATGGGACAAACACTCAGTCACACTGTAATAGTTATTGACAATCTACAACCTAAAGGCACCAGATCCCATCTGGTGTTGGGAACTAAGCAGGGTCAGCTCTGGTTAGCACTTGGGAGACTGCCAATGAATACCAGTTGCTGTAGGCTCTATTTCAAAGGAAGGAACTAGCGAAATGACTTCTGAGGATTCCTTGCCTAAGAATACTCTATGAAATTCATAGAGTTGCCATAAGTGAACAAGTGATTTGAAAGTTTCCTCCTCACACCCCTCAATGGGGCTTACCTTCAAGTGAAGCTATGGTTGAGTCCAGAGGTCTGCCATGATTTTCTCTTCCTAATGCCAGCATGAGCTACCTCAGCTTCACTACCATTCTATTATTTCCCAAGCTATCAGAGGCTGGCCTCACATCTCAGAAGACCTTATCTGTCCCAAATCTTCCTCTAAGTTTGAGATTTAGCCATGGCCAGGACCTGTCCCAAGGGCCGTTCCCTTCCTGTCCATCCCAAGGAAACAGTCCAGAAACCATCCCTTCACCAAAAACAGTTGCACCAAGTGCACACCTAACTTGCCATGCCAAATCCTTTCCTATACTACTTGCTTTTGTGGGACTTATTTAACACCCAGCCAATCATTCTGTTGTGCCTATGAGCAGACAAGGCAGGGTAGTCAAAGCCTTTTTCTCTCTTAGCTTTTCCTATCATTGCAAATCAGGAGAACAGGGCAAAAAGGTCCTCCTCCACTTCCTGTGACCAGCTGAAAACTGCACTGGCCTACAGACTAGAAGAGTAGGCCAACCAGAAAATAAAATGGCCAATGCCATGGCAAACATTTTTTCCTCCCAGCTGACTCTTCCCCGATGCCCCACGTGTCATCATGCAGCAGTATGGTGCTCATCCATGTCTTCCTTCTCCTATAGGTCATGAAATGCAGCCCCACTCCCTCCAACAGTCTCTAGAACTACAGAGAGGAAGGGGATTCTGTGTCCAATGCAAGTCCATTTGAGCTTTGCAAAGCAGTCTTTTGTTTTCCTCTTGGTGGCTCCGATCAGACCATGGAGTCCTTTAAAAACCTGCCTCTGGTCCTCCCCCACCTCCACCAGCCACTACCTAACTAGCTAAGGGTGGACCACAGCCAACTTTCTCAACACCACAAACTCTCTCCCAATGTCCTCACATACATCCAAGGAAGGAGGAGGGCAAGATAGAGGAAGTATAAGGCCACCATGCTGACCTACCCCCTTTCCCTTTCCTTTCCCTGACTTCGTTTGGACCCTGGGTGCTTTCTTTCCCCACCGTGCCTCTTCCCCCTTTCCACAGACACAGACAAACACATTTTGATATTGTGGGTTTTTCACATTTGCAGGGCCTCGCACGCCAGGCCTAATTAGTGTGGAGGGCTGACTATATAACACTTTGATATCACTTGAACTACCCTGGTTCCATCTTATGGAATTCTGGGATTTGTAGTTTGCAGAGGTCCTTATAGAGGGCCATGATGGTGTAACGATATGAGCACTGGACTATGACTCTGAAGATCTGGGTTCAAATTCATGGTCACCCACTGAGTGACCTTGGACAAGTCACACTTTCTCAGCCTCAGAGGAAGGCAAAAGAACTTCCTCCCCCGGACAAATCTTGCCAAGTAAACACTGTGATAAGTTCACTGAGGGTTACAGTAAGTCAGAAACAACTTGAAGTCACACAATAGCAACAAGGTAATCAGAATCCTGTCAGAAAGCTGTGACACTGTGCCTGAAGAGAGTGTACCAGAGAATTTCAGCTATGCCGCCAAGCTACAAATCCCAGCATTCCACAGGATAGAACCAGAGTTACTGAAAAATATGAAATTGTCATAATGTGAGAGTGTAAACAGATTTTTGAGGTTCTCAAATAAAGTTCCACTGAGTCTCTCTCTCTCTCTCTCTCTCTCTCTCTCTCTCTCTCTCTCGCTGTCTTTTTTTTTTTTTCCTCTTCCTGTGACCTGAAGTTCATTTCAGCCCAGTTTCATATGGCTTATTTGCATTTGTGCCTTGTAGCTTTGATTGGGTCAGGGTCTCTCAGGGGCCATCAGCCTTTTCTCTCTGCAAAGTTCTTCCTGTATTTTGACCATAAAGGAGAGAATTTTCTTAGAATGCTGGCAAAACCACATACAGTGTAATTGTTCTGTGGTGCCTACAATCTCCCATGTCAGTGGGTGGACCTCTCCAGGTTCTAGATACTATCAAATCATAGAATCATCGACTCACAGAGCTAGAAGAGACCACAAGGTCTATCCAGTCCAACTCCATTCTGCCACGTGGAATATACTATCAAAGCATTCCTGACAGATGGCCATCCAGCTTCTGTTTAAAAACCTCCAAAGAAGGAGACTCCACCACACTATGAGTCAGCAGTATATTCCACTGTCAAGCTGTTCTCACTGTCAGTAATTTTTTTCTTAATGTTTAGGTAGAATCTCTTTTCCTGAAGTTTGAAGATATTGGTCCATGTCCTAGTCAATGGAGCAGCAAGAAACAGTCTTGCTCTATCCTCCATATGGCATCCCTTCAAATATTTAAACATCACTATCATACCACCTCTTAACTTTCTCTTTTCTAGATTAAACATCTCCAGATCCCTAAGCTGCTCATTGTAGTGCATAGTTTCTAGTCCTTTTATCATTTTGGTAGTCCTTCTCTGGACATGTGCCAGCTTGTCCACATCCTTCCTGAACTGTGGTGCCCAGAATTGGACACAATATTCCAGGTGGTGTCTGACCAAAGCCAAAAAGAGTGGCACTACCACTTCCCTTTACCCAGACACCATATTGCTATCGAAGCAGCATAGAATTACACTGACTTTTTAGCTACCAGATCCCACTGATGATTCATGTTCAGCTTGCAATCTGCTAAGAGTTCTAGATCCCTTGTGCATATATTGTGGTCAAACCAGGTGTCATCATCTTATATCTGTACATTCCAGTTTTTCTGCCCAAGTGTGGTACCTTACTTTTCTCCCTGCCGAGATTCCTCTTGTTAGCTTTGGCCTAACTCTCTAATCTGTTAAGCTCATTTTGGATTCTGATCCTGTCCTCTGGGGTATTAGCTATCCCTCCATTTAATTTGATGTCATTTGCAAATCTGATGAGCTTGCCCTCTATTCCATCATCTAAGTCATTGATAAAGATGTTGAATAGCACTGGGCCCCAGGACAAAACCCTGGGGCACCCCATTAGTCACTTCCCTCCAGGATGAAAGGTAGCCATTGGTGAGAAGCACCTTTGAGTTTGGTTAGTCAACCAGTTGCAAATCCACCCAACAGTAGCATTGTCTGGCCCTCATATTACTACCTTGTTTGCAAGAATATCAAGAATATTCTGAACCTATTTGCAGGGGAGTTTCAAAAACCCTGCATAGTCCTTTCAAGGTATTGGCTAAAACATGGCATGGATTCGCTGCCCCATTGTCAATGGGAGCCACTGGTCTCTACTGAGAGTAGCGTCGAGTGTTCATTTGAGGGCTGATAGGAAGGGGGAAAAAAAAGAATTCACATAAAAGTTCATTTTAGGACACTCTGGAAATGTACTTCTTTGGCAATATCTGCACTGAGCCACAGGTGAGCACCTCTCTGTCAACAAATGTAAATAACTGTAACATGAATGAGAAAGGCCATAAAATACAGTGGACAACATTTATTTCATTTTGTCTATACCTTTTCCCATCTACGGTGATGCTTCCTTTTAAGCATCTCAGAAGTTGGCTTGCATTTCTCCTCTAAAAGCTGGTTTTGATTTTTTGAGCTGAAGAGCTAGGCATGTATGTATGTATGTATGTATGTATAAATAAAGAAATAAAGAAATAAATAAATATCAAGGGATGAAGGTGGGGAAGAATATTGGAAGCTCTCCACAGAAAATGAATTATGCACTAAATTGTAAATATTCTATTTCTTCTCCTCATCTGAAAGTCCCCAAAGAAATATGAGCTCTTGATTTAAAATTCAGCTCCGGTGACATTTTCTAGCTGCACACAGAACCTGAGTTAAAGGCGCCAGAGTTTGCAATGAAAGATCGCTTTTTTATGGGGGTGGCAATCGGTGTTAATTTTTTTGTTTATTTGTTTCCAGGCAGGCTGCAATCACTCTTGCCTCCTTCCAAAATCAAATGAAATGCTTTTTTTTTTTCTTTTCCAGGCAAGGTGATGCCTTAAAAAACAGAGAGAAAGAGAAAGGGAGCAGATTTAAATAAATGCATCTTTTCAGAAATATGTTTTAACTTATTTATACAGTGAAAAATATTTATACTGCAGGATAAAAAATTCATTCAGATAAAAATACATATTACGAGGAGCATAAAGCAAGCTGGTGGGGGATGAAGCATAATCTCTTTGCAAGAGATGGTAAGTAAGAACCAGGCAAGGAGCCTCATAATAGATAATTTCACCTGTTGTGTTTTTTCCTAGTCTTTGCTTAAGCCTTACTATTTCAACTTCCCCGTAAGCAGAGTTCACACCCTGAAGCACTAAGCAAACAATATGCTACTATATTAGATAAACAAGGAATTGGGGATATTTGACCTCAGCGGTTGAAACAGATGTTTCAAGAATAGAAGAAGAGCAGTGCTTATACCCCAAAGGTCCCTAGTTGACAGGGACAGTCCAAATCAATTCTTTTTTGTCCCACTTTTTGAGTTTTTTTTTAAATGCCCCAGTTTCTTTCTCCTCCTTCCACTTTCTTCCCCTTTTGTAATCAGCTTACTCAGTTTGCTGCAAACCAAGTTACTCATGCAAAAGTAGTTTGGACTCCAGTAACTCAGCATGGTGGAGAGGAGAGAAGTACAATCTTGCCTTTCCCTGTAGACACAGGCAAAAGCAAACTGTACAGCCTCTCCTAGCTTGTTCTGCTTTCCCCATGAATAACTTTCGCCATCTTGACCACACTCTGACCTTGCCTGGCCACGTGCAACCCGGGTTTCGTCTGTGAATTCTGGAAAAGTAAGAGTGTTGGGTACTCTGTGAGATGATGTGACACGTTGGAAAAGATGTGCCTGATGCCGGGTGGCCTCATTCAGTACAAAGTTGTGGAAGTGGAAGTGTGTATATGGCAACAATGCACAGTGATGTACAGGCAATAAAACATCAAAATCATCATCTACAACTTTTATCCTTTTAAGTGTGTGTTTAAATTCTGTTAATATTGTGAATAATGTAATTGCATTTTAATGCTCACTCTTTCTATGTTTTTACTTGTTCTATTTTAAATTATACACTTTCTTGAGCCTCAGTTTTGGGGAAACGGCAGTGGTATTGCTCGCTAGATTGATTGTGCAGTTCCAGCTAAATAAGGCACCCTGAAACTGACATTCAGCCACAATGCCACCCTTTAACCACAACTTTCATGCAAAAGGACTAAGGTTTCATGTGTTTCCCCAGAACCAAATAAGTTATTTATGGTAGTGTGTTCTTTTTTTTGTTACCACTGACTTTAGATAACACAGGCTGACTCATTAGTTATTAAAAACAAACAAAAACAAAACCCTGTATCCTTTTTTGTAATAACATTAAAAATACAGTATCTTGTTAAGGTTCATGCAAAGTACAGTGTTGTTACATTAAACAGCTCAAACTTATGACACTCTATGCCAATACTTCCCAGCCTTTGATACCAGTTCTCTCTATCTTTTCCTCAGTTGCTTAAATGCAACCCAGATACCCTCTCTGGACAAGATTTCACTGAAAGCTGTTTGTACAAACAAACTCTCTGCCTTATAGAGAGAGAAAGATAGATATAGATATGGATATAGATATAGATATATAATATAATTAGATCGAGGGAGGTAATGGTACCACTCTATTCTGCATTGGTTAGGCCTCATTTGGAATACTGTGTCCAGTTCTGGGCACCTCAATTCAAGAAGGATGTGAACAAGCTGGAACGTGTCCAGAGGAGGACGACCAAAATGGGGGTGAGGTGTTTGGAAGCCATGCCCTATGAAGAACGCCTTAGGAAGCTGGGGATGTTTAGTCTGCAGAAGAGAACGTTAAGAGGGGACATGATAGCCATGTTTAAATATTTGAAGGGATGTCATGTAGAGGAGGGAGCGGGCTTGTTCTCTGCCGCTCCAGAGACTAGGACAAGTAGCAATGGATTCAAGCTGCAGGAAAGGAGATTCCACCTGAACCTCAGGAAGAACTTCCTGATGGTCAGAGCTGTCCGGCAGTGGAATATGCTGCCTCGGAGTGTAGTGGAGTCTCCTTCTTCTTTGGAGGTTTTTAAGCAGAGGCTGGATGGCCATCTATCGGGAATGCTTTGATGGGTATTCCTGCATGGCAGGGGGTTGGACTGGATGGCCCCTGGGATCTCTTCCAACTCTATGATTCTATGATTCTATGAATTCCTGTCATCCATAAACCCCTCCCATGCACACACTCTCAAGTTTCTACCCCTGTCACCTAGTAACTCAGCATACGGTTGCACTTACATTTCAAATAGCTGACCCCTAAAGCAACTTTGTCAGAGGTAGGATGATAATAATAATGATAATAATGCAAAAGTTACAAGTCTGATGTCTTGGTTCAGTTGCAAAAGAGTGCCATTCAACACAAGGGACAGGTAGTAATCTTAGGATAGCACTCTGTTATTGATATATAGAACTGTAAGTTCATTTTACATCACCATAATATTCCTTAATAGCTGTCCTACCTAGCACCCATTTTAAAATCCCAACCAAACACTCTATCCATTCTCAGTCACTTCCAACATTCTGCATTCTCACCTACTTCCAACAGTTCATCTGCCTTATTGCATTTACAACTCATCACATACATAACCACCCATTCCCTTAATTTCTCTAATAATTAAACAGCAACATTTTAGAACAAAAGTCCATAACACCATAGTTCCACTGCATTCTTTTCAACTACATCATTTTCCTCCCAATTTTAATACCACTGTGTTCTGCTTTGGTTGGACCTCACCTGGAATACTGCATCCAGTTCTGGGCAACTCAATTCAGGAAGGATATTGATAAGCTGGAAGATGTCCAGATGAGGGTGACCAAAATGGTGAAGGGTCTGGAAACCATGCCCTATGAGAAGAGGCTTAGGAAGCTGGGTATACTTAGCCTGATGAAAAGAAGGTCAAGAAGTGACATGACACCCATGTTTAAATATTTGAAGGGATGCCATGTTGAAGATGGAGCAAGCTTGTTTTCTGCTTCTCCAGAGACTAGCACGTGGAGCCATGGCTTCAAACTACAAGAAAAGAGATTTGACCTGACCATCAGGAAGAACTTCCTGATGATAAGAGCCATTTGACAGTGGAACATTCTGCCTCAGAGTGTGTTGGAGAAATTTTCTTCAGAGGTTTTTAAACAGTGGTTGAATGGCCATTTGCTGGGGGTGCTTTGAGTGTGTGTTCTTGCATGGCAGAATGGCATTAGACTCAATGGCCATTGTGGTCTCTTCGAATTCTATGATTTTATGATGCTATGATTCATTTTTAGACAGGTTTATTACTTCAGTGGATGTTATTGCTTAGAAATGCCCAGGAAGGCAAAAAAGATGCAACCACATCTCATAAATTGTAAAAAGACCACTTTTGTCAAGATTGTTGAGTCCAACAAATCTTCTTGCCACATCTACTCTACAATTGACAATGAAGACACCACTACCATCATTAAGAGGGTCTGAATGTGGTCAAGAGCCCACCCGTCCCATTCCTTGTGAAAGTTCAGCTATAATCCTTTCTGCAGGAGCTTGCCTCCTGCATCAAGGAAACAGAACATAACTTTACTTTCATGATGTTATGCAAAGTTACTTTGTAAACATTACTTTGCTAGTGGATTGCAATACTGAATGACTAAATGTGGACTGATGTGCAAAAAAGGAGATTCATGTGCATTGCATATTGGATATAGAAACACCTTGTGCATGGGTGTGTACAGGTACCTTAGGCCTGGCTGCACAAGTGTGCATTGCAAATGTTGAAAGTCAGTGCAGAACAGCACCAGTTGTGCAACCCTGAACAGATTACGGCCATTTTTCATTGGACAAAATGTCCAACCACTTTTATAAGTGATTTTACACATGTGTAAAACACCAACAGGGTTCTGTCCATAGAGTTCTGTTTCCTCTTTGTGCTAATATTCCATCATCTCCAAGAAAAGGAGGAGTCTTGTCTGTTAGGTCCTTTTGTGTACAGACAGCTGATCATTTTATTAACACTTCTACTGTTCTTGTTTAACAGCAAGGCTGACCATAGTAAAGAAATAATTTCTCCCCATTAATAGATCAAACAGCAGCACCTTTTTCCAGGAAAAGTATTGATCAGGTGAATGAATTTAGTAAAGTATTACCAGCATCAAATCTTTTGGCATTGGCTGATGATGTGGCACGTGAGCCAATGAAATAGTCAAGGAACCAAGAAAGAAAACCAGAATAAATGCTTCTTGGCTATGGAGATATTATAGTGAAGTAGCTAAAACTCAGAGCCGTGAATCATGGGGTCCCAATTAAATCTGTCCTTTGCCATGAAACCATAAGATGGTCTTACACAATGTACTACCTCTTAACCTCAGCTCCTCATCTGAAGACACTACCCTGCTTTATGAGGCCTCTTTCACATTGCACAATTACAGCACAATAATTCTACTTCTA